>CM017770.1:19053527-20446474 GCA_008009225.1 Acer yangbiense | reverse complement strand
TATAATTGTTATAATATTAAACAAAATTTAAAAATTGATATTTCAATTTCCAAAAGTTTTCGGTTATCCTACCAGACACGTTTTTTTTGTTTTTATTTTCAAAATATGGATTCCAATAAATGCTACCAGACGCGTATTCGAAATTCAAAAATGAAACCAAAAACACTGTTTTCATTTTCATTTTCATTTTCATTTTTCTTTTCGAAAAACAAAAACAGAAAACGGCTTGCAGGACGGGCCCTTAGTTTTCTCATAATATTTCAAAACAGATATGGCAACAAAACAATAGAAAGACCGGCTTTAAAAAACCTTAAAACATTAATGAAAACATATTTCGAAAGAAAACAGCTTAAACACAAATGAACGTCACACATGCATCTAATCAATCCTCACAAGTAAGAAGTCAAATCTAATAGCATAAAGAAAGAAATACATGATCATGAAATGTGTGTGTATTCCTACAATCTCTCAAGAGTTCAAATCGAGTACTACGCACTGACCAATCTCTCAAGGATCAATCTCTTGAAGACTTCGTATAGCTTGTAGATGTTGGGGATAATCCTCTAGAACTGATGAACGCGAAAACGTTGTGCCTAATATACGCCTATAACTCATAGCAAATAATAACGTCAATAAACAGAAAAAATAGATGAAAGAGAATAAACAATCATAACACAAGATATACGTGGAAAACCCAAATCGGGTAAAAAACCACGGGCCGTCAGGATGACAGAGAAAGTTCCACCATATGATAAATTGTTACAACCATATACTTTAGGATTCTCTTTCACACCTAACCCCAAACCACACTCACAAGATCCTCACCAAGTATCCCACAATATCCCCTAGGTCTCCACTAAATATCACCCATGGATCTCTAACTTGATCCACCGATATTCCCCAGGATCCCTCCTCGAATATTCCCCTGGATCCCTCCTTGGATATTCCCGTTGGGTCTCCCCGGATCTCACTCACACTCTCTGATGTTACATGGTGTTCAACTCACACATTCAACTTAATTACAAGGTTATATTTATACTAGTTACAGGAAGTATAATATAAAAGGAAATCCTACTCCTAAACGTACAAGACTTACTTGTTCCACTTAAATACTATTTCCTTTTATGATAAGTCTTCTTGTAAGGAGTAAATCTTTTTCCTTCAAGCACAAGAATTTCCAGAAATAAACTATTTCCTTTTCCGCTAAAGATTTCTCGTTTCACATATGCTTATTATTGACAACGATTCAGGTCATGGTTGTACACCCGCTTCCTAAACCGTTACAAGTCACCTTAAATTACATCGCTCAGAAAACCGCGATTCATACGCTGAAATAAATCTGGCCACTGTCACCATGACCGCTGCTGCCATCGTTGTGGTTTTTGCAGTGCCACTCGTAGAGCTCTTCACTGGACAAGGACCGCTGCTATTTCTGTTGCCGAAACCCACATCGTTCTTCACAGACTCTACCGCTACCATGACCGTTGCCAAAGCCAGAGCGGCTGTGACAGCGGTTGTGACGATTCTTCATTCCTTCTATTCTTCTTCCCTCCTCAAACACCGCTTTCAACTCCCAAACGTTATCCCACATCTTCTAGGAAGTACCACATCAGTTGAGTCTTGTTTGGTTCACATTTGTTTGCTTAGGAATACAAGTCAAAACCTAACAGTAGACTGTAGAGTTGGTTGAACTTGAAGCACGATGCCAAAGGAAAACCTAAGCAATTAAAAGTATTACAAGTACGGAATAAAGCCAACATAAAAACACTTATTCTTGCAATAAGCTCACATGAGCTGCGTGTACTTGAGTTGGTACCTTTCTCACGTCAGTAGCTTGCGCTTGATGCGAAGGTTTAATGTTATATATATATATATATATAGTGGTTCTCTCATAAGGGATCCCTTATTTTAATTTCGGTAAGGACCTTAATGAAATCACATCCATTTTTATAAAATTCGTTCCTTCTATTCTTCATCCTCCCTCAAACACCGCTTCAACTCCCAAACGTTATCCCATGTCTTCTAGGAAGTACCACATCAGTTGAGTCTTGTTTGGTTCACATTTGTTTGCTTAGGAATACAAGTCAAAACCTAACAGTAGACTGTAGAGTTGGTTGAACTTGAAGCACGATGCCAAAGGAAAACCTAAGCAATTAAAAGTATTACAAGTACGGAATAAAGCCAACATAAAAACACTTATTCTTGCAATAAGCTCACATGAGCTGCATGTACTTGAGTTGGTACCTTTCTCACGTCAGTAGCTTGCGCTTGATGTAAAGGTTTAGTGTTATATATATCAAGTAGGTACCTTTCTCAAGTCAGTAGCTTGCGCTTGATGCGAAGGTTTATATATATATATAGTGGTTCTCTCATAATGGATCCCTTATTTTAATTTCGGTAAGGACCTTAATGAAATCACATCCATTTTTATAAAATTCGTTCCTTCTATTCTTCATCCTCCCTCAAACATCGCTTTCAACTCCCAAACGTTATCCCACGTCTTCTAGGAAGTACCACATCAGTTGAGTCTTGTTTGGTTCACATTTGTTTGCTTAGGAATACAAGTCAAAACCTAACAGTAGACTGTAGAGTTGGTTGAACTTGAAGCACGATGCCAAAGGAAAACCTAAGCAATTAAAAGTATTACAAGTACGGAATAAAGCCAACATAAAAACACTTATTCTTGCAATAAGCTCACATGAGCTGCGTGTACTTGAGTTAGTACCTTTCTCACGTCAGTAGCTTGTGCTTGATGTAAAGGTTTAGTGTTATATATATCAAGTAGGTACCTTTCTCACGTCAGTAGCTTGCGCTTGATGCGAAGGTTTAGTGTTATATATATATATATATATATATATATATATATAGTGGTTCTCTCATAAGGGATCTCTTATTTTAATTTCGATAAGGACCTTAATGAAATCACATCCATTTTTATAAAATTTGATCTGAATTTTTGTGTGGATGATATGTTCATTGAAATCTATTTATGAATAAAATTTGAGAATTTTTCAAGCACTACAACTATTTTTCTTGAATTTTCCTATATTTTGCCCATTTTCCGATGCCTTCATATTTAACAAAATCAGGATAAATAGTTGTAGTACTTGAAAAATTCTTAAATTTTATTAATAGGTAAATTTTTTTGAACTTTTCATCCACAAAAAAATTCAGATTAAAATTCATAGAAATCAATATGATTTTATCAAGGTCCTTATCGAAATTAAAATAAGGAATTCCTTATGAGAGAACCACTATACACTATATATATATATGTGTTATGTAAATACAATCCACATATATACCATTTGATTGTGTTTTTGTAAATAAACTTATTAATTAATAAACTTATAATTTTTTTGAAGTATTAATGTAATGCGCATGGTGGGACTCAAACCCCTCATCACAACTGTGGAAAAGAGGTGATGTGTACAGTTATATATATATATTTTAAAGTTATTTTTATAGCTTTAGAATCACACGTGTAAAAATTAATCACATATTTGATAATTTTTTTTTTTTTTTTTAAAATCTGGTCCAATAAGAGTATCTTCAATGCAAAAGTGATATGTATACCAATAATCGTTGATATGACAACAATGTGAAGAGACTCGCTTTCTACGTGATATAAAGATAGACTTGATAGACAATCAACTCAAAATTAGGTCTCCACTTTTCAATGCTTCTATTCAAAACACATTTTTTGAATGATGTGTCATTTTTTTTTTATTGTTTTCATTTTTATTTTATTTCCTTACCAAAAATAAATGAAAAATTAATGTCAATTATAAATATTAGCTGAGTCAACCGAAAAAATAGTTGTACGACAGACCGTTTGAAAGTAGATGGTCATGTTGACATTGTCTAAGTGCATCTCCAATGCAAGAGTGACTTGAAAAAGAGAGATGCCATATAGGATAAACAGACAGTCTATTAAAAAATGTATCTCCAATGCATTTGTGCATATTCAACCTCACGCTGATGTGACAAAAAAAATATTAGACATTGTCAACATGACTGTCTACTTTCAGATGGCCTGTTGCAAATCTATTTTTTAGGTTGACTTAGCAAATATTTAAAATTAACATTAATTTATCATGTATTTTTGGTAAGGAAATAAAATAAAAAAGAAAAAAGGAAAAAAAAAAATTTGGACATGTCATTGAAAATAAAATTGTTTTAAACAGAAATATTGTAAACCAAATTTTGAATTGATTTTCTATCAAGTCTATATTTATACCACATAGGAAGAAGTCTCTTGACATTGTTGTCATGTTAATGATTTTTGGTATGTAAGCTACCTTTATATTGGAGATGCTCTAATTTTTTTTTTTTTTTTGCCATATCAGCTTGAGGTTGAATATGCACAGTTGCATTGAGAATACATTTAAAAGACTGTCTGTTTATCCTAAGTGTCATTTTTTTTTTCACAAGCCACTCTTGCATTGGATATGCTCTAGATCAAAAAGAAAATCACAAAGATTGTAACAAATCAAAAAAGGAGGAAGTCAATCCCTTGTGATCGTTTCAAATCAATCAGCCCAAAATTGCCTCAATCACTTGTTAACCGTTGGAGATAAATACAACATGATCCTTTACCACAACTAATGTTCTTTCCTTTTGGAGAATTATTTGAAACTAAATCTTAAGAAATTGTCCGCATTTTTTTATTTCAAATAATTTATTTTTATTTTTATTTTTTATTATATATATATATACATGTAAAATACCTTGCTAAAATATGAATGAGTGAATCAAATTATATTTTTATTCATTGCTTTCTCAATCTCTTTCTTTATCTATCGCAAAATTCATTAATATTCAATTAAAGATTTAAAGTTTTAATTTTTTTATTTTAATTTTAACTGAGAAAAAATGGAGTATCTACTTTTATCCCTACAGATCCATGGCACCTGCTCTAATAATTTCAAATGTTGAACAACCAAGCTTTCATTAATTAGTAGGAAGGAATTGAAATCCAAGCAACATTCGCAACTAAATAAACTAACCTTAATCGTTGATCCTTTTATCCAATTCTTATCACAAATTCTTAAACCCAACTAAGCAACAACATGATCAAAGCAAACCCAACAAAATTTTAATTATGACACCACTCAACAAATACAAAAGAATTCTTATCAAGTACTTAGTTAATTGATAATTCTGTCAGAATGATATATTGCACAGCTTTTGTAAGCAAGTGTAAGAGATAATATGTTATGCATTGTACCAAATCAGATTTAGCCTTGCAATATGTTAGTTTTTATGATATTTGAAAGTAATCTTGAAGAGGTAAATTTTTTGATTATTTGAAATTGGTTTATTTATTTTAGGGAAAATATCATTTTCATCCCTATGGTTTACCCTATTATCCTTTTTGGTGCCCGTCGTTCTAGTATTTGCCAGTTTAGTCCTTCTGTGACGTTTTCCATGAAAATAAGACAGCCTGACATGTGTAGAAGGTCAAATGACCATTATGCCCCTAATAATGATTAAAAATAATAATTAAAAATCCTTTGTAATTAACTTTTAAAAATAATAAAAATAATAATTTTAAAATTATATAAACCAAATTAAAACAATAATAAATACCAATCATGTGTTGGTGTGAGTGGTTTGACGCTCTCATCCCTTAAGCAAGGTCGTGGGTTCAACTCCCCTTGTGAACGGAGCTACACATATTGGGAGCACTTTACCCCTTAGTGGGCCGACCCGGTGCGAGTCCGGATTAGTCAGGGTGTGGTCTGGGTTGATTGCACCGTATGGTGGATCCGCCCCACCCGAAAACCGGATGGTGTAAACCAAAAAAAAAAAAAAAAACAATAATAAATAAAATTAAAAACCTCACTTTCTCTCTCCACACCCACCCTCTTCGTTTCTCTCTGTATTCTAAAATTAAAGTAAAAAGTTAAAATTATTTATCATCTTCATCATCCCACAGCTATCATTATCTTCATCATCATCCCACAGCCAAAATTCACCAAAATTCATCAACATTCATCACCAACATTCATCTTTAAAAAATTCCACCACACCTCAACACCATCTCTAACTTCACCAGCAACATTCATCACCAAAATTCATCAAAATTCATCACCAACTTCACCAGCACCAAATCCAGATTCATCACCATTGATTCATCCCTACCAAAACATCAAAACCTAATCAGTCAAAATCCTAATTCATCTAGAAAAAAAGAATCCAATCCCGAATTGCATAAGCATCCAATCCAAATCTACATCCAATCCATATCTGCATCTAAAATATAAACTCCACAATACACACAAATCCATCAAAATCGAACCAAGCCCTATCAAAATCCACAGCCAATTTTGTCTAGATTTCATAGTTCTTTAAACAAAAATAATAAATTTTCTTTTTGTTGAGGAAGAGCCGAAGAGGCAAAGACACCTGAAACCAGAGAAAGAATTCGATGTAAACAGCAATTCGATTTCGTTTTGCATCTTGGCGGAGAGCGATTCTTTCTCTACGGTGGTGGTGGTGGCGGCGGACGCTTTGGAGCAGATGTTGTACCTCTGTTTCTGGGTGATAAGGATAGAGCTTGAGGGGTTGGCAAATGGTTTTGGCTCGAGAATGAGCAGAGACGGAAGAAGGAAGAGCAGAGACGAGTGAAAACGATCGACACCGTTTGCGGCCGATTCAATGGGTGGTGGTGGTTGGATTTTTATCTTTTTCTTTTTTGGGTTTTTGTGTTTGGAGATGGAGATCGATCCAAATGGTTTATGTATGTGGTTGTGGTTGGTTGTTTGAGAGTTGGTTGTTTGAGTGAGATGGAGGTGGAAAACAGAAATAGGCGACGGTGGTGTGGTTGGATTTGGCAGGTTTCGAGATCCAAAGATGGATCTGGTTATTCTCCACCAGATCCATAAGCATTTTTATTATTATTATTTTTTTTTGTTGGCTGGGGATGGTGATTGACTTATTAAGATGGTGAGGTGGTTGGGATGGTGATTAGGGTTTGGGGTTGGTGGTCTTGGAGAAGATCCAAGAGATGCATTTTTTTTTTTTTTTTGATTTGGTCTCCATCAATACCAAATCCAAAGTTTTAATTTATAATTTATTTTTACTAGTTTGGATTTGATGATCTGGGTTTGCTGGGTTTAGTTTTAAAAAAAAAAAATATCAAATTGATTAAATATTATTATTTTAACTTAATAAATATTTAATATTATTATTTTAATATTACTTTTTAATTATTTATAATATTAATCTTTTATTAAAATATTTTAATTTATATTATTTAATTTAATTATATTTATTAATTTGATTAAATGATTAACAAT
Organism: Acer yangbiense; assembly: GCA_008009225.1. Lineage (NCBI taxonomy): Eukaryota > Viridiplantae > Streptophyta > Magnoliopsida > Sapindales > Sapindaceae > Acer > Acer yangbiense. Next base: position 20,439,170 of record CM017770.1, on the reverse strand, counting down.
CCATTTACTAATATACCCTCACTTGTTTAACGGAACCCTAACAGAACCTGATGGTAGGGACCAAAAAAACAATTAATAGTGAACGTTTGGACCTACATGGCCAATACTGGAATGATGGGGACCAAAACGGATAATAGGGTAAACCATAGGGACGAAAACGATATTTTCCCTTTATTTTATTATGTTTTTCTAGCAATACTAAAAGGATACTTTGATGCTATTTACATTACTAATCCCGATTGTTATATGGATTTTTCGTCAGCATGATACGTTAGCAAAGATAGAGTAGTCCACGCCACCAAAAGTCAAATAGGAGACATGTCATCAGATGGTCATCAGGTACACGTGGTAGCAACACGTGAGAGGCAATCTACGAGTAGAATCCATTCAGTAGATAAGATCTACTCGTCTAAGGAATCTTATTCAGCTAGAGTCCTACTCGCCAAAGATCTCTACTTAACGAGATTTGTTTGGCTAGAATAGGCAATATAATCCTACCAGGACACACCGTATCAAGCGAAGATCCACTCATATACGAAATTTTAGAAGCATACTCTAAATAAGGAAATATCCCTATTTCCTCTCCAGTATCAAATAATTTTAATTGGGAAGAAACTCAAAGCTTCCAGAAGATAAACACCAAACAGGAAACGAGTCCTAACCGAGTTACTTGACTAGAATCCTACAAAGATTTTAATTATGAATATGTTACTTATACCGCAAGGATTAGGGCAACACCCTATCAACCCATATAAATACTAGTAGATATCATTGTACAGATATATGAGGAAAAAGATAAGAAACATGATCAATTATCTGAGAGAAAGCAACCTTTGAGTGTGTAATCTCCAATATTCATAGTGATATTCCTCTCTGTCGTCTCCGGCAACCGTGGTTTTTCCCTTTTTAGGGTTTTCCACGTAAAATCCGTGTTATGCATGTTTAATCGTTATTTTCTTATTTCTTAGCATCATCATCATCAGTATTGTTATTGTCTGGAGGATTGACTTTTCAACGATCCAAACATCACCATCAACAATTGATGCTAGAAGGAGGGGGGTGAACTTAACTTCGAGGAATCCTCGTGAACAGACTACAGAAATAGTTCCAACATGGATCCAAACGAAGGTGATAACCAAAAAACTCACTGCAAATTCAATTTCCAGTCATGGCGATTACAACACCAGCAGATGCAACATCTAAAGCACCTCAGTGAATGACTATTGGAAGTGCTAGGGGGTGGATCATTAACAATACCCGTAGTATGAGGCATGGTCGCAACAAAATTCAGAGGTAGGATATTGTAAGAGCAATTCTCACAAAGCTTCAAGGTGCCCACAATCCGTTCTAGGAATTACTTTATCATTCCAACAACTTACAATACAAAAATTGTCTCAAGTTGCAGAACTTCTGACCATCAGGCACTAAAGTGAGCATAACTCCCTTTAGAAAACTTGGAATCGGAAACCGTAAAAACCACTGGCAACTAGACCTCCAAACCTTTCCAAGCATATATGGTTTATAACCTAGTTTAGTTTGTGCAATATTTGGTGGCAATTTTGAAGAAAGCAATTCGCGGAGGATTTCCTGATTTGACCATCGAGCACTAAAACAAGCATATCTTCCTCTACAAACCTCAAAACCGCGAGCCATGAAAATCGTCAGAAACTAGACATCCAGATCTTTCCAAGCATATGTGGTCCATAACCTATTTTGACCTATGGAAGATTTTATGGCCCTCGTAATATTAAAGAAAGCCATTCGACCATCGGTCGCTAAAACAGAGGTAACTCTCTCCAGAAACCATGGAATTACGAACCACAAATTTTGCTGTAAAATAAACACATAGAACTTTCCGAGGATATGTGATTCTCAACACAATTCATCCTGAGGAATATTTGACGACCTTCGGAATATTGCGTTTCAGTATAAAGAGACCACGACACGTGTTAGAAACTGGGCCAATCTCGGTAGAAAACACCCAATGTTAATTTTTGGCTCTTTGCTAATTTGAATGCGAAGGATCTAAAAATAAAACAACTAGACACCAGGTTTAGTAAGTGGCCGAGGTAAACCAATTTACACATCGTTTAATTTTATGATTTTATTGATCTATTACGCAAATAGAGAATATATATATATATATATATAGGTATATGGTAAAAATGAAAATAATAAAATTGGCCAAACATTTGGTGGAGTTTAATCGAGGCTTTGTTCTTGGTAAAGAGCGCTTCCGAAAAATTTAAATGTAGCGATGGAACCGTTCGAGAAGGGAGGTACGCTCTCGTTTGACTATTATACATATTGTTACTAGTTATTACTGCTAACACCATATTGTATCTCTAACAATAATTTAGTAGAACATCGTGGCCCTCACTTTTACTTAAAATACAGTAAATCTACTGTTAATTACTTGCCAAAACTTCTCCATAATCTATGGTCCACATTCTTTGTTCTGATATATTTTATATCAGGACGAACTGACAGTAGAAAGACTATATATCAATAACGTTACTTTACCCAAATCTGATGCCCAAATGATGTGGCATTATTGTAATCCATTCATTTAAATTGTATTAGATTTGCATGATTTAAATGAATGGATTACAGTGTTGCCACGTCATTTGGGCACTATATTTGGGCAACGTAGCATTACTCATATATATAGGGACAGAATCTATAGTCCCATTTTTTTACACAAGATTTGACACACTTTTGTGTCCATTAGATTCTAGATGTTTGAATGGTCTAGATTGAATACTCCCTAATTTTCTTTCTCTTTCTTCCATTGATGTTTTTATTTACTTCCTATTTTTTCTATTCTCTCTCCTAAATTTTATTGTTATATTTCATTATCTTTCCTCATTTATTTTTTATCTTTTCTTTTCTTTTTTCCCCTCCCTCTTCTCACTCTACGTGACTTCTTTCCTCACTATCTTAAATCCTTTTTTTTTCACTTCCTATTTTTTCTATTCTCTCTCCTAAATTTTAATGTTATATTTCATTATCTTTCCTCATTTATTTTTTATCTTTTTTTTTCCCTCCCTCATCTCACTCTACGTGACTTCTTTCCTCAATATCTTAAATCTTTTTTTTTTTTTTCCTTTCTTCTTTCTTCTTTCTTTATATTTCTTTAATATTTCACCCTTATCAAAATGTCAAAAAATATATATAGGAATTGAAAGTGTATGGTATGATTTTGTTAATTAGTTTTTTTTTTCTTGATTTTTTGAATACTGAGCAAGTTTTAATTTATATTATAAATGAAATTTAAGTGGAATATTGATTTTAGTTTAATTTTTTTTTATCAATTAAATTTATCATTTAAGAAAATCTGGATTTATTTTCATGATAATATACTAGTACATAATATTTTTATTTGAAATTTAGATAACATTATCAATCCAGATTTGAGAAAAAAAATTGAAATAAATGAGACTTGAGATCAAAGTGCTAAAAAAAAAAAAACTGTTGTCTTTTGAGACTGGAGATGTAAAAGGAAAAAAAAAAGACAAGAGAGGAAAGAGGAAATTTAAATGAGGAGAGAGAATGAAATATTAAAATTTAGGTGAGAGAAAAATACAAATATTAATAGAAAATATAAAAGTGAATAAATGACCATTAAATATGGACTATTTAAATACCTAGGATCTAATGGACATAAAAGTGTGTCAAATCCCGTGTAAAAAAAATGGGGCCATGGATCTTGCCATATATATATATATATATATATATATATATATATATATAAATGTTCAAATCAGTGCGCACTGATATAATTTCATTAGTGCGTTAGATGTTGATCATTAGATTTACATACTTTAACTCAAAGTGTATGCAATTGTCAAAGTTTCTCCATAATTAGTGGTCCACATACATTGGTACTGATGTAGTTACATTAGTGCGCACTGATGTGAACAGTTGGACCATAAATGGAGCTAAGAGATGCTTAAAAAGGATTCATTTTGGGATCAATCCTTAAACGGTCACTAAACATCTAATTGCTCAGCCATTGAATATTATCTTTTGACTGACAAATTGCTAAGAATTTTTATATAGCAGAAAGTTCATCAGATTCGGCCTAGATAAGATTACTTTCCAAAGCTTCTTAATCGAACATATTAGTAAAACTCCAAACCGCGATTGTATTGGTCAATTACCAAATAACATTACTCCATCGGCTGTCGAAATGAGAAAGACCAGCTTGAAAAGAATAGCACTGTTTGTGAGAAAGACCAATCCGAATAGAAGAATCTGGCCTATGTGGAATCATTATAGCAGATCACATGCAGCAGCGAAAGTTAATCATTCGATGCATCACCAACTTGTAAGGATTAAGAACATCTTAGTGACTACAACCCAAGCGGGCAAAATGCTCAAAGCACTCTAGCAAGTTCGAACTTGCAACAACTAAAAAAAAAAAAATGCGAGTTTGCAGATAGAGTATGGCGAAAATAGTTTTGCCTGAGAGGAGGAAGAAGTCACCAAGGAATTCCTAACCTTACCACCAAACCCAAAAACAGAATCTAGTGCGCATAGAAAAAAGAGGGGCGTATTCGGTGTTAAAAGCGCTTTAGCAAGCCTAAACCTACTTACAACAATAGCTGGGGGGCTAGGGGGTGGATCACTTACAACATAGTAGCAGAGGACGTATCCGTAAGGAAATTCGCAGTTGTGAAAGTGGTTTTTATGAAGTCTCTTTTCCACCCTAGCAACTAAAAAAAAAAAAAGGTGGAAGTTCAAGGAGTGCGAGAGGATTGAAGAACCATACGGTAAAAAAATAAAATAAAATAACAGACAAAAGCTGGTGGATCAATCACCACCTCTCAACACATGCAGAAATTCGAACAACAGTAGACCATCTCAACCTTGGTAGTTCGATCAAAGGATTCCTCGCAGCCAAAAATTCTGGTCATTTCTGGCCAATATAAAAAGAAGGATCGTTGCAAATTTGAATAAGGTCCTAAAAGTTGTTCACCCCACAGAATATTTGACGGTCTTCGGGACACCACATTCTACACTAGCGATGGAGACGACTGTTACATAGGTTAGTTTTAATTATTTAATCTCGCCAGTTTCTTATATAATAATCTAGGAAAGTATGAGACAAAATATTATACAAAAGCACAAGGAAAGAACGGCTTGCGATTTGCTAATTCAGAATGAAAAGGCTATCAATTTTGAATCTCCTATTTAATGAAGTTAAAGAAAGACAGAACCTCTTCAACGAGTGTCAATACTAAAGAAACGTTAAAGATTAGACCCAGTTAGGCTAAACATCCAAACACAAAAAAGAAGCCCAATTTATAAGAAAGATCGGCAAAAAAAAAAGCCCGATTTATAAGAAAGATCAGCCAAAAAGAAGCCTGATCTATAAGATCGGGCTAAAAAGAAGCTTGATCTATGAGAAAGACCAACCAAAAAAAAAATATTCGTCTTTGTAGTGCTATAAACTTGAAGATGGATGTCTTCAACGACATAAAGCAAAGAGGCTAAAATGGCCAAAATCCTCACCAACAAAGGTCAAAAAGGCCATTTTCAGAGTGTAAGCCAAGAACAATGTTCGAATTTTATTCATCTTTGTTATCAAAGATAAACTCATAGCGCTGATACTCGCCAAAGTGGGTGAAGGTGCCTGAGGGGCTGAGAAGCTGGTGTAGATCCGATGCTCCTGCCGAACTAACATAGTTAGCAATCTGGCCACCCCAAAGATGCTGGTTTTACCTGAAAAACATTTAGGTAGGCCATCAGGAAAAACTTGGTGAAATGTGTGAAGCCGTGTTAATACTTCACTAACGATTCGGCAAACCCTTGTAACAGAAAAAACCAAGAGACGTCATCGGTGACTTGTATATATTGGAAAAAAACAAAATAAAATGGGACAAGGATCCTAGAACATTGCTTGGTCGAGTATAGATGAAGAATGACCGAAAAGGAAATGAAACAAATATAGCGTGTGTCTAAAACAACCTAGAGGGGGGTGAATGGATTGTTAATCCGATTATTACCAAATTTCTCATATTAGTCAATATTAAAAAAAAACCCAATTCAACAAACAATAAAATCAAGTATAAAGTGTGGAAATTAAAGAATACTTGATTTTTACATGGAAACCTTCAACAAGGAAAAACTACGAGCTATTATGCTAGCCTTACATGGTCACCGAAATTCACTATATGAATAAAAGGTTACGCCCTCAAGTGATACACAGACTCTCACTCTAGACAACCTTAGGCTATGGACACTGCCTCTCACCACTCTTGGTTTAATCCTTAGTGATATCCCCTGATCCACTACTCTTGGCATGAGCGCCTCCTACTCTAGCCGCATGCCTTTTATAGTGGCATTTAACCAATCTTGCTTGTGCACTGAGCAACTTAGTCACAAGACTTAACTCTCATGAAGAGATCAACAACCTATGTGAATGTTATGAAATATCCAAAATGCAATTAATGCTAGGTAACACTAAATGTTTATCTAGAGATTAAATGATGTCAATAAAATCAATCATAGATATCAATATTGCTATATGTCATGGCATACAACTTACACTACAAGAAAAAAAGGCCTATTAGGACGAAACTCTATTGGGACGCTTTTTTTTCGTCCCAATAGGAGATCTATTGGGACGAATTTATTTCGTCCCAATAGGTTTTCTTTTTATTTAAAATTATAATAATTAATTAATTTTGTTGACCTTTAGGGACGAATTTTTTTCGTCTCAATAGGATGTTTATTGGGATGAAATACATAATTCGTCCCAATAGACTGCCTATTGGGATGAAATTTATTTCATCCCAATAGGTTTTCTTTTTATTTAAAATTATAATAATTAATTAATTTTGTTAACCTTTAGGGACGAATTGTTTTCATCCCAATAGGACGTCTATTAGGACGAAATACATAATTCGTCCCAATAGACTGTCTATTGGGACAAATTATTTTCGTCCCAATAGGTATTCTTTTTATTTAAAATTATAATAATTAATTAATTAATTTTGTTGAAAATTCTTGATTTTTTTGTTGTTGATGTTTTTTCCTTAAAGATAGATTAATAATTAAATTACCATATAAATTAGAAAATGATACAATATGAATTATTTTGTTCGTCCAAAGTGGTTCTCTATCGAGATGAATTTTGTTTTTTCCCAATAAGTTCTTCATAAGGATCAATAAATATTAGTCTTGAGAGGTTTTCTATTATTTTTTAAAAAAGAACCAAACCGTCGGAACTGGAACCAAAACCGCTGGTTCCAAATCAAAAAATCGGAACCACTTCCGAATCGAGAACCGGAACCGGGGTCATGTCTAATTCCGAGTACGACTAACGATTGACTCTTTGATCTGACAATATATTATTTTAACAAAATAGTTTAATTAAATGTTATAATAAATGTTTTTTAATATCAATTTGTTTATCATTTAAAAATAAAATTTAAATTAGTGGAATTGATCTACAAATAAAATTTTGATTGAAAAATAATCAATAAAAATTTAATAACAAGTAGAGGTTATATATAAAAATTATGCACTTATTAGCATATTCAAAGCAACAATAAGGTGGATAAGGCTGGTGGGTGGGCGTGGGCGAGCTGGGTTTAACACCCCGTGGTAACACAAATTATTTGTGATTTGTGTGGGCGAGTTGGTGGGTGGGCGTGTGTGCTGGTTTGTGGTGGGTGGGTGGGTCGTGGGCATGGGTCGTGGGTGGGGTGTCATTTGAAGGCAAAAAACCAATTTATTTTTTATTTTTATTTTTTATTTTTTATTTTTATTTTTTAATTTTTTAATTCGTCCCTATAGGATATCTAAAGGGATGAAAATTTATCTAATGTGACGAAATATTTCGTCCCTATAGGTTGTCCAATGGGACGAACAAAAATCGTCCCTGTAGGATATCTAAAGGGACGAAAATTTATCTAATGAGATGAAATATTTCGTCCCTACAGGTTGTCAAAGGGGACGAACAAAAATCGTCCCTACAAGTAGTTTATTGGGATGAATAATTTCGTCCCTATACATTATCAATTGGGACGAACAAAAATAGTTCCTATAGGTAGTTTTAAGGGACAAATTTCAATTTTCGTCCCAAAGAACCTATTACGACCCACCTGAGGCGACGTATTTTGGGACGAATAAAATTCGTCCCTATAGACCTATTGGGACGATTTTTGGGCTATTGGGACGAAAAAAAATCGTCCCAATAGCCATTTTTTTTTTTGTAGTGTTAGCTATGTAAAAGATAACCAATCCTAGATACAATAGCTATCACAAACAATCTCAATCAATCAATGAGATAACTTAGCTAGATGTTATATAAACTTGAAATCCTAGCTATCACAAACAATCTCAATCAATCAATGAGATAACGTAGCTAGATATTATGTAAGCTTGAAATCCTAGCTATCACAAAACAACTCAATCAATCAACACAAATATCTCAACTTGTAAATAAATCTTAATCTAGATGCCAACAAGTTATAAATGAGATTTCTTGCTAAGTAAAAACACAAAAATGAATAGATGGTGTTCAACTTACCAAGTCATGTGTGTTGAAGAAAACCCATGCTTAGATACATCCTAGATGATCCTAGATAATGTTTAGATGATGCTTGATGCACATGGAAATGACTTTGGATGAGTAAAAATGAGTTCTTGGGAATTTTTCTTTCTTGGGAATACTCTTTCTTTGAAAGAAGTAATTTTGAACTTTTAGAAGCATACAAGAGAGAAGACGTCATATATATATATATATATATATATATATATATATATATATATATATATGAGCCCTAAATGAAACTACGTCGTTTTGGAAGGAAAACCCATTTTTGGCATCACACTACTACAAAAAATGCAAAAGAAATCGGTTTTTTTATATGGAAGAAATCGGTTTTTGAATTTTTTAAAACCGATCTCTTTTTGAGTGATTTAGAAAAAAAAGGGCAAAAGACATCGGTTTTTAACCGATGTAAAACAAGAGAAAAGAAATCGGTTTTACTTAAAACCGATTTAAAAACCTAGTAGAAAAGAAATCGGTTTTAGTTAAAACCGATTTAAAAAACCTATAAAACCGATTTAAAAACGTAGGAGAAAAGACATCGGTTTAAGTTAAAACCGATTTAAAAAACCTGATGTAAAATTGATGAATTACAAAAAAAAATACCACTGTCCCCGGCCACCGACCAGCCACCACCACCGGCCCGCCTCACCGACCGGCCACCGCCGCCGGCCAACCCCACCTATGATAATAATGACAATTAATTGTCATTATGAGGAATCGAACTCGCAACCTCAAAGTCAAAGTGGTAAGCCTTTACCGCCTGACTACAAGATTGAATGTATTAACAATTGCACAATATATATATATATATAACCTATATGAATTGTTAGAAAAAAAAAAAAAAAAAACTTGTTTGATAAATTTAAATTTACTCAACTAATCAAAATTCTAATTTCTACTACAAACATACATATATTAAATAAATTTTATTGGTGGGTTTATTTTTCATTTCATTTTTTATTGTGTGGTTTTGTGTTATGCTAGAGATATTTTTATACAAACTTTTTCCCTAAAACTGTACCTTTTGGCAACAAAATAATTTCTTTTGTCCATGGTAGATTCTTTGATTTTTTGATACGAATCCAACGGTATAAAGAACGTAAAATTCCGGATGGTATTTTGAAAGTTATGATCAATTATTCATGAGTACTCAAAGGTCGATCGATTGGAGATATTTTTGTGTAAAATTTTTCCTTAAGAAATAATTTTTTTTTCCATGATGGATTCTTCGATTTTTCAATACGAATCCAACGGTATAAAGAACGTAAAATTCCGGGTGGTATTTTGAAAGTTATGATCAATTTTTCAGTCAAAGGTCAGAATTGGAGATATTTTTGTGCAAACTCTTTCCTTAAAACTGTATCTTTTGGCAAGGAAATAAATTTTTTTGTCCATGTTGGATTCTTCAATTTTTTGATACGAATCCAACGGTTTAAAGAACGTTAAATTCCGGGCAGTATTTTGAAAGTTATGATCAATTATTCATGAGTACTCAAAGGTCAAGCGATTGGAGATACTTTTGTGTAAACTTTTTCCTTAAAACTGTATCTTTTGGCAAGGAAATAATTTTTTTTTCCATGGTAGATTCTTCAATATTTCGATACGAATCCAACAGTATAAAGAACGTAAAATTCCGGTTGGTATTTTGAAAGTTATGATCAATTTTTCAGTCAAAGGTCAGAATTGAAGCGATTGGAGATATTTTTGTGTAAACTCTTTCCTTAAAACTGTATCTTTTGGCAAGGAAATAAATTTTTTTGTCCATTTTCAGTTCTTCAACTTTTCAATACGAATCTAACGGTATAAAGAACGTAAAATTCCGGGCGGTATTTTGAAAGTTATGATCAATTATTCATGAGTACTCAAAAGTCAAGCGATTGGAGATATTTTTGTGTAAACCTTTTCCTTAAAACTGTATCTTTTGGCAAGGAAATAATTTTTTTTTTCCATGGTAGATTCTTCAATTTTTTGATACGAATCCAACGGTATAAAGAACGTAAAATTCCGGTTGGTATTTTGAAAGTTATGATCAATGTTTCAGTCAAAGGTCAGAATTGAAGCGATTGGAGATATTTTTGTAAAAATTCTTTCCTTAAAACTGTATCTTTTGGCAAGGAAATAAATTTTTTTTCCATGTTGGGTTCTTTAATTTTTCGATACGAATCCAACGGTATAAAGAACGTAAAATTCCGGTTGGTATTTTGAAAGTTATGATCAATTTTTCAGTCAAAGGTCAGAATTGAAGCGATTGGAGATATATTTGTGAAAACTCTTTCCTTAAAACTGTATCTTTTGGCAAGGAAATAAATTTTTTTGTCCATGTTGGGTTCTTCAATTTTTTGATACGAATCCAACGGTATAAAGAACGTAAAATTCCGGGTGGTATTTTGAAAGTTATGATCAATTATTCAGTCAAAGGTCAGAAGCGATTCGTGAATCGGCGAGTGAACTGTTTTCATCGCTCATTTTCTCACTTTTCCAAATCGATTTTTGGAATATTTTCTGATTTAAAAGTGTTTGTTTGCATGTCTACTTTCTTGTGTCAAAAGTTGAGCAAATAACGTTGAGTATTTTTAGAGATGTGCCCTTGAATGTGGACATAGGTCAGATTTGCATTGCAGAATTTTGCTTTTGAATCTACATCGGTTTTTATAAAAACCGATGTCTAAACGCTTGCTTTTAATATCGGTTTTTTATCAAAACCGTTGTCTTTTCAACGCAAAATTTAAGACATCGGTTTTTATAAAAACCGATGTCTAAACGTTTTTTTAATAATATCGGTTTTCTTAAAAACCGATGTCTTTTGAAATTGTAATTTTTAAGACATCGGTTTTTATAAAAACTGATTTCTAAAAGCTTTTTTTAAATCGGTTACCAAAAACCGATTTCTTTTAGTGATTTTTAGTGATGTCTTTAAGCATTTTTGTAGTAGTGTCAAAAGGCGACCTTAAGGCAACCTGGAAGGTGAGGTCGCGCCAAGGTCGCAATGCTCTTAGGTAAACACGCAATAGCACTGCAGCTTCAATTTCGAGCGACCCAAAACATGACCAAACGACATTGAAACCTTTCGTATCATATATCATTGGAAAGGTATGGATGTCTACTTTATACTCCTTTTTACGGAATGACATTCAATGTCTGTAGAAAAAGTTATGGTCAATTGAGTGACCAAAGGTCAGAAACGGACGACAACAGAGTTGCCCTGTTTTGGTGGTTTGCACATAATTTTTCAAAACTTATTTTGAAACTTTGTATAAAACATAATGGTCACAAGATCATACAAATGTTAGTTTTGAAAATCATTTAAATAATTGAAATCCAATCTTTTGAAACTAGACACTTTACTCCAAACAACCAAACCAAATCTAACACTTATCCAAGAGAAGAATAGGACTTTCTCAAATGGTCAACCATCGTGCTATGACAAGCACACCATCGTGCATGCGCGGACGTTTCCAATCACAACCGGAAACGAATTGCTAGAGACACTATCACACAACAAAATCCAACAAAGAGGTGCAAGTGTTAAGTGTGAGGAATGCACACATAAAAATTGAAGCACAAATGCAAGATGAATAAAACATGCATGAAGAAGTGTGTGTGTGCAACTAATCTCTTCAAGAGGCAAGTCAAGTGAAGTGATTTACCTTTTGCTCTTGCTCTTGAAGTCACCAGGATGCTTAGAAGCTTGTCAACGAGAACCTAAGCTACCCATTATATAGACATCTCAAAATGTGGTTTGCCAACGAAATAAGCCAATTAAAATATGAGGAACTTATAGGAAATCCTGATCAAGTGTTGAAGGATGCCTCAAAGCCGAATAAAGAACTTACTACGAGAGGATCCGAGCGTTAGTAAGAACCGCTCAAAGATAAAATGATCCAAGAAAAGCTGAACAACACTAAAAAAAAAAGTCTCAGATTCGCTCAAATGAGCGAGAGGATTTGAGTGTCAGCCAGAAAAAGAAAAAAGTCAAGCTAGGGAAAATAGCGTGAAGTCAAAGTTAGCTGAATAGAAAAAATTTCATTATATATAGGGCAGTGGGACATGACCCCACTTGCAAAAAAAAAAAAAAAGACCATTTGGGTGAACAAAAAAAAAAAAAAACAAAAAAAAAAAAAAAAAAAAAAAAAAAAAACGATCTCTTTTTTTGCTTTGCATGAGTTGGTGATTTTCTTGATGAGATTTTCAATTGTCAATTTTCCGTGATCTATACATGACCTAGGTTCAACTTTGCATGAGCTAGATTCAACTTGTAGGGAAAACTTTTACGATGAGTATTTTTGTAAAATCATGTTTTAATTGGTTAGAACTTAGAAACGATTTCTTTTTTAGATGGTGGCTACAAACTATTTTTATAAAATTACTAAAATGGTTATCAAACTCTCTCAAATATATATATATATATAGTCATTTTCTCCTCCAAGCGCATTGATGGAAAGAAATCTTAGGACATCCAAATCTAAACGTTGGTTTCATCTAATGATTAGATTTGGTTATGTAAATATATATATATATATATATATATATATAATATACATTAAATAAAAAGATTGTATTTAAAAATTATTTTTTACATTATTGAAAAATAAAAATCTTCTCTTTCTATAAAAAAAACAAACAAAAATCTTTACTATATGTATTTTCTTCTCTCTTCAACAACAAAACTACTTCTCTCTCCACATCAATTTTCTTCTGCAACAAACAGAACAAAATATATATCAAGTTCGGAGACAAAACATGGCCGATCGATGATAAAAATAAAAAACATATATATATAAAAGAAAACTTCAATATGATATTTTCCGGCTAGGAAGGAAAATGGTAACAGTTTTCTAAAACTATGACATTGAATGTAATTTTATGGTGGACATTTTTTTTGTTGAAAAATATTGTATGGTGGACTTAAGATGTGAATTTGCAATCGGATACATCTATTAATCTCTATAGTAAATATAAAATTATATATGTATTTCAGAAAAAAATAAATTATTTACCATAAATTTGAATTGTTAATGATCTTCATTTTCTTGATAAATTTATTCATCAAAGATTTTTTTTTTTTTTTTTTTTCTTTCTGTATGTTGCAGAAGAAAATTGATGTGGAGAGAAGAGAAGTAGTTTTGTTGTTGGAGAGAGAAGAAAATACATATAGAAAAGATTTTTGTTTGTTTGTTTGTTTGTTTTTTTATTTTTTATTTTTTTTTATTTTTATAGATAGAAATATTTTGTTGATAATGTAAAAATATAATTTTTGCTTATATCACTGTGTATCGAGGAGAAAATGACTATATATATATAAGGGGCATGGATGAATAAGGAATTTGTCATGAATGTGGTGGGATTTCACTACCGTTGCATCTCAAAAAATCCGAACATTAATGCTAGACAACCCAAAACATTAACCTAAAAACCAACTTAAATAATGTGTTAAGTGATTTGTCTTTACCATATTATTCACCATATCACCACATGATTTGCGTGGTGATGACAACTCATTTGTCACATCATTTACGTTGAATTTTGGATTAATTTTTTGGGTTGTATAGTATTACTAAAATAAGAAAGATTTTAAAGTTGTGTAATAATTTATAGCCTTACTGTCTTAGCTTTTCATTTCTAGCCATTTAACTATTGCATGGATAAAAATACCCCAAACACTAGGTTTAACATTTACAACAAACACATAGTCTATTGAATTTAGTTTTTATTTTTTTATTATTTTTTAATCATATATTACAACAAACGCTATAATTTTTATTTTTTATGCACATTGATTTACATGAAAATCAATTTTTTTTTTCTACTTTGTTTTCTTCTCAAATATTTAGACAAATGAACGTGATTCTTTTATCCTTTTCCTTCTCCCATTCCTCAGAATTTCATTAAATCATTACAAAGTGTGTCTAATACAACCTAGAGAGGGAGTGAATATGTTTTAACAAAAAATAATTACCAACTTTCAATTAATCAATATTATCAAATCACCCAATAATAACAAGCAAGCAATCAACGATATATAAGTGCGGAAAACAATAAAAACACGTTGATTGATTTACATGAGAAACCCTCCAACTGGCAAAACTCACGGGTTATCCATTTAGCCATTTTTGGTCCTCAAATCCACTATTTGAATGAAAGTTTACAACATAGGTTGACCTCTAATCAAACCATCATTAGTCACTAACATATTCCATTCTACCCGCGGGCCTTTAATAGTGATTCTAGACCAATTGCTTGTGCACTAACACTCTTAGTCACAAGACTTGACTCAAGAAGAGATTAAACAACTTAAGTGAATATATTAAAATATTCTAAATGCAATTAATACTAGACAAACACCAAATACTTAATTTGAAAATTAAATATGCAATCAGTAATTTCTAATTATCAATGTCTATATGCAAAACATAAAGACTTAACTAGAGAGGGCAAGAATGATAAGCTTAAGAAAATGAGTCATGCATTTAATCATACAATAAATGCTAAACCTAGGTAAGGATGAACAATAAAAGTATTAATGAAATATAATAACATGTTCAACTTACCTAGTCATGAAAACAAGGAAAACCCATACTTGGATGATGAATGGAGATGCTAGATGCACATGAGATTTGAGATTGGTTGAGTAAAAATGGAGTCTCTCTCTCTCTCTCTCTCTCTCTCTCTCTCTCTCTCTCTTAAAATTACTTTCTCACAATAAGATTTGATTTCTAGCTCTCTAAAACGAAATATGGAGAAGATGGGGTTTACATATCAACCCAAAATGAAACTACACCGTTTTGAGAAAGAAGATAAAAAATCTGTGCTAATGCATGGTTCGTACAGCACATGAACCTCACACGAACTGCGCACACTTACTGAAAAGTAAGTTGTGCTGCAAAATGCGGTACGTAGTGCACACGTACCGTGCAATATCACTGGAGGATTTTCACACATATGCATGGTACGAATCGCGCATGAACCGTGCACATACCACGTAACTTTGCTAGAATGTGATGACTTCTCACATTTGCACAGTACGAACCGTGCATCAACAGCACATGAACCACGCAACATCACTGGAAGATGTGCATTGTTCGTACCGCGCACTAACTGCGTGCGTACCGTGCTTTTTCACTTCTCAAGCAATTTTTGACACAAAAAATATCATGGAAATAGGCAAACAAATGCAACAAATAATGAACATGCATGAAGAGAATTGAAACATAAATGCACACCTTCAAGGAACACACAAATGCAAGAGACATGGAAATGCATGAATTGTGTGTGTGTGCAACTAGATCTCTTCAAAGAGTCAAGAACAAGTGGTATACCTTTGAAGTACTATTGAGCTTGAGGTTTTGGGGATGCCATTGAAGTTTGATCACGAACAATGAAGAACCTAATCTACCTTTACAAATTAAACCCCAATGTGGTTTATTAGTGAAATAAGCCAATCAAAATGTGAGGAACTTACACACTCACTGGGTTGCAAGGAACACTGATCCCCCGAGCAGAGTGAGGAAATATTGATAGGACGGTCCTCTTCCCCTTGGGAAGAAGTATGAGAACTTGCCCTAAATGTCTCACATGATTTCTCCTTAGGGTCAACTTCACGATTCTTTCCTTGAGAAGTGCCGCGGAGCCTCTCACTGATTATCTCACCCGGTTTTGTACATCAAAGAAGGGTGGCTTCTGTAACATGAGGGTTTTGCTCAGAAGATGGGGGAGGAGAAGTTCCAGACCCTTTTACGTCCTCAGAGGACTTCATTTTTTTCGAGTTATCACTAGACAAATCCATCCAGGGTTTGATCAAAGAGTGAAGTTTTTGAGAGGAAGTGAAAGTTGTTTTCAAGCAAAGATGTAGCAAAGAGAATTTGAGTCAGAGTTAAAAGTGTTCTATGAAAACTAGAAAAAGTGTATTTATAAGCCTTGAAGACCTAGCTGTTGCAAGTACAATTTTAGATGAAAAGTCACCTCTCTCAACAGGCAAGAAAGCTGTCATTTCATATTAAATGCCCCCAATAGCTTGTTAATTTTCAAGCCATTAGAAAAAAATTTCATCTCGAAAGAAGAAGAATGCAGTTTAAACCTCATAAAGGTGACCTCGCAAGATTCTAGAGACCATTTTAAGAAGGTACATTCCTCTGAGCATGTACATCCCGAGGTGGATGTACATCATGGTATGAACGACAAATGAGTAATGCTCAGAGGCTAAAATGATCTACTGGGAACCTAGTTTGACGAATAATTGCCACTTAGTTGGTTACACTACAAAATGCACATTTACTCTAACCTAGCAGCTTTAAAGGTGTCACCAGGCAGATAAAGGTTAGCTTTCTGGCTCTTTCTCTTTAACAGCAAACAATGAATCTAGATGATTAAGTGTCTAGGTACATCACAAGTAAAAGGCAGTTGCCATTTCCTTTTTGTTAAGAGATTTAAGGAAGGTGGACTCTACTAGAGTCCTAGCTAAGGTAGGAGACTAACTCTTTAAGAGTCTTAGTTCTACTCAAACTTTGCTAAAGCGATGCAGACATTACACGTAATCAAGCAAGAGCCAATCGATAAGCCAGATATCATCCAACGTGTCCAAGACTAGCATGGCATATATTTTCCGCACAAATCCAAGTTCCATGCTCTGACCAGGTCCAACCCTTAAGCCACTTTTGAAGGAGTTAGTAGAGACATGCTTCAACAGTTATGAACAGTTATGGGCAAGAAACCGAGAAAGGCGCAGCTTTCACTACAACACCGCGGATCCATAGGGAAGTCACTCCCACGATCCTAAGGTGTCTAAGAACGGTTAATAAAACCACCAGAAGGTGAAAGTTTATGTATATAAAGGGTTTGACGACCATTGTACAAGGGATTGATTGAATAATAATACTTTTTTTTTTTTACCTTCAAGTAGTGGACTATTTCGTTCTCTGTTTTACTTTAGATGGTAGAATATTGTATTATTCCTGTTATACTGATTCCATTTTAGTACTAATACAAAAACTAAACACTTTTCGTAGCTTAATTCAACAAGATTCACCTTTCCACACCTTTTCAAGTGTAACAGTCTAGATTGGTTTCGGGGCGAGCTCCCTGCAGAAGGTCACCCAGTAGATTTTGGTTAACGAAATTTATTTGTTAACATCTGTTAAAGGGAATGAAGTGATTGTACGTAGTTTTTATTTTTATTTTTGAAAGAACAAACCGTACATAAAAGAATTTTTTTTTTCGGTGGTGGAAGCAAATGAAGATAAATGGGTGTAATGAGAAAATATATATGTTTAAAATTAAAAAAAAAAAAAAAAATACTTAAATGATAGTTTTGGTATTTTAAAGGGTGTAGGGAGTAAAATTAATAGTTTTAATTGTTTAATATGAGTGTATGAAGATATTTTGTGGCCACCCTAAAATAAATCCCGTGTCAATATTACATTACCGTACACATCATTATTATACGAATAGATTAAAAACAGAAGAAACAGGATTTATTAATATTCATGAAATAAAAGCTTCGAGAGCATCAAGAGAAGTAATTAAAAAGAACTACACCATGATATATAAGAGACAACTCTAGGAGTAGTCTTGCTGTAGTGTATCTGTAACCGCAGATGCAATCCTACTAAAGGACCACAATTTTTCGTTCAAAGAAGCAATTTCAGCTGGCACCTGAAGCTGGGCAGAAACAAATCCATTTTCACAATAATAAGCCTGAATACCGGCAACACCCACATCATAGTTTGCTGACATAGGATCTTCTACGAGTTCCCGCGTCGAGACATTGAATTCTCTAACTGCTGAATCATACCATTGAATGCACCTTTCAATAGGTTTCCTTAATCCTGGCTGAGTTTTTTGGCTCCTTGACAAAACGGTAATTTGTTCACGAGCTATTGATGTATCAGCCATTGCCAAATTGAGTGCAGCTCTTGCGAGATCTAATGGATTTGATGCTGAAGCAGTTTGGGGATTGGACTTAAGAATTTTCATGCAGACTGGGTAGTCATTGGTTTTATCACATGTGAATTCAAGCAAATTGTAGGGGCTCGGAGCCGGTGCTGGAGCTGGTGATGAAGCAGATTGGAGAGAGAGGCACAAGAATACTATTACAAGGATCATCAGACCATTAAGAGAAGCAGCCATGGTCACCAAAAAAAAAAAATTATTGTTAGGAGCTATAGCTAAGGTTTCTTTTGTTTGTTTGAATTATTGTACATTTATAGAGCAAGGCCAGTTGCCCAGCTAATATCAAAAATTGTTATTGTTTAATTTTGGTAAGAAAAAAATGTGTGATTCTTGATTGATTTGGTAGCAGTTTTGAGTTAGAGGTTACTTTAAGAAAGTGATTATGAAATAATCTTCTGTAGAATTTAATGAATCTTTTAAAAGATCAAATTATATACATTTTTATTCCAATATTTATTTCATATAAATCTGTTGTTATTATTTACTATAATAATTTTATTTTTTAATAATTATTTTTAAATGATAATTTTTATTTATTGTTTATAATTTTTTTTATCTATTATTTTAATAATTAGTAGACTGTTTTTTATATGGTGGCTCTATTTCCACCCGAAATCGTTCTTGGTACACTCATTTACTCCTCCACACCCATTATAAAAATTTTGGAATTTAATAATTTACTTTTTATATAATCTCTAAAATGTCAAGATTAATCCTATTACTAACCATTTTAATGCACATCACCTCTTATAAGAAATGGTAGTGCACCTCTCTTTCATTCCTGGTGGTTTGGGGTTCGAGTCTCACCATATCATAAAAATCATATTAATAGTTATAAAAGTAATACTTTAAAAAATAAAAAACCATTTCAATTAAATTGTTTCTCTTCAAATCCACACAAAACCAAATCTAGGTGAAAACCCTAAATCAAACAATCTTCTCTCTACTCATTAGTTTAGTTCCAATTTAGTTTTACAGGTAGATAAAAAAAAAAATCCTCATTTTGTTTGATTTAGGGTTTTTCACCCTAGATTTTTTTTTTTTTTTTTCATTAACCGTGGAAGACCAAGTAATCGGCCGTTTTCAAAACAAAACAACAAAACAGTGAAAGTAGTATCGTGAAAAACACAAATTAGGACAAAACCAAGTCCAACTCAAAAACTTGATAAAAGTTCATTAATAAGGAGAAATTATAACTTACACTGCTGGTTCAACGAAACAAAAGTTCATTCATAGATCCATGGGTGAAGGTTGCTCTGACAATTAATTTTTTTTTTTTTTTTGACAGATTTAATTTTGTGTGGGTTTGAAGAGAAATAATTTAATTTAGATAACTATTAATATTTAGGGTTAATCTTGATATTTTAGAGATTGTAAAAAGTAAATTATTAAATTTTAATTTTTTTTACTGTGGGTATGGGGAGTAAATGAGTGCGACAAGAACGAAAAATTGCTGAAATTGCTGGGAGCTATAGCTAGGATTTCTTTTGGCTGTTAGGATTTTTTATTTATTTATTTTTTATATGGCAACCCAGCTAATGTCAAAAATTGTTATTGATAATTTTGGTATGAAAAATATATGTGATTCTGGATTTGATTTGGCGGCAATTTTGAGAAGCAAGTAAGGGGTTACTTCTAGAAAGTGATTATGAAATAATCGGCTGTGAGATTTACTGAATCTTTTAAAAGATCAAATTATATACATTTTTATTACAACATTTATTTCATATAAATATATTGTTATTATTTACTATTATAATTTAATTTTTTAATAATTATTTTTAAATGATCATTTTTATTTATTGTTAATACATTTTTTTTTATTGTTTTAATAATTAGTAGACTAATTTTAGACGTAAGTTATAAAGTAGAACCCCGTAATTAATCTCCTATATCGTAATAATTAATAATTTCTTTTTGAAACCCTGTGTAAAATTTCGGCTCCAACTGTCACATAAATTAATAATTCTATAAAAGTACAAAATATATTACATAATAATCAAGAACTAGAAAAATACTTCAAGATGCTAGTTTCCACAAAGCTACCATATTTGATATTTTGGCTTTATCCTTCATCTTTTGAATTGTTCTCTTGTTATAACTATAACAAAGAAGATAAAAAAGAGAGAATTTTTAGGAGCCGTTAGGAATAGATTTTTTAGGTATATCTTGAGATCTCTCTTGTTATATACAACCAAAGAATAAGTCTCACTATTTATAGAGTGAGTATCATTCGTCTCTATGGTTATGTTTGGTAGGAGGGATGGAGAGTATGAGGGATGGATGAATTAAGAGAGAGAGAGAGAGTAGGAGGGATGGAGAGGATAATATCTATCTTTCATGTTGTTTGGTATTGAAAAGAGAGTTGAATGGATGGATTGGTATTTAATTTATAAAATTACTATATTACCCTTTAAAAAATTGGAGGGCAATGAAATATTGGAGGGCATTATGGTCATTCCCATCCAATCCTTTCTCCCTCCTTTCTCATCCGTCCATCATTAGGCAGATTCATTTTGGTGGGCTGGATGGATAATATCTCCCTCCTCCTCTCCTCTCCTCTCCTCTCCTCTCCTCTCCCCCCTCTTATCCCTCAAACCAAATAAGGGATTTGAGCTCTCCCTCTAACCCTCTACTTTCAACCCTCTCCCTCCCTCCATTTCTCCCTCTTACCAAACACAGCATAAGTAATCACATTCCCAAAAGGAATTAGAAATTTTATCTTTCCTAAACAAGGAATCCTAGAAAAAAAAAAAAAAAAGAAGAAGAAATTTCCATAAAGTAGAAAACCGACTAAACAAGGAATCTAGAAAATGAACCTTTCCTAAACAAGAAAACTGACTTCTACACATTTTCTAAGCCAATTTAACACTTTACAATGTAAAACCCTTCAAATTAATAATCCCTATAAATTAATACTCAAGGATGGGTCCCAAGAATATTAATTTAGAGAGGTTCTACTGTTATTGCACTATACTATATATAACTGACATGTAATTAATATATATATATATATGTATGTATTTATATATATTTTATATAAGGTTGTGGTGGATTGGAATCAACCCCATCCCAACATTTTATTAAACAAAAAAGAAAGAGAACCAAAGAGAAAAGAACATAAAAGAAGAAAACATATCAACAGAACCTAAAAGAGGGTCTGCTACAAAAATCATTGAAAATAAATGAATTGTAAAAATTCGGAGCGATCCACCACCGTGTAGGAGAGACGATACTAGGGCTCCTGGAAGCTAAACTATCTGCAACTTGGTTACCTTCCCGATAAATATGAGTGACATCAAAGTCCATTTGAGAGATTAAGCTCAAACACCTACCTATCCCAAGTGGGGTGCTAATGCCAATGAACCTTATGAGACCTAGAACGAAGGATATCCATTACAAAAGTTGAATCGCTCTCTAACCATAACCGACGTCAGCCAAAAGTCTAAACATAATCAATAGCGTGGATGGCAGCGGCCAATTCAACCTCAAAAGTAAGACAGACATTAAGAGGAATAGCAAAACAACCTTTAATGAAACCTATACATGTGCGAAAAACCCCTGCATAACCAGCAAGACTAGGACTACCAAAAGCAGCCTCGTCCGTGTTAACTTTAAGACAGCCCGGTGGGAGAGGGTGCCAATTAACCTCTAAAATGCTAGGAGCCTTGGAAGGACGACCAGAGACATGAAGCCGTTAAAGAGTTTAAAGCTCATCCACTGAATTCTTCATAGTGCAAGACTAAAAGGAGTTTCCCTCGTGAACGGAACGCCAAATCAAGGAAAGAGCTTCGGCAAAAACAGGCTTGCCACCCTCAAAGGTAGCTTGATTCTGGAAGAACCACACCACCCAGAAAACCGTGATGATAGAAGCCTGCCAAAGAGTTTTTAGTTGAGTGCTAAAGACCACCCTCATCGCCTCCTGCCAAAGGTCCAAACAAGTACCATCTAACTTAAGCTTATGACCAAATGTAGAGGATACAACATCCCATAATCCACGAACAAAAGGACAGTCAAGAAACAAATGTCTTAAGTCTTCCTCTATAGCACAACAAAACCGACAACGAGAAGGAGAAATATTACCTCTGGCACGTAACACAATGTCCGTAGGAATCTTACCATGAAACAAGCGCCAAATGAAGACAGAGCGAGAAGGAAGAATAAAAGACGCCCAAATCTACTTACCCCTAAAAACAGAACTCCTAACCTTAGAAAGAGAATCATAAGCAGATTTACAAGAAATAACACCATCCAGGGAACAAGTCCAAACTAACGAGTATGGGTCAGTGCTTACCACCACCTTCTCAATCTCAGAAGCAACATCTGGGTGAGAAGCGTGAAAACAAGTAGGAATATCCCAACCCGTAGCATTTGAGTAAATATCACTCACAACAAAATCAAGAGGAGGTTGTAATGAAGATCTATCCTCAACCAGATCAATTAATGAATCTCCCAACCAGTTATCCGTCCAAAAACGAACCTTAGAGTGACGACCAACCAACCAACCACCTAGACTCAATCATCAGGGGAGTATAATGAAATTTTAGACTTGACCAAATAGGAGAAATAACATACCACGTTCTAGATCCGTGATCCTGGGTGAACAAATGAGCCCGAAGATATATGAAAACGAAGGACTTATCAGTCAACATCCTTCATGTGAACTTCTTAAGCATGTCCTTGTTAAGAATACCAAGGTCTTTAACACCAAGACCACCACTATCCTTAGGCTTACAGCAAGACTTCCAAGCAATTTGGACAGATTTACGACCATCGATCGAACCAAAAAAATAATAATTCCGAATAGCAGTATTTAAGTTTTTCAAAAGAGATGAAGGCCAACGATAAACTTAAAATGAATGCTGGAAGGAACCCATAATCACTGAATTAATAAGACATAACCTGCCTACCATTGAAAGAGAGAAACCCTTCCACGATTCCAATTTACTTTTAATTTTATCAGCCCATGGGATCAGCCATCGACGTTTAGGAGCACCAATGAAAAGAGGGAACCCTAGATAAGTCATTGAATCACCGCCCTTATGCATCCTAGACATTGAGAGAAAATTAGAAATTCGAGACCTAGAGATGCTTCTGCCAAAAAATATAGAAGATTTTTCCAATTAATTTGTCGACCCCAGAGAGAGCCATAAAGCGCAAAAACATCTAAAATCACTCGCAAATTCTGAGGAGGGGCTCGGCAAAAGAGGATAACATCATCAGCATAGAGAAAATGCAAATGGGCACTTATCCCAATCAGAGAAGAGATAGAAGTCATAGAACCCGAGTCTACTAGATGCGTAAGATATCTGCTCGATCAAAAAATCTTCCGCCAAACAAAAAAGCAGGGGGGAGAGATGATCACCTTGCCGCACACCACGCAAACATGGGAAATAGCCCTGAGGGGAACTATTAATAAGAATTGAGATCCTAGCAGAATAATATATATATATATATATATATATATATATATACAGAAATTCTATTATCAGTTCGAACTGACAAAAGTTATATCAGTTCCTTACATGTGGGCCACTGGATTTAAATATTTTGACTTGGCTATATGCACTTGTCAGTCAAAGTATTTAAATCCAGTGGCCCATATACAATGAATTGATATAACTTTTGTCAGTTCGAACTGATAATAGAAAGACTGTATATATATATATATATATAATTGACATGTAAAATTCACGGTTTAAAGTTGCTGGAAATTCACTGATATACATTATTTCTTGGTTCCACAAAAACTAAATAATGACTTATCATAGCAAAACTAAAATAGTTGAAGCATTTCAAGCTTCTTTAACAAATGGAAAGAGAGAGAATTCGGAAAGAGAAAAGAGAGAAGAGAAAGAAACATAATGAAAATAAGCAGGGCCGATTCTGAGATTTTCAGGGGCCGAGGTGAACTATAGAAAATGAGGTCCTCGATACTCTATGTATATTTACTTGATTATTATTTTTTCTCTAGTACATACTTGTAAAAATCAATATAATAACTCAAACTTAAGACAATAACACAACAAAATAGCAAATAAAAAGTTACCAAAATATAAAGTTTTGTCCATTGAAAACTCTAACAATTTGCAGATTCAAGAATTATTAAATCAAGAAATATATATATTCAGATTCAAGCTTTCTGCCACCATTGATATACTCTGTTCTTGGGAGTTCTAGCCTCTAGGCATATTGTCATCGGTCAAGTCTCGATAACAATATAACATCTTTGATATAATCATGGGAATTGTGAACGAAGAGGTTTCTTTTACATTACAGATAGACCCAAAAGTTTACAGGTACACACACTATAATCTATAAATCAATTTCATAATTTTAGCCCCTAAATAAGCCTTATAAATTCCTATCATTAATATCTTGAGTAGTACTCAATATCCTGAGAACAGAAAACGAAACACATAAACAAAAAATTACACAGATTTATATCAGCTTGCCATTATTTAGAGTTGTTTTTTTAAACAATTAAGCTTGAAAAAAAAAAAAAAAACTTAGAGACCCTGTAGTTCTAAAAATTAAATACACACTTGCCAAGTTAATAGACCCTGCTGTTCTAATTCTTGATTCAGAAAGTGAGCACAGTCAAGGTTAGTACTTTAATTCTTCAACTCTTTCCATTCGAATTAAAAAAAAAAACAGATATGCTATAAATTCACCTAGCCTACACTACACATATGTAAAAATTCAAAGAATAGAAGCCTAAAGAGCATAATTCTAACAAAACTAGAAAAACAAAAACAAAAGGAGCTTTTCGGGAAAAAAAAAAAAAAAGAAAAAAAAAAAAGAGAAAAAAAGTGTATTGATTTAATTACCTTCGAAATAATAGCGGTTTCAAGTTGAGATTTTGTATCTGAATTTTCGTACCAAGAGAGTTTTGAAGAACCTTAATTTTGATTTTCAATTTTTGTTCAAATGTTTGATATGAGGCAATTTTTTGATCCAGTGTTGTTGTAAGTATGATAAATATGTTTTCGTTGTTGGGTCTTTTTTTTTTTTTTATAAAAAAAATTATGTTTATAGTGGGTCACTTTTTAAAGTCATTTATGTGTCTATTTTGTTTAAAATCGTATATGGGTCATATTTTGAAATAATAAAAAAATTAAATTAAAAATGGGAGTCCTTCAGAATCGGGGGCCCTAGGCAGTTGCCTCACTGGGCTCCCTCTAGGGCTGGTCCTGGAAAGAAAGTAAAGAGAGAAATGTTGACCATAAAATAAAAGTTATTGGTGGTGGTTAAATTTGAATTATTATTATTTTTTCATAATTTAAAGGCTAAAAGCAGGAACTTCCTCCTGAATTGATCTATTTAAGGACTCTGTCATCTAATATAACCCATTAAAATTAGTGAATAATAGATTTTGATTTTATTGATGCATTAATTTTCATGATTTTTTTTTTTGAAGAAATCAACTCTTTTATTCAAGAAAACAGAGAAACACAACTACCCTGGACAACCATCAAGGAGACAAAGTTCCACACAAGGGGGATAACTCTCTAACCAAAACCTATCTTAATTGATAGTTAAAGCCATCTTTGCAAGAGTGTGGGCAACCACATTCGCCTTTCTTCAATTTGAGTTTGGATGTCTTGAATAACCAAACCAATATCAGCCAAAACTTTGCCTCCAGAATTCACCACCCCCAAAGCATCGAACTCGATCATAATTGGAAACAATCCCGCCTCTTCCGCGAAGATAAACCCTCAAAGCAAAGCCATAGCTTCTGCCACACCAGGCGTGAAATTCGCCTCCAAGCGCGACATAGAAGCTCCCAAAATCTGTCCAAGATGGTCACAGACACCCACACCCACACCTGCAAGTTGCTGTCCCACATCTAGAATTGCATCTATATTTATTTTAAATAAATCTTCTGTAGGTGGGTGCCAATGGATCGTTCTTGCAATCATAGCAGCTGGTCCCTGCTCCACAATGCCCATACCATTCACATAGTGAAATTCTTTTAAGAAGTTTACTGACCAAGGAACTATAGAATCCTAATCTTGCCCACCTTCTGGTTGATTGGTGGAGTGTTATTCAAGAGCTTGAAAATAAGCTGGATTGTTTCTTGGTGGAGGAGGAGGCTTATTGGAAGCAACGTTCTAGAATTGATTGTCTGAAAGAAGGTGACAGAAATTGATGGAGAAAAACTTTTTATATTTTATAAAACTCCTCACAAGAGCACGGATCGGAGATCCTTATAATGACAAGCAAGGGTCGTCCACAGAGATCAGGAAGAATATTGGTCAAAACTAAAATTCTATAACTAATCTATTTTGAGTGCATGAAAAGTAAATTTGCATATCGCTTGGATTAATAACAATTGATTGGAGAATTATAAAAATGCTGAAATTAACAACTAAGAACAAGCAAGGTGTGTAAAGTTGTGAATATAAGATGTGAGGACTAGGCAATCAATGGAGTCAAGATATGAATAATTGGTATCATGAAATCAATCTCATTAGCACTTGTTTGTTCAAGTTAGGATCCAATCTTCACTTACTATGATTTATCCTCAACTATTACACAACTATGAGATTTAGGGTGAGCAATAGAGAATGATGCTATTAAGCTTGGAAGATTTTAAGGACCAAGATTCATTGGGTGTGATATTCTCTTCATAAAATCTTTCCCATTCAATTAGAGCTTTTAATTAAAATTAAGCATGATATTTACTCAATCAAAAATCCTAAGATTAATTTTGTTACCCAACTTAAATTAAAAGGTGATATTCAATTCAATACAAATTGAGAACAAAAACATTTAAGAACAGTGAAAGAAACAAACTTGAACAAATACTCTTAAGATAGGTTTAAATGACAATACCCAACATCCATACAATCCTCACATTAATCCCCTAGTATGAGGGTTTAGTTACACATGACTACACAAAAGAAGAAAGGAGAAATGAGTGAGAAGAAACCCATGTAGATTTGCAGAAGTTCCTTTATCTTCAAGCTTGATTCAAGATCTCCAAGTTCTCCTCCTTGAGCTATGCCAACTAGTGTATAAAAAAGTGAGAGATGGTGGGTTGAATGTGTAAGGTGAGGTTTTTCTATAAGATGATTATGAAATGAGAGAACAGGAAGGTGTCTTAGATGCTGTGGTGTTTTTGCTCGTGGCTGATGTAAGGTATCAAAGAAAAAAGAAGTAATTTATATGGGTTTCCTTTTTAGGGTAAGATTCTCACATAATGCTAAGCTGGCACACTGCCGAGGCCCTACTGTTGCGGTCTGGCAAGACGGCATCTGGACTGTGATTTACTTTGGAAAATTTGTTGATTCGAGCCATCGCGGTCTGCCAAGATGGCAGTTGGACCGTGAAACTGTCTAGAGAAGTTTATCGCACCCATGCCCAACAGTAAGAGCACCATGAAATCCTCTGAACTTTTTTGTTGCGGCCTTTGTCATGTTGTTGTTTGCGGTTCGCCAAGATAGCAGTACGACTGTAGAAACCACTGGAAAAGGATGTCGCTAGCTGGCTTTGAATGAACGCTGTAGTCTGCCAAAATGACTGATGGACTGTAGAAACCTCTGGGAAGAACACCGTGGTCCTTCAAATCGACATCTTGGTTGCGGCTTCTCCTTTGAATGCCCAAAACTCCTCTTTTCTCCACTTTTTTCCCAATGAAAGTGCCCATTTGTACACTCGGTGTAGCCCCTATTTCTAATCAATTGCGTCCATTTCCCAGGTAAAACCGAGTGTTTAACGATTTAAATAAGTTGGTGCAGATGTTTTAGCTTCCTAGGGGTGTTTGTGCAAATATTAGAGACTTTCAGAGCTATTTTGAAGATAAATGAAGCTTTTGCGCAACACATGTGCACGTTGGTACTGTGCCTAAACAGTACAACACATTCCAACAGATTACTATGGTACATGCACAAATTGGAACCGCGGACGTACCATGCATGTAGCACCTGAAGATTGCCATGGTACATGCGCACTTTGGAACAGCACACGTAGTCCACCTTAGCAGAGTTTCTAGGATTTTGTGCCCTAATTCTTATATCCTATATATACCTCACTTCCTCTCTTTTCCAAGACCTCTTAGACGACTTTTAAACTCCAAAACACTCTCATAACAATCCAAAACATCTAAGAACAAACCTTTATCCCAAATCCTTCACTAAATCACCCAAAACCTTCATCAAATCACCATATAAACCTAAATCCCACTTTACCAAACACTTACCACCCCATTTCCTTGCTTAGATCAACCATCAAAATCACATTTTGGAGCAAAAGAGGTGAAAAAGAGAAAAAGTATAGCACAACCAAGCAAGAGATGAGGAGTTCTTCAACTTAGTTTACTCTTATCCTTTCTCCATTTACATCTATCTGTATTCAATTATGGCTTGTACTCATTACATATCTTGTATGGCCATTTATTGCATTATTAACTAAATCCTTTTTGGCTAAGGCCAAGATGAAGCTTTTACCATGAATTAAATATAAAGACTGCCACTTTATCCCTATTGCTTGTGTTTATGTATGTGTATTTCATTCTATAATCAATATTGAGTGTCTAGCTAGCATTTAATGTTTATTTGGTTGTTGTGTGATGTACCGAGAGGAGAAACACACAATGTGCTCGATGAAAAGCACGATAGAGGTTTAGTAAGTTAGAGATACTTGAGGCTAGTCTCTAAGACTCAATTAGTGAACCACAAAGCTTAATGAACTTGTGTGTATTTCGGATGACCATTGAAAGATAGGTTATCGGTGCATATAAGTGTTGTCTATATTACTTGAGAGAGGGTAGAGACTAATTAAGGGTTGTCACGAGTCTACATTTGCACTTGCATAATTTATCTTCAACGGTGTGTCCATAAATTGGTGAGGATTGGTTAGGTGGATTCACGGTTTTAGCCTAATTTCCTATTAGTAATACAATCACTTGTTTGTGTGTGACCTTGCTTTGCTTGCTTATTTAGTTTCACTAACTGCATTAAAGTTGTAGTTTAATTAAATTAAATTTGAGTAATGTAATTCATGTTGGGGTTTTTGCCCTAAAGCTTTTAATTTGTAAATGTGAATTGAACATAAATAAAAGAAGTAGTTTATTCATTCAAATTGTCTCATACATTTATTTATATCATGTGTACTTAACATCAAAGATTACCGGATGTAATCTCTAACTGAGTATATGAGTGTCATATATAGAGGTATTCAGTTTGAGATGAGGAATCTAAAGAGTCCGTAGATAGCAAATAGAGTTGGGTACTTTATTTGTGGTTAATCTACAACTGTGGTCCATTCCATAATGTACGATGGTCTTAACCTAGACTATTCATATGATGATATGAGAATGGAGGCACCTTATATGATGTGATCATATAGGACTGGGCCATGAATCTCTCACCAAAATCCGTTACAAGATGAGATTCATATATATCAACAAATGATGGCTATATATGGGTGATCTTAATCCTGAGTGTCTTATCGACTCCTTCAGGTTAGATCGTGGTTTTTGATATGCTATGGGTGAGATCGGAGTTGCATTCCCGGTCAATAACTTCGCATGTTGGAATCACGGTTTAGCTTGTGGCTGGGAAGGTTTGTACACAATAGAGGAATCCACTCCTTCTTGCGAGAAGTAGATAGTAGTTCCCTTAAGGGTTGATTCGGGCTTGAACAATACGAGCGCTCTCTTAATTCCATAAGGAATGTAGGATTTATTGTTCATTAGAGAATCAATGGTACTTAATGGAAAGATATAATTAGAGGGGTATAACGGACATTATGACCCAGCTCTAATTATGAACTATTTGTTGAGGATCATACCATATGTAACAGCTATATCGATGGACACCAAGAGTTATTGGTTTGTGTAAAAACGTCTACAGTTGAGAGAGTATAGCTTCGGGTTTTTAGTGGAATAACACCGAAGTTAATAATCATGAAATATTAATTAAAGAGTTTAATTAATTATTTCTAAGGATTATTAGAGCTCAAAATACTGTGGGTCCATTAGGTCCCCTTGCTAGCCCGATCGATTTAGGTAACAAGGGTTACGGTTGATTAATTGGATTGTCCAATTAATTGTGTTATGAAAGTGACAGGTATTTATTCGGGAATTAATTGAATAATGAGATTATTTAATTAATGAATAATGGTGATTAAATAAATTAAATAATAAGATTATTTAATTATGTTGTTAATCACTAAATGGAGGGTGTTAGTTGATATTTGATTTTGAATAAAATAAGATAATATGATTGTTTTATTTTATTAAATTAAATATTTGAAATTGAATTTAAAATGTTTAAATTCAAAAATTAATGTTTAATTATCTTTTAAAAGATATGAGATATCTTTATAAAGTTTTTTCTTTTCAAAATCAAATTGATTCGGTTTGTTTTCAAAAAGATATATGAGATATATATTTAATTTAAAAAAAAAACAACAAACCGAATGACAATACACAAGAATTAAAAGGCATCAGGTCTCTTTGTCTTTCAATTTTTTAATTTTTGCAAGTGTGTGCAAATTGTGTGCACGAAACAAAAGGAAAGAAACAGTGTAGAGTGTGTGCGGCGGCCAAGAAAGAAAATAGAAAAGTTGTTCTTAATTTTAGGCTGGCTGCATTCTATACAAAAGAGCAAGAGTTGTCTTTTGTGTGTTTCTCTTCATCCTCCTTGTTCCTGAATACCGTGACGCGCCCACACGCCGTTACCAATCCCGGGTCATAGTCAGGAAGATCTCGTGGTTCAAATCAGGAAGCAGATCGAAAAGAAAGAAGGAGCCTACAAACGTTGGTATGAAATTGCTTCATCTCCTTCTTATTGTTTTTGATTATTACTATACAAATGGGTTAGTTTATGATTGTATAAAAATTTTAAAACCTTTCCGCTGCGCAATCTGTAACCCTGGGTTCCTTCAATTCAATCATCATATCTTTGCTTGTCTAAATAGTAGTTTAATCAATCAATTGCGGTAATCAATTCAACAATCCTCATGGAATGAATCTTATTTATCGTTGTACTACTCCCATGGCTCTATACTTTTACGGGTGCTCATTTTGGAGTGGTCACCCAACTCTTCTAAATCCTATATCAAATACCCATGCTTGACTAAATTGCTTACATAAGCTTTATACGAGCCATTAGATACTCGATTTTACCCGAGACTCGAACAAAAACGTAGGAAACAGGGACCAAAATCTAGTATTGAAATGGCTCAATTAGGAATACTAAATTCTATCATTTGTTTGATGATAACGGGAATTAGTATGTTAGGGATAGGGACATGGAAAGCATTGTGTCTAACTATTTTTTGAATCGATTCACATCAAATGAGCCAATTGGAGAGGATGTGGATAGGGTGCTGGCTTGTGTGAGTCTGTGGCTATCACAACGGTCTAAAAACTTCTTGGATGGGCCGTTCACTTATGATGATATCTGTAATACGGTCTTTGATATTGCTCTAAATAAAGCGCCGGGACCAGATGGTTTGCCTGCCCTTTTCTACTAGAAATTCTTGGGGATTGTAAGGGCATAATGTAGTGGCGGCAAGCTTAAAGTGTTTGAATGATTGGGCTTCATTGCGTCCTGTAAATGATACGTTGGTTTGCTTGATTCCAAAGGTTCGGTCTGCGCAGCAGATCTTTTAGTATCGCCCAATTAACCTTTGTAATGTGATTTATAAGGTGGTGGCGAAAGCTTTGGCGAATAGGTTGTGAAGTGTTCTTGGAAAGGTAATTTTAGACTCTTAGAGTGCCTTCACACCTAGAAGGTTGATTTTTGACAATGTAATTATTGGTTATAAATGTATTCATGCATTGATGACTAGGAAAGGGAAAAGAGGCTTTATGGCGTTAAAGCTAGATATGTTGAAAGCATATGACAAAGTCGAGTGGGGATTTCTTGCTAGAATGATGATTAATTTTGGGTTTTCTAATGGTTAGGTCCGGCATGTGATGGGTTGTGTGACTACGATTTCTTACTCTTTTTTGGTTAATGGTGCTATATGTAGCTCTGTTTGGCTGACTAAGGGTCTCCGACAGTGGGATGTCTCCGTATCTACATCTTATGGTTACATAGGGGCTGTTTTGCATGATACTGGAAGTGGTACAACAAGGTGAGTATACGGTTTTTGCTACAGCAAGTCAAGGCCTATGATTTCTTACTTTTTTGTGTGGATGACAATATTCTATTATTAGAAGCATCATCAAACTTTCATTTTTCATTCTCGGTTACTGCTTGTTGAGGGCCCACCGAAGATTGTATAGATCAGGGCTGTTTAGTCATCGTCATTTCCTATATGCCTTTCTGGACTTTCTCTCTTATCTACTCGATCCTCCTAGCGGTTATTCTACCGTTTGTCTCGCCTGGGTGCTCCACTCTTTGTCTTTTCTAAGGACGTACTTTTTTAGATGGCCATCATGGATCAGGCTTTTGATATGGTCACGCAATTGGTAACACTTGGAGGTATCATCCACGTGATCTTTATGGAAACGAAATACTTGGCGATGTCCTTTTTTGGCATTGACGGAATGTTACTGCGGATATTTGACCAAGCCTTTGCTTTCGACGACTGCAAGGATGTCTTTATGTCCTCTTACCAAGGGAGTATATTTTCCATACTTGCCTTAGAACTTGCTATCGATTTGACTTCTCATTCGGTCATTTCTTCTTTGATTGTCAGGCTGAGTATCATTTTGGCTCCTCTTTCCCTTAGACTTTCCTTCTTTAGAATTACAGGCTTCATTAGGTCAGCTACCATATGCATAGTTACCCCTCTAGTCAACCTCTTCATCCTCAGCCAAGGCATAATCTCTAGCTATATACTTTATATCTTCGTATGTTCTTGGGCGATCTCTCCTTAGATCAAAGGAAAGTTGACCACTCTGTGGACCATTGGTAAAAGCATCTATGATGGTGGCCTCATTGAAGTCTTCACAGGTTTCGCCTTTTTGCTGATCTTGTCAAGTATTTTCTTATTGACTCTTTCTTCTTTTGCTTGAGATTTGAGAGATACGCGATTGACTTCCTTTGATGAACACTCCCAATAAATTACTGGACAAAAACTTTGGTGAAGTCCTTGAAGCTGACTATGCTCTTGGGCGGCAGTTGTCCGAACCATCTTGAAGCAAGGTCCCCGAAGCTCAATGGGAATGTTAGGCACATCAGCCCTTCGTTTAAGGCATAATGTGCCATCACATTCTTTAATCGCCTAACAAGCTCTTTTAGGTCTCGTGCTTTATGTATTGTTTGAAGGTGGGCATTCTGAACCTTTCTATAAATGGTGTTCTAGTGATCCTGTCAGTGAACGGGTTATCCGATTCTTCGTCAGACAACGTCCCATGTTCATATCTTTTCGCCGTGGCCATTTCTTCTCTAACTCTTTTTATTAGTTCCCGCATGGTGAAATTTTGACCTTTGGTTGGCTCCCCATTTGGGCTGAGATGTCTTCTGATAGTGGATTCTTTGTTAGGATTATGCTCAATAGCAAGAGTGTAATGTTGTAATTAACAATCTTTTTCATATTAATAAAGTGATTTCTGGTTTAACAAATCTTATAGCATTTATAGTTTAATATTATAATTGTCAAAGTAAATAATCATAAGGTCTAAAGACTATGAGAAAAGAAGAATTGTTCGTACATCTGGATATGTATGTGGTAGACACAATTCTTTAGTTAGTCTTGAATATTGTTCACAACTTAAGTTAAAGGTTGGGCACCTTTATCTTGTTAAAGTTGTAGAATTCTTTTGCTAGCATTTGAGTGGGATCAAATGAGATATGATGAGTCTAAAATCATCGGAGTGTCTTCGAGCAAAAGAATCTAGTGCACTGGGTGCATTGAACTGGATCACAATGAAATACTTTATCTATAACCGTCAGTAGATAAAAGTATTTTCATTATCAGGACAATCGGAGAGTCTATCTTAATCCTGAGATAAATGATGGACTTATGGTTGCAAGTGGTATCATTTGAGTTATCAATGAGTACGATTATATCGCATAGTCTATCCTCGATAGTTTGGTGATATTCATTTGTTAATCGATAGAGGACTTCATTTATAGATATGGACATCGTGGCTCCATTTATTAAATGAGAGTATAATATCATCATATGGATGTTTTGAGGTAATTGGATATTAAATCTCAACGTTGAGTTTTCGATAGTGTCTATTGAAAACATGGCTTCTGGACAAGTCAAAATATCCAAGTTCAAAACGTGGTCATATGAGTAAATATGGTAACTTGGAGAGTTATAGGCGGTCTATGAACTCTTGGTGATTACTGATATTAATCACGAAGATACACTATCTCCAACTTGATTGTCTAGGGTATGAATGAGGAACATCTTCCTTTTCTATCTTTATTTAAGAGTTCAATTTTAGCTCTTTAGTGGAATGAGTTAAAATTAATAGATCGGACCTAAGTAAATCATTTGTTGATTGTGATTAGGTTATGTCTATTGAAGCTTAAATTTAGATGGCCCGCCAAGATCCCCAATCCACACGGACTTGCATGGATCACTTGATATATTCTACCGGACCAATTTAAGGGTCCATCTAGAATTGCATTCAATATATTAAGAATATAATATGCACATTATTTATGTAATGGGCTGCTCAATTATATTTATATATTAATGAATGGCATGTGGGCTTGTTTCTTTTAGTAAGAATGAGTCTGGTTCACATGTGGGCTTTTTATTTAAAGTCCAATGGATTAAATGAAATAAGAAAATAATATATGGCCCATTTATTTTTAAGTG
Organism: Acer yangbiense; assembly: GCA_008009225.1. Taxonomy (NCBI): domain Eukaryota; kingdom Viridiplantae; phylum Streptophyta; class Magnoliopsida; order Sapindales; family Sapindaceae; genus Acer; species Acer yangbiense. The sequence goes on along the minus strand of CM017770.1, from coordinate 20,403,919 downwards.
GGGCGGCAAGGTGCTTTTTAACCTAATATATTATTTTGTTTCATTGTTTTAATTAAATAAGAATTAATTAATTAATTAATTAATTGTTTAATTAAGAAACAAATCTTTTCTGATTAGGAAATATGATTCCTAGAGTTATACTATTGGTAGTAGTATACTAAAATTAAAAGACTTGTTTGATAAGAAAATAAATAATTAATTTTATTTATTTAATCAAATAAGAAGTCTTTTTATTTAGTCAAATAAAAGAATAAAAGATCTATGAGTTGGATTAGGGTTTGAAGTCTTAAACTAGATAGGAATTAGGGTGCAACACAAACTCTTTTTGCCTTGTGTATTGCGGCAACCCTAGTCCCCTTTTAGTGTAGAATTCAGCCACCCTAATAGAAAGAAGGAAGCAAATTTAGGCCACCTATATATTCACATGTATAGAATTCGGCCACCATATGTGTTGTGATTGATACAATTTTCTTCTTCTTCTGAATTCATAGAAAGGTTTTTTATTCTACTAAAAACATAAAAGAGTGAATAGATTATTCTTTGATGGTACACTAATTGCTTGTTCATCAATAAGCTTGTGTGTACAACATCGATTTAGGTTCACGCGAGTTTCGATCATTAGATTGAGAACTCAAAAGTGACCGGAATAATCTTAGTCTTCTTTTGATTGTTTTGTGACTAACAAAAGAAAAAGAAAAAGAAAAATTTGTTTGTCTATTCTCAGGTTTGCAATTCAAAGAAAAAGGGAGACCACGCTCCTAGGTGATTCACGTTCGTGCTAGGATTGAAGATCTTGCGGATTACCATCGACGTAAGTCAATCGGATCACGCGACAAAAGGTATTCTTCTTTTGTTGATTATATGTATGTTTAATTTATTAAAGGGTTAAGGTTCATAAAAAGGAAAAATTTTAAAACATACTAAAACTATTTTTAGTCTCGCTTCCGCTGCGTGTACTACGGTATTTTTCCCTACATTCTTGTCATAGTCCCATGTCCTCGGCAGGTCGATCCATTTCAACATGATGTCTTCTTCGAATTATGGGCTTGTCGGGGTTGGTTCTCTCTTCTTCCGCGTCCATGTCTTTCGGTTTTCAGATGATGAATCATTGTGATTCTGTTGACGAGACATCCTTTATGTTATGCCTGATCCTAAACTCTTAGTATGTGAATGGGCCATGCTTTCTTCCCTTATGGGTTCTTCATTCAAAAGCCATTTTCCCTTTCTCTATCTTCTTTCGGCTGATGTCTCAAGGAGATCCTAAAGAGTTTGGCCCTTGGTGGGTTGTCTCATCGGGACATTTGGTGTAGGTATGTAGATTTCCGAGTGTAACCTTCCGGGTAGAAGTGCTCTAGGTGTGTCTTTAGCGTACGGTGAGGTGATCCCCGCATTGACCGGGATAATTCCAAAATTGGTAATGTCATTTAGAAGTTGTTAGAAGGTTGCCTGGACTTGTTAGATGGACTTCTGCGGCATAGGAAGCGCAGTTTGAGTGACCTATATTACGGCTGCGCGATCACCAATCACAGGCATGCTGTTTTCAACCGTATTGGTAGCATCCGGGTGCCGCTAGGTGACATTGTTATTGTTGATATTTTCGTTGTTTTAGGCCATGTGTGGGCCTATTCATGAGGGTTAATCGAAGTTATAGTTCAATCCCCCTCTTTCTAGCATTAATTGTTAATAGTGATTTTTGGATTGGTTAAAAAGTCAGTCTGCCAACAACAACACATAGGCATATCAAGCGCTTTGACTGGTTAAGGTGAAATAGCCAAAGCCCCTCTGTTCCACGTGGATTTGGTGCAATCGTCGAATAGCCTAGTTCAAAGGGCTGGCTCAGCCAGAACAACGGTTATAAGCAATAAATGCAAGAAAGTAAAACAAGAATGCGAGATTTATGTGGGAAACCCTAAGACAAAGAAAAAACCAACGATTGTTGAAGACGGCAGAAAGAAATATCACTATGAATTATGGGATTACACACTCAATATTCGCATTCTCTCAAAAAATTGCCCGTGGCCTAATACAATTTTTTTGTACTGGTATTTATATGGGTTGATAAGTGTTGCCCTAATCCTTGTCGTGCAAGTAACGAACTTGTGATCGGAATCCTGATAGGATTCTAATTGTGTAGCCTGTTTGAGACTAGTTTCATGATTTGTGTCTATCTTTTTGGAAGCATAGAATTATTGTTCGATTAGGAATCTTTGATTCTTAGGAGGAAATAAGGATGCTTCCATGTTGGAGTGTGATCCTAAGATTTCGTATCTGAGTGAATCTCTGTTTGACGTGGTATATCTTGATAAAATCATATTTTCTGATCTGCCCGACGAAATCTCGTTGAGTAAGGATCTTTGACGAGTATAATCCCTGCTCATTAAGATACCTTAGTTGATTAGGTTCACTTTGCACGCACGTCCGGAAATCTAGCTCAGCTGCCTAGGTGACATGGCTAGGTTTGATGACATGTTATTGGTAATGTTCTTCTGGTTGATCGGTAGGGATGTTAATGAGGTGGGGATACTATCCCCATTCCCCAAAACCCAAATATAACTAGGATTTCCATCCCCGCCTCATTCCCCACTTGGGGCGAGACGAGGAATCCACATTTGGGAGAGGGCTCCTAGTACCCGCCTCACATTGCCCCGCCCCATTTGATTAAGACAATATTAATAATTATACACCCTATATTGTAAGCCACAATTACAAGTGTCAATCAATCTTTAAAAATATTAAATGATTGAAGAAAAAAATTAGTTAAAAAAATAAATAAACTCTAATTCATAGTAAGTATATTGCAAACTAAATTACCAACTGAATGAATATTACACCATTCTTTTTCAATAAAGATGAAATTGAAATACAATTAGTTATGCGCTGGTTAAAGGTACATCAAGCATTGGTTGAAATATACATAGCATTAGTCATGCATTGGTTGAAAGAGCAAGATATTTTAAATGGTGAAGTAATTGTTGACTACAATTAAGAATGTCGACTGTGTTGGCATGTATTCCATATCAAAGCGTGTTTCTCTTGTAATGTTTAGTGGTCCATGTGTTGAAGATTTAAGAAGACAAAGAAAGTCTTGGCCACAATTCATGCAAGATGCCGGCTTCAAAGAGATATGTGCTTCATTGATCGTCAAAGGTAATATAAGACCTCATATCTCTTACAAGGCGAGGCACACACACACATGGCATCCTTGTGTTTTCCTTCATGGTTAAACATCATTTATATATCACTTTCACACACTTGATAATATATGCGCATGCATTTATACTATCTTGACAAACTTTGCTTATTGCATGTTCTAGGACTATGTCTAGGAAATAGCATATGTGTGTGTCTTTGTGTTTGTATGTTTTTGTATTTTTGTATTTGGACTTGAATATGTTCTATTATAATTCCTTATTGAGTTTCGGTAGTTTCGGTCATTCACTTAGTTTCGAGTCCAAACGATGTAGCTACGTTACTTTTCGTTCTCATTCGTTGAGTTGACTTCATCGTCGTTTTCCGAGATGATTTCTCAACCATTTTTCAAAGTTTTGTAGTCATCATCATCATCATGCGTGGGGGAGTCATAATTCGTAATCCGAAAACGGATTCAAAATCAGAGTTCGGGTGCCCAAGATACGGCTGAAGAACGTGAGGGAGAGCGCGAGAGGCAAGCATGGCTAAAGGCCATGCATTGCCCAAGCCGTGTGGGAGCCGTGGGACCCACGGCCAGAGCACCTCTCTGGTCCCGTGTGGCCCACGCGCCCCCCACGGGGTTGGGTGATGTGGCCTCTTGTGATTGGCCAAAAATCCTCTTCTCTCTCCTTCCTTTTAAATTCTCAAACTCCCTCCATTTCATTTTCAAGAAGAAAAATTGCAAATCCCGTCAGAATTTTCCTCTCCATTGTTCTCACCTTCCAAACACCATAACTTCCTCATACGAAGTCGGAATTGAAAGATTCAATTGGAGATTGTTAGTACTCGAGTCCTCTACCTTTTCCAAGTGGTTTGGCAGCTGTTTGATCGACGTTTTTGGTGGTTCTACACAGAAAACCGAACCAGCTCGTGAATCCAAGGTATTGGTCATATCTTTGGGATTTCTTCTTTTATAACCTTCAATTTGCTTGGGGTTTCTTCTTCTATATATACTTGTATGTTTGGTGAATGCTATTGAGAAAGATAGCATCACAATCATTCCTAATCAAAAGTCTATTTAGAGACAAATGTGAACTAGTTTTCTTGATTCTAGGTTTTTCACATGTTTGTGTGTTGTATTGTGATTAGGATGATATCTTAGGTTGTTTGTGACTTGATTGAATCAATTTTTGTGATAAATGACCTTGAGATTTGATTTGATCCTTTGATTGATGAAATCTAGGATTATTGTATTTGTATGTGTTTTAGAGCTATCTAGGATTTAATTGATTTACATCTTAAATCCTTATTCTATATTTTTTGCTAGAATATTGATTGATTTGATCTCATGCCTCTAGCATTTTATTTTATGTTTATATCATCTTGAGCTTGTACTTCATGAATATATATTGTTCAAGTGTTGTATGTGTGAGTGAGACTTTGAGCTTTATGTGTTTGGTGTTTACATATGCTCTAGGTTTTATTATTGTATTTTGCATCTAGACTTTTATGACTTGTGATATCACATGTTTAGGTCTATTTGTACCATGGAATGTATTGATCACATGTTCTATGTTGAATTGATTATTTGCATCATTTGCATTCATATGATCACATTAGAAAGTCCTTGTAAAAGGCATGAAGTCTTGGTTAGAGTCGGGATGACTCGGATAGCCAAGCAAGAAGACTTGTCTAGAGTTGGGAGGACTCGGATAGGCAAGCAAGAAGTCATGGCTAGAGTCGGGATGACTCGGATAGTCATGCATGGGAGGCTCCTTAGAGGCATGAGTGCCTTGGATAGGGAATTGACTTGTATATAGGTAGGCCTAGGCGTATGGTTAGACATAGACTCCAAAAGAGCAGGGTACACGGGAGGTGTATGCACTCTTGCGGAATTTCTAATCTTCCATCGATGTTGGTTTTGTGTGTTGTCCAATATATGGTGGTTCCACATCATTAATGGATTTCATACTTTCCAATAGGGTTGGGTAGACTTAGACTCCACTAGGTTGGGTGAGCTAAAGATTGGTCACTTTGTGGATTCTCTATTTTTATCATCCAATATATATAGTACCCAATGGTTGTAGTTCAACCCGTGGATGTTTCCTCCTTGGAGGTTTTACCACGTTAAAAAATGTCTTGTGTTAATTCTTCCTATTTTTTTTTTTATATATTTTATTTGTGTATGTTATTATCTTGTTTCATATTATTCACTTGCGATGTATAGTGAAGCAAGTATTTGTAAAGTGTGATTTGTGGATTCATTCTTTTGATCATTTTTTGTATATATGATTCTTTTGTATATTGTAATTTTGTATATTGTAATTTTGTGTAGTGATATTTGATCACTCTTGTAACTCATTGAACATCTATTGAAATACAAGTATTCTTTGTTGTTGTGTTTATTTGTTCTTATACCTCATACAACTAGATGATAGACATAGACATAGACATTGTTCACATGATTACATCCTCATATTGTCTATGTATGTCTTTCTTGGTTTATTTTGTTGTGTGTAAGGCTACCTTGAGGGACAAACGAAAGTTTGTTCAAGGGATTGAAAAAAGGTGTAAAAACCTATTCACCCCCCATCTAGGTATGCCTTAAGAAATTTAACTACGTTTGTATACTTTCAATTGGTATCAGAGCGGGTCGTCGGACGACAGTCGACGAGATCCAGTTTATACTTACGAATGAATTGCTTAGGTTTTTGATTCATAGTTGTCCTCCTTTATTTGTTATGGAAAATGTTCTTCTTGTTTTTCATTGCATTTGTCTACTGACAATTTTTGTTGATAAGCTTGAAAGAATGTTTGTTACAAAAGCAAAGAAGAAGATGTTCTTGTGTTCCAAAGGATGATCAATTTAGACTTGATCACTTACTCAAGCAACATAATGAAGAAATCCACATGGAGTGATGATGTCTCTAGTGATGATGAGAGCTCAAGTGATGAGTCTTCTAGTAAAGAAGAGCTAGTGAGCAACTTTGTTGCATTCATGGCTTCTCACTCTACTCTAGAGGATGTGAATCAAGATTCGTTGGATAAGGAGATTGATCCAAGTCATCAAGAGTGTTTAAATGATAATCCAACCTACATTGATCTTTTGGCTAAGGTGAAGTTTCTTGAGGAGAAGTTGAAGATAGCCTTAAGAGAGGTTGATGAGAAGGATGATTTGATCAAGATACAAGTGGATGAGTTTGTTGCTACAACTCGTAGGCTCTTGGGTGAAAAGAATTCTCTTGCCAAGAAGCTTTGTGAAATTGAGGGTATTGTGCTTGAAAAGGATAGGATCATCTCTAATTTGTCCTTAGGAAGCTCAAGTGACACGGTAGTTGAGGAGAAGCTCATAGAAGCATCACTTCCTACAAGCGAAGTCATTGTTAAAGAGAAAGCTCTTAAGAAGAGACGTTCCAAGAAGAAGAACAAGTTGAAGAATAAGGTACCTCTTGAAACTCCATTTGTGCTTCTCCCATTCCGGATGGTAAAATCTCTTCTTTTGTTCCAATATGTCATTTTTGCAATACCGTAGGCCATATCAAGCCCAAGTGCTATAAATTCATTGAATATTGCAACTTAGAAAATGCATCTAGGAATAGAGAGATTGGACCTCATTTAATGCATGCTAAAGCTTTTGAATATGGAAAGCATGATAACATCTCAAAGCATGTTAAGAATGTCCGGAAGGTGAAGAATGCATATCCTTTAAAAATTTGACAATGCATGTGTTGCTAACAATGTTGACAAGAAGAGTTTTAATGATATTATTGTGAATCAAGTTGTAGAAGAACTTTACTCTAGGTTTAACATTATGGTCAAAGAGAATCTTGATAATGTTCGTGTAAGTCCACCCAAGATAAAATTTGTCAAGGGTGAGTGCTCTTACCAATAGTATAAGTTGCACATGTGAGTTAGCTTTAAGACTAGTGTTTTGTTGTTAAGAAACTTAGCTTGTTTGCTTTGTATCTCTACAACTTAACATGAACTTAGCTATCTCACATTGTTTGTTTTGATAGTCAAAATTTGTTGATTAACTTTTGAGAAGTTTTTTTTTTGGAATCTATATGGTGACAATCATGTTAAGACTTTTAGAGAAAGTCAATTTTTTGTTGTTGTTTGAGTTGAGTTGCATAGTCTTTAGTCTCTTGGAATCGACACACCTATAACTTGTAGCCAAGAGGACTCATAAAAAGGGTGAAAGCCTTCCTTTGATGAAAATAGCTTGCGAAGGTATCTCTATATTATATTGCTTGCTTACTTGATTTTTTCATCTATCAACACATTGTTTGTACCACATTCATGAAGCATGTCATAATTGAGAACTTGTATAGTGTTTATATGGTCTTCTTCGACATTTGCTAGTTTAAGATCTTTTGGTGATAAGTGTTCACATTGATCTTATTCATGATGTGTGTTATTATTTGTATGATTGTTGAGTGGCTAATTTTGAATAATATGAGCTTCATATTCTTTGATAGCTACTCTCTTGAGAAGTAGAGATCTTAAGTAAGTCTCTTTACTTGCTTCTTGATCATGTGCTTTTAAGCCTTAAATTTTGGTTTCAAAAATGCACTTTGCTTCTCTTGTATGTCTTGTTAAGTATGTTGAGTTTGATTGATGTAAGCTTTGGATACACCTTAAAGTCCTAAGGACTAGTACGTTTAAAAATGACCAATGGTTGGTATCCATTTGCTTCGGCAACATAGAACTCAACGAGCACCCTCATGGAAAGGGCTACACACCTTGGTTGTGCAGCCGCCCAATGTAGGAAAGGGCTATGCCATTGTGATGAGTGAAAGCCGCCATGAGGAGTATATGTTTTTGTTAGAAAAAATCAAAGAAGTGTTGAATTGAATCATAAAAAAAAAAAAAAAAATCTTTGATTCAAGCCTAAATAATAAAAAAAAGGCTTATGGAGTATAGTTGAATAATCAAATGAACTCGGGTTGACGAGCCACATGTACACACACGCTCACTTGTTGAAATCTATTCTCTTTATAAGCAAAATTTCGGATGATAACCAGTTTGACCTTTTTATGGAAAGGCCTAAGATGAATAGATGTTGAGAATGTTTGCATGCTTGATTATCAAACTACTTCTTTTCATATACTTGAAGCAAAATCTTCACACACACTCACTTTTGCTTATTTAGTATTTTGATACTTTAGCAATTTTTGAAGACATATGAGAGTGATTGAAAATCTTAGTGTAACTCTCTTAAATATGTGAAGCTTATTTGCAAATCTATTAAAATTGCTTGTGATGTGAATGTGTGGTGATTTTTGTGAACATTTGTCTATCTCGATTTTAGATTAGGTACTTGTCAAGGGGGAGCATAATATGCTAAATTTTTATTCTCTTTTATGACATGTTCACATGTTTCTTCAAGGTTGTTGTTTGTTGGTATTATTCTTATTTTTGATAAATCGTGGAGATACTATGATAAATTCTTATATGCATGATGATTTGTTGAATATAATGTTTTTGCCTTTGTATATGTTTATTGGTCACTAACTTGTTTGTTGTTTCCTCTCATTTTTGTTTTTAATGTTTTTTTTTTTTTGTGTTACAAGATCATGGGTAAAGCGAAGAAGGTTGGTGGTAACGTTTCTTCTATTCCCATTGACAAGTCTAAATCTTCACTTTCTTCCAAGGTGTCCAAAGCCAACAATGTGAAGGATTTGGGAATATTTGGTTGCAAGAAGATCATTCAAGAAAGAGGTATAGATTTGAACTCTTGTGTTGGTTCTTATGTTTATAAGGTGCTTATGGATAGAAATTGGGGTTCTTGGATTGACATGTTAGGAGTTTCTAATGAGACCATGGTTAGAGAATTTTATCATGTTTACAAAGAAAGTTCTACCGTGACTAGTGCCATTTTGAACATGAGGAAAGTTGTTTTTTGAGTTTGTGCTAGGAAGTTGAATGAATTTCTAGGCTTGCCCTATGATATTGAGTCGGATTTCCTTGATGTTGACATCTTGGAAAACCTTGATTTAATGGGTAAAACTCTTTGTGATGATATTAATTTTATGTGGGGGAAACGTGCTTTTATTAGACAAGGTGAGCTAACCAAAGTAAGTGCTTTTTGGCATTTATTCGTTTGCTCCAATCTTGTTGTTTCTACTAATGCTTCCGAGCTTAATAGAGATAAAATCAAGATTGTGTATACCTTGGTGACTAACAAACCTATAAATCTTGGTGAATTGCTTGTGTAACAAATTGAGATTGCGGCTTGCACAAGTCGATTGGATAAGAAATTAGCATTTCCGGGATTTATTACTCAATTGTGCTTAGCTAAAGGGTTGAAGACCTTTGATGATGATGTGATACTTCCTCCCTTGGAAAAGTTAAGTGAGAAACGTGTGACAACCATGTCATACAAGGAAAAAGGAAAGTCTTGTGATACTTTTAGGTTATTTGGTGAATCTCTTGATTCTAGCCATGTTCCTTGCTCACTTACTCTTCTAAGTTAGGCTATGCAATTGAAGAATGAGGTTGAAGAGTCACGAAGAATGATTGAGGTGTCACAAAGGAAGATTGAAGATCTTAGTGCCAAGATTGTTGTACAAGATGAGAGGATCAAAGAATTGGAAGGAAAAACAACTATAACAAAGCACTATGTGAGATCATCAAACCGCACTACTTTCCTTGGTGGCACAAGTGGCTAGAGAGTTCCTTGAGGTATATTTTCTTACTCTTTCCCTTTGGCTTCATATCATGTCAAAAAGGGGGAGAAATATGAGAGATATAGGAGATATCTAGCATGCTTAGTCTCATTTTATTTTTTTTGTTTTAGTATATTTGGTATCAAGTTTGAACTTTATGGCATGTAATATTTTTTGTTGAATCTTAGCTAAGAATGCTTTGTTGGGTAGTATGTATTAAGGGGGAGCATACATGATCCATTTGAACTTAAATGTTTTTATTTTCTTGCCTAAGATTGTATATTGCCATATGTGTTGTCTCTTGGATATTCTTGTGCTTTCAAGTTTATGTTAGGTGATATCAAGAGAAGACCAAGATGAAGTTCAAGACTTGTTGTTTTAATTTGTGTCTATATGTGTAACTCATTGTACTCATTGTGACCAAATTTTCTTTGTAATTGTTTTAGTATATGTTTAGGGGTTTTGACATGGAATTTGCCAAAGGGGGAGATTATTAGGTTTTTTATTTGTGTTGGCATGTATTCCATATCAAAATGTGTTTCTCTTGTAATGTTTAGTGGTCCATGTGTTGAAGATTTAAGAAGACAAAGAAAGTTTTGGCCACAATTCATGCAAGATGCCGGCTTCAAAGAGATATGTGCTTCATTGATCGTCAAAGGTAATATAAGACCTCATATCTCTTACAAGGCTAGGCACACACACACATGGCATCCTTGTGTGTTCCTTCATGGTTAAACATCATTTATATATCACTTTCACACACTTGATAATATATGCTCATGCATTTATACTATCTTGACAAACTTTGCTTATTGCATGTTCTAGGACTATGTCTAGGAAATAGCATATGTGTGTGTCTTTGTGTTTGTATGTTTTCATATTTTTGTATTTGGACTTGAATATGTTCTATTATGATTCCTTATTGAGTTCCGGTAGTTTCGGTTACTCATTCATTTAGTTTCGAGTCCAAACGATGTAGCTACACTACTTTTCGTTCTCATTGGTTGAGTTGACTTCATCGTCATTTTCCGAGATGATTTCTCAACCATTTTTCAAAGTTTTGTAGTCATTGTCGTCGTGCGTGAGGGACCCGTGATTTGTAATCCGAAAACGGATTCGAAATCGGAGTTCGGATGCCCAAGATACGGCTGAAGAACGTGAGGGAGCGCGTGAGAGGCAAGCATGGCCAAAGGCCATGCATTGCCCAAGCTGTGTGGGAGCCGTGGGACCCACGGCCAGAGCACCTCTCTGGTCCCGTGTGGCCCACGCGCCCCCCATGGGGTTTGGGTGATGTGGCCTCTTGTGATTGGCCAAAAATCCTCTTCTCTCTCCTTCCTTTTAAATTCCCAAACTCCCTCCATTTCATTTTCAAGAAGAAAAATTGCAAATCCCGTCAGAATTTTTCTCTCCATTGTTCTCACCTTCCAGACACCATAACTTCCTCATACGAAGTCGGAATTGAGTGATTCAAGTTGGAGATTGTTCGTAATCGAGTCCTCTACCTTTTCCAAGTGGTTTGGCAGCTGTTTGATCGACTTTTTTGGTGGTTCTACACAGAAAACCAAACCAGCTCGTGAATCCAAGGTATTGGTCATATCTTTGAGATTTCTTCTTTTATAACCTTCAATTTGCTTGCGGTTTCTTCTTCTATATATACTTGTATGTTTGGTGAATGCTATTGAGAAAGATAGCCTCACAATCATTCCTTATCAAAAGTCTATTTAGAGACAAATGTGAACTAGTTTTCTTGATTCTAGGTTTTTCACATGTTTGTGTGTTGTATTGTGATTAGGATGATATCTTAGGTTGTTTGTGACTTGATTGAATCAATTTTGTGATAAATGAACTTGAGATTTGATTTGATCCTTTGATTGATGAAATCTAGGATTATTGTATTTGTATGTGTTTTAGAGCTATCTAGTATTTAATTGATTTACATCTTAAATCCTTGTTCTATATTTTTGGCTAGAATATTGATTGATTTGTTCTCATGTCTCTAGCATTTTATTTTATGTTTATAGCATCTTGAGCTTGTACTTCATGAATATATATTGTTCACGTGTTGTATGTGTGAGTGAGACTTTAAGCTTTATGTGTTTGGTGTTTACACATGCTCTAGGTTTTATTCTTGTATTTTGCATCTAGACTTTTATGACTTATGATATCACATGTTTAGGTCTATTTGTACCATGGAATGTATTGATCACATTTTCTATGTTGAATTGATTGTTTGCATCATTTGCATTCACATGATCATACTAGGAAGTCCTTGTAAAAGGCATGAAGTCTTGGTTAGAGTCGGGATGACTCGGATAGCCAAGCAAGAAGACTTGTCTAGAGTCAGGAGGACTCGGATAGGCAAGCAAGAAGTCATAGCTAGAGTCGGGATGACTCGGATAGTCATGCATGGGAGGCTTTTTAGAGGCATGAGTGCCTTGTATTGGGAGTTGGCTTGTATATTGGTAGGCCTAGGCGTATGGTTAGACATAGACTCCAAAAGAGCGGGGCACACGGGAGGTGTATGCACTCTTGAGGAATTTCTAATCTTCCATCGATGCTGGTTTTGTGTGCTGTCCAATATATGGTGGTTCCGCATCATTGAGGGATTTCATACTTTCTAATAGGGTTGGGTAGACTTAGACTCCACTAGGTTGGGTGAGCTAAAGATTGGTCACTTTGTGGATTCTCTATTTTTATCATCTAATATATATAGTACACAATGGTTGTAGTTCAACCCGTGGATGTTTCCTCCTTAGAGGTTTTACCACGTTAAAAAATCTCTTGTGTTAATTCTTCCTTTCTCTATCTATATATTTTATTTGTGTATGTTATTTATCTTGTTTCATATTATTCACTTGCGATGTATAGTGAAGCAAGTATTTGTAAAGTGTGATTTGTGGATTCATTCTTTTGATCATTTTTTGTATATATGATTCTTTTGTATATTGTAATTTTGTATAGTGATATTTGATCACTCTTGTAACTCATTGAACATCTATTGAAATTCAAGTATTCTTTGTTATTGTGTTTATTTGTTCTTATACCTTATACAACTAGATGATAGACATAGACCTTGTTCACATGATTACATCCTCATATTGTCTATGTATGTCTTTCTTGGTTTATTTTGTTGTGTGTAAGGCTACCTTAAGGGACAAACGAAAGTTTGTTCAAAGGATTGAAAAAAGTTGTAAAAACCTATTCACCCCCCCTCCTAGGTATGCCTTAAGCAATTTAACTACGTTTGTATACTTTCACTGAAGTAATTGTTGACTACAATTAAGAATGTCGACTGTGTAAGTGTCATGTCAAAATTAAAATTAGGCGAAATGGGGCGGGGACCAAAATACCATTCCCCGCCCCAAAATTTATTGGGTTTTAAAATCAAATCCCATCCTCGCCCTATACCCTAATTAACATGTACCAAATCAGCCCCAAACGGGGTGGGTCCCCCTAGGTCCCATACCCATAGGGATTTTTAACATCCTTATTGATCAGTTGACTTTCTGATGACATGGTGCTACTATTCTTCGGCTATTCCCTCATCTATAGCTGATGTGTCTCCCAACTAGGTAGCATATATAACACCCTCCAATTGGGAAAAACCCACGGTACTAGCCTTGCTAGCCACTTAGTCACATAAATCCACTATATGATAGTTTAATTACATCCTAAGTTGACAACCTAGTCATTTTTCTCAACGATCATAACTTGAACCTATCTACCTGCATGCCTTTTAAAGTGACTCTTGAAACTTGCTTGTCTAACCACCACTAGTGGCTACAAGGCTTGAACATAAGAAGAGTGTAAATGTCTAAGTGAACATGTTATGAATGCTTAATGCAAAATATGCTAGAATAACATAAAATGCTTAATTAGATGTGAATATAAATACCCAACAACCCTAGTTATTAGCTAACCCCCAACAATCTTCATAACTTCAAAGAATATGCAATAAAGATGAATTTGTAGTAATAAAAGAACAATTAATGAGATGAGATGTTGTTCTTACCTACCAAATGGAGATGCAATGAAAACCCATGCTTGATGATACTTTAAATTCTCATGGATTTGGGGGGTGGAGTGTTAAAAATAGTTTCTTGGAACTTTCTCTCATTAGGAACTCTAACCTCTTTCTAGATCTTTGAAAATCTATGAATGAAAAAGATGATGTCTTGGATTATTTATAGAGTTCTCACGAAATAGCGTCGTTTTTAGAAAAATAAAGCTCCCCGCAGTCAGAGTTTGCGGTCCACCATGACGAGGACCAGACCATGAACTTGGTAAACGAAACGTCGCCCTCTCCATGCATTCACATATTTGCGGACAATCAAGATGAGGACCAGACCGTGAGAACCTCTGGTGTGAACTCGAGTTGTCCACCATGACGAGGCTCAAGACAGCGAGAACCTCTAGAAGAAGTTCGCGCCTAACACCCTCGCGATTCACCAAAACGAGAATCAAAGCACGAAAACCTTTGGAGGGATTTCGCAATCAACCTTCGTGGGTCGCCGTGACGAGATTTGGATCACAAGAACATTGGGAAAAGGTTCACAGTCAAAATCCACGGTTTACCATGACGAACACCAGACCGTGCAAAAGAGAAGAAATGTGCCTTCTTGAGCGCTCTAACATAATATTCTATATCTAGACCGTGCAAAAGAGAAGAAGGTGTGGCCTTCTCGAGCGATCTAACACACACAAGTGTGAAATTGGTGTGATGCACACTAAAATGAGAAAAAACAAATGAATGAATTGTGTGTGTGTGTGCACCTAAACTCTTCAAGAGAATAAGTCAAGTAGATTACCTTTGAAACTCAAACACTTGAAGCTCTTGGGATATCGGGAATTTTACCGATCATGATGATAATGATAAGCACATGAAGAACCCAAGCTACCTTTACAAAGGCACCCCAATGTGGTTTGTCATAGAAATAATCCAATTACACAATCAAGGACCTTACACACATGATGAAATTTAAAGGAAAAGAGATTAAAAAGATAAAACTCATGATAGTCAACATTGAGCACTTCCAAATCTTCAGCCGGTGAAAGATTCCACTAAGTCAAGTGCAAATCTTCTTCTTCTTATTCTATCCCAGGCTTTAATGTGCAACAATGGAGGAATTGGTGGTGAAAGTTGGTGTTTGAATGTTGAAGGATGTCTTGGAGAGGTAAGATTGGGTTTGTGGCTAATGAGGTATATCTTCGGAGTCAAAATAAGGTATTATTTATACCTCCTCTTCAAATTAGGGTTGTTTCATCACTCCTCGCTATGCCATGAAACTGACTACTGCAACATGTACCGCAGTTGGTGCACCGCAGTGATCTCTCTGTGAAACTCCACTCTTCAAGCACTGCGGTCTAGGCTGCAATTTCTTCCAGATTTGCCCTTTTCTTCATATTTTGGCTAATTTTCTCCTAAACTACTTCCAAACACCCAATCTAAGGAATATGACCTACACATGCTCAATAAACCTAATAAAATACCTAATTTTACTCAAGAAACAAGCTTATTACACATGAATCGAGGGTCAAAAATTTATATAGAATTGGGCCGATCAAATGCTCCCAAACTTATCTTTTGCTAGTTTTTGAGCAAAACTAGGACAAAAACTAAATACTAAAAACAGAAAACAAAACCAAGCCTAAAAACCTAAACCTAAACTAAGCCACTTTCATAGGGAACATAATAGTATTGAGTGTATGGTACAAGTCTTTAAACCTCTAGATGTCCTTAGTAGGAGGAGTTTTGTCTCTTGAGGGTTTACAGCTATGTTACCCACAATTATATCTCTGTGAAACCAAATAACCAAGACGCAACTCAAAATGCGTTGTCAAAGACCAATGCATGCTAAAGCCACTGAATAAAAACTAAAATGATGTCACTCAATTGAAAACACCATGTGTCATTTGTAAGCCAATAACCAACTCGAATGCCATTGATATAATTCATCTCGACTCTAATTCTCACAAGGTGTCGCTCATATTTTCACAGTGAACCTAGGAAAACGCTCTCATCAAACAAATGTGAATGGAGTTTATGCATAAGAAAATTCAATTTATAATCTCATATGAATTATTATATAGAAAAATGCTTGAATTTATACAAAGAATCTCAAGAACGGAATCAGACAATAAGAACAAGATAGAGCACAACTCTTACCTTTACTCTCGAGCTAAGATCCCCAAAAGATCGATTAGGTTTTTTTTTCATGGTTGTATTGGGACCATTGTTTGAAGGCTAAAGAAAGGAAAAAGCAGAGCAATAAAAATCTAGGATCATACCGAGAAATTCTTCTAACAATCTCCAATACTCGGGCGAATTTCTTTGAAATTTGTCTTCTATTTGCCTCCAATCTTCTTGAATAATTCTTTACATACTTTTTTTTTTTGAGTAGATATCGACTTCTCAACACTTCATAACAAAACTATTTTCCTTTTTCTATCCCTTTTTTTTCCTTTGTTGTTTTTTTTTTTTCAACAACTTTTTTTTCAGCACCTTCATTGTGTATATTTTTCTTTCTTTCTTTGTCTCGGTACATGCATTTCACGACACACCCATATAACTCTCTTCTCTTCTTTTTTCATCACCTCAATATGATCCCAAGATATAAGGTATGGCTAAATTAAGGCTCATTGGGTTAACGTTAATGGGATGATGAAAGAAAAAAGGCTAATAGTGTTTGGTTACAAATTTTACTATGGAGCACACACATAAGTGTAGGAAATATTTAAGGTCTTTTTATGAGAATTAAAGAACACAATGCCTATATCACTTCTAATGGTTCATCAAACTCAAGAGCAATGTAAAATGTGTTATCTTTTATGATGATAGTTCTTTAATATCCAATGCAAAACCTATAGAGATCAATTCTATAATAGTTACGAACATTATGAGTTTTTAAGAGTGGAAACAATCAAAACCCTCTAAAATGAATCGATTTGTGTAGTCTCAATAACTCACTAGGGTAGTCTTTACTATTAATCATGGCAATCCAAATTTGTGTCCTATTCACTAAAACATCAAGCATGGTTTGTGCGCGTGCAAAAGTGTGATGCAAAACTCTAAGTGGCTAGACGTTAGTCTAAACTCAATGATTAAAGTGTTAGGTTTTTGAGTCATTGACGCGTCCGGACCGGTTCTACAAATATCACTACCAAGTACTATATCCTACCTCGGTCCTTCTAAAGGGATGCACGAGTCTTTCACCCTTTGCAATCGTACAAGTCGTTAAACTAGTATAGTGTACAAAGTAAAGGGTATCGATCCCACAAAGAACTCAGACGGCTAGTGAGAATTAACACTACTGAATCGTTACGAGACTAAACTAATGCGATATTAAAACGATTTAAGATTAATGAACTAAGATGCCAGGGGAAATATGAAATTAGCAATGATGCACCTCCAAGTAACCACTCTTATGCAATACAGATCAAAATCACTTAGTCAAGTTCCATTTAGACATTAAGGCACACACAACAACTCACTTAATATATCCTCTAAAGTTTTAGATGAAGCATTAAGTGAATGTTAGTTTGGAACCAAGATTGATAGAGTGAGTTCATAACAGATTCTTGTTAATTAACACACTCTACTCAATGAGTTATTGAATAACAATACATAATTCAAATGTTAGGAATTCAGTATTTCATCAACTCTTATATAATAACCAATACATGCTTTCTAAGATTTATGAGAGACATGTTATGATTTAACATTTTAAGCATTCATAAACACAAGTGATTCATACAAAAAGAGTGGAAGCAAGTGGATTACATCATTACTTTCATAAATCCCCCAACATAAGTGGTTTAGTTACACATAATATCTAAGAATAGCATAAATGTAGAGAAAAAGATGAAATACAACCCTTGAAGTCTTGATCAATTCTAAGGCCAAACAACACCTTTATCCACAACAAATGCAAGTCAAGATGACCACAAGTAACTCTCAAGAGCTGGTATGAACTAATCACTCATATGAAAAGTGATCAAGCTTCTCTTTTACTATTCTATTCTATTCTATGGTGCAATTTCTATTAACTGCTAAGAATCTATTTCTAAACTATTTTTTTGTCACACTTGTTCTACAGAAAACTGCAGTATATATGTCTTTTTCTTTAAGTTGGAAAGGGAAATGCCATATTTGCCCTCTGTCGTGCCTATGGCGGGTTCCATCTGTGGGTTTGGAACCCGCAGTTAAGTCACGCGGTGGATTCCTGCGGCTTCTGGTCCTCTTCTCGCGGCTTCCTTCTCGCTGGCACGAACTTGCCAGCTTTGTTAATGATTCTTGGCGGCTTCAGACCTTTTGCCTGGCGAGTCATGTCCCGCCGGAAAAACTCGCGGTGCAATTGCCAGCAAGTTCAGGTCTTCTGTTTAGCGGCCAATGTCTCGCTGAACGTTTGCCGCGGCTTTGTGCCGCATGCTTTGTCCCGCCAGACCTTCTTCCTTGACTTCTGCTCCTCTTTTGTCCAACTTTAATGCAAACACCTTCCTGAATGGGTACATTACCTATACTTAACCAAGACACATGTTATGTACACAAAAGTGCTCGTAAACGAACACAAAAGATAGGAAAAGGGAGCGCTAAATGTGAACATTTAAAGTGCGATCAGTCATGTTGGCATATTTTCATATCAAAACGATATTTCCTTTGTATTGATTAGTTGTCTAGGTTCATGTTGACTCAAGCTTCAAAGAGGAATGACAACACATCATGCAAAGTGAAGTCTTCAAGAGGAGCAAGCTTTGTTGCATATCAAAGGTATATCTAGACCTTATTCCTTTTACAAGGCATTTAGGCACACACACATTGCATAACATTGTGTCACTACATCGTTATACTCAATTGGTATAACACGTACACACACATAATTGTTGTATGCACATGCATTAGTTTTGTATTGATAACTTTATGAAATTGCGTGTTCAAGGACTATTTTTAGGAAATGACATACTTGTATGTATTTGTATTTGTTTATTTACGTTCACTTGGTATCGGACTTGATTATATTCTTATATTGTTCCTCATTTATTCCCGAACGTTTTTGTTACTTATACATAGGATTTCGAGTTTCGAGTTTCGAGTTGGATTTTATGAAACTTTCCATGTGTTTATTGTACATGGTTTTCATCCTTGTGTATCGAGTCGAATTCTAAGTTTTTGGTTGAGGTTTCATAGACTCTATGTCCGTGAGAGAGTCCCGGTTCGTAATCCGAAAATGAATTCGAATTCGGAGTTCGGAGGCCGGAGAACGGTCGAAGAATGTGAGAGGTGAGCATGAGGAGCCAAGGAAAGAGGGGATGGCAAAGTGCCAAAAAAAGGCCCTTGGCCCCCGTGGAGGCCACGCGCCTCCACGGGAATCTGAGGTGGCGTGCCTCCATTCCTCTCTCGTGGTCCTCCTATGCCACATCATCTTCCCTCCCATTTTTCTTTAAATTCCCTCTCTCTCTTTCTCTCTCATTTGATTTTTGAAGAAGATTTGTGCTGGAAATGTTTTAAGTTTTTCTCTCAACTTCAAAACCTCATATCTCACTCAATTCTCAACCGAATTGAGTGATTCAAAAAGTGAGAGAATCGTATTAAAGTCCTCTATCTTATCCAAGTGATTTGAAAGCAAAGTGTTCAAGTATTTTTGGTATCTAACACCAATTTTGTGACAGCACACACAAGTCAATGTATTTTCTTAATTTTTGGATTTCAAAGCTTTAAAATGTCTAAATACCTTGGGTCTTTTTCCTAGGTTTGTGTATTTGACTTGAACATATGTTTTTTTTTTTTTTTTTTTTTTTTGGAGATGGAGCTTCAATTATAAGCTAGATTTGTCTAATTAGAGACTTAAATGTGATTTAGGTTTTGTTAAATCTAAAATTTCACATGTTTGGGTATTGTATTGTGACTAGCTTATATTCTAGAGCTATTTTAGTGTTAATTGAATTTATTATGATTATTGATAGCCTTTAAATGTGCTAGGATCTTTTAATTGAATATATTTTAGGTTTACCACATTTAAGTTTTATATTTAGAGTCTTTGAGATTTAATTGATTATTTTTATGAATATGTGCTCTAAATATTTGCTAGAGAAACTTGAATGAATATATTTGGTATTCTAGCATTTTTTATTTTAGTTCTAAAAGCCTTGAACATGTCGTGTTTCAAGCTTTAGTTTGCATGAATAAAATTTAGGATTTAAGTGTGATTTGGTTGGATTGCATTTTCTAGGTTTTTGTTCATGTATCTTACTAGAAAAATAATATTTGTGAACTTTCATGTCTATTTATAGTTCTTCATGAAGTGTACTTAATCCATACATTTCATATGTGATTTGCATCATTTTGTGTGATGTCAATTGTTTGGATTATAAACTAAGAAAACATACATTGTGTGCATAAAGTTTCCATAGGATATCTTGATCATATGTTCTATGTTGCACGTGTTTGCATATACACACATTTGATCACGTTAGGAAGCCTTGCATAGGCATAAAGTCTCTTATTGGAACATACGGTTCTAGCTTGAGCAAGGCAGTCTTGACTAGGATCATGCAGATCCATAGTTTGAGCATGGAGAACTCAATTAGAGGCATGCGACTTCTAAGTTGAGTGCTGGCAAGTTTTCCGCTAGTAAAAGACCCAAAGGTAGGATAGAAGTGATATCCAATAGGAAGTAGACAATCATGTGGATTGGTTGCTTTAAGGGTGCTTTTATCCAACTAGTGAAAAATGGTATTGCTCGGAGGTGGTTGAATGGTTCAACCCATCCAATCCATGGATGTTTCCTTTTCGGAGGTTTACCACGTAAAAATGACATGTTAAATGTCTCTATCCATTACTCTCTTTTATTTGTGTTTACATGATTGTTGAATCTTGTTTAGGGCATCAAATCTCTATTTTCTTGTAAACAAGATTGTTGTAAGGAAAGAGAAGCAAACATACTTCTATATCAAGTTGTATATATTTCTTGTATTTGTTAATAAGGTGATATAGTTTTGTATAATTATACATTCACTTGTATGTGTGAATATTGGAGATTAATATATATATACATACAAGTTTGAGTTGATTTATGTTTTTAATAACATATCTTCACTTGCAAGTTATAGATTTTTTTTGTTTTTTTGTTTTTTTTGACAAGGTGCAAGTTATAGACTTTGATTGACATGTTTTATTGAATATTATATCAATAGTCTATATATGCCTTCTTGATTACAATGTTTTGTGATTTAAGTTATCTAGAGAGACAAACTTATGTCTTTTTTTCAAGGGATTGAAAAGAGGTTTAATACATATTCATCAATTTAGCACATTTAAGGAATTTGGACAACGCGAGAAATAATACGCAAGAGCGATGCACAAAACACAACCTAAAACTAAGCACAAACAATTACACTCTTAAATCTAAACATGAAATAAAACACAAAATGAGATATCCTGCAAAATCAAACTGAAATCACAAAATATCCAACAAACACAAGTTAAACAATCCTAAAATAATAGAAAAACAACTAAGTTCAAAACGAAATAACAAAAAACAAAAATGAAAAGCAAAAAGTAAAGGTAAGAAACATAGCAGCCGGTGGTGTCAATGTCAATCACCCATCTGGCCCACATCCAGATCAGCCTGATGATGTGAGGTACTAACATCGTGGCCATAGGAAGTCCTGGCAGGAATCTCCATGTCCTGCTGAGTAGTAACAACATCAGCCGATGTATAGGATGGCGGCAGCCATAAGTCTGCAAAGGCACACCGTTAGTACTGGTTCTAGAAAACTAGGCAACTAACATCTATACTTCCTCCATACGGGTATACATTCTATCCATCTTTGTAGTCAACTATTCCTTGACTTAAGTGATCCTTGAGTCAACATGTCTGTTTATAACCTGGATCATGAAGTCCACCCAATCGGGCCTCGGCTCCCTCTGCCACCTCAGGTACTGCCCCTACGTCATCTTACTGAACTTGCTCATCATCACCAATTTTAACCTTATTTTCGGGATCCTGCTTAACATCCTCCACTCGCTGGCGCTTTCTAACTCTAAAGGGGCCAACGGTAGGCAATCTTCTCAAGAAGGCTAGAGGATACCTCGTGGACCAGTCAACAAGGAGAATAGACATTGTTGTTGGCTTAAGGTCGTTCAATCCCAACTGTTGATATACTAAGTATGGCATCAGATTGATACTCGCACCCAAGTCTAGCATGGCTCTCTCTAGTCTTGTTCCTCCCGTTGTAATTTTTATATTAAAACTTCATGGATCCATGAGGTTCGGTGCTCTTTTGAGCCATTTCTTGTATAAAATTCAAGTTGTCTATGGAATTTGATATTGCCAATCAAAGGGGAATCTTCTCTAGGGCTTTGAATTCTGGTGCTGATGTGGTTTTTGGGTCTAGTTCAAGGGCAAAGACGTAGCTTGGAGGATCTTTGGCATCCTTGCAAACATCATCGACTAAGTTTGCTTTTGTTGATGGAAGAGAGTGAAGGAATAACAAGAAAAATAATGGTCATTTGTATCAAAACATGACTTTGAAAATGGGAATCCATTCTTCAATACTTGGGAGAATTTTTTTTATTTTTTATTTTGGAGAACTGTTATAACTTGTAGGTGCGTTTGTTGCTTGGGATAGGACTGGGATTAGATTATTTTTAGTCCAATCCCATGTTTTGTAAGTCCATGCAATATGACTATTTTTATCCCAAGTTCAATTTTATCATGTTGGAGGAGGATATATAAAATAATCCCCTCTAAATCAATGGGATTATTTTATCCCATCATCACTGATTAACTCCTTCACCAACCGATTTCATCACTAACCACAAGATCTTTGGCCTCCAACTTCGTCGTGCCGTTATGCCATTCGTTGTCGCGACCACCAGATCTCCGCACGCCTCCAACTTCTATTGTGCACCTCTCACTGCCGTTGTGTCGTCCGTCATTGTGACCACCAGATCTTCGTACGCCTCTAGCTTTCGATGTGAGCCTCTCACTGCTGTTGCGCCGACCATTGTTGCAACCACCACCTCTGATGCGATCTCCACTCACCAGGACTAAGATTGGCCAAGGTGGTCCAAGATCTGTCCAATTTTCTTCAAAAACAATTTCCAAGATCAGTGGTACAAGATCTGTCTAATTTTCTTCAAAAGAATTTCCGCCATCATGGTAATAGAGAAGAGAAAGGAGAGAAGGAGATGGGAGGAGAGAGAGGGGGAAGAGAAAGAGCTTACGATTGGTTTATTAATTTTTTTAGAAAAACGTTTTAGTTTTCTATTACACTAGTTTTATCCAATCTCATTACATACTAAACACAGGATATGCCAATTTTTAGTTATATCCAATGTTGCACCAAACACGGAAAATGCTATAATTAATTTAATCCAATCAAATCCAATCCGATTCCATCTCTTAAAAATAATCCAATCCTATCTCGCGCACCAAATGCACCCATAAGGTTTTTGATAACATATAATAGGGTTTACTCATCTGTGAAGATGTGTTGTTGCCAATTAAAAATCGAGAGACCTAATTGATGCATTTATGAAATTTATGGATTACATGCACTAAAATGGAAAGACAATAAAAAATAAAAAAAAATTAAAAAAAACCCTCATATTTCCAAAAAAAAAAAAAAAAAATAGGGACTAAAATCAATGTATTACTGTTTTGAAAGATAGAGTACAAAATCTGATTCAATTTTTAACTTAAAATATTGAATTATGTGACTGAGAATTTAATTCCAATAAAAATTAATTAATTTGTATACTTATGATAGTCAAAGAATTGGAGGATTAGGAAATTTTTAGAGTCATTTATATGGAAGTTTTTAATTATTAGTACCTAATGAGATTACAAATTAAATGACTTAGAGCATCTCCAATGGTATCCTCAAAAATAGGAGAGTAATTAAAATTTGATTATTTATCCAAAAAACACTGTCCAACAGAGTCACTGAAATTTAGCAATAGTAGTTATTAATAATCAAATTGTCTCTTCAATAATCAAATTTGAAGATTGATTTTCAATCATTAAATACAAACTTAACTCAACTCAAAATAATTGTTGTAATTTTATTATTTCTCTCTCTTCTGTGGCTTTTTTTTCTCTCCTTTTTTTCTCTCTGATCACCTATGTTTCTCATCATTATTTCGACCCCAAAAATTTCAATCAGGTAAAATTCGTCTCTTTATTACGAATGGATCAATACCCATATTATATACCTTTTCTTGTCTTTTATAATTATTTTTTTATAATTTTTTAGCAAAATAATAATAATAATAATAATAATGTATCATTACAAGTGTATCATTGTGGACTATAAAATCATCAAATTTAGCAATCCCTAAAACAATCCTCAAATGCTGAGGTGACAACTTTTGAGGATCAAAATCTATTTATACCATTGGAGATGCTTTTAAAGGGTTTCATTGGAAAGGATCGGACAAAGGGAATACAATGTCCATGTATAGTTTCTTTTTGTTTGTTTTTTCCCCCCTTAAAAGGGGAATACAATTGAGTAGCCATATTTCTACCCCTTAAAAATTGGAGAGTTTCTCCTTACAATCCACAAATTATCTATTCACAGTCCAATTTAATTTTTTTTATTAATGACAATTTTAACCTAAATTAAAATTACTAAACAAGACAAAAAAATTTAAAGACACTCCAAAATAATTAAATTAATAAAAAAAATTCTCTCTCCTAAATCATTAGCTTAAATATTATGTATTATACTCTCTCTCCTAAATCTGTTATTGCCATATTAAACACTCTCTCCTAATTAATCTCTCTCCATTTTTGAAAAAAAATAAATCATATTTCCATACTTTTTGATCAATCTCTGATTAATAGTTTAAAAAAAAATTATGAATATTTTAGTTTTTTACTAACAGTAATATATATATATATATATATATATATATGAAAACTTGAATTGTTTCAACTAGATTCGATTAAACTTAGAATTTCTAAGACTAATGAAAGAATTAAAGTTCTCCAGGCAATCACATACCTACAAGAGTAACAAAAAGCATTTTCATATTTCGATTTAAAAAAACAAACAAACAAACAAACAAACAAACAAACAAGGTTCTTGTTTTTTTTAGTTTTTTTTTAGTATATATATACATATGGTTCCTAAAAATCAAGCTTATTAGTAAGTTTTTTTTTTTTTTTCCTTAATTGTTAGTCTTGCTTGAGAAAGAATGGATATAGGAAATTAGAGATGTATTGGAGGAAAGAGAGTTTAATATAGTAATTAAAAATTTAGAAGAAAGTATTTAATATGTAATAATTAATCTAATGATTTAGGAGAGATAATTTTTTTTTTTTTAATAATTTAATTCAAAAAAGATAAAAAGGATAATCTTGTAACAAAATGAAGTGTCTTTAGAATTTTTTAAAATTTAAATTTTGAGAATGGAGTGTTTTTAGAAAAGAAGTGTAAAAAGAAAAAATTGGATTGTCAAAAGAAGCTCTCTAAAAATTGTTGTACACCCTAAATTAGTATGTTTTTGAAAATCCAATAATACACCCACTAATAATTATTAATTAGTTTCATATATTTAATCTTTTGTGAAAAGAGAAAATTTCCTATTAATGATTTGATATTAACATGTATCATTAAAAACTCTTTCCATTTTCTTAAACCCTAGATTCTCTTTTAAATACTAATTTCAAATATATTTTCAATTTCTTTTAAGGAAAAACAAATTAATTGCTAAGTAGGGAGAATGAATCAAAATCATCCAAAGTTGGTTGACAAAAAAGTAAGTTTTAAATTTATTTTTATTAGAAGAACAAAATCATAAGAGCATCTCCAATGGTATAAGTAAATTTGGATCTTCAAAAGTTGCCATCTCAGCATTTGAGGATTGTTTCCAGGGATTGTTAAATTTGATGATTTTATAGTCCACAATGGTACACTTGTAATGGTATATTTTTTTTTTTACTAAAAAATAAAATAAAATTTATAAAAGACAAGAAAAGGTATATAATATGGGTATTGATCCATTCGTAATGAAGAGACGAATTTTACCTGATTGAAATTTTTGGGATCGAAACAATGATGAGATACATAGGTGATCAGAGAAAAAAAAGAGAAAGAAAAAAAAAAAGGCACGGAAGAGAGAGAAAGAATAAAATTACAAAGTTATTTTGGGTTAAATTTGTATTTGATGATTGAAAGTCAATCTTCAAATTTGATTATTGAAGAGGCAATTTGATTATTGATAACTGCTATTGCTAAATTTTAGTGACTCTTTTGGACAATTTTTTTTTTTTGGATAAATAATCAAATTTTGATTACCGTTCTACTTTTGAGGATACTATTGGAGATGCTCTAATCATAATACAATATAACCTCGATAAATTAATATCCTCGATCAAATAATACTTTTGGCCAGTCCTAACTTGGGACCAATGTGGTAAATCAATAATTCGCTAAAAAAAAAAAAAACACATAGGTCCCACTTGATATATAAGTTAATAATCTCCTTATACATCAAAATTATATATATATATATATATATATATATATATATATATATATATATATATATATATACACATGACTCAATTAGGAGGCGGCCTTTGTAAAATATGACTCCAATGTTACTTGTATCCTCTTGAAATTGATATCTCCTTGGACCTCATCTCTAACTTTTCTTAGTGCATTAAGAAGCTGGGGTGTAGTGTCCTCATAATATAAGAGAAAATTATGCAATGTGGTTGTTGCTTTGAGGGCATCTTTGTGGGAGACAGGCTCCAGCATAGAACTACCGTCTTCAACTTCATCTTCTTTACAAAAAATACCTTGATAAATTAATTTTTTATTAATTAATGTATAAATAATATCTCGATTAATTAATAAATTTTCATGGTCTCAAGGGTATTAATTTATAGAGGTTTTACTGTATATTGTTTTCTATATAATATTTGTATTTTTTTTTCTTTCAAACAGGGGCGGATTTAGTAAATGCTCAGGGGGTCTTCAGCCACCGCAGGCCAAAAAAAAAAAGTTTCTAAGATTTTTATTTTATCGTGCCAATGTCAGTTTTATAATTATTGGGCCTAACTCTTAGAACTCTTGCCTCCATTGTTAAGTTGTTTTAAGTTGTTGGGCTTAAAACTAAACAATTTTTTTTTTTTTTAATATAAAATATATTGTATAAATGAGAGAAAAAATTAGATAGATTTAACTTTGTTGTCCTCTTACATCTAGAAGGAAAGCTATTATGTTTCCGGTAGAAAGCCTAAATAGCAAAATTTTGACATGTGATGGATTTTATTTTTTTGGGATAATTACCTGGTTACTACTTATTTGTTGGTCACTATTAAAATGGTCATTAGATAATAAATTTCTTTTAAAATGGCTATTTTAGACAAACCGTGTGGCACTAATGGTCATTTCATCACATTCTGTTAACTTACCGTTAAATGAGTGGTATTTTGATAAATAAGATGATGGCATTCTCATTCCTTATTAAAATATAGACTAAATGGTACTGTTGCCCCTAAAATATTCACGAATTACTAATGTGCCTCCTGAATTCTTAAAATGGCTACTAAACCCCCTAAACTCTCTGAAATTGGCAACAAGTGACGGAAGGATGACGGACGTCTAAGACAAATTGCACTTACATACCCCACTTACATACCCTGATTATATGCATAATTACATTAAAACTGAATATATATATATATATATATATATATATATATATATATATATAATAACATCACACACCCTTTGACCAGTTGATTAACATCACACACCCTTTGACCAGTTGATTAAAACTGAATATATATATATATATATATATATATATATATATATATATATATATATATATATATATATATATATATAATAACATCACACACCCTTTGACCAGTTGATTAATGACCAGTTGATTAATGTCCAAAAAAAAAAAAAAAAAAGCAGAATAAATAATAATATCATCGTCTTAATTACATTCCGTCATTTTTATTAAAAAAAATCATTTATCATTTTACCATTATTAGGTTTTCAATTATTGAATTTATTATTATTATATTTTAAATTATTATAAAAATATCATCGTCTTATTATCAAAATACCACCCATTTTACGGTAAGTTAACGAAATATGAGAGAATGACCATCAGTGTCACACTAAATGGACGGCCACTAGAGTAATTATCCCTATTTTTTATTATTATTGCAACTTTAGCTATATGAGCTGCAAGGAAGTAGGGGTACCATGTCAACAGAATGGAGCGGCAGAAATTGAATTAAATTACCCTTGAATTCATGAATTTTGGAATTGGTTAGCAAGAACAGAAACAGAGTATACTCACAAATCCACAAGAAGGAAGGTCAAACTTAAATGCTTTACATCACCAGTCAGATGACAAAGTTCTTTAAACAATTCAGAGCAATGTTACACTAATAAGCTAAAAGAAACAAGTAAAATTGCAGGTAACATCTGAATGAAAGAATAGAGAAACAAAAGGTAAGTTGTCAAACATAACCATCCATTTGAATCCTCGAAAATTTATGTTCAAGTCTTATCTACTCTACTTCTGCTCCTTTACATTACATGGATACCGCATATTTATGGTTTTATATAAGTTTGATCCCTCCACTCAGATACGCCGGCAATGAATGCTTTCTGTAATACATCAATCCGCTGTTCTACAATACATTCTTTTAGGTCCAACATTTCAGCATATTCCTTGTCTATTATCAGCTCCAGGTCATCAAAATGCTTGATTTTACGGTGCAACTTCTGCAACTGATTATGATTCATGCAAAGAATTCAACATGAGGGGCTTTGCAGAATGCTAAAAAAAGCAAGTCTCTCAACAATACAAGTAGAAAGAGAAACCAAAATATAAAATTTTGACCCACCTGTGTCTCAATTATGGCCGCCACTAAATGTTCAATCTCCATGTCTTCCTGGTCAGCCGATAATTTGGCATTAGCAGCAGCTGAACCAAGGGCAGTTGCTGTTGCTACTCTAATTTTTAAAGTTAAAGGTATGCCATTCTTCTTTGTGGAAGTCTCCTTAGTTTCAGTAAATTATAGATCCATGTAAAGATGATTATGAATGACATAATGCAAAAATTAGATAGTAAATTAATTAGTAGGAAACAGGCATTCAACTATTGGAAATCCATGGATGTGAGTGATAAAATCTGATCCAGGGACTGAGAGCAACCGAAATACCAAACATCAATGCCGTATGTTTGGTAATACATGATGAGTGATGGCCATAAAATAATTTGAAATCAAGCAGAAAAACATTTCAGCAAAGGAGTATAAATAAAAACGCAAACAGAAATTTCTGCAAAAGCCAATTTCTAACATAGCTAGCCTCTGTTACTGTGATTTTGTAACTCATCTAAAACTGTCCAGACAATGCTGCACCATGTATTTGCAACAAATACCTGATTCAGAGGGCTTTTCCTTCATTTCTGAAGCATCAATCTGATGTGCTCTGAAAAAGACAAAGTATAAGATACAAAATCTTAGCAACAATGAAAGCGACAAACAATTAGTTTAAGAGTATCAGAGAAAAATAAACCAATAAACCACCTCTCGGACTCATAAAGCATAGTTGGAGACCATGATCCATCAGTTAAGCAATTGTAATCACCATCAAATATCTCTATTGGACATGAGATTTCATCACAAAGTGCTGTGACTGCAGAATCAGCTGCAACAGCAGTTATATGTGGGCCGACCAAGGTTGAGATGTGAGATACCTGATAGAAACAACGCCAATTATGTGTAATAATACCCCCCAAAAAATACCTGATACAAACAATGCCAATTACATGTAATACAACAACAAATAAATCAATAAAAAGAGAAAAGATAAGGTGAAAAGTTTGGTAAGAACTTTTATATTTGATTCATTGATACTAAGGAGAAGGGACAATAGAGATCTATTAACTGAAATTTGGCAGACTGCAGTCGAAATAAAAAGAGTACACTACATAGTAACAGATTACATTACATGGGTCTCTTTTCCCCGTTTTTTTTATTTTTTAATTTTTTTTAATTTTTAATTTTTAATTTTTTTATTATTTTTTTTGTGAACCTAGGCCATGGCCTTTATACTCTGCTAAAATCTAAATACAACCACCCAACTCTGTAAATCCTCAAGAATTTGATACAATTTGAAGGTTGAATAGAAACATGACTTTCCAAGTGAGGGAAAAATGAACCTGATAAAGCATTGCTACTATCTATTGAATGTATAGATTAGTAAAGTTATAACATGTAAGATCTATACCAAGGATTCCTACCTGTTTTACCAGTGAACTACCAGCATCTGAAAGGGAAGCAGGGCGTTTTCTTTTTGCAGGAGGTTCCTGGTTTGCAGCATCTCCATTTTGGTCCTTCGCTTTTGTAATCTCTTGATGCTCAGATGAAACGGACAATCCTTGTTTTGCACTATTCATGCTCCCAGCAGGGCCAGTAGCGCTACCCCTATGGGCAGAACACATCATAAATTCCCCAAAAGGCAGCTCAATGAGCTTTGAGATACAATCAAGTTTATTCTTGGTTTTAACATTTTGAGCAACAAGCTCCCAGTCATCCCCATGCTTCATAACCGATTCTAATAAAAGTAAAGTTTCTGGTTCAGTCCAAGCAGCTCCATGGGTGATACCTTTTCCAGTACAATCATTATACTTAAAATTATCCATAGACTTGTTCTCCCCATAGTAACCATTTTTGAAGCATTTTAAGCAAATTATATAATTATCCTGCCAAAGTGAAAATTATAACAAATTATAAGGATACAACTTTCAGATAACTTTAATAAATCTTACGAAAAGATTCTTGATATGAATATCACATCTAAATTTATAATACTTTTATGTAAAACATGTATTACAATCAAGAGTTAATTTCTTAGAATCAAATATTTTAAATCCCAAAAAATAAGTAATAGAAATTTTATTCCCTCTAATTTTAAAGATGCAAAAGTCATATTAAATGTAATATTGCAAGTTAAATTGAAGTTCAGAAACTGTAAACTGCATATCAACTGTTGGTTCATTTTTTAACATATCATTATGTTTCATGTTTCTTGTATTTAAGGAACATATAAAACTAACCGTTACATCAAGCATCTCTAAGTTTATCAAACAAATTATATATTAACAAAAATAAGTGAACCAACAGTTCACCAAAGGGGACTTACACCCAAAAGAAGGAACACCTAACATATACACATAAGCAAAAGAATATACAACCATCCCTGAAACATTAACGTCACACATTTCTAAGTTAAAAAATAAAGGGACTATCCGCCACGAAGTTAACTAAGGGTAATCATAAAAGGTCTAGCATGGTGATACAGAACCAACTAACATATAGACTCTCCTGTACCGCCTAAACAAGTGCATAGCAATATCAATCCCTAGCTTACCTAGTTAAATATGTGACATATCCAATTTGATTGAAAATATAAAATTAGTTTATGCTTTTAAACGAATGTTTGTTTTTTTTAACAGGCAAGGAAGTAAATATCGATACTTTTACTGAAATATCCCAATATTTTCCATATTTTGGGGGACCGATATATAAAAATATCCTTGAATATCCCCGATATTTTGAGGATATTGGTGAGATTTCCAATATTTCTACTGAAATTTCTACAAATTTGGATCTCAATATTTTCACCAAAACCAATATTTACTTCTTTGCCATAAAATATCTTATAGACATTCAGAATACAAAGTCATTCATTTAAAAGCATAAACTAACAAACATATACCTTTCTATACTCGTAGCACCCTGAATTGCATTGTTCTCCACAATTTGCACACTTCAACCCCTTCAACTCCACCAAACCAACAAAAATATCTGAATACGAAGCCAAGGGAGGCAACTTAACCCCAGTTTCACCCATCACCGCTCTACCATCCACTCCACTAGGCGGAATCGTAATTGGTTTCAAAGAATTCGGCATTGCAAAAGCACGAACCCCAATTGGAGCTCCTTCTTCAACCCTAATTTGATTCTTAAGTTTCTTGTCTTCCAAGAGGTTTTTGCTGTCATCCGAAGCAGCACCAAAATTGACCAAACCTCACTTATCCAAGAAATTAAATAGCTTGTGGAGCAAACTACCGTCACCCACCAAAGATTTCCTACTTTGGGTGAATGTCAGCCTTTTCGAGGGCTCTTCTCTGTATTTATTGACAATAAAATCTCTGTATTCTGTGTATATTTTCGGAGTTCTTGAAATTGAGCTCCAATCGAAGAACTCTTTGAGAACGATATGCTCCGTTTCGTGAATGTCTTCCCATCTAAACCAACCTGAGCAAAGTAATTGATGTAAAACAAAAGTAATTTGTTTTCCCTGAACATATTTAATTTTGCTGAGAAAATAATCTCTCGGGAAACCAAACAGAGATAACATGGCTTATGAAGTAGAGGGGCAAGAGAGACTTACTGGAGTGGCTAGGTATGGTGTACAGTTCGAACTCTGGTTCGCCGGGTCGACTCAGCTTCAAATTTGGGTCATGTTGTGAGAACTCCATGTCTGACAAATTCATTGAAGGAAACCATGATCTGACAAAGCAATGAAGGAAACCATGATCTGACAAAGCAATAACTTAAAAAAGAACAATGTCAAGTACTATACCACAAAGAAACTAAATATCACTAAATATACACTATCCAGTTCACAATCAAACAGAGAAAACATAATTTGGCAAGGAAAGAAATTTACCAAAAGTAACTTGACATTAAATACCCTACCAACACGTCCACATCACATCGGACTACAACAGAGAAAACGATTAACAATTACAAAAACTACAATCATACAATTTCACCAATTTAAACAAAATATAGGTCATGCGTTTTCATTTGCGGCAACCATAAGAACTTCCTTAACCAATCAATAAACATAATGAAAAATGGACCAGAAAGAAACATCGACAAACCGGCCGCTCTCAATCATAAATATATTCTGTTGCGTTGACATTCGATTACAAGAGTACATAAATTTAACAGTATCCGAAAATATATATATATATATAAATGATAACTACACCGGTCTCTCAAGATTGACAATAAGCGGACATATATGGATAACGCAGATCAATCAGGTATGCTATTTAAGGGTGTTTTGTTACAACAATGACATTAAATGAAAACAAATTCAGATTAAGGAAAGAAGCGAAGACGACGAATACCTTTACCAGAGGGGTGTTGATCGACGACAGTCTTGGTGGAGAGGAGATCGTGCGGCAAATCAAGCTTTCCGTCAGCCATCACCGAAATGGGAAGCGAGAGAGATTCCTAAGGTTTGATGAATAGCAAAGAGAGAGATTTTGCTAGGGCTGATAAATTGCAGAGTTTGAGTGAAAGAGAGTGAGTGATTTTGCTATATTTATCTTTTTCTTTTACAGAACTTGCCCAAAAATAGTCATGGCGCTCGGTTTGACAAACTGGAAAAACCGGAACCGGTTCCGGTTCCATATTTTGAGGAACCGCCCAGTTCGAACCAGATTGGAGCCGATGATTCTGGTTCCGGTTCCAGTTCCAGTCCTGTTCGAACCGGCGGTTCCAACATTATTTTATTTATTTATTTATTTATAAAACTCATCTCTGTCATCTCAGACTCTCAATCTCTCTCTCTGACTCTCTCTCTCTTTCTAAATCTGGTTGACTAGACAGGTTCTCTTCAAAGACTCGAAATTCGATCGCTTCTTCATCCCGTCGCCGGCGATCGACGGACGCCGGACGCCGGACGGTCGCTCTCTCTTCGATCTCTTCTTCTTCTTCTTCTTCGATTCACGGGGTTGATTTGGGTGATGGGTGATGGGTGATTTACTGATTTGGGGTTGATTTGGACCGGTGGTGGGTGATTTACTGATTTGGGGTTGTTTTGGGTGATTTGTGAGAGAGAGTGGGGTTGATTTAGATTGATTTGTGAGAGAGACCTTGTGTTAACTGATCTGGAAATCTGGAATATTGGATATGTTATAGAATGAATTACACCCACCTCCCCTGAGGTTTGCTAAATTACAGATGAAAACGACTTTATCATTAACTAACACTCAAATCCCCTCCCGTCAGTCAACGGCCGTTACATTTAGCCGTTGACCTTGTTAGACCACGTAAAAGTCCAAACACCCCTAAGTATGTCTATTTACTTTTATAACCCTAGAAAAAGACAAAAACTAAAAAAAATCAAATTACAATTAAATTTAAAATTAAAATATATAAAAAACTAATTAAATAATAATAATAATAATTATTAAATGAATTAAATTTAAATTTTTAAAAAATTTAAAAAAACAAAAAATTAAAAAAAAAAACAAATTAAAAAAAAAAAAAATGTTGGTCTAGCTATTTCACCACCACAATCATCATCTACAATTAAAAATTTATAACTAATTATTTCCTTAAATAAAAAATTAAAATTAAAATTAAATAACATTGTTTAAAAAAATCCTTAAATAGAAAAAAAAAATTAAAGATAAATATTTAATATTAACACAAAACAAATAATTAGATATATATATATATATATATATATATATATATATATATATATATATATAATTAAATTACTGAAAACAATTAACAAATAATTAGATATATATAAATCAAATTAAATTACTTTTAAAAGAAAAAAATTGGATCTAGGATTTCCCAGATTTGAGAGTTTTCAGATCCAAGCCCTTCTCTCTCTTATCTTTTTTTCTCTCCATCCTTTTTCTTTAATCAATCACCAGATCCAATTTTTTTCTCCATATTCTCTCTCAAACATTCAAATATCAAGATCAAAACACACATTAACCATCCACCATCAAAGTCTCTTAAACTTGACGAATGAAAGTTCAGCTGTTGTCGTGTAGTCACCGGTGATGAGGCATCGACCACCGAAGACGAGGTTGTCGGCGCGGCTGAAAAGCGACTGTAATGGTTTAGGGCAGTGGATCTTCAAATGCATCACTTATCTTTCTTCATCTTCAATCAAACTGCTAGTAGATCTCTGCCACCACCAGTCTCTCATCAATGGAGATGGATCTCCAGATCGAGATCCATTTGGATCTCATGGAAACCCGGTGATGGATCCCTTTAGTCTAGGTCTCTTTCGTCGGTGATGGAGACATAACACTAGGCCTCCATCGTCTCCGACTCCGATGATGGTCGATGATGGCGATGGTCGATGATAAGGAAGATGATGGTGATAGTCAATGATGATAATGGCTGTGGGATGATGATAATGATGATGAGGCTGTGAGATGATGATGATGATGAAGAATGGATGGAGAATATATGATTGATGATGGGGGTGGAGAGATTAGGATCTTTTGATGATGATGGGGTGGAAAGATCTGGAAAATTTATTTTTCAAAGAAAAACAAAAATCTAGAAAAAATTTATTTGGAGATGGATCTTTGATGGAGTTCGTCTCCACCAGATCATCATTTTCTTTTTTTAATTTTTTAATTTTTTTTTTTTAATTTGATCTTTATGAATTGGTGAATTCTTTTGGGATTATTAATTTGTGGATTTTTTTTGGGATTATTGGTTTGTGGATTGAAGAAGAAAATAGAAGATATGAATTATTGAATTTGACTTGTGGATTTTGTTTTTGAGATATGAATTATTGAAAGGTAAAAAAATTTCTTCTTTTTGTATAAATAGATTTTGGGTTTTTAGATATATTTGTTAATAATTTCCTTTTTTTTTTTTTTTTTTTAATTTGATCTCCACCGTCCATCACGGTGATGGACGGTGGAGACAAATATTTTTAAAAAATTATATTTATTGAAAACAAATTAAAATTTTTAATTAAATTTCTTTAAAAAAAATAATTTGTTCTTAAATATGATGATGATGATTTTTAGGTTCAAAGGGAGAGAGAAGAGAATGAGTCTGGTCAATTGATTTTTATAAATATTGGTTTTTTTATTAAATCAATATTTTTTATTTATTTAAAAGGTTTAGTTTTTAAATTTATAAATAAAGTTTTAGTTTCTTCCTTTTTTATATTTTTTCCATTTTTTAATTTTGGTGTATCAATATTTTTTTCATTTTTAATCTGATGTGTACAGTATATAAGTTATTAAATGATGAAAGTACCCTTCCTCACAAGGTCAACGGTTAGATTAAACGGCCGTTGACTGACGGGAGGGGAGGTGAGTGTTAGTTAATGATAAAGTCGTTTTCATCTGTAATTTAACAAACCCCAAGGGGGGTGGGTGTAATTCATTCTATGTTATATGTATGTGAGTATGTGACTAGGTTAAATAAAAAAATTCCAATTCTATACCATTGGAACCGTCGAATCGGAATTGGAGGAATCGGAGGAAAACCTTCTAAGGGAGGTTCCGGTTACCCCAGAACCGGAACAAACCGAAACCGAAATCGGCGACATATCTATCCAAAAAAATTAATACTGCTACGGGATTTTGTTTTAGAGTGGCGATATTGGCACCCCTAAAAAACTGTTTGTACACCTCTTTCGTATGTACACCCCAAAAATATTTTTAAAATCTTTAGTTCATAAATAAACCCCATTTAATACCAAAAATACCTTTTCTTTAATTTTATTGTATTATTTTTTTTGTAAGTACACCCCACTATTTTGTTATCTAATCACTTTTATTATTAATTAAGATAATTTTTTTTTGAAAGTTTATTTTAATTTTTTATTCAAATAAATAATTTATCGTTAAAAAAAGTTTAAAAATTTCCAACTCTTGAAAAAACATCTGGGATTACTTAAAAATTTTATGAACAAAATTTCTTTTCGTTGCAACTATACTAGTAAGCAAACTTTAGTTTTTTTGCTAAGTTTTCTTGAAAAGTGAAAGCACAGAGTAATTAATTTTTTACTTAATAAAATTTTGGTGGAGAATGATTTCCTGATTAACAGTAGTCAAGTATGAGTGTTTTTCAAAATTTGAACAATTATGGCTGCTTGGGTTCTGTTTATGCTGGGCGTGGCTGGTTTCTGGTCGGTGGTACCATAGTTTCTGTAGTTTGGTCCTGGTCTTTGCTTCGTTGTGTGTTGTTGTTGTGGTGTTTGCTTGGTTGTGCAGTGTTGCTTTGGTCCTCTATTTTGCTGTTGTCTTTGTTTTTGGTGTGATCGTGGTTTTCTTGGTCTTGGGCCTCTTTTGCTTTGTGTACTTTGACCTTTTTGAATAAATATCTTTGCCTTTAAAAAAAAAAAAAAAAAAAGATGCAATCTACATCATAATTTAATTCAAGCTTGTTTGTCAAACCCAATCATCCCAGCATATCTTTATAGGGTGCTACAGACCGCTACTCTCATCCTTCCTCCTCTAAGTTCTAATTACCAAATTCCAAATTCCGTCTCCTACTCTCTCCTCTATGACATCCTTTATTTTCTTTCGTTAAATCTAACCAACTCTGATTGATATATATTAGACTTTCAATATGTCTATATATATATATTACTTTTTCACAACCAACTTCGTCTGATGATTTTGATTCATTCTCCATACTTCCCAATCAATTTGTATTCCTCGGAAGAAATTGAAATTAGTATTTAAATAGAAGTTGGGGTTTGAGAAAATAGAATGGTTTTTATTATGAGTGGTGCTATTGGCACACCTCCTACTGATCTATTTATGTCCCACTTAATAAATTATTTAGTATTATTTTTTTTCCTTTATCAAAATTACTAAAAAAGACATATAATTTAAGAACAAAAAATATTCTATAAAGTAAATCTAATAAAACCTCACATTTCTTTTCTTAAAAAAAATCAATTTAAGAGATTGATTTTAGATTCAAATGTTTATAAACTCTCATCGTTCTTGGTAGAATTTATATAAGAATATAAGCTAGTTTGATTCAATTTGGTTCAAAAAAAACATTCAAATTTCATTCCCATGTGCAGTATACAAACTAAACTATCAAATTAACAAACTCAAATAAATTATATTTTAACTCCTGTAAAAAAAATATAAATCGGATAACAAACTCAAACAAATTTCAATCTTGTGTCTTACTCGAGCAATGAAATTTGTACAGTAACAAACTCAAACATAAACCCAAAAACACTTGACTAGTAACATTCAATGTTGTCTGCTTTCACGTTACTCAACATCTCCACTTCTTGCAAGCTCAACTTCTCCACTTTTTACTGTTTGTTGTCTGGGTGAAGGGGTTGGCTTGTTTGACTCCTTTTTTTTTTTTTTTGCGCTATTCTGCTTTTTCTCGTTGTTGTTTTGCCTTCACTGGTTGCTTTTCTGTTCAGTGTATGGATTTTCTCCCCTGTTTGTACTATGTTTCTTGCTTAATTAATATATTATAGCTATAATTTTTTTTTGAAAAATAAGTAAAAAGGGTAGTTTTGGAAATAAATAAAATAAATTAATAAAACCATTTAACTTTATTTAATTAAATCAAAATTTAAAAAAATGGGTATAAATAGACCGATAGGGGGTGTGCCAATAGCACCACTCTTTATTATATATGTGAATATCAAATAGGAAACTTCCTTTTTTTTTTTTTTAAGGATTAATATAAAACCAATTAATAATTATTGGTGGGTGTACTTCCACACTATTTAGTCCTTTAAGTAATTTTGCTCAAGGGTAATATTGGATTTTCAATAAAATACTAATTTGGGGTATACATACAGTTTTTGAGGGGTGCAAATATCGTTACTCTTTGTTTTATTTGTGAAATATTAAATCGTAAGTTGTAACCCCTGTGGTAGAGATAAAATGGCCCTTGGGCCCAATGCTTAAGCCCACTACAAACTTCACATTGGATCCAGTCTAGGCCCACTTGATTTGGGTCGACCCGAGAAATCTTAGCTGAATCCTGGTTTGGCTCAATCACTCCAAACAACTGCTCTAATAACAAAAATAGAGTTTGAACGAATCTTGGATTGGATTTAGTATCTCATGAAATCTAGCCAAATTTCAAGGATCAGATACTCCACGAAATCACAATTTAACTACTCTCAAACTCCTATAAATACAAGCGTCCCTTCATGAAGAAAGGATTCCAATTTCTCTCAGTTGTGAAACTAATTATGGCATGCTAATATTATCTAGATGGGGGTGAATAGATTTTAATCAAGTTATATTACCAAATTCTTGATTAGTCAATATTCCAAATTTAATCCCCAAACTAGTCACAAAATAAAATCAAGTGTAATAATGCAGAATTTAAAAGACACTTGATTTTTTACTTGGAAACCTTTAACAAGGAAAAACCATAGGCTGTTATGTACGCCACACATGAACCTCGAATCCACTAATTGTAATGGTGTTTACAACTTAGGTTGACCTCAACCTTTCACGGTCTATAACCCACCACTATTACCCGTAGGCCTTTAAAAGTGAACCTAGTCCAATTTGATTGTGGCCTAAGCAACCTTAGCCACAAGACTTACTTTTCAATGAAGCGATTAAATAGCCTATGCGAATATAAATGACATCCAAGGTGCAAATAGAGCTAGTGAACACTAAATGCTTATCTAGGATTATAAGATGATAATTAAATCAATCCTAGATATCAAATGCTATATGACATGGTATAAAACTTAGCTAACTTAGATTATACAATCCTAGGTATAGCTATCACAATACAACACTCAATCAAAACAAAACAACAATCTCTATCTTGTATATTAAAATATGATCTAAGAACATACAAGTAATTAAAGAGATTTCTTGTTAAGTAAAACACTAAAATTAGATGAAATTAGTGTAAAACTTACCAAGGCATGTGTGTTGAGTAAAACCCATGCAAGCAAGCATCCTAGATATGCTAGAAGATGCTAGATGAAGTTTTGATGCATATGAAAATGGATTTGAATGTTTAGAGAGTTAAAGTAGCAAGCTTTTTCTTTCTCTCACAAGGGGAGCTCTTCCTCACTCTAAAATATGATATTTGAAGCTCTTAGTCGGCCAAGAGAGGTAAGAGCTCAATATATATGCTGCCCTAGAAGAAATGACATCGTTTTGCCAAAACAGGTTACAAAAACGCGTTTGACCGCTATGCATACCGCCCCCTAGGCAAGTGCCTACGCAGCTGTCCAAGGAGCGTAAAACGCTGGAAATTTCTACAGTTTGGACCGCTTCCCATGCACAAGTATAGGGGGCGGTAAAGTAAAGATAGTGCACCAGCTCAAGATTCGAGCGCCCCAAAACATGACCAAACGACATCAAAACCTTTCGTATAATATACCGTTGGAAAGGTATGGATGTCTACTTTCTACTCCTTTTTTACGGAATAAAATTTCAATGTCTGTAGAAAGAGATATGGTCATTTGAATGACCAAAAGTCAGATTTAAAAAACAGCAGAGATGCCCTGTTTTAGTTGTTACTTTGGAGATATCAAAACCAATCCAAACGGTCATGAAATATTACGAATAATATACCATTGGAAAGGTATGGGTGTCTAGTTTGTACATAAAATTTCAAAACACATTTTGAAACTTTGTATAAAACGTTGTGGTCACAAGACCATACAAATGTCAGTTTTGAAAACATTTAAAATATTAAAATCCAATCTTTTAAAACTAGACACTTTACTCCAAATAACCAAACCAACTCTAACACTTATCCAAGAGAATAATGAGACATTGCCAAGTAGTCAACCATCGCGCTTAGTCATGCACACCATCGTACAAGCGCGGACGTTTCCGATCACACAAACGAAAACGAATTACACCACACTTAAGACTAACAAGACATGAAGTGCAAGTGTGGGATGTGAAGAATGCACACATAAGAATTGAAGCACAAATGCAAGATGAATAAAACATGCATGAAGATGTGTGTGTGTGCAACTAATCTTTTCAAGAGGCAAGTCAAGTGATTTACCTTTCGCTCTTGCTCTTGAAGTCACCGGGGATGCTTGGAAGCTTGCCAACGAGGACCTAAGCTACCCATTACAAAATCATCCACATGTGTGGTTTGTCAACGGAATAAGCCAATCAAAATATGAGGTCCTTACAAGTTGATAAAAGCTTCTCGCGTGTTAAAACTCTACTAAATACATTTCAATTCAATTTGTTCTTTTTTTTTTTAAGTTTCACACACCCTTTCTCGATCGATTTCTTAGTGGAATTCATCGAATCTATCTGTTAATCGATCTAACGCTCAGCCAAAGTGTACCTAAGGCTAAAACGCTCACCACCACCACCACCACATTTTTTCCTTTCTTTGTTCTATTTGTTTTCATCTTTTTTGTAGGTTACAGGAATAGTCGACATATCTGGTTTGACGGGTTAGACCAAGTTTCTTGGGCCTAACTTGAGTCCAACCTGATCCACAATAATTGTAGATCGATCATCTACAATTTAGCACCCATCGTGGGGTCCATTACAACTTCATTATGAGCTAGTCGAATCAAGTGAATTCTCTCAAGATGTCCGAAGATTGAAAACCCCAACAATCGAGGAGCAGATCGTTGCATTGACTACCCAAATGACTGCGAATGTTGAGATGTTGCGAGAACTTGAAGTAGAAAATGTGTCAATCCGTACCAAGAATGCATAATTGCGAGCGATAATTGAGGGAGTGCCTAGCAACGTGCCGCCAACACCCCTGAAAATACCTACAAGGTTATACTAAACAACCTAGAGAGAGGGGGGGGGGGTGAATAGGTTAACACTTTAATTTCAAAACTCTTTCAAGACTTTTTTTAAAACCTTGATGAGCATACAAATTAACCTTAACATGATTGTTATGAGAAAACAATTAACACATGTATGTTCAATTCACCACCCTTAGTCTACAAAACAAATACCAAGAAACAATGTATCTCATATACAAATATATTCAATAAAGAGCAAATTCCACAAATCGTATTTTGAATATTACAATGCAAGTTCACTAAGTAAAACTTTACAACTTGATATAGAATATCACAAGATTCATTGTTCAAACACTTACAAGATATAAGAAACAAATGTTGATTCAATAAATAATGTGAGCATCTCTTTCTCTACAAAAATCTTGTTTACAAGGATGTGAGGAAATGAAGATCTTAAACAAGATATATTGATCATACATACAAATATAGAGAGATAGAGATAGAGACATTTGACACATTGATTTTTACGAGGTAAAACCTTCGAAGAGGAAACATCCACGGGTTGAATCCACAACCACCGGAAAACCGTAATCCATTATGACGAAAAGGAGACACACACTCAAAGACATGACCAATCCCATGATACACTCTCCAAGCTATCAACGCCATTCTACCCTCAGGCCTAGTGAATCACTTTGCCTACTTTCTATCCAAGACACTTCACTTATGTCTCTAGAAATCAACTTCCTATCTAAGACGCTCACGTCTCTAGGAAGATTTCTTGCTTAGCTATCCGGATAACAAAGATCCTAATTAAGCTTCCCTAGCTCAACCATCCGGAGTATCACACTCCTAGCTAAGACTTCTTGCTTAGTTATCCGGATCCCCTTGATCCTAACTAAGACTTCTTGTTTGGTTATCCGGACCACTTGTCCTAACAAAGACTTCCTTGCTTGACTATCCGGAGCCTCACACTCCTAGCCAAGACTTAATGCTCAAGTTGAAGCTTCACTCACTCCAATATGAGACTTTCACCTTTAGGCAAATGATCTAAGTGATGCAAATGATGCAAACACATGCAACATAAAATATATGATCAATACATCCCATAGAAACTAGACTTAGTAATATGAACACACAAGTCAAAAATTGTCTAGTTACAAAACATGAATTGAAACCTAGAGCATGTGAAACACCTAACACATGTGATTCCTAGTTTCATTCACAAAGCTAACACTTGAATAAATCATATACATGAAGCACATATTCAAGATATTAGAAACATACACAAAAAATGCTAGAATCACAAAATATGATCAATGAATATTCTAGCAACTATTTAGAGCAAGGATATAATGAATAATCAATTGAATCCTAATTAGCTCTAAACATAAAATCAAATGTGCTAATCATAGATTTGTTCAAATAAAGGATCCAAGCACATGCTAAGGTTATTAATCATAAAATGAGTCAATCAAAAAATATAAATAACTATAGATATCAAGCTAATCACAATACAACACTCAAACATGTGAAAAACTAGAATCCTAGAAAACTAGTTCACATTTAGTCTCTAATTAAACTATATTAGCTTTGATATGAAGCTATACTTCTCAATAGCATTCATCATACATACACATACATATAGAAGAAGAAAACCCAAGGTAATTGAAGGTTTAAAGAGATGAAAACACAAAGTTTAGTTCAATACCTCGGAATCCCGTGCAGTTTCGGTTTTGAGTGTAGAACCACTACAAAAATCTATCAAATGGCTGTAAACTCTCCTGGAGAAGGTAGGGGACTTGATTACGAAGATTCTCCAACTTGAATTGCTCAATTCGGAGTCCGAATGAGAAAGTTATGGTGTTTGGAAGCTGGGAAAGTTGGAAAGAAAATTCTGCACTTCTCTTTTTCAAATTTTCTTCTACTAAATTAAATGGAAGGGAAATGAGAGAATTTAAATGAAAGAGATGAGGGATTTCGGTGGCCAACCAGCAGCAGCCACATCACCCACCCCGTGAGAGGCGCGTGAGCCTCATAGGGCAGAGAGGGTGGCTGGCCCGTAAGCCTCATGCACTCCTCACGGGAAGCACCCCAAATGGCCTTCGGCCATTCTTGCCTCCTCACGCTCCTCTTATGTTC
Organism: Acer yangbiense; assembly: GCA_008009225.1. Classification (NCBI taxonomy): domain Eukaryota; kingdom Viridiplantae; phylum Streptophyta; class Magnoliopsida; order Sapindales; family Sapindaceae; genus Acer; species Acer yangbiense. The sequence goes on along the minus strand of CM017770.1, from coordinate 20,360,435 downwards.
TTCGGCCGTATTTGGGCCTCCAAACTCCGACTCCGAATTCGAATCCGTCTTTGATCGGTTCATTTCTATACATGTTTTAGGCCCCGGTTTCCTATTATTTATGCTTTGTTCTCGAGTGAATTAGGGTGTTTAATGTGTTTATTGAGCATGTGTAGGTCCATTCCATTCAAGTGGTGTTAAATCTTATTTTGGAAGAAAAGAAGTCAAAAGATGGAGAAAAGGAGCAAATTGGAAGAAACAATGAAATGATGATTTTAGTGATGTTTCGGGGCCCATATCTCTCAGCTCCGATTGCATTGTGTGTCCTACCACCTATGGATTGAAAGCCCCGGAAGTCTAGTTTCCGGCTCACTTTTCGGATCGCAATTTCGATATTCCTAGAAGAGGTTATGACCCATTTAGTAACTGAAGGTCAGAGCTGAATTGTTTACTGTGGCCCAGACCACCCCCCCGTGCAACTTGTCTAGGGATCGACCTGGGTAGCGACCCAGAACAAAAGAGCTCCGCTTGACGTGTAGCTACCGAGGCAACATGCCTGCGGAGTGACTCAGGGAGCGGTTTTACGTATTTTTTGCGGATTTCAACTCCGAATTGGTCCAGAACTGTTCCAAAACTTCCCAAATCAAATCCTAATAACTTTAGAAGATCAAGATATGTTTGGGAAACTTCCTAAACTCAAATTAGGAGTTAATCATCAAGATAGGAAATCCAAGTTAGGAAAAGATTCTCATTCCTTGTTTTATTCTACTTTCCCACTTGGTGGATTTTCTAAACCAAAGAAGAATTGAGGGTTCACAAAGAAAAATCACCTATAAATACTTCCTATTCTTTTCAAGCAAAAATAGACAGCCAAGGGAGGTTCCAAGCCACAAAAGGGGGCCGTCCCCCATCACTCCGACCACCACACATCGGGTATTGAGGTGTAACTAAACCTCTAACTAGGGGATTGATATAACCGATTTTGGATAACTCTATGTGAACAATTAGTCTATCTTTTGTTAATCAATTGGGCTTTAGTCTTGTTTATTGAATTAATTGCTCTATTCTACTTGCTCTTATTATGTTGTGACCGCAAGTGATTTGAGTTTGTGGCTTAGTTTATCCATGAGATTACGGTTTAGATGTGGATGACCGTTCCATTCAAATCTGAATCGAAAGCTTAATAAACAAGAAAATTGATATATGCATGACCGTGCTATGTTAATTTGGCTTAGAGTTTTATGTAAAATATGGGTTTTGACAATTGCACATTACATGACTGTGTGTAAGTAATAGGAAGAACCCTAGATCATTATTCCGTATTCGTTGAATGACTGTGTGCGAGTATTGGAAAGGATCTTCGAACCTAATGGAATTATCTTGAAAACAAGCCCGTAAACTAGATTGAAGTGTTTAACGAGACTGATTGTGAGTATTAAGTGTCTAAGAAAGGTGCATCGATTCCCTAGTATTTATCTCCATATATTCATCCCTTGTGTGATCTTTGATTGATTTGATTTGATTTAATTGTAGTCTTTAGTTCAGATTCTCATAACTTAGGTTAATATTAGGATTAATCATATTTCCAAAGCAAAGCATTATGCAATTTAGTTTTTTCGCACTTAGAGTAATCCTTGCTAGATTAATTGGCTTTGACCGATAGAATCGTCGATCCCAGTGAACGAACTTTCTTAGTAAATTGAATATAGATTTTACTCCATCAGTCTTCGGATTATGAACCGTGACTCCCTTACGCACGAGGAAGACTATGAAACTTTGACAAAAGGTTGAGAATTCGACTCGGTATATGACGACGAAGACAACTCAACGAATGAGAACGTAAAGTAGCATAGCTTCCTAGTTTGGACTTGAAACCTAATGAGTGAGTAACCAAAATGACCGGGACTCAATAAGGAATCATATAAGATCATGTTCAGGTCCAAAAACAATAAAACGAAAATAAATAAACACAAAGTCACACAAGTATGCCATTTCATAGAGATAGTCCTAGAACATGCAATTTCACAATGTTTGTCAAATTAAATATAATGCATGTGCATACTTCAACAAGTGTGTGAATGTGTTATATCAATGTTGTACAACTATGCAGGGACACATATGAATGCCATGTGTGTGTGTGCCTTAAGGCCTTGCAAGAGGATAGAGGTCTAAGTATACCTTTGATTCTTTCTCCTCTTAAAGGCTTCACTTTGCTTGATATGTTGCCCAATTTTCTTGAAGCTTGTTAAACCGTGAATCCTAGACAACTAATCAATACAAAGGAAATGTCGTTTGATATAGAATAGTGCCAACACAACTCAAAATCCTAACAACCCTCGATCCAAGTGGTCGACGCTAGGCTTGACATTGATAAAACAGCTTCGATTGCACCAGCAATGGATTCCCAAGTATCAGGAATGGACCTTGGAGAAGAAGCAAACCCTCAGGGAATGATCCAGACAGTTCGAGCTAAAGTAGATTCGCCCAATGTGTCAATCCCACAAGAAACGCCATGGGAACCGAACCAAAACGGTGGTTCGCAATCAGATAACACCTTTAGAACCCTCGTGTCACTCCAATCGACCCTAGAATTGTAAAATCTAATTCGGGTCTACATGTTTTTGTTGACCCATAACTTTCTCGTAGGTTTGTAGAAATGGAGGCCTCATACAAAGGATTCCAGGAGTCCCAATCCTTATCAAGAAAAGCACGGCGAATAGTTTTGCTAATTCCCCATCCGTCAATGCGATTGCCTTAGTCGAGATGCCTAGGAAATTTAGCTTCCCAAACATAAAGCAGTTCGAAGGCACGATAGATCCGGACGACCACATATCTCAATACAAGCAGTGCATGTTGATCGAACTATTTTATACCTATTTGAGGTCCCCCATTTCCGATCGTTTATCTCGTTTTTGAGCGTATTTTTGTATATAATGTTTTTTTTGAGCCTTGTGTAGGTACATATTCCTTATAATAAGGTTTTGAGCTTAAAGATTAGTTTGGGAGGCAAAATGGAGCAAAAAGAGCTGAAATTGTATATACGTGTGCAGAACGTATAACTTGTGGAGATCATATCTTCCTCCTCAGATCGAACCACATGGATATATTTATATATTCGGAAAGCCCCGGAAGTCTAGTTTCCAGAACATTTTACGGATTGCAATTCCGAGCTCTCTGTAGAAAGTTATGCCTATTTCCGTAACGGTGCGCGATGCTAAAAACGCTGAAAGGCTGTCAGGTCTAAACGGCTACTTCAAACGGCGGCCAGGCCGCCGAAGAAACCGCCAAATCACTCCAGAAAGTCGTTTTTTGGGTGAATTTCAGGGACAGTTTCATCCTTTCATCCCCAATTCATGCCCTAACCTCCCAACACTATATAAACACCTTATTCTCTTCTCAACCATCAGAACACACTCCCCCACAAACTTCCTCTTCTTCTACTTCTTCTTCTTCTTCATTTTCTTCACCAAATAAGAGAGAGAGAGAAGCTTCCAAGAGCATTCATGGAGGTTTTTCCTCCATGGATGCTCCCCATCTCACCTTCTACATATCTTCCACCACATTTAGGAGTAGATTGCATAGAGATAGGAGTGGACTTTGGTCAATTTCGAGCTAGCAAAGGAAGGAGCTCTTGGAGGAGGTTTTCTTCAAGGGTTGTATCTATTTCTCACTCTCTATGTATTTCTTGTTTTCTTGAATGTGTAATCCCCACTTGGGAATATTTGTAAACCTATTTTGTGCTCAATATATAAATGGTTGTTTTTATATCCAATTTGTGTTTTGATTCATTCTTGATTGTTATTGAATATATCTCTTATCTTGAAATGCATGTTTATGGATGATTGGAAATTGATATGTGTTCATGGATGGGATTAGGAGTAGATTAACTTAATTGTAGGAGTAGTTGTAATCAAATATCCCATTTGTGTATGTATGTCTTTGGAATGTCAAAATTGCATGTCATGAATGAGTTTGAATGACTTAGAGTTAGGATTGTGCCTTTTGGAGGGGCTCTCCAGGCATAGTTTTGGCTAATTAGCTAGGAAGAGTGGGTAAACCTATAAATTGCCATATTAGAAGGGTTTGGTTCAATGTTCTTGTTAACAATTGGACTTTAGCTATTTCTCACTCTAGGGGCTCTAGGTGAGTCATGGTTAGAGTTACAATTATTGGTCTTTGGCTATTTCTCACGCTAGGGGCTCTAGGTGAGTTATGGTCGGAGATACAATCACTCTTTCCACATTTATTAGACTTTAACGTTGCCATTTTACATTACGAATCTATTATTGGGGCTCAATGTAGTTTTGTTTGTAGAATCGGTTCACATATATTGGTTGCGGTTTCGTGTTTGAGAGGTTCTCAGCACACTCTTCAACCGTTAGCTTTATGAATGGGTATAAATCGGATTGAGGCAAGAATGAACCCTTAACTAAAATTGGATGTCCTTAATGTCTAACAACCAACTATTTGTGCACTTAGGTATGGTGAACTTGTTGAACCTTGTGTGACCATTTTCATGCATCTCTCCTATCCATCATTTTATTTATCACTTTAATCACCATTCTCACCCTTCCATATTCTCTTTGTTTTTATTTATTTTCATTTTTATTCTCTACACACACACATATCGCATTGTACATACATTTCACACACATCATTCTTACCTTTCCACATTCTATTTACATGCTTACAATAAACTCTAGAACTTGATACGGTTGACGAATCACACCTCCCTGCAGAATGATACCCTCGCTTGCCGCTTTACTAGTCTTTTGCTAGTTTAGAGCACATTGCATAGGAAACCCCTTTTTAAATGAAATAATCTTTTGATCCTTGCGATTTCTTAACGACGAAAAAAGCGAGTATCACATGTTCACCGCGTCGATCCCACACGACCTCAAAGAAGTGTGCATGTGTAAAGCATTCGGGTCCAGCCTTGGCTTTCCCACCTTACAATGGTACACTAATTTGCCTAACAATTCTATTACTTCTTTTGTACAACTTATAGATACGTTTGTGGAACAATTCGCAAGCAGTCGAAAGCTCAAGAAACAGTTTGAAAGTATACAAACGTAGTTAAATAGCTTAAAGCGTACCTAGGGGGTGAATAAGTTTTTACGCCTTTTTCAATCCCTTGAACAAACTTACGTTTGTCCCTCAAGATAACCTTACATACAACACATAAACCAAGAATTCATACATAGACAAGATAATCATATAATCATTAAGGCATTGTCTATATATATCAATTAGTTGTACGAGGTATAAGGACACATAAACTCAACAACAAAGAATACTTGTATTTAAATATTTGTTCAATGTATTACAAGTATAATCAAATATCACTATACACAAAAATTACAATATACAAAAGAATTATATTTACAAATATAATCAAAATGAATTAGTTCACAAATCACACTTTACAAAATCTTGTTTCAGTATACATCACAAGTGAATAATATGCAACAAGATAACAACATACACAAATACAAATATAAGAGATAGAGATAGAAAGAATTAACACAAGAGATTTTTTAACGTGGTAAAACCTCCAAGGAGGAAACATCCACAGGTTGAACTACAACCCTTGGGTACTATATATATTGGATGGTAAATTAGAAATTCCACAAAGTGACCAATCCTAAATCAACTTCCTATAGGAGTCTATGTTTACCCAACCCTATTGGAAAGTATGAAATCCCTCAATGATGCGAAGCCACCATATATTGGACAACATACAAAACCAACATCGATGGTAGATTAGAAATTCCTCAAGAGTGCATAAACATCCTATGTACCCCGCTCTTTTGGAGTCTATGTCTAACCATACGCCTAGGCCTACCAATATTGTAACCAACTCCCTATCCAAGGCACTCATGCCTCTAGAGAGCCTCCCATGCATGACTATCCGAGTCCTCCTGACTCTAGCCATGACTCCTTGCTTGCCAATCCGAGTCCTCCCGACTTTAGACAAGACTTCTTGCTTGGCTATCTGAGTCCTCCCGACTCTAACCAAGACTTCATGCCTTTTACAAAGACTTCCTAGTGTGATCATGTGAATGCAAATGATACAAACAAGCAATTCAACATAGAACATGTGATCAATACATTCCATGATACAAATTAGACCTAAACATGTGAAAACACAAGTAAACTAGTCTAGATGCAAAATCATGAATTAAACTTAGAGCATGTGAAAAACACTTAACACAAATTGATCCTAGTTTCATTCAAAAAAATAACACTTGAATGGATAATAGTCATGAAGCACATATTCAAGATGTCACAAACATACACAACAAAATGCAAGAATCATAAAATGTATTCAATGAATATTCTAGCCAAAAATTTAGAACAAGGATTAAATGATAAATCAATTAATTCCTAGATAGCTCTAAAAACACATACAAATACAATAATCCTAGATTTCATCAATCAAATGATCAAAATGTTAGGATTATGCTCAATAGCAAGAGTGTAATATTGTAATTAACAATCTTTTTCATATTAATAAAGTGATTTCTGGTTTAACAAATCTTATAGCATTTATAGTTTAATATTATAATTGTCAAAGTAAATAATCATAAGGTCTAAAGATTATGAGAAAAGAAGAATTGTTCGTACATCTGGATATGTATGTGGTAGACACAATTCTTTAGTTAGTCTTGAATATTGTTCACAACTTAAGTTAAAGGTTGGGCACCTTTATCTTGTTAAAGTTGTAGAATTCTTTTGCTAGCATTTGAGTGGGATCAAATGAGATATGATGAGTCTAAAATCATCGGAGTGTCTTCGAGCAAAAGAATCTAGTGCACTGGGTGCATTGAACTGGTTCACAATGAAAAGCTTTATCTAGAACCGTCAATAGATAATAATCTTTTCATTATCAGGACAATCGGAGAGTCTATCTTAATCCTGAGATAAATGATGGACTTATGGTTGCAAGTGATATCATTTGAGTTATCAATGAGTACGATTATATAGCATAGTCTATCCTCGATAGTTTGGTGATATTCATTTGTTAATCGATAGAGGACTTCATTTATAGATATGGACATCGTGGCTCCATTTATTAAATGAGAGTATAATATCATCATATGGATGTTTTGAGGTAATTGGATATTAAATCTCAACGTTGAGTTTTCGATAGTGACTATTGAAAACATGGCTTCTGGACAAGTCAAAATATCCAAGTTCAAAATGTGGTCATATGAGTAAATATGGTAACTTGGAGAGTTATAGGCGGTCTATGAACTCTTGGCGATTACTGATATTAATCACGAGGATATACTATCTCCAATATGATTGTCTAGGGTTATGAAAGAGGAACGTCTTCCTTTTCTATCTTTATTTAAGAGTTCAATTTTAGCTCTTTAGTGGAATGAGTTAAAATTAATGGATCGGACCTAAGTGAATCATTTGTTGATTGTGATTATGTTGTGTCTATTGAAGCTTAAATTTAGATAGCCCGCCAAGATCCCCAATCCACACGGACTTGCATGGATCACTTGATATATTCTACCGGACCAATTTAATGGTCCATCTAGAATTGCATTTAATATATTAAGAATATAATTTGCACATTAATTATTTAAGGGGCTGCTCAATTATATTTATATATTAATGAATGACATGTGGGCTTGTTTCTTTTAGTAAGAATGGGTCTGGTTCACATGTGGGTTTTTTATTTAAAGTCCAATGGATTAAATGAAATAAGAAAATAATATATGGCCCTTTTTTATACATGTGGGGCGGCAAGGTTAATAGATTAGCCTAATATATTATTTTGTTTCATTGTTTAATTAAATAAGAATTAATTAATTAATTAATTAATTATTTAATTAAGAAACAAATCTTTTTCTGATCAGGAAATATATTTCCTAGAGATATACTATTGGTAGTAGTATATTAAAAGTAAAAGACTTATTTGGTAAGAAAATAAATAATAAGTTTTATTTATTTAATCAAATAGGAAAGTCTTTTATTAAGTTAATAAAAGAATAAAAATACTTATGAGTTGAATTAGGGTTAGGAGTCTAATTAACATGTGAATTAGGGTACAACACAAATCCTTTTTTGTAGAGGAAATTTGGCAACCCTAATTGGACCACATGGAGATTTCGGCCAACCCTAAAAGGAAGAGGAGAAAAATTTCGGCCACCCTATATAAAACTTGTTATAGAATTCGGCCACCCTACTTGATTGATTCAATTTTTTTCTTCTTCTAAACTCATAAAAAAGTATTAGATTTTATTCTACTAAAACATAAAAGAAAAGAAAAAGATTATTCTTTTGATGGTACACTAATTGCTTGTTCATCAATAAGCTTGTGTGTACAACATCGAATTAGGTTCACGCGAGTTTCGATCATTAGATTGAGAACTCAAAAGTGACCGGAATAATCTTTGTATTCTTTTGATTGTTTTGTGACTAACAAAAGAAAAAGAAAAGTTTGTTTGTCCATTCTCAGGTTTGCAATTCAAAGAAAAAGGGAGACCACGCTCCTAAGTGATTCACGTTCGTGCTAGGATTGAAGATCTTGCGGATTACCATCGACGTAAGTCAATCGGATCACGCGACAAAAGGTATTCAACTTTTGTTACTTTATATATGGTTAATTAATTAAAGGGGTTAAGGTTCATAAAAAGGAAAAATTTTAAAACATACTAAATCTATTTTTAGTCTCGCTTCCGCTACGTGTACTACGGTATTTTTCCCTACAATTGGTATCAGAGCCTAGGTTGTACCCTTTTAATTAATTAACGTATATATACGTGAATCGATTTCTTTTTATTGTGATTATGCATGTTTAGAAAGAGATGGCACTCTAGGTATTCGCATATATAATTACATGTGGATGTATGGATTTATATATGTTTATGTGGATTGTTATTGCTCGATTTTGGTCCTAGATTTTCAATGTAATTTTTGTTATGGAATTGTAACAAGAAGGGTGGTCTATTATCGCCATAATTCCTTCTTGATAGTTGCTATTTTTTTATTTGTGTTAAATTTAATGTGCAGTGTTTTTTTATTATTTTTAGTGCAGTATTTTTATGTAAAAAAGTACTGCAGTGATTAAAAAAAAAAAAACTGCAGTATTTTTATTATTTAATTAAAGTTGTAATACGTTCTAACATCGAAGATTCGAAGACGTGAAGAAAAAGGAAGCAACCGGAACCAAGAACGAGCACCGTGCGCACCCTAGGATTGGATTGGGCTGCGCATGGCAAGCCCAAAACTTGGTGGGCTGCGCACGGCAGCCCTAGGTGGCCTCATGGGCTGCGCACAGCAGCCCCTTTGTGGAGTTGTGGGGTGTGTTCGCCCATGGGAGGAGGCCGAAGGATGAGCGTATGGTTGATGGGCCACTTGAAGATCTTGTATTCCTAAACAATTGTAATTTACTTGCTTTTCTAGGATGGACCAAAATTGTTGCTATTTATTTTTTGCTTAAATATTACAATATTTGTTATTGTATGATAACATGACATATAGAATAGGAGTGCCACTCATATATCTCTTTTGGTATGAACATGCATTGAATGATTTAGGTATCTAAATTGGCATCTAGATAACTTGGTAAATCATTCTATGAGATTTAATTACACGCCTTAAATAATTGAGTGGGAGAAGGTGTTTTTGTAACACCTATGGCCTCCAAGGTTAGTTGAGCTTAATTATTTATTGGTAATCCCCCCAAGGGGCGTCCATGAATGGAATTTAGCAACATACTTCCTTACAAGGATAGACTAGACAATGGACTCAAACGAGATCTACTCCCCAAGGAGGGATTTTCGTGAGAGAAAATTGAGGGTCGATATCTTGGTAACACACTCAATGTAATTTTATTGATACCCTCCCAAGAGTTCTTGTCAGTAAAATTGCAAGGCTAAAATTGAAAACGCTGGTTGTTATGTTAACAATTAGGTGGGACCTAGTCTAACTAGTAAATGGTGCGAACTCCCAAAGGAGGCGTAACATTTATGGGTGTTGGATCACCGTTGAATTTTTATGATTGAGTTATTTATTTAATTCAGATAAATATTTAAAAGTGCTTTATCATGATTATTTACTTATATATGTTTTGTTTTATTCAGAAATCATGACCCCATCACTTATGAACATCCTGAAAGATAACACTTTAACTGGAGATAATTATGTCACATGGAAAAGGAAAATTGGGTTGTTGCTGCAAAGTGAAAAACATAAGTTTGTTCTAACTACTCCTAAACCACCTGCTCCTAATAATGAATCTAGCATAATGCAAAGAGATGAGTATGAGCAGTGGAAGACTTCAGATGATATGGCCAAATGTTATATTATGGCTACTATCTCCGACGTGTTGCAACAGCAGCATGAAGGAATGGAGTCTGCTGCTGATATAATGATGTCTCTAGAGGAGATGTTTGCTATGAAGTCCAGGACGACTAAGAGAGAGGCAATGACTGCTTTTATGAATCTTAGGATGAAACCTGGACAGGCTATGAAGGATCACATGATGAAAGTCATAGCACATCTCAACATTGCTGAACTGCATGGCGCTGAGATAGATGGTGAGACAAAAATTGATATGGTTGTCAATTCATTGTCAGATTCCTTTGATCAGTTCAAATTGGACTACACTTTGAACAAAAAGGAATACACCTTACAAGGCCTGATGCAAGATGTTCAAAGTGCTGAAAAGATCCTTGTGAAAAGCAAAGGTCAAGAGATTCATATGGTTGGTAAAGTTGCTACTGTTAAGACCAGTCAGAAGGTCAAGAAACAACAGAAGAAAAAGCAACTTGGGCCTACCAAGAAGGAGACCAAGAAAGTAACCAAGATCAAAAGGAAATGCTTCCTTTGTGGTGAAAAGGGACATTGGAAAAGAAATTCCCCAAAGTCCCAAAATAAGAAGGAAGAAGGTAATGTTAATTATCTTGAAACATGTTTTCTGGCAGATTCTACTGATTCTTGGATCATAGACTCTGGAGCCACTAATCATGTTTGTTATTCCTTGCAGGGGTTCCAAGAAAGGAGAAGGCTGAGTAAGAATGAAATCAATTTGCGCTTGGGCAACGGAACGTTAGTGTCTGCAAGTGCAGTGAGAGATATTAGAGTTTATTTGGATTCTAGAAGGCATTTATATTTAATAGACGTTTATTATGTACCTCAATTCAAGAGGAATTTAATTTCAGTTTCTTGTTTGAATAAATTTGGATATTCGGTTACTTTTAATAAAGTTTTTATTATTAGTAAGAATGACAAAATTATTTGCCAAGGTACATTGGAAAACGGTTTATACTTTTTGCATAGAAATATCTCTCATTCGTTAGACACAGAATTAACAGAACCTGATTATAAAAGAGTAAAATTATCAATAGATGAAACCTACCTATGGCATTTACGCCTAGGTCATATTAACCTTAATAGGATTAAAAGATTGGTATGTGACAGACCTTTAAGTGACTTAAAGGTTGATGATCTACCAACTTGTGAATCTTGTTTGGAACGTAAAATGACCAAAAGGTCGTTCTCGGCCAAAGGTACAAGAGCCACTGAATGTTTAGGATTGATACACACTGATGTATGTGGACCTATGAGCATTCAAGCTAGAGGTGGATATGAGTACTTCATCACCTTCACAGATGATTACTAGAGATTTGGCTATGTGTATCTCATGCGACATAAGTCGGATGTTTTTGACATGTTCAAAGCATTCAAAGCTGAAGTAGAAAATCAGCTTGAGAAACACATAAAAATCTTGAGATCTGATCGTGGTGGAGAATATCTATCTGGTGAGTTTCAGCAATATCTTATTGATAATGGGATAGTTTCTCAGTTTTCTGCACCAGGAACACCTCAACAAAATGGGGTGGCAGAAAGGAGAAATAGGACTCTTTTGGATATGGTTAGGTCTATGTTGAGTTATTCAACACTTCCTATTTCTTTTTGGGGATATGCTTTACAAACTGCTATATACATTCTAAACGATGTACCATCTAAGTCTGTTCCTCAAACACCGCATGAGTTGTGGACTGGGCACAAGCCTAGTTTACAACCCTTAAGGATATTTGGTTGTCCTGCACATGTGTTAAAAGGAAAGACAGAAAAGATGGAGTCCCGTTCGGAAACGTGTATATTTGTAGGGTATCCAAAAGAAACTAAAGGATATTATTTCTATAGTCCTTCAGATCTTAAAGTATTTGTTTCGACAAATGCTAAATTTCTGGAAAAGGACTATATGAATGATTTTGTGCCTAGAAGTAGAATTGTCCTGAATGAGATGTCAGGAGATACAATTCCACGAGAGGTTACACAACCTAACCCAATTGTAAGTTCTGATCCAACACAAGATCAACAACCTACCATTCCTCGTCTTAGTGGGAGGGTTAGAACACAACCCAAAAGATACATCGGTCTGGGAGAATCAGTGGAGAATCTCCCGGACGACGATGATCCCTACACGTATAAGGAAGCAATGGAGGATGTTGATAGTCGCCATTGGCAAAAGGCAATGCAATCAGAGATTGAATCTATGTTCGATAACAAAGTTTGGTCCCTTGTAGACTTGCCTAAAGGGATAAAACCCATTGGGTACAAGTGGGTATACAAGAGGAAAAGAGGTGTGAATGGAAAGGTGGAAACCTTTAAAGCTAGATTGGTAGCTAAAGGGTATACACAGAAAGAAGGTATCGATTACGAGGAAACCTTCTCTCCTATGGCCATGCTTAAATCCATTAGGATACTCTTGTCCATTGCAGCATCTTTAGATCTAGAGATTTGGCAAATGGACGTCAAGACAGCTTTCCTTAATGGAAGTCTTGACGAAAGCATCTACATGATGCAACCAGAAGGATTCATTGAAAAGGGCCAAAAGGAAAAGGTATGCAAGTTGCAGAAATCCATATATGGATTAAAGCAAGCATCCAGATCCTAGAACATAAGGTTCGATCAAGCTGTCAAAGGTTTTGGATTTATTCAGAATCCTGACGAACCTTGTGTATACAAAAGGATTAAGGGCGACAACTTGGTTTTCCTAATTCTTTATGTTGATGATATACTACTCATTGGAAACGATGTAGGAGTATTGACATCAGTAAAAGAATGGTTAGCTAAACAATTTGATATGAAGGACTTAGGAGAAGCAAGTTTTATTCTAGGTATCCAAGTCATAAGGGATAGAAAGAATAAAACGATTGCATTATCCCAAGCTTCATACATAGACAAGATCTTGTCTAGGTTTTCCATGCAGGATTCCAAGAAAGGTATGTTACCTTTCAGACATGGAATCAAACTTTCTAAGGAACAAGTTCCTAAGAATGAGCATGAAGAGCAATTTATGAGTAGGGTTCCATATGCCTCGGCAGTTGGAAGTCTCATGTATGCAATGCTCTACACTAGACCAGATATTTGTTTTGCTGTTGGCATAGTTAGCAGGTTTCAATCGAAACCTGGTCCTGATCACTGGACGGCAGTCAAGCATATTTTCAAGTATCTTAAGAGAACGAGAGATAATATGCTTGTATACTCTGGAGGGGATTTAATTCCTGTTGGGTATACAGATTCTGATTTCCAATCAGATTCTGACTCCAGAAAATCCATATCGGGGGCTGTGTTTACTATTGGAGGAGGAACAGTCATATGGAGGAGGAATAGTCATATGGAGGAGTATCAAGCAATCTTGTATTGCTGATTCCACCATGGAAGCTGAGTATGTTGCTGCATGCGAGGCTGCCAAAGAGGCTGTTTGGCTCCGCCAATTCTTGATTGACTTGGAAGTGGTTCCTAGTGCGAATAAGCAGATCACTATCTACTATGACAACAGTGGAGCAGTGGCTAATTCGAAAGAACCAAGAAGTCACAAGAGAGGAAAACACATTGAAAGAAAGTATCATCTTTTAAGGGAGATTGTTCAAAGAGGTGACGTGACGATTACCAAAATCTCGTCAGCAGAAAATCTAGCGGATCCCTTCACAAAGGCTCTACCTCAGAAGAGTTTCGATGGGCATCTAGAGAACATGGGCTTGAGAGATATGACACATTTGCTATAGTGCAAGTGGGAGATTGTTAGGATTATGCTCAATAGCAAGAGTGTAATATTGTAATTAACAATCTTTTTCATATTAATAAAGTGATTTCTGGTTTAACAAATCTTATAGCATTTATAGTTTAATATTATAATTGTCAAAGTAAATAATCATAAGGTCTAAAGACTATGAGAAAAGAAGAATTGTTCGTACATCTGGATATGTATGTGGTAGACACAATTCTTTAGTTAGTCTTGAATAGTGTTCACAACTTAAGTTAAAGGTTGGGCACCTTTATCTTGTTAAAGTTGTAGAATTCTTTTGCTAGCATTTGAGTGGGATCAAGTGAGATATGATGAGTCTAAAATCATCGGAGTGTCTTCGAGCAAAAGAATCTAGTGCACTGGGTGCATTGAACTGGATCACAATGAAAAGCTTTATCTAGAACCGTCAATAGATAATAATATTTTCATTATCAGGACAATCGGAGAGTCTATCTTAATCATGAGATAAATGATGGACTTATGGTTGCAAGTGATATCATTTGAGTTATCAATGAGTACGATTATTTAGCATAGTCTATCCTCGATAGTTTGGTGATATTCATTTGTTAATCGATAGAGGACTTCATTTATAGATATGGACATCGTGGCTCCATTTATTAAATGAGAGTATAATATCATCATATGGATGTTTTGAGGTAATTGGATATTAAATCTCAACGTTGAGTTTTCGATAGTGACTATTGAAAACATGGTTTCTGGACAAGTCAAAATATCCAAGTTCAAAACGTGGTCATATGAGTAAATATGGTAACTTGGAGAGTTATAGGCGGTCTATGAACTCTTGGCGATTACTGATATTAATCACGAGGATACACTATCTCCAATATGATTGTCTAGGGTTATGAAAGAGGAACGTCTTCCTTTTCTTTCTTTATTTAAGAGTTCAATTTTAGCTCTTTAGTGGAATGAGTTAAAATTAATGGATCGGACCTAAGTGAATCATTTGTTGATTGTGATTATGTTGTGTCTATTGAAGCTTAAATTTAGATAGCCCGCCAAGATCCCCAATCCACACGGACTTGCATGGATCACTTGATATATTCTACCGGACCAATTTAATGGTCCATCTAGAATTGCATTTAATATATTAAGAATATAATTTGCACATTAATTATTTAAGGGGCTGCTCAATTATATTTATATATTAATGAAATGCATGTGGGCTTGTTTCTTTTAGTAAGAATGGGTCTGGTTCACATGTGGGTTTTTTATTTAAAGTCCAATGGATTAAATGAAATAAGAAAATAATATATGGCCCTTTTTTATACATGTGGGGCGGCAAGGTTAATAGATTAGCCTAATATATTATTTTGTTTCATTGTTTAATTAAATAAGAATTAATTAATTTATTAATTAATTGTTTAATTAAGAAACAAATCTTTTTCTGATCAGGAAATATATTTCCTAGAGATATACTATTGGTAGTAGTATATTAAAAGTAAAAGACTTATTTGGTAAGAAAATAAATAATAAGTTTTATTTATTTAATCAAATAGGAAAGTCTTTTATTAAGTCAATAAAAGAATAAAAATACTTATGGGTTGAATTAGGGTTAGGAGTCTAATTAACATGTGAATTAGGGTACAACACAAATCCTTTTTTGTAGAGGAAATTTGGCAACCCTAATTGGACCACATGGAGATTTCGGCCAACCCTAAAAGAAAGAGGAGAAAAATTTCGGCCACCCTATATAACACTTGTTATAGAATTCGGCCACCCTACTTGATTGATTCAATTTTCTTCTTCTTCTAAACTCATAGAAAAGTATTAGATTTTATTCTACTAAAACATAAAAGAAAAGAAAAAGATTATTCTTTTGATGGTACACTAATTGCTTGTTCATCAATACGCTTGTGTGTACAACATCGAATTAGGTTCACGCGAGTTTCGATCATTAGATTGAGAACTCAAAAGTGACCGGAATAATCTTTGTATTCTTTTGATTGTTTTGTGACTAACAAAAGAAAAAGAAAAGTTTGTTTGTCCATTCTCAGGTTTGCAATTCAAAGAAAAAGAGAGACCACGCTCCTAGGTGATTCACGTTCGTGCTAGGATTGAAGATCTTGCGGATTACCATCGACGTAAGTCAATCGGATCACGCGACAAAAGGTATTCAACTTTTGTTACTTTATATATGGTTAATTAATTAAAGGGGTTAAGGTTCATAAAAAGGAAAAATTTTAAATCATACTAAATCTATTTTTAGTCTCGCTTCCGCTGCGTGTACTACGGTATTTTTCCCTACACAAAATACATTTCAAGGTTATTCATCATAAAATTGATTCAATCAAGTCACAAACAACCTTAGATGTCAATCTAATCACAATACAACTCTAAATTATATGAAAAACCCTAGAATCAAAGAAAGTAGTTCACATATGTCTTTAATTAGACTTTTGATTAGGATTTATTGTGAAGCTATCTTTCTCAATAGCATTCACCATACATACAAGTACATATAGAAGAAGAAACCCCAAGCAAATTGAAGGTTATAAAAGAAGAAATCTCAAAGATATGAACACTACTTCAATCTCACGAGCTAGTTCGGTTTTCTGGGTAGATTTACTCCAAAAATCAATCAAACAGCTGCAAGATCACTTGGAAAAGGTAGAGGACTCGATTATGAACAATCTCCAACTTGAATCAATGAATTCCGACTTTGTATGATAAAGTTATGGTGTTTGGAAGTGAGAAAAATTGGAAAAATTCTGGTAAGATTCTAACTTTTTCTTTTTGAAATGAAAATGGGAGGGAATGGAAATATTTAAAAAGAAGAGAGAGAGAGAGAGAGAGAGAGAGAGAGAGAAGGAGCCAGCCAACCAGCATGTGCCACGTCAGCTCCACGTGTGGACCGCGTGTGGCACACGTGGGCAGAGGGCCATGTTGGCCGTGTGGCACACGTGGCTCACATGTGGCCACCAAGCTTGGCCAATGGCCATGCTTGCTCCTCTCGCACACCTCTCAAGTTCTTCGGCCGTATCTAGGCCTCCGAACTCCGATTTTGAATCCGTCTTTGGATTACGAATCATGACTACCTCACGCACAACATCGACTACAAATCTTTGACAAAATGTTGAGAATTCATCTCAGAAAACAACGACGAAGATAACTCAACGAATGAGAACACAAAGTAGCGTAACTACATCGTTTGGACTCGAAACCTAATGACTGAGTAACCGAAATGACCGGGACTTAATAAGGAATCATAAGAGATCATGTTCAAGTCCAAAATCAAAAATACGGAAACATATAAATACAACATCACACACGTATGCCATTTCCTAGACGTAGTACTAGAACATGCAAATTACAATGTTTATCAAATTAAATCTAATGCATGTGCATACATTACCAAGTGTGTGAAAGTGATATATAAATGTTGTTCAACCATGCAGGGACACATATGAATGCCATGTGTGTGTGTGCCTAGCCTTGTAAGAGAAATGAGGTCTTATATACCTTTGTAGATCGATGAAACACATTTCTCTTTGAAGCCGGCATCTTGCATGAGTTATGGCCAAGTCTTTCTTTGACGCCTTGAATCTTCAATACTTGGACCACTAAACATTACAAGAGAACATCGTTTTGATATGGAATACATGCCAAGACAAACCAAAAACCTAACACAGTCGAACGACCTCTACACTATAACTTAGACGCGTGGCGAAAACCTCAGGGCGTATGTCGAACACTTCAATAGGGAAAAGATATAGATCCCGCATTGCAATAAGGTGACCTCAATCTCTGCCTTCAGAAAGGGACTCAGGTTCAACTCTGACCTCTATAAGAAGCTTACCAAATACCCATGCAAGACAATGGAGGACGTATAGCATAAGCCTAGATTAAATGGGAGTAGGATGAAGCGAACTATGTCGAAAAGGCCAACAAACTACAATAGACGAAATGATCGTGTCAATCGAAAATCAATTGACAAGAGAGTCATACCCTATCCAACAGAGGATCAATGCAACAATCAGCCCCGCTACAACAGACCAAACGACAGGTGGCTGTACAGATAAAATCAATCAAGAACAGGTCGATTGCATACACCAGTCCCATAGTATAACCTTAGCATCGAACCTATCGATCTCGTGGCAGTCATGAAAGATATAGGTAAAACAATCAAATGGCCTAGGAAGATTGAGCGCTCCCTAGAACGGAGACCACATCCACTGTACGGAGGATTGCATCGCCCTAAAATTGGAGGTAGCAGAACTCTTGAAATAGGGACATTTTTTAAAGTTCTTGACCACCAAAGGAAAAGAGACCCTCGCTCGACGCAACGAGAAGCAACAACCCAATCCAGTCGAAAGTCCACCATAGCCACCTCGACAAGAAAGGGTTATTAATTTTATTGCATGTGGATAAGAAGTCAGTGACGTGAGTTACTCAGCTGTAAAAATGCACACCCGACAAGTGTCGAACTCGAAGATTCAACTTGATAGAGAGCACAAATCAAAGATTGACGAAACTGTCACTTTCAAATCCACAGACAAATCAGATTTTGTTTTCTCCTCACCATGATGCATTAGTTATCTCCTTACATATTGCTAATTGCTTAACTAAAAGAATCTTAATTGACAATGGTAGTTCCTGTAATATTTTGTTTAACAAAACGCTCAGAGAAATGCAGGTCGAAGAATCCAAAATAAGTCGTCGGACAACAATACTAACCAGATTTAGTGGTGAATAGAAAAGCACTTTAGGTGAAATCGTACTACCAATCTACGCCAAAGGGGTAAACCTATATATCAAATTCCTAGTACTTGACTGCTATTTTCCGTACAATGCAATTCTAAGAAGACCCTGGATATATGAAATGAAAGCGATCTTGTTAACCTATTATCAAATGATCAAATTCCCTACCAAGTGGGGAGTATGAGAAATCAAAGGTGAACAAAGAGTCGTAAGAGAATGCAACCAAAATGCCATGAAAAAGAAGCAAGAACAGTTATAGCAATTACAAGAACCTACACCCGAGTCGACCCCAAACAATCTGAAAATGGAAGAGCTCAACGAAGTGTCGATCGACCCAGAACACCCAGAGCATAAAGTATCAATCGGGTCCACCTTACCTGAGGAGATCCGAGGACAGCTTGTCAAATTATTAAAGGAACGCCGTAACAGTTTTGCTTGGTCACACTCAGACATGGTGGGGATCGACCCAGAGGTAATTGTTTGACATTTACAGGTAGATCCTGATCATCCACCAGTAAAACAGAAGAGGAGAATGTTCGCTCCAGAAAGAAACAAAATAATTAACGAGAAAGTTTAAAAACTGGTCGACATCGGGTCGGTCAGAGAAGTAAAGTACCCAGATTGGTTAGTGAACGTCGTGGCCGTGAAGAAAAATAATGGAAAATGGCACGTCTGTATCGACTTCATAGATCTCAACAAGGCGTGCCCTAAAGACCCATTTGCCCTTCCTCAAATCGACATGCTGGTCGATGCCATATTAGGACACAAGCTACTCAGTTTCATGGACGCCTACTCTGGATGCAATTAGATCCTGATGCATCCTAACAACCAGGAAAAGACTGCCTTCATCACCGAATAAGGTATTTTTGTTACAAAGTAATGTCGTTTAGTTTAGAAAATGCAGGTGCAACCTATCAATGACTAGTCAACAAAATGTTCACCGAAATGCTCAGATCGATAATGGAATTCTACATCGATGACATGCTGGTCAAATCCCTGATCGCCCAACAACACATAGACCATCTGAAGAAGTCGTTCGACGTGCTCGACAAATACGGTATGAAACTAAACCCTACTAAATGTTCCTTTGGTGTATTTTATGGGAAAGTTTTAGGTTATCTGGTAATCCAGCGAGGGATTGAAGCCAACCCCGACCAGATCAGGTCGATCAGAGGAATAGAATCACTAAGATGTATTAAAGACATCCAAACACTCACAGGTCGACTGACGGCTCTGAACAGATTCATCTTTAAGTCGTTAGAATGATACCAACCCTTTTTCAACACTTTAAGAAAGAATAAAGTGTTTGAATGGAATGATCAATGAGAGAAGGCACTATAAGACTTGAAAGAATACTTAGCCTCGCATTTGTTGTTATCAAAGCGTAAAGATGAAGAAACATTGTACCTATAATTGGCAGTGTTTGACACAGCAATAAGTGCCGTACTGACTAGGGAAGACGAAGAATCACAACACCTAGTATACTACGTGAGCAAAGCTCTGCTCGATGCTGAAACCAGGTACAGCCAACTTGAAAAATTGGCCTTAGCACTTATCATAGTCGCATGAATGCTGAGGCCATACTTCCATTGTCACCCAATAAAGGTACTCACTTCCTTCCCACTTAAAAATATACTACAAAAGCTTGAATTTTCTGGTCGATTGAGGTGGGAGGTCAAAATCAGCGAGCACAACATCACCTTCCATTCGCGAACATTAATGAAATCTTAGGTATTCGCTAACTTTATTGCGGATTTCACTCCCAATGAAAACTTGCAGGCTGAACAGGAATTAATCGCTCTCACTGAGAGTCCTAAAAATGGAACATGGATTCTATCTATTGATGACTCTAACAATACAAAAGGAAGTAGGCTCGGACTCGTACTCAAATCTACACAAGGAGAAATTTTGGAACAATCAATCCATTGCAGTTTCCATGCGACGAATAATGAAGCCGAATACGAGGCATTAATCACTGGGCTCAACCTAGCAAAAAACTTGGGAATAAAAAATATACATGTGCAAAGCGACTCACAACTAGTCATTCGACAAATGAACGGGATGTACAAAGCCAAAGATAAAATGTTGACAACGTATCTGGCTAAAGCCAAACAACTCCAAACGGCCTTCGACGAATTTTCCATTTTAGAGGTACTAAGGTCAAAAAACGCTCGAGCAGATGCACTGGCAAGCTTAGGATTGACGATTCAGACTAATAGTCCTAAGTCGATCCCTAATATACACCTCCTACTACCGCAATACACGATAAGAAAAAGTTACACAAGTCGATCATAACTTAACTTGGATGGACCCTATAATAAATTATTTCTAGGCCAACATCCTACCAGGTGATAGAGCCGAAGCGAGGAAGATTAAAGATAAAGCAGCAAAATTCTACATACTTTATGGTAAGCTCTATAAAAAGTCGTTTGCAGGTCTGTATTTTAGTTGTCTTACCCTGCGCGAGGCGTAGGACGTCATCAAAAGTCTACACTAAGAAGAGTGCGAAAATCTTTCCAACGCGAGAAGTTTGTCGAACCGAGCAATTACAATTGGATACTATTGGCCAACAATGTGGTACGACTCCCAAAACTATGTAAGAACTGTAAGGACCTCTATTTTATGATTGGCTTATTTCATGACATACCATATTGGGGATGATTTTGCAATGGGTAGCTTAGGTGTTCATTGGAAAACTTCCAAGCATCTCCGTGACTTCAGGAGCAAGAGCAAGAGCAAGAGCGAAAGGTATATCACTTGACTTGATTCTTGAAGAGATTAGGTGCACACACATACTTACATGCATTCCCATATTACTTGCATTTGTGTTTCCATGATTGTGTGCATTTATGTCTCATTTTACACGCACACTTTATTGTTAGTTCTAAGTGTGGTTTTTTGTGGTGTAATTCGTTTCTGTTTTTTTGATCGGAAACGTCCACGCTTGCACGATGGTGTGCCTATCTTAGCATGATGGTTGACCATTCGAGAAGGTGATGGATAAAATCGTGTTATAAAAACCTAACTCGCGAGTGCACGAATCATGAGATAAGTACAACGACAAGTAGGGATCGTTCCCATAAGGAAAAGTGATTTACTGATTAAACTAGTTCTAATTAAAGCTAAGCAATTAACAGTATCCAAGATATTTTGATTGATTGATTGATTGAAACTAAACTAAACTAAACTAAGAAAACAATTAACAATAATATGTGAATGTGATCAAGAGGTAAGAGGACTAGGTCATCAATGCTCCCCAACTACGTTTACTCAATGCTTCGAATTGATTTTGATAAAAGATGTTAATCAAGCTAAGGGTTCATTCTTAAATTAAGTGTGATTAACTTACGAGCATATTAACAGGCATGATAAGCTTGACCACACATCAAGTTAACGAACAAGTGACCAAAACTTATGAGCATATTAACATGCATGATAAGCTTTACCCATTCAATTGAAAAGTGATTGAGAGTGGTGACATAACACACTCTAAACTCAATCATTAAATTATCAAAACCCTAGATTCATGCCGAGCATGTTAACAAGCATGAGCAATAATAAAGAGTTATGACATAGGATGAATTGAATGAATCAAAACTTGAATTAAGAAAATATAGTCAATTCTAACAAAGAGTATTCATAGAGGTTCACATTGATTTCCTAGTATAGAGTTATTTTCACATAGCGGAAATAAAAAAGACAAGAGATTGAAAAGATAAAACTCATTGTGGCCTCCAACGAATTCTTTCAATCTTCGATGATGAAATCGTCTTCGTCTTCAAATCTTCTATGTGTAAAGATGAATGAGAGAATTGTGTGATGAGTTGTGTAGTGAAACGGTCTGTGATCCGGAAGGTGAGAGAGAGATGGGGGACGGCCCCCTTTGGTGGCTTGGGACCTCCCTTTTTTGGATATCCTCTCTAGCTGGTCTCTCGAATTTAGGGTTTACAAGGGGTTTAAATAGGTGTAGATGCAAGGTCATGTCCTTAAACAACAAGGAAATCTATTCCCTTTGAGAATACAAGCCTATTTGGAATTCTATTTCTTTCATAATCCATCCAAATTGATTGCTTATTGAAAGAAGAAAAGGATTAGATGTCTACTTGCTTCCTAAGACTCACACATTTCCAAAAAGGTAATATTTCCCGTTCCGACAACTTGTGAAACAAATCTCGAAAGTATTCACGGATTTTATAACTGACTGGTCTGACCTTCGGGCACTAAAACGGGCATAACCACTTTGGAAACCAGACTTCTGGGGCTTCAAATCCATTGGTGGCAGGATACACAGTTCAATCGGAGCTGAGAGATATGAGCCCTGTAATATTGATAATCTGCACTGTGACGGGCTACCGTTGTGAAAGCCACAGTGGTCATCAGAGTGGCCATCACTGCTTTTGCACCGCTTTGGGTGCCGCTGCAGAAATTCACAGCGGTCTTTCATGGCAGCTAAAGACAAATTGCATAAAAGTCCCTTTAATCTTTCTAAATCACCTTTTTCCTCTGAAATACTTCAAACATATCATTTGGATCCAACAACCTGAAAATGTTCAAACACACAAATTAAAGCCCTAAATAACTCAAGAAACAAGCAATTGATTGGAGGAATGGGGACCAAAAACATATACAATAAATGACTGATCAGAAGGTCATATTCTTCTCTTAGATAAGTGTTAGATTTGGTTTGGTTAAAGTGTCTAGTTTCAAAAGATTGGATTTCAATGATTTAAAATGTTTTTCAAAACTGACATTTGTATGGTCTTGTGACCATAAATTTTTATACAAAGATTGAAATTAAGTTTTGAAAATTTTTAGACAAACTAGACAACCATACCTTTCCAACAGTATATTATTCGTAATATTTCATGATCGTTTGGATTGGTTTTGAAATCTTCAAAGTAACCACTAAAACAGGACAACTCTATTTTTGTCCAAGTCTGGCCTTTGGTCACTCAATTACCATAACTCTTTCTATAGACATTGAAACATCATTCCATAAAAAGGAGTAGAGAGTAAACATCCATACCTTTCCATCGATATATTATACGATAGGTTTCGTGTTAGGTTTTTAGTTTGTCTTGGCATGTATTCCATATAAAAACAATGTTGTCTTGTAATGTTTAGTGGTCTAAGATTTGAAGATTAAAGACGGCAAAGAAAGACTTGGCCACAACTTATGCAAGATGTCGGCTTCAAAGAGAAATGTGCTTCATCGGTCTACAAAGGTATATAAGACCTCATTTCTCTTACAAGGCTAGGCACACACACACACACACGGCATACATATGTGTTCTTGCATGATTGAACAACATTTATATATCACTTTCACACACTTAGTAATGTATGCTCATGCATTAGATTCAAATTGACAAACATTGTAATTTGCATGTTTTAGGACCATGTCTAGGAAATTGCATACGTGTGTGATTTTGGGTTTATATGTTTTCGCTTTTTGTATTTTGGACTTGAACATGATCTCTTATGATTTCTTATTGAGTCCCGGTCATTTCGGTTACTCATTCATTAGGTTTCAAGTCCAAACGATGTAGTTACGCTACTTTTCGATCTCATTCGTTGAGTTATTTTCGTCGTCGTATTCCGAGATGATTTCTCAACCTTTTGTCAAAGTTTCATTGTCTTCATTGTGTGTGAGGGAGTCACGATTCATAATCCAAAGACAGATTCAAAATCAGAGTTCGGAGGCCCGAATACGGCCGAAGAACGCGAGCGGTGCGCTGGAGAAGCAAGCAAGGCCAAGTGGCCAAGCGGCCAAGCGGCCAAGCTTGGCCACCCCGTGTGGAGGCCGTGGGCCACACGGCCAGGGCAGGCCTCTGCCCCGTGTGGCACACGCACCCCACACGGCCAGGAGGTGATGTGGCGTCCTCTGGTCGGCCAGTTTGCTCCCTTCTCTCTCTTACTTTTAAACTTTCCCATTCCCTCCAATTCATTTTCAAGAAGAAAAAATAGAATCCCGTCAAATTTTTCTCTTCAATTGTTCTCATCTTCCAAACACCATAACTTTCTCATACAAACTCGAAATTGAGTGATTCAAGTTGGAGATTGTTCGTAATCGAGTCTTCTACCTTTTCCAAGTGATTTGGCAGCTGTTTGATCGACCTTTCTAGTGGTTGCACACAGAAAACCGAACCAGCTCAAGAATCCAAGGTGGTGTTCATATCTTTGGGATTTCTTCTTTTATAACCTTCAATTTGCTTGGGGTTTCTTCTTCTATATGTATGTGTATGTATGGTGAATGCTATTGAGAAAGATAGCTTCATAATCAATATTAATCAAAAGTCTAATTAGAGACATATGTGAACTAGTTTCTTAGATTCTAGGTTTTTCACATGCTTGAGAGTTGTATTGTGATTAGATTGATATCTAGGATTATTTGTGACTTGATTGAATCATTTTATAATTAATAATCATTGAAATATGTTTTGATCATTTGATTGATAAAATCTAGGATTAATTCATTTGTATGTGTTTTTAGAGCTATCTAGGATTTAATTGATTTGTCATTATATTCTTGCTCTAATTGTTAGCTAGAATATTCATTGAATAAATTTTATGATTCTAGAAATTTTTGTGTATGTTTATGACATCTTGAATATGTGCTTCATGTATATGTTTTTATTCAAGTGTTATTTGTATGAATAGAACTATAAGCTTTTGTGTTAGATGCTTTTCACATGCTCTAGGTTTAATTCATGTTTTGGCATCTAGATTACTTTACTTGTGTTGCCACATGTTTAGGTCTAGTTGTCCCATAGAATGTATTGATCACATGTTCTATGTTGAATTGATTGTTTGCATCATTTGCATTCACATGATCACACTAGGAAGTCCTTATAAAAGGCATGAAGTCTTAATTAGAACGAGGAGTCTGAATAGTCAAGCAAGGAAGTCTTGGTTAGGACGTGAGGTCCGGATAACCGAGAAAGAAGTCATGGCTAGAGTCGGGAAGACTCGGATAGTCATGCATGGGAGGCTCCCTAGAGGCATGAGTGCCTTGGATAGGGAGTTGGCTTGTATGTTGGTAGGCCTAGGCGTATGGATAGACATAGACTCCAAAAGAGTGGGGTACACGGGATGTGTATGCACTCTTGAGGAATTTCTAATCTTCCTTCGATGTTGGTTTTGTATGTTGTCCAATATATGGTGGCTTCATATCATTAAGGGATTTCGTACTTTCCAATAGGGTTGGGTAGACATAGACTCCACTAGGTGGGTGAGCTAAAGATTGGTCACTTTGTGGAATTCTAATTTACCATCCAATATATTGTTAGGATTATTCTCAATAGCAAGAGTGTAATATTGTAATTAACAATCTTTTTCATATTAATAAAGTGATTTCTGGTTTAACAAATCTTATAGCATTTATAGTTTAATATTATAATTGTCAAAGTAAATAATCATAAGGTCTAAAGACTATGAGAAAAGAAGAATTGTTCGTACATCTGGATATGTATGTGGTAGACACAATTCTTTAGTTAGTCTTGAATAACGTTCACAACTTAAGTTAAAGGTTGGGCACCTTTATCTTGTTAAAGTTGTAGAATTCTTTTGCTAGCATTTAAGTGGGATCAAATGAGATATGATGAGTCTAAAATCATCGGAGTGTCTTCGAGTAAAAGAATCTAGTACACTGGGTGTATTGAACTGGATCACAATGAAAAGCTTTATCTAGAACCGTCAATAGGTAATAGTCTTTTCATTATCAGGACAATCAGAGAGTCTATCTTAATCCTGAGATAAATGATGGACTTATGGTTGCAAGTGATATCATTTGAGTTATCAATGAGTACGATTATATAGCATAGTCTATCCTCGATAGTTTGGTGATATTCATTTGTTAATCGATAGAGGACTTCATTTATAGATATGGACATCGTGGCTCCATTTATTAAATGAGAGTATAATATCATCATATGGATGTTTTGAGGTAATTGGATATTAAATCTCAACGTTGAGTTTTCGATAGTGACTATTGAAAACATGGCTTCTGGACAAGTCAAAATATCCAAGTTCAAAACGTGGGCATATGAGTAAATATGGTAACTTGGAGAGTTATAGGCGGTCTATGAACTCTTGGCGATTACTGATATTAATCACGAGGATACAATATCTCCAATATGATTGTCTAGGGTTATGAAAAAGGAACATCTTCCTTTTCTATCTTTATTTAAGAGTTCAATTTTAGCTCTTTAGTTGAATGAGTTAAAATTAATGGATCGGACCTAAGTGAATCATTTGTTGATTGTGATTAGGTTATGTCTATTGAAGCTTAAATTTAGATAGCCCGCCAAGATCCTCAATCCACACGGACTTGCATGGATCACTTGATATATTCTACCGGACCAATTTATGGGTCCATTTAGAATTGCATTTAATATATTAAGAATATAATTTGCACATTATTTATTTAATGGGCTGCTCAATTATATTAATATATTAATGAAAGGCATGTGGGGTTGTTTCTTTTAGTAAGAATGGGTCTGGTTCACATGTGGGCTTTTTATTTAAAGTCCAATGGATTAAATGAAATAAGAAAAATAATATATGGCCCATTTATTCAAGTGGGGCGGCAAGGTGTATACTAACCTAATATATTATTTTGTTTCATTGTTTTAATTAAATAAGAATTAATTAATTTATTAATTAATTGTTTAATTAAGAAACAAATCTTTTTCTGATCAGGAAATATATTTCCTAGAGTTATACTATTGGTAGTAATATACTAAAAGTAAAAGACTTGTTTGATAAGAAAATAAATAAATAATTTTATTTATTTAATCAAATAAGAAGTCTTTTTTATTTAGTCAATAGAAAGAATAAAATATCTATGAGTTGGATTAGGGTTTGAAGTCTAAAGTATAATGGAAATTAGGGTGCAACACAAACCTATTTTGGCATGTGATTTGCGGCAACCCTAGTCCATTTTTGAGGAGGATTTCGGCAACCCTAAAGACAAGAGGAAGCAAAATTTCGGCCACCTATATATTACCACATATAGAATTCGGCCACCCTAGTTGTTCATTGAGACAATTTTCTTCTTCTTCTCAATTCATAGAAAAGTATTATTTTTATTCTACTAAAACATAAAAGAGTGAAGAGATTATTTTTTGATGGTACACTAATTGCTTGTTCATCAATAAGCTTGTGTGTACAACATCGATTTAGGTTCACGCGAGTTTCGATCATTAGATTGAGAACTCAAAAGTGACCGGAATAATCTTAGTCTTCTTTTGATTGTTTTGTGACTAACAAAAGAAAAAGAAAAGTTTGTTTGTCCATTCTCAGGTTTGCAATTCAAAGAAAAGGGAGACCACGCTCCTAGGTGATTCACGTTCGTGCTAGGATTGAAGATCTTGCGGATTACCATCGACGTAAGTCAATCGGATCACGCGACAAAAGGTATTCTTCTTTTGTTGATTATATGTATGCTTAATTAATTAAAGGGTTAAGGTTCATAAAAAGGAAAAAATTTTAAAACTACTAAATCTATTTTTAGTCTCGCTTCCGCTGCGTGTACTACGGTATTTTTCCCTACATATATATAGGACCCAATGGTTGTAGTTCAACCCGTGGATGTTTCCTTCTTAGAGGTTTTACCACGTTAAAAAATCTCTTGTGTTAATTCTTCCTATCTCTATCTTCTATATTTGTATACGTGTATGTTGTTATCTTGTTGCATATTATTCACTTGTGATGTATATTGAAACAAGATTTTGTAAAGTGTGATTTGTGAACTTTAGTCTTTTGATCTTATTTGTAAATATAATTCTTTTGTATATTGTATTTCTTGTGTATAGCATTATTTGATTTTACTTGTAATACATTGAACAAATATTGAAATACAAGTATTCTTTGATGTTGAGTTTATGTGTTCTTATACCTCATACAACTAATTGATATTCATAGACTATGCTTATATGATCATATGCTTATCTTGTCTATGTATGAATTTATGGTTTATGTGTTGTATGTAAGGCTACCTTGAGGGACAAACGAAAGTTTGTTCAAGGGATTGAAAAAGGCGTAAAAACCTATTCACCCCCCTCTAGGTATGCTTTAAGCTATTTAACTCCGTTTATATACTTTCATTTCGATATCGTTTGGTTTTGTTTTGATCCACTTGGAAATCAGGTTGTTGTAAAATCAAGTACTGCGCGGGTATTTATCCTTTTTGTATACAGTTTTGGTTTGCTTCCCTTGTTGATAAGGTCCATAAACTCCCTCAACCTTCTTCCCAAATTTGGGAAGGCCTCTCACAACATTCAACCTATTAAGTACTTTCAAGTCTCTATAATTCATATGGCCAAATCTTTGATGCCACAATTCAACTTGCTCGCATGTAGACAAGTTACAAGAGATAAGGTTAGACTCAAGACAATATCAATTGTCACTTGATCTCTTGCCTTTCAACAAAACTTGCCAATTTTCCTTTAGGATAGAGCAATCAACTTTACCAAACATAACCGAAAGCCCTTCATCACTTAAATGTGATATGCTAATAAGATTGGCGTGCAAGCCATCTACATAAAGAGCATTGGGCAGGGAAGGCAAACTGGGAATAGATATGTTACCTTTCCCTATGACCTTTTTCTTTGAACCATCACCAAAGGTGACAAATCCACCATCCTCTATCACAAGAGTATCAAAGAAACTCCTATTTCCAGTCATGTACCTAGAGCACCCATTATCAAGATACCAAGTGTTAGAGGCATTGGCTTTCAAGGCTACTTGAGCCACATAACAATAATACTCATCTTTTCTATTCAACCTAGGTGCAACATGATCATTCCTAGGAGCCATGGGTCTATTAGCTCTAAATTTCCTAAATGCATGCTTTTCGGCTCTCCTAAGCATATTTTTCTCAATCATGCTTTCAATTCTACATAATTTAATATACTTAAAGCAATTAGGCCTAATATGGCCTTCAATTCCACAAAATGGCAAGTATGAGTGAAATAGGAGTTCATACCACAGCCTTGTGCAAGAATTTGGGGCTTCCTTCTACTTGGAGTTGTTCTTTGATGTTGAGCTAACTCTCATCCTTTATGGTTGAGCCAAATTAGCATATCTTCTTAGTTGAGCATAAACGACTCTATGTTGAGCTTCAAAAATCCTTGGTTGTAGTGCTCTAGCTTGTTGTGGTAGAGTTGTTATGGTAGAGCTCTTGTTGGAACCTTTGCTTGAGCAGGCTTTGAGGATTACCAACTTCAACCCATTTAGTTGATTGTTGAAGGATTTGAGCATCTTCAATCTCTTTGCTCTTGAAAAATGTTGTCTTCTTCAAGGATGTGGTCTCTATGTCTTCCACATATCCCAACCCCTTCTTGTCACTAGGATTCTTATCACATGATAGTATCTTATCAAGCTTTTCGGTTCCAGAGATCATCTTAGCAATTAACCATTTTGCCTCCACAAGTTTCTTCTTCAAACTTTCTTCACTCTTTTTTACCAAGACTAGCTCCATCTTCCACTCTTTCTTCCATTTCTCTTGCTTTTCTCTTTTCCTCACTCAAGTGAGTCATCTTGGACGTCAATTCAAGGTTCTCCCCTTTTAGCTTTTGAATCTCCTTCTTCTTCTTCTTCTTCTTCTTCAATCTAGAACTCTCAAATAACTTTATGAAGTCATCATAGTCCATTTCTTCACCAAAGTCATGATTGGTTGGATGAATTAGTCTCATCATTTGTGTCACTTTCATCTATTTCTTCTTGTTTGTCATCTTCCTCTTCTTTGTCACTCATAATTTCCTTGCCATTGTGAGAAGATGAGAAGAAAATGAAGTTGGAAATTTGGTCTTCATCGTCCGAAGACTTATCTTTTTCTTTTAAGTCATCACTATCACACCAAGTAGCCGCCATAGCCTTTCCTTTCTTTTTCTTCAAATTTGCACATTCAAGAGCAATGTGTCCATAGCCATTACACTCGTAGCATTGAATACCCTTCTTGTGGTCCTTCTCTTGTGTTTGCTCCACTTTCTTGAAATGAGTCTTATTCTTCACAAATTTACCCATGGAGCCAAAACCCTTCTTCTCAAATCTCATAAATTGCTTGAACTTCTTCGCCATTAAGGTTATTTCTTCATCCAAATCTTCTTCCTCTTTTTCCACCTTGATGGTCTTCAAGGCAAAACTCTTTTACTTCTTTAGAGGTGTGATTGTAGGAGCCTTCCTAGATTCATAGGCTAAAAGCCTTCCAATCACTTCACTCGGCTTCATTTTTGTATAGTCACTATTTTCCTCTAAAACCGTCACTTTGGAGGTGTGATTGTAGGAGTCTTCCTAGATTCATAGGCTAAAAGCCTTTTAATCACTTCACTCGGCTTCATTTTTGTGTAGTCACTATTTTCCTCTAAAACCGTCACTTTGGATTTGAATTTCTCAGGAAGTGACCTCATGATCTTTTGCTAAATTCTCCCATTCGAGTAAGGGTCACCAAGTTGATGACTTTGATTCAATATGTCCATCAACTTCATTTGGAAGTTATTAAAACACTCATCCTCCTCCATTCTAATTGTCTCAAACTGAGTTTGGAGGACTTGAAGCTTGAAGTTATTGACCACCTCGGTTCCTTCATGAGCCATCTCTAGAATCTCCCAATCCTCCTTTGCAATTCTAGTGGCTTGGATCAACTTGTATTGATTGTC
This sequence comes from Acer yangbiense, assembly GCA_008009225.1. NCBI lineage: Eukaryota > Viridiplantae > Streptophyta > Magnoliopsida > Sapindales > Sapindaceae > Acer > Acer yangbiense. The sequence continues at coordinate 20,329,022 of CM017770.1, read as the reverse complement.
ATCCATGGCACAAAGAATGGCATGCATTGTTAGGATTATACTCAATAGCAAGAGTGTAATATTGTAATTAACAATCTTTTTCATATTAATAAAGTGATTTCTGGTTTAACAAATCTTATAGCATTTATAGTTTAATATTATAATTGTCAAAGTAAATAATCATAAGGTCTAAAGACTATGAGAAAAGAAGAATTGTTCATACATCTGGATATGTATGTGGTAGACACAATTGTTTAGTTAGTCTTGAATAATGTTCACAACTTAAGTTAAAGGTTGGGCACCTTTATCTTGTTAAAGTTGTAGAATTCTTTTGCTAGCATTTGAGTGGGATCAAATGAGATATGATGAGTCTAAAATCATTGGAGTGTCTTCGAGCAAAAGAATTTAGTGCACTGGGTGCATTGAACTGGATCACAATGAAAAACTTTATCTAGAATCGTCAATAGATAATCGTCTTTTCATTATCAGGACAATCGGAGAGTCTATCTTAATCATGAGATAAATGATGGAATTATGGTTGCAAGTGATATCATTTGAGTTATCAATGAGTACGATTATATAGCATAGTCTATCCTCGATAGTTTGGTGATATTTATTTGTTAATCGATAGAGGACTTCATTTATAGATATGGACATCGTGGCTCCATTTATTAAATGAGAGTATAATATCATTATATGGATGTTTTGAGGTAATTGGATATTAAATCTCAACGTTGAGTTTTCGATAGTGACTATTGAAAACATGGCTTCTGGACAAGTCAAAATATCCAAGTTCAAAACGTGGTCATATGAGTAAATATGATAACTTGGAGAGTTATAGGCGGTCTATGAACTCTTGGCGATTACTGATATTAATCACGAGGATACACTATCTCCAATATGATTGTCTAGGGTTATGAAAGAGGAACATCTTCCTTTTCTATCTTTATTTAAGAGTTCAATTTTAGCTCTTTAGTGGAATGAGTTAAAATTAATGGATCGGACCTAAGTGAATCATTTGTTGATTGTGATTAGGTTGTGTCTATTGAAGCTTAAATTTAGATAGCCCGCCAAGATCCCCAATCCACACGGACTTGCATGGATCACTTGATATATTCTACCGGACCAATTTATGGGTCCATTTAGAATTGCATTTAATATATTAAGAATATAATTTGCACATTATTTATTTAATGGGCTGCTCAATTATATTAATATATTAATGAAAGGCATGTGGGCTTGTTTCTTTTAGTAAGAATGGGTCTGGTTCACATGTGGGCTTTTTATTTAAAGTCCAATGGATTAAATGAAATAAGAAAATAATATATGGCCCATTTTATACATGTGGGGCGGCAAGGTTAAAATGTTAGCCAAATATATTATTTTGTTTCATTGTTTAATTAAATAAGAATTAATTAAATTATTAATTAATTGTTTAATTAAGAAACAAATCTTTTTTTGATAAGGAAATATATTTCCTAGAGTTATACTATTGGTGGTAGTATACTAAAAGTAAAAGACTTGTTTGATAAGAAAATAAATAATTAAGTTTATTTATTTAATCAAATAAGAAGTCCTTTTATTTAGTCAATAAAAGAATAAAAATACTTATGAGTTTAATTAGGGTTAGGAGTCTAAAACGATGATGGGAATTAAGGTTGAATTTCGGTCACCCTATATAGGTGATGTGATGAAATTCGGCCAACCCTAATACCACACCTTATAGAATTCGGCAACCCTAAAGTAAAAAGAGAAAGAAATTCGGCCACCCTATATAATAGACCTTATAGGGTTCGGCCACACTAATGCTTGGTTGATTCAATTTTCTTCTTCTTCTAAACTCATAGACAAGTATTTGATTATTCTACTAAGACATAAAAGACAGAAAAGATTATTCTTTTGATGGTACACTAATTGCTTGTTCATCAATAAGCTTGTGTGTACAACATCGAATTAGGTTCACGCGAGTTTCGATCATTAGATTGAGACCTCAAAAGTGACCGGAATAATTTTTGTATTCTTTTAATTGTTTTAAGACTGACAAAGAAAAAGAAAAGTTTGTCCATTCTCAGGTTTGCAATTCAAAGAAAAGGGAGACCACGCTCCTAGGTGATTCACGTTCGTGCTAGGATTGAAGATCTTGCGGATTACCATCGACGTAAGTCAATCGGATCACGCAACAAAAGGTATTATACTTTTGTTACTTTATATATGGTTAATTAATTTAAAGGGTTAAGGTTCATAAAAAGGAAAAATTTTAAAACATACTAAATCGATTTTTAGTCTCGCTTCCGCTGCGTGTACTACGGTATTTTTCCCTACATGCATTGCCTTGTTGTTCCACTTGGAGACCTCAAACTCTTAAGCGTTCCATTGAGATTTTGGCTTAGGGACTTCACCACCTTCCATAGAAGTCATAGTCGGTGGAGTGTAGCCATTTTCTACTGCCATCCATGCTCGGTCATGTATTTGGCAAGCATATGCCTCCACCTTGCCTTTCCATGAGGCATAGTTCACTCCGGTGAGCAAAGAGGGTCTTGTACTTGAGGCTCCCTCGCTTTCAACTCTATTCCCACTCATAGTGTTTATGAGTAGAATGAGATGAATGCAAACAACCAAACAAGGCAAACAAGACACTAACTAAATGCAAGCAAATGCAAGACACTCTAATGAGAGCAAGGGATCTCCTAATTATGTTATGGAACCTGCTCTGATACCAATTGAAAATATATAAAATAAAGGTGTAAATAAACATAGGGGGTGAATAGGTTTTAACCAAATTAATCGCCAGTTATTTCAGTTAATCATTATTAATCTCAAACACCCCTAATGTCTAACACAAATCATCATGTAAAGTAAGTGCGGAAAATAATAGCAATAACACAATGATTTGTTTTACGTGAGAAAACCCCAAGAGGGTAAAAACTCATAAGCATAATTGCCAGTCTAACCCTCAAATCCACTATTTGCAAATACGATTACAATCTAGGTTGACCACATCACACCTATATGATTACTAATCTGTTTTTGCTACCCATGGGTCTTTAATAGTGATTATAGGCTCTTGCTTATAAACTACCCAAAGTAAATACAAGACTTAACTCTCAAAAGAAGAGAAATGCAACCTAATGTGAATATGAACAATATTCAAAGTGCATAAATGCAAGGTCAAACATTTAAACTTATCTAGCTATGGATGAACATGTCAAACATTCCTAAATATCATGTTGCTATATGACATGCATACAACTTAGCTATATGAGCAAATAAAACCCTAGATGCAATAGCTATCACAAACAAAACGCAACACACAACACACAAACTTCCATATATAGATAAAAATCTAATCTTGATACAAATCAAGTCATAACAAAAATATCTTGTAAAGCAAGAACACAAGAATAGATGAAGATGATGTTCTACTTACAAGTCATGTGTGTTTAAAGAAAACCCATGAAGAAGACACCAAGATGATGCTAGATGATGTTTGAAACAAGAATGGATGATGGGTATTTGAGGTTTGGTTGCTAAAAAAATCAAGTCTTGGTAACTTATCTTACAAGACACTCTCAAGCTTTCAAAAAACTCAAATTATATGCTCTAATTCGGCCAAGGAGAGAATAAGGCATATATATATATATATATATATATATATATATATATATATATATATATATATATATATATATATATATATATCAAGCCCTAGCCAAAGAGATGTTGTTTTGAACTTGGACAACTAAATCCCATCAAAACCGCAGTACACAGGACGTGTGGGCTCTGGAATGTTTCGCGGTTGAGACCACTCCAGAGGCAAGGTGTACCAGCTGCGGCATACACAGCGAAAAACATCAGAGGCTAAACCTGACATGAACTGTGGTATAGGCAATCGAACCGGCAACGATACCCAAGGCGGTACGGACCGCGGCAAAGAGAAAAATTCTCTTTTCAAATCAACAAGTCACACCTAATCTATATGCATGTTGTGCAAGTGTGAAGTGAGTAAATAACATGCATAAGCATCAAACATGAAACACACAAGAATATTCAAGATATGAAATTGCATGAGATTTTTGTGTGTGCAATCTAAATCTCTTCAATTAAGAGTCAAGACAAGTATGCTACCTTCCTTGAAGCACTTGAAGTCCACAATGAGGTTCAATAGCATTTGAGGATAATTCTTTAATCCTCAGCCACCCTTACAATTTTAAACCCCATTGTGATTTTGTCAACGAAATAAGCCAATCAAAAAGTGAGGCATTTACACATTCATTAGAGAATCAATGGTACTTAAAGGAAAAGATATAATTAGAGAGGTATAACGGACTTTATGACCTAGCTCTAATTATGAACTACTTATGGAGGATCATACCATATGTAATAGCTATATCGATGGACACTAATAATTTGGTTGTGTAAAACATCTACAGTTACAAGAGTACAACCTTAGGTTTTTAGTGGAATAACTCTGAGGTTAATAATTGTGAAATATTAATTAAAGAGTTTAATTAACTTTTCTAAGTATTATTGGAGCTCAAAACTGTGGGTCTATTAGGTTCCCTTGCTAGCCCTTTATAATTGATAGTAACAAGGTTCACAGAGAATTGGATGATCCGATTAATTATGTTACAAAAGTAACTTAAATATATTATAGGAATTAATTAAATGATATGATTATTTAATTAATATATTAATTAATTGATTAATTAAATATTATTAAATAATATGATTATTTAATAGACATATTCATAATTAAGAATTATTAATTGTTATTTGGAGGTTTCAGTTTCGAACCTTGACAAAAGCAAAATAATAAAATAATAAGAGATTATTTTTAATTGCTTTAAAGAGGTCAAAGGTTCAAACCCTAGTGGTGACCAAATTAAAAAAGATTTATAATCATATTTTGACTTGGTTTACTAAATGCTGGAATCCTAGTATATAACATATACTTATCAGGAAAAATAAACTAACCTAAACCTAATTGAGAATAAGGTGGTGCGGCAACATATAGAGGAAAAGAAAAAAGAAAAAAAATTTTGTTTCTTAAACGGGTTGGCTGAATTCATCAAAGGAGATAAGGTGTTGTCTTCCAGATCTCTTAAGCCTCCATTCAAGTACTCCCGGAATCCGTGATGTGCCTACACACACAGTTGTTAGATCGTGGGACATAGCTTGGAAGGCTTAGTGGTGAAGGATCGAAAAGAAAACGAAGGAGTGTTCTTTAAATGTATGAAAACAAATCTATTTCTCATGTTCGTGTATACCAAAAGGTCCAAAGACTATAAAATTTTTAAAACCTATCGATTTAAACAAAACTTTTTGCTGCAACACTTACAGTGATTCCCATCGAGACAAGACTCTCGACCGCTCGAAGCGAGAACCCCTTCGAAGAACAGAATAACCAAGAACTTGCATTCCAACTAGATCACCTCGATGAATGTCAAGAGTGAGCTGCCCTAAGAGTACAAGCATACCAACTGTAGTAGCTCAATACTATAACAAGAACGTGAGAATCAGGACCTTAAAAGTCGGTGAGTGGATATTGAGAAGAGTATTTCAAAATATCAAAGAACATGGAGCAAGAAAACTGGGTTCGACCTGGGAAAGGCCCTACCAAATAATAGACATAAAATGATGAGGAGCATACAAGCTGCGAGACCTCGACGGTTGAGAAATACACAATAGATGGAATGCCTTACACTTAAAACAGTATCATTTTTAACCCTTATCTATTTCATTTTTTACTACTATACTGAGTTCGACTTCTACACATTTTATACTAGCAAATCGACAAACAAGAGCAATGATGACGCCTTGAGTGCAACTAAGTGCAAGCAAAGCTCACAAAAAACAATTTTTTCAACAAAGCTCTAAATACTTACTATTGAAAGCTGTCGACATCAACAAGCAAATGAGAGAATTTTGAGCTCTTCTGGGAACCCAATGAAAATAACTACAACAAGGCTTAACACGCCAAGATCAATTGATAATCCAAGCCCTGCTCTTAAGGGTACATGATGACGAATGACATCTTGCATTCAAGGATCAACTACAACTCCCAATGTACACAATCGACTTAGCACTTTGGAAGTTTGGGGAGTACACTGGGGACAAGCAACCCCGAAAATAAAAATGGCTGAGTTGACCACAACGCAAGTATGCAAAATCTATGTAATCATAATGCAAGTATGCGATCAATGTAATCAAAAAGTAAGTACGCGATATCTATGTAATCAAAATGGTTGAAGTTAACCTCACATGCATAAATGCACCCTATATAATCACCGCAGATTGGTCAAACGGCCCATGCACTATCAATAAAGATATGGTTATTTACTGTTCAAACTATTGTCCTTTTTACTATTACGATTGTTTACAAGTAGCAGGTCGTGTCGACCCTTACTTCAGTCAAAAAGTTTACATTGACCTCTAAATTACAATTATTTACAAGTAGCAGGTCGTGTCGACCTCTACTTCATGTAAAAAGTCGACATCGACCTCTAAATTACGATTGTTTTCAAATGGTAAGCCCTATCGATCTCTACTTTACCAAAAGATCCTTGTCGAACTCTAAGATATATTTTTATAAACGATCAAAATAAAACTACGCAATTGAAAGAAATAAAAAATAAGCTACGTAATTGAAAGTGAAACAAATGGTCAAGCCAACCTCCATTCATCAATCCAAAAATACTTACATATCAAATCGACATGGGAAATTAAAACAGTACTCCCGCTCGACACAAAAAATATATATACAAATCTTTGTAAGTTTAATTTTTAAAACCCTAAGAGAGATGGGTCGAACCCCTCATTTGAATTTTTGGCTCGGTGGCAACGGCAGGGTCCTTATTAGTCTCCTTAACGACTTCAACATTCTCAGCCGCTTCTATAGTTGGGGAATCTTCGGCCTTGAGGCGCTCAGTTTCCTCACATTCATCAATCTTCATCTGAGGATCCCACTGCGTATGCTCACCAGCCAGAGACTGTCTGAAAAGCGTGACCCACGCAACGCATATAACTTCGAACGAAAGGTTGTGAACTATTCCTTTAAACCACCACATTGTCACTCTCTCTTAGTAAGGACTTCCTAAGTGCGCCAAAAATGAAGCACCACGTCACCACTCAGTCCCATAAGTGGAAGTTTCCACTCCTCGAAGCACGTGAATGCTCGACTCCCCGACATTGTCACGAATGTGAATTCTTAATGGGAAGAATGTATGGAAAATACACGTGGTGGAAGCAAAAAATTGATTTGTATAGTTTAAATTTTTTCCCTTTTAAAGATGAACCTTAACCCTTGATTAATTAACATATAATAAAAGTATTGTACCTTTTTCTTTACGTGATGATTGACGTTGCGTTGATGGTATTCCGCAAGAGCTTCCAATTTAATCACGAACGTGAATCACCTAAGAGCATGGGCTCCCTTTCTTTGAATTGTGTACCTGAGGATGAATAACAAAAAACCTTTTCTTTTGTTAGTCACAATAAATTTCCAAGAGAAAACGAAGAACGTTCGGTCACTTTTGAATTCTCAATCTTTTGATTGAAACTCGCGTGAACCTTATTCGAAGTTGTGCACAAAGCCTTTTTGATGTAAAAGCTAGTAGTGCACTATCGAAACAAAACGTTCTCCTTCTTGTTTCTCTACTTGGCCGAATTCTCACACACTATATCTTAGAGTTGGATTTTATTTTTCAAGCAAAAGAAATAACTCTCACAAAAACCTTAGGGTTGGCCGAATTCTATAAATAGATATATATATATATAGGTGGCCGAAATCCTTGCCCTAATCATACTAGGGTTGGCCGAATTCCCTTAATGGGAATTTAGGTGGTGGCCGAATCCTCACACAAAGAGGATTTGTGTGTTGGCCGAAATCCTCCCATCAAGAGGATTTGTGCTTCACCAAAATTCCTATCAACTTTAGAATCCAAACCCTAATCCAACTCTTTAGTGTATTATCCCATTATGACTATATTAAAAGACTTCCTAATTTGACTAGATAAATAAATTCCTTTTATTTATCTAATTACCAAATAAAGTCTATGATTCTTATTATACTACCAACAATAGTATAACACTAAGAAACATATTTCCTAGTTAGAAAAAGATTTTGACTTTTAATTAAACAATTAATTAATAAATTAATTAATTTCTATTTAATTAAATAATAAAATAAAATAATATAATAGGCTATTTTACTAGCCTTGCCGCCCAAGTACACTACATGGGCCATATAGTATGTTTCCATTTTATTAAATCCATTGGACCTTAATAAAAAGGCCCACATGTGAACTAGGTCCATTCTTACTAAAAAAAACAAGTCCACGTGCCTTAAAAACAATTCTAGATGGACCCATAATTAGTCCGGTAGAATATATCAAGTGATCCATGCAAGTTCGTGTGGATTGGGGATCTTGGCGGGCTATTTAAATTTAAGCTTCAATAGACATAACCTAGTCACAATCAACAAATAATTCACTTAGGTTTGATCTATTAATTTTAGCTCATTCCACTAAAGAACTAAAATTGAACTCTTAAATAAAGATAGAATAAGTAAATGTTTCTCATTCATACCCTAAAAAATCTTATTGGAGATAGTGTATCCTCGTGAATAATATCAGTAATCGCCAAGAGCTCATAGACCGCCTATAGCTCTCACAGTTACCATATTTATTCATATGACCACATTTTGAACTTGGATATTTTGACTTGTCCAGAAGCCATGTTTCAATAGACACTATCGAAAACTCAACGTTAAGATTTAATATCCAATACCTCAAAATATCCATATGATAATATTATACTCTCATGTCATAAATGGAGCCACGATGTCCATATATATAAATGAAGTCCTCTATCGATTAGCAAATGAATACCACCAAACTATCGAGGATAGACTATGTTATATAATCATACTCATTGATAGCTCATATGATAACACTTGTAACCATAAGTCCATCATTTATCTCAAGATTAAGATAGACTCTCCGATTGTCCTCATAATGAAAACTTTTATCCACTGACGGTTCTAGATAAAGTATTTCATTGTGATCCTATTCAATGCACCTAGTGCACTAGATTCTTTTACTCAAAACTACTTTGATGATTTTAGACTCATCATAGCACATTTGATCCCATTCAAATGCTAGCAAAAGAATCTACAACTTTAACAAGATAAATGTGCCCAACCTTTATCTTAAGTTGTGAGCATTATTCAAGACTAACAAAAGAATTGTGTCTACCTTATACATATCCAAATGTACGAACAATTCTTCTTTTCTCATAGTCTTTTGACCTTATGATTATTTACTTTTGACAATTATAATAATTAAACTATAAATGCTATAAGATTTGTTAAAAAACAAAATTCACTTTATTAATATGAAAAGATTATCAAATACAATATTACACTCTTGCTATTGAGCATAATCCTAACAAAGAACTCTAGCGTGCGACTCGTCAAATGTGCCCAACTCGACAAATCACTCTCTAACCTGTATGCTTCACGCTTGGAGAGTGAGGGACAAACTCTGGTAGCCAAAAATGGGCTTTATGCCCAGTCCTCAAGCCAACAAGCGACTTTGGCAGGATTATCCAATCCAAGCCTAAATGCTGCAATTCGACCCAACGACCCATTAGTGTTGGTAGTAACCAACTTTGACTTGGTCATTCGGTTAACAATTGAAACAAATTTTAAAGTCAAATAAAACTGTGTTTCCCAGGATATCAAGCCCTAATTTCTAGGGATTTGAGATCCTAAGAACGGTGAAGCTGCCTGGGGAAGGCCTATAAATACAACAATCCTCTCACTAGAAAGGGATTCTGATTTTTTGGAGATCAAAAAGCTTCTCTGCTGCCAAAACTTTGCTGAAATTGATGCTCTGGTCACCGGAATTCTCCAACCTTCACACACCTAACGATCAAATTACCAATGTTATCCCCAGATTCGCTTAAACATCCATTTCTTCGCTCAGCCCAAGCAATGTAAGGCCAAAATATAGCATAAACCAGGACTTGACTAGCCTTATGCACAGTTTACAGACTTAATTCACATTTCTTTCCTTTTTTTCTAGTTCACGGAGCAGTTGGCAACCCGATTCTACTAGGCCCTAAAAGCAAGTCGCAAGAGCCTAGTCTACACAACTGTAAAGTGACCCCCTATAGCTCTTATATAGTCAATTTCTATCATTTAGATTTCAATCCAATGGTGAATAAAATTTAAGGATTTAAAAAATAAAATAAAAATAAAACATAAAGAAACTATCTCTCTCTGTCTCTCACATAACTATCCATTAACAATACAGTTCATGTATTGCAGCTAAATTCTTATTATAAGGACGATTACCAAATTAGTCATGGACTTTGTTTAAAATTCCAAAAAGTTTGAGACATTTATCTAAGTGATCAAATTGGTCCTCATGTCTTTTCCAAGTGCCAAGTTTTGGCGCTTGACTTTTTAAAAATACCAAATTGGTCCTTATTGACCATTAAATTATATGTTTGATCATGACTGAAGTTATGAAATTACTTTAATACACTTTTAAAATCGATAAATAAAATATTAAAAATTGATAAAGAAATAAAGAAATAATTATTAAGTTATGATAGAAAGCCACCGGGGGACCTCCTGCTAAGGATAAATTTCTATTAAAAAAATGGACAAATAGTAAAATCAGATGGAGAGGGAAAATCTCACAACATGATAAAGCAATACAAGTAAAAGATGCATCAAGAAATTTAACGAGAAGCAGAAAAAGTAAATTATCCGGACAAGAAAACATACTATTCATTATCATATATATGGATATAATCTGCCATTCACTGAATCATTTTAAGGTAATGATAAAAAAAAAAAAACCTACAATCATTCAAATAACCATATCACTATTTAAAGGTCGACATATTGCATCTTGCGAGATGCAATATGCTATTGTTAGTCTTCATGGACAAACAAGGATCTTCAATTACAACTCCGAGATACTTACAGACAAAGCAACATCGATAACTTCAAGAGAAATTTCAACCACAAACTGTCGATCAACTTTTGGCATATATTACACATTATATACCAACAACAAAATAGTTTGCATATGATTCTCATGGACTTTTAAGTATGACTGATCCACACAATACTTTTTACATACTGCCTTAAACAAGATCACGCGTACTAACTTGAAGAAAATACATGGAGGTTAAACCTAAGCATTTAACCTTAAAAAGAATGATGCACACATAGATATTTTGTTATGGCAAAGAAGAGTGAAAATTGAAAAGCAAAAAGAAAAACATGGCAAAGATATTTTGTTATCCTACAAAACAAGTTAGCTAGACAAGAACCAATTATTGAGAATGAAATCAAGTACTTGAGGTTTAAGAGGACTAACATAGAGAGTGAAAACAATGGCTACAACCAGAATCACATATCCTGTAATATAAGGAGAAAATTCATGGTGAAGGTTTGATCGTCACATTTATGTACCTATTTGAGGTCACTATTACCTAGCTTTTGTACTCGTTTTCGAGTATGTTTATGTATATAATGTGTTTTGTTGAGCTTGTGTAGGTTATATTCCCTACCAATGGTGTTTGAACTTAAAGTTAAGTTTGAGAGGCAAAAAAGAGCAAAAACTGAGATTTTGAGGCAAAAAGAGCTGAAATTGTAAAAGCTCGTGTAGAACATCCAACTTCGGAGGGTCATATCTCCCTCCTCAGATCAAACCATTTTTCGATCCATATATATTCAGAAAGCCTCGGACAGCGGTTTTTACGGATTGCAATTCCAAGTCTTCTAGAAGGAGTTATGCTCATTTTAGTAATTGATGTGCAAGGACCCGCCAGAGGAACCGCGAAAATGCCTCCAGAACATCTCACCCAACATGTTCCGCTGGTTCGAACCTGCGAACGTCGGGCCACGAATCTAACAGGATCAACCTAAGGATGATTTTTATGCCATTTTTAGAGGGGCAAAGTTGTCCTTTCATGCCCAGATCGTGCCATAGCCTCCCAAGCCTATAAATACACCTTTCCCCTCACCATATACACCATAACCTAGACATCACCTTTCTTCTACACACTTCATCTTCTTCACAACCAAAGAGAGAGAGAAGCTTCAAAGGTATCCATGGAAGTTTTCCTCTATGGATGCCTAACCACCACTACTATCTTCTACCTTCAACCATCCATCTTGGGAGGAGATTCAAGAGGAAAGAGCTATCTTTTCTTGTCTATGAGAAAGAGGAACTTCAATGGAAGCATGGAGATCTAGGAATATCACTTGAGTTTTCTCTATTTACTTTTCTTTTGTTATTTTCTTCTTTGATGTGTATCCCCACTAGGGAAATTTGTAAACCTAACACTAGTGTTATTTATTTCATTGATTTGCATTTAATTTCTCCAAGTATTGTTTCATTCAATTGCTTCATAGTTTGATTCTTGACTTGTATTGATTGCACACCCACTCTTGATGCATGTTTAAGGATTAAGTTAATTTGAGAATTAGGGTTAGGTGAATATGACAATTGGCTTTGATTATGGTCTTAATTGAATGGGTGGTATCCATGAAAGAGTACACACCCGTGCGTGATTGGATTTTGGTTCTTTAGCCTTCATTCTTTATGCGACCCTTGGTTGTTGCTCACACGGCACATCAATAGTGAGTAGCAATCGAGGGTTGGTTTTTAATGCTTAATGCGGTCCTTGGTTGTTGCTTACGCGGCACATCAACGATGAGTAGTAATCAAGGATTAGGCGACTCTCCCCATTTCCATACTTAGATGTCGTATTAAAGGCTAGGTTGAACCCATGCTCGGAGTGTTGATACGGTTGATTATTATGGGTGGCATGAATGTTTTGGTGGTCATGAGTACCTTATGTGTCCATTGTCTTGCATCACTCCTAGCCACATTTATTTTCATAACTTAGGGTGCTTGCCTTTAGGAGTAGATTAATTTAATTAGGAGTAGTTTAACTTAGTAAGGCAAGCACCCAATTACATTTCTTTCCTAAGTTTTTATTTTTATTTGATTCTCATGCTCTCACACACAGTCAACATGCTTACATTTCACACACATCACTCTCACCCTTGCCACATTCTCATTTACATTGCTTTCAATAAACTCTAAAACATGAGACGATTGATGGATGACACCTCCCTACGGAACGATACCCTTGGTTGCACATTATACTAGTTTATTACTATACTTGTCTTTTGACTCGTGCGCTTGCGAGGTAGAACAAAAATATAAAATCTTTGGACATACACAAATGACGTGTTGTCAAGATGGCGCCGCTGCCGGGGAGATAGCCTATTCATTAATTGTTTCTAGTTTTAGCTAATAATGTAGTAATGTAAATATTTTATAATTTTCTAGTTGTTTGTTTTTGTGTTTGCTTTCATTGTTTGTTTTTGTGTGTTTTTCTTTCTTGTGTTTGTTTTGTTATTTTTCTTTTTAAAGCACATGCATTTTATGTTGTGTGAGATGTGCTTGTGCAAGAGAAACATTTTCAGGTTGGTGAGCAATCAAATCAAGGTTGGAGTTGAGCCCAACAATTATGAAGTAGAGTGTGGAAGCCAAGACTGCACAACTCAAGAGAACAATGAGTGCACTAATTACATTGCAACAACTTTACTAAGTGAAACGGCAGCGCCACAACAACCTATGTGGTTGATACAACCGAGGACATGAGTTGTGGTGCGAAAGAGCATCAAGTGGAGGTGTTTGACGTATTAATTGTAGCACTTGTGATTATGGTTGTTGATGTTAGGGCGGAAATCACCTATGTGCTTCATGATCATAATGCTATGCTTGTTTTGTTTGTGATTTTTATTTTTGTTTGGATCTAAGAGTGGATTTGTATTGTGCTTAGATCTTAGGTTTATTTTGTTTGTTAGTTTTTGTGTTTTGTCTTTATCTCTCAACTCTTGCATTGTCCATGTATATGTGCGAAGATGGTTTCGTTGTTCAACATTGAGGACAATATTGAGTTTAGGTTTGGGGGTGTGAACCCATTCGTTTTTTTTTTTTTTTTTTTTTATGTTAATTTTATGTTTTTTTTTTTTGGTGTGTTTTAATCTCTGCAAAAATCGGTCAATTTTAAAAAAAATTGGAATTTTAGTCCATTTTTGTTGAGTTGCTCCTTTTGTGTGTCGATAAAGACATGTCTTGTATGCTTTTAGCTATTACATTGCTATTAAATGTGTGTATACAGTGCCAATCTTTTGATTTTGAGGTAGATAGAACTCTTTGCTTGTCAAGCCTAAGAAAATAGTGGAGACTACCCAAGTGAGGTTTTCAGGCCTATCAGTGTCAAATTCAAAGTGTAAAATTGTTTCTACTCTTTAAACACTCTTCAAAACACTTAGGGTTATAAGTGGTCTCATCACATCAAGCATCATTGTTAGCCTTAGAACATGCATTAAAGTGGTCTGCTTACCAAAGCTTGCATACCCTTTTTAGATGGAATTTTAGAAATGATTCTCTAGGCAATGTGTGTGCGTAACAACTAAAATAGCCTAAACACATTCCATGTTCCTATTGTGTGTTTCCATTGCCAAATTTGAGGCCAAACACTTAAACCCTTCATTTCATCACTCACATCATCATCACAACCATATAACCCAAACACAAACCTTATCCTGGTTGTCCATCATGTTAGGATATGAACTTGTGAAGTTCACTACAAGAAAATACCCTCTGTTTTTTTCTTTTATGACAGTTTTATGTTGACAGTTAAAAACTGTCAACAAATATTTAATTAAGATTTAATTATAATATTTAATTAAATAATAGTTTTTATATTTATAAACCACCTCCACCTATGGCCACCGTCCGGACCACCCCCTCCATCGCCGATCGTCCGATCACCCCCGTCACTCGGGAATCGCCGACCGGCCGCCGAACCACCATCCCCATCGTTCATTGAACTGCGGCTCCCACCGCCCGCCGGCCAGCCGTCGTCGACCCCCGCTGCCCATTGGCAGGCCGTCGGACCACCGCCGACGCCGACAGCCGACCTCCCGTCGGCCACCAAACCACCACCAATTAATAATGACAATTAATTGTCATTACTAAGAATTGAAATTGAGACCTCAAGTCAATAGTTGCAAGTCTTTACCACTTGACTACAACATTTGATGTGTTAACAATTGAACAATATTTATATATAACCTATATGAGTTGTTAGGAAAAAAAAAAAAAAAAAAAAACCTTGTTAAACAAATTTAAATTTATTCAACTAATCAAAATTCTAATTTCGACGACAGACATATATTAAAAAATATTTATTGAAACTTTTAATAAAATTATATTTTTTTAAACATATATAGTCTAGTTATTGGTCAATACTCTATGGTCACGTTTAGTTACATGATGTAATGGTAATCGGAATGAGAATGAGAATGAGAATGAGAAAGGAAAGGAAAACTAAGTTTTTTGTTTGGTTGGAACTTTAGAATTAGACTCTAAATCAGTATTATTTTGTTTGGTTAACAACGGAATGGAATGGAGTTAACTATATTTTGACCAAAATACCCCTAATTATAAAACATTCATAATAACATGATATATTTTGGATAATAAAAATAAAATATAAAAGTATATAATATATATATATATATATATATACATTATATGTTTATATATCGTTATATATATATTATATCAGTCTTTCTATTATCAGTTCGAACTAACAAAATATATATATCAATTCCTTGCATGTGAGCCATTGGATTTAAAAGATGCTTTGACAAGTGCATGCAACCAAATCAAAGTATTTAAATCCAATGGCCTACATGCAAGGAACTGATATATCTTTTGTTAGTTCGAATTGATAATAGAAAAATTGTATATTATAATAATATAATATATATATAATAATATAATATATATATATATATATATATATATATATATATATATATATATATATATATATATAATATTGTACATATATAAAATATATATTTATATATCATTAATATAATATATAATAATAATATATCATTTTTGGAAAGGAGAGTATTTTTGGAATGGAGTTGGGGCATATAAGAGTATTTCTGGAATATAAATTTTAGTTTGGAATGGAAGGGCATTCCATTGGTTTTTTTTTTATGGAGTTGGGGCATATAAGGGTATTTATGGAATATAACTAAAGTGTCTATAGTTGACTTCCGTTAACTCTAACCGTTGACCACAATTTTAACCCACAATGACTAAAGTGCCCCTATTTACCTATTTTATAATTTAAAGTAATAATTGAAAAACGAAACAGAAAAGACAAAGAAAACAAAATCAATCATATATTATATTATATATATTAAATAATATATATTTATTAAATAATATATATTTATAATATTTATATAATATATAATATTTATAATATTATATATTTATTAAATAATATATATTTATAATATATATATAATATATATATATATATAATATATTATATATTTATTAAATAATATATACTATATATTTATATTATATAAATATATTATTATATATATTGTATAATATAATATATATATATATATATATATATTCATGATCGACAACAAAAGATGCTTTTCAAAGTCCGTTGTTATGAAGTTTGTTCCAAAGCGAGTGCTCGGATCCTGGTCGTGCCGTTGGATAAACGACTTTGGGTTTGGGTTAGTCTTTCTCTTGAATTACCCCCACGCTCCACGTTATGCTTCGGAGATATGCCCCACATCTGAATTAGACCTATATTATATAATAAATATATAATACATATTATTTAATATAATAATATATTATATATTATATATTATATATATTATATTATATTATATTATATATTTTAAAACATTCATAATATATAATTTTTTTTTTATCTTTAATAATTTTTTTAAACTTTTACTTCATATTTTCAACACTAAACAAAATCCTGGTATGAATTTATTTTATAGTAAGATATCGGTTTTTAGGCAAACCGATATTGGATAAGTAAAATTTTAAATTTAATAAATTTACTTTAAAAAAATTCAAAAAAAATAATTTTAAAAAAATTGTTTATTTATTTTTACACCCTCTTGTTTCATACTAAAAGACACGTTAATAGTGCAATTACCCATATAAATTAGTAATATGAGTCTTACATTTGTTCATTAAATTGCAAGATGTATGTTGAGAAATATCTCCCCTGTAGTGAGAGTTGTATTCCAAATTATGCTTATTACAATTGATGTCACGAGTCTCCTATATGCCATGTTTGGTTGGATGGAATGGAAAGAAAATCATTCCATTCGTTTGGTTTGTTAAAATGCAATGGAATAGTGATTCCATTGGAATAGTGATTCCATTGGAATAGGGATTCGACCATTTTGGTTGAATGGGCATTCTATCTAAAAACCAATGGAGTGCCCTTCCATTCCAAACTAAAAAATTTATTCCATAAATACCCTTATATGCCCCAACTCCATTCCAAAAATAATATATTATTATTATATATTATATTAATGATATATAAATATATATATATATATATATATATATATATATATGTATTATATATTATATTATTATATATATTAAATATATTATTATTATATATTATATTATTATAATATATAAAACGATATATAAACATATATAATATATATAATATATATTCAGTCTTTTTATTATCAGTTCGAACTGACAATAAATATATCAGGACAAAGAACGTGGACCACATATTATGGAGGAGTTTTGACAAGTGCATACACTTTGAGTCAAAGTATATAAATCTAGTGGTCCACATTATTCGTTCTGATATATTTATTGCCAGTTCGAACTGATAATAGAAAATCTGATATTATATTATTATTATATATATTATTTAACATATTAATAATATATATATAAAATGTTAATTATTTGTTGACAGTTTTTAACTGTCATAAATCCTTGACAGTTAAAAACTGTCAACAAAGTTAAAAACTGTCAAGGATTGTTGACAGTTAAAAACTGTCAAAAAATAACTGTCAAGAAAACCAAATTTTCTTGTAGTGATTGTAGAAATTCAAAGTGAAAAGCTCTCAAATATAAATGTAGCGTGGACAACAAGTACGGGGAAGGATATGCAAACCATCTAGCATAATCAAGCATGCCAACTCAATAGTCCCCTGAAAGACATAAAATTAACCTAGAATAAAATCTAAGTCAACTAATATAATATAGCCTGCAGGCGATATGAAAGTTTGTAGTTCATTATTTTGTAATGAGTTCACTTACTTATGTCAAGTCAGGTAATATGAAAGTTTGTAGTTTAGGAAATTGTGGCATCAGTTATCTTCTCCTTGTGCCTTACATAACAGATGTCATTGTATAACCAGTAAACTTTGATGGTTGATCTAATCTAATCTCCCACTATAGTCACCAGGTATCTAAGATGGTTGATCCACACTATGATCAATTAATAATACTTGCCACCACGTGCAAAATCTAATAAAGAATTTGTTGCAACAGAAAAAATATGGGTATATTCAAATACCCAAATTATTGGTTGTGGATAAATTTGAATTTTTTTATAATAATTTAAAAGCTAAAAACAGGAATTTCCTCATGAATTAATCTATTTAATTAAGGCCTCTGTCATCTAATAAAACACATTAAAATTTATAAAGGAGAGATTTTGATTTTGCTTATGCATTAATTGCGATGAATTATTATCACACTAATAAAGCTTTAGTGTTATAACATCTCCAATATTACTATCCTTCTAGGCTTCTAGTAGCCCCAACCCTGAGCAATCGCATCCGACCGATAAAGACGGAATTGATTGCTTACCCGCCTGCCCTTGGGGAGGTGAGGGACCCGGCATGCTTGAGTGTTATGGAAATTATAGATTCTCCACTAAATTTTCTAAGGCTTTCGTTTTGTTCGTTCCTTCCTTAATGACCTACTCGTGACGACGCCTCCCGTTCTTTCCTCTATGAGCGACGGCTTGAGAAAGGTGCCAATCCAGATTCTTTATTGTACGAGATTCTAGTAAGAAAGAAGAGAAGGCGAAAGAAGGGGAAGAAAGTGCTTTTATCCACTACCCCTCGTAAGGTAAGGCAGTTCACTCTTTCTATACAACATGACATAATCATTCCTAGTCGAAACCGAGGCCACTTTCAACCCACCAGAAGCCAACGCTTTCGCACACCATTGGGCACCATCCCCAGCAACCATTGCATCGTAGTTAGCCGTCATTGGGTCTACATCTATCCCGAGAAGTGAACTTTCGAACGATCCGACCACGTGTACGTAGCCATCGTTGGACACACATGCCTCTAGGGCTTTTTTCAGAGTGAGTTCGGTGCTCTTTTGAGCCATGTCTTGGATAAAATTCTTGCTGTTTGTGGAATTTGATACTGCCAATCGAAGGGCGATCTTGGCAAGGGCTTTGAAGTCTAGTGCTGATATGGCGTTTGGGTCTTGTTCAAGGGCATAGACGCAACTTGGAGGGTGTCTGGTGTCCTTGCACTACAAGAAAAATTGTCTTCGTTGACAGTTTTTTCAAAATTTTCATTTATCTTTAATAATTTTTTTAAACTTTTACTTCATATTTTCAACACCAAACAAAATCCCGATATAAATTTATTTTATAGTAAGAAATCGGTTTTTAGGCAAACCGATATTAGATAAGTAAAATTTTAAATTTAATAAATTTACTTTCAAATCATTTACTTATAAAAAATTCAAAAAAAAATAAAAATAAAAATTGTTTATTTATTTTTCACTCTCTTGTTTCATATTAAGAGACACGTTAATAATTCAATTACCCATATAAATTAGTAATCTGAGTCTTATATTTGTTCATTAAATTACAAAATACATGTTGAGAAATATCTCCCATGTAATGAGAGTTGTATTCCAAATCATGCTTGTTGTGTGTACAAATTCGCCAAACAGGACACGTCATCATAAAAGCCAATAATTGCTGAAAGAAGGGATGCCACGTCACTCGTTGACCAAGTCAAAGGGGAAAAACATGGATAAGTTAATAGGTCAAGGGTGTAGTCGCCAGAATCAAATATATACTCGCCAAAGTCAGAAATGTAGTCGCCAAAGGATAAAACCCAGAAGCGGGGGTGTTCGCTGCATCAGCCTATTGAGCAGGAACCGACCCAGCAGAAGCACAATGGTAAAACCCCCACTCACGGAAAACCCTCTACACCAAGAAGTCTTAGAATAAAGAGGCAGGAAAGCCTATCCTAATCCGTAACAACATGGGATTCCCAATACAAGTCCAAGAGGAAGTCCTACTACAAACACGCCTAAAATCAAGGGGAAACCCTAAATATCATGTATAAATAGAACCACCTATCCCACGAGGAAGGGGTCGAAAAAAACCAAAAGAGAAAGAAAGCAAGAATTCTAGAGATCTGAGTGTGTAACAAAGCCAAGTAATTCAGTGATATTTTCCTGTCCTCCGGGATGCCGTGGTTTTTTCCCATTCAAGGGTTTTCCACGTAAATCTGTCTTTTACATGTTCTAATTTTCTTTCTTGTTTGACGTTTGTTTTGATTTAGTTATTGACTCTGTGATAATCCAAAAATCACCGTCAACAATTGGCGCTAGAAGAAGGGGGTAATTTGAACAAGAACTTCGAACAACCCTTGTGACTTAAAAACATGAACAGCGACAAGGAAGGCAACTCCAGTGGAGATCAGATTGTTGAAATAACTGCGCCAACAGGCGATGGAGCGGCGACGATCGGAGAACAATCTGCGGCAACGCCAGGAGCTAGGACAACAAACCCAGAAACTCTGCAGTACTTTCAAACTGCGTTGATGAATCTGATCAGTGAGGCTAACAAAATAGGACTCTCACTTCCCATAGGCCCAGGAATCTCCTCTCCCTACGAATTAACCACATCTGGAATCCATCCACCTGGGAGATTACGGTCAGAAGTCCACATTGCCACCCCCGACACTTGAGTGAGGCAGACCCCCGAAGAACCTCCCCAGGACAACCCTGAAGGTTTCGAGGAAAGAAGATATAGAAAGGGAAAAGCTGTGATGAACGACGAATACCTGGAGATACAAAATCACGGGCGGATACATGGGACAAATTCTAATGACACGCATCAAAGGAGAAGGCGGAGACACCGCTCTATCTCATCTGAAGACAGAAGTCCCCGACAAAGAAGAAAATTACCATCCAAAAGGGTACGGCGAAGAAGATCTGAAAGCGCGGATGATCAGATTGTCAGGAATCCGAATGATAAAGATGACTATGGGAGAATGACAATCAAGAGCAGACTCGACCCAGCAGGAGAACCAACTGGCCATCGAGATGTTATCTTACAAGAGTTGTCAAGGAAGGTTTCAGCAATGGCACGGAGGTATGGTCACAACGTATCTTCAGATGACAAATCAGAGAGTCCATTCGTCGATCACATTGCTCGCACCCAGTTTCCAGATAGGTTCAGAATGCCAACCATTGAACAGTATAAAGAAAACAGGGATCCGAAGGAGCATGTTCACCGATTCCGTAATATTATGACCCAGTATTCATCCAATGACGGACTGCTATGTCTCACCTTCCCACAGACATTCGGCGACCTCGCCTCTAGATGGTTTGGAAGACTTCCACTCGGAAGTATAAGCAGTTTCTCAAAACTCAGCAAAGCGTTCATAAGACAATTCATGGGGAGCGTGCAGAGAAGGAAGTCACTCACCCATCTATTGAATCTAAAGCAGGAGCGCAATGAGTCGATCAAGAAGTATCTAGCAAGATTCGGGAAAGAGGTTGCCCAAATTGAGGATGCCAGTGACGTAGCTGTTATCGCCACTTTCACCAATGGGTTGCAAAGTGGGCCACTATCCTTTGATCTGCGAAGGGATAGGCCAAAAACTTACGAGGAGATGATGGAAATAGCCGGTGATTATGCATTGGCAGAAGAGGAAGAAGTAGCACAAGGGGGTAGCTACGTACATGGTCATAAGCCTGACTCGAAGTCGGAACATAAGGACAACAAGAAGACACAGTCGCGTGATCGCCAGGGAGACGAAAGAGGCCAAAAGGGACATCCAAGGGAAAGCAAAGGAAACGCTCGATCCAGCAGGTTTCAAGGAAGGTACAACCGTTACACCCCCTTAACTGGCGACTAGGAGGAAATACTTTCTGTGGTAGAAGACAAAGGACTCGTCAAATACCCTCGGCAACAATCAGCTAACGCCAGGAGAGATACAACCAAGTACTGCCGATTTCATAAAGATCATGGGCATGAAACTTCAAAGTGTTTCCAGTTACGTGATCATATTGAGAGCTTGATCAGGGACGGGCACCTGAAAGATTTTACGTTGAAAAGCGATAAGCAAGGTGGTCGCCAAGATAACCACCAAGGGATCGGGCAGGAAAGGAGGAGTCCAAGGAGGAACAGCCCTAACGCCGCTATAAACACCATCTTTGGCGGGCCCCATACTGGGAGAAGCAATCGAGAAAGGATGTCAGAAGTCTGAGAAGTAATGCATGACAGCAGAAATATGGAGATTAATTCTATGCAGAGGAACCCCAAGAAAGGAAGGGAAGGACATGACCCCATAACATTTACGGCGGAAGACTCCGACGGAATCGATGCAAAGCCTAACGATGTAATTGTAGTGGGAGTTCAAATTGCACACAGGGATGTCCTTCGGGTAATGATTGATAACGAAAGTTCAGCAGATATTCTAAGTGCTGGAGTATACGATGAGCTGCGACTGGACATGAAGGATCTAGAACCTTTCCATGTACCGCTGAAAGGTTTCGGGGGTGCAGAAGTAAGATCTTTGGGAACTGTAAAACTGCCAGTGAGGTTCGGTACGGTGCCATGCAGGCGAACAATCCTGTTGGATTTCGTTGTAGTCGACATCCATAATTGGCCATATAATGCTTTGCTTGGCAGACATTTTCTTAACAAAGCCCGAGCTGTCACTTCAACCCACGCCTTGAAGGTAAAATTCCCTACAGAATTTGGAGTCGGGGAACTGAAAGGGTCACAAGAGATGGCTCGCCGCGCTAACCTTTCAATCTTTAAAGATAAAGCGGGAATGGAGACCTTAAACATATTTGAAGTGAATAAGGAGGTACGAGAAGAAAATCCGGAAGCATTCGAATTGGACCCAAGGGACAAAGCAAGCAGAGAGAAGGAAGAGCCAACTGAGTCCATTATTATGGATGAAGCAGAATCGAATAAAACAGTCAGGATTGGAGCCAGGTTGGCTGAACGAGTCAAGAGAGATGTAACCAGCCTGCTGAAAGAGTACAAGGGGATATTCGCTTGGAGCCATGAGGACATGCCGGGAATTGATAGAAATGTTATTTCACACAACCTGGCTGTGAACGAAAAATGCAAACCAGTGGTGCAAAAAAGGAGAAGCTTCAACCCAGAGAGAAGTGCGGCGATAAAAGAGGAGGTATCCAAGTTGCTCGCCGCAGGGTCCATCAGGGAAGTTAAGTACCCAAAATGGGTGGCGAATGTAGTTCTAGTGAAGAAGAAGAATAATCAATGGAGGATGTGCGTTGATTTCACCGACCTAAACAAGGCATGCCCCAAGGACAACTTCCCGCTACCAAGAATTGACCAGTTGGTCGATGCAACGGCAGGACATGAGACATTGAGCTTCATGGATGATTACTCGAGCTATAACCAGATAAAAATGCATGCGCCTGATGAGGAAAAGACGGCATTCACCACAGACCAAGGGTTATACTGTTACACAGTCATGCCGTTCGGCCTGAAAAATGCTGGAGCAACTTACCAGCGTTTAGTCAACAAGATGTTCGCCAGACAAATAGGAAGAAATATGGAGGTTTACGTTCATGATATGCTAACAAAAAGTATCACAGCAGATAAACATATAGATGACCTGAGGGAAACATTTGATGTGTTGGTAAAGTACAGAATGAAGTTGAACCCCGCAAAATGCGTGTTCGGCGTACCATCAGGAAGATTTCTCGGGTATCAAGTACATCAAAGAGGAATCGAAGTGAACCCGGAGAAAATCCAAGCATTAGTAGAAATGGTTTCGCCAAGAACTTTGAAGGACGTCCAAAGGCTCACAGGGTGCCTGGCATCGCTGAGCAGGTTCATAGATAAATCGACAGACCGATGCCTACCATTTTTCAAAGCTCTAAAGAAAGGAAAGGGAGTCGAGTGGAACGAAGATTGTGAAAGAGCTTTCCAGGCCCTGAAAGATTACCTTGGGAAGGCACCGCTACTGTCAAAACCAGAAACAGGAGAGACGTTGTATATGTATTTGTCCGTTTCTGAAGCAGCCACAAGTTCCGTGCTGGTAAAACAGGAAGAGGGAATCCAGAGACCAATATACTACACCAGCAAGGCATTGTTACCAGCCGAAACCAGGTACTCACCGGCTGAAAAAATGGCACTCGCTCTAATCACAGCAGCAAGGAAGTTAAGGCCATATTTCCAGGCTCATAAAATCAGAGTATACACCAATTGCCCACTGAAACTAATTCTGCAGAAACCAGAAGTATCCGGTCGATTAACGAAGTGGGCGATCGAGTTAAGTGAATTCGATGTAGAGTATCTGCCAAGGACGGCAATTAAAGCCCAAGCAGTGGCAGACTTTGTAGCAGAGTTCACCGAGCCAAGTGTAGAAGTGGCAAGAATGATGGTGAAGCAAAATAAGAGAGTGTTCAAATGGCAACTCCGCGTTGACGGGTCGTCAAACACGCACGGCAGCGGGGCAGGGGTAGTAGTGTTAACCCCGGAAGGAGATTCAGTCGAATGTGCCTTGCGTTTTGACTTCAAAGCTACTAACAATCAAGCTGAGTATGAGGCACTCATAGCAGGTTTAAAAGTTTGCACAGTCCTAGGAGCAGATGAGGTAGAAATCTTCAGCGACTCTCAAGTTGTTGTCAATCAGGTACTAGATGAATACCAGGCAAGAGATGAAAGCATGATCACCTACCTAGAATTAGCGAGAGAGCTACTGGAAAGATTTAAAGAATACAGAATTATTCATATCCCCAGAGAAGAAAACGAGCAGGCTGATGCCTTAGCCAAGCTAGCATCCGCCACAATCAACATCTGGCCCAAAACTATCTCTATGATCCGCCTATTGCAGCCAAGTATAGTAAAAACAAAGGAAGTTGGGGCAATCTTTGGCGAGAGGAACAGCTGGATCACACCCATCAAAGAGTACGTCGTCAATGATATACTCCCAAGTGATCCATTAGAAGCAAAACGATTGAAGTACAGAGCTACGAGATATTCAATACTCAATGGAGAACTGTACAAAAGGGGGTACTCAAGAGCACTGCAGAGATGTGTCGGGCCTGAAGAAGCAGAAGGTATCCTGAGAAGCATACATAGTGAGAATTGTGGGAATCACACTGGGGGTGTCAGCCTAGCCCACAAAACATTAAGGCAGGGTTTTTACTGGCCAACACTATTCACCGACGCCAAAAGAGTGGCAGCGAGATGTGAGGCGTGTCAAAAGATTGCCAACAACATTCGCCAACCACCTGAACTCTTGCAGAGTATTACCTCGCCTTGGCCGTTCGCCATATGGGGAATTGACTTGATCGGCCCAATGCCAACATCAACTGGAGGAGCGAAGCACGCTATAGTAGCTGTAGATTATTTTACAAAGTGGGTAGAAGCCGAACCATTGGTACATATAACAGAAGCCAATACTATAAGCTTTGTGAAGAAAAATATCCTGTACAGATTCGGGATACCCAACATCATCATCACTGACAATGGGACCCAATTCGACGGAAACAAATTCAGGGAGCTATGTGACAAGTATGGTATCAACAACTACTACGCCTCCCCAGCGCACCCGCAGACAAACGGCCAAACTGAAGCAGTGAACAAGATCATAAAACACAACCTGAAAGCCAAATTGGCAGCAAAAAAGGGAAGCTGGGCAGAGAAATTACCACAGGTACTTTGGGCATATCGAACCACAGAAAGAGGTTCAACAGGTGAGACCCCATATTCCATGGCTTACGGAGCTAAAGCAGTCATCCCCGTAGAGACGTCCTTCTCTTCACCAAGAGTACAACTCTTTCAACCCGAACTCAATGTTGATATGTTAAAATGCGGTCTGGATGAATTAGAAGAGAGAAGAGAACGTGCACAGATAAGAAACACTGCATACCAACAGAGGGTAGCCAGGTATTACAATTCACATGTGCGTAAAAGGAGGTTCGCACTCGGCGACTTGGTGCTGAAAAGGGTGAACCCAGGAACTAGAGACAAGGCTGCAGGATCACTCGCAAACAAATGGGAAGGGCCTTATCAAATCACAGGCATAACTGGCCACGGGGCATATCGCATCACTCGAGAAGGTTTTGGCGAACTACCTCGGCCATGCAATGCGCAGTACCTGAAGATATATTACCCTTGACTTTTTCATTATCTCTAAAGATTTAGTTCACAGTTTTTTATTCATAGGCGGTTTCCGTTTTAGCATTTTTTCTATGTTACTGTTTTGACAAAAGTTGCAGGAACTATCCAAATAAAGAGTAATTTATTACTGAGAATTCGTGACTTGACTCGCCAGTTACAAAGGGCATTCGCCGTCTTATATCAATACCATTGCGTAAAGACGAGTTTCGTACTCGCAGCAATGAGAATAAGTGGCGACCCAACGAAACTAGAGCAAACCAAAAGCGATTACGTCGCCATAGCCCAAGCTACAGAAATTGGGGATCGCCACTACTAGGAGAATAAGATCTCCAGAGAAAAACTTGGTGTGGGCAAATATGCCCTGAATAAACACCAAGTACGCCAGAACTCAGCAATGGCAGCTGAATAAATAAAAGCATGTTAAAAACTTAGTGTATGGTTGGATACGTCCTGACAAACACTGAGTATGCCAAAATCCAGCAATGGCAGCTGAATACAACAAAATATGCTAAAAACTTAGTAAAACACTGAGTACGCCAAAATCCAGCAATGGCAGCTGAATACAACAAAAATGCTACAAAGTGAAATACTGAGCAAAAATTCAGCGAATAGCAGCTGAATACACAAAAATATGCTAAAAACTTGGTGAAATGCTGAGTAAGCCGAAAAGTCAGCAAAGGCAGCTGAACAAAGAAAAAGTTTATAACTTTTAATAAATAAAGTCATTTACAATTAAAGAATTAAGAATGAAGATACAAAAAGAGAAACTGAAGATATAAAGATTTACAATCCTTCAGTATGAAAGACACAAAAATTCAACTAGCTGCAGGAGGGCCCTCGCTATCTTCCTCATCTTCGATCTCCTCGTCTGAAGGCCATGTAACTTCCTCATCCCCTTCTGGCATAAAAGGCTCATAATCCCTTCCAGCAACAGGACCCAAGTCAGGCTCAGCGCCAGAACCAGAAAAGCTGCCCTTCTGACCCGAGTAGTAAGTATTGAAGACACGCTTGCTGGGGATTTCTAAATGCATAGGGTGAGGTTCAGTCGTGTTGTAACGACAGTGAGCTTTCCAACGTTTTATCTGCTCTTTAATTGACTCCACTCCGCTGGCCATATGCTGTTGAAAAGACCGGTCGAAACGTTTCAGAGCCTTCTCATTTGAGTGGTCCTTCATGGCGAAGAACCTCTTCGACTGCCTCATGCCTTTTTCAAATTCACGCAATAAAAGCGCATCATAGGCAGGGGATCTCTTAAAACGATCAACCGCTTCAACCTCCAGCACAGCCTTGAGATCGTTCAGAATAACTTCATGCGAGGACAACTGGTTGCGCAAGTCCAAAGCCTCACGCTCAGCTTTCTCCTTTGCCTCCTCAGCTAGTCGCTCAGCTTCAAAGCATGCTACGAGCGATTCTTGATTAACGGAAAGTTGCTCTCGCAGCAAACGCATCTCCTCCTCAGCAGCAGCTAATTTCTCTTCAACAGCCAATTGGGGTGAGAGATAACCATCTACGGATTCTCTCAACTGAGCAAGTTGCTGAGCATGGGCTTCCTCAGCAGAGAGTTTCTCAGCTGCCAAAATGGAGGTTTGTTCTCGCAGGCGTCTCACGTCCTTTGAAAGAAAATTTCCTCGCCTATAATTATCAGCCAACTCGGACAACATCTAAAAAGAAAAAATAGAAGTCAGGATACGTGCAAATAAAAAATACATGGGCAAAGCAAGAAGCCCACCAGAGAGTGGCAGTTGAAGAAAAATTCCATTTTCCTGTTGCAGGACCCTATCTTCATCTGCTCCCAATCCTCATCAACATAGACATTGTTGTTCATTATATATCAGCAGATTTCTACAGCCGTAAAATCTGAAAGGGAGACAGACCCAACTCCCTCACCAGCATTAGTTGGATCAATGAGAGAAGCTTCATGAGCAACACCGGAACCAGACGCAGTAGCCCCAGGCTGTCTCGACGACCCCGGCTTATCAGTTGGCCCTGGTCAATCAGCTGACCCTGGCTGGCCAGCAAAAGAGGTGTCCGGCTTATTCGCGGCTGCCGGAGGAGGAGTTGAACCGGTTGGGGAAATGGTAGGAGCATCAAAATTGTTTACCCCCTCTGGAAGAGAAGGCTCCGTCAAATCTGGTCCCTCAACAGAAGCTCCAGGGACAGCCGTTTCAGTGGAGGGAGCCTCGGCGAGCACAGGGTCTTCAGCGACCTCATCATCTGAAGAAACAACATATTGCATGACCCTTGACGCCCGTTTCAGAGGTCGAGCAGCATGGTCAGGTGTACCCTCAGCCGGATGTTTGCCTCTACCTGTTCTGGGGGTCAAATCGCTTGAAGGATCCAGAGGAGTCTCAAGAACATCCGCATCAAAAATGGGGATGTCACTAGCCATACTTGAAACCCCCACCTTCTCCTTTCCCTTACGACTGGAAGCACTCGCGGTAGCAGTCGCAGCGGGAGAAGTCGCAGCAGTACTCGCAGCAGGTGCACTCGCAGCAACCTCCGGGCGAACAGGGGATGTCCCCGACTCGACACACCCCCTATCAACATCACCAACTTCCTCATCATCTGAGGGATCGCCACCATCCGGGCTAGCAACTCCTTCCTTAGCCAAACCAGCAGCTTGCCTTTTACTGGCAGCCTCAGAATTTTTAACTGCCCGAGCTTGCAAATCGCAAACTGTGTCAAAATCATGTACTGCAGAAACTCACCAAAAGTTAGCAAATGGAGACAGGAAAACTATAATACTAAAAGAAAACAGGTAGAACTTACAGCGAGGAAGCCTGGCGGGTAGGCGCGGAAAAAGCCCCTGGGCGATCATTTTATCCTCGTTCAAAAGAAACGAGCGACCCCTTTTATTCAAAGGAAGGACAGCTGCAGCAGCAAGGTGAGACACCTCCTCATCCAACAAAATAGGGGCAGCTTTGGACCAGGCATCAGGAGAGGTAAAATGCCTAGGAACCTTCTTCGCCGCAAGATTTAGGCGACCATTGGCGGACACATCTCTACCCCACTCGCCGCTAACAAAGTATCAGCTGTTCTTCCATCTCTTATTTAAGGTAGGAAAGCCCCAAATAAAACCTTTCTTCTTCTCATCACTGGAAACCTCCACTTGCCCAGGGTTCGCCATACCCTCAGGGATCCAGTTCTCCACGGGCGAAGAGAGAAGAAAGTATGTCCCACTGTTGCCAGCCTGCCTTAAAGTGTAAAAATGACGAATCTCACGAGGCATGGGGGGTTCATAACCTTTCAACTTCCACATTAAACCCAAACACATGAGGATCCTATAGCTGTTTGGGGCAAGTTGAGCAGGTGCAATTTGAACCTCCGCGAGGAACCTGGCAATAAAAGGTTGAAGAGGAAGGGTAATCCCGCAGCTAAGCATGGCACCATAAATGGCGACCGCATTCTCAGGAGGATTCCACGCTGCTCGGCTACCAGGCAACATCAAAGTCACTGAGTCTGGAATCCCAAAGCGACTCTTATACTTACGGAGCTCACCCTCACCAACCACATTAACTTCAATATCAAAGGAACAGGGGTGATCAAATGAAAAGTTCAGCCTGTTCCATTGATGGTCCTCAACGTCAGAATCAACAGTCGTTTGTGCATCCAAAAGGGACCCCCGAGGAATCCTAGAAGCGTGTCGTTTGTTTCCACTTGGTCTAGAAGATCTCGGCATTTCTGGAGACTCACTATTGGAAGACGAAAAAGGATAAACATTAGGAAAAAAGTCATCATCAGAAGGCGGAATATAAACAGAAATGGGAACCGGAGAATCCGGGTGGAAATTACGAATCAAAGATTCGATTTTGTCTGCAGTACCCTTATCACCAAGTTCTAAGGCTTGCATCATCTGATTAAAAAGAGAAGAACGTAAGGAAGGATCCATGGGAACTCACCAGAAAACCCTAGGTTCGGAGGATGAGCAAGAGGTTTGGGGGCGTCAAGAAATAAGCACGATCAATTTTTGAAGCAAGTCGTCCGACAGCAAAGTAGAATAGAAGGAATTCGTGGCAGAGATTTCTAAGGAAGACGAAGAAGCTATGTTTTGAGAGAAGAACAAAGGAGAAAATAGAAAAATAAATGAAAAGAGCAAAGTGAGGAAGAAGGAACGATCGGGCCTTAAAAAGAGGGAATTTTGAAATTCAAAAAGAAAATCAAATATAAGATATGCAATTAATGTGAGTGACAGCCACAGTAACTAGCCGCAATAGTCACCACCAATGGACATGTGGCATCTCGGGGATCACCAAGCAGTCAGAATATCCCCTCACCTGTCAAGTAAGTGGAAGCGCCAGAAGTTGTGTGGCTGAAATTAAAAACTTGCACCGGAAGAATCAACACAATACACAGTGAAAAGAAGAGAGAGAGTTAATTACAAAAATACGTCGAAATTCTGAAGGCATAGATATAAATACTACTCGCAGAGGCAAACGAAGTAAAGCCATTCGCCCGGCTCGGAGTATTTATGGGGGTATTGTTGTGTGTACAAATTCGCCAAACAGGACACGTCATCATAAAAGCCAATAATTGCTGAAAGAAGGGATGCCACGTCACTCGTTGACCAAGTCAAAGGGGAAAAACATGGATCAGTTAATAGGTCAAGGGTGTAGTCGCCAGAATCAAATATATACTCGCCAAAGTCAGAAATGTAGTTGACTAGCCTCTTTTAGGGCGACACTCGAAATAGGACGAGGTCGAAGAGTTGCACAATAGTGAATAAGATTCGTTCCCACAGGGATTGAGTGATCGATTACCGAAATTGATTAGCCTAGATGCTATTCAAACAAGCGAAAAAGGATATTTAAACTAAGTAAATTAAACTAATTTAATCTAAGGACTAATGCTAATGCAAGAAATAAAATAACACTAAAATAAACTCAAGTGTAATATCGAAGAAAAACATGCTAGGACTTGACTACACCCTACCCTCAATTGACTTCCGTTTTAGACTCAATTATTCACCCAAAACATACTCATGCAATTTGTAGATTCATGCACCCTAATATTAACCTACAATCTTGGTCAAGCAAAGTAGATTACACCCGAAACGTACCCAAGCCTATCTCTCGATTACCCGGAATATACGAATTGAGTTCATTAAGTTTGTTGGCGCACTAAACGAATCCTATACGCTAGCCTAAGTGGGTGTACTTTTCTAGACATGCATAGAGGGCATTTTATCGAACACGTGGTGTGCGTCTCCGGTCAGTACATAACACACCACAATAATTCATTCAAATGGAGATCAATCACTTGAAAGCTTTAAGCATACAAAAATACTCATACAAACCACAAGTTGCACATAAATGGATAAACAAGAATCAATATAAAATATATAGTCATGGGTGGGGTTTCGTCAAATCCTAGCAATATATATTTAGCTCATATTACAAAGAATAGCCACAACATAGATAAAATCAAATAAATACATGGCTATGAAAAAGAATAAAAGAGAAAGGGTTTAGAGAAAACTAATGGAGAGCTTCCTCTTCTTCTTTGGATCTTCTTCTCCTTCTATCTTTCTTCAACTCTCTCTTGCCCAAAAAGGTGGAGTGATGGTGGATGTGGAAAAGTGGTAGTGAAGTTTGTGTTTGGATGTTAGGGAGATTTGGATGCTAGATGGGTTGTGGAAGATGGAAGGTGAGAGTAAAAATGGTGTCTTGGGTTCTTTTTGGTGAGAGAGTTTTTTTTGGTTTAAAAATATCAAAGGTTTATATAGATGAATGAATTAGGTCCAGGGCAAGGAGGTAAAATCTTGATTTTTAACATATTTTGGGTAAAAGGGCGAGCTTGGGGCGACCTGGGGGCGATTTGGATGCTCCTTGGTTGAAGAAAACTGTTGAAAACCCGAGAGGTTAGCGACCTTGAGGGGCGAGCTGCTTGAGCTCGCCTTGGGCTCGCATCTCTCTCGGGTGAAGTTTTCCAACTTCACGCACCGTTATGAAAATGGCCATAACTTTCTCTAGAGAACTAGGAATTGCGATCTGCAAAAAGAGTTGGAAAGTAGACTCATGAGGCTTTCCAAAAATAGGTTATACAAAACGTAGTTCAATCGGAGGAGGGAGATATGGCCCCCGAAAGTTGAAAGCTCTGCACTAAGATTTACAATTTCAGCCCTTTAACCTCCAAAACTCTTCAATTATGCTCAACATCTTATTTTAGAGCATACAACCTACACAATGCTCACAAAATGCATTATATACAAAAACATGCTCGACAACGAGTACAAAATCCAGGAAATGGGGACCTCAAATAGGTATGTAAATCATCCAATCAAATACCCCCAAACCTATCTTTTGCTCGTCCTCGAGCAAAACCAAAACAAACAAGGAAAAAGAAAAAGAAAAAGAAAACAAAAGAAAGTAAAAACAAAAAGAAATAAAACATCCAGATAAGTCTTTTAAACCCCTAGGCGATCCCTAGTAGGACGAGTGAAGTCTCGTGAGGGTTTACAGTACGACACCCACAAACGTTTTTCCTGCTGAGCCAACTATAGACAGAGATGCAATAAGGGGCGGACCGAATTGAGGCATATACATGCTAAGACCCCTAAGAAAAAGCTTGGGTTATGCAAGCTAAGGTGCTACAACAAGAGAGATTGCAATTCCATACTTCTTAGTGAACAAAGCTTCAAAAAGCATCGAACACAAGAGTCTTATGATAGCATTTCGCCTCGACTCTATACCTTTCCGGAATCTCTCTCATTTTACCACTCAGAACCTAGGCTCACTCAACAAACATATGCGGCTGGAAATTAAGCACAAGAATTTTCAAATTACATGCATATGACACATTTTGAAAAACCGCTAATGTTTAAATGCAAGTGGACCACAAGAACGGATTTGAACATTAAGAACAAGAGCAAACACCATTTGATGCCTTCATCAACAAACTAAAACTCCTCCTAAAGATCAATTAGGACTTCTTTAAAGTTCAAGTGATGTTATGGTGAATTGGTGGTGGAGAGGCTAGGTGGGTACGGGATTATGGGCTAGCCACCGATTATGCTTAAGCTTTCTATTAGGCACACTCTTCACCATATTAGTGTCTAGGCATAGAATTTTCAATTACACCTCTTGTGCTCATCTTTAAGTTGTTTTACATTTTGGCAACTTTTACACTTCAGAGCTTAAAAGACTTTGGCTTTTTTTTTTTTTTTTTTTGTTTTTTTTTGTTTTTTTTTTTTTTGTTTTTTGGATAGCCTTAATCTTTGCACAACTTACACATCTAGCCTAAGTACATGTTATTTTTACACTTTTGATTTTTCTTGAGTTTCATTATGATATGATAACAAGCCATAATCGTAGCAAATGGGATGGTCTAGTGTTTATGTAAGATATGGTGATGTATATGAGATGGGAGGATATAGTGATGGGGTTTAGTGTGTAGGTCAACATAGATAGGACAATTAAGCACACACACAAGGCATGGGACGTGTTTGGGATATTTGTAGTGACTTAACACACATTGCCTACGTCATCTCTATAGGTATGAGTTAAGCAAGCAAACAAAGGCAAAACCACGGTGATGCTCTTAAAATGGCGTTCTTTAATGTCCAAAGCATAGAGTGAGGTCATTTTATATTTATGCTTATTTATCTACAAGAAGAGTGTTTAAGATGAAATAATGAAACAACATACACTCATAAGGACACTATTTAGGCTCTGGCCTCACACGGGCAGTCTCCACTAATGATCTAGACATCTTAAGCGCGATACCCAATTACTTAGACACTTTTGAGTCTGGTAGGGTGCGTGCAAGCAATGTGGTGTAGCTTTAACTAGCACAACCTTTGCCTAGACTCAGGGAATCAACACATGCAAAAATTGCCTCAAACGGCACAACCCAAAAGCATCTCATTAAAGCAAGCTAATGCTCCAAAATTTGGCTCGAAGTAGGAGAACGGACAAAACTTGACTCACCAAACACACAATCATGCAAAAATTTAAAAAAAAAAAGAAGCATATTCAAAACAATCATGCAAAAATGGTCAAAGGATGACTGCACCCCCAAATCAAAACTCAACACTGTCCCCAATGTTAGAAACAAAAGAGTCCGACGTAATGGCGTGTACCTAACATGACACAAAACACAAAAAACACAATGCGAAAGGCCATCTCAACATAGAGGATAAAATTCCAAAAACTAGTGACTTTTGAAATCGACCTATGTCCGCTCTTTAGTGCATATTTTCAAAAATACGCAATAAAGCTTTCTCAACTTTTGGCACAGGAAAATAGACATGCAAATGCACACTTTTCATTTAGAAAACATTTCAAAATTCAAATTGGAAAAGTGTGCAAACAGACATCGAAAATGGTTCACGTGCAGATTTTTAAAACAGAGCATCGCCCATGACCTTTGGTCGAAGAAATATTCATAACTTTTGAACTCCCACCCAGAATTTTACGTTCTTTATATCGTTGAAACCGTATCGAAAAATCGAAGAACACAACATGAACGAAATAATTTATTTCCTCACCAAACGGTACAGTTTAAATGAAACAGTTGGCCTCAAAATTTCAAAACAGGGTACTTTCGCAAAGGTCAAAATTTTTTTTTGAAAAACTAAAAAGAAAAATGACTCAAATTACGAATTCACACCCCCAAACCTAATATAAACATTGCCTTCAAATTTTTATATGACATTGAGATGCATGGACAATGAATAAACGAAGCATGAGAGGCAAGAACTCAAGACACAAACAACATAAACCTCTTAGGCACTAATCACAACTCAAACCATCCGCACACTTATTCTAAACAAAAATGTAAAAACAAAATATGAACAAATATAAACTAAGAAAAGAAAATGTACCTAGGTGGGTTGCCTCCCACCAAGCGCTTGGTTTAACGTCTCGGCTAGACGTGGCATGGTGCTCAAGCGCTTCGAACTCCAAAATGTTGCAACCTTAGGATAAGGTCCTCGCCCTTTTTATGAGCACTCTTGGCTTGCTCGTCCCTCCAAGACTCGCAAGTTGTCTTTGTTTCATCCCAAGAGATAAAGAACCTTGCTTGACCCACAAGCACCACAACATACTTCCTCAAGAAGCAATAGAAAATCTAAACAAGCACTAAGCACATTAAAAAGTTCCGGCAAATAAACATAAACTCAATACATGCAATTGCCAACAAGAGTTTGGAACACCAATTATTCAAAAGAAATAAACTAAACAAATAAAGCATAAAAATAAAATGCACAAAAAGAATTTTTCTAAATTATGTACTTGTGCTAGGGGTGTCATCAACTAAAGGAGGTTTTACCAAGTTTGGAAATTGATCCTTTTTCACAACCCAAACAAGTTGAGCTGATTTCCCCTTTTCTTTTCTTTCGGGCCTAACTTGGTTAACCAAGTCTTTTCTTACCCAAATTTGCTTAACTCTAGGCGGCTTTTTTCTATTCCTAGATTTTCTTAATTTTTCATGCTTATGGAATTTAAAACAATGAGCTTTTAAGTGCCCTTTTTGAAAGCAAAAATAGCAAGTAGGAGGATGGTTTAGAAAACTCCCTCTTGTTAGGTGACTATGAAGCCTTTGATGTTGCTTCATTTGTAGCGTTTTGACCTCTTTTTCCACCTTGTCTAAATAGACAATGTAGTCACACTCCTTGACTTTTGCTATTTTGAGGGCTTCATCCTTCCTACGAAGTGCTTCATTCGTTTCTTCCAAAGCTTTTACTTTTTGCTCCTTTTCCATAAGCAACTTCCTTGTCTTCCTTGCACATTCTTCTTCAAATTCTTCAAATAGCCTTGTAAGGTCTTCGAATTCCTTCGATGTTTCACACTTTTCTGCTTCAAGTCTCTCAATTTTTTCTTCAAAATCTTTACTCTGTTTGGAGACTTCGCCATTCATCTTCTTTAGTGTGCCATTTTCAACTCTGAGCTTCATAATTTCAAGTACAAGTTTCTTGTTTAGCTCTTGAAGCTTATTTGCCTTTTCCATTTCCAAGGCACTCTCACTTTCAAATTCCTTCTTCATTAGCTGCAACTTCTTCTCAAATTCTTCCCTCATTTCTTCTTTCTCTCGGGAAGTTTCCTCTATTTTCTCTTGAAGCTGAGCATTCCTTTCCTTCAACTCCTCCAGTATAGACATCACAACCCTATTATTATGCAAAACATCCTCGCACACCTTGAGCCACTCTTTCTTCTCTTTTTCAAATGATTTGAACATTGGTTGGCACGATGAGGTGGTTTTTTCAAAGCCATTGGTCTCATCATAGCTCATTGAGAAGTCTTGGTGCGTCCTCCAATCCTGGTTGTAGGAGTTGTTGAGGTTCCCTTCAAATGTCGTCTCTATTGATTGGTCTGGCCAGCTAGGTGACATATCTTTATTGAAATTCTGTGCGATTTCCGGTTGAGAGTCTATAGCATCTTGCAAGAGCTTTCTTATCTTATCTTCCGATGACATGCTCATTGGCGGGGAGCTTGGCCAAGAGTTTTGCATGAAGAAATCCATAGAAACCTAAAAAAAATAAAAATAAATAAAAAATACTAAATTAAAAAGTTCAAATTAGCAATAAACTAACTAGTATCGATATCAATCATCCGCTCAATCCCCGGCAGCGGCGCCAAAAATTGACTAGCCTCTTTTACAGCGACACTCGCAATAGGACGAGGTCGAAGAGTTGCACAATAGTGAATAAGATTCGTTCCCACAGGGATCGAGTGATCGATTACCGAAATTGATTAGCCTAGATGCTATTCAAACAAGCGAAAAAGGATATTTAAACTAAGTAAATTAAACTAATTTAATCTAAGGACTAATGCTAATGCAAGAAATAAAATAACACTAAAATAAATCAAGTGTAATATCGAAGAAAAACATGCTAGGACTTGACTACACCCCACCCTCAATTGACTTCCGTTTTAGACTCAATTATTCACCCAAAACATACTCATGCAATTTGTAGATTCATGCACCCTAATATTAACCTACAATCTTGGTCAAGCAAAGTAGATTACACCCGAAACGTACCCAAGCCTATCTCTCGATTACCCGGAATATACGAATTGAGTTCATTAAGTTTGTTGGCGCACTAAACGAATCCTATACGCTAGCCTAAGTGGGTGTACTTTTCTAGACATGCATAGAGGGCATTTTATCGAACACGTGGTGTGCGTCTCCGGTCAGTACATAACACACCACAATAATTCATTCAAATGGAGATCAATCACTTGAAAGCTTTAAGCATACAAAAATACTCATACAAACCACAAGTTGCACATAAATGGATAAACAAGAATCAATATAAAATATATAGTCATGGGTGGGGTTTCGTCAAATCCTAGCAATATATATTTAGCTCATATTACAAAGAATAGCCATAACATAGATAAAATCAAATAAATACATGGCTATGAAAAAGAATAAAAGAGAAAGGGTTTAGAGAAAACTAATGGAGAGCTTCCTCTTCTTCTTTGGATCTTCTTCTCCTTCTATCTTTCTTCAACTCTCTCTTGCCCAAAAAGGTGGAGTGATGGTGGATGTGGAAAAGTGGTAGTGAAGTTTGTGTTTGGATGTTAGGGAGATTTGGATGCTAGATGGGTTGTGGAAGATGGAAGGTGAGAGTAAAAATGGTGTCTTGGGTTCTTTTTGGTGAGAGTTTTTTTTGGTTTAAAAATATCAAAGGTTTATATAGATGAATGAATTAGGTCAAGGGCAAGGAGGTAAAATCTTGATTTTTAACATATTTTGGGTAAAAGGGGCGACCTGGGGGCGATTTGGATGCTCCTTGGTTGAAGAAAACTGTTGAAAACCCGAGAGGTTAGCGACCTTGAGGGGCGAGCTGCTTGAGCTCGCCTTGGGCTCGCATCTCTCTCGGGTGAAGTTTTCCAGCTTCACGCACCGTCACGAAAATGACCATAACTTTCTCTAGAGAACTCGGAATTGCGATCTGCAAAAAGTGTTGGAAATTAGACTCGTGAGGCTTTCCAAAAATAGGTTACACAAAATGTAGTTCAATCGGAAGAGGAAGATATGGCCCCCGAAAGTTGAAAGCTCTGCACTAAGATTTACAATTTCAGCCCTTTAACCTCCAAAACTCTTCAATTATGCTCAACACCTTATTTTAGAGCATACAACCTACACAATGCTCACAAAATGCATTATATACAAAAACATGCTCGACAACGAGTACAAAATCCAGGAAATGGGGACCTCAAATAGGTATGTAAATCATCCAATCAGTAGTCGCCAAATGATAAAACCCAGAAGCGGGGGTGTTCGCTGCATCAGCCTATTGAGCAGGAACCGACCCAGCAGAAGCACAATGGTAAAACCCCCACTCACGGAAAACCCTCTACACCAAGGAGTCTTAGAATAAAGAGGCAAGAAAGCCTATCCTAATCCGTAACAACATGGGATTCCCAATACAAGTCCAAGAGGAAGTCCTACTACAAACACTCCTAAAATCAAGGGGAAACCCTAAATATCATGTATAAATAGAACCACCTATCCCACGAGGAAGGGGTCGAAAAAAACCAAAAGAGAAAGAAAGCGAGAATTCGAGAGATCTGAGTGTGTAACAAAGCCAAGTAATTCAGTGATATTTTCCTGTCCTCCGGGACTCTGTGGTTTTTTCCCATTCAAGGGTTTTCCACGTAAATCTGTCTTTTGCATGTTCTAATTTTCTTTCTTGTTTGACGTTTGTTTTGATTTAGTTATTGACTCTGTGATAATCCAAAAATCACCGTCAACAATGCTTATTACAATTGATGTTACGAGTCTCTTATAGGCCATGTTTGGTTGGATGGAATGGAATGGAAAGAAAGCCATTCCATTCGTTTGGTTTTTTTAAATGCAATGGAATAGTGATTCCATTAGAATGGGGATTCTACCATTTTGGTGGAATGGGCATTCCATCCAAAAACCAATGGAATGCCTTTCCATTCCAAACTAAAATTTATATTCTATAAATACCCTCATATGCTCCAACTCCATTCCAAAAACACCCTTCTTTCCAAAAATAATATATTATTATTATATATTATATTAATGATATATAAATATATATTATATATATATGTACTATATATTATATTATTATATATATTATATATTTATATTATATAAATATATTATATAAATATATTATTATATATATTATATAATATAATATATATTATTATATATATTTATATTTATATATATATATTATTATATGTATTATATGTATTATATATTATATATTATATATATATAATATATTATTAAATTAAATAATATATTATTATATTAAATAATATATAATTATATATAATATACTTTTATATTTTGTTATTATTATCCATAATATATCATGTTATTATAAATGTTTTATAATTAGGGGGATTTTGGTACTCCATTCCATTCCATTGTTAACCAAACAAAATAATACCAATTCAGAGACTAATTCTAAAGTTCCAACCAAACAAAAAACTTAGTTATCATTTCCTTTCCATTCTAATTCTTATTCCCATTACCATTCCGATTACCATTCCACCATGTAACCAAATGTGACCATAGAGTATTGACCAATAACTCGACTATATATGTTTAAAAAAATATAATTTTATTAAAAGTTTCAATAAATATTTTTTTAATATATGTCTGTCGTAGAAATTAGAATTTTAATTAGTTGAATAAATTTAAATTTATCTAAAAGGGTGGTCCAACAGCGGGGCGGTGGTGGTGGCGGTGGCGGAGGGGGTATTTATAGGAAATTAGGAAAAGGGTTAATTAAAAATTGCACCATTGGGCCACTGTGGCCCAACGGTAGTGGAGACCAAGGTTCCGGTTCAAAACCGAGGGGGGTGGGGTTGGAGGGGGCGTTCTCGTTCATTCGGTTCCGATTCCCAAATCCGACTAGTTGGTTCCTTAAAAATAAAAAATTAATTTTAAATTTTTAAAAGAATTATTAGAAAACTTAAAAAAAAAAAAAAAAAAAAAAAAACATGTTAAATCAGTTTATTGGGTAACTAGAAATTAATATATATATATATATATGAAAAACTAAAATAAAAATAGAAATAAAACTAAAAAATTTAAATTAGGCTAGCCTTGCACTTAATTTTTACCACAATTAAATTGCCTACATATCCTCGATTTTCTCTTACCTTTTATTCAAGGTTTGGTGTTGGAAGTTGGAACCCAGAACCATAACTAATCGCTGTCAGTGCCTTCAGTTCCAGTGGTTTGGTCATTGTCAAAGAAATCGTAAACTAATTGTTGATCGATTTCTTGTTGTTTGTGTTGCGCCTTAGTTCAATCATTAACACAAACTTGGACTTGAATTGATTCTGGACTCATAACCGAACGTCTTTCATCCAAAATATTTCCACCGGCACTAAACTCTTGTTCCACAGCCACGGTAGAAATCGGTGTTCCAATAATTTGTTTGGCTATAATAGCCAAAATTGGAAAATGCCTTTCATGCTCCTTCCACCATTGCTGGATATCAAATTTTACGTCTTTCGTAAACTCCAAAGAGGTTTTTAGAAAAGTTTCACCCTCGGAATACGAGCCTATCCCTAACGAAGAATCAGTTCATATATTTTTTTCTTCTTTGTGATAAGAGTCGAGACCCTAACCCCTTTAATGTGGAGGATGGAGGAGCTTGAGATGTAGTTTTGGTTTGTGGATCATTAATGTTCAGTGACGGACCATAAATTCTAAGATATTCGTCATATAATTCATAAAATAATGACTTAATTTTAGTACAATAACTGTAAGGATTCCCATTCTTTGATTGGCTTATTTCATGGACAAACCACGTGTTGGGGTTTATTGTGTAAGGGTAGTTTAGGTGATTGAACTTCAAGCTCGAAAGCCCTTTCAAGACCTCAAGGTTGACAAGCACGCCAAAAGTATAATCTCTAGTGCTTGGTTTTCTTTGAAGAGATTTAGATTGCACATACACACTTAGCATTCTTACATTTATGTGCATACTCTTCACATGTCACATGTCACATTTCACACTTGTACTTTGATGTTGTATCTTGTTATGTGTATTTGTGTCTTTTAATTCGTTTCCCGATAGTTTTCGGAAACGTCCGCGCATGCATTAGAATGTGCTTGGTTTTGCGCGAAGATCGCCTACGGAGAATGCCCTTGGCTTCTCCTTGGTTTTCACCTCTGTTGGTGATCGACGGTTATGATCGGTGGCCTAGCCGCTGAATGAAACCGCCGTTTGCATCCAGAAGTGTCTGGAGCAATTCTACGGTTACGATCAGCGGCCACGACTGTCGTTCGAAACCGCCGTTTATACCTGATCGATTTATTCTCTCGGGTTTGATTCGACGGTTGGATTGGCGGTTACGAAACCGTCGAATGAAACCGCCGTTGATGCTCTGTTAGTTTCGGGCTCAATTCGACGGTTGTGATTGGCGGCCTGGCCACCGATTGAAACCGCCGATCGGTGCGTTTCAGGGGCAAACTTGTCTTTTCACATGCCCTGTTCTTGATGTTTATAAATATCACACATTCTCATTTTCTGAACATATGTTCTTTAACTCTAAGAACCCTAAACTTCAAAGAGAGACATTTGAGAGAAAATCAAATTAAGAACACATTTTTAACACTCAAAAACTATTCTCATATGCATCAAATTATCATCTAGCATTTTCTAGCATAGTTAGGATGCTTGCTTGCATGGGTTTTGGTCAACACACATTCTTTAGTAAGTTCTTCACTATTATCATATATAATTAGTGTTTTATTTATCATTGACATCTCTTATATTATTTGTATGTTCTTAGAATATATTCTAGATACAAAATAGAGATCGTTGTGTTGACATGATTAAGTGTTGTATTTTGATAACTATCTAGGTTTTTATAATCTATGTTTAGCTAAACTATTTGACATGTCATCTAGCTTTTAATATCTAGGATTGAATTAATTGCAAAATCATCATCCTAGATAAGCATATAGGGTTACCTAGCTCTAATTGCATTTTTGGATATTTCATATATTCACTTAGGTTGTATTATCTCTTCTTAGAGAATTAAGTCTTGTGTTGCTATCGGG
Organism: Acer yangbiense; assembly: GCA_008009225.1. Lineage (NCBI taxonomy): Eukaryota > Viridiplantae > Streptophyta > Magnoliopsida > Sapindales > Sapindaceae > Acer > Acer yangbiense. Next base: position 20,286,659 of record CM017770.1, on the reverse strand, counting down.
ATTAGGTAGCTTAAATCACAAGCAATTGGATTAGGTCCACTTATACCGGGATTAGGTAGTTGTGATGATTATTGATCGGGATTAGATCATTAAACTGGGATTAGGTTGTAATCATTTCAATTAGTGGATTCGAGGTTCGTGTGTGGCGCACATAACAGCCCGTGGTTTTTCCCGTGAGGGTTTCCACGTAAATATCAAGTGTTATTTACATTCCGCACCTTATTACACTTGTTATATTATTGTGACTAATTAGGGGCATTTTCGTAAAATTGATATACATGTGAAAATTGGGTAATAACGATTAAAATCTATTCACCCCCCCCCCCCCCCCCCCTCTAGATTATATATAGAACACACCGTTTATTTGTTTCAATAACTACTAGCATCAACTTCTTCTTATGCTAATCCTAAACATTTATAATAAAATTTTAAATACTCATTCAAACTATCCACTTTACAACATGGATCAAAACACAATACAAGCAAATAAATAGATGGAAAGTACCTATAATAGTCTAACCATTTATTTCTCATAGCATCAATGCAAAGACATAATTGTTCATCGGTTGCACACTCAAAAAATGCACCAACAATATTAATACTCTCAATAATAAATAAATTAGTAGTAGGATAATAAATACCAGATAAATTGTTAATAGCCTCATTAAAAACTTTTACAATTGACAAATTCTTGTACAAATATCCCAATTTTGTGCATGAAGAATAATGTTAGAAACATTATATTGCATAAAATTAACTAATAATTCTCTATATTTATAACTTTCCGCAATCAATTTATAAATAGAATTCCAACGAGTTGGAACATCATGAGAAAATCTAATATGACGCATACCACTTGATCTACAAAATTTTGATCATGCTTACATTACAGAAGCATGTTTCCACAAATAATGAAGAGCGTCTCTAATATGTTTAATAAACTTTTGAAGAACCTTTAATCCACTTTGAACAAATATATTTAAAACATGGCAAGCAAATCTTTGATGAAAAATTCTACCACCAAAGTAAGGATTGCATAACTCACGTAACAAAGAAATAGCTATGGTATTGTTAGAAGTATTATCAAAACAAATTACAAAAATTTTATTTTTAATTTTATACTCTTCGAAGATAATTTTAAGCATTCTATAAATATTATTAGCAGTATGTGAATCAACAAAAACTATCAATGCAAGAATTCTTTTTTGCATTATCCATATAATGGCAAGTGACATCCAAGTATGAATGCACCACCCAATGGTCACTTCATATCGGCACATATGGAAACATAACCTTTATAATTATTAAAAAAAATTACAAATTCTTTTTTTCTTTTTTTATAAATATCATAAAGTGTACATGTGAAAGTAGTTCTAGGAACACAACAATATGACATGCAGTGGGATTTGATGTTTGTTGACAATAATTAAAACTAATTTTTTCACTAAAACTAAATGGTAAGTGTTCTACAGCAACTATTCTAGCTAAATGTTCTCTATTACTTACATCACTATATTTAAATAATGGGGTATTATCATTTGGGTCCCTAGGTTTTTTTGAAATATTTGTTTTTTTACCCATTATCTATTTTTCACTAGCTTGATCCCCATGTTTTTAAAAACCCATAAATTATGTCCATCTGACTAAATTTTTAACGGTCATCTCTCACAAAAAGGTAAAATGACCTTTTTACCCTTAAAAAACTTAAAATAATAAATAAAAGGAAATTGTAAAAATATATTAAAATTAATAAAAAGGGTAAAAATACGAATGAAAATCTGGAGTTTTTTATAAGTAAAATAATCAAATAGAGTAAAAAAAAAAAAACTTTATGAGAAAATAATCTGATATTTAAAAAAAAATGAAAATGAAAAGAAAAAAAAAACATATAAATAAATTTAAAAAACGAAAAAAAAAAAAATTAAGGTCGACATAGAGGTGGCAATGGGGCGGGTCAAGGCCAGATCGGCCTTCCCCAAACCCAAAACCCAATTTTTAAAGGTTACCCCAAGCTTGACCCGTGACCTGGCCGGGTTAAAAACTTTCGTCCTTCCGCCCCAAACCCGACCTGTTTGAGGCAGGGGTACCCCAAACCTGCCCCGTTTGACCCGTTTCAAAATTATATATATATTATGGGTCAAACGGGGCGGGGCGGGGCGGGCCGGGGCAAAAGGGACCACCCCATACCCGATCCGATAACCCAGCCAGGTCAAAAACTTTGCCCCAAACCAGCCCCTAGGTTTTATGAGAAGAAGTTCTCCATCGATGGAGTCCATGTCCAAACTAAGGCAGGCATCAAATCTTCAAATACAACAACTCAATAAAATCCAACAAACCTTAAACTGAATACAATTCATCATTTTCCAAGAATTAATCATGGAAAACCTGGAAAAATAGAAAAGTTCTTTTATTCCCTTATTTTCTCAGCAACCAAACAAAACCTAGAGTTTCAAGCCACACAAATCAGATCAACATGAAGCTCTTCTCATCAAGTATTATCACCCAAAAAAAAAGAACCCGGAAGATAATTTTTGAATTAGTAAAGAAAAAGTAACTGAGAGAACGAATCCTGGAATTACAGTCACGAGCAAATCAACAAAAGCAATTACGTCTGTTCTACAGTTAGGTGAAGAAAAGAAAGGAGATGGAGATCCAATCTGGATCTCTACTTCATTGCAGAATCGATTCATCGATTAATAGAGAGTCGGACTCTGACATATCCTGATATAAGGGTTTATTGATAAGATCTGTGTAGTTACTAGAAAGATTTGCAAAAAAACCCTAACCAATTTCGGGTATGGTGCGATTTCGGGTTTGGGTTTGGAGATCCTGATGGATTTTGAGCAAAGCAGAGAATCACAGGTACTTTGTTTGTGCGATTATTGTGATTTCGATTTTGCTGTGCAAAAGTTCTCTCTTCGATTTCGTCTTATGCGGTTGGTGCGTTTTCGACTTTGTTTGGTGGTGGTTTCTAGGTGGGTGTTCTAGATGGGGATGAGGATGGGTGTTATGAGTGATGATGGTTTCTAGGTTTCTGGGTGTTTGTTCATGGGGAGCCGATATTGATACTCATAAATATGATAAGTACGTCCATATTTTAATAAAAAATATAATTACAAAAATATCTCAATAGAAATTTACCAATAAGGAAAAATTAGTTTAATTAAGGAGGGTGTATTCAATTACGATTCTTGAGGACATTTAAAGACATTTTTTAAGTTACAGGTTTTCATAGATTTCTACGGACTTTTACAAATCCACATGGATTTTTATTGATTTGTTTAGACATCTATTTCAGACTTTTAAGGATTTTTTTAGACATCTATCTCAGACTTTTATGGATTTGTTTAGACATCCATGGACTTTCATGGATTTGTTCTCTCTGACTTCTATTATAAATGGAGAATTATACTACTATATGGCCCAATGACACAATATATACACTCAACCAATATGATCCATTAATATAATTTGTAGTACTAACAACAATCTCTGCTTTCTTCCTTTTCTTTTCTATTACTTTTCACCTCCTTAATCAGCTATTTCCTTTTCCAGTTCTCCATTTGGACTTTGCTTATGGCTTCATTATAGAATTTTTTTTTAAATTTTTTTTTGTCATGTATTATGTTTCAATAAGACAAACGTATCACATTATCTATATAATAATTTAATAACATACGTCTATGCATCCATTTGTGAATTTAATTAAAAACCATCATTTTTTTTAAGCAAATAAATGTTGATTGATTATTAGGCATTTTTTTTCAAAAATGTTTGAATATATAGGACAATTTTATCATGTATCATGTCATCAATATACTCGTTCAATATAATTAGTATATGTAATAAGGTCGGGTGGTAGCATGCATGCGTTATGGCTTTAATCATTAGAAATAAGGCATAATATTTTAGGCGGATTGGTGGATTTGGTGGATTTCCAAATGGAAATCCAAGATCAATCCAATGAATTTAAGAATTTAGGATCCAATCCGATCCAATCTTTTGTATTGGATTGGATTGGATCATGCATACCCCTACCAAAATCTATGATCTTTCTCCACCATAACCAAATTTGGGAGCTTGCTCAAGCAACTGCATTAGTCTTTATTATTTATTTATTTTCAAGAAAGCTACCCCTTAGGCCCTTACATAAGGTTATATACAAACCTATTTATCAACCTTTGAATCAAAATCCAAGAGATGTTATGTGTTAAAAAGACAAGTAAGTTTGTATATAACCTTATATATATTTATATGTTAAAAAGCCTAAATTATTACATTTTCTTTTTTTTGTTGTTGTTTATAAAACTCATTAATGTAGTTCAACAAACCCATTAATACTGAATATAAATTAATTTACTAGTTAGTGATCATTTTTCCTTCTCTTCTCCTAAGTCTCAACATACGAATACGAATTTGAAGAGATTGTGAGGACATTGACATTTGGATGTGAATCGATTCTCGACACTATCTACAGAGCTGGCGTCTTCTAGGTACACACTTTTGACTATGCAATGTGTTATTTTCTTAGGGATTTTAACAATCTGTTTATGCATAAAGGAGATGATGTTGATGATGACCACGCTGGTGGTGTCAATTTTTATTTATTTATTTATTTTAAGTAATTGAAATTCGTATGTTGGGACTTGGGCGTCTCCTGGGTACACACTTTTGACTATGCACTGTGTTATTTTCTTAGGGATTTTAACAATTTGTTTATGCATCAAGGAGTTGATGTTGATGATGACCACACTGGTGGTGTATTGCAGTCGAAAAATCAGCAAGGAAAGATCATCGATCATGATTATTTTAGCAGAGAAGAAGTGAGAAGAAGCAACACGTTTCTGTTTTTTGAGAGAGAGAGAGTAAAGTCCACCAAAATCTTTGGGGAGAAGGCCGGACATGTTATGACATTTGATATTTATATCTCTTACCATCAAGTTCACCAAAATCCACCAAAATCCATGGCCTAAGAAAATCCTTTAAAATCTAGTCCTAATTGAATACACCTTAATTAATTCTTGTAGACATTTTAAAAGTCACAATTCAATACACCCAGATTTGGAAGGATTCTTTAAAAGTCTATAGAAATCTGAATTGAATACCATTGGATTAATATAGACTCTTTTAAAATCTTTAAATGTCTGAATTGAATACATCAGGATTTGTAATGTCTTTAAATATCCTCAAGAATCCTAATTGAATACACCTCCCTAAAAATAAACAAAAATACTATTTACACCCATTAATTACACCCATATCTTCAAATATACAGTAGAACCCATCTAAATTAATATTTTTGGGAAATGTGTAGAAGTCGGTTTTCTTATTTAGGGAAGGTTTCTTTTTCGGGATTCCTTGTTTAGTCGGTTTTCTTTTTAGGGAAAGTTCCTTTTTTTTTTTTTTTCAGGATTCCTTGTTTAAGAAAGATTTATTAAGAAAATTTTCAATTCCTTTTAGGAATGTGATTACTTAGAAACCAAGGATACTCACCCTATAAATAGTGAGGTTTATTTTTTGGTTATATATAACAAGAGAGATCTCAAGATATGATATACCTAAAAATTCTATTCCTAACAACTCCTAAAAATTCTCTATTTTTTATCTTCTTTGTTATAACAAGAGGACAATTCTAAAGATGAAGGATTAAGTCAAACATAGCAAACATGGTGACATTGTGCAAACTAGCATTTTGAAGTACTTTTCTAGTTCTTGATTATTATATAATATATTTTGTACTTTTATGTAATTATTAATTTATACGATAGTTAGGACTAAAATTTTATATTGGGTTTCAAAAAGAAATTATTAATTATTACGATAGAGGGGTTTATTAATTTTTTACATTGACCCGAGTCAGGACCGAGATTTTTTTATTAATTTAGAGAGGATATTAATTTATAGAAGATTAATTTACAAGGGTTCTACTGTATCACATTATTTTTTTTTTTTTAAATTACTAGAAATTGTACACAAAAAGTACCAGGCCATGGACAATCAACATTTGGCAGTTAATGAGGTAGATTTCTTGGTTATTTATAGTTTAGAATTAAAAATACCTTGACAGTTTTAAAAAATCTAGTTTGACAAAGCTCACTTTCTCATCTTCTTTCCATTATTTTTAAGGTTGTAGACTTCCTCGACAAGTTGTTGTGATATGATCACCAAGAAAGGCCAACTACAAAAGAAGCAATGGTAAGATTTGCATAGCGTTTAATCGTTTATGTCCCACTACTCCTTTTGATTATATATTTATTCTACTTAGGTGGACAATCCTTTGTGAATAAAACACCATTTCTTTTCTTGCTTGCAGGCCCATCCTTATTTCTTCCCGAACAAAAACGCAAAAAGTAGCAAATCGAAATCGTTCCTAGTATACATACTGGATTTCAGATGCTTCTAAGATAGTGTCTTTTCTGTGTCCAGTGGCCTTGCCCTTGCTTTGTGATTGACTGAGCCTTAAATTTGGGGTCGTTTACATGTTTTCTCGGCACAACACAATCAGACCACCTCCATCCCCTCGCTCTTTTTTCTTTTTTGTTCATTTTAGTTTTCCTTAACTTTATATTTTTTTTCTTCTCATTATTACTGTTGATTTGATGTGTGCTCTTAACTCATTGAATGATTTATTGACCTGTTTTCAGTCAAAAAAAATACTATGCACATTAGAATCCTGTGTTTTTTTTTTTTTTTTTCAATAGCCCAATAAAATTTATCATTTGTAAAATTGGGTGTGTTAATAACTTATGAGGGTTTATAAATAAATTGTATTGAAATTAAAACATTCATTTAAATAAGGATACTATTGGCATTAAGATGAGTATTTACAGTAATGTTTTAATTTTAAATTTTAAATATGGGTGTATTTATAAATATGGGTGTGCTTATCATATTTATGAGTGTCAATATCCGTACCCTTATTCTTGGTATTCTTGTTTTTATTTCTGTTTTCTAGGCCCGGGTGAATGTTTGCATTAATTCAATCTCCATATTCATGTGTTATATTAAATAAATATAACAGCCAGCTTTTGCTTCACTTTTTACTGAAAACAAGAAACCGTCCTCGACATTAAAAAAAAAACACAAGAGAGACTATTAGCTAGAGATTGAAGACAACGTCAAAAAAAAATGGTGAATGTTTCTTTTCAAAAAAAAAAATCGTTTTTTTCCCCCTTTTTTTTGTTATATAAAAAAAATAATTTTGTTATGTAAATGAATCTCCACCTTCCATTTAAGACTTTTTATGGTGGAGATTCAGAATTTTTTTTTTTTTTTTGAATTATATTATAAATATTTAAAATAAACTATTTTCTAATTTTTTTGGTGTTGACACATGGCATGTTTATGGTTCAAAGACAAAAATACCCTTGGAACCATTAACCGTAACTAACATCTAACTCACGAAGGGACCAAATTGATGGGTTTTCAAAAACATATGGACCAAGTCAGTGAAAAATGGACAATGGGTAAAAAAACAGATATTTAAAAAAAACATAGGGACCCAAATGATAATACCCCTTAAATAATCGATGATTAGGGGAAATGTACCTGGAAATTTGGCTTAGTGAACGGCCAATGGCCTTTTAGTTTGGATTCTTGGTCGATATATGCTTCTGATATGTGTCATATCCTTCAGATTTAGAACACTTAAATTCTTTGTGGCAATAATTGCAAACCACTATAACACTTCCATCTTCTCTAGTAATTTTCTTCATATGGATTACAAAGAGATGCGATTTGCACTGTTTCTCTTCATCAAGTGCTTCAAAAGTTGGAAGGGGGATCAGGGATATTTTGTGATTGGCTATCGTAGTATGGGGTAGAATTGGGTTCGGTAATTGTTAGAGGGGGGTTAGGAGGGTTTGTGGATTCAAAATAGGCTTGATGTTGTAGAAACTTGAATATATATATAAAACGTGTCTAATATAAACTAGAAGGGGGGTGAATAAATTTTAACCAACTATTACCAATTTTCGTGTTTAGTCAATTTTCAAAGAACAACCCCTATCTAGTCAAAAATAACAATAAAGTGTAAAATGCGGAAAATAAATAACACTTGAATTTTTACGTGGAAACCTACACGGGAAAAACCACGGGCTGTTATGTGCGCCACACATGAACCTCAATCCACTAATTGTAATGGTGATTACAACCTAGATTGATCACATCAAACTCTATACGGTTACTAATCCACCACTACTACCCGCAGACATTCAAAAGTGAATCTAGTCCATTGCTTGCAAACTACCAAATGGTAAATACAAGTCTTAACTCTCTTAAGAGAAGAGATAACACAACCTAAGGTGAATATATGCAATATTCAAGATGCTAAAATGCTAGGTTAAACATTTAAGCTTATCTAGGCATGGATGAATATGTTAGAGACATTCATAGATATCATGTGGCTATATGGCATTCATACAACCTAGCTATATGTGCAAATCAAACCCTATAGGCAATAGCTATCATAAACAACTCACAAAGCACAATAAAAACTATCTTGAAACTAATCAAGTCATAAAGATGCAATCTTGAGACTAGTCAAGTAATAAAAAAGCTATCTTGAAGAGAAAGAACATGTGAAGTGATGCAAATAATGTTCTAACTACAAGTCATGTGAGTAAAGAAGAAAACCCTATAAAAATCCAACTAGAACATGCTAGATGATGTATGAAACATGAAAGTATGATGGGTGTTTGTGATTTGAGTAATAAAAATCAAGTCTTGATACCTTTGTTTTGAAGATACTCAATAGCTCTCAAAAGATGTAATCTTTGCTCTAAAAAATGACCAAAGGCTATCAAGACATATATATATGAGATCCAAGCAAAGTGGTGTCATTTTGGAAAAAACGCTCCAACTTCTCGCCTATTGCGCTGGTGCTGCACTGGTCGAGTAGCGCAAGACCAACGCACCACGACCAGCGACAGAACACTAAATGAGTTGTGCTGGTGTGTTGCGCATGACCACCATCACACGACCAGCGATAGATCTCTGTCCTAGTTGCACTGGTCATGCGCATGAGCACATGCGCACAGCGCACTACACACAACTCCAAAACACACAAAAAATGTGCAAGTGTGATTAGTGTAAAATAAACATACAATAAGCAAATATCACACATGCATGCTAGAGTAGTGTGTGTGTGCAACTAAATCTCTTCAATATAGAGTCAAGACAAGTAGTCTACCTTACTTGAAGCACTTGAAGTCCACAATGAGGTCCTTTGACATTTGATGAGGATTTCTTCAATCCTAAGCTACCCTTACATATTTGAACCCCATTGTGATTTTTTGAACAAAATAAGCCAATCAAAAAGTGAGGAACTTACAATCTCCCCATTTGGCTATTTTGTGACAAAATCAACACTCACAAAATCAAAAAATTGTTGGTCAACAAAATTTTTCTACATTACAATAAAGCTCCTAGACTAAGTCTTGAACATCTTCAAGTCAATTCCAAGCTTGTAGAAAAATCCAACCTACACACAATCAATAAGAAATATACCTTCCAAGACCAAGTGTGTGAGAGGTGCTTATAACAAGAGTGATTGCAATTGCTAATCAAGGAAATAAAACAATACAATCAAAAACAATGTAATCATACAATGAAATGCAACTCCCCCTAAATGCAATCCCAACATGGGTTACTCTCTCTCAACTCCCCTTAAATGCAATGCCAAGAATGGCACAAAATCTCCCCAACCCTACTCCCCCTTTTTGTCATGAGATAGGCAAAGGGAGTCTCCCATAATAGGTAAGCATCAGTAAGGAGAGCTCGTAGCACAAGCACATATGCATATTCATATAAGCAATTTTATGCAACTCAATTAAGTAAGAGAGATTCAAGGATTTTTATTCTAAGAAAAAGTGTGTCAAAGGTGCTTTGCATGCAAGACATGTTGCATTTAAGATCAAAAGCAATGGTATTTGGCAAAGCAAACAACAAAGGTTTCCAATAGAATTCAAACCAATTTCACCATTTGTCATGAAAAAAAAAAAGAAGCAAGGAGATAGAGTTTAAGCATTTCAATATTAAAGAGCAACTATATCCAACTTTATAAGCAAAACAAGACATGAACAATTTTGCACCCTATTTGATTTTTCCGGGTGAGATACTCGTATGATAGTAGCCTTGTTCTACCAATAAAGAATTAGAGACTTTGGATTTTAAGATCCTTATTTATTTGAGTTTCAATGTTTGCTTTTGCACACAAATTTGCATTCAAGATTTAGCAATCAAATGTTTCACATTTTTTCATCTCATACTTTTCAACTTAAGCATGTCATTAAATAGAATCATCATGTCATGGAGATCAATTAAAGGTCATTCAAAAAGTATTTCCAAGTACATCTCCTATTCCAAAAATGCATGTTTGAACATAAATATGACATGGATTGCAAGCAAGGTAATGTAGCACACTTATTAAGAAAATACATATAAGTATGTACAACCAATCATCTCAAGCAATTAAATAAGAGGCATAAAATATATTAATGTAGTACAATGCATGATCATGCAACTTTGCTCCCTTTGCTTAAGCTCCCCATATGAGGTCAAGACATACCATTTCAACCTAAGTGACAAACCCTAATAGACTTGCTAAGGTTCCCAAATCTAAGAACGTCTAAGGGTTTTGTAAACAAGTCCGCTAGTTGGTCATTTGTTCCCACATGTTCCAATGCAATGGTTTTGCTCTCAACTAGCTCTCTTATGAAATGGTGTCTAATGTCAATGTGCTTTGTCCTAGAATGTTTGACGGGATTTTTAAAAATGTTAATGGCACTCATGTTATCACAAAATAAAGTAAGAGTACCTTGCTCCAAGCCATAATCGACTAGCATTTGTTTTATCCACATCAATTGAGTGCAAGCACTACCGGCGGCAATGTATTCTGCCTCGGCCGTGGATAGGGAAATTGAGTTTTGCTTCTTGCAAAACCAAGAAACCAAATTATTCCTAAGGAAGAAGCAACCGCCTGATGTACTCTTCTTATCATCACAATTTCTCGCCCAATCGGCATCACTAAATCCAAGAAGACTTGGATTAGTGTCAAAGGAGTACCAAATCCCATGATTTGAGGTACCATTCACAAACCGAATGATCCTCTTCACCGCAACAAGGTGAGACTCTTTGGGATTAGCTTGGTACCTAGCACAAACACCTACACTAAAACAAATATCGGGCCTACTTGCGGTCAAGTAAAGCAAGCTACCTATCATGCCACGATATAGACTTTGCTCAACATCCTTTTCACTAGCATCTTTGCTAAGTTTCAAGGTTATGCTCATGGGTGTGTCACAATGTTTGGCATTTTTAAGGCCAAACTTCTTCTCTAGGCTCTTAGCATATTTAGCTTGGGATATGAGGATCTCATCATGCATTTGCATGATTTGCAAGCCTAGGAAGTAATTTAGTTCACCAACCATGCTCATTTCAAATTCATGAGACATGGCATCAACAAATTGTTGAACTTTCAAGTTGTTAGTGGAACCAAATACAATGTCATCAACCTAAATTTGAGCTATGAATAGCTCATCTTTAGTACACTTGATGAGCAATGTCTTTTCAACACTACCTCTAGAGTAGCCGTTGTCAATAAGATAAAGAGTGAGGCACTTATACCAAGCCCTCGGTGCTTGTTTCAACACATATAGAGCCTTCTTGAGGCGATAGACATGAGAGGGGTGGTGTGGATCCACAAACCCCTTAAGTTTCTCAACAAACACTTCCTCACTCTTGACATCCATTTGGTGTAATTTGAACTTGTACACACAAGAAATGGATAAGAGAAGCCTTATAGACTCTAGACGGGCAATGAGAGCAAATGTTTTCTCAAAGTCGATACCCCAATTTGAGAGTACCCTTGTGTAACAAGTCTTACCTTGTTTCGCACAATGTTGCCATCCTTATCGGATTTGTTCCTAAACACCCATTTAGTGCCTATGACATTGGTGTTTCTAGGTCTAGGAACAAGAGTCCAAACCTCATTTCTCTCAAATTGGTTTAGCTCTTCTTGCATGGCAAGAACCCAAAACTCATCCTCCAAGGCTTTATCAACCTTTTTAGGTTCTATTTGAGAGGTGTAACAAGTATAGCTAATTTGATTAGCTATTCAATGCTTAGTCCTAACACCCTTTCTAACATCTCCAATGATATCATCTTTATCATGGAGTTTTCTAACCCAAATAGCGGGTTCATTACAGTCCAAAAGAGGAACTCTATTGAGAGGTAAATCATCATCTTCATCTTGGTTTGACTTCACACCACTTGAAGTCTCACCACTCTCTTTCAAAGGAAGGTCATCTATCTCACAAACATCCTCCTTATGGTCATCATGTTTGGGCCTACAATCATCAAAGACAACATTTGATGATTCCATAACACTTCGAGTCTTTAGATTAAAAACTCTATAGGCCTTGCTATTAAGTGCATACCCAATGAAAATACCATCATCACTCTTGGCATCAAACTTGCCAAGTTGATCTCGGTCATTTAGTATATAGCACTTTCTTCCAAAGATGTGGAAGTAGCTCACATTGGGTTTTCTACCCTTCCATAACTCATAGGATGTTTGTTTAGTCCCGGGCCTAAGGAATACTCTATTCCCTATGTAAAAAGCCGTATTGATGGCTTCGGCCCAAAGGTTCCTAGGGACTTTGTTGCTAAGTAACATGACTCGGGCCATCTCTTGGAGGTTTCTATTCTTCCTCTCAATAACACCATTTTGTTGAGGAGTCCTATGGGCCAAAAATTCGTGGGAAATGCCTAAGTCATTGCAAAAAATTTCAAAGCTAGCATTTTCAAATTCTTTCCCATGATTACTCTTAATTTTCTTAATGCTTTTAATGTGAGAAGTTTTCTCATTTTGAATTTTGACACAAAGCATTTTGAATTTCTCAAAGGCTTCGGACTTTTCTCTAAGGAAGTAAGTCCATGTGAACCTGGAGAAGTCATTAACAACCACAATAATGTATCTTCTACCACCTAAACTTTCGGTTTGGATGGGACCCAAAAGGTCCATATGGAGAAGTTCCAAAGGCTCTTTGGTGGAAAGGTATTTACCTTTCTTGTGCACACTCTTGGTTTGCTTTCCTTGTTGGCAAGGTCCACAAACTCCCTCAACCTTTTTCCCAAGCTTGGGAAGGCCTCTCACAACATTCAACTTATCAAGGACTTTCAAGTCCCTATAGTTCATATGGCCAAATCTATAGTGCCACACTTCAACTTGCTCACTAGTAGACAAGTTACAAAAAATGAGATTGGACTCAAGACAATAACAATTGTCACTTGATCTCTTGCCTTTCAACAAAACTTGCCTATTTTCCTTAAGAATAGAGCAATCAACTTTGCCAAACATAACCGAAAGCCCTTCATCACTCAAATGTGATATAATAATGAGATTGGCTTGCAAACCATCTACATAAAGAGCATTGGGCAAGGAGGGTAAACCAGGAATGGATATATTACCTTTCCCTATGACCTTTTTCTTAGATCCATCACCAAAGGTGACAAATCCACCATCCTCCATCACAAGAGTTTTAAAGAAACTCTTGTTTCTGGTCATGTGCCTAGAACACCTACTATCAAGGTACCAAGTGTTGGAGGTATTTGCTTTCAAGGAAACTTGGGCCACATAGCAATAATACTCATCATTTCTATTCATCCTAGAAGCAACATGGTCATTCCTAGGAGCCATTGGTCCATTAGCTCTAAGTTTCCTAGGTGCATGCATTGTGGCTCTTCTAAGCATATTTTTCTCAATCATGCTTTCTCTTCTACACAATTTAATATACTTAAAGTAATTAGGCCTAATGTGGCCTTCAATTCCACAAAAATGGCAAGTATGAGTAAAATAGGAGTTCATACTATAGCCTTGTGCAAGCATTTGTGGCATTCTTCGATTTTGAGTTGCTCTTGGATGTTGAGGCAACTCTCTCCTTTGTGGTTGAGCCAAGTTGGCATGTCTTCTAGGTTGAGCATGAAAGACCCTATGTCGAGCTTATGGGATCCATTGTTGTAGAGGTCTTGGTTATGGGGGTCTTGGTTGAGGAGATCTAGCTTGTGGTGGTGGAGCTCTTGTTGGAATCCTTGCTCGAGCTTGCTTGGAGGATTCACCAACTTCAACCCACTTGGTTGATTGTTGAGGGGTTTGAGCATTTTCAACCTCTTTGCTCTAAACAAATGTTGTCTTCTTCAAGGATGTGGCTTCCATTTCTTCCACGTATCCTAACCCCTTCTTGTCACTAGGACTCTTCCCACAAGATAGCATTTTGTCAAGCTTCTCGGTTCCAGAAGTCATCTTAGCAATCAACCCTTTTGCTTCCATGAGCTCTTTCCTCAAGCTTTCGTCATTCTTCTTGGCCAAGAATAACTCCATCTTCAACCCTTCTTCCATCTCTTTTGCTTTACTCATTTCCTTGCTCAAATGAGTCACTTTGGAAGTCAATTCGAGCTTCCCCCCTTTTAACTTTTGTATCTCCTTTTTTTTTCTTCAATCTTGAGTTCTCAAAGAATCTCATGAAGTCATCATAGTCCATCTCTTCATCAAATTCAAAATTAAACATTGAGGAGTTGCTCCAACCATTTGAATCATTTTCATCTACTTTTTCTTGCTTATCCTCTTCCTCTTCTTTATCACTCATAACTTCATTGCTATTGTGAGAGGATAAGAAAGCAATGAAGTTGGCAACTTGGTCTTCATCATCATTCGAAAACTTGTCTTCATCTTCTAGGTTATCACTATCACTCCAAGTAACCGCCATGGCCTTTCCTTTCTTTTTCTCCAAATTTGCACATTCCAAAGCAATATGTCCAAAGCCACTACATTCATAGCACTGGACACCTTTCTTGTGGTCTTTCTCTTTAGATTGCTCCAGTTTCTTGAAATGAGCCTTCTTCTTCATAAACTTTCCCTTGGAGCCAAAACCTTTCTTCTCAAATCTCATAAAATGCTTGGACTTCTTTACCATCAAAGCAATTTCTTCATCCTTCTCTACCTTGATGCTCTTTAAGGCAAGACTCTTCTGCTTCTTTGGAGGTGTAGATGTAGGACCCTTCCTAGATTCATAGGCCAAGAGCCTTCCAATTACTTCACTTGGCTTTATCCTTAAGTAGTCACTATTTTCTTCTAAGGCCGTCACTTTGGATTCAAACCTCTCGAGAAGCGATCTCATGATCTTTTACTTGATCCTTCTATCTGAGTAAGGGTCACCAAGTTGGCGACTTTGATTCACAATATCCATAAGCTTCACTTGGAAGTCATTGAAGCACTCATCCTTCTCCATCCTTATGGTCTCAAATTTTGTTTGGAGGACTTGGAGCTTAAAGTCCATAACCACCTCGGTTCCTTCATAAGCCGTCTCTAATATGTCCCAAGCTTCCTTTGCTATCCTTGTAGTTTGAATGAGTTTGTATTGGTTGTCATCTATGGCACATAGGATTACGTGTATGGCTTTATTCTTCCATTTTGAAGCCACAAACTTTTAAGGGGTCCATTGTGTCTTCAGCTTGGGGACTTCCTCTCCACCTCACGTAGGAGTCATCATAGGTGGCGTGTACCCATCTTCAATCGACATCCATGCCCGGTCATGAATTTGGCACACATATGCTTCCATTTTGCCCTTCCATGATGCGTAACTAACCCCAGTGAGCAAAGGAGGACCTGTGCTAGAGGCACCCTCGCCTCCAATTCCATATCCACTCATTGTGTTTGGGTGAGAATGATATGAATGCACACAAACAACCTAAACACACAAGACACAAAAGAAATTAAACAAATGCAAGAGACACTATCAAAAGCAATGGATCTCCTAAATATGTTAAGGAACCCGCTCCGATACCAATTGAAAATATATATAAAACGTGTATAATATAATCTAGAAGGGGGGAGGGGGGTGAATAGATTTTAACTAACTATTACCAATTTTCGTGTTTAGTCAATTTTCAAAGAACAAACCCTATCTAGTCAAAAATAACAATCAAGTGTAAAATGCGGAAAATAAATAACACTTGAATTTTTACGTGGAAACCTACACGGGAAAAACCACGGGCTGTTATGTGCGCCACACACAAACCTCAATCCACTAATTGTAATGGTGATTACAACCTAGGTTGACCACATCAAACCCTATACAGTTACTAATCCACCACTACTACCTGCAGGCCTTCAAAAGTGAATATAGTCCATTGCTTGCAAACTACCAAATGGTAAATACAAGTCTTAACTCTCTTAAGAGAAGAGATAACACAACCTAAGCTGAATATATGTAATATTCAAGATGCTAAAATGCTAGGTTAAACATTTAAGCTTATCTAGGCATGGATGAACATGTTAGAGACATTCCTAGATATCATGTGGCTATATGTCATTCATACAACCTAGCTATATGTGTAAATCAAACCCTATAGGCAATAGCTATCACAAACAACTCACAAAGCACAATAAAAACTATCTTGAAACTAGTCAAGTCATAAAGATGCAATCTTGAGACTAGTCAAGTAATAAAAAAGCTATCTTGAAGAGAAAGAACATGTGAAGTGATGCAAATAATGTTCTAACTACAAGTCATGTGAGTAAAGAAGAAAACCCTATAAAAATCAAACTAGAACATGCTGGATGATGTATGAAACATGAAAGTATGATGGGTGTTTGTGATTTGAGTAATCAAAATCAAGTATTGATACCTTTGCTTTGAAGATACTCAATAGCTCTAAAAAATGACCAAAGGCTATAAAAAAAAACGCTCCAACTTCTCTCCTATTGAGCCACGACCAGCGACAGAACACTGGATGAGTTGCGCTGGTGTGTTGTGCATGACGACCAACGCACGACCAATGACAGATCTCTGTCCCAGTTGCGCTGGTTATCAATGCTGGTCATGCGCATGAGCACATACGCACGAGCACATGCGTACTGCACACAACTCCAAAACACACAAAAAATGTGCAAGTGTGATTAGTGTAAAATAAACATACAATAAAGCAAATATCACACATGAATGCTAGAGTAGTGTGTGTGTGCAACTAAATCTCTTCAATATATAGTCAAGACAAGTAGTCTACCTTACTTGAAGCACTTGAAGTCCACAATGAGGTACTTTGACATTTGATAAGGATTTCTTCAATCCTAAGCTACCCTTACATATTTGAACCCCATTGTGATTTTGTGAACGAAATAAGCCAATTAAAAAGTGAGGCACTTACAAAACTCATGACAAGAAATGTCAGCATAACTGACATCGTCTTGCATAGGACCCTTACCTTTGTTGGAGGGCCTTGAACCTTCTCCACCTGCCATTGAAAAATTTCTTAGAAATAAATTTGAAAAATATTGTTGGAAATAAAAATGAAAATTTTGTTTGAAATAAATTTGAAAATTTTGTTAGAAATAAATTTAAAAAATTGTTGGAAATGAATTACAATTGAGTAAAAAAAAAATGTAATTGCAATAAAAAAAAATGAATAATCGAGAGAGAATTGAGTAACTGAGAGATAATTTGAGATTTGAGAGAGATGATGCGTATCAAATACACAAGAGCAGAATTTAAAGAGAAATGAGAAGATTTGAAGGAAAGGATTATTTCATATAATTCAATATAACCTCAATCTGATTACCATCAGCTATTTATAGGCCAACTACAAATGAGCAAACAACAATAAGCAACTAAATAATTAAACAAAATAATAGAGACATGCCCCTACTGATCTATCCCACTACTCACACAAATAGTGGCCATGAAACCTCATGAATCCCCTATTTATTTGCAGCACTCACAATTAACTAACAAAACACTATCAATCAATTAACAATTCTATGACCAAGTCTCCTTCCTTTGCTTGACTTGGATCATGTACATATCATTCCTTCCTCCTCAAATTATCCTTGTCCGTAAGGATAAATTTTGAATAAGTCTAATGGGAGTTTCAACTCGTTGGATTCACCACAATTAAGAGGGTCTCAAAATTTGGTTGATCGTATGTGCTTGAAATCAACATATTGTGCATCTTTAAAAATCCATCCTTGCGAGTCATCGCTGCCGAAAGTAGGGAAGGATAACTTCGTGAGATGGGTGTTACTGAGGTCTAGCATGGTGCAGAGGGTTGGGGAGGTTGAGTGCGTAGTAAGGGAAATGTGTGACTCGTAAAAATAATCCACAAAATGTGAATTGCTTTTATATGGGATTTTCTCAAATACATAGTCATCAAATATTGGTGGTTTATCAAAATCGATAAAAACCTCCGTTGATACATATGTATCATCAAAAAACACTGGAAGATTGGTGGCTAATTGTGTTTGAGAAAATGATAGAGATTGGAGTTCATCCCTAATGGTTTGGAGGGTATTTTGGATTTGGACGAAGGTGGACTCATGACAAGTTAAGACTTCATAGACTCCGTTACGAAAACGTGTGTCCATGGGACCGAACCTCTCTGATACCATTTGATGTGTATCAAATACACAATAGCAGAATTTAGAGAGAAATGAGAAGATTTGAAGGAAAGGATTATTTCATATAATTCAACATAACCTCAATCCGATTACAATCAGCTATTTATAAGCCGCCTACGAATGAGCAAACAACAATAAGCAACTAAACAATTAAACAAAATAATAGGGACATGCCCCTACTTATGCAATCGTGGATCTATCCCACTACTCACACAAATAGTGGCCATGAAACCTCATGAATCCCCTGTTTATTTGCAGTATTAACAATTAACTAACAAAGCACTATCAATCAATTAACAATTTTATGACCAAGTCTCCTTCCTTTGCATGACTTGGATCATGTATATATCAAGAGAATTAGACAACTGAGAGAGAATTGGAGTAAGGAGAGAAATGAAATGGGAGGGGGTATTTATAGGGAATTAGGAAAAGGGTTAATTAAAAAAAAAAATTGCACCGTTAGGCCACTGTGGCACCGTTGGCCCAACGGTGCAATTCTTGTTTTTTTTTTATAAAAAAAATTAAATAATTATTGGAATCGGTTGGAACAGTCGGTTCCAAACCGGGCGTGAACCATCAATTCCAAAAAACTTCAAATCGGATCCTTATAGATTATGGTTTGAACCGGAATCGAAATTTTTGATTTCGAATCGGTTTGAATAGTAACAATTTCGGTTCGAACTGAATCATGGTCATCTGGGCAATGGTGCAATTCTTGTTTATTTTTAAAAAAAAGAAAATTAAATAATTGGTGGAACCGGTTGGAACTGCCGGTTCCTCCCTGGTTCGGTTTGAATAGTAATGATTTCGGTTCGAAGAACCGTGGTCACCTCTAGTCTCAAAAGAGGAAAAATAAATAAAAGTGAAGTTAAAGGACATGTTTGTGCAGATTTTCTATTATCTGTTTGTCTTGACAATAAATATATCGAGACGAAGAATGTGGATCACTAGATTTACATACTTTGACTCAAAGTGTATGCACTTGTCAAAACTTCTCCATAATCTGTGGTCCACATTTTTCGTCCTAATATATTTATTGTCAGGATGAACTGAAAATAGAAAGACTGCATGTTTGTGAGTTGCAATACTTAGCTACTATTAAAAGTCAACTTATTAACTTAGTGTTAAGCCCACAAAATCAGGTGATTAGGGCATTTTTGTAAATACCAAAGGCCAATGGAGGTGGCCTTTGACTGGTCGATCTCTGCTAGAAATCGTCGACCGATCGATCTCCCCCGGTGCATAGGTGTATATTGAAAGATCTTATCCACGCGTAGAGAAGATTGCTATTCTAGCGAATGAGATCGCTCGATCTTCCCCATTGTAGGAGATCGACGAATCTCCTCCGCCACTGGAGGAGATTGTCCCACCCTTTTTTGTTTTTTGTTTTTTGTTTTTTTAACTTTAATTTTTTAATATTTCATTATTTACTTAAATTTTTTATATATTGAAATTTTTTATTTTTATTTAAGAAAATTTTAGTAAGAAATAACATTTTATATATTTTAAGGGGTTTTTTTTTTTTTTTTTTTGGTTTGTTGAATTTGTTACAGATACTTTTTTTTAATTTACCGCTTACGTTGGATTTTTTATGACAGGGGTAAATTTATAATAAGAGTAATACTATACAACCAAAATAATGTGACAAGTGAGTTGTCCTCACCGTGGATGATATAGTAAAAACAATCACTTGCCACATCATTTGAGTTGATTTTTGAGATAATGTTTTAGGTTGTCTAGCATTAGTGTTATAATAATGAATTATTTGCATAACATTTTAATCTTTTTTACCTTTAAATTGAAAACGTTGTAATAAAATTGAAATAACATATAATATAATATGGTAGAAACAAGATGAAGAAGAAACAAGATAATAAGTGCATGAGATAAATAAATAAGGATAGAAATGAGATGAAGAAGAACAAGAGAATAACATAAATGTTAAAAGGGAGAACAATTACTGCTTCAGTGTTTTTGTATTGATATGAGGATCCAAAAAATTACAAACGAATTGAACTTATATTTAAAGAGCAAGAGACCCAACCACTTTATAACACACACATTTGCCACAAGTCAATATTACATGAAGACAAAGGAAGTGGAGCCTGCACGTGTATTAGCTTCTTCAATAAGCCAAAGACAAAATATGTGGTGGAAAACCACACACATGTTGTAACACTCCCCCTTGGATTTCCACCACTTGTATTTTAATTTGCTAGGAAAAACCCAGTGGGACAAAAACCTTAGCAAAAATATATACAATGATCTTTTGGATCAAGTGGTGTGGATGTGTTCAGAACTGCCTCATTAAAACCTTTCCGGTAAAACCCAGCGGGATAAAATCCGGTAAAAGGAAAAAGAGTACAGTACATATATGTTCATTCAAAATTTTGCTCCCCCTGATTGAACACTCCCCCTGAATGAAACTTCAATATCAATCACGTAATTTACAAAGCTAACGCATGCCAATTCCATACACCAGTTTATCAAAAGTTGATGTAGGCAATGTTTTGGTAAACAGATCTGCAAGATTATTTGTAGACCGTATTTGTTTAACATCAATCTGTCGACTCTGTTAAAGTTCATGAATATAGAAGAATTTAGGAGAAATATATTTGGTTCTATCTCCTTTGATATATCCCCCTCTAACTTGAGCAATACAAGCCGCATTATCTTCAAATATTGGTGTTGACATCCCTGTAGATAATGGAAATCCACATGTATTTTGAATATGATAAATAACTGACCTTAGCCACACACATTCTCGGCTTGTTTCATAAAGTGCAAGGATCTCTGAATGATTAGAGAATGTAGCAACAAGAGTTTGCTTTGTGGAGCGCCAGGAGATTGCTGTGCCATTATAGGTAAAAACATATCCCGTTTGTGAACGAGCTTTATAGGGATCAGATAGATACCCGGCATCAGCATAACCAAGTAAACATGAAAAATTGTTAGATTTTGAATAATATAACCCTAAATCTTTCATTCCACAAAGATAACGAAGAAGATGTTTAATTCCATTCCAATGTCTTCGAGTTGGTGCTGAACTGAATCTAGCAAGTAAATTTACTGAAATGCAATATCTAGTCTAGTACATTGAGCCAGATATAATAAAGCACAAATTGCATTAAGATATGGTACTTCAGGACCAAGTATCTTTTCACCATCTTCAAGTGGCCGGAATGGATCTTTCTTAGGATCAAGGGTTCTAACAATCACAGAAGTACTTAATAGGTGAGCATTGTCCATATTAAATCTTTTCAATGTATGCTGATTGATGGATAAGTATTCCGTCTGATTTTTGCTCAATCTCCAAACCGAGACAATATTTTATCTTTCCCAGGTCTTTCATTTCAAATTCCTTTTTTAGATATTCAGCAGTTTTCAGGAGCTCTCCAGGAGTTCCAATTAAATTCATATCATCAACGTAAACTGCTATAATAGCAAATCCAGATTCTGATTTCTTTATGAAGACACATAGGCATATGGGATCATTGATATATCCCTCTTTAATCAAATATTCATTGAAGCGGTTGTACCACATGCGCATAGATTGCTTTAATCCATACAAGGACCTTTGTAATTTAATTGAATATAAATTCCGAGGTCTCGAGTTGTATGCTTCTGGCATTCTAAATCCTTTAGGAATTTTCATATAAATATCTGAATCGAGTGAGCCATATAGGTAGGCAGTTACTACGTCCATAAGACGCATTTTAAGTCTTTTTGAGACAGCCAAACTTATCAGAAATCGAAACATAATTGTATCCATCACTAGTGAATACGTCTCATCAAAATCAATACCAGATCTCTGTGAGAAACCATGTGCTACGAGTCGTGCCTTATATCGTACCACCTCGTTTTTCTCATTACGTTTCCGTACAAAAACCCATTTGTATCCAACATGTTTGACGTCTTCAGGCGTCTGGACTATTGGTCCAAATACTTTACATTTGGTTAATGAAGCCAATTCTGATTGGATTGCTTCTTTCCATTTAGGCCAATCAGACCTTTGCCTACAATCATTGAGGTTATGAGGCTCATAATTATCATTTAAAATTTCAGTAACCATTGTGTATGACAATATATCATCGATGATTGTTTTTTCACGATTCCACATTCCTCCTGTATAATTTATAGAAATTTCCTCATTTCTATGTTCTTGTATCTTTTCAGAGATTCCTTCCCCTGTAGGGGTCTCTTGTGTCCTTTGAGGGACATCTAACTCTTCTGGAGTTGATTTAGAGAAAGTGGATTTATTTATCATTTCAGGAGTATGATCCTGATATTTTGTTTTCTTCCTCCTAGGAACAGTATCTTTCAAACCAAGTGACCTACCATTCTTCTGGCATACAATAGATGATTCTTTTGCTATTATTTGTTTAGATCGTTCTTCTGGAACAATCACCCGTGCTGGTACATTAACAGCTGGGATGTGTGATTTTGTTACCTTAGTAGCATTTGTAAATGCATCTGGTAACTGATCTGCTATTGTTTAAAGATGAACTATCTTGCGTACTTTATTCTCACATTGAGATGTGTATGGGTCAAGATGAATTAGATTAGGAACTTTCCAAGAAAATTCACGCTTCTCTTCAGGAGAAGTTTTTCCTTTCCCTAATGACGGGAAATATCTCTCATCAAAATGACAATCAGCAAATCGTGCAGTAAAAAGATCACCAGTTAAAGGTTCCAGGTACCTAATAATTGATGGTGAATCTAGACCAACATATATTCCCAAACGCCGTTGAGGTCCCATTTAGTTCTATGTGTAGGTGCAATTGGGAGATATACTACACAACCAAAAGTACGCAGATGAGAAATATCTGGTTGATGGCTAAATACAAATTGTATTGGAGAATATTGATGATAAGAAGTGGGACGAAGATGAATTAATGCAGCAGCATGTAAAATAGCATGTCCCCAAACAGAAATCGGTAATTGTGTTCAAAATAATAAAGTTCTTGCAATTACCTAGAGACGCTTGATTAGTGACTTTGCTAATCCATTCTGAGTATGAACGTGTGGAATTGGATGTTCAACATCAATCCCAACTGATTTGTAATATTCATCAAATGTCTTGGAAGGAAATTCACTAGCATTATCAAAGCGTATTGACTTAATCGGATGATCGGGAAAATGTGCCTGAAGCCTGATAATGTGTGCAAGTAATCTTGCAAAGGCAACATTGCGTGTTGATAATAAGCAAACGTGTGACCATATGATGGATGCATCTACTAGGACCATAAAATAGCGGAACGGTCCACTTGGTGGATAAATAGGTCCACATATGTCCCCTTGAATCCTTTGTAGGAATGATGGGGATTCAAAGCCAACCTTAGAGTAAGATAGTTTTATTATTAATTTCCCTTGTGAACATGCAGTACATAAATTTTCATGGGATAAAAGAATCTTCTGGTTCTTTAATAGATGTCCATGAGAATTTTCAATGATTCTACACATCATTGTAGATCCCGGGTAACCAAGACGGTCATGCCAAAACATAAATATTTTTGGATTTGAGAACTTCTGGTTCATAACTGCATAAACTTCTACACGTCTTATAAGAATGTAATATAATCCAGATGATAAAACACGTAGCTTTTCCATAATGAGTTTCTGGCCTGAATTATGAGAAGTAATGCACAGATACTCAATATTCACATCATTTATAGTTTCTATGTGATACCCATTACATGGTATATCTTTGAAACTAAGTAGATTTCTTCTGGATCTACTTGAATATAAAACATCATTGATACATATTTTAGTATTGTTTGGTAACAGTATCATGGCTCTACCGGATCCTTCTATCAGATCTGCTGGACCTAATATTGTTTTAACATTTGCTTTGAGCAAGGTTAAATTCATAAAGTATTTCTAATTCCGCAGAATCGTATGTGTCGTTGCACTATCGGCTAGACATATATCTCTTGTACCCTGCTTTTCAATATCACTCAATTTATAATTTAAAGACATATTGCTTCTGGTTATTCTGAAAATCACAATCGGAGTCAGAACTTCTGGTCTGATAAAAATCCGAGGAATTTAAATCTTCAGATATATAAAGGAATATTTGTAAGTAAATAAATCCAGAAGCTTCAGGTTCCGGTAATGATAAATAAATCCATAAACTTCAGGTACTGGATGGGTGACCAAATTGTTTAAATAAAAATTGCAAAATAAAATGCGTAATAATAAATGTGAAAAAAGTAAATCCAGAACTGTAGGTTCTGGTAGGTTGGCATAGCCAATCTCATAAAAGCATATAAATAAATAAATGCGGGAAAGTAAATCGCGTAAAAGTAAATAAAATGCGAGAAAATAAATTGTGTAAAAATAAAATGCGGGAAAGTATATTCAAAACTGCAAATTCTGGTATTAATAAAAAAAAATCTGGAAGCTTCAGGTTCTAGTAATAATAAATTCAGAAACTTCAAGTTCTGATAATAAATCTAGGAACTTCAAGTTCTAGTAGTAATAAAATTAAGAGGTTTCAGGCTCTAGAAATAACAGCATCGTGCTGATAACGTGTTATAATTAAATTTTGGTCAAATTGAACAATTTGATGCATTTTTTAAAGGGATATTATTATTTTTCCCCATGAGGTTTGTCATATTCATAACTTTGCCTCCTCTAGTTTCAAAAAAGGCCGGTCTTCCCCCTAAAAACCAAATTTTTCGAAGATTTACCCCTACCGTTAAGATTTCCATTAAAAAAAAGGTAACTTTGATAGGAAATGGACATCTTTACCCTTAAACAATAAAGGTTATTGCAAAAATACATTTTTACCCCTATATATTTTTCCCATCCAACACAGTTTAATGAAAAAAAAAAGATGTTTCTCAACCGTCCATCTCAAAGATTGACGGTTGAGATCCATCTCTTTTTATTTTCATTTTAACTTTGAATAAATGAGTTTGAAAAAAATATTAATAAAAAAAATCTTAAATGGATCTCCACCATCCATCTTTGAGATGGATGGTGGGGATTAAAAGATAATTTACAAAGGAAAAAAGAAAAAAAGAAAAAAAGTAAACAAAAAGGATAAAAGAAAAAAAGAAAAAAAAATGATGGTGGAGATCCACATTGGACCACCGTCCATCTCCATAAATGGACGGTGGATCTCTACCATCTTATCTCCATTGATGGAGATTAGAGAACCAAACCCAAAACACCACCATTATAATCAACCCCAAAACACAATCATCCACCATCATCACCAAACACTAAACCCAGTGAATCAACCATCACCCAACCACCAAACCATAACCCACAACCCAGTGAATCGACTATAACCCAACCACCGCAACCCAGAGCTCAGTGAATCGGCGTAATGAGATCGAGAGAGAGAGAGAGAGAGAGAGAGAGAGAGAGAGAGAGAGATGAATGGTGTTTGACCGGTTTGGAATTTGGGTTTGAGTGGTGGTGGGTGTTTCATTGATATAGATTCGTGTGTGAGAGAGAGAGGGAGAGTTTGGGTTTGGGACTCGAACCCACAACCTCATTATGCATTTTTTAAAAGTTGTGAATTAAAGAAGCTATAACACATATGTAGAGTAAAAAAGTGACATTTTATGAAAACTTAGGGACCAATTGTATTTCCCTCTATTGTTTTGAGAGTATTTTCAGGTAAACTTCAAAAATACTCAAAAAAAAAAAAAAAAAAAACTTATAAGTTGTTTTTTTAAAACCTTTTTAAACATCTGTGTGACCTCTTTGAAACCCTGTGTGACCTTTTACTGTTAGCGAACAAATGTCACTATACGTGCGGAAGCGTTGCTGGATAGAACACAAACAAACACAGTAACAAAGAAAAGATAAGATGAAGAGAAGTAATTAAATCCAATCACACACAACACAAGAATTTACGTGGAAACCTAAATTAAGGAAAAAACCACGGCCGACAGGACGACAAGAAAAAAAATCCAATATGTAGTAAATTGTTACAACCACATAGTCAGGATCTCTCTCTAAATAATACCACAAACCCAATTACACCCAATGCTCACTTTGAGATCTCTCTAGTATTTGCTATTTTGCTCCACCACTCTCAGGTGTTTTTCACACAGATAATAACCTAGTTATTATGGACTATTTATATGTATTACAGGGAGTTTAAACTACCAAGGAAATCTATCTTCTAGACATACAAGATTTACTTGTTTCACATAAACTCTATTTCCTCTTATGATAAGTCTTCTTATAAAAGAGAAATCCTTTTCCCATTAGAACTTCCAGAAGCAACATATTTCCTCTTCCATGAATATTTCCTGATTCAACGCATGCTTATGATTAACTACGATTCAAGTTACAGTTGGCCACCCGCTTCCTAAACCGTGTTGAACTTGATCACTCAGAAATTCGTGATCCATACATCACATCATTGTCGACCGCTGTCATGGCTGCTGTTAAAACCACAGCGCCAGCCACAGCTTGAAGGACTGGATTGGACCGCTCTCATTGTCGCTGCAGAAAACCACAGCGCTTGACCATCGCTGTCAAAGCCACAGCGGCAGTGATAGCGGTAAGCAACGTTCTTCACTTCTACTGTTCGTCACGTCCTCCAAACCTCCCTCAAACATAACCTCATACTCCCAAATGCTCTCATGTCTCCAAGAAGCCTCCGCATTGTTAAATCGTGTTTGGTAACCATTGGAATATTCAAGCCATATCCAACAATCCTCCCTTATGGCAAGAATTCCCAAAACTTGTCCACAGCTACGATCCTTATCACCGAGAATCAAACATACCCACCACTAGGTATAACCACTTAGGAAACAACCATCCCAAGATTTCACCGGCACATGTCAAAATTTACCTTTTTGAAAATTGTGGTGCAACTCCTCACGTTAGGCTCCCAGGGAGTTCGCTCAGCCATCGACATCCTTGTCCACCACACACCTTGCATCACCTCGTAACCAATGCCCGTGCCCAATTGTGGACCCGCTATCAACTACAACCTTTTCACAGCAATTAGTGGTCATGCCATGAGGATGTTTATGCCCCTTTAGAGGGCATCGCTATAGTCGTTATACTCAAGAGAGGTGATTGCCGGATTACCTTCTTTGGAGCCCTTAGCCACACTTGTCTTCTTATTTTGACAATCCTTCTTTTTGTGTCCAGACTGTCCACATCCCCAACAAGTGACTTTCCATTTGAAGTTTCCCTTTTTCTTATCAACCAAATGAGCAGAGTTATCAGAAGATTTACCTTCACTCTTTAGCCTTCGTTTCTCAGAGATAAGTTTGTTCGCTACATCTCCAAAGCATATGGTTGAACTCCCATGCATCAAGATTGGCTTCATGTGCACATAGGACGATGGAAGGGACCAGATGAGTCTAAGACCTTTGTCTTCTTCATCAATCTTTACTCCAATCGACACTAATTCTGAAACTGTCCCATTGAGCACTCCCAGATGATCAGAAATTTTCGTACCTTTAGACATCAGCAGCATGTGAAACTGCTCCTTCAGGTAGAACCGGCTGTAGACACTATTTGATTGATACAATTCTTCAAGCCTCTCCCAAAGTTCTTTCGCTGAATATGTTCCATGAATATTTGCAAGAACGTTCTTGGCTAGGTTCAATTGTATCGCACTCGCAGCCCTTTCATCAAACTCTTCCTAATCATCATCGCTCATCTTAGTTTTTCCAAAACTAGTACTAGCCGCATCTTTATTAGAATCTCTAGAGCCTTGAGGGTTCGCAGGGGTTGACTTGCCCTTCAACGCCTTGTGTAAACCGTATTGGATTAATAGGTCTTTGACTTGAACTTGTCACAAGCCAAAGTGAAATTTCCCTTAAGGAGTAGTGTAAAATATACCTAGAGGGGGGGTGAATAGGTACAGGTTCAAATTCTTCCAATATTAAAAACTATGCGGAATATAACAAAGAAAAAGCACACTTGATTAGATTTAACAAATGAATTGATTTAACTAATGCAAGAGAAAATCATTATTCAAGATATACAATTCAATGTAAGATATGGAAGATAAAGCAAAGTAAAATAAAAATAGACACAAGGATTTTTACTTGTTAAAACCTCAAAGAGGAAACATCCACGGGTTGATACCACAACCACCGGCAAAGCAATCCACTATACGAAAAGGACTTACACACTCAAGCTATCAACACAAGATATCCGCTCAAGCTATCAACTCCTAATCTACCCTCGGGCAAATGAACCACCAAGCCTACTTCCTATCCGAGATGTATCCTACACCTCTAGAAAGCAACTTCCTATCCAAGACGCTCACGTCTCTAGGAAGATTTCTTGCTTGCCTATCCGGATCCTCCCGACCCTAGACAAGTCTTCCTTGCTTGATTATCCGAGTCCTCTCGACTCTAATCAAGACTTCCTTGCTCTATCCACAAAGCTTCACTCACTTTGCTAGAGACTTCAACCTAATGCAAGGCTATGATCTATGTGATGCAAATGATGCAAACACAATCAAATTAAGCTAGATGATCAATCAAGCTAAATGTACATGTTCAATGATAATCTAGAATATGCTTTCAACAAACAATCACAAAAGAATCTAGAAATCAAGACATGCAAATCAATAAGAACAAGGTATGAATATTCAATATATCACACTAAAAAACCTAGTTCTTAGATCATGAAATTAAATCTAGAAAATAATATAAGGCACATCATATATACATTTTCTAAAATCAATTTCAAACAAAATCAAGTTGAGCACATATATGTTCAAGAGAAATCATAAAGCTAAAACTCAATTGACAAATGATCAAACACCCCTAGCATATGATCTAACATCCTTCTCAACATATTTCATCAATCAAATAGTAAGAATCAAAGAGATGATTAAAGATGAAATGAAAAAGAAGAAGTTGAACAAAACAACCTTGACCACGTACTGAAGATCAGTCTACTGGGAAGAATGGCGAAGTCAGATGCCTGTGGAAATGCTTGGGGTTTGTATCACTCATCAAGAACAACAATTTTGGCTTTTGGATCAATCGATTTCGAGTTCGTATGAGAAAGTTATGATCAAAATACTAAAACTAAAACTTGAAGAATTTCTACAGAATATTTGAAAGTGTTCTTGAAAATCTTCAAAAAAATGTTTGGAGGGAAGGAGAGAGGATTAAATGGAGGAGAGAGAAGGCAAAAATGAGCCAATCAAGCATGGCCATGTCACCCAGTCCGTGGGGGGCGCGTGGGCCACACGGGGGCAGAGAGCTCCTCTGGCCGTGGGGCCCACGGCTCCCACACGGCTTGGGCCACACGTGGCCTCTTGGCCACCTTCGTCTCTCGCGCGCTCCCTCACGTTCTTTAGCCGTATCTTGGGTATCCGAACTCCAATTTTGAATCCGTTTTTGGATTACGAACCGTGACTCCCTCACGCACAATGAGAACTACACAACTTTGAAAAATGATTGAGAAATCATCTTGGAAAACGACGATGAAGTTAACTCAACGAATGAGAACGAAAAGTACCGTAGCTACATCGTTTGGACTTGAATCCTTATGAATGAGTAACTGAAACAACCGAAACTTAATAAGGAATCATAATAGAGCATATTCAAGTCCAAATACAAAAAATACGGAAACAAACAAATACTAATTCACACAAGCATACCATATCAAAGAGATAGTCACAAAGCATGCAATTCTACAAAGTTTATCTATTAGAGATCAATGCATGTGCATAATAAGAAATGTGTGAATGTGTTATACCAAATGTTTGAACGACGATGCAGGGACACACATGTATGAATTGTGTGTGTGTGCGCTAACGCCTTGCAAGAGGATCGAAGTCAAAGTATACCTTTGACGCTTTCACCTCTTGAAGACGACTTTTGCACTAGACGTTGCTCTTCACCTTTTAAGCTTCTTTTCTTTCAAGAACATCCTAAGCAACAACTAATACAAATATAAAGCGTTTTGAAATGGAATCAAGCCAATACAAATCATGAACCTTACATAAAGGTAATCTTTCCGTCGAACTTCTCAATATCGAATCTCATCATCCTTGCCATAAAGTTTGTTAAGACCACTATCAAGCAACCGGGGCTCTAATACCAATTGTTAGCAAACAAACGTCACTATATGCACGGAAGCATTGCCGGATAGAACACAAACAAACATAGTAACAAAGAAAAGATAAGATGAAGAGAAGTAATTAAATCCAATCACACACAACACAAGAATCTACGTGGAAACCCAAATCAGGGAAAAAACCACGGCCGTTAGGACGACAAGAGAAAGTTCCAATATGTAGTAAATTGTTACAACCACACACTTAGGATCTCTCTCTAAATAATACCCCAAACCCAATTACACCCAATGCTCACTTTGAGATCTCTCTAGTATTTGCTATTTTGCTCCACCACTCTCAGGTGTTTTTCACACACATAATAACCTAGTTATTATGGTCTATTTATATGTGTTACAGGGAGTTTACACTAACAAGGAAATCTATCTCCTAGACATACAAGATTTACTTGTTCCATATAAACTCTATTTCCTCTTATGATAAGTCTTCTTGTAAAGGAGAAATCCTTTTCCCATTAGAATTTCCAGAAGCAACATATTTCCTCTTCCATGAATATTCCCTTATTCAACGCATGCTTATGATTAACTACGATTCAGGTTGTAGTTGGCCACCCGCTTTCTAAACCATGTTGAACTTGATCACTCAGAAATTCGTGATCCATATGTCACATCATTGTCGACTACTGTCATGGCCGCCGTCAAAATCACAGCGCCACCCACAACGTGAAGCACTGGAATTGGACCGCTCTCATTGCCGCTGCAGAAAACCACAGCGCTTGACCACCGCTGTCAAAGCCACAGTGGCAGTGACAACGGTAAGCAACGTTCTTCACTTCTACTGTTCGTCACGTCCTTTAAACCTCCCTCAAACATAACCTCATACTCCTAAACGCTCTTACGTCTCCAGGAAGTCTCCGCATTGGTAAATCGTGTTTGGTAACCATTGGAATATTCAAGCCATATCCAACAATCCTCCCTTATGGCGAGAATTCCCAAAACTTGTCCACAGCTACGATCCTAATCATTGAGAATCAAACATACCCACCACTAGGTATAACCACTTAGGAAACAACCATCCCAAGATTTCACCGGCACATGTTGAAATTTACCTTGCTGAAAATTGTGGTGCAACTCCTCAGGTTAGGTTCCTTGGGAGTTCGCTCAGCCATCGACATCCTTGTCCACCACACACCTTGCATCACCTCCTAACCAATGCCTGTGGGCAATTGTGGACCCGCTATCAGCTACATCCTTTTCACGGCAACTAGCGGTTATGCCATGAGGATGTTTATGCCCTTTTAGAGGGCATCACTGTAGTCATCATACGCAAGAGAGTCGATTGTCGGATCACCTTCTTTGGAGCCCTTAGCCACACTTGTCTTCTTATTTTGACAATCCTTCCTTATGTGTCCAGACTGTCCACATCCCCAAGAAGTGACTTTTCATTTGGAGTTTCCCTTTTTCCTGTCAACCAAATGAGTAGAGTTATCAGAAGATTTACCTTCACTCTTTAGCCTTCATTCCTCATAGATAAGTTTGTTCGCTACATCTCTAAAGCATATGGTTGAACTCCCATGCATCAAGATTGGCTTTATGTGCACATAGGACGATGGAAGGGACCAGATGAGTCTAAGACCTTTGTCTTCTTCATCAATCTTTACTCCAATCGACTTTAATTCTGAAACTATCCCATTGAGCACTCCCAGATGATCAGAAATTTTCATACCTTTATACATCTGCAACATGTGAAACTGCTCCTTCAGGTAGAACCGGTTGCAGATGCTATTTGATTGATACAATTCTTCAAGCCTTTCCCAAAGTTCTTTTGCTGAATATGTTCCATGAATATTTGCAAGAACGTTCTTGGCTAGGTTCAATCGTATCGCACTCGCAGCCCTTTCATCCAACTCTTCCCAATCATCATCGCTCATCTTAGTTTTTCCAGAACTAGTACTAGCCGCATCTTTATTAGAATCTCTAGAGCCTTCAGGGTTCGCAGGGGTTGACTTGCCCTTCAACGCCTTGTGTAAACCGTATTGGATTAATAGGTCTTTGACTTGAACTTGTCCCAAGCCAAAGTTAATCTTTCCATCGAACTTCTCAATATCGAATCTCATCATCCTTGCCATAAAGTTTGTTAAGACCACTATCAAGCAACCGGGGCTCTAATACCAATTGTTAGCGAACAAACGTCACTATACGCGCGGAAGCGTTGTCGGATAGAACACAAACAAACACAGTAACAAAGAAAAGATAAGATAAGATAAGATGAAGAGAAGTAATTAAATCCAATCACACACAACACAAGAATTTACGTGGAAACCCAAATCAGGGAAAAAACCACGGCCGTTAGGATGACAAGAGAAAGTTCCAATATGTAGTAAATTGTTACAACCACACACTCAGGTTCTCTCTCTAAATAATACCCCAAACCTAATTACACACAATGCTCACTTTGAGATCTCTCTAGCATTTGCTATTTTGCTCAACCACTCTTAGGTGTTTTTCACACACATAATAACCTAGTTATTATGGTCTATTTATATGTATTACAGGGAGTTTAAACTAACAAGGAAATCTATCTCCTAGATATACAAGATTTACTTATTCCACATAAACTCTATTTCCTCTTATGATAAGTCTTTTTGTAAAGGAGAAATCATTTTTCCATTAGAACTTCCAAAAGCAACATATTTCCTCTTCCATGAATATTTCCTGATTCAACGCATGCTTATGATTAACTGCGATTCAAGTTGCAGTTGGCCACCTGCTTCCTAAACCGTGTTGAACTTGATCACTCAGAAATCCGTGATCCATATGTCACATCATTGTCGACCGCTGTCATGGCTGCTGTTAAAACCACAACGCCACCCACAGCGTGAAGCACTGGAATTGGACCGCTCTCATTGTCGCTGCAGAAAACCAGAGCACTTGACCACCGCTGTCAAAGCCACAGCGGCAGTGATAGCGATAAACAACGTTCTTCGCTTCTACTGTTCGTCACGTCCTCCAAACCTCCCTCAAACATAACCTCATACTCCCAAACACTCTCACGTCTCCAGGAAGTCTCCACATTGGTAAATCGTGTTTGGTAACCATTGGAATATTCAAGCCATATCCAACATTTACAATTATTTTCTATTGACAACGTAGACCCACGAGTTAAATAGTTGCCTTCTCTTTCAAATTTTGATTTTAAAAAAAAAAAAAAAAAAGGTGAACACAATAAATTGATTTGGAATAGAGTTAAGGAAGGCCTCAAGATATTTCAAATTCTAGCCGTGAAGACAGCCCAATCTTTACTTATTAATATCACTAATGTTAGATAATCCAAAAAAATTAGTCCAAAAACAAACTCAAATGATGTAGCAAGTGATTTGTCATTACCATGTCATTCACTGCATCATCCCATGATTTGTACGGTGATGACAACTCACTTGCTACATCATTTGGGTTAAGTTTTAGGTTAATTTTTTTTGGGTTGTATAGTATTACTATTAATATTCAGGGTTTTATTGAAAATTAACCCATTTGGGAGTCTCAAGTTAACAACTAATCTCTTTTTGAAAAACTTGCAAAACTAACTCTTTTTTCATACATAAGTACTATTTTACCCTTACTTACTCAATTTTTTATCTCTACTTTATCTACTCATTCTATACCTCTTATTCCCATTCTTTTCCTCTTATTTCCATCTCTCCCCACCACAACACATTCGACCTCTCACTCTCTTTCTCCTCTCCAAATTTTTTTCTTTTGTTCTATCTTCCTTCATTTGTCAAAATTAAGCAACTCCAACTCCAACTCATCAACCACAAGGGTTCATTCTATTGAAGCTCTGAGGTGAGTTTTTTTTTTTTTTTTTTTTGAACTTTTATACTTTGTACTTATCTTCAATCTTCGATTTAGTTGAATGTGAGTATTATTTTTGTGAAAATAGTTTACATTTACATAATAAAACATGGGTCTTGTGCGAATTT
The DNA here is from genome assembly GCA_008009225.1 of Acer yangbiense. Taxonomy (NCBI): domain Eukaryota; kingdom Viridiplantae; phylum Streptophyta; class Magnoliopsida; order Sapindales; family Sapindaceae; genus Acer; species Acer yangbiense. The sequence continues at coordinate 20,252,204 of CM017770.1, read as the reverse complement.
GATGTTGTTGTGATCTATTTAAAGTTTAGGGAAATTATCATTTTCCCCCCTGTAGTTTGCCATATTCGTAAATTTGCCTCCCCCAGTTTTAGAATTGGTTGATACTCCCCCAGAAAATCAAAGTATTCGAATATATACCCCTTGCCGTTAGGATTTCTTTTAAATTGAGGTTTGACCATGAAACAGCAAGGGTAATCTTGTAACTCCACTTGGAGGAGAATAAAAACTCATCATTTCATCTCCAAATTCAATCTCCACCATCCATCTCAGACATGGACGGTGGAGATAATTATAAATAAACATTAATATCAAAAATAATAAAATAATATAATTGTAAAAAAATAAAAATAAAAACTAAAACAATATTTAAAAATAATTCCTAACAGAATTCTAAATCTCTCTCTCTCACACAACCACCAGTGACCAGACTAGCCTGCTAGCTCTGCCGGACCATTTCCACACCGGCACAAACACCCCAACAAACCACAAGCTACTCAAAAAAAATCACCAACTCCAAAATTCAGCCACCACCTCTAAAATCCAGCCACCATCCCCAAATCCCAATCGAAAATCCTAAATCTTTCGTGGATGAGATTTTTTCTTTTGCAAACATATTCTTTGTCAATTTCGTTCTTCAATCCAGATTCTAGAAACAAAAAAAAAAAAAACAAAAAAATCCTTTTCTTCAATCTAACTCATAAGTCTTCTTCATCAATTATATTCCACCAAAAAAAATCAGAAAAAACCACCAGATCTACTCCATTTTCAATCAGATTCAACACCAAAAAAAATATGAATTCGATTAGGTCATCGAGAGACTATGCTTCGTTGAGTTGAAGTAAGATTCTGCTAGCTGGGCAGTGGTGACGAGGCGAGAGAGGAGGGAGTGGCGCATGGAAAGAATTTGGGATTGTGGGGTTAGGTGGAGGATGGGGGTTGATCAATGATGGGGTGCAATGGACATAGGATGGGTTTTGAGTGAAAAGAGAGGGATTTGGTGGCGGTGATGGTGGTGGAGGAAGAGAAGAAGAGAGAGAACACGTGAAATTGGAGAAACCGGATATATGGAGTGTGGTTGGAATTGGGTTTTGTTCCACTTGAGTTATGGAGCAATACTACATCTGAGAAGGAGATCTGGAAAACATCTCCATCTCTTTTTATTTTTTACTATTTAATATTTATTTATTGTTTAATTTTTTTTTAATATTTATTGTTTAATTTGATAATATTTATTAATTTATTATTTAATATTAGTTGTTTTATTAAATAAATTATTATTAATTGTTTAAATTTTTTTACAATTATATTATTTTTTCAAATTTAATATTTTGTTAAATTTTTTTTAATTTAAACTTTTACCATATTACCCTCCGCCGTTGGGTCCCAACGGTTAGCTTAGGGGGGTAAAAAAGTACTTTCTCTATCACTATCACATGTCAAGGGTAAAAGGTATTTAAACCTCTTTTTTCTGTCAAAGTTGCCTTATTTAACAGAAATCCTAATGGCAAGGGGTATTTATTCGAATACTTTGATTTTTAGGGGGAGTATCAACCAATTCTGAAACTAGGGGAGGCAAATTTATGAATATGGAAAACTACAGGGGGGAAAATGATAATTTCCCTAAAGTTTATCATAAATTTTAAGTTTATTTCTTGTTAGAATGTCTTATTTACTTAGATTTGTGTCATAGGGTTGTTTATTTTTGTGAAAATGGTTTACATGAATGTAATAGAGCATGGGTCTTATTTGAATTTGATGTTGTTGTGGTTGATTTTCCATTGTAGTACGTATCGAATCTAGACAATTGATACTATTTTTATTTTTTTTGAAAATGTGTCCAGCACTATTTTCTCAACTGTGTTTGGATTTCTCAACTATGTTATGGGAATTCCAAACGGTGTTTGTATTTCCTAATAGAGATGGGAATTCCAAACACCGTTAGGATTTCCTAAAGTCATTGGGAATTCCCAACACCATTAGGAGTTCCTAACGGTGTTGGGAATTATCAACGGCATCCAGATTTCTAAACACTGTTTGGATTTAGAATATTTTATATATTCATTTTACCATAAATTTAGAATATTTGTTTAGGAAATTAATCATTAATTTCTTATGCATTTGAAAGGTGGGTTGCATGGATAAAGTTCGGTTTATTGTTTTATATGACGGTAAATGAAGTAATCGTGGTGGGAAGTTCAAATATCAATCTAGAATGTCTAAAGTAATTTCAGTTTCAAGGGAAACGTCGTATGAATCATTACATGACATCGTATCTCGTCTTGTTAATGCCAATCCAAACAAGTCCTCCATCAAGATGAAGTTCATCTATAATTCGCCGGAGGTTTTAGCACCATTTGAAGTTGTGAATGATGATGATGTGCAAGTATTTTTGTGTGAAAATACAAATGAAGTGTTGTTTGACAATGTTGTGTAATGTTGACATAAGTTTTTAGAATAATGGTTTTTCACATTTGAGTACCTTGGTGCTGAAATGAATTTTCGAGACTAGGGGTGGGCATAAAAGTGTGAACTGAACCGAACCAACTCGAACCAAACCGAAAAAGGGTGTTTGGTTCAGTTTTATACTTGAATTCGGTTCAATTCGGTTCGAACCGAATGAATCATTTTAAATTCGGTTCAGTTTCGGTTTTGGGTCTTCAAAACTGAATCGACCCGTATGAACTAACATATAAATTAAAAAAAAAAACCCTAATTTTTCTAACTCTTTCAGACCTATCTAATCTATCAGCTGCATATCTCATTTTTTTCTCTCAACTCACATGGCCTCTTTCTCTCTTTCTCTTCTGTCGTTTCTTCAACCAGTCAACACACTAGAAATCTCTCTTCCGCTTGCAATCATCTCTCTTCCACGGTTCCGACTTCCGCCTACAATCGTCTCTCTTCAAGGTATTTTTCTTCTTCTTTTGCCATTCCAATCTACAATTTTCTCTAACTTTTGTCCCTCTTTTTTTGTTATCTACTTACTTGTTTCAATCTGGTGAGTGGTGACTTTGATTTATTTGAATATATTTTGTTTTATGTTGGATTTCTACTTATTTGATTTTTCTCTGACTTTGACTATGAGTTTGACGAAACTATTGTCATTATTTAAAGGGCTTGAACAATAAAATGTCTTGGATTCAATGAGTACTTGCAAATGATACTAATTAGCTTACACCGGATCCCATTTTCTAGAATAACAAATGTTGATTGACTTGATTCTGTTAATATATACATTGTATGTTATTAATTCACGATGCACATGTGATGTGATTAATATCTACCATTTAATAATTATCAGCTTATCGCTATAATTTCTTAGTAATGCACATGTGATGTGATTTGAGAGACCTGTATTCCAGATTCTAATAGTTTCCTTAATATATTCTTTATTTGAATATATTTCGTATTATGTTGTTCATTGCTTACGGTCCTTACGGAGTAACAACTTTCTTTGATTCCGTTTTATGTTGGTTTCCCTATTTTTTTTATTGCTTACCAACTTTGATTCCGTTTTGTATACAGCTTTCGTTTTATCTTTCGTTTTTGTTCTTCTATTAGTTAATTATATTTTCCTTATTTACAGCTGAAGATTTGAAGGGGAAGAAATGCAGGGATAACATTTGAATTATTTGGTTATGTTTTATTATATTGTGGATTGTATTTGAAGTTTAATTTTATTATGGATTGTATGTTGGATTGTGTGTGATCATATTTTATTTTGGATTGCATTTTGGACTTCTATCATTCTATGTAATTGAAGTTATTTGGATTCAATTTATGTACTGAATTTGGTAGCTATTTAGAAGCTACTTTTGATAGATTTTAGACTGTATTTATGCTTATATGTTGATTATGTGGACAGGTTTGATTATGTAAACAATAATTTAGTCTAAATTTGGACTGAATTAGTTGCCTAAAGGCCCAATTACAATAATAGTTGTTAAAAGGTAAAAAAGAAATGAAAAAAAAAAAAAAACTAAGCCCAATAGGTCCAAAACCGAATTGAACCGACCAAACCGAACCACAATAAGGGTGTTCGGTTCAATTCGGTTTTTGGGTTCAATACGGTTCGAACCGATTCATATTTTTAAAAACTAAATATAACTCGATTCAATACGATTTTGGCCAAAACCGAACCGAACCGAACCGTGCCCACCCATAGTCGAGACAATGGTAAATGAAGTTCTTGAAAAACTCATCAAGACAGAATATAAAGTTTTTTTTTTTTTAATTTTATAATAACATTATATTGTGTTCCAGCTCCACAATTAATTAGTTCCCTAATTGTCATATGTTTTGAGAAATTTATGAAATCACAACTCACAATTACAATGTGTGTGAGAATAAAGTAGATTGTCATTTGTCAAGATACATATACATGATAAATATTCCAAGCTACATGTACAACTCACAAGAAACAACTAGTTTTGTTTTACATGACAAAACTATGCACTGCAACATAAATAAGTAATCTAGAACAAGCATGACTAGAGGGCATTGCTGCATTTTACCTATACGTATTCCTTTACTTCCAAAATGTAGTTTTACAAAGCAAAAAATCACCAACAAAAATGTTCTAAAACCTTTAGTAACAAATCAACCTCTTCTCCGATTTTATTATCCTGAAATATAACTTAAAACCATTATAAAAAAATAAAATTAAAATCATTACACATGTTATAACTGAAGTCTTCCTAATCAAATAAATAAATAAGCATTTTAAAGGGCACTTAGTAATTTTTACTGCAGTTGAGAATTCCAAATGTAGTTACGAATTCTGACAACTGTTGAGAATTCCAAACACAGTTTGGAATTCTCCGGAATTCCCCACTGGAGTTGAGAATTCCAAACGCTGTTAGTAATTCCGACTGCTGTTGCAAATTCCAAACGCAGTTAGGAATTCCAAACCTAGTTGAGAATTCAAAACGTAGTTAAGAATTCTGACTGCTGGTGAGAATTCCAAACGCAGTTAGGAATTCACAATGCAGTTGAGAATTCCAAACCTAGTTATGATTTCCAACCTACACAACCACTATAAGACCCAAACATTGTTTTCATCACCAAACACCACAGACAACCATAACAATCGGATGGCAAAAACACCAAACATCACTATGCCAAATTTAAAGCAAAAGATGCATATAGTAACCAACCATCAACCAAGATAATTAACTCCATTAAAATAGAATAGAAGAATTTGAGAGCTGCGAAGAAAGAATTCAACAAAACGGAAGATGATTTGAAGTCTCTTCAGAGTGTTGGGCAGATCATTGGGCCGAGATTTGTGTCATAATTTAAAGATTAGAGTCATAGATGAAGATACACAGTCATTAATAAATGGGGATATGTTAAATAATTATTAAATTTCCATTTTTGAGGGCTTAGTCAGTTTTTGCTTATTGATCAAATAAAGGTTAGTGCGGCTGTATATATAAAACAAGGTAGACTCAAACACATTGGGCTAGGCTCATTAATAACTTGAATAGCAACAGAATGAGCATAAATCTGATCTAAACTTTATTATTGTTGCTAAAACTGACTTGGGTTTGGATGGATTTGTTGGAATTTATGCCCTAAAGCTTATAATATGTAAATGTTACAAATTCAATAATAAAAGAAGCAGTTATTTCATTCAAATATATTAATTCATATGCTTATATTATATATGCAAACATCCAAGATTGCTAGATGTAATCTCAAACTGTATATATGAATATCATATACAGAGGAATTCAGTTTGAGACATGCAATCTAAATAGTTCGTAGAAAGCAAATAAAGTTGGGTACTTTATTTGTGATTAATTTACAGTGCAGTCCATTCCATATTGTACGGTGGTCTTATCCTAGACTACTTATATGATGTTATGAGAATAGAGGCACCTTATATGATGTGATCATATAGGACTGGGCCACGATATATATGAATCTGCACTAAGATCCGTTAGTTAAAAAGATTCATATATATATATATATATATATCGACTAATGATGACTATATATGGGTGATCTAAATCCTGAGTGTCTTATTGACTCCTTCAGGTTAGATCGTGGTTTTTGATTTACCATGGGTGAGATCGGAATAGCATTCTCAGTCAATATCTCCGTATCTTGGAATCACGGTTTGACTTGTGGCGGGGAAGGTATACACATAATAGTGGAATCCACTCCTTCTTGCGAGAAGTAGATAAGTAGTTCTCTTAAGAGTTGATTCGGGGCTTGAACAATTAAGAACGCTCTCCTTCTTCTGTAAAGGAATGGAGGATATAATCATTCAAGAGAATCAATGGTACTTAAAGGAAAAGATATAATTAGAGAGGTATAACGGATTTTATGACCTAGCTCTAATTATGAACTACTTGTGGAGGATCATACCATATGTAATAGCTATATCAATGGACACTGATAAAATTGGTTGTGTAAAACATCTACAGTTATGAGAGTACAACCTTGGGTTTTTAGTGGAATAACTCCAAGGTTAATAATTGTGAAATATTAATTAAAGAGTTTAATTAATTTTTTCTAAGTATTATTGGAGCTCAAAATTGTGGGTCTATTAGGTCCCATTGCTAGCCCTATACGATTGATAGTAATAAAGACTCACGGAGAATTGGATGGTCCAATTAATCGTGTTACGAAAGTAACTTAAATATATTTTGGGAATTAATTAAATGATGTGATTATTTAATTAATATATTATTTAATTGTTGAATTAAATATTATTAAATAATATGATTATTTAATTGAAATATTAATAATTAAGATTTATTAAATTGTCATATGGAGGTTTCAGTTTCTAACATTGACAAGAGCAATAAAATAATAAGTGATTATTTTTATTTACTCTAAATAGGTAAAAGGTTCAAACCCTAGTAAAACTAATAATTAAAAAAGGATTTAGAATCCCATTTTAACTTGGATTATTAAACCCTAGGTTCCTAGTATATAAGATATACTTGTCAGGAAAAATAAGCTATTCAGAACCTTACGGAGAACAGAGGTGGGCGGCAACTATAGAGGGAAAAAAGAAAAAAGAAAAAAAATTCTCTCATTTAGGGTTGGTTGAATTCATCAAGGAGGAAGCAAGGTGCTGTTTTCCGGTTCTCTCAAGCCTTCATTCAACCGCTCTCGGAATCCGTGACGTGCCCACACACACAGTTGCTAGATTGCGGGACATAGTTAGGAAGGCTTAGTGGTATTGAATCGAAAAGAAAACGAAGGAGTGTTATTCAAAGGTATGAAAACAAATATCTTCCTCATATTCGTGTATATACAAAATGTCCCAAGAAGACGATAGAAAATTTTTGAAACCTATCGTTCTTAATTTATTTTTATTAATTTAAAAACTCTTTTCTTCTGCGCGACTTACAGGATTCACACTATTAAACATAACAGATTACTGTTGATACTCTTAAGCTGATGGTTTTGGTTCAACAAAGAGATTGAGTGCACATGATTTGGTTCAAAATAGAAGAGAGAGCTAGTGCAAACTGTGAATCACTATAATAAGTTGGCTTGAAATCATAATAATTTTGTGGGGAGAAAGTGCAGAATATGTATTTAAACTAATCAGCACAATAATATACTATGCAAATATGTTGAATATTAAAGAACCAAAACAACACCACAAACAAAAAATTCAAAACTTGAAGAACCATTGACCTGATTTTTATTGAACTTTCCTAGAAGCCAAAAGGAGTTGCTGACGTCTTCAAGCTTCCGTCGCGGCGTCGTCGTCGTCTAGGGATTTAGAAATTTCAGAGAGGTTTGGTCAATATGAGAGAGATTAGGGATTTGCCAATTGAGAGAGGTGTGGTCAATTTGAGAGAGGTTTGGATTTTAGAGTGTTATGTTAGGAATGTAATTTTTAAATTTTAAAAGGGCAATATTGTCTTTCAACAACCCCAAAAGAGTTAGTTTTGTAAGTTTTTCAAAAAGAGGTTAGTTGTTAACTTGAGACTTCCGAATGGGTTAGTTTTCAATAAAACCCTAATATTCCAACCATCAAACAATGAATTACATAACCGAAGGAAAGCTTTTAATCCCTGGGCCTATGATTAAGCATTAAGAAAGAAACTCATATCATTTGATTTAGGGTTTATTATTATTCGAAATTGGCTCTTATTCCCATGTGATCCAAACGGAATTCAATTGAGCGGAAGTGGTCCAAACGGTGTTTGCGTAAAGATTTTGAAAAGTGTGTGAGAGAAGCCAAACAATTACTTTGAGACCAAGTAGTGTGTGAAAGAAGCCATGATGTTTTGCTTTGGCTCGAAGTAGTTTTCTTTGGCTTGAATTAATTGATTTTTATAAATAGGGGTGGCTTGTGTCTGAAACACTTGGAGTGGAGAGACACCTAGAAATATCAAAGAGTGGGATATCCAGGGGGAGACCCAATGGGAGATCAAAGGAATGTCCGATGAGAGATCTGAGGATATCAGGGGACACCTGGGAGATATTCGGGAGACACCTAGGGGCCTAGAGAGAGCTATGGAGCTTAGGGCTTGGTTGAGAGCTCGGTTATGAGCACCGAGCTTGGGGTTCGGTAAGACTCAGTTGTAATTGGGGTTTGGGGTTTGAGAGAGAACATTGAGTGTGTAGTTGTAACAATTTCCTACCTAGTGGATATTTTTCTCTCGTCGTCCTGATGGTCGTGGTTTTTCCTTGTTTTGAGTTTCCACATAAAAGCTTGTGTCAGTGTGATTGGATGCTTCACTTCATCTTATTTTTGTATTTAGACATTATTTGTTTGATGGTGTGTATTAGATTATTAGGCATGTGCTTCCACATCAACTTTTCCCAACGATTATTATATTTCCGCAAAAAAAAATTATATGCTTTAAGGTTTTTATTTGAATGGTATTTTCAAGTTTGAATTTGACTTTAACATGCATATAATATTTAAATTTGCATGAATTTGTTGAATTGATGTTTCCTATAATTTGAAGTTTGAAGTTTGAAGCGGGTGAAATTCTTGCAATAGAATTGATAGAAAAATAAGTTGCTTAGGAAATATGACCAAATGGTCTAGCAAACAGGATGAAATAGTTTAGCATGCTAGACCCGATATTCCAATTTGTGGAAAAAATAGTTTAGTATGTTGGACCAAGCTAGGTGTAAGAATACCCCATATTAAACCAAATGGTCCAACATTGATTAAATAGTTCAGTATACATGATCAATTGGTCACGATCGAGCAATGGACTTGTTATATGTTAGACCGTACATGTTGCAATTTTGCAAATAGGAAAATAAAAGTACAAACATTTTCATTTCCATAATATACTGATTTTTAATATGAGAGAGTCTCTCCTCTAGGGTTTCTCTCTGAAAACCTAGTGTGAGAGTAGGGTGGCTTCTTTTCTTTTCTCCTTGTTGTGTGGGCGGACGCTAAGTGTTCTCAGATTGATAGTGGGTGTGTGGTGGTGTTTCTCTCATTGCTCTAAGACTATGGGGTCGGAGGATATTGTTAACCTTTGTGCTTCTCTATCGCTAACGGAAAGGGAGGGTCCTGTTTATACCCTACAGGATGGGTTAAAGGCAGGAGGGGTTCAAAAGATGGCGCTTTGTCTAGCTGGTAAGATTTTGTCTCCGGATCTAGTGAATAGGGAGGCGTTCAGAGTAGTGATTTCAAAAATCTGGAGACTAAGGAGGGGTGTTGAAGTCGAGAATGTTACGAATAACATCTTCACCTTTCACTTCCAATTGCCTGAGGATCGACGGAAGGTGCTTGCAGGGGGGTACGTGGAGTTTTGATGATGCCATTATTGTTCTTGAAATACCGACAGGGAAGGGGGATATAAAGGGGTTGAGTTTTGGTGGGGTAGATTTTTGGGTGCAGGTTTCCAATGTCCCATTATTATGCATGATGAAGGAGATTGTAGAATTTTTGGGAAGTCTAATTGGTAAGGTTCGAGAAATTGATACGGGTGCAACGGGAGATTGCATTGGAAAGTTTCTGAGGGTCCGTGTTGCTATAGAGACTTCGAAGCCGTTGAGAAGGTTTTTACGGGTTGATGTGTTAGGGGATGGGGAGGAAACTGTTATGCCTATTCATTACGAATGTTTGCCGAACTTTTGTTTTCATTGCGGCATGTTAGATCATACTGTTAGATGCTGCCAAGAGACAATCGGTCCGGATTACACAGTGGTTTCTGATCTTCAGTATGGGGCCTGGCTTAGAGCTACAAGACCGGTCAAAGCTTTGAGACAGCGGGGTTGGGGGAACACTAGTAACGATGGCAGATATGGTGGCTTTAGGCGGGCTGGTAATCTAGTGGATGAGGTCAGGAGGTACAAGCAACAGGCAGTAGTGGCTTGTGGTAACCCGGTTGCTTTGGGTGGGGTGCCGAAGAGCCAGGTGGCACCGAGTTCGAAGCAGGTTGGTAAATTTTCACGAGATGGCTACGTGGAGAAGGGGGAGAAGTCGGGCAAGGTTACTGATCCTTTAAACTCAAACGTGTTAGGCGTAGGGGAGCAGGTGAGTGGGAGTGTTCCATTAGGAGTGATTAACGTTCCTAGGTTTTTTCGAGATTCATTTGATTCCGAGAAGAATGGAAGCTTTGGTGGGAGGGATTCAGGTTTTTTAAATTCTTATATGGGTGGGGTAAAGCCGATGGTGGAGAGTGATTGTGGGCTTGGGATTGGGCCAGTTTGTACTCCTATATTAAAAAGTCTTGAAGCTATTGTTGGGCCAGTTTGTATTCCTATATTAAAAAGTCCTGAAGCTATTGTTGGGCCTGGTGAGTGTGATTTTTCAAATAAAAAGAATAGGGAGCCTCCAAGCCCATTGGTGCCGAATTCACTAAATAAGATTCTGGTGGGTGGTCAACAGCTACCTAATTCTGTCTCTACATCGTATAAGTTTGATTTGAATAAGGGGGTATCTGAAGTTATCTTTAGAAGCCAAGTGGTGGTACAGAGAAGGCTAGGAAAGGGAAACGAGTTAGTGGGAAGAGGATTGTTAATTGGAAGAAGGCAGCTAGGAATGTGTTTGAAGGTAGAGGTAAGCAGGTTTCTGAGGTGTGTTGCGGGAAGAGGAAGGATGCGGTGGTTGTCGATGCTTTCAATGATGGGTCTAAAAAGCCTAGGAATGATTCGTCAGAGACTTGTGTGGATAATTTATCGGCCGGCCAAAATTCGTTAGCCCGCTGGTCATAATGAATTGTGTGGCTTGGAACGCTCGGGGGTTAGGAAATCAACGGGCGTTCCATGCGTTAGCGGATTTGAAGAATAGCTTCAATCCAGATGTGTTATTTCTTATGGAAACTAAAGCAGAGCATCAGTTTATGGAATCTATCCGTGTGAGGTTGGGTTTCGTCGGAAAGTTAGTGGTTGACAAGGTTGGTGATAGTGGTGGTTTGTGTTTGATGTGGACAAACAAGGTTAGTGTTGATTTTCTCTCGTATTCTAGATTTCATATTGATGTTAGGGTCGGTTCTCATGCTTCGTTGGTTTGGAGATTGACGGGATTCTATGGTCATCCTCAGCTGGCCCAGAGGCATCACACCTGGACTTTGTTGCGTCGGTTGAAAGGTATGTCGTCTCTTCCTTGGATGGTTTTTGGTGATTTTAATGAAATCTTGGATGTGTCTAAGAAATTTGGGGGTATTCCTCATTCTCAATTGCTTATGGACGGGTTTCGTGAAGCCTTGGATGAGTGTGAATTGGAGGATTTGGGTTTTACGGGGCAGTGCTTCACATGGTCAAACAGGAGAGATAGAGGTTTGATTCTGGAACGATTAGACAGAGGTGTTAGCTGTTTTGCCTGGAAGCAGCTGTTCCCGTATTTTGTGGTTATTAATTTAGAATTTTGGTCCTCGGATCATAGAGCTATTTTGGTTGATGTCAGGTCTGAGTTGAGGCAACAAGTTCCGAACCTTTCTAATCCCAGGAGGAGGTTTCACTTTGAAGCTTGTTGGGTTGATGATAGAAACTGTTGTGAGCTAGTGGAGCAGAGTTAGGGGATGAATTCTGGTCCATGTAGTATGGCACAGGTGAAGGAGAAAATGCAGAACTATGCAGTGAAGTTGAACAATTGGAATCAAGCTAAACGGAGGGCAATGCGTGCTGAGATTTCTAAGTTAAAAAAGGAGTTGGCCAAGGCTACTGAAGATGTGCGATCGGGGTATTGGAGGGCTGTTAGAAATATTAGCGCCAGCTGGATAGTGTTCTTGAGAAGGATGAGGGATACTAGAAACAACGGTCTAGACAGGATTGGTTGAAAGGGGGGACCGGAATACAAAATTTTTCCATTCGAAAGCTAATGCTAGAAGGGTTAGAAATGAAATTAAGGGGTTGGTTGGTGATAATATAGTGATTTGCAATAGTAAGGATGGTATTCAGGAGATTGTGGTAAATTATTATGATGATTTGTTTCGGTCTTCTAATCTGGAGGAGTCGCATTGGAATGATGTGTTAGGTGCTGTTCCGTATAAGCTTTCCCCACAGAGTAGTAGGCTCTTGGATGGCCCTTTTACTGCCGTTGAGATTAAAAAGGCGGTGTTTGATATGTTCCCTACAAAGGCTCTAGGCATTGATGGTATGTTGGCTTTGTTCTATCAAAAATTATGGGAGTCGGTTGGTGGGAGTGTTACGAATGCGTGCATTCGATGCCTTAATGAGGGTGATTCGTTGGAAGGTGTTAATAAAACTCTTGTGACGCTTATCCCTAAGGTTCCACAGGTTAATCGTATGAGTGATTTCCGGCCGATTAGCCTTTGCAACGTCTCCTATAAGATTGTGGCCAAAACTCTAGCGAATAGATTTCGTCTGGTCTTGAGGGATGTTATCTCTGAAGCTCAAAATGCTTTTGTGCGAGGGAGACTTATTTCTGATAATGCGGTTATTGGTTTTGAATGTATGCATGGTCTCCGTACTCGAGTTCGTAAGAAGGGTTCTATAGCTTTGAAGCTTGATATGTCTAAGGCATACGACAGGGTTGAGTGGGGTTTTTTGGAGGCTATGATGTTGAAACTTGGCTTTTCAGCCAGTTGGGTTGGGAAAATCATGCATTGTGTTTCGTCGGTCTCCTTTTCGTTTCTGGTTAATGGTGACACGTGTGGTGATCTGAAGCCTTCTAGAGGGCTTCGTCAAGGGGATCCACTTTCCCCCTACTTGTTTTTGATTTGTTCGGAAGGTCTCTCTTGCCTGATTGATATTGCAGTCTCTTCTGGTGATTTATCTGGGTATAGATGTGGTAGCACGGGGCCTTTCATTTCGCATCTCATTTTTGCGGATGACAGCTTGTTATTTACTAGGGCTTCAGATCGTAATTGTATCACCATCAAACGGATTCTTGGTATTTATGCGGTGGCCTCGGGACAAGCTATTAATTTCAATAAGTCTGCTTTATGTGTCAACCGATCGGTTCCTCAGAGTGTTGGTGTTCGTTTAGCTGGGATTATTGGTGTGGGGTTGGTGAAGTGCCACGAGAGATATTTAGGTCTTCCTAGCTTTGCCAGTAGAAATAAACATCAGTTGTTTACTAATATTAAGGATAGAATTTGGCAAAAGGTTCAGGGGTGGCAGAGTCATTTTTTTTCTGCCGGAGGGAAGGAAGTTCTTTTGAAAGCCGTGGTCCAAGCCATTCCGACTTATGCTATTAGTCTTTTTTGCCTCCCGAAAGGCTTGATCACTGATATCCACCGCTTGTTTAATCGTTTCTGGTGGGGTAGTTCGGACAGTGAGAAAAAACTTCATTGGTGTTCATGGAATCGGCTGTGTTAGTAAAGAGGTCGGCGGGCTTGGCTTTCGAGACATTACTCTCTTTAACCAAGCCATGTTGGCCAAGCAGTGTTGGAGACTACTTACTAGGCCAAATTCGCTAGTTGCGAGGGTGCTGAAAGGGAGGTATTTCCCCACTTCCAGTTTCTTACAGGCTAATATTGGCAGTTCTAGCTCTTATGTGTGGAGCAGTTTCATTTGGGGGAGAGATCTCATGGTTGCTGGTTCCAGATGGCGTGTTGGTGCTCGTTCGTCCATCTCTGTTTATTCTGACCGTTGGCTTCCTTCTCCTTTTTCCTTTAGAGTCCAATCCCCTCCGATCCTTGGCGATGATGCGTTGGTTAGGTCTCTGATTTTCGATACTGGGGGGTGGAAGGTTCAGCTGGTGCGGGATTCCTTTGTGGCTGAGGAAGCTGATGCTATCCTTAGTTTGCCTCTTGGTTCCTCTCAGATGGAAGACTCCTTGGTTTGGCATTTTGAAAATCTTGTATTTATTCTGTTAGAAGCGGTTACAAGCTTGGTTTGATGATTTCTTCTTGGGACGTTCCTTCTAGTTCGTCTATTTCAGAGTGGTGGAAGTCTTTGTGGAATATTCAGGTTCCTTTGAAAGTCAGGAACTTCATTTGGCGAGCATGCCATAATTGGATCCCTACTATGGGTAATCTGGCGAACAGGGGTGTGTTGGTGGAGGGCTGCTGTCCTGTCTGCCGTAAATGCCCTGAGACGACCAATCATGCGCTCTGGGGCTGCTATGGGTGGAAAGAGGTGCGGAAGTCTTGCTATCTTCTTAAAGGTTTTTATATTCGTGATGATTTGCAGTGCTTGAAGCTGATTGCTCGTTGCCTTCGGGTCCTGAAACTGGATGAGATGGAAATCTTGTGTGTCATGTTTTGGAGGCTTTGGTTCAAGAGGAATCAGTTGGTTTATTCTGCGGTTCCTACTTGTGGTGAAGATGTTTTTGAGTGGGTGGCTGGGTATGTTGAAGAATTTCGCATGGCTAATCAGACTGCTGATCAGTCTCCTCGGGTTAATAGGCCTGGTAGGATTCTGAAATGGGTTCCTCCGGATATTGGTTGTTTTAAGATCAATACCGATGCTGCGCTGAGAGTTGAAGATAAGATTGTTGGCTTTGGTATTGTTATCAGGGATTCTGCTGGTGCTGTCCGTGCTGCTTCTGTGTAGAAGTTGGAGGCCTGCTACTCCCCGCAGGTGGCTGAGGCTGTTGCCGTGCTGAGGGGTCTCCACCTTACAAGGAATAATGGTCTGCTCCCTGCTACATTGGAGAGTGATTCTAAAACTGTGGTTGATCTTTGTAATGCTGGTGAGTGTTGCTTCGCTGATATTGGCTCTATTATCAGTGACATTGCTGCTATTGTTAGCCAATCGCATTCTTCTATTTCTTTTGTGCCTAGATGTGCCAATAAGGTTGCTCACTCCTTGGCCAAGATGGTTGTGAGTTCTGTTGATGTTTATTTCTAGCAGGATTCCTTCCCTCCCTGCCTTAGCTCTGTTCTCATAGGTGATTGTATTCCTTTGGTTTCTTGATTAATGAATTCCATTTTCAAAATATATATATATATATACTGATTTAAGTTACTCTAAATCTTTGTGTTTTAGATGGAGTGTCAAAATCAAAAAAACTATAAAATAAATAAATAAATAAGCACCTATCATTGTTATTGTATGACTCTATTAGCCTATTACCATGGTGTAAGTAAATTAAAATGTTTTTAATATAATAGATGATTGGTTATTAACTTATTATACAGTTTCTATAGAGTCCAAAAAATTTCTAGCACTTTTTAGAGGTGGCTTTTCAACACTGTCTCCGTTTTAATAACTTATATTTAAAGAGGGCTTCTTTTGACAATCCAATTTTTTCTTTTTACACTTCTTTTCTAAAGACACTCCATTCTCAAAATTTAAATTTAAAAAAATTATAAAAACACTTCTTTTTGCTCCAACATTATCTTTTTTATCTTTTAACACTTCTATTCTAAAGACACTCCATTTTAAGAGATAAATTTCTAAAGATACTCCATTTTATTTTAATAAAAATTAAGACAAACCATCGTAGCCTTTAGATTCATCTGATGAGTAATCTTTTTTGAATTAAATTATTAAAAAAAGAAATCATCTCTCCTAAACCATTAGATTAAATATTATATATTAAACACTCTCTCCTAAATTTTTAATTACCATATTAAACTCTTTCTCCTCCATTACATATCTCAAATTTTCTATCTCCATTCCTTCTGAAGCAAGACTAACAGTTAAAAAAAATAATAATAAAAAAAATAAATAAATAAAAAACTTACGAATAAGCTTGATTTTTAGGAACCATATATATGTATATATATTAAAAAATAAATAAATAAATAAATAATAAAAAACTTTAAAAACAATTCCTTCACTAGTCTTAGAAATTATGAGTTTAATCGAATCTAGTTGCAACAAATTAATTTTTCATATATCTTTTATTTTTTTTTTAAATTGACTTTTTAATATATATACATAAATTACTGTTAATAAAAAACCAAAAATATTCATAAGTTTTTTTTTTTTCTTTAACTATTAATCGAGAAAGTATGGAGATGAGATCATTTTTATTTTTTTTAAATGGAGAGATAGTAATTATGAGAGAATGTTTAATATGGTAATTATAGATTTAGGAGAGAGAGTTTAATACGTAATATTTAATCTAATGATTTAGGATGGAGAATTTCCTTTTTTAATAATTTAATTAGTTTGGGGAGTCTTTAGAATTTTTTGTCTTGATTAGTAATTTTAGTTCAGATTAAAATTGTCATTAACAAAAAAAATTAAATTAGAGTGTAAATAGATAATTTGTGGATTGTAAGGAGAAGCTCTCATATTTATAAGGCATCTATTAAAGTAAACGGACAAAAATGCCCCCACACAGTAACCTCCTTCACCATTTTGATTTTTTTTTTCTTCCAAAATCTTCCATCAATGGAGGTGGAACTGACAAATCGACGAGCACACGTACACCGACCAATCGACGAACATGAAATATACAAACACTGTTAAATTGCTTAAAACTAACCTAGAGGTGAGTGAATAGGTTTATTCACCTTTTTCAATCCCTGAGAAACAAGATAGTTTGTGTCACAACACATGATAGATATTTAAGCACACATAAACTATTGTAAAGCATGTTCAACATGATCACATCAATAAAGTCTATGACTTACAAGTGAAGTAATCAAACTAAAAACTAAAATCAACTAATTACTTGTATTGATGTTTATGTACAACATATACAAGATTAAAAGAAAGAATGACTATGTACACGATAAAACATATAAACAACTTTGATCAAAATGGATGTTTGCATTCATGTATTTGCATAGCATCTTGTTTACAAGAATATGAAAAGTGAAGATCCAAACAAAATACAATTGATCACACACACAAATATAATAGATAAGGATAGAGACACTTGACACATTATTTTTATGTGCTAAACCTCCGAAGAGGAAACATCCACGGGTTGAATCCACAACCACTGGAAAACCGTATTCCACTATGACAAATAAAAGGTATACTCTCAAAGAAGTGACCAATCCCATGATACACTCTCCAAGATAACACTCATATTCTACCCTCGGGCTTAATGAAACACTTTGTCTACTTCCTATCCAATATGTGACTATCACGCCTCTAGAAAGTAACTTCCTATTCGAGATGTTCACGCCTCTAGAAAGATTCCATGCATGACTATATGGATTCTCCCGATACTAGCCAAGACTTCTTGCTTGACCATTTGAATTCTCCCGATTCTAGCCAAGTCTTTCTTGCTTAATTATCTGGATCGTCCCGATCCTAGTTAAGACTTCATACCCTTTGCAAAGACTTCCTAATGTGATCAATGAATGCAAAATGCAGACAAGCACTCAACATAGAATATGATGATCAACACAGCCTATGGGAACTAGACATAATCATGAAAGTTCAAACATCAAAGTTGTCTAATTACTATACATGAATAAAATTCTAGAACATGTGAAACACCAAAAACACATTTAATTCCTAGATTTATTCATGTAACTAAAACTTGAATCAAAGCATATACATTAAGCGCATATTCAAGATTTTAGTAACAAACAGAAACATGCTAGATTCACAAGATATGGTCAATGAATATTTTAGCAAATATTTAGAGCATAAATCAACTAATAATCAATTAAATCCTAATTAACTCTAAATACAAAGTCAAATGTGCTAATCCTAGGTTTATTCAACTAATGAGTCCTAGCACATGATAAGGCTATTAATCATGAAAATAAAATCAATCAGAGCACAAATAGCCCTAGATAATAAGCTAATCACAATGCAACTCACAAACATGTGAAATCCTAGATTTAAGAAAAACTAGTCCACATTTAAGTCTCTAATTAGACAAGATTAGCCTATAATTGAAGCACTATTTCTCAGTCGCATTTGTTCAAGTAACACATACATATAGAAAAAGAAAACCCAAGATAATTAAAGACTTTAAAGATCAAATCACAAAGAATAAATCAATACTTTGGAAAATTTTGCAGTCCCGAATTTTGGTGTATAACCACCACAAAACTTGAACAAAAGGCTTCAAACTTGCTTGGAGAAGATAGAGAAATTTAATGCAAAGATTCTCTAACTTGAATCACTCAAATCGGATAAGAAATGAGTGAGTTATGGTGTTGGGAAAATTTGGAGAGAAAATTTTGCACTTGATTTTCTATTTTTCTTCTTAGAATGAAAATGGGAGGGAAAATGGATTTTAAAGAGAGGGAACAAAAGAGATTCAAAGACCACCAACGAGGGGATGCCACCTATGCTTCCCATGGAAGCGCATGGCCTCCACGAGGGCAGAGGGCATCCCTTCCTGTGGAGGCCACACGCCTCCACGGGGAAAGGGTGCAAATGGTAAAAAGCCACTCCTCTTCCCTCGCGTACCTTTTGTGTTCTTCGATCGTTCTTCGACCTCCGAACTCTAATTTTGAATCCTTTTTTGGATTATGAACCGGGACTCCCTCACGTATATGGACATCAATAAAACTTTCATAAAAGATATGGAAATCAACTCGATAAACAAAGACGAAAACCATATACGATAAATGTACGGAAAGTTTCGTAACTTCCAACTCGGAACTCGAAACTCGAAAACTAATGAATGAATAACCGAAACGATCGAAACTCAGTAAGGAATAATATGAGAACATATTCAAATCTGATATCACAAAAACACAAACAAACAAACACATGAACACACAAGTATGCCATTTCCTAGATATAGCCCTAGAACATGCATTTTACAAAATTTGTCAATTTAAATCTAATGCATGTGCATACAATGATATGTGTGTGTATGTGTTATACTAATTGAGCACAATGATGCAAGACACATATGGATGCAATGTGTGTGTGTGTGTGTGCGCGTGTGTGCGCGCGCGCGCTTAAACACTTTACAAGAGGATTGAGGTCTAAGTATACATTTGATGTGCAACAATGCGTACTTCTCTTGAAGGCTTCACTTTGCTTGATGTGTTGTCCAACTTCCTTGAAGCTTGATAAACCGTGAATCCTAAACAACTAATCAATACAAAGAAAATATCGTTTTGATATAGAATAATGCCAACATGACTCAAAATCCTAACAGAACACACGTACACCGACGACGACGATGGACCATGAACACACGTACGTCTCCGTCGATGACCACGACCACGACCAAACACAATAGCGACTTTTGATTTCTCTGAAAAAACGAAGTATGTAACTTTCTCTGAAAATGAAGGGTTTCGAATTGGGGATTCGGGGTTGGAGAAAATGAACATAATAGAACATAACAGGGGAGCAAAGAACAACAACCCAGAAGTCTCGGAACGAAGTCTCGGAATCACAAAGTCTCGGAAACACAAAGTCTCGAACACAATCACAAAGTCTCAGAACATAAAGTCTCAGAACACAAACACAAAGTCTCAGACACACAATCACAAAGTCTCGTAAACACTAGGTTGTTGTTCTGTGCTCCTCTATTTTTGTTCTGTTGTTGTTTTTCGTGTTTAACAATGGAAGATTCAAAACCAAAACAACATAGCAAATGAAAGAAAAATCTCGACCCTCGAGTGTGTCAGTGTAGCGCAACTAAACTAATCCAATGAAGATGCATTGATAATGTTATGAAGTTGGTTTTGTTCGATTTCAACCTCCATGGAGGTTTGTTAAACAAACCTCTATGAAGAAGATGAAAGAATAAAATAATAATAAATAATAATAAATAAATAAATAAAACTGAAAAAAAAAATAGAGTAAAGTAAAGGTATTTTTGGAAATCACTTACTTTGGTGCCTTTAAAACATAAGTTATTAAAGTAGTGATAGTCTTGAAACACCAACTTAAAAAAGTGACAAAAACCCCTATATCCTCATTTCTATATAGTTACATGCTAGTTTTTAGCCATTAAATTTCAATTGATACTCTATCAAAATCAAGGATATGAAAATTTAAAATAAATAAATAAAACTTTCCCTCATAGTGATAGTAGCTAAATCCAATAGGATGAAATTCACATCCAAAGACTATGTTTGTTGAGAGCTCCTCTTGGTAGATAGATCATAGATCTCAAACCTCACAAATCATCGAAAAAGTAGTGAAATTTTAGTCCTTTCAAACGAAACAATCAAAATGTGAGTTAATTTTATGAATTTGCTTGAGATGTTTGAAGCAGCGTTTGAACTTGGAACTTGGAAGTATCGTTAACTTTAAAAAGGTTCCATTATATTTTTTGAGCATTTTTCAAGTTTTCATAATATCCTTATGATTTATTCATGTTGACTAACCGCTACAAAATAGACTCAAAAACACTTTTACTTGATAAACATCTTCATTATTAAGCAAAAAGGCAAGAAGTTGATGGATTCAATCTGCATAATTATCCATTTGTGACACCAAGAAACATCGTGCTACATCATAATCCTTCTCCATAACAGATTATTTACACAAAGAATAAAGCCAGCACCAGATATTAAATCCAAGGTAACAGAATGTTATTAACAATATTAAAGGGAGAAAAAAAAAAGAATAAAATACCAAAAACACTATCCCTTTCATCTTCTCAAACAATTACAAACACACATCCCTATTCACTGCTTCCCAAGTACCAACACAAAACAGAAAAGAGCTGAAAAGAAAAAAAAAGATGGTAATACAAGCTTTTTACGCCTAAAAAGGGAGCAATTTTGACTCCCCGTGGGATAACTGTGACTTTTTAGTTTTTAATCATCGGCAACTTTGGAAAACCAGGAAAACAAGTCCAGAAGATTGCATTGCACATCACTTAAGTAAACATCTGCTAAAGACCAAGTTAAATTACCCCATCATTGTTGTGCTTCCTTTGGAGAGATGTAGCATCTGCTTTCCGTGACTGTGGAGTTTGCAAGGACTTCTGGTGCAATTTCCCAGCTCCCACTTCTCCTCCCCCAACTTGAGTGTCGCGTTTCTGATCGAATGGTGGGAGCTCGAATATCCGAACCCAAAACAGAGTCAACCTCTAAGGCATTATGGGGAGGACCATTACTGCCTCTGCTTCGAATGTCCTCATCGATCTCTTCAATATTACGACGTTGGGAAATCTTCAATAGATCATCACCAATCTCTAGATCATCTTCAACCTTTGAACGTGGATCTCCACTCAAATCGTCAGCTTCTGGAGTACGGGGTAAAGAAGGCCTTGGTACCTCCTCTTGAACAAAAGACCGGAAGTTGTTCCTTGAGGGTTTTATCTCTGTGAAAAAAACTTCAAGGAAATTATTCACACAGCCCCGATTGTAGACATTGATCCTGTTGTCAGCCCTGTACCGGAAATTTTCATAGGTAGTCTGGAAAGCATGTAATAATATTAGTTTAACTAAATAACAGACTCATAAAATAAAAGTTCTAGGAAAGAAGTGTAAAGTTGTAAAAATAACCACAGCATATTCAATTTTCTTCTTCTAATCACAATAATAAACCAAACCCACCCTCCCACCCTGATGTGAACGGGATTCAGCCATCTCATTAATAACACATACTGTTAAAACTTGTTAGTTTTACTACCATCTTCTCTTTTAAAAGAGAAGTTGGGGTGGCAATTGATCACAGCCTGAGTCATTGGATTTAAAAACTACGAGTTCAGCAAAACCCAAACAGGTAAATCACTGAACACCCAAATCATTCAGTAAAATGTAAGCAAAGGCCATATGTTTTGGCTACTACAACGCTCTGTACCATTTCATAAGTTATTAGCTCTTATGGGGTTTTGTCTGCACGACTTTGCAGACCTCAGTTCTACTGCACATAATTTTGCCACAGATGTAAACCAAAGTTATTCAATTAATAAATTTTTCCAGATTCTAATATTAAAGAAGGGACCCAAGTTCATTCTACATAGCAATAACATAAACTCTCTCATTTTTTAGTCAACAAAGACAGAGAAGAGGAACCAACTGACCTGATTTGTGCTAATAAGATATAAATGGAAGCCAGTGAGTCCACCAACAAACCATAGAGAAATGAAACAATACGCCATTAGTATGACAGAAGCAGGAGATTCCTTCATTGCCTTCCAGACTGTGCCATGGTAATCATCCATCAAGATCTTAATGTACAAAGCTGACATAGAGAACACATAGATGCAGAGAAGAGTTGATGAGGAGACAAACATGAAGAAGTAACGATAGTTGCGCTGCACACACACAAAATAGTTAATTCATATTTAATTCCTTATGAAACAAGTGACAACCAGCCAACATCAATCAGAATCATAGATGTGTTCTAATTTGCTTGTATAACAGCATACCAGTCCAATGCATTGTCCCACCCAAGGGCAATGGTGATCAAAACGCTCCACACAGTTATTGCAAATGGAACAATGCGAGCAGCGGGGAGGACGATAGAGCATGCAAGTGTCACAGTACTTAACACGCACAGGTATGCCATTAACCATAACTTCTTTAGTCCGAGGGAACTGAAGACTGGGTGTTTGCCTTCCCCCAACCTCAACAGACACAGAAGAATCATATCGAAGGTCTTCCTCTGGGGGATGTGAATTACGTGGAATGATACCTGGATCCCGGGATGATGTGAGAAAAAGAAGAAACAACACCTATCAACATCAAAAAAGATTCAAATCAGCTAACCCCCAAAATGAAGAGTGAAATTTGAAAAGCAAAAAGAAAAACATGGCAAAGTTATTTTGTTATCCTACAAAACAAGTTAGCTAGACAAGAACCAATTATTGAGAATGAAATCAAGTACTTGAGGTTTAAGAGGACTAACATAGATAGTGAAAACAATGGCTACCACCAGAATCGCATATCCTGCATTATGAGAAGAAAATTCATAGCGAAGGTGCCTTGCAACAAATACACAAAAGATAATAACCGGAACGATGATCAGCAATAGTGTGACAAGCAATGACCTCGCATCTGGCCCAAATATCAACCTCCCGCCAAGGATAAATTTCTATAAAAAAAAATAAAAAAATAAAAAAATAAAATATATATATATAGAGAGGACAAATAGTAAAATCAGATGGAGAGGGAAAAATCTCAAAGCATGATAAGTCAATACAGGTAAAAGATACAGCAGGAAATTTAAAGAGAAGAAGAAAGATGTAAACCAGACAAGAAAACATACTATTTATTATCATGCTTCTTATATATGGCAATAATCCACCATTCACCAGATCATTTTAAGGTAATGATATAAAAACCCTACAGTCATTCAGACAACTATATCGCCATTTAAAGGTCAACATATTGCATCCTGCGAAATGCAATATGCTATTGTTAGTCTTCATGGACAAACAGGGATCTTCAATTACAACTCTGAGATACTTACAGACAAAGCAACATCGATAAATACAAGATAAATTTCAACCACAAACTATCTATCAACATTTGGCATAGATTACACATTACCAACAACAAAATAGTTTGCATATGATTGTCATGGACTTTTAAGTATGACAGAACCACTCAGCACTTTTTACACAGATACTGCCTCAAACAAGATCCCGCGTACTAACTTGAAGAAAAGACGTGGAGGTTAAACCTAAGCATTTAACCTTAAAGGGAATGATGCACACATATGCTTACTAACTTGAAGAAAAGATGTGGAGGTTAAACCTAAGCATTTACCCTTAAAGAGAATGATGCACTAAAATGTATGCTACAAGGATGATGCTTAAGCATAAAGATGTTTCTGCATAAGGGGCAATCATGCACAGCCACTAGAAGGGCAACTTCTGAATTAGATACACAGCAGAAATTCAACAACAGTCAACAAGGAGTCAAGGACAACAATGTGATACATCATACATGTTAAAATAGAACATGATTTAGAGCTTAAAAATTGATCATCCATTTTCTATTCTATAACCTTATGTAGAGATCAAATGCATAGCCAAAACACACATAACAAATAATTAGATTTAGATCAGTTTTCTTACTTCCCATTCTCATTTTTTTGGTCATATTTTGAATAATGCTTCTATATTCAATGAACATGAACTAGAAAATACATACTCCATTTTTTTTAGGAAAAAAAAAAGACTGCACTCTAATAGCAGTTATTAGTGAACCAGGCATGAGCCTTACTTAGGGGTCATAATCACAAGTACATTATCCTCTAAAATCAACACCTCTAAAGTAAACCTCTTTCCTGAACACCATACACATTAGAAAACATAAAACTATACATTTCAACAGCTCCCCCCTCTGCAAAATACAAGCAAGTAATAGCTCATGCCCTATGATGCATATGTATTAACGGTGCAAAACTGTCATAGCACATGTGAAACCTCACAAGCAAACAAATTCAAAGCCAATCACACTATACTAGAAAAGAACCCTTTCTCCAGCTCCTCAATATTTACTCCTCGAGCTATAGAAGCTCTGCAACTGAACATGCAAACGAATTTTTACTATACATAAAAAACGTAATGACAAAATAATCCCCCACCCTTCACCCGTTGTATCTAATTATTTACACTCAACTAGAAAGGCTATCTAGAATCTAGATGGCAAAATTTCTGAAGCATGGGCAAATATAGATTTCAGAGAAATGGAATCTTTTATGTTTTATCCATGTAAACTGGGCAAATATGTGATCATATAAAACTACAAACCAGAAATTCCATTACATAGCTAAAGGACATTAGAGTGGCATACTCCCTCTTCTGGCTTTAGCACGAGTCCAAGAAATTGATGTCCACACCATCATATAACTATAATTTATCTTTTGTTTTCTCATAAATCAATAAGAAAACAGTATTGCAAATGAATGATGCAGTTTCAATAGTCTAGGTGGGCAGCAAGTATGTCTGAGGATATGCAAACCATCTAGCATAATCAAGCATGCCAACTCAATAGTCCCCTAAAAGACATAAAATTAACCTAGAGTAAAACCTAAGTCAACTAATATAGCCCGCATTAATTCATTATTTGTTAATGACTTACGTATGTGGTTAGGAGTTATGAAAGTTTGTAGTTTAAGAAATTGTCGCATCAGTTATCTTCTCCTTGTGCCTTACATAACAGATGTAATTGTATAACCAGTAAGCTTTGAAGAACAATCTAATCTCCCACTATAGTCAAAAGGTATCTAAGATGGCTGATCCACACTATGATCGGTTAATAATCTTTGCCACCACGTGCGAAATCTAATAAAGAATTTGTTGCATCAGAAAGAATATGCTTATATAAACTAAAAATGGGATAAGCCCTAGTAAATTATCTGTATAAATACTAGCAAAAATTTAATTAAATGAAGCCTGTATTACTGGCACTTCCAAGGCACTGAATTTCCAAATTAGATAAAGGTCATTCAACATAGCAGTCCCAAGACAAGAATGAGGAAGCTTAAACATCGACCAACTTGCTTAGACCATGCCATTCGTCAAACAAACATTGTAGTTCTTCAACCACTCTTACTTTGTATCAAAGAGTTCTCTGAAAGTTATCTCACCAACATTGTGATGTCTAGATGCCCATATGAATTAATCCTATTTAGTAAATAATTTGCTACAGGACCATAAACAAATCCAAATCATTCACCCCAAAAAGGAATGAAATAAATATTCCGCAACCATATTTTGAGCAACACTTTTCTCATGCATGAAATCTATACCTTGGCCATGGAAAAAACACTAAAATAGTCTAACTTGTCATAACTCACATTTCCTTTTCCTTGTAAAACTTCATTGTCGCAAAATATCCAAGATTTTATTTGCTTGAGGAAATGATAAGGTCATTCACCATAGCAATTTCAAGACAAAAATGAGAAATCTTAAACATCGACCAACTAGCTCACACAGTGTCATTCATCAAATAGATGGGCATGTCCTTATTCCCACTATCATTATCATTACTCCGAGTAAATAAAATCTAAGGTATTTTTAGTCAGGGAACTTTTATGGCAAAAGGAACCTCTATGTGAGGTTGTGATAGGTGGAATGTAAGATATCACTTGGTTTATTTTGATGTCTTCTCTAAAGCTAAGGTACAAACTTGACATCTAAGAAACGTCACTTAAAATATGGTTGTAAAATTTTAATTGACTTCTGTTTCAGGTGAATTCCTCTTATTTGTTTGTGGTCCTTTAACAACTAGACTTTATGACACAGGAAGTTGGTTTATGAGTATGAATAATGCACATTGGCAACTAGATATCACAATGTTGGTATAGTAATTTTTGAAGAAACCATTAATACAAAGTAGGTAAAGGTTGAAAATTGTCTCTCTTGTTTTCCTTCATGATGAGTTGGTTTTCAAATGATTATAAAGAGCACACTAGAGGCTATCTCACAATAATCGTCACATTTCAAGAAACCAAACCCTAAATGATGCAACCTTAATAATTGAATCTTTAAAACACTTTAAGTCACATCCAAGCATCTATTGTATTGTCTATTACAAAAAACCATTAAATTGCTCCCATGTGATAGAGTATTAACCTCAAGAAGAAACTATTTCAACCCTTTAGATTTAATTAAACATATATCATAATAAAAATTGTGCAATATCAAAGTAAAAGCAGTTCGATAGCAACTACAGTTTGATTTCAAATAATCTAATACCATAAGTTTTTGAATCTTCAAATGAAATAAATAAGTTTAAGATCATATTTAGGATCTTGAAAACACTAAAGCATGAATTCTTCATTTTGATACAAAAATGATTTTAGAAATGAGTCTCAAACCCTAAACAGTTATTTCCTGAAATTAGAAAACAAAAAATTAATTAACTCAACCTCAAGCTTCAATGGAAATCCCACTGCCTATATTAACCAACTATGGGTCCATCATTATCACAACCTCATGACCATCTACTAGCATTGCTACATAGCAACATAACCACAACCACCAACACAACGACCCTTGTCTTGACGACTGGGCTACAAGCCTACAAATAAAGCTCTCAACATCACATAATCACACCACTACACCAGTATTATCCCCATTGCTTTTTCTACCTTTAATTCAATCAAACTGGCACCATCAGCCACCACCTCCATCAAAATCATTATATCCCCACAATTACGATTCCATTCTGAGCTCAACATACAACCCAAACACATCAGTTGTTGCCAGTATCACTACCAAATCTTTGAATTCCATCCCTGTCCTCATAAGCTTTATCTATGCAAACATTTTTCACATTCAAAACCAAAGAAATTACATTTTGGGTCAATTATGCTGTTTGGCTGTTTGCATTGCCAATTTAATTAACAAGCAACCACCCAACAATCAAACTTTATGGTATTTGAGATTTCAGCAATCCTGTTAGCATTATACTCTGCCTGCATCTTTCAAAATTACCCTTCATTAATTAACTAATCTACCGGTTATAATTGTGCATTATGAGTTATGACAAACAACCCACTAATCTATGACTTCTTCTTTTTTTCCTAAACCTTCTTTTTTCTTTTGAAGCAGAATATCATGAATAACTTTGTTGTTTACAATAAATTCTAAAAACTGCACAGCAATCAAACAGTCGAAGTTACCCAAAAACTTCAATTTTTCCCATTTGTATTCCTCCATTTTCTCAGTAACCAAACAGAGACTTAAACTCGCACATAAACTTAACTTCAAAAAGGAAACATAATTCAAAAGCAATTCAAAACACATACTAAACCAACCACAACACAACCCACTAATTTTCTCACAAAAACACACAAATCTAAATCATACCCAGAAAACAAAACCAAGCATTTGATTCAAAAACCCCAAAAAGAAATTCAATCAATAAGAGCACGGTATCTTACATTACTGCCTTTCCAGACTTCGTACACGCGCTTTGCCATGAAAAAACAGAAAAACAATCTCACCCACCCTCCTTTTGTCTTGCTTCTTGAACAACTACGCAGGAACTGAGTCGAAGATTTGGAACTTGTGTGTGCTGCTGTCGTTGTTGTTCATTTCATTTATAAATAAACGAACGAACGAACAAACAAAAGAAGAAAGAAGAATAAAGTCTAACCCCAAATCTTTACAGTGAGTACACACTCAATCTGTTGCTGATTTGAAAATTTAAAAAAAAAAATTCTGGGGTTAGACTTTGGGGGGTTTTTCAGATATACGCAAATAAAATGATCAAAAGAGAGGGAGATCTTGGAGATGGCGGTTTTGTGTTTAATGTGTGTGGTTTGTGTGACGAATGGAAAGGGAATGTTTTTCCGATTTTCTTTTTTTTTCTTTTTTTTCGGCTTTTTAAGGGAAAATCATGTTTGCTAAATGCTAATATACATATATCGATATTTATAATTTAAAAAATAAATAATAATAACTTCTTTTAGGTCTCACACCAGCAAATCTGTCCGTGATTTGTCTAGAATTTAGATTAAACAATAATATAATATAAGCTGAATATTAACAATTAAAATATCTTGAAATTGAGTGAGGAGACATGAACAGAACCTATAATATTTTGGGATTGGTAATTATGGGAATGAGTTATTTTTATTTTAGTTTTAATTTTTTGTAAGCTATTAAATTGAAATCCAAAGATAGATGATAATTTATATAGTAGCATGACCAACAAACCTGATAATTTATATAGTAGCATGACCAACAAACCTTCTTCATTAGGATAGAGCAATGTTGTGTATTTTAAAAAGTTTTAAATTTACGATAAAGTGAATCTACAACCGTCCAATGTGGTATGGTAATAAATAGTATTCATTCAATATCCAGGATTCGAATCACATTACTTGCAAGCCGTATAAAATAAATTGAAAAAATTGATATGTTTGTGCACAGTGCACCTACGACATGACCTTCCATTTATGACATGTTGTATCTACTTGACTAATTTGCCCCCAATCAATTTTCAAATTTTTTAAAATGTGTGGTTCTGCCACGTCAGCAGAAGTGTTGAGTTGATGTGGGCGGTGGGCCTGTGGGGTGGCAACTGGCAAGAGCGTATGGGACAAACATAGAAATTTTATTTTGTATTGGGCAATTACCAGATCCTAGAAGTTTTTATTAATTTCAAGTAGTTTATGACTTTTCCGATTTTTACCAAATTGGTTCCCATATTTTTGATAGGTACCAAATTGATCTTTGACTTTTCAAAAGTACTAAATTGATCATCCTCATTAACGGGGTTAATTTTAAAGTTTGATTTCAACTAAAGTGTTGAAATTACTTTAATACTTGTATTAAAATTGAAATTTATATTTTATTTTATTTTATTGCAAAAAGAAAGTTTTACCCATTACAACACCTATCTAAAGTCAAATTTACCCTTTATTACCGATGAATTTGGATTCTCTGCTGAGCTGATCTGATCTTTTTTCTGATCTTTTTAAAGCATGTGATTGGTTGTTAATAAAGTGGTCGTAAAAACCAATCACATCTTAACCATACATTCTTTGCAATGCTTATATGTCATAAGATTAAGTAAAGCCAGAAAAAAAAATCAGATCAGCAGAAGATCCAAATTCATTGCCAATATAATTACAGTAAGAAAACTAATAAAATAAAGTCATTAAAAAACATTGATTTAACCAACTAAAATCAAAATTCTTAAGTAGAACAAATATTAATTAATAAAATACTAATTAATAGGGTCCTCCATGGGTTGTGGAGGAGGCGGCTGCCTATGGAGGTCATAGCCTCCTCCACCGGTGGCCTCTTGTTGTTTGTTATTTCTTTTTTTTTTAAATTAAGTTTTTTATAAATTAAATAAACTGATGTACAGTGAAAAATAAAATAAAAATTAACATGTGTCAATTTATTAGATGATACACATGTCAATTGAATAGGTTTTACATTAAAAGTATAATATTACCCTTAGATATGTTAGGTTGACTAGCGGATGTTAGTTAAAGGGATCAATTTGATACTTGTAAAGCATATGAGGACTAATTTGATCAAAAATGGAAAAGTAGTAAACTATTTAGAATTAAGAAAAAGGTCTAGAACTTATCTAAAAATTGCCCTTTTTATTTCATTGAATTAAAAAAAATGGGGAAAGAACAAATAAGGTTAGACCTGTATGAGAGGCACCCAGGGGTACCTGCCACCCGAATGGTATCAGAGCCATGTCTCGAGTCCCTGGAGTCCAGGAAAAGAGTTAGACTGCTATGAGTATGTTAGACTGGTATAGAAGGAAGAAACTTCTCAAAAATGGCAAACACTAATCCCTCTACTGCTTCTCTAGTTCCTAATAGATTGTCTTCTTCTATATCCTTACCTTCTCCTACTATCCAAAGAACCCAGTCCAACAGAATCCAAGATCTGGTAGAATACACCCATATCCCTGCTTCTGCCCAGATAAATGAAACTACTTTCCCCCTACTCAATCCATACAACATCTTCAAGAGAAACAAATCTCTTGCCACCCGGTTAACTCGTCTTGTCCATACCAGACCGCTTCCCATCAAAGAATATGTCCAGTCCACAGGCCTAGATAAATGTTTGATTCCATCCTCTTCCAGTGAACAATATGTCACTCTCACCATTGATCAAAACATGATAGATCAATGGATCAAGGAAGGATACTCCCATCTCCACATAGGTGCTGTCCGAATCATCCTCTCCCTACATGGTCGAAAAGGCTTACCTGTCACTGCCAGACTGGCCTTGCTCAACACCATCTACACTCAGTATGAACATGCTGTGATTGGCACCTGCCTATCTACTCTTCATGCTGGTAGCATATCCCTCACATACTATCCCAACTTCAACATTCCTTTGCGAGACCAAAACCTTCACAAATGTCTCAAGATCCAAGTTCAGATTCTTGGTGCTCCCATGCAAGCCAATTCCTACATGGCTACTGTCCATCATCAGCTTGCTTACAGACTTCAAGATCATGCTCTTGATCTCCCACTACCTGGTCATAATGGTGACACCATCTTCATCAAAGCAGAAAGAGAAGATGAAGTTCCCACCATCCTTCAAATTCCAAAACAACTGCCCAGAGAAAAGCTCACAGAGATCATGCCTCTTGAATGGCTCACAAACTATGAAAAGGTTTTCCAGGACGAAGCTCCTGTCGTTGCTGCTGATACATCATATGTTCCCCAGCCAGATGGTTCCATCAAAACTATCTATGCTCCCCTCACCGGTTCTCAGGCTTCCTCCAGTTCGGAGACTCCTCCGATATTCCAAGCCCTTATGATTCAACCGGTTACCACTGAAGCTGACATTCCCATCCACAGTTTTGAAGCTGACGGATCTCCGATCTACACTGATAAGATCCGTGGTCACTTCATCTGGGATGATGATCCAAATATGTGTGACGCAGACTGTATCTGTCGACGCTGTCTTAAGGACACCTCTCCTACCTTCTGCAAACCTTGGAATAAACCTCACAAACCAGATCATCCTGATAGTCCTTGGATAGGCCTCCATCCTATCAAAAATAAACCTCTACCCATTTATGATAGAGCTTTACAGATCTTACGATCTGAAGGTTTCCTACCTCCACAACCTACCTTTCCAGTTCCTAATCAACCCACACCAGTCCCTTGCTACATGACCTCAGATTATGATTGTGATTTCCCTCCACTTGAACCTTCGTCAAATCAAGAGAAAACTCGTTTCTCAAAACCTTTTGTCCAATCTACCGAAGTTCAACCCGATGGTTCTTACAAACAGCCCCCCCAGGCTGAACAAGTCCTTAACTGGCAATCTCATAATGCTAGAGCTCAGAACAGAGTTCTTAACTCTATTGACCAGAAGATTGATCGTGTTACACGACATGTTTCTCAACATGATCACCATCTCCAAAGTCTTGATACCTCCTTCAGAGATTTGGCCTCTGACCTTCAATCGAGAATAGCAAAGCTTCATGCTGATCTTCACAGATATATTTCTCATGGATATTCTGGCCCAGACTTTGACACAAAAGAAAGAGAAATCAAGCAACTTAAAGAACAGCTTGAACAGCTGACCAGAGATCATTCTCACAAACCAAAACCTTACTCTCATCGCTCACAATCACTGTTTTTCCCTGTATCTCCTACACATTCACCCCCTTCCAGATCTGATGATTTTCCAATCACTTTAAATCCACTGGTGAATTGTTCCGGAAATATCCCGTTCTCTCTTCCCCTCAAGCAAAACCTAAGACCAGGTCTCCTTCGAAGCAGAAAGACAAGCAACGCTGCTTCCAGTTCATATGACCCGGTTCTGTTTGCTTCTAAGACGTTTTCCTCCTCCTCCAAGTCTGATTCAACATCCTTTTCTGAAGACGTCTCCTCCCAGTCGTCACAGACTTCCTGTCCTTCATCCTGGCTGGATACTGCTGCCTCTTCTCCTCCTGCTCATGCAGACCTTACTCAAGTTTTCATGGCATCTCGCACAGATCCTCAGCCCTTAACAAGAACCTATGAGTCTCCCGATGAGACTGCCTCCTCCACTCCTGCTCCCTTTGTTGAAGAACCTCCAGAACATGTTCCTGGCCGTTCTCCTGCTAAACCTACCAATGGCCCTTGGTTTACTCTTGATGACACTTCTCCTGGTTCCTGGAGAAAAAGGGTTTCAGAGATGAGCGCATGGCTTGACCTACAACTGGCAAAGTCTGAACAGAATCTTGAAACAATTCTACGTGAGTTCGTTTCTCGTTTTACGGGTTCTCTCAGAGATTGGTACCAAGCTCTTGGTGAATACAGACAACTCCAATTTGTCAGAGTCCCCTTAGCCTCCCAAGCCATGGGATACATATTCAGAGAATTCCTTGGTGATCCTGACCATCTCTATAAACAGGCGCGACAAGAATTCTTTGACATGCGTTGTTGCTCTCTCAAAAGAAATGACATTATGTTCCATTACAAGCGGATGTCTCAACGATATCACACCCTTGGTGGAATTAATGATCATAGTCTTAAACAAGTCTATGTCAACTCTCTTCCAGATGACCTCCAAGATGAGATACAACGAAAAATAGACACCTCAGGACGATCTCTCAATGATACATCCTTAGGTGAGCTCCACATGTATGCTCTCAGCTCCCTGGATAAACTCTGTGCCACTCAAAGATTCTTCTCCAAGATGCTCACAGAAGGCAAACACCTGCAGTCCCAATGCCGTCAACCTTCTCTTCAAATCAAGTGCAAATCCTTGGGCTCTTGCACCTGCAACACGAAGAAGAAGAATCATTTCAAACGTTTCAAAACCAAGAATGGCAGGCCTAAACGATTCAAGTTCTTCCGCAAGAAAGCACAGCGCGGTTGGAATAAATCCCAACGCTGCTACATTTGCGGCAAATCCGGACATTATGCTAAAAAATGTCCAAACAAAAAGGCAAAGTCCGCCAGATTAGTTCAGCAGTTGAAAGACATTGCTGATGAAGTTCCGTCCGATGCAGACATTGAATCCATCTTCTCTGAACAAGATCAGGCAGATTCCTCCACGACCTTTGTTCTTCAAGAAGATCTTTCTGATTCGGAATATTCTGGCTCCTCTGACTACAGTTCTATCCCAGAATCCTATCAGGCTACTCAGCTCGATTCTCATTCCGGTCCCCAGGCTCCGGTTCGGATTCTACCTGACAAGTATTCCAAACCTGTTGATGTCATTGCTTATTTTGACACAGGTTCCCACACTACAATGATGAACCCAAAGGTCCTTCCTCCAGAATTTTGGAAATCCCAAGTTCGGCACTTTCGGGCCGCTGATGGAAAAGTTTTTTCCACTAATCTGATTTCCAGAAAGAAGATTGGTATTCAGTTTTTCCCGTCCTTCACTCTTTGGGTCCAGGTCGTCGGCACTCCTCTTCCTGATAAAGATATTCTCATCGGCTGGGATGTTTTTCGCCAATGTTACTCTATTCGGATTCTCCCTACTGGCATCCGATACAAAAAGCATTTCAAAGCTTTTTCTGACATTCCGAAGATTTTCCCGCTCTCAGAAATCCAAGCCCCTTTTGAACATATCCAACAAAAATTGCTCCTGCTTTGTGCTGACAATCATGCCACTTTCTCTCATCCTTCTCCTCTGTGGAAGAATCCTGATTTCTTTATCAAGCTTCCCTTTAAGCTTAATGAAGATACGAATCCTACCAAGGCTACCCACTCAGGCATGTCTCCCTCAGATCTCAGGCTCGCTAATGAAGAATGCAATGAGCTCCTCCGTCAAGGTCTGATCGAACATACCTCTTCTCCCTGGGCGTGTCAAGCCTTTTACGTTGAAAAACGCACATAATTACTCAGAGGAAAAAAGAGATTAGTCGTGGATTACAAGCCTCTCAACCTCTTTCTCAGAGATGATAAGTTTCCTGTTCCCAGACCAAATGTCTTATTCTCTCAACTTCCAGGTGCTACGATCTTCTCCAAATTTGACCTCAAAGGTGCTTTTTGGCAAATTGGTATTCATCCAGATGAAAGATATAAGACAGCGTTCTGTCTTCCTAATGCTCAATACCAATGGACTGTTCTCCCTTTTGGTTTAAAGACTGCTCCATCCCTTTTCCAAAAGGCTGTTACCAGGATTTTTCATCCTCTCTTACACTCAGCACTCGTCTACATTGATGATATCCTCATGTTCTCTCCAGATGATACCTCTCACAATCTCCTTCTCCAACAGTTCCATGACATTGTTCATCACTATGGTATCATGCTCTCTGAAAAGAAAAGCATAGTTGGGAAATCTGAAATTGAATTTCTTGGAATGCACATTTTCAACGGCCAATACCGTCCTGGTCCTCATTTGGCTGTCCGATTGTTGGACTTCCCCGATTCTGATCTCAGTGTGAAACAAGTTCAACAGTTTCTCGGAATCGTCAACTATGTCAGAGATTTCATTCCACATGTCAGTCATTACACCTCAGTTCTTTCTACGCTCCTCAAGAAGCGTCCTCCTCCCTGGAGTTCCTCCCACACTGAGGCCGTCATCAAATTGAAGGAGATCACTCAATCTCCTCCTGCCCTCGTCATCCCTTCTTCGGGCCAGCTCATCCTCCAGACTGATGCCAGTGATATTTTCTGGGGGGCCGTTCTCATTGAAGATCGAGACGGTCAACGAAGATACTGTGGTCATGCTAGTGGAAAATTCAAAGATGCCCAACAGCATTATCACACTATCTATAAAGAGATTCTTGCTGTCAAATACGGAATCCAAAAGCTGGATTTTCACCTCAGGACAAGAAACTTTATTGTTGAAATGGACAACTCATCTTTTCCAAAGATCCTCGATTTTCGCAATAAGATTCCTCTCAATCCTCTCCTTTTAAGACTCAAAGATTGGTTTGCCCGATATGACTTCACTGTTCGTCACGTGAAGGGCCATCATAATATAATTGCTGACATGCTCTCCAGACCTCCACTCACTCATCTCATCACATCCACAGGTCATTATCCTCTTGTCTTCATGACTTCTCCTGCTGGTTCCTCATCATCCTCACCAGCCATATCTGATTACTCTTTCCCACCAGAACTCTTGGCCACGTTGCCACCTGATCATCAACCTTCTTTAAGTCAGATCCAGTCTTTCGCCAAGACTCAACTTCCGGTCTACCTAGCTCAGATCAACAGACAAGACTGTCGTCACACTGTCAACAACCTGTCCAGACCATTTCTTGACCCGTTTATAATGCCACCTTTCTACTATTTTTCTCCTCAACTCCTTTGGTTCCTCTGGTGTTTATCAGTTCTCCATCATCATGCCATCGTCTTCCCACTCCAGGCCCTATACGGTCATCTCCATGATCCTTCTCAACGGAACTCTCTGTTATGGGTTTTCCTCCAATGGTTCACGTCCTTGACCAACTGGAAGCGCGAACTCACTGAGCTCATGGGCAAATATAACATTTGGAAACTTGATTATGAATCAGCTGCCTCTGTATGCTGTATATGGATCTTCAATAGGCCCTACAGGTACAATCCCCACAAAAGACTCCTCTGGACTACCAACTCCAGTTATGAATGGCATACCACATATGATTATCCAAAAATGTATCCACAAATCCTTCAAGTCGGTCTGCTCAATTTCCTCTGTGATGTTAATTATGTCTCCACCGACGAAGTTTTCATCCTACCAAATATTCCCAGAGACCCCTCTCAAAGCTGGAACCCTTTTCTGAATTCATACATGATTGACTCTCAGGACCCCTTTGACGCTGCATGGCCCTGCTTCATCTGTGGAGCCCAAGATTCAGATGATGAAAATCATGCAAACTGTAATATGTCTTCTAGTCCGTGATCCAGCTTCGCTCAAGTCAAAGATCTCAACCCGTCACGTGAAATGAAATAATTCACTTTCTTTTTGCTATTTTGTTTTATTAGGCAACTGTTTGGCCTTATTAGGTTTAATT
This sequence comes from Acer yangbiense, assembly GCA_008009225.1. NCBI lineage: Eukaryota > Viridiplantae > Streptophyta > Magnoliopsida > Sapindales > Sapindaceae > Acer > Acer yangbiense. The sequence continues at coordinate 20,215,668 of CM017770.1, read as the reverse complement.
ATGCTATTTCGTTTTATTAGGCATCTTTTGTCTTTATTTCAATTTGAAAGTCTGTAACCTTTGGCCGATGGCCCTGCTTTGCTTTAGCTAGGTGTCTGCCACGTTTGTGGCCTTACTGTCTAATAGGTTTGTCTGCACTCTATCTCTCCCCCTATATAAGGAGAGCTCGTCACTTGTGTAAAAGGCAGAAACACATCAATAAAATTTTCCTTGTGTGTTAACTCTCATGTCTTGCTAAATTATTCCTCTTCTTCCTTTGAATACCATGTCACTCATATAAATAGCAGTCTGTAATTATCTCAGTATGCTCTGTGCTTGCCTCTAGGTTGAGGATCCTGCACATCAGAAGATGAGATTTGTTGGCGCCTAAACAGGGTACTAACTTTCCAACCCACTAGAGACAGACAGGGACCTTAAGCCAAAAAGCCAACAAATCTCATCTTCTGATGTGCAGGATCCTCAACCTAGAGGCAAGCACAGAGCATACTGAGATAATTACAGACTGCTATTTATATGAGTGACATGGTATTCAAAGGAAGAAGAGGAATAATTTAGCAAGACATGAGAGTTAACACACAAGGAAAATTTTATTGATGTGTTTCTGCCTTTTACACAAGTGACGAGCTCTCCTTATATAGGGGGAGAGATAGAGTGCAGACAAACCTATTAGACAGTAAGGCCACAAACGTGGCAGACACCTAGCTAAAGCAAAGCAGGGCCATCGGCCAAAGGTTACAGACTTTCAAATTGAAATAAAGACAAAAGATGCCTAATAAAACGAAATAGCATAATTAAACCTAATAAGGCCAAACAGTTGCCTAATAAAACAAAATAGCAAAAAGAAAGTGAATTATTTCATTTCACGTGACGGGTTGAGATCTTTGACTTGAGCGAAGCTGGATCACGGACTAGAAGACATATTACAGTTTGCATGATTTTCATCATCTGAATCTTGGGCTCCACAGATGAAGCAGGGCCATGCAGCGTCAAAGGGGTCCTGAGAGTCAATCATGTATGAATTCAGAAAAGGGTTCCAGCTTTGAGAGGGGTCTCTGGGAATATTTGGTAGGATGAAAACTTCGTCGGTGGAGACATAATTAACATCACAGAGGAAATTGAGCAGACCGACTTGAAGGATTTGTGGATACATTTTTGGATAATCATATGTGGTATGCCATTCATAACTGGAGTTGGTAGTCCAGAGGAGTCTTTTGTGGGGATTGTACCTGTAGGGCCTATTGAAGATCCATATACAGCATACAGAGGCAGCTGATTCATAATCAAGTTTCCAAATGTTATATTTGCCCATGAGCTCAGTGAGTTCGCGCTTCCAGTTGGTCAAGGACGTGAACCATTGGAGGAAAACCCATAACAGAGAGTTCCGTTGAGAAGGATCATGGAGATGACCGTATAGGGCCTGGAGTGGGAAGACGATGGCATGATGATGGAGAACTGATAAACACCAGAGGAACCAAAGGAGTTGAGGAGAAAAATAGTAGAAAGGTGGCATTATAAACGGGTCAAGAAATGGTCTGGACAGGTTGTTGACAGTGTGACGACAGTCTTGTCTGTTGATCTGAGCTAGGTAGACCGGAAGTTGAGTCTTGGCGAAAGACTGGATCTGACTTAAAGAAGGTTGATGATCAGGTGGCAACGTGGCCAAGAGTTCTGGTGGGAAAGAGTAATCAGATATGGCTGGTGAGGATGATGAGGAACCAGCAGGAGAAGTCATGAAGACAAGAGGATAATGACCTGTGGATGTGATGAGATGAGTGAGTGGAGGTCTGGAGAGCATGTCAGCAATTATATTATGATGGCCCTTCACGTGACGAACAGTGAAGTCATATCGGGCAAACCAATCTTTGAGTCTTAAAAGGAGAGGATTGAGAGGAATCTTATTGCGAAAATCGAGGATCTTTGGAAAAGATGAGTTGTCCATTTCAACAATAAAGTTTCTTGTCCTGAGGTGAAAATCCAGCTTTTGGATTCCGTATTTGACAGCAAGAATCTCTTTATAGATAGTGTGATAATGCTGTTGGGCATCTTTGAATTTTCCACTAGCATGACCACAGTATCTTCGTTGACCGTCTCGATCTTCAATGAGAACGGCCCCCCAGAAAATATCACTGGCATCAGTCTGGAGGATGAGCTGGCCCGAAGAAGGGATGACGAGGGCAGGAGGAGATTGAGTGATCTCCTTCAATTTGATGACGGCCTCAGTGTGGGAGGAACTCCAGGGAGGAGGACGCTTCTTGAGGAGCGTAGAAAGAACTGAGGTGTAATGACTGACATGTGGAATGAAATCTCTGACATAGTTGACGATTCCGAGAAACTGTTGAACTTGTTTCACACTGAGATCAGAATCGGGGAAGTCCAACAATCGGACAGCCAAATGAGGACCAGGACGGTATTGGCCGTTGAAAATGTGCATTCCAAGAAATTCAATTTCAGATTTCCCAACTATGCTTTTCTTTTCAGAGAGCATGATACCATAGTGATGAACAATGTCATGGAACTGTTGGAGAAGGAGATTGTGAGAGGTATCATCTGGAGAGAACATGAGGATATCATCAATGTAGACGAGTGCTGAGTGTAAGAGAGGATGAAAAATCCTGGTAACAGCCTTTTGGAAAAGGGATGGAGCAGTCTTTAAACCAAAAGGGAGAACAGTCCATTGGTATTGAGCATTAGGAAGACAGAACGCTGTCTTATATCTTTCATCTGGATGAATACCAATTTGCCAAAAAGCACCTTTGAGGTCAAATTTGGAGAAGATCGTAGCACCTGGAAGTTGAGAGAATAAGACATTTGGTCTGGGAACAGGAAACTTATCATCTCTGAGAAAGAGGTTGAGAGGCTTGTAATCCACGACTAATCTCTTTTTTCCTCTGAGTAATTCTGTGCGTTTTTCAACGTAAAAGGCTTGACACGCCCAGGGAGAAGAGGTATGTTCGATCAGACCTTGACGGAGGAGCTCATTGCATTCTTCATTAGCGAGCCTGAGATCTGAGGGAGACATGCCTGAGTGGGTAGCCTTGGTAGGATTCGTATCTTCATTAAGCTTAAAGGGAAGCTTGATAAAGAAATCAGGATTCTTCCACAGAGGAGAAGGATGAGAGAAAGTGGCATGATTGTCAGCACAAAGCAGGAGCAATTTTTGTTGGATATGTTCAAAAGGGGCTTGGATTTCTGAGAGCGGGAAAATCTTCGGAATGTCAGAAAAAGCTTTGAAATGCTTTTTGTATCGGATGCCAGTAGGGAGAATCCGAATAGAGTAACATTGGCGAAAAACATCCCAGCCGATGAGAATATCTTTATCAGGAAGAGGAGTGCCGACGACCTGGACCCAAAGAGTGAAGGACGGGAAAAACTGAATACCAATCTTCTTTCTGGAAATCAGATTAGTGGAAAAAACTTTTCCATCAGCGGCCCGAAAGTGCCGAACTTGGGATTTCCAAAATTCTGGAGGAAGGACCTTTGGGTTCATCATTGTAGTGTGGGAACCTGTGTCAAAATAAGCAATGACATCAACAGGTTTGGAATACTTGTCAGGTAGAATCCGAACCGGAGCCTGGGGACCGGAATGAGAATCGAGCTGAGTAGCCTGATAGGATTCTGGGATAGAACTGTAGTCAGAGGAGCCAGAATATTCCGAATCAGAAAGATCTTCTTGAAGAACAAAGGTCGTGGAGGAATCTGCCTGATCTTGTTCAGAGAAGATGGATTCAATGTCTGCATCGGACGGAACTTCATCAGCAATGTCTTTCAACTGCTGAACTAATCTGGCGGACTTTGCCTTTTTGTTTGGACATTTTTTAGCATAATGTCCGGATTTGCCGCAAATGTAGCAGCGTTGGGATTTATTCCAACCGCGTTGTGCTTTCTTGCGGAAGAACTTGAATCGTTTAGGCCTGCCATTCTTGGTTTTGAAACGTTTGAAATGATTCTTCTTCTTCGTGTTGCAGGTGCAAGAGCCCAAGGATTTGCACTTGATTTGAAGAGAAGGTTGACGGCATTGGGACTGCAGGTGTTTGCCTTCTGTGAGCATCTTGGAGAAGAATCTTTGAGTGGCACAGAGTTTATCCAGGGAGCTGAGAGCATACATGTGGAGCTCACCTAAGGATGTATCATTGAGAGATCGTCCTGAGGTGTCTATTTTTCGTTGTATCTCATCTTGGAGGTCATCTGGAAGAGAGTTGACATAGACTTGTTTAAGACTATGATCATTAATTCCACCAAGGGTATGATATCGTTGAGACATCCGCTTGTAATGGAACATAATGTCATTTCTTTTGAGAGAGCAACAACGCATGTCAAAGAATTCTTGTCGCGCCTGTTTATAGAGATGGTCAGGATCACCAAGGAATTCTCTGAATATGTATCCCATGGCTTGGGAGGCTAAGGGGACTCTGACAAATTGGAGTTGTCTGTATTCACCAAGAGCTTGGTACCAATCTCTGAGAGAACCCGTAAAACGAGAAACGAACTCACGTAGAATTGTTTCAAGATTCTGTTCAGACTTTGCCAGTTGTAGGTCAAGCCATGCGCTCATCTCTGAAACCCTTTTTCTCCAGGAACCAGGAGAAGTGTCATCAAGAGTAAACCAAGGGCCATTGGTAGGTTTAGCAGGAGAACGGCCAGGAACATGTTCTGGAGGTTCTTCAACAAAGGGAGCAGGAGTGGAGGAGGCAGTCTCATCGGGAGACTCATAGGTTCTTGTTAAGGGCTGAGGATCTGTGCGAGATGCCATGAAAACTTGAGTAAGGTCTGCATGAGCAGGAGGAGAAGAGGCAGCAGTATCCAGCCAGGATGAAGGACAGGAAGTCTGTGACGACTGGGAGGAGACGTCTTCAGAAAAGGATGTTGAATCAGACTTGGAGGAGGAGGAAAACGTCTTAGAAGCAAACAGAACCGGGTCATATGAACTGGAAGCAGCGTGCTTGTCTTTCTGCTTCGAAGGAGATCTGGTCTTAGGTTTTGCTTGAGGGGAAGAGAGAACGGGATATTTCCGGAACAATTCACCAGTGGATTTAAAGTGATTGGAAAAATCATCAGATCTGGAAGGGGGTGAATGTGTAGGAGATACAGGGAAAAACAGTGATTGTGAGCGATGAGAGTAAGGTTTTGGTTTGTGAGAATGATCTCTGGTCAGCTGTTCAAGCTGTTCTTTAAGTTGCTTGATTTCTCTTTCTTTTGTGTCAAAGTCTGGGCCAGAATATCCATGAGAAATATATCTGTGAAGATCAGCATGAAGCTTTGCTATTCTCGATTGAAGGTCAGAGGCCAAATCTCTGAAGGAGGTATCAAGACTTTGGAGATGGTGATCATGTTGAGAAACATGTCGTGTAACACGATCAATCTTCTGGTCAATAGAGTTAAGAACTCTGTTCTGAGCTCTAGCATTATGAGATTGCCAGTTAAGGACTTGTTCAGCCTGGGAGGGCTGTTTGTAAGAACCATCGGGTTGAACTTCGGTAGATTGGACAAAAGGTTTTGAGAAACGAGTTTTCTCTTGATTTGACGAAGGTTCAAGTGGAGGGAAATCACAATCATAATCTGAGGTCATGTAGCAAGGGACTGGTGTGGGTTGATTAGGAACTGGAAAGGTAGGTTGTGGAGGTAGGAAACCTTCAGATCGTAAGATCTGTAAAGCTCTATCATAAATGGGTAGAGGTTTATTTTTGATAGGATGGAGGCCTATCCAAGGACTATCAGGATGATCTGGTTTGTGAGGTTTATTCCAAGGTTTGCAGAAGGTAGGAGAGGTGTCCTTAAGACAGCGTCGACAGATACAGTCTGCGTCACACATATTTGGATCATCATCCCAGATGAAGTGACCACGGATCTTATCAGTGTAGATCGGAGATCCGTCAGCTTCAAAACTGTGGATGGGAATGTCAGCTTCAGTGGTAACCGGTTGAATCATAAGGGCTTGGAATATCGGAGGAGTCTCCGAACTGGAGGAAGCCTGAGAACCGGTGAGGGGAGCATAGATAGTTTTGATGGAACCATCTGGCTGGGGAACATATGATGTATCAGCAGCAACGACAGGAGCTTCGTCCTGGAAAACCTTTTCATAGTTTGTGAGCCATTCAAGAGGCATGATCTCTGTGAGCTTTTCTCTGGGCAGTTGTTTTGGAATTTGAAGGATGGTGGGAACTTCATCTTCTCTTTCTGCTTTGATGAAGATGGTGTCACCATTATGACCAGGTAGTGGGAGATCAAGAGCATGATCTTGAAGTCTGTAAGCAAGCTGATGATGGACAGTAGCCATGTAGGAATTGGCTTGCATGGGAGCACCAAGAATCTGAACTTGGATCTTGAGACATTTGTGAAGGTTTTGGTCTCGCAAAGGAATGTTGAAGTTGGGATAGTATGTGAGGGATATGCTACCAGCATGAAGAGTAGATAGGCAGGTGCCAATCACAGCATGTTCATACTGAGTGTAGATGGTGTTGAGCAAGGCCAGTCTGGCAGTGACAGGTAAGCCTTTTCGACCATGTAGGGAGAGGATGATTCGGACAGCACCTATGTGGAGATGGGAGTATCCTTCCTTGATCCATTGATCTATCATGTTTTGATCAATGGTGAGAGTGACATATTGTTCACTGGAAGAGGATGGAATCAAACATTTATCTAGGCCTGTGGACTGGACATATTCTTTGATGGGAAGCGGTCTGGTATGGACAAGACGAGTTAACCGGGTGGCAAGAGATTTGTTTCTCTTGAAGATGTTGTATGGATTGAGTAGGGGGAAAGTAGTTTCATTTATCTGGGCAGAAGCAGGGATATGGGTGTATTCTACCAGATCTTGGATTCTGTTGGACTGGGTTCTTTGGATAGTAGGAGAAGGTAAGGATATAGAAGAAGACAATCTATTAGGAACTAGAGAAGCAGTAGAGGGATTAGTGTTTGCCATTTTTGAGAAGTTTCTTCCTTCTATACCAGTCTAACATACTCATAGCAGTCTAACTCTTTTCCTGGACTCCAGGGACTCGAGACATGGCTCTGATACCATTCGGGTGGCAGGTACCCCTGGGTGCCTCTCATACAGGTCTTTAGAGTTTTCCCCACAATGGCGGCCTAACCACGGCCTAAACAGGGTACTAACTTTCCAACCCACTAGAGACAGACAGGGACCTTTTATATAACAGTTTTATATATGTAAAAAGGTTAATTTTATATAAAAATTAAAAAACCAATCAAGCTTCACTAGATTCTTTGAGATGCATATTCCCTCGCTTCTTTTGACATATATATTCCTGATATATAGGTATGTAGTTTGGTCTCTATTCTCTCTTCTTTCCGATGTGAGATTTGTGTGTTATGTGGACAAACAACACTATTACAACAGTTTTCATCGGAAAATTTCATTATTCTCAGGAAATTTCCGATTCATTAGTTCCAAAATTAATCAAAAACTTCCTTCAAAATTATAAATATTTTTGATAAATCACTCCTAACATTAATAATCCATGTTATGGTTTAATAAAATTTACCAGATGGCACTTCTTTTCATATTTTTTTCTAGTCATACCGATACCTTCATAACTCAAACTCGAGCCTCCATTTCAAAACATCGAAAAGAAAGATCGAGAAATGCGATGTCATATAAAAAGGAAACAAAAGAAAGAGAATGGATTGATCAAACAAGATCAAGAGGAAAACACCACACGTTTGTTTTTGGTTGATTTTTTTTTTTTTTTTTTTTTGTTACATACAATCAAACACATCGTTAGCATTACTCACAAGACAAAATTGGATGCAAAAACAGACTAATCAAAAGCCATCCATCAATAACAAATAAAACTTACTAGATGAATGATAAACAAAAATCAAAACCTAGAAGAAAATTTATAGAGCTATTTAATGGGTGTCTTCCTCACAACAAACCTCGGCCCTCCTGTATGCGGCACTTTCACAACAAAAAAATGAACGCCTTCGGGATAAATTACCTATTGACATATACTGAAATACGAGAGTTACAATTCATGGACCATACACAAGCACCGCCACTATCATGAGCAAGAAGACAAACATCTTCAAACACCAACAACAACAACAAAAAAAGGCTATTTTGTTTAGCTACTCATCTTTCAAGGCACTGGAGTATTCAGTTTCATTTCCAGATGAAGTTACCCCAGATGAGGCACTTGATGATGAATCGTTGGTGCTTACTCCATTCTGATCCCTCATAGTTGCTAGAGCAGGGTTTCGATGACAATCGTTTGTTACAGGTGCTTGGCGGCCCTCCTCCACTAGTTTCTTAATAAGGTTCATGATGGTGGAGAGGAACTTGGTAGACAAGAAAAGTAGACCAGGAAACTATAGAAGCAAGCACACATATCAAGTCCCGCAAGGTTATAATAAAACGAAAAATGAATATTAAAATTACAAACATGTAATCTGTATTTAAAAAAAAAAAAAATTATAATTATATAACTATCGGGTTTGATTCAGATGCCAGTCCTATGATTCAAATCGACAAAATCCATTGTTTACTATTAATAATTATAGCTTAGTGAGATCCATTCACAATATAAAAAAATAAAAATAAAAGTCATCTACTATGGAAGTCCTGCATTGACAGTTCTGGATCCCTCAAAGCCAAGCCACAATAGTTACCTCTAGGATCAACCGCCAACCGTTTGCATGGGTATCTAGCGACCTTCTTGATATTGTTCTCCTCTATTATTCGATCATATTATTTAAAGACTCCTTTAGCATCTTTGAGTATCACTGGGCTTGAGTATAAACCGCCAACCGTTTGCATAGGGTGTGTGAGCTACAGAAATACCGCCAATAGTCTGCATGGGGTACATGAGGTAGAGAGATACTCTATGGTACACACAGATGAACGATGATACTCAAAGATGCTAAAAATTGGACTGAATTATATAGGATAACAATATCAAGGGGGTCACCGTTGGAAAATTAATCCTAAAAAACTTAAGAATAGTTTAGATATTATAAAGCTTTTTCTGATGCCATGACATCCAAGATAATTTGCACTACCGTAGATGAAGTACGGACTACTGATTATGGACAGAAGTATGCAGACGTGTACGTAAATGTTTTGAATGTCAATAGAAAAGAATATATTGAAGTGGTTTGATTTAAACCATCAATCCCACATCGACAAAAAACAAAGTCTTTTCCTTATATATAAGTGATTATGATATTACTACAATTTGAATTGTCAACATGTTTGCTTTTGGGCCCAAGCTTGTTGGAGCTCACACAAAGAGATGATACATGGACTATGGGCTCGGGATGCCTTCGGGTGGTGCCTTAGCCTTAGAGGGCTTCGTCCCAAAGGACATCTATTTTTGTTTTTTAAAAATATTTTTTTTAATTTAAATTCAAGTTTGTTAGGAAGAGTTGTAACTCTTTTTCAATAAACGTTGCTTTTTTTCAGAAGTTGTATTTGTTCTGAACAGACATCTCATGTCTTTAAATTCATAAACAAGTTACTTTGAAAGATACTTACTAATTTTATTTTATTTTTATCTATCTGTCTTCCAAAATTTGAGAGAGTAAAACACTGTAGTTTGCCAAACTTCTGGGTTGAGTGCTTCAACACAGAAGATAGATAGTTGAATCCTGGGGGCAGTCTCCATTTGTCCTTCAAGCACCGGAAGGGGAGAAATTCTGTCTTATGACATTACAAGTCATTGCAAGCCTCTATCTCCATATTACCAAGTCAGTTTATTAATTAAATTTTTTTATATAAACAGTTCTAAAATATTCTATATATATATATTCATAAGCATCACATTCTTATTCTTCTTTTTTTTTTTTTTTTTTTTGGTTCTGCTATTTTTTGTATATTGATTTATTGTCTGTTTCCAATCATCTAAGACAGAAGCATTTATGGATTCACAATCAGTCAATGGTGTCTCCAAGAACCATGACGAGAAGCCTTAGAAATTCAAGGGGTTTGATTTCAAGAGATGGCAATAGAAGATGCTATTCCACTTGACAACCATGAACCTGGCTCATATAGTCAGAGAAAATGTTCCCAAAATGAATGAAAATCTGGTGACAAAAGAGACCAAGTTGACAATTGAGGCATGGAAGCAGTTAGGTTTTTCGTGCAAAAACTACATCCTGAATAGGTTGGATGACACAATGTATGATATTTATTCGGAGTGTAAAACTGCAAAAAATGTCTGGGAATTGCTTGAGAAGAAATACAAGACCGAAGATGCGGATGCCAAAATGTTTGTAATTGGCAAGTTTCTCAAGTTTGAAATGGTTAATACAAAAACTATAATCAAGCAAGTTAAAGAACTTCAAGTCCTAATCCATGAATTGCATGCAGAAGGGTGTTCAATCAATGAACATTTTCAGGTTGATGCAATAATAGAGAAACTGCCTCCATCCTTGAAAGATTTCAAAATTTATTTGAAGCATAAACGCAAAGAGATGTCAATGGAGGATTTGATTATGAGGCATCGGGTTAAAGAGGACCGCAGAAAAGGAGACAAGGCTAATGCACCAAAAATGGAAGTCAGGGCAATGTTGTTGAAGGGACTTCCTCAAAGCAAAAATTCCAAAAGTCAAAAGCCAAGAAAAATGGTAAAAAGGCTATCAATCTACATGCACCAAAGGGCAAAGATTTCAAGAAAATTAAAGGCAATTGCTAGGTGTGTGGAAATTCTAGATATAGAGCACAGGATTGTCGTCACCGCAAAGACCTAAATGCTCCCCAAAATGTTGCAAATTCTACCCCAAATAATCAAGCAGCAAATGTCACTGCAATGGATGTTGATTTGGTTGCTGTGATATCTGAAATCAACATGATTTCAAATGTGAAGGGCTGGTGGGTTAACACGGGAGCAACAAGGCATATTTGTAGAGATAATTTTTTTTTTTTTTTTTTTTTTTTCTGAATTTACACCAATTACTGGTGGAGAAAACCTTTACATGGGAAATTCCTCTACTTCTGTTGTTGAAGGAAAGGGAACTGTACTGCTCAAATTCACTTCTGGAAAAATAGTGACCCTGGTTGATGTACTATATGTTCCTAAAATTAAGAAGAATTTAGTGTTTGGTCCACTACTAGCTACAAGAAAAATTGCAATCTGCAAACAAACCCAATTCGTCTCGAAATCAAACCATTTTGTCACTAAACATCATTCCCTACCAAATCAAGTTGGTCGCTAGGTGGTAGCAAAATCCCCGACCTAGAATATTTTCAGCTATAATCTTAAGTTTCGTCTCCAAATATATGGACCTTGCGTGACCAAATAGTTGGTCTTGGATGACACTAAAAGTTGGTTTCAAATTCTTGTAGAGAAGGTTAAAGCTGATACTCAGAGACAAATAAAGTTGTCGCCAAAAATCTATTTCAGAATTTATATATACTTATATATATTGCTCTTGCTATTCAAATATATATATATATATATATATATATATATATACATATTCACAACAATAATAATGCTCAAATGGACTAACATCATATGATTTGAATAATTTAAAGAAATATCTTTAATATATTTATTGAAATTTACACAATACGACATGATAATATCTTTACATAAAAATATGATTTACATTTAATTTACGTAAATTATACATAAAATTTGAGTTACACTATTATCAGAAAATAAAGATCTAAAAATAATTTTGATCTCTAGTTCTCAATGCATTTACGCATGCAGCTTAGACTCTGCAAATTGGAGATGAATTGATCTGGTATTATTCTTTTTACCACGCGCTTTTTCTTCAATAGAGCACTTGTATATGCAAATAAAAGAAAATAATTAAGAAAAAAAACAAGTACATGTTTTAAGGACTTCTAATTTCATATCACCATCATATGAAAAAAAAAATTATCTCTTATGAACTCGATAATAGTTTGATGCAAATTTAGTCCATAAGCTAAAAGTTAATCACAATGAAAAATTGATGAATGCATATTCATAATGCTAATGTTAATTTTGTATCACTGTAATATAAACTTTATCATAAATTTTGTCCTAAGAAAACCACATCAAAATATAAAACCAACAATGTAGAACAATATCAAACAAGGTTTTCCAAGAAACCTTCTATTAAAATGAGTCACTTAAGATCTAAGAAAAAACTCAAATCCCTCCACATGCACCCTAATATAGCTATTTGATCCTGCTTTTTCCTTCAATTTTTTATTTTCAAGTACAAGAATCAAAGGAGCAAAATGAGTTTGACTAAAAAGTTTACTCAACTGCAATAACATGGTTCTTTCAATTTCTAAGAAAGAGTTATGCAATAAAATAAATCTCTATGCAACCAAACACAACTACACAAGTACACAACCTTATTTTTCAATTTTCAACATCGCAATAATGTTCTGTTCCAGTTTCTAAGCAACAAAAAAACTGAGCAATCAATCTATTGAATAAAATAAACAATAACATAGAATCTACGCAACAAAAAAAACTGAGCAGTTAATCTATTGATCTATTGAACAAGATAAACAATAACATAGAATCTAATGAGAACATGAGAATAATAATAAATGAATACAGGATTCTTGGAAGCAAAGAATAATAATGTTAACCTTTAATAATAATTTTAATTTAAAAACTAGGTAAACTTCACCTACAATTGCACATTTCCTGGCATAGTCTAATTTTAAGCTGAAATTCTCATTCAAACCCAACAATTAACAAAACCTCGTCAATTCATATATTCAGAGACATAGAAAGAGACACAAAAATAACATAGAACATATATTTAAAATATTTAAGCCAAAATAACAAAAATATATGTAAACAATTAAAATTGAAATGAAAAAAAAAACACAAGAATAAAACACCAAAAATCAACAGAAAATAAAGCAAATTGAGGATAAATATTAAATTAAGGATTTGACAAAATTGCAAAGCATGAGAGAATCCCTTACCCTAACAATTCTTCAATGTGACCGCTTCTCAAGCTGTACCGCACCCTCTACCGCCGAATCGGAAGCGGGACCGCTACAAGGTCCTCCACCTCCACAACTCTCTGCTCTGCGCGCTCAAGGAGATCTATGACCACCACGTGTACTCTTATCCCCACCAGATCTACTGATAAAACGAAAAAAAAAAAATTAGAGAAAGGAATCCAATGATGAATTTGGTTAGAATCAATTGAGAGAGCAAAAAGAGAACTTAAGGGAAAGGTTTTTGACAAAAATAGAAGAGAAGAAAAGAAGCAGCTCTGTTTAACGAGAGCAAAGGGTTGAAACTAGGGATGGCAATTAAACCCGAACCCGTGGGACCCCGCCCGAACCCAACCCGCTTAAAGAGGGTTTGGGTTGGGATAAGTGTACCTATGGGCGGGTTTGAGTTTAAAAATTGTACCCGTCATGGGTTCGGGTTTGGGTATGGATTTGGAAAAAAATCCATACCCGAACCCGTGTATCCGCGAACAATAAAAATTATATAATATTTTATTATTTAAAATATTATAAATATTATAAATTTAAACTCCAATAAAAACTTTTTAATTATATAGAGAATAAAATGTAAACATTTCAATCTATTAAGTGTTTTTATTCTTTAAAATTATAATATTTCATATATTTAAATAATATAGAAATAATTTTCAACAAAAAAAAAATTGACGGGTTCACGGGTTCGTGGGTTTTACCCATGGACCCGCTTGTTTCATGGGTTCGTGGGCGGGTTTGGGTGTCCCCTAAACCTGCGGGTAAAACCCGAACCCGAACCCGTTTATTTTCGCGGGTTCGCGGGCGGGTTTGGTAGACACAAAATTTCGTGGGTTTGGGTTTGGATTTGGATTTGGATTTTGCCAAACCCGCTCGAACCCACCCCATTGCCATTCCTAGTTGAAACCCTAGTGCCAAATGTGTGGCGGGCACTTCTCCCGCTTCTCTAAAAAAAATTATATTTTTTACTTTTTTTTTAATATTAATAAATGAACTATATAACAAAATTTTAGTATAAAAGTATATATTTTTAACAATAATATAAAATTTTCACAATATGATTTATTATGAAATCATATATATATAATTTTTATTTAAGAATGCATAAAATAAATGAAGCACTGTTTTGATCCATCATATTTCGGGTCGAATATTTTACTTCGTAGTAGAATGCCTCCTTCAGAGACAAATTATGTCGTCTCCAAATATCCATCCAAGTCAAATACTCTTTAAGAAAATAAAAACCCAAATTTGTGGAGACGAACTACAAATTTTGTTGTTGAAAGCTTCATTTGGAGACCAACAATCAATTCATCTCGCAAAATGCCTGCTTTGGAGACAAATTATGTCGTCTCCGAATGTCCATCCAACTCAAACACTCTTTAAGAAAACAAAAACCCAAATCTATGGATACCAACTCCAAATTTTGTTGCCGAAAGCCTCATTTGGAGACCAACAATCAATTCGTCTCGCAAAATACCTGAGTTAGAGACAAATTTTATCGTCTCCGAATGCCCATCAAAGTCAAATGTTTTATACGAAAACAAAAGCTCAAATCTATGGATACCAACTCCAAATTTTGTTGCCGAAAGCTTTATTTGGAGACCAACAATCAATTCGTCTCGCAAAATGCCAGCTTTGGAGACAAATTATTTCGTCTCCGAATGTCCATCCAAATCAAATGTTTCACACTAAAACAAAAACCCAAATCTATGGAGACAAACTCCAAATTTCGTTGCCAAAAGCTTCATTCGGAGACCAACAATCAATTCGTCTCGCAATGTATAGTAGCTAATACTCACATTTTTTGTAGTATACTTAGTAAGAAAGGATTCAAACTTGTTTTCGAATATGATAGATTTGTATTGACTAAGGCATGGATGTACATTGGGAAAGGGTACCTTGCTAATGGGATATTCAAATTAAATGTAATAATTTCCAATGCAAAGAATAAGAATAATGCTTTCGTTTATATTTCTGATTCATTTGATATATGGCATGCTAGATTAGGACATGTTAATAATAAATTAATTCATATAATGGTCTTCTTAGGATTGTTGCCAAAATGTGATATTGATTTAAAACACAAATGCGAAATTTGTGTTGGATAAAAGTTTGCTAGGAAAAGTTTTAAAACTGTCAAAGAAAGATCAAATGTTTCACACTAAAACAAAAACCCAAATCTATGGAGACAAACTCCAAATTTCGTTGCCAAAAGCTTCATTCGGAGACCAACAATCAATTCGTCTCGCAATGTATAGTAGCTAATACTCACATTTTTTGTAGTATACTTAGTAAGAAAGGATTCAAACTTGTTTTCGAATATGATAGATTTGTATTGACTAAGGCATGGATGTACATTGGGAAAAGGGTACCTTGCTGATGGGATATTCAAATTAAATGTAATAATTTCCAATGCAAAGAATAAGAATAATGCTTTCGTTTATATTTCTGATTCATTTGATATATGGCATGCTAGATTAGGACATGTTAATAATAAATTAATTCATAGAATGGTCTTCTTAGGATTGTTGCCAAAATGTGATATTGATTTAAAACACAAATGCGAAATTTGTGTTGGATAAAAGTTTGCTAGGAAAAGTTTTAAAACTGTCAAAGAAAGATCAAATGAAGTACTTGGATTAATTCATACTGATCTTTGTGATTTCAAGTCCATACCTACAAGGGGTGGAAGAAATTATTTTATAACTATTATTGACGATACAATAAATTTTGTTATGTCTATTTGATTAAAAATAAAGATGAAGCTTTTGAAATGTTTAGAATATATAAAGCTGAGGTTGAAAATCAATTAGATAAGAAAATAAAAATAATAAAATAAGATAAAGGTGGAGAATATGAGTCCACTGCTTTTGCTGATTTCTATGCAAACCATGGAATTATATATCAAACAACTGCACCATATACTCCACAACAAAACGGAGTTGCAGAAAGAAAAAATAGAACATTAAAAACTATGATTAATTCCATGTTGAATAGCTCAGGAGTCTCACATAATATATGGGGAGAGGTATTACTTACTGCAAACCATATATTAAACAGAATTCCATTTAAGAAGACAAATAAATCTCCTTATGAAGTATGGAAAGGACGGTTACCGACTTATAAAACCCTTAAAGTGTGGGGTTACCTAGCAAAAGTCTTAATTCCTTTACCAAAAAGAACAAAACTTGGACCTAAATCTGTAAATTGTGTGTTTATAGAATTTGCTAAAAATAGTGCAGCATATAGATTTTTAATTATTAAATCTGAAGTTTCTAATATGCATGTTAATACTATTATAGAATCTATAGATGGTGAATTCTTTGAGGGAATTTTTCCTTACAAAGAAAATAGGTCCATTTGATCTAAAAAAAAGAGTATGTGATGATACTTAAGATGAACCCTCTACTTCTGATGTCCAAAAACAAAATATGGAACCAAGAAGAGGAAAAATGACAAAAATTCCAAAGAATTTTGGACTAGACTTTATTAGTTTCCTAATAGAAACTGAACCACAAACCTATAAAGAAGCAATGTCTTCACTTGAAGCTCCTTTTATGGAAGGAAGCTATTAACAGTGAAGTTGAATCCATTTTGCATTACCATACCTGGAAATTGGTTGATTTGCCACATGGAAATAAACCAATCGGTTATAAATGGATTCTTAAAAGAAAGCTTAAAGTCGATGGAACAATTGATAAATATAAGGCACGTTTGGTTGCTAAAGGATATCAACAAAAAGAAGGGTTGGATTATTTCGACACCTATTCTCTAGTATCAAGAATAAAATCAATAAGGATGTTAATTTCAATTGCTGCTTTATATAAAATGGAAACACATCAAATGGATGTAAAGACAACATTTTTAAATGGAGAACTAGACGAGGAAATTTATATGGAACAACCAGAAGGATTTATGGTAAAAGATCAAGAAAATAAGGTCTGTAGTTAGACTTGTTAAGTCACTGTATGGACTTAAACAAGCGCCAAAATTGTGGCATGAAAAATTTGATCATATGCTGACACAAGGATTTAAAATTAATGAATGTGACAAATGTGTCTACATTAAAAATATGAAAAATTCTTGTGTGATGGTATGCTTGTATGTATATGATATGCTGATAATAGGAACTAGTAATAATGCTATAAAAATCAACAAAAAAGATGTTGAATTCAAAATTTTACATGTAAGACTTAGGTCAAGCAAATGTCATCTTAGGAATTCAAATTAAAAGAAATAAAGATGGATAGATATATCCTTACTCAATCCCATTACGTTTAAAAAATATTAAGAAGGTTTAATCATTTTGATTGTAAACCTGCTGTGACCCCATCTAATGTAAATTGCAATTTAAAGAAAAATATAGAAGGTGCAATTTCTCAATTGGAGTATTCTCAAATAATTAGCAACAATGTATTTGATCAATTCTACTAGACTAGATCTTGCTTATTCAGTAAGTAGGCTTAGTAGATATACAAGCAATCCTGGACATGATCATTGGACATCATTGATCAGAGTGTTAAGGTGGTTAAAATATACTTTAAACTATGGATTGGTGTATACTAGCTATCCATCGGTTTTAGAAAGCTACAGTGATGCAAATTGGATTTATGATAGCACAAAAACCAAATCAACTAGTGGATATGTATTTACATTAGGTGGAGCTACAGTTTCATGGAAATCCTCAAGCAGACGTGTATAGCACGATCAACAATGGATCAAAATTCATAGCGCTAGATAAGGCTGCTAAAGAAGCAGAATGGTTAAGAAATATTTTGGAGGACATTCCAGTATGGCCTAAGCTTATGACAGCAATATGTATACTATGTGATAATATGACAGCTCAAGCTAGAGCTAAAAATACTGTATACAATGGCAAGTCAAGACATATTAGGCGTAGACATAATTCCATTAGACAATTGCTCTCAAATGGAATTATTTCTATTCAATATGTGAAGTCAAAGGAAAATATTGCAGATCCTTTGACAAAAGGCCTACCAAGAGAGCAAATAAAGTTGACATAAAGAGAAATGGGTTTAAAGCCAATTGAATGAGTCAAATCAGGCAGAAACCTAATCTAGTAGATTGGAGATCCCATGGTTTAGGTTCAATAGGCAAACTGGCTTGATAAAACTCAAATAAAAAAAAACTAAAATTCCCTTAAGCAATATAATGTATAATATACCTAGGGGGGGGGGGGGGGGGGGGGGGGGGGGGGGGGTGAATAGATATAGGCCCAATTTCTTCCAAATTCAAAAAAATGTGGATTACAAGAATGAAATGTACACTTGATATGATTTAACAATTGTATAGTATGAGTCAATACATGCGAAAATCAATATACAAGAGATACAATCAATACATGATATGGAAGATAGTGAAAAGTAAAACGAAAAGAGACATAAGTATTTTTACGTGGTAAAACCTCCTAATAGGAAACATCCACGGGTTGATACCACAACCACCGGCAAGTAATTCACTATGAATAAGAAGAGATACACACTCAATGCAATCAACTTCTAGTCTACCCTCAAGGTCAAGTGAATCACTTTCCCTACTCCTTATCCAAGGTGTGTCCTACACCTTTAGAGAGCAACTCCCTATCCAAGACTCTCAAGCCTCTAGGAAGATTTCCTTGCTTAGCTATCTAGATCACAGAGATCCTAGTAAAGCTTCCCTAGCTTAACCATTCGGAGTACCACACTCCTAGCTAAGACTTTTGTTTGGCTATCCGGAACACTTTCCTAGCCAAGTCTTCTTGCTCTAAACAAAACTTCACTCACTTTGAAAGAGACTTCAACTTTTTCACAAGGCAATGATATAAGTGATGCAAATGATGCAAATCACAATCAAATAAAGCAAGATGATCAATCAAGCTTTATGAACATGTTCAATGATAATCTAGAATATACTTTCAACAATCAATCACAAATGTGTCTAAAAATCAAGACATGTGAATCAATAAGAACAAGATAAGAATATTCAATATATCACTCAAACAATCTTAGTTCTTAGATCATGAAATTAAACCTAGAAAATATCATGAAGCACATCACACAATCCATTTCTAGAATCAATTTCAAGTTCAATCAAGTTTAGCTAATATATGTTCAAATAAAATCATAAAGCTAAAACTCAACAATTAATTGATCAAACAAACCTAGAGTATGAATTAACATCATTCTTAACACATTTCATCTATCAATTAGGAAGAATAAAAGAGATGATCAAAAGAGAAAGTGAGAAGAAGATGATTCATATACAAATGATGATCCACGAACTGAAATCGATTTACTGCACAAAATCACGATATCATTTGACTCTAAAAATGCTTAGGGTTTGTTCCTCTCTTCAAGACCAACATTTTTGGCTTTTGAATCACTTGATTCGAAGTTGCAATGAGAGAGATATGATCAAAATAAGAAATCAAAAGTTGTATAGAATTCTGCAGAATTTTCGAATATAAATAGAGGGAAAAAAGATAGAGAAGAGAGGGATTCGGTGGCCAATCAAAAATAGCCATATCACCAGCCATGTGTGGGGCATGTGTGGCACATGTGGGCAGAGGAGGACTCTGGCCGTGTGGCACACGTGGCCCACACATGGCCTCCTTTGCTTGGCCTTTGGTCGAGCAAGCTCCCTCGCGCTCCTCTCGCGTTCTTCAGCTGTATTCGGGCATCCGAACTCCGAATTGAAATCTGTTTTTGGATTACAAACCATGACTCTCTCATGCACAGTGAAGAATACAAAACTATGATGAAAGGTTGAGAATTCATCTCGGAAAACAACGACGAAGACAACTCAACGAATGAGAACGCAAAGTAGCGTAGCTACATCGTTTGGACTTGAAACCTAATGAATGAGTAACCGAAATGACCGGGACTTAATAAGGAATAAAATAAGATCATGTTCAAGTCTAAAATACAAGAAACACAAACAAATAAACACAATGTCACACAAGTATGCCATATCCAAGCTATAGTCATAAAACATGCTATTCTACAATGTTTGTCAATATGAAACAAATGCATGTGCATACTTTAATAGGTGTGTGAATGTCTTATACCAAATGTAGCACAATAATGTAGGGACACACATGAATGGATTGTGTGTGTTTTCGCTTACACCTTGCAAGAGGAAGAAGAATCTTGATACCTTAGCATCCAAGTATACAATTTTCCTCTTGAAGACGATATTTGCATGAGACGTTGCTTTTCTTCTTTGAAGCTTCTTTCACTAAGAAAAACCTAAGCAACTAATCATTACAAATAAAAAGTGTTTTGCAATAGAATCAAGCCAACAAAGATCTAGGATCTTACAATAACATTACTCATTCCTATGATAGTTGGTATGTTATAAAAGGAAGTATAGGGTATGCTTTGCATTTAATGACATTGATATTATAATATTATATATCTTGAATGTCACCTATATGATAGTAAATGTGGGGTCGCATTTATGAGATTGATTAAAAGGCTAAATTCTCTAAAGCTATCATGAATACCAGGATATGTTCAGGACCAAAAAGAACACAAACGTATAAACTATAGTATTTAAAGTTGTGTTGTGTGTGAGACTTATTGTCTTGATTTACTATCGAAGTGAACAGTTCAAGGTTATTAATACCACTGCATCACTAAGTAGATCCGATATGATCTCACTAGGGTAAGTTCAAGTCAATGAGACACTTTTCTTAAAGCATGACACTTCAATTTATCTCAAAGAATCGATTATTCCAGTTTTTAAATGTGGTATTGATTTTTTTTTAATCAAATGTGGGGTATTGTTGAAGTGGTTTGATTTAAACCATCAATACCACATCGACAAATAACAAAGTCTTTTCCTTATATATAAATGATTATGAGATTACTACAATTCAAATGGCCAACACGCTTGGATTTGGGCCTAAGCTTGTTGGAGCTCCCACAAAGACATGATAAATGGACTATGGGCTCTTGGGCTCGGGATGCCTTCGGGTGGTGTCTAGGCCTTGGAGGGCCTTGGCCCAAAGGACATCTATTTTTGTTTTAGAAAAATAATTTTTTAAATTCAAATTCAAGTTTGTCGGGAAGAGTTGTAACTCTTTTTCAATAAATGTTGCTTTCTTTCAGAAGTTGTATTTGTTTTGAACAGACATCTCATGTCTTTAAATTCATAAACAAGTTACTTTGAAAGATACTTACTAATTTTTTTATTTTTTTATTTATCTATCTGTCTTCCAAAATTTGAGAGAGTAAAACACTGTAGTTTGCCAGACTTCTGGGTTGAGTGCTTCAACACAGAAGATAGATAGTTGAATCATGGGGGTAGTCTCCATTCGTCCTTCAAGCACCGGAAGGAGAGAAATTATGTCTTAGGACATTGCAAGTCACTGCAAGCCTTTATCTCCAGATTACCAAGTCAGTTTATTAATTAATTTTTTTTTTTTTATATATAAACGGTTCTAAAATATTATATATATATATTCATAAGCATCACATTCTTCTTCTTCTATTTTTAAATTTGTTCTGCTATTTTCTGTATATTGATTGATTGTCTGTTTCCAACAGAATATTCAAAACATTTGTGTACACTTCTTCATATTTCTATCCATAATCAATAGTCAGTACTTCATCCACAAAAGTGTAAATTACCTTGGATGTCATGGCATCAACTAAAGCTCGACTAATATCTAAACTATCCTTTAGTTTTTTTGGATTATTTTTCCAATGGTGATCCCCTTAATATTGTTATCCTCTACAATTTGGTCAAATTCTTGGCATCTTTGTATATAATTGTTCATCCGTGTGTACCATAGAGCATCTCTTTACCTCACATACCACATGTGGACTATTGGCGGTATTTCTGTAGCTCACTTACCCTATGAAGACGGTTGGCGGTTTATCTTGGAAGTAACTATTGTGGCCTGGCTGTGAGTGATCCAGAATTGTCAAGGTGGGATTTCCATCCTTCTCTTTATCGTAGAAAATTAGACTTGGTTGAAAGCAGTGTTGTAAAAGTCGCTAGGCGCCAGTCGGGCGGCGACCCACCGCCTAGCGCCTAGGGGGATTAATCGGGGACTAGTCGGGGACTAGGCATATGGCCGGAAGTCGGCCATCGGCTGGTCGCCGGCAGCCGGCCGGATTTTTGTTTTATAGTATTTTTTTTCTTGTAATTCAAAAAAATCATAATATTTCATATTTTTTTTTCATATTTTTTCATATTTTGAACCTAAAATTGAAAATCAAATTCTAAAAAACTCAATATTGAGAATCAAAATTCCATATACAACTAAATAAAATCCAACAAACTAAATCAAATTCCAACCAAAGTAAATAATTTCCAAGTTCCAACCAAAGTAAAAAACTAAACAAAATCCAACAAATTAAATGAAATTTCAACCAAGTAATTCAAATTTCAAGTTCCAACCAAAGTATTATTTTATTATTTTTTTTTTAAAAGACAAAATATATTCAAAACCAAAGACAAACCACAGAACAAATCAGGGGACCAAGAGACCCACAAACAAAAGCATCAAAGGAAAGCTACAGAAACAACCACACTAAAAGTCTAAAATTGTTGCAGAGCAATGACACCTACAAAAAACAAAAACCCCACCAGACAACCCCACAAAGAACCCCACAATACAAAACGAACAGAAAGAGCAAAACAAACGCACAAGATGCCACCAGCACCAGCAAAAGCGAAGACGAGATCAGAGAACCATCCAGAAAGCTGGAGGCCGACAGCGACGGCGACGGCGACGGCGACGAGCTGGACGACGACGGCGACGACCGGCGGAACTGGAGGCGACGAGCTGGACGACACGAGCTGGAGGCGACGGCAATGAGCTGTTTTGGTTGTGGTTTGCTATTTGAGTTCTCAGATCTCTAGTTCTCGCCTCTCAATTTCTCACTTCTCACCTATTTCAATTTTTTTTTAAATGAAACTGAAACCTAACAACTTACACTCTTACAAAACGGCGACGTTTTTCGTTCAACTGCACAAGTCGGTCAAAATCGGTTTGACCGACTGGAATCCGACTTGCCGACTTCCTCCGACTAGGCGGCGACTTCCTTCTTCCCGCCTAATCTGGCCGACTGCCCTGAAATCACCGCGGTGGTGCTTCGACTAGCGCCTAGGCGCCGACTAGGCGGGTCTAGGCGCCGACTTTTACAACACTGGTTGAAAGTAGTGACGGCTTGATGACGTCGATCGCTAGATACTCAAGTCTTGTGATACTCAAAGATGAAATATTTGTGCACATGTCTGCATACTTCTGTCCATAATTAGTAGTTCATACTTTATCCAATTAAGTGCAAATTACCTTGGATGTCATGGCATCAGCAAAAGCTTGACTCATATCTGAACTATCCTTAATTTTTTTTTGGATTATTTTTCCAACGATGACCCCTTTGATATCTGAACTATCCTTAATGTTTATTTTAATGGGATGGGGAAGACTATTAATGTGTCTACAAAACATTTATTGTGACCTTTCAATTACTACACTTATTTCACAAGTAATAAATCTATATGTTTACTTATTTTTGGAAGTTTAAACCCCTAATGTCTAGAAAAAAGTTATAACGTTTCAATCACTAAACTCGTATCACGAGTAATAAATCTTTATGTTTATCTTAATGAGAAAGGAAGGTTGTTAATGGGTGTCTAGAAAACATTTATTGTGACCTTTCAATTACTAAACTCATTTCACAAGTAATAAATCTTTATGTTTACTTATTTTTGAAAGTTTAAACCCCTAATGTTCATGAACTCTATTAACCCAACTGATTCAAAAATAAATAAATATCATGGACAATATAAACACTGTATAAAACCATACAATAACAAATATTTTATTGTGAATGTATGGTTGCTGGGTAAAATTCTAGCTTTTAGATTTCAATCAAAGGGAGTATATAAATTAAAGATTTACAAATTTCAAAAAATATTAAAACAAAGAGTAACTAACTCTCTCACATTACTTACCATGGACATTATAAACAAGATGGCCATGCATTATGCATTAACGTTTTATTTTTTTTAGATAATATGGAGTTTGGACAGAAAATGAATACAAATATAACTTTAAATAGTTGCAGCAGAGATGTGCATATATGCATTTCACATTTTTTATATTTTTGCCAAATTGAACAAGCAAATTTAAACTAAAAAGAACACCCAAGAAAATGGATAATATAGATCAACATCACTAATAAATAGTAGAGTTGTGAACAAGCGAATTTTGAACTTAAACTGAAATATATTATCACACCATTAAAGAATTGATTACACAAAAGTGTGTACATAAAATGGCGGTTAAAGCGTGTAATAACAAACAGAGAAAAAGATGAAATATTGCAACAATGTGAATAGTCAGTCCAGTGCACCTCTGGTTTTAATAGGATCAACATTATCCCATTCTCCTTGTAAGATCCTAGATCTTTATTGGCTTGATTCCATTGCAAAACTCTCTTTATTTGTATTGATTAGTTTCTTAGGTGATTCTTGAAGAAAATAAGCTTCAAATGTGGAAAGCAACGTCTCATGCAAATGTCGTCTTCAAAAGGGAAAGCTAGTTCTTAGATGCTAAGGTATCAAGATCCTTCTTCCTTTTGCAAGGCATAAGCGCACACATACACAATTCATATATCTATGTCCCTGCATCATTGTGTAAACATTTGGTATAACACATTCTCACACATTTAAGTATGCACATGCATTGGTCTCTTATAGACAAACATTGTAGAATTGCATGTTTTATGACTATCGCGTAGATATGGCATACTTGTGTGACATTGTGTTTATATGTTTATGTTTCTTGTATTTTGGACTTGAACATGATCTTATATGATTCCTTATTGAGTCCTAGTCATTTCAGTTACTCATTCATTAGGTTTTGAGTCCAAACGATGTAGCTACGCTACTTTGCGTTCTCATTCGTTGAGTTGTCTTCGTCATCATTTTCCGAGATCAATTCTCAACCTTTTGTCAAAGTTTTGTAGTCTTTGTTGTGCATGAGGGAGTCACGATTCATAATCCGAAAACGGATTCAAAATCGGAGTTCGGAGGCCCGGATACGGCCGAAGAACGTGAGAGGTGCGCGAGAGGAGGTTGCTTGGCCAAAGGCCAAGTGTTGGAAGCCCACGTGTGGCACACGGCCAGGCAGTCCCTCTGCCCACGTGTGCCACACGTGCCCCACACGGGGATTGTGATGTGTCACATTCTGATTGGCTCGTATTCTTCCCTCCTTGAATTCTTTTAAAAGCTCTCCTCCTTCCCTTCAAACATAACTTGAAGAAAATTGAAAAAAAAAATAGTGTGCAGAATTCTTCATGATTTTCATTTTCTTATTTCGATCATAACTTTCTCATACGAACTCAAATCGATTGATCCAAAAGCCAAAAATGTTGGTCTCGACAAGAGCTAAAAACCCCAAGCATTTTTAGATCCAGTTGACTTTGTCATTTTTCCCAGTGATCTGATTTCAGTACGAGGTTCAATTGTTGTATGTGAAACTTCTTCTTCTTACATTTCTTTTGATCATCTTTTTGATTCTTCCTAATTGATTGTTGAAATGTGTGGAGAAGTATGTTAGATCATATGCTAGGGTTTTATGATTGATTGTTTGTTTGAGTTTTAGCCTTGTGATTTCAATTGAACATATTTTGCTAAATTTGATTAAGCTTGAAATTGTATCTAGAAATGATATATGTGATGTGCCTCATGTTATTTTCTAGGTTCAATTCCATGATCTAAGAACTAAGATTTTCATGTGATATATTGAATATTCATATCTTGTTCTTATTGTCTTACATGCTTTGATTTCTAGATAGATTTGTGATTGTGTGTTGAAAGCATTATTCTAGTTTATCACTAAGCATGTACATTTAGCTTGATTGATCATCTAGCTTTATTTGATTGTGATTTGCATCATTTGCATCACTTAGATCATTGCCTTGTGAAAGGTTGAAGTCTCTTGCAAAGTGAGTGAAGTTTTGTAGAAAGAGCAAGAAGTATTGGTTAGGAAAGTGTTCCGGATAACCAAGCAAGAAGACTTAGCTAGGAGTAGGAAACTCCGGATAGCTAAGCAAGAAATCATCCTAGAAGCTTGAGAGCTTTGGATAGGATGTTGCTACCTAGAGGTGTAGGACACACCTTGGATAGGTAATAGGCGTTGTGGTTCACTAGTCCGAGGGTAGACTAGGAGGTGATAGCTTAGAGCAGATATCTTGAGGAGATAGCTTTGAGTGTGTAAGTCTTTTTCATATAGTTGATTGCTTTGCCGGTGGTTGTGGTATCAACCCGTGGATGTTTCCTCTTTGAGGTTTTACCACATAAAAATCCTTGTGTCAATTTTCGTTCTAATATTTCTTTATCTTTCATATCTTACATTGATTGCATATCTAGTATATTGATTTACTTTTGCATTAGTTAAATCAATTCATTTGTTGAATCTTTTCAAGTGTGCATTTTCTTTGTTATATTCCGCATAATTTTTAATATTGGAAGAAATTGGGTCTATACCTATTCACCTCCCTCTAGGTATATTATACACTATTACTTTAGGGAATTTCATTTGGTATCAGAGCGGGTGTCTAGACACACTTAGATAGATCCTCTCTTTGTAGTGTTTGTGTTATTTTGTGTTAGTCATGATTAAGGAAGTGTGTTCCTAGTTGGCTTCTTTTGTTGAACATATTGACTTAGATGAGAAAAATATCAATGATTTTATTTTTGAAAATGAACGTTTATCTAAAGTCAATGTGTCTCTCAACAAAAAGCTAGAGAATCATGGACTTGGCTTAAAAGATTTTAATGACCTTAAAGACAAGATCCTAAGTCTAGAAATGAACCTAAAGGATAGTAATGATAGACTTAGCATCTTGAAGCAAGATATTGAGCAAAAGGATAGTTCTCTTGTTAGTGCTAGGAGGCTAGAAAACATGCTTAAAGCCAAACTTAGTGAACACTTAAATCAAGAGAAAAAGTATGAACAATGGCTAAATAAATCACGTGAAGATGTTAGGAAAAGTGATGACATCTTAGAAAAACATGCCATTAAAAATAGGGTGCTTAGTGACAAACTTGATGAGGCAAGTAGGATGATTAACAAGATGTCATCTAGTTCAAACAAAGTTGAATCCCTCATTAGAAGTGGTAAGCATCCTTGTGATAAAAGAGGTTTAGGTTATATCAATGAGAAGGAAACCCCTTCTACTAACAAATCTACTTTTGTCAAAGCAAGTGTTGAAATAAATGTAGGTACTCTTTCTCAAGGTAAAGCAATGAAAGCTACCGGAGGTGCCTCTACATCAACAAGGAAGTTCAATGGAAGAACTCAACAAGATCAAATTCAAAAAGCATCAACCTCAAATGCAAGAGGTGAAGCATCAATGGTTGCTCTTCAAAGAGGTAAAATTGTGAGAAGAACAAATGCTTTGGAAGCAAATGCAAATGGTAAATTTCTAAAATTCATACCTATTTGTCATCATTGTAATATGGTAGGACATATTCGACCTAGGTGCATTGAATATATTCGGAAATGCGAATTTGATAATGTTTTTTATGATATGTCTTTGAATGGTCCTAGGCAATCATCCATGTATGGATTTAGAACTAAACCTAGGAAGACCTTGGAAAAGCATGTTGTGAAGAAAGTTGTTGATGACTTACTTGCTAAATCTTGTGTTGTGCCTCACTCTACTATGCATAAGAGAATTGATAATGCTTTGATTGATGTATTTGAAAATGTGACCAATGAGGTCAAGGTGCATGTTAAAAAGTCTAACATTGAGTCAAAGCATGTTAGTGGTAAGGGTGAGAGGCGTATTATGAAGAGTGTATGGGTTAGAAAGGACACTCCAAAATGTCTAGTTGCATAATATGCTTTAAGGGCCAACTCCTCCTACTCTTGGTACCTAGATAGCGGTTGCTCTAGGAACATGACCGGGAACAAAGAGTTCTTTAAGAATCTTGTTTTAAAGGATGGAGGATGGGTCACTTTTGGTGATGGCACCAAAAAGAAAGTTCTAGGCAAGGGAACAATATGTATCCCCGGATTGCCTAAACTTCGAAACACTTTGTATATTGATGGGTTACAAGCTAACTTAATAAGTATTACTCACTTGTGTGAAATCTTTAAGGAAGTTAGCTTTAACAAAGATATGTGCACTATAATTGATAAAAAATGCAATGTTGTCCTAAGAGTCAAAAGGTCTATAGATAATTGTTATTGTCTTGAGATAGATCATTTAACTTGCAACATGGCACATGAGTGCAACAAGCTTGATTTGTGGCATCAACGTTTGGGCCACATGAACTTTAAGGACATAAAGAAGCTTGAAAAAGGTTGCATTGTTAGAGGTCTACCTAGTCTTGGTAAGAAGCTAGAAAGTGTTTGTGAACTTTGTCAATTAGGTAAACAAACCAAAGTGTCTCACAAGAAGAACACTTCCATAGCTACCAAGAAGCCTTTGGATCTTGTGCACATTGCCAATAATCTTGTAAAGGAACATACTAGAAAAGCTTGGATTAAAAATTATGATGTGAAAAATGTTCCTAGTCATTCTTCTAAACATGTTTCTAATGATAACTCTTTGAATGTTGTGCATGATAATGATAATCATGTGAAGAAGAATGCCAAGAAGATTTAGTTGAAAAAGAGTGTTTCACATGATCATATTCATAGTCTTGATGATATCTTTGTTGATGGCAATAATGATGTGTTTAAAATGAGTAATATCTTTATAAAGAAGATAATTGATGTTTTATCTTCTAGATATACTATTGCCATGAGAAATGATCATGATGGTTTATGTGTTAGTGCACCCAATACCAAATGGGTCAAGGGTGAGTGCTCTTACCATTAGTGTAAGATTGCACATGTGAGGTAGCTTTAAGATTAGTATCAAGTTGTTAAGTAACTTAGCTATCTAGCTTTGTTTCTATATAAGTTGACATGAACTTAGTTATCTCATATATTTGTTATGATAATCGAAATCTATTGATTAACTTTTTGAGAAGTTGTTTTTATGAAATCTATATGGTAACAATCATGTTATGACTTTTAGAGAAAGTCAATTTTTTGTTGTTGTTTGAGTTGAAATGCATAGTCTTTAGTCTCTTGGAATCGACACACCTATAACTTGTAGTCATGAGGACATACAAGCCAAGAGGACTCATAAAAAGGGTGAAGACTTTACATTTGATGGAAAATAGCTTGCAAATGTATCTCTATATCACATTGCTTGCTTACTTGAATTTTCATCTCTCAACTCATTGTTTGCACTATTTCATAAAGCATGTCATATTAGAGAATTAGTATAGTGTTCTTATGGTTCTCATTGAAATTTGCTCCTTTAAGATCTTTTGGTGATAATTGTTCACATTGATCTTAATCATGATATGTGTTATTGTATGCATGATTGCGGTCGGAAGTGCATGCACACAATTACTTTGGATGAAACAAATCCTTAAAGATTATGAGATAGAACAAGGAAAAATGACACTTTATTGTGATAACTTAAGTGCCATTATCATCTCTAAAAATCCGGTTCAACACTCCCGCACAAAACACATAGACATTAGGCATCATTTCATTAGAGACCTAGTTGAACATTCTATTGTTACTCTAAAGCATATGCCTACTAAAAATTAACTTGCGGACTTGTTCACCAAGCTTTTGGACAAAGAGAGGTTTAAAACTCTTAGAATGTTCATTGGCATGATTTGTGTTGATTAATGTCTTTATGTAATCGTGAGTGGCTTGATGAGCAAAACTTTATTTGAATATCATTATCTTTGAGAGCTACTCACTTGAGAAGTAGTGATCTTTAACAAGTATCTTTTATTGTTTATAGATCATGCACTTGAGCTTGAAAATCTTATTTTTGAAAAGTGCAATAATGCTTCTCTTATATGTTTTAGTTTTTGAGTATATGTGGTTGAAAGTATGTAGATTATGGATGCATCTAGAAGTTTATTGCTAAGTATATGACATATGACCTTTGGTATGTATCCATTTTGCTTCGGCACTACATAGTATTCAACGAGCACCCTCATGAAAAGGGCTACACACCTTGGTTGTGCAACCGCCCAATGTAGGAAAGGGCTACGCCATTGTGATGAGTGAAAGCCGCCATGAGGTGTATATGTTTTTGTTAGAAAAATCAAAGAAGTGTTGAAAAGAATCATTAAAAAAAAAATATCTTTGATTCTAAGCCTAAAAGAAATGAAAAATAAAAGGTTTAATGGTGTATAGTTGAGAATTGTGAAAAGCTCGGGTTGTCAAATCGAAACGAGTAAACGAGCCACATGCACACACACACGCTCATATATTGATATCTATTCTTTTAAAGCAAAAACCCGGATGAATATCGGTTTGACCTATTTTTGGAAATGCTTTAGATGGATAGGTGTGGAAATTGTTTGCATGTTGAGATCACAATTACTCCTACTATATATGTGAAAAGCATTCATACACACACATTTTGCTTATGTGCTTGATTCATTAGCAATGTGAGAATATTTTTGAGAGATTAATGAAAATCTATGATTCTCTCTTGGACTTTGAAAAGTGATGAAATATTTTCTCTTATTGCTTGAATGTGTGAATGTGTGAATCCCTTGTGAACAAATCTACTTGGTGATAATATGTGGAGCATATGTTAAGGGGGAGCTTTAGTTTATTCAACTTCGCTTTCTATACAATTTGTTTGCTTAATATCTCGTTCTTTATCTCTTGTGTCTTTTGTCTATTCCTTGACAAAAAGGGGGAGAAATTGTATACCTGACCATGCTTGATATAGAGGAATCCATGTTTGATATAGGGGAGAAAAATGTATACCTCACACCATGTGTGGAAATATGTTCCAAATGTGTGTGAATTTTGTACCTCTTTGTGCTTTTATGGAGACTTTGTCTTAATGGGGAGAATTCTTGTATTTAGGGGAAGACAAGAATTCTTGGCTTAACAAGGTTAATAGACTTAGGAAGAGCTTTAATATGAAAACATTTATTCACTTGAGATAATGCATTTTTGTATGAGATAAGAGAAATCTTGTTATTTGTTTATGTGATGGTTTCTCACCATTCTTCTTTGGAAGAAGATCTCTTGTTGGTTTGCTTTTTTTCTCATAGGTACTTTGAAGTTCAAAGAAAGGATTCTTGAAGACTCAAGAAGATTTGAAGACCTTTTAGTCTAGGGATCTCTTTGTAATGTGAGGATGAGAGAATGCAATCAACTATGAGTTTATTGGAGTGAACATTGTATGCTGAGGATGAGGTTTTGCCATGGAATAGCCAAATGGGGAGATTGTAAGATCCTAGATCTTTATTGGCTTGATTCCATTGCAAAACTCTCTTTATTTGTATTGATTAGTTGCTTAGGTGTTTCTTGAAGAAAAAAAGCTTTAAAGGTGGAAAGCAACGTCTCATGCAAATGTCGTTTTCAAATGGGAAAGCTAGTTCTTGGATGCTAAGGTATCAAGATCCTTCTTCCTTTTGCAAGGCGTAAGCGCACACACACAATTCATATATCTGTGTCCCTGCATCGTTGTGCAAACATTTGGTATAACACATTCTCACACATTTAAGTATGCACATGCATTGGTCTCTTATAGACAAACATTGTAGAATTGCATGTTTTATGACTATCGCGTAGATATGACATACTTGTGTGACATTGTGTTTATATGTTTGTGTTTCTTGTATTTTGGACTTGAACATAATCTCATATGATTCCTTATTGAGTCTCAGTCTGAAAGTTCTCACGCTGTGTTAAATATTAACCTAGAAGGGGGGGAACCCAATTTTTCGTGTATGGTCAAGATTACGAAAATACCCCTAATAGTCAATAAAATAAAGCAAGTGTAATATGGTGTGGAAAAATTAACAACACTTGATTTTTACATGGAAACCCTCACAGGAAAAACCACGAGCTAATAAGTGAGCCACACCCGAACCTCGAATCCACTAAGTGATAAAAATTACAACCTAATCCCAGAAGTAATCACACACCTACCTATCCCGGTATGAGTGAACCTAGTTCGAATGTTTGCGATCTAAGCAACCTAATCCCGGATGCTACACACAAGACTTATGTTCTCAATGAAGAGATTAACACCCTATGTGAATATATGAATATCCAAATGCAACATAGAGCAAGGGAAACCCTATATGCTTATCTAAGATGATGAATTTGTAATTAGAACAATCCTAGATATTAAAACTAAATAACATGTCAAATAGCTTAGCTAATCAAGATTAAGCAAAAACCTAATTAGCTATCACAATACAACTTCTCAAACATTCAATACACTAATCTCAATCTTGTATCCAAAATATATATAAATAACATACAAGTAATAAATTGAGATTGCTTGTTAAGAAAAACACAAAATATGTAAGATATTAGTGAAAAGCTTACCAAGCAAAGTGTGATGAAAAATCCATGCAAAAAGACATCTAGATGATCAAAGATGATGCTAGATGATGATTGATGATCATGAAATGGTGTTTGAGTAATTAAAAATGAGTTCTTGGAATTTTTCTTGTCTTTGAAAAATATCCTAAGTATGAAATCTGAATATGAACTCTCTTAGTTGACCTAAAGTCAAAGTGGCATATATATAAGGGGCCAAATCAAAGTGTGGTCGTTTTGAATAAGTTGCCCTGATTTTGCCTTGGGCGTTGTACGTAGAGCGCTTCTGTATAGCGCCTGTACAGCCCTCCAACTCTGTTCTCTCGGGAAAACAGAGTGACACTATACGTACAGCGCTCTATACAGCGACCCAACAGCGACCGAATTAAATCAATCAGGTCTGTATAGCGCTCATATGGGCGCTGTTCGTACAGCGCTTCTGTAGAGCGCTTTTGACAGCGCCCATTGTAAGAATGCAATCCTAAGACTATGTATGACAAGGCAATTGGATATGCAAGATGCAATCAAAATAACATGCAAAAAGAGATGTTTTAAACATGAATGCACACATAAATAAACACATGTTATACACAAAGAATGGATATGAATTGAATTTGTGTGTGTGTGCATCTAATCTCTTCAAAGCACAAAACCAAGCACTAGATATACCTTTGGAGTGCTTGAAACCTTGAGGTCTTGAAAGGGCCATTAGACATGAACATCAAATCCTAGACTACCCTTACAAAGATCCCCAATTGTGGTTTGTCCACGAAATAAGCCAATCAACACATGGGAAACCTTACAATCTCCCCCTTTGGCTATTTCGTGACAAAACCACCACTCACATTGATCCTCACAACAAAATAGAAGCTACGGGATAGCAAGGATATTCTACATTACAAAGAGATATAAGAAAAATAAAATCTTCAAGTCTTCAATCTCTTGTAGAACTATCAACCCTTCAAAACAAAAGTTACACCTCCAAAGCAAGTGTATGTGAGATGATCAAGTGAAAATAAAACAAGCATTTGCATTAAAAAAAAATAGGCACAACATTATGCAATGTATGTGTATGCAATGCTCCCCCTCAACGGGTTACTCCCCTTTAATGAATATTCTCCCAACAAGCACAATTGCTACTACAATTTGCAACACTATACTCCCCCTTTTTGTCATGATATAGGCAAATGAGTAGTCCCCAACCGGGTCACTTATAGCAACGAAAGATAGTAGCATGCAAGAAATTTGCATAATAATATAAGTCACTTTATGCATCCCAAATAATTGAAGAGAAACAAGGAGATTTATTTGAAGAAAATGTGTGAATCAAAACATGTTTTGCATACAAGACATGTAGCATTCAAGTCCAAAATACAATGGTATTTGGCAAAGCAAAAGACAAAGGTTTCTAATAAGAATTCAAACCAATTTCACCTTTGTCATGAGAAAAGCAAGGATATAGAGATTTCATTGATTTTAATTTAAGAGCAACTATATCCAACTTTATAAGCGAAACATGGCATGAGCGACTTTGCACCCTATTCGATTTTTCCGGATAAGATATCCGTATGATAGTAGCCATGTTCAACCAATAAAGAAAGAGAGACATTTGGAATATAAATTCCTTTGAACGGATACAAGATCCTTTATTCATTTTGAGTCTCATAAGCTTTCACACAAGTTTTGCATTTTAAGAATATGCAATCATTAATTCATGCTTTTCATGTGAGCATGTAATATGAATTTCATGCTTTTTCATTTGTCATTAGCATGTTATAAAAGAATCATCATGTCATGAAGATAACTATAGGTCATTCAAATCATACTTCCTATGAACATCTCATAGTCCAAAAATGCATGTTTGAACATAAATATGACATGGATTGTAAACAAGCAAGGTTCACACTTATTGAATTGAAAACATATACACATATGTGCAACCAAGCTTACTCAAGCAATTAAAAGAAGAGGCATAAGATATTTCAAGTTTTTTGCAAGTAACAAGAATGCAAACTAGCTCTCTTTGCTTGAGTTCCCCATATGGGGTCAAACACAAATCACATCACTCCACAAGACATATCCCAATAGATATACTAAGTGTTTTAAATCGAGTAGCATCTAAGGGTTTAGTAAATAAGTCCGCAAGTTGATCATTAGTACCTACATGTTCAAGTACTATGCATTTATTTTCAACAAGCTCTCTAATGAAATGATGGCGAATGTCAATATGCTTAGTTCTAGAGTGTTGTACCGGATTCTTGGAAATATTTATAGCACTCATATTATCACAAAAGAGAGTGAGTGTACCTTGGTTGAATCCGTAGTCTACTAGCATTTGCTTCATCTATAGGAGTTATGTGCATCCATTCCCCGCGGCTATGTACTCAGCCTCGACCGTGGACAAGGAAATCGAGTTTTGCTTCTTGAAAATCGAGTTTTGCTTTTTACAAAACCAAGACACCAAGTTGTTGCTTAGAAAGAAGCAACCGCCCGATGTGCTCTTCATATCATCGCAATTTCCTGCCCAATCCGCATCACTAAAGCCTATAAGACTAGCATTAGTGTCAAAAGAGTACCAAATCCCATAGTTGGAAGTCTCATTCACATAGCGAATGATTCTCTTTACGGAAGAGAGATGAGACTCCTTAGGATCCGCTTGGTACCTAGCACACACACCCACACTAAAAGAGATATCGGGCCTACTTGCAGTCAAATAAAGCAAGCTTCCTATAATACCACGATATAACGTTTGTTCCACACTTTTACCACTATCATCCTTGCTTAGCTTCAAAGTGGTACTCATGGGTGTATCACAATGTTTGGCATTTTCTAAACCAAACTTCTTCACTAGGTTTTTGGCATATTTGGCATATTTGGCTTGGGTAATGAAGATCCCATCATCTAATTGCCTAATTTGCAAACCTAAGAAGTAACTAAGCTCACCAACAAGACTCATCTCAAATTCATGAGACATAACATCAACAAATTGTTGGACCTTGATGTTGTTGGTGGAGCCAAACACTATATCATCAACATAGATTTGAGCTATAAAAAGCTCATCATTGTCTTTCTTGATGAATAGAGTCTTGTCAACACTACCCCTTGTGTAGTTACTGTCAACAAGAAATTGAGTGAGGTGCTCATACCAAGCCCGAGGTGCTTGTTTCAACCCATATAGTGCCTTCTTCAGGCGATAGACATGGTTGGGGTGGTGTGCATCCACAAACCCCTTGGGTTGTTCAACAAACACTTCCTCTTGCAAGAAGCCATTGAGAAAGGCACTCTTGACATCCATTTGGTGCAATTTGAACTTGTGCACACAAGAAATGGACAAGAGAAGCCTAATGGACTCTAGACGGGCAACGGGAGCAAAAGTCTCCTCAAAGTCGATACCCTCAATTTGAGAGTACCCTTGTGCTACAAGTCTAGCCTTGTTCCGCACTATGTTGCCATCCTCATCGGATTTGTTCCTATAAATCCATTTAGTGCCTATAACATGTGTGTTTTTAGGCCTAGGAACTAGAGTCCAAACCTCATTCTTTTCGAATTGGTTTAGCTCTTCTTGCATGGCAAGAACCCAAAATTCATCATTTAAGACTTCATCAACCTTTTTGGGTTCAATTTGAGAGGTGTAGCATGTGTAGCTAATTAGATTAGCTATTTGAAGCCTAGTCCTAACACCCTCATTCACATCTCCAATAACATCCTCTTTGTTATGGAGTCTTCTAACCCATGGAGCGAGTTCATTAGAGTCCACACGAGGAACTCTATCAAGAGGTTGTGTGTCCTCATTATTACCATTGGATGTCCTACCATTGGGAGTCTCCACAACCCTCTCCAAAGAAGAGTCATCATCTAAAATATCCTCCTCTTCATGGTCATTAGACTTGAGCCTTGTATCATTAATGACAACATTCGATGATTCCATGATGGTTCGAGTCTTCAAGTTGAAAACTCTATAGGCTCTACTATTCAATGCATAGCCAATAAAGATACCCTCATCACTCTTAGCATCAAATTTGCCAAGTTGATCACGATCAGTCAAAATGTAGCATTTGCTTCCAAATGTGTGGAAGTAGCTAACATTTGGCTTTCTACCCTTCCATAACTCATAGGAGGTATTTCTAGATTCGGGCCTAAGGAAAACTCTATTCCCTATATAGCAAGCCGTATTGACGGCTTCGGCCCATAGGTTCCTAGGGACATTGTTGCTAAGCAACATCACACGGGCCATCTCTTGAAGGACCCTATTTTTCCTCTCAACAACTCCATTTTGTTGAGGTGTCCTAGGAGCTGAAAACTCATGGGAGATGCCTAAGCTATTGCAATAGCTTTCAAAAGAGGCATTCTCAAATTCCCTCCCATGGTCACTTCTAATCCGTTTAATGCTTTTAATGTTAGAATTAATTTCATTTTGTATTTTAGTACAAAGCATTTTAAACTTATCAAAAGTTTCGGATTTTTCTCTAAGAAAGTAAGTCCATGTGAACCTAGAAAAATCATCTACACAAACAAAAATGTATCTCTTTCCACCTAAACTCTCGGTTTGTATAGGACCTATTAGATCTATGTGGAGAAGCTCTAGGGGCTCCTTGGTGGAGAGATACTTGCCCTTTTTGTGCATGCTCTTAGTTTGTTTTCCTTGTTGACAAAGTCCACAAACATCATTGGCTTTCTTCCCAAGCTTAGGGAGGCCACGCACACAATTGAACTTTCCAAGGGTTCTTAAATCCCTAAAGTTCATGTAGCCAAGTCTTTCATGCCACAACTCTATTTGCTCATCCATGGACACATTGTTTGAGACTATTCTAGCTTTAAGACAATAGCAATTGTCGCTAGATCTCATACCTTTCAACAAGGTTTGTCCATCGGGCTTTAGGATAGAGCAATCATTTTTACTAAACATGACGGAATATCCTTCATCACTAAGATGAGAAATGCTTATCAAATTGGCTTTCAAACCATTAACAAACAAAGCATTAGATAAGAAGGGTAATCCGGGAACGGAAATGGTTCCTTTCCCTACAACTTTCTTTTTGGATCCATCACCAAAAGTGACATATCCTCCTTCCTCCATAACAAGAGTCTCGAAGAAACTCTTGTTTCCCGTCATGTGCCTAGAGGACCCACTATCTAAATACCAAAAATTAGAAGAATTTGCCTTCAAGGCTATTTGAGCAACATGGTAAACATTTTCATTCTTTCTAATCCACCTAGAAACAATCTTAGCTTTCTTAGTGGTCTTTGGTACATGGGTTCTAGATGTCCTAGGATTATGCACATCAATATTATCATTCCTAGGAGCATGCATCTTGGCTCTATTCTTTCTCTTTTCAATCATGCTTCATGTTTTACACATTTTAATATATCGAAAGCAATTTGGTCTAATATGACCATCAAATCCATAAAAATGACATGTATGAATAAAATAAGGAATCATACCTTGTCCTTGAGCATGCATGTGAGCTTGTCCAGGTCTTTGTGGTTGAGTGGATTCAATCCATCTTCGTTGTTGAACCGATCTAGCTTGCTTCCTAGCTTGAGGTTGCATGATTGGTCTCTTTCCTTTGTGAGCCAATTGTGGATGAATGTTGACTTGAGAGACCCTTGAGGGTTAAGCTTGAGGTTGCCTTCTTGGCACCATCTTCACTTGTGCATTTGAACATTGTCCTAGTTCTAACTTCTTCCTAGGAGTTTGCACCAATAAAGCTTCTTCGTTCCCCAAACTCTTGACAAACACGGTCTTGTTAGAGGTTGAGATCTTCTCGCCATCTTCATACCCAAGACCCCTCTTGTCACACGGACTCTTTCCAACACCAAGTATATGGTCAAGCTTCTTGGTGCTAGAATCCATCCTAGCTAATGATTCTAAAGCTTTATCAAGTTCCCTCTTCAACCCTTCTTCATTCCTCTTAGATAAGACTAACTTCTCTCTTAGCTTATCTTTATTCGATTTGGATCTCACTACTTCTTCACTTAATTGGTCTATATGAGATGAAAGCTCTAGGTTTTCTTCCTTCAATCTCATGATCTCTCTCTTGTTCTTTAACCTAGAATTCTCAAACTTGACCATGTAGTCTCTAAGATCCATCATATCCACTTTTCCATTAGTGGAGTGAGATGAATAGCCATCATCACTTGAGTCAATTTCCTCTTGACTCTCATTTTCTTCTTCACTAGAACCTTTGCTTTTATGGGAGGAGGCAAAAGCTATGAAGTTAGCCATGAGCTCTTCATCATCCGAAGACTCATCTCCCTCATTGGAGTCATCACTTCCACTCCATGTAGCGGCCATCACTTTCCCTTTTTTCTTGTTAATGTGATTAGCACATTCGGGGGCAAAGTGGCCTATGCCACCACACTCATAGCATCGGACCCCTTTCCTTTCGGTCTTCTCTTTCCTAGGCTCAAACTTCTTGAATGGAGTCTTTTTCTTGAAGTCTTGACCCTTGGATCCGAAACCTTTCTTCTCGGACTTGTAGAATTTCTTGAACTTTCTCATCAATAGAGCCATTTCTTCGTCCGAGTCATCATTCTCCTCCTTCTCAACTTTAGAGGCTTTCAAAGCAATTCCCTTTTGATTTTTAGAAGGTGTGGAGGTACCTAGACTCATAAGCTAGAAGCCTCCCTATCACCTCACTTGGCTTCATATCCTTATATGTGCTATTCTCCTCTAAAGCCGTCACCTTCGATTCAAACCTATCGGGGAGAGATCTCATAATCTTTTGCTTGATTCTCCTATCCGAATATGGGTCACCAAGTTGATGACTTTGGTTGACTATGTCCATCAACTTGATCTCGAAGTCGTTGAAGCACTCATTCTCCTCCATCTTAAGCATCTCAAATTGAGTTTGGAGGATGTAAGTGCCTCTTTTTTTATTGGCGTATTTCGTTGGCAAAATCACAATGGGGTTCTATATGTAAGGATAGCTTAGGATGGAAGAAAACCTCATTGCATGATCAAGAGCTTCAAGGAAGGTAGATTTCTTGACTTACTCTACTTTGAAGAGATGTAGTTGCACACACACACAACACTTGCATAACTCTTACTTGTATGTTGTGTTTGAAGTTTTTGTGCATCATTGGGTATTTAAATCTCTCTTCTTACATCTTGTGATTATAATGGCATATCTAGTTAGGCTTAGGATGCATTTCTTTTGACCCTTGCACTTTTGTTTGTGTGCTTAAGGGAGTGTGTGCGCTGGTCATGCGCTGGTGTCACCAGCGCAAGCTGACCAGCGCAACTAGTCCAGTGGACTACCGCTGGTCATGCGCTGTCTGCACCGGCGCTCTCTCCAGCGCAACTCCTCCAGTAGGTTGTCGCTGTTGGTGCGCTGGTCGTCACCAGCGCAAGCTCCACCAGCGCATCTCGTCCAGAATGTTGCCGCTGGTCTTGCGCCCTTGAGGCGCGCCACTCGTCGAGCGCCCTTGCCAGTTAAAGGGCGTGCGCTGGTGAGTTGCGCTGGTCGTCCAGCGCTTCACCAGCGCAGCTGACGGGAATCTGAACCGTTTTTTTCAAAAACGATGTCACTTCACTTGGATCCCATTATATATGTCTTGATAGTCTTGGCTCGGTTTGTAGAGCAAAAATTACACTTTTGAGAGCATGGTTGAGTATCTTCAAGCCAAGGTATCAAGACTTCATCTTTAAGCTTCCAAATCACAAAACCCTTCATATTACATCTTTCATTTATCATCTAGCATAATTCTAGGTTGATTTCATCTAGGGTTTTAGTTTTGCTCACATGACTTGTATCTAGAACATCATTCTCATATCTATATGTTCTTGCTTTACAAGATAGCTTCTTTATCACTTGAATTGATTCAAGATTGCATCTTTATGACTTGACTTAGTTTCAAGATTTTTATTGTGGTTTGTGAGTTGTATTGTGATAGATAATGCATATAGGATTTTGGTTGCTTATTTAGTGTTGGTTTATGCATGTCATCTAGTAATATGATATCTAGGATTGTCTAACATGTTCATCCTTGCCTAGATAAGCTTAAAATGTCTAACCTTGCATTTTTAGCATCTTGAGTATTTCACATATTCACCTTAGGTTGTGCTATCTCTTCACTTTAGAGACAAGTCTTGTTTTTACCTCTTAGGTAGTTTGCAAGCAAGGGACTAGAGTCACTATTAAAGGCCCGCGGGTAGCAAAGACGGATTAGTAAATTTAGGTGTGATGTGGTCAACCTAATTTGTAATCGTATTTGCAAATAGTGGATTCGAGGTTCTCGTGTGGCGCACATAACAGCCCGTGGTTTTTCCCCGTGTGGGTTTCCACGTAAATATTGTGTGTCCTCAAATTTCCGCACTTGTATGTTTTTTGTATATTGACTAGATTGGGGCTTTTTCGTAATTTGGACTAATCTCGAAAAATTGGGTAAAATTGTTTAAAATCTATTCACCCCCCCTCTAGATTACTTTAGGACACGTTTATTATTTATTTTCAGAGGACTTGAAGCTTAGAGTCCTTCACTACTTCGGTTCCCTCATGTGCAATCTCTAGGATGTCCCAAGCCTCCTTAGCTATCCTAGTGTTCTGAATCAATTTATATTGATTTTCGTCCATTGCACATAGGATGGCATGCATCGCCTTCCTATTCCATTTTAATGCCTCAAACTCTTGCGCGTTCCATTGCGCCTTAGGCTTGAGCACATCCTCTCCTCCACCCGTAGGAGTCATAATGGGTGATGTGTAACCGTCTTCAACCGCCATCCAAGCCCGGTCATGGATTTGACATATATACGACTCCATCTTGCCTTTCCAAGAGGCATAATTCAACTCGGTAAGAAGCGGAGGCCTTGTGATAGATGCACCTTCGTTGCCACTACCATTTCCACCGTTTCCACTCATAGTGTTTATGAATGAATGAAATGAATGCAAATGTATGAATGATCAAAAATCACACAAAATGCAAAACACACCAAAATAAGCAAGGATCACCTAATTATATCTAGGAACTCGCTCTGATACCAATTGAAAGATCTCACGGTGTGTTAAATATTAATCTAGAGGGGGGTGAATAGATTTTAAACGTTTTTACCCAATTTTTCGTGTATGGTCAAGATTACGAAAATACCCCTAATAGTCAATAAAATAAAGCAAGTGTAATATGGTGCGGAAAAATTAACAACACTTGATTTTTACGTGGAAACCCTCACGGGAAAAACCACGGGCTAATAAGTGAGCCACACCCGAACCTCGAATCCACCAAGTGATAAAAATTACAACCTAATCCCGGAAGTAATCACACACCTACCTAATCCCGATATGAGTGAACCTAGTTCGAATGCTTGCGATCTAAGCAATCTAATCCCGGATGCTACACACAAGACTTATGTTCTCAATGAAGAGATTAACACCCTATGTGAATATATGAATATCCAAATGCAACATAGAGCAAGGGAAACCCTATATGCTTATCTAAGATGATGAATTTGCAATTAGAACAATCCTAGATATTAAAACTAAATGACATGTCAAATAGCTTAGCTAATCAAGATTAAGCAAAAACCTAATTAGCTATCACAATACAACTTCTCAAACATTCAATACACTAATCTCAATCTTGTATCCAAAATATATATAAATAACATACAAGTAATAAATTGAGATTGCTTGTTAAGAAAAACACAAAATATGTAAGATATTAGTGAAAAGCTTACCAAGCAAAGTGTGATGAAGAATCCATGCAAAAAGACATCTAGATGATCAAAGATGATGCTAGATGATGATTGATGATCATGAAATGGTGTTTGAGTAATTAAAAATGAATTCTTGGAATTTTTCTTGTCTTTGAAAAATATCCTAAGTATGAAATCTGAATATGAACTCTCTTGGTTGACCTAAAGTCAAAGTGGCATATATATAGGGGGCCAAATCAAAGTGTGGTCGTTTTGAATAAGTTGCCCTGATTTTGCCTTGGGCGCTGTACGTAGAGCGTTTTTGTACAGCGCCCCAACTCTGTTCTCTCGGGAAAACAAAGTGGCGCTGTACGTACAGCGCTCTGTACAGTGCCTGTACAGCGACCGAATTAAATTGATCAGGTATGTACAGCGCTCATATGGGCGCTATTCGTAGAGCGCTTTTGACAGCGCCCATTGCAAGAATGCAATCCTAAGACTATGCATGACAAGGCAATTGGATATGCAAGATGCAATCAAAATAACATGCAAAAAGAGATGTTTTAAACATGAATGCACATGTTATACACAAAGAATGGATATGAATTGAATGTGTGTGTGTGTGTGTGCATCTAATCTCTTCAAAGCACAAAACCAAGCACTAGATCTACCTTTGGAGTGCTTGAAACCTTGAGGTCTTGAAAGGGCCATTAGACATGAACATCAAATCCTAGACTACCCTTACAAAGATCCCCAATTGTGGTTTGTCCATGAAATAAGCCAATCAACACATGGGAAACCTTACATGGTCATTTCGGTTACTCATTCATTAGGTTTCGAGTCCAAACGATATAGCTACGCCACTTTGCATTCTCATTCGTTGAGTTGTCTTCGTCGTCATTGTTCGAGATGAATTCTCAACCTTTTGTCAAAGTTTTGTAGTCTTCGTTATGTGTGAGGGAGTCACGATTCGTAATCCGAATACGGATTCAAAATCGGAGTTCGGAGGCCCAGATACGGCCGAAGAACGCAAGAGGTGCGCGAGAGGAGGTTGCTTGGCCAAAGGCCAAGTGTTGGAAGCCCACGTGTGGCACACGGCCAGGTAGTCCCTCTGTCCACGTGTGCCACACGTGCCCCACACGGGGATTGTGATGTGTCACATTCTGATTGGCTCGTATTCTTCCCTTCTTGAATTCTTTTAAAATCTCCCCTCCTTCCCTCCAAACATAACTTGAAGAAAATTGAAAAAAGAATAGTGTGCAGAATTCTTCATGAATTTCATTTTCTTATTTCGATCATAACTTTCTCATACGAACTCAAAATCGATTGATCCAAAAACCAAAAATGTTGGTCTCAACGAGAGCTACAAACTCCAATCATTTTCAGAGCCAGTTGACTTCTTCATTGTTCCCAGAGATCTGATTTCAGTACGAGGTTCAATTGTTGTATGTGAAACTTCTTCTTCTTACATTTCTTTTGA
Source organism: Acer yangbiense (assembly GCA_008009225.1). Classification (NCBI taxonomy): domain Eukaryota; kingdom Viridiplantae; phylum Streptophyta; class Magnoliopsida; order Sapindales; family Sapindaceae; genus Acer; species Acer yangbiense. The sequence goes on along the minus strand of CM017770.1, from coordinate 20,172,224 downwards.
TCATCTTTTTTATTCTTCCTAATTGATTGTTGAAATGTGTTGAGAAGTATGTTAGATCATATGCTAGGGTTTTATGATTGATTATTTGTTTGAGTTTTAGCCTTGTGATTTCAATTGAACATATTTTGCTAAAATTGATTAAGCTTGAAATTGTTTCTAGAAATGATATATGTGATGTGCCTCATGTTATTTTCTAGGTTCAATTCCATGATCTAAGAACTAAGATTTTCATGTGATATATTGAATATTCATATCTTGTTCTTATTGTCTTACATGCTTTGATTTCTAGATAGATTTGTGATTGTGTGTTGAAAGCATTATTCTAGTTTATCACTAAGCATGTACATTTAGCTTGATTGATCAACTAGCTTTATTTGATTGTGATTTACATTATTTGCATCACTTAGATCATTGCCATGTGAAAGGTTGAAGTCTCTTGCAAAGTGAGTGAAGTTTTGTAGAAAGAGCAAGAAGTCTTGGTTAGGAAAGTGTTCCAGATAACCAAGCAAGAAGACTTAGCTAGGAGTAGGAAACTCCGAATAGCTAAGCACGAAATCATCCTAGAAGCTTGAGAGCTTTGGATAGGATGTTGCTACCTAAAGGTGTAGGACACACCTTGGATAGGTAGTAGGCGTTGTGGTTCACTAGTCCGAGAGTAGACTAGGAGGTGATAGCTTAGAGCGGATATCTTGAGGAGATAGCTTTGAGTGTGCAAGTCCTTTTCATATAGTTGATTGCTTTGCTGGTGGTTGTGGTTTCAACCCGTGGATGTTTCCTCTTTGAGGTTTTACCACATAAAAATCCTTGTGTCAATTTTCGTTCTAATATTTCTTTATCTTTCATATCTTACATTGATTGCATATCTAGTATATTGATTTACTTTTGCATTAGTTAAATCAATTCATTTGTTGAATCTTTTCAAGTGTGCATTTTCTTTGTTATATTCCGCATAATTTTTAATATTGGAAGAAATTAGGCCTATACCTATTCACCCCCCCCCCCCCCCCCCCCCCCCCTCCTCCTCCTCCTTCTTCTCCTTTAGGTATATTATATACTATTACTTAAGGGAATTTCACTCCTTCTAGGAAAATCTTCTTCGCGTAGTCCCTCATGAGTTCGAAACCAACCCTATGACCGCAATCAAATCCTAGCTGGACCAGACGAAGGTAGGATTTTGACGATCTGGACAATCTCCTAGTTACTTCATCTGCCAGAACCTTGCCACCTTCCTCTAATTTGACAACCCTTTCCTCCATAAGTCGGATTTTCTAGAGAAATACTCCACTACTATCTTCATTTGGGGAAGATGGAGCGGTTACTTTTGCTTTTTTGGGACAGGGATTGTGTTCGTCCATATTTCCAAAAAGTTGTTTACAAGAGAATAGTGAAAAAGTTAGAAAGAGAAGTGAGAACAAAATGGTATAGGGCTTTGATTTATAATAATAATTGACCAATTAAGGGTATGCATTAATATGACAATGTGACATAGTTAAACCTCTGTACATTAATACCCTTGTGGCTGGTTTTCTGTGGTGCTACGATGTTTTCTTGGTTCTTTTTTAATAAAATTTTGCTTCTTAAAAAAGATACCCTTGGAACATGAAAATTATTTAATTAATGAGTTTGTATCATGAAGCCTGTGTACATTAATGATCGGTGGTAAATGATGTGGCATATTAATGTAAAAAGTTCTTTGGTAATTATGTTAAACCAAAAATAGAAAAATATTTGTCGTGGGTTTCAGTTACTTCTTCCAGGCTGATCTCCAAATGACGCGTAACACATTGCAAAGCCTCATAAGATTTCTGTTAGTAACAATTTCAGTTTGATGATCCATCGATATCGTTTGTAAGCATAAAGTTTTTCAAACATTCGTGAGCAAAGTCAATTTAATTTTTGTCAGTTTTTATCCTGGTATATTTTAGTCCACCCTAAAAGATGCATTGAACCCTAAAAGGTGCCATGTGAACATGTGTGTAAATGGTGCATTGAACCCTAAAATATGCCATATGAACATGTGTGTAAACGGTGCATTGAACCCTAAAAGATGCCATGTGAATAGGTGTGTATAAATATATAAACAGGTATCAAATCACTTGATTTGGTTTAATTACATTTTTCAGGTGGACGAATTTAACCAAAGGTCACCATAAATAAAGAAAATTAAATAAACAGTGTATACAATACATTGCGATCACAACAATTGAAAAAATATGGATTCAAATTCAAAATTGTAATATTAAAACATTTTGAATTTTTTGAATTTTTCTTTTACAAGTGATCATAAAATCTCCAAACCCTTCGGGCTTTTAGAAAAAGATGGAATTTTCACGTTGTCCTCTCTGTATCGTTTGCTATGAATAAACCGATAATTTTGAATTGAATTCCTTAATTTAGTTTGATATTTAGGCCCTATTTGATTTTTGAGTGATTTCATACTTATGTCGCAGGGTAATTCAATTGAGGCACCAGTTCCCCACCAACAAAATTAACATTACTTCAACAAAATAAGAAAAAAAACAAAAGTAAAAACTATTACGTAAGTATACTTCTCTGTACAAAATTACATCATAGTAAGATTGTTACATGCAACTTCATAACATAGAATGAAATTCAATTGTGTTTACAGTCAATCAATTACAATGTTTGATAATAACTTTATTTTTAGCTAAGCACATAATGCAATTCAAGAAGGAGCTAGGTCAACTATTCAATCAAATGATATTGAGTGTTTTGCCCATCACTTCTCGAGAAACATGTGGGCTATTTCTTTGCAAAATTATGCTCAATTTCATATATGGCAATTCCGCCACATATCTGTTCGTTAGTTGGGGGAGGAATTCGCACGAATCAAGGATCGATTTTTTAGTAAGGTACGGAATTTATCATCAAATATTCAATATGATTCCATGAGATCTAGTTTCATTCAAGTAACAGATTCTAGCAAATTGAAAGTACATTCTGATCAATCTAGAGATCATTTGTATTCATTTAGTAATGAGGATTCGGAATATAACACATTGATCAATCAAAGAGAGATTCAACAACTAAAAGAAAGATCGATTCTTTGGGATCCTTCCTTTCTTCAAACGGAACGAACAGAGATAGAATTAGACCGATTATCTAAATGCCTTTATGGATATTCCTCAATGTCCCGGCTATTCACAGAACGTGAAAGGTAGATGAATAAGCATCTGCTTCCAGAAGAAATCAAAGAATTTCTTAGGATCCCACAAGATCCATTCGTTCTTTTTTCTGACAGATGGTCAGAACTTCAACTGGGTTCGAATCCTAAAAATCAAACAAAATAACTTAATGGAGCACATTAAGTGCCATTAAGTATTAAGTGGAAAAATCAAATAGGGCCTTAGTTGCAAGATTACTTTAGTCTTTAGTTCATTAATTGTAATGTTTGATTGTTAAACACTTTTAAATTGTTTTGATTTCAACCTCCAGAAAAAAAAATGTTTTTGTAGTCTAATGTGTAGATAATTTTCAGTTTGGTCCATAGTTGAGTTTATTGCTTTAAAAAAAAAATTAAAAATAAAAAACCTTTTTTATTCTCAACTATCACTTAAATTGTGTATAAATTAAGTTTACAAGTCTCTATCATTATTATAAATTCTTTTCTTTTCTTCTTTTTACAAGTGTCTGTCATTATCATAACATTCTTTTATTCTCTTCTCTTTCACTGTTTACAAAAATTTCAGTTTTATGACATCTCGATATCCATCTGTTTTAGACTATGGATCCAAAAAAATCCAAATCGGCTGAAAAAAAAAAAAAAAAAAAGGTATGAGGTCCTCCAATGCGTTTTGACACATCTGGAAAAAAGACTCATGACCTTATAGGAGGAAAACGTTGACCTCAAATTTCATGTGTCTGAAGACGGCCGTGGGAAGCGATTCAAGGAATCTAGATACAGTATAAATGATTGCCAATGGAATTATTCAAACGCTCACCAGATCAGCTTCAACATATTTAAAGACTACATGAAAAGAATACTTCTGGATGAAAACTGGGATGAGGTTAACCCAACTGTTGTAAATGCTACCTTCGGCCGCTGATGTTATTACGTGAACCTTTGTAAACTCTTCTTTTGTGATAACACTTTTTTTTTTTTTTGTGATTTGAAGATGGTAAATGATGTTTAAATCTTTTGTATTCGTAGAATATTGGGTTTTTATGCTTGTTAAACAGTGATGTTTTGTAACCTCTTTTGTGATTGTTTATGGTAAATAATATTTTTTTGACGAAGTTTATATTCATAAACCGTAGATTTCTTATTCCTTCTTTCGCTTTTTTTATCCTTTTTAATTTATAAAAAAATGGTAAATGATATTTAATTGTTTTTTAGGGTTTGCACTAGTTTCGTATTGTTAAAAAGTTAAACTTTTAGATCTTTAATTACAACAAATATATGAAGTTTTAGTTTATTTTTTTGGTCGATAAATATTATTTATTTTCATTATAAATGTCGACTGATTTAACTAGTGTAATTTTTGAATTAGATGGTTGTGATAGTCACCAAATGGAAAGATAATGGTGGATTTGGGGTCTTGGGGTTCATAGAAAACAAAAAATGAATAATTTAAATTTCTAAAAAATTAATAATAATGGTTTTGAAAGTTTTGTACAGATGGATGGTAATAATTGTTCGCCGGCATTTAGAAGAAGTAACCGTCCATTGATTTCACTGTAAGTAGAAAAACTAGAAGAAAAGTTAGAAAGTTTTTGAAAATCGTGTAGGAGTTTGATTTGGTTGATAGATGGGTAAAGGGATTGTAATAATTGCTCCACTGTTGAACTTTGCATCAATTTATTTGAAAGTGGCTGTCATTAAAAATAAGTAATCATCATCTCAACAAACATAATATTAATTAATTAATTTGTTTAATCAATGTTTTCTTAATATCTTTATTTATATTTTCAAATCAAGATTTTCTTTGTTAAATTTTTGATTTTATTCAACTAGATCACTATGCAAAATATGTTTGTTGTTCTGTTATGGATAATAAAGAACAGAAAACATGCTAGCTTATTAATATCTAACCATATCACAACTCTTCAAAGGTTAATGAAGTCGATCACACTTTATAGACCTGATAAAATTTTACACGACCCATTAACACGATCCAAACCCATTCGAAAATAGCGGTTGGTGGGTCAAGTTTATCGGATCGGATTATTAATGGGTCAACCCATTAAGACACGAAATATAATGGGTCGGTTTTGGGTTCACCCTTAAAAAAACCGTTAATTCGATAACCCATTCATATAAAGATTTTTTTAATGTGTTTATGAAAGTTATTAAAAAAATCTTTGTATAGTCACATTATTGAATTTATATATAAAAAAAAAAAATCTCCATAATTATGGTTAGAATATATTTTACTAATTAATTTTTTTAAAATTTTTAATTTTTTTTTTTTGAAAGAGGAAAAATTTCTAAATTAAAAACTCTAAAACTATAAATCAATTATTTCACAATATTATAACCCTAACCCTAACCCTAAAACTCTAAAAGTAGCTAGTGAACTTGATTGCATGAGTTTGATCAGGGGGCAGATCCATCTTAAAGCCAGGTGGGGCTCGTGCCCTACCTCAATTTTTTTTTTTAAAATTGATTTAGTTTTCATTTATATATATATATATATATATATATATATTAATTAACACTTGATACAGATGATGACTGATAGCACAACTGGTATTGTGTCCATTTTCTATGTTGCTGGTGAGACTCCCACCATTTACATTTTCCGATTCTTTTCTCAAATTTTCATCTCCTTCTAAAATAAAATAATTCACTTTCTCACTCTCTGCATTGACAACTTATTAAATACTTTTAATTTGTGTCTATTTAATTCAATTTTATTTTATATTAAATTATATATTATTATTTTAAACTTTTATTATTTCTGATAATTTTAGTTTGACATACCTAACACATCCAATCAATACGCTCTAAAATCTCAAATGTTAATTTATTGTATTAAAATAGTCCATCTATTATTATGATTTATTTTATTTTATCCTTAGTATTTTTCTTTATTTTATAATTTTAATGTTTTCAGAATCAATAAATCAATAATTTACCAATAATTATAAAAATTTATAAAAAAATCAAAAATTTGTTTAGTAATATTTATTAATCAATTATTTTGTATAAATTTAAAGTGAATTCATTATAAATACAAAAAAAAAAAAAAAAATCTTATTATAAAATTAGAATGTAATTTATTATTTTAGGAATAAATATTGTAAATTTTAATTTTTTTTGTTATTTTTCTTGTTATTTTTTTATTTTTTAATATCATGTTTCTTGTTTTTATTTATTTATTTTAATATAAGATTATTTAGTTCATCTTAAGTATGTGTTCTATTTGTTTTATTTTATCTAAACTTCGTTATACCATCAATTTATATATATATATATATACCCATTTTAGTATAAATAAATAAATAAAATATAAAAACTCATTTTACAATTACCTTAATTTTTCAATATATATTTTTTTATATATAATTGTTATTTTGGTCAAGTGCCCCACCTAATTAAAATTTCTGGTCCACCACTGAGTTTGATTATCCTTCAGTGCTATTTATTTTCAACTTTTTAATAAATCTCAAATATAATATTTTGTAACGGGTCGGGTCGGGTTATCCATTAATTTAACAAATGGTTTCGGGTTTGTATATTTCAACCCATTAAGCTAACGAGTCGGGTTTGGGTGGAGCAATTTTAACACGACCCAAATACGAAACGACACGAATTCGTAATAACACGACCCATTGCCAGGTCTAACACTTTATATGATGTCATTGCTAACGGTATAAACTATATACTTTAATTATGTTTGTTGTTCGGTTACAATAATGCTTTTCCTCATTACAAAACATGGCTTCATGGCAATATATTTTTAGTCAAAATGAAATTAAAAGCATGACAAACCTTTCCGTATAATTTTCAATTTCTATTAGTGTTATTAAATATGTCTTTTGATGATCAAAAAATATTATGTAAAATCGCATTACATTTCTGAACAAGTTGACACTAGTGGACTGAAATTAAGTCTGCCTTATTTTATAATAATAAATTAGGGATTCTATAGTTATCACGAGACATTTCCATCTTTTTATTTTGACTAAATTTGAAATTTATTTATTTTGTATTATATAATTGTTTTTCCAAGGTCGGATAATGAAATTGTAAAATCATGTTTATGTTATTATGGATGAAATGACACAAGTCACTTTAGCTTGTGACCATCATTCTCGTAATGATTGCCACTTGTCATTAGATCTTTAAAAGCTTAGATCACATCATATGTATGTGTGAATGCCAATGCCAAATTTAGTACACAAAAGAGTAAAATTTTACAATCCCTAGAGCTTTGCAATTTTATAAATTTTCCCATAAGCTTTCAAATTTATATGTTTCTACCCTTATTCAATATTTAAATTTTATATTTCTTTTATAAATTAAATTGTTAATAATTTCTCTTAATCAGGTAGAGAATATATTTGATTATTAATATACTAACATAGTTTTTATATATTACAAAAATGGTAGGAGTACAATTTCCAAAAAAATTTCCCAAAATAATCCATCTTTTTCTGGTTTATTCATTTTGTAATGAAAAGTATAGGGTTTTGTCACTTCTCCAACTATGTCTCCATTAGGTAGGGTTTTAGTGGTCCAAGCACTTATTTGTTGAGGAGAGAGTAGAGATTGATTCAATTCGGAGTTGTTGATGTTTATATCTCAGAAGTTATGTTAAACAAAAACATTAATTTAAAAAAAATTGTTTATATTTTAAAATAGTAATTAACATATATCTTAAAAGTTTTATTAATTATTTAAAATGATCATTTGCATAATTATATGTATATTTCCCTTTGTCATTTGACACACAACTGGTTGGGTTAAGTGATTGGTCATTTATTGTATATGTTTTTTTTATCCCCATTCCTCCAATTAATTGCTTGTTTCTCAAGTCTTTTAGGGTTTTAATTTGTGTGTTTGAGCATTTTCAGGTTGTTGGATCCAAGTGATATGTTTGAAGTATTTCAGAGGAAAAAGGTGATTTTGGAATATTCAAGGGACTTTTATGCAAATTTCCATGATTGTCATGCCAACCGCCATTAAGACCACTGTGGGTTTCCACAGCGGCACCCAAAGCGATGCAAAAACAGAGGTTACCACTGTGAAGGCCGCTGTGGTTTTCACAACGGTAGTCACAACGATTTCCTGAGATAGTGCAGATGTTCCGTGTTGCAAAGACCATATCTCTCAACTCCAATTGAAATGTGTGTCCTGCAACCTATGGATTTGAAGCCCCAGAAGTCTAGTTTCCAGCCTAATTTATGGTTCATCGATCAAATGTTTCTAGAATAAGTTATGCCTATTTAAGTACCCAAAGGTCAGATCAGTCAGTCATAAAATCCGCGAATACTTTCGGGATTTGTTTTGCAAATTGTCAAAACGGGAAATATTACTTTCTTGGGCATGTGTGAGAGTCTTGGGAAGCAAGTAGACATCTAATCCTTATCTTCCTTCAATAAGTTGGATGGATTAGGAAAGAAATAGAATTCCAAATAGGCTTGTATTCTCAAAGGGAATAAATTTCCTTGTTGTTTAAGGACATGGCCTTGCATCTACACCTATTTAAACCCTTTGTGAACCCTAATTTTGGGAGAGCCGGACCAGCCAGGACACAAGCCACCAAGAGGGCCTTCTCTCATCACACCACCACCATTGTTGTACTTGGAAGCTTAAAGAAGACACTCATGGGTTTTATCAACTCTTTCTCCTCTTCTTTTAATCTTTTCATATGTAACTAACTCCATACTAGGGAATCAATGTGAACCTCTATGAATGCTCTTTGTTAGAATTGACTATATTTTCTTAATTCAAGTTTTGATTCATTCAATTCATCCTATGTCATAACTCTTTATTATTGCTCATGCTTGTTTATATGCTCGGCATGAATCTAGGGTTTTGATAATTTAATGATTGAGTTTAGGGTGTGTTACATCACGTACTCTCAATCAATCTTTAATTGAATGGGTAAAACTTATCATGCTTGTTTATATGCTCGTAAGTTTTGGTTCACTTGTTCATTAACTTGATGTGTGGTAAAACTTATCATGCTTGTTTATATGCTCGTAAGTTAATCATACTTAATTTAAGAACGAACCTTTAACTTGATTAACATCTTTTATCAAAGTCAATTTGAAGCATTGAGTAAACGTAGTTGGGGAGCATTGATAACCTAGTTTTCTCACCTCTTGATCACATTCAAATATTCTTGTTAACTGCTTTCTTAAATAATTCGGTTCTAAATCAATCAATCAATCAATCAATCAATCTCAAATCTCTTGGATATTGTTACTTGCTTAGCTTTAATTGAAATTAGTTTAATCAATAATTCACTTTTCCTCGTGGGAGCGATCCCTACTTTTTGCTATACTTATCTCACGATTCGTGCACTTGCGAGTTAGGTTTTTATAACACGATTTTATCCATCATTATGTCTAGCATTACTTTAAACACAATATAGACTAAAACTCATGGCTATTGTTTCAAGATTCAATAGGTCCAATACACGAACGTTCCAGTGGACATTATGCACTTGTAACCCAACAACCCCTTAGAGGAAGGTCCAAGCAAGGGGGCAATGGGTCGGAGAAATGGAGGTTTGGGCTCTTCAGGGCTTTGGTGTTGCTCATATTTTACAAGAAATGCTTACTTACAAAATCCAATCATATTAGAGCTCGCCAAGAAGTACCTAGTACTAAGATCATTGGAGGAACAATACCTAAACCCGAAGATGCTCCGAAATCTTTTTTGATTGCTCATTCGAGAACTACGATCTTTGGCTTTGGAACTGAATCATTTCCTTGTATCTGAGAAAAACTTCAAGATTATTAAGAAGGAAGCTTAATCGGAATGATTCACAAATTTTCTTCTACTCCCTGGAGCATATAGATTCGGATGCATACGAGTCCGATCCGTATTTTTGATGTCCAGTTCCGATCCAATCCTGTATTATACAGGATCGATTAAATCCGATCAGATAAATAAAATATCTGGATATTGATCGATTTTAAGAATTATATGTTTTGGATATGGATTCAGCCATGTCCGATTCGATACTTTGAACAACATTTGTTTTTAATAATATATGATGTTTTAGAGCCATCCTACTCAGTAAAACAATAAACACTTGTTTATTACTTTAAAAAAATAAGCAACCTTTTTAATCCTTGACTACCACTTAAAATTGTGTATAAATTAGGGTTACAAGACTTACAAGTCTCTATGAATTGGTTATAATCAAGGTCTTTATTGTGAATTATGATTGTCGTCAAACCCTTTTAAACTTACAAGTCTAGGCAAACCATGAATCAACCGATATATTTGAACTCAATACCTTAATTGAGTTTGATATTTAGTTGCACAATTACTTTAGTCTTTATTTCATTAAATGTAATGTTCGATTGTTAAATACTTTTACTAGTCTTTTACACGGATCCAGAATTATGTTTAGGGGGATGAAAAACATTTCATTGTTAAAAGTTTTACTAGTCTTTTTTTTAATATTTGAAAACAATTTTAATTATATAAATCAACACTTGTTCTTAAATTAAAAAAAAAAAAGGCAAACACAACTTAAGAATAATGACGTTTAGATAATTAAAAATCAAACTCTCCTCAACATATTATCAAAAACGTTTATTACTTATTAATTATTATTCAAAAGTTTTCAAAAAACGTTTATTACTTTTAAAAAATAAGCAACCTTTTTAATTCTCGACTACCACTTAAATTGTGTATAAATTAGGTTTACAAGTCTCTGTCTTTATCATAATATCATTTTCTTCTCTTCTCTTTCACTGTTTACAAAAATATCAATTTTATTAAATCTCGATATCCATCGGTTCTGCACAATGGATGAAAAAAAATACAAATCGGCTGAAAATACTAAAATGAATGAGGTCGTTAAATTCTTTTTCAAACATCTAGAAAAACGAGTGAAAGCCTTAGAGGAGGAACACGTTGACCTCACTTATCAAGCATCTGATGACGGCCATTTGAAGCGATTCAAGGCATCCAGATACAGTATTCGTGATTTCCAACGGTGTTATTCAAATGGTCACCAGACCGGCTTCAACCTCTTCAAAGACTACATGAAGAAGATACAGCCGGATGAAAACTGGGATGAGATTAACCACACTGTTGTAAATACTACCTTAGGCCGCTGATGTTTTTACCTGATTCTTTGTAAACAGAGTCTTCTGTGTTTGTTAAATATGTTGTCTGATTGTTAACCAATGATGTTGTTGATCTTTATAAAAAAAAAAAATGAAGTTTCTTATTGATTTTGAATGTTAATTTGTGTAACGTTACAAATTGTTTAATTTATTTGCAACAATGCTTCATGCCATCTCCCAAATATAATCGAGATCATTTAATAAAATTTCACAAAATCCAAGCTGCTGATGTTTTTCCCTGATGATTTTTACTTTATTAACAATGTTACTATCGTTTGTAAACTCTTTTTTATGATCACAGTTTTAGTTGTGTGATTGTAGATGGTAAATGATGTTTAATTCTTTTATATTTGTTCAAAAGTTTCAGATCGTTGAAAAGCCAAATTTTACATCTTTAAAAAAAGTCTAATTGGCACTGATGCCTCATAAACTATTCCAAAATTTGTACTATGCCCCATGTACCTTTTTTTTAGGCATTGAACCCTTCAAATTCTCGTTCATTGGCAAACTATTGGGTTTATCACTTTATTGCAACCCCCCCTCCTTTTGTCAATAGTGCAAATGTCGACTGAATTAACCTGTACAAAATTTTAAATTAGATTCTTTTGATAATGGCAAAATGGAAAGAAAATGGTTGTAGAAAACAAAAAATAAAAAATTTAAATTTCTAAACAAAAAAATTAATGGTGTTGAAAACTGTGTACAGAGGGATGGTAATAATGGTTTGCCGGCATGCAGAAGAAGTATCCATCCCTTGATGTCACTTGATGAAGAATATCAGAGGTTGCAGAGAGAAATGACTGTGTTGGAAGCAGAAAAACTGCAAGTTAGAAAGTGTTTGAAAATCGTGTAGCAGTTTGATTTGGTTGAAAGATGGTAAAGAGATTGTAATAATTCCTCGACTATTGAACTTTGCATCGTTTTATTTCAAAGCGGCTGTCAGGCAGAATAAGTAATCATCATCTCAACAAACATAATTAATTAATTAATTTGTTTAATCAATGTTATCTTTATTTATATTTAATAATCACGCTTTTCTTGGTGTAAAAACTGCAAGCGTTTTAATTTATTTTAAATTAAGCAGGATATTTGTGTAATTTAAATGACTTATACATTATATTCAGCAACCCTACCTCACCTTTTCTCTCAATAGATGCATTCATCAAACTAAAGATGAATTGCCAACACGCAACAACCCTGATACATCTAGGTTTCTTATTGTAACCCATCTTTCAAAATCCAAAAATCCTCATTTAAAAAAAAAAAAAAATTAAATCCCTAATTCCTCTTTTTATCTTCATCTTCTTCTTAAATCCATAAGTCATCTTTGTTTCTTCCTCTCCATCTTACTATTGAACGATATTCTTCTTCTCAGATTAGGATCAATTCAAACATATTTCATGAACTGTAACGTGACATAATTTTTTCACATTATTCATTTTCGTTTTTCTCTTTACATAATATCTTGTCTCCATTGATTTATTTGTTTATAAGACTCTTTCAAAATAAAGACAATTTAAGCAAGGTCTTTTGGAAGAGGAAAATGAAAATGAATGATGTGATTTTTTTTTTTGTGAAGTGACAATTCATGAAATATGTTTGAAGTGATTATACTATTTACTGGTGTGATGCATTTCATTAGGCTAACCTATGATGGCTGATGTTGGTTGTAAGTGAAAATGGTATATTGTATGTTTGTGAGTTCTTTTTAAGTTTGGGTAAATCTAGCCAAGAAGCTTGTTTTTCCATCTGATTCCTTCGAGGTGATACTGTTTCAATCGACGACACTAGTACCTATCTCTTATAATCTTAATGAGGAGTACATGTGTTCAATTGAGAAGATTCTTGTCTGTAAAGGAGCACCCCTCGACTAGCAACTCATCATCTGATTCCTCCGAGGTGATACTGTTTGAATCGACTCCAATGGAACCTATTTTGTAATATTAATAAGGAGTAGATGTGTTAAATTGAGAAGATTCTTGGTTGTAAAGGAGCACCCCTCCACTAGCAATTGAGGTTTATTTATTTATTTATTTATTTATTTATTTATTATTATTTTTTTTAATATTTTGTGTAATCACATGTTAGAGAGTTTTTAGAAGATTATGAAAATTTTGTTAAGTGATTATACTTTTTACACTTGTTAAATATTTTCATCATGGTTGATGTTGGTTCTAAGTTTAAGGGTTTTCTAGGTTTTGTTTAATCACATGTTCTTTTTGAAGTGATGATAATGTAAGTTCCTCAAGTTTGATTGGCTTATTTCGGTGACAAACCACATTTGGGGTTTGACATGTAAGGGTAGCTTAGGCATTTAATTGTTGGTGATCAAGCTCAACAAATGCCCTCTCAAGACCTCAAGATGATAAGCACTTCAAAGGTAAATCACTTGTGCTTAATTTTCATTAAAGAGACTTAGTTGCACACACACTTCTCATGCTTGCATATGCATTCATTGTTCTTGTGTGCATTCTCTTCACTTTTCACACTTGCACATATTGCACATTTTAGACTAAGTGTGAATTGTCTTTGAAAAGAGAAAACTTCTCTTTACCGCTGTCTGTACCGCCCCTGGTACACTTGCATAGGCAACGGTCCAAGCCAGGTTCAAAACTTGATGCTTTTGTGCCGTGCATACCGCGGCTGAGACACTTGCCTCTGGGGCAGTCTCCACAGCAGTAGACTCCAGATCTTACACGCTTTGCGTACTGCGGCACAGACACTTGCCTGCGCAGCGGTCATGACGGCCAAGTGTTTTAAAAATTGACCAAAACGGTAGTGTTTTGACGAGACCTCATATGTAAGTGCCACTTTATCTCTAGGTCAGTTTGAGTGAGTTTACAATCATATTTTTAACTTAGAGTATTTTCCAAGAGAGAAAATCATCCAAGAACTCACCTTTGATTACACAAACTCATTTCCATGTGCATCAAACTTAATCTAGCATCATCTAGGATCATCTAGGATGTATCTATGCATGGGTCTTCTTCAACACACATGACTTGGTAAGTTGTTCACTAATTTCATCCATTTTAGTGTCTTACTTGACAAGAAATCTCATTTATTACTTTTATGCATCTAGATTAGATTTTATATACAAGATTGAGATTATGTGCTGATTAATTGAGTTGTTGTATTGTGATAGCTAGGATTTCAAGTTTATATAACATCTAGTTAGTTTATCTCATTGGTTGATTGAGATTGTTTGTGATAGCTATTGTATCTAGGATTGGTTATCCTTTACATAACTAAGTCGTATGCCATGACATATAGCAACATGATATCTAGGATTGATTTTATTGACATCATTTAATCTCTAGATAAGCATTTAGTGTAACCTAACATTATTTGCATCTTGAAAATCATTATATTCATATAGGTTGTTGAAACAAATATTGCACGGTGTGTATAAAACTATCTAGAGGAGGGGTGAATAGATTTTAAACGTATTACCCAATTTTTCGTGTGAAGTCAATATTACGAAATTACCCCTAACTAGATAAAACAATAAATCAATTATAAAATACGGAAAATAAATAACACTTGATTTTTTACGTGGAAACCCTCAGGGGAAAAATCGAAGTGAAATGTGTAGGTCGTATCCCACCAACGGTCTGCCAGTGCCCTTAATACTATTCTCTTTCTGCTATAGAATTTGTTACCTGAAAATTGTCATCGGAGTGAAATTCAAAAATAACAACTTTAAAGGGGATCACGGTCGATATAGACCACAGTCGGAGAGGTCTCACGTAGTTTGAAACCTATATGTTTTTTCAACAAACCGAGCTAGACTCAATGCATGGGGATAACATTATGATCACGTAGAAAAGAGAGAAATATCACACTTTTATTAATAAAATCTTTATAGTATGGGTACCAAAATTATTCTATCAACTATGAAAAAAGGGTTGAAATTCGATAGGCGACGGAGATCCTGGTGGCGTTCTCATGCATGTTGAAAAGTAGAAAATTCACTCTGGGGTTTTTGTTTCAAGTTCTGGTTCTTCGCTTTTTTTCTTCCTCCTCTTGTCGAGTATCCTGTTATACTTATAGGCTTGATTTCTTGTTCATCACTCTCTTCAATCTCATCGAGTAACCTAGCAATTTGTGGAGCGTCTCCTTTGTAATAGGCAAGAATGTCATCTTCTTCATTCCCCGAAATTCAGTGATTCCTATTAGGATTGAAAGAGTTGACTTGCCCCTTTTTAATGGGACTCTTGAGTGATGGGAATGAGGCGATGTGCTTTCTGTCTAAACGTTGGCATTTTAGTAATTGTCTCAGTAGCTTCGAATTCTTTAATCGTACCTGATCCTACCTTGATGCTTGGTAGTTTGCTTAATTTGATATTTTACCACTTATTCAGCTGGCTTTAGGCGAGGTCGGGGTACCTGTGCGTCTTTCTCTTGTCACCCTCGTATAAGTGTTCCGGAGTATCGGGATAACGGGATTTCTGAGTAGTAGTGGGGTACTAGAATCCCACAGTAGTGGAGTTCCTTGGTACCCGGCTCCTAGGTTTGCTGACACTTTCCGCGTCTAGGGATTCTCGTTCTAGACTTAGGCTGATAGAAGGTTGTATCCGGCTAGCTCATATAGTAGTATGGTATTAGGATATGCTTCTACGACATCCTTTCACCCTCCCATGTTGATGGAAAATTCTTCTTTGAACCCCTGCCATTTTTGGCGGTTAACAGAATTCATTCCCCAAAACATTGACAAATTCGCCGAAACTAGCATCTGAAACCTTCACCTTCACCTTCACCTTCACGGCATCGGGCAATTCATCATACCATGATTTGCAAAAAGACCGGCTTCCGCATCCCTTTATTTTCTCATGAAGAGGCTGCATTTACAAAATCATGATTACAAATATAAACAGAAAATTACTTGAACACCTATTCTTATAGTATAAGGCTTATATTAATCCCGACATGTAAGAACCGTAAATAAAGAATAGGCTTGTGTACATTGATCAAAATGTGTTCCTTCTTATCCACATGGAGATAATTCTTCGAAACTTACCAAGTTCCGTGTGGTTTCCAAGCCTTGATTCCGTATTTTGCCGGCTGCAACCCACCTATAACTTCCACCTCAGGCAGCCCACCATCCTACTGTTCTGTGATCCCTTGATGCTTTTTCATTATATTAAATATGAAATCTCTACAAAACACTAATATAAGTTATAATGATATTCATCTGGTTAATAGGTAACAGTTAAAGAATAAGAGATATCAACAAACAGTTAAGAACAAAAGAGGAAAAGTTCTAAGGATCGATTTCTGGTTAATTGCAACTTCAACAAACATAATCCAAAACCATTACGCTTAAACATCAATTATCACTGCAAACCTATCAAGATACAAACAGAGTGCAAAGCCTGTAACCAAACACGGCATGCAATCGGGTTAATAGTAACGATTAAAGAAGAAGAGACATCAACATACAGTTAAGACCGATCAAGGAAAAGAAACAATAGATCGATCTCGGGTTAATTACAACTTCAACAAACAGAGTGAAAAACCAATACAAAAATAGAATTTATCACTGCAAACCTTTATACTGCAAAATCATTGAACAAACATAGAGTGTAAAACCTTTTACCAAAATCACCATAAACCTGACAACAAAAACATATAATGCAAAACTACTCAAGACTAACAGTGCAATAAAGAAAGACATTTAGAGAAAAATTGGGCATGGAAGTCTTTTGAAAGAAATCAGAGGAACTAATACAAGCTACACTTGCTTGTAAAAGTCCTTTGATTTCTTTTGAAAACTTCCATGCCCATTGAACTGATTTCACAAAATGAGACAAACACATATAGTGAAGAAGATAGTTGTCAAGAGAATGTGAGATGACCGTAGCTGCGTGGGTTGTAGAGTGCAGACGATGCTGTGATAGTAATGAGAAAGATGAAGACACAAACGAGCGGTGAAGAAACAACAGTTAGGGTTTGTAAATTTTACGAGTGTTTTGTATATGGAAAGACTTTGTCTTTTAATTCTTATATAGGGTTTTTTTCCTAAAAGAAAACATGGGTTTGGCTTAGTTGCCGTTAACGGTAAGGATACTGGGCCAATTTCAGTCTTTATATTTCAATCTAATGGTGTATAAAAATTAAGAATTTGAAAATGAAAAAAAAAAAAAAAAAAAGTAACCAACTCTCTCTCCTCTTTGTCACATAAATATCCGGTAATGTTGCTAGTAACAGCTAGATAGCAGTACCCAAGAAAACATATAATTAATCTTGTTTTAATTTATTGCGCATTTTCCAATGGAAAGGTTTTTGAATTTTTTTATTTTTTTAATTCTATGCAAACAAGGGTTTGTCACTTATTACCCCTATAAACAGAAACTAGCCCAATGCATGGCCATCATTTGCCAAATTTACACGAAAATTAATTAAGTCATAGCTGTCTTTCCACAAAAGCTCCACTTATTTGAAAATATAAATAAATAAAAATTCAAGGCTTATATTACTGGTCGATTAAACAATATTGTGTTTCTCTGTTATTGATATTAATCACATCAAACTTTGGGTGATCTAAAATACAAAACAATAGACAAGCAAAGTCATACTGTGTTGCAAAGTCTAAGAGTGTGATCAATATTCGTGGTATCTATATATATAAACAAGGTTGATGTCATAGTGAACATCAGACAATGTTGATGTTCATTATGACATAAACAAAAGTAGAATCACTAAATATTTTTTAAACCTTCAAATATTACGCAACATCAGTTCTTACTAAAATAAATCCCGATCAGATAAAAAAAAAAAGAATAAAAAATAAGTTTGTTCACATCACTTTGCTTGAAGTCTAATTGACTTCCTTGGTGGTTGACCTAGATTCGTAGCATTTGTTTGAGCTCTCTTTGTACCCTTGGTATTCTATATGTGGCGGGCTTTCAACTTCTCGTCCGATGCACCAACTGGAAGAGGAGCTACATGCAACATGGGGGCATCAACATCTTTCTAAAGGGCTTTTTCTAAGTCTCCGGCCACGTTTTCTACCTGTGTCCCCAGATTGACATCTACCGTACCCTCAGTCTGCTATTCCTCCACATCAGCATCTTTGCCTACATAATTATATTGTAATATAGCAACATTACATATCATGTTAGGGGAATTACTTAGATTGGAAACAATATATCAGTCTAATTTCTAAGTTCAACAATTCCTCATGACTTCATAAGAAAAACAATATATCACCAAATACACAGAACATTGTAAGGTGCCAAATTATTGGGAAAAATGAAATCTAAGTAGACTCTTTTAGTGTACAAAGGAAATATATGGGTAGGAAAACGAGAGCAAGATTTTTCAAGCAGTATAAAACAGTCTCACTAGTTTTCCTTTCCTGTGTCTTTTTTTTTTGGGTCCTCTTGGTGGTGTAAAACAAAACGCACCTTCAACTATTTTGCTCTGGCGGTTGTTTCTAGTCAAATTTCCATTCCTCGGTTGACTTGAATCTTCCTCTCACATTGAGTCCACAAAACCCTGTAACGTAAAACTTGTATCGTCAGACATCAATCCTGACGTCTGTATACCTTCCTTAGCGGGAGAGGAATTATCATTCCGTTAATTTAGAATCCCTTCAGCAAGGGATCCTTGTTGTTGTCGTTCTCCAATATCAGTGTCATCATCACTTTTTGAATAACCATAAATGCTGCCCTCGCTAACCCTATCAGAAGGATCTGACTTTGATAAGGACTCAAACGTTCCACCTGTTTCATCTACTGGTTTGTTCGAATTCTCCCCACCTTTGTTCTGTAAACAATACCAACATACTTATTGAAAGTTCTCAAAGTGTGTTTTTCAATATAAAGCTAGAGGGGGGGTGAATAGATTTTATCTAATTATTACCCAATTTTCGCATGCAAGTCAATTTTACGAAAATGCCCCTACTAGTCAAAAATACATACAAGTGTAATATAGTGCGGAATTTAAATAACACTTGATGTATACGTGGAAAACCCAACCACTAGGAAAAACCATGGGCTGTATAGTGCGCCACACTCGGAACTCGAAATCACTAATTGAAATGAAGTTTACAACCTATGTAGACCTCGTCTAACACTCTGGTCTGTAACCCCTCACTTCTACCCAGCGGGCCTTTATTAGCAACCCTATTCCAATTTGCTTGATCCTCGAAGTCACTACTTGTAATGATGTTTACAGCCAATCCCGGTCTGTAACCCACCACTACTACCCAGCGGGCCTGTAATAGCAACCCTAGACCAAGACTTGAATCTCTCAAAAGAGATGCACAACCCTATGTGAATATGCAATGATATCCAAATAATGCAATAAGAGCTAGGGTACTCTAAATGCTTACCTAGGATTATAAGATGACAATATAATCAATCCTAGATATCACATATAGCTATATGTCATGGCATATAACTTTAGCTAAGTAAAGGATCACCAATCCTACATACAAAGCTATCACATAAAACCCACAAACATTCAAAGGATTCACTAGTTGATTAAAAGACAATCTATCAACCTAGTTATCAATACATCACACAAGAATGTTCATGGCATAGCTTTTAGGCAATAATGACCTAATCAAATAAGCTATGAAAAATAATCCCAATCAACAAATGAGATCAATTAGCTAGATGTTAGATAAACATGAAAATCCTAGCTATCATAAATAACCCAATCAACACATAATCTCAATCATGTATGTAGAAATTAATCTAATGACATACAAGTAATAAATGAGATAACATTGATAAGTAGAAACACTAATTATGTAAGATAAAAGTGTTCAACAAATCATACCATGTGTGTTGAAGAAGTCCCATGCATTAGCATATGCTAGATGATCCTAGATGATGCTTAGATGAAGATTTATGCATGTGGGAATGGGTTTAGAGAGATAAAGATATGATCTTTAAGCTTTCTCTCTCAAGTCTCTCTAAATATCTCTCTAGGGTTCTTATGATCAAAGACTTGTATTCTGAACCAGAGATAAGGATGTATTTATAGAGACCAAAAACAGGGCAGGTGAAAATACAATTTTGCCCCTGAAATCGCACGATCGGCGGTTTCATTCGGCGGCCAGGCCGCCGAATTGAACCGCCGAATGGCTCCCGAGAGGAACAGGGGAACTTCGGCGACTTCGTTCGGCGGTTAAGAAACCGCCGATCCCAACCGCCGTTTTGGACCCGAGAGATATATTTCAATCAGGTCTCATTCGGCGGTTTCGAACGGCGGCCAGGCCGCCGAACGTAACCGCCGTTTCACCAAAAATAGTGAAACCAATGAGAAGCCAAAGGCATCTCCACCGGTGATCATCGCGCAAAACAAAGCACATCAACGTGCATGCGCGGACGTTTCCGAACATCCTTAGGGAAACAAATTACACCACACTAAAAGCTAACATTCATGAAGTGCAAGTGTGGGTATTGAATGCATCCTAATGCCTAACATGTCATGACATTATCATATAACAAGATGCAATCAATTCAACATGCAAGAAGAGATATTGAATAAATCAATAAAGCACAATGCACACAAAATATAAACACACCATACAAGAATAAGAGTTATGCATGTTGTGTGTGTGTGTGCAACTATAACTCTTCAAGCCAAAGTAAGCACAAGATATACCTTTGGTGCTTGTCCTCTTGAGGTCTTGGAAAGGGTCTTGATCTTCAACAAATCACCTAGACTACCCTTACAACCAAACCCCAACATGTGGTTTGCCCACGAAATAAGCCAATCAATAAAAGGGAATCCTTACACTTATTTCAATAACAAGATGAATTCAAGTCGTAAATTAACATAACTGAAAAAACTAGCAACTAAACGTACCACACCGCCAGTTCTTTCGATCTTCACGACTTGATCATACTGTCCCTTAATGAGCAATTTGGTCATCCCAGATATCATAGACAGTAGCTCGTTAACTTGGTCAACGTGCACCTATAAGGCCAACAGTAATGCTATATAACAAACTACCTAGACAAATGTGGATTCATACTTCACAAGTCACACAAAAACTAAACTACTCACATAACAATAGGGTGCAGGCACTTTTGTGTAGGGGTTGTCCCTCGGTATTTGCATTAGCATGCATGTGAAGTTGGAGTCTTTGCATTCCACGAGGGGGAGTTGCCAAGGCAGTAACTCGAAACGGCCGATCAATTTGGGATCCAATATATCCTACTCAGATAAAAATACAACAATATCAAAAACATAGAAGCATGGACAATTAGAGGGTATACATTACATGTTAAACTAACCTCATCAACAGGGTAATGCTTGAACTTTATGTGTCGCTTTACAAAGTCCTTGAAGTTTCCTGCACCATCAACGTTTGGCTCCAAGAAATCAGAAGCATCCAAACCCCGCATCCATACCTTGGCCTCATCAGCAGTAATCGGGTAGTCCCCCAGCATAGATGCCGGTGGGACTTTGGGTACACAGGTGAAGTCAATCCAAAGTTTTGAACACTCACTCGCTCTCCCAAGTACCACGCGTACCTACATGGCCCAACTAACAATATTCTACACTTGGTGGCCTGGAATGATTGCCGTACATAAGTAGGTAATTGTTTATCAGCCTTACCCCATGGGTGCATATTTACCTGAAACAAAACAAAATTTTAACAATATTAATCGAAGCACAACAGGTAAACAGTTATGAATAATAAATTAAGATTTAGAGATAATTCCAACGGTGTTCAATGCTTTGCTTACATCCTTCAATTTCAGGTTCCTCAAACTATCCCTTATATCAACATACTTTATTTTCTCCCCTCTACCCCATCTCAAGGCCCGAGGGTAAGTTTTATCATCTCTCAAGGATTTGACTTAGTCTGCAATTGGTTTGATATACTCACAAGCCCACACCTGCATATATAGCAGCCAACACAACCATAAAGAATATAAAAAGGATAAAGAAACATGATGTAATCACTAAAATTTAAAATACAATATGTAGAAATCATTACCTCCCAAGCCCGGTAAAAACCACCCGTACTGTGATTCCCTCTGACAACAACATCCATGTTTCTGTACAAAGTTGAAAGGCCAGCCCCACCCCAATTGTACAAACTTATTAAGGACAAGTCCTTCAGGTTGGGCATGTAGTACAGATAGGCTGCCCCAGCTTTGTCGTACAATAAAGTGCTACAAAGCAATGCGATTATGAACACCCTTGTTAATCTTGCAACATCTTCCTCGCCAATTTCCTTCCCCCCAAATCATGTATAAGCATTATACAGCTCTGAAAAAGCAACCCTCTTCTTTGCAATATTCGCCATCGGCTCTCCAAACCACTTAATGAGCTCATCTATCTTCTTGTAAGCGTTCATGTCGTACTCAAGAGGCTTTCCACAAACTGGTATGCCCGTAATTGCACTAAAATCTGTCGGGGTCATCGTCATCGTCATCTCCCCGATTTCATCAAAGTGGAAGGTATGTGTAGTATCCCACCACCGGTCGGCTAGGCCCATGATAATTGTTCGCTTTCTGCTTGATAAATCCTTTCCCAAAACCTTCATAAACTCACCAAAACCAGCTTCAGAAACCTTCTTCTTCATAGGGTCAGGCAATTCTTTGTACCAGGATTCGCAAAATGAACAATTTCCGCAGCCCCTTATTTCCTTGTCATGAGGCTGTGTGTCAATGAAAAACTTAATTGAAAACCTACCGACAAAGTAGTATACTCGTTATCATACAATGGTTTTTTCAAGCACAAGAAAAAAACATATAGCAATCTAGTTATCGTACATTAACAGAAAAATGACTGT
This sequence comes from Acer yangbiense, assembly GCA_008009225.1. Taxonomy (NCBI): domain Eukaryota; kingdom Viridiplantae; phylum Streptophyta; class Magnoliopsida; order Sapindales; family Sapindaceae; genus Acer; species Acer yangbiense. The sequence continues at coordinate 20,149,177 of CM017770.1, read as the reverse complement.
ATGATCGTCATTTGATCGTCATTCATAGCAGACAGATCACAAAAAAAATACATATGGCATTCAAATATAATACAGTATAATTAATGATTGTATGATCGTCATTCAAACAATATAAACATCAAAATACAACATTAACCGAACATGGAAATTCTTGTTAATTCCCAATACTAATAGTTGCTTTTGAAATGAAAAACTGAAATGTACTGATCACGAAATTTTTTCTAAAATCACATATTTCCCTATATAAAAAACAATTATCCAATCAAAGGAACTTACCCTTAGCATTATGTGCAATTCATGATCCACATGGAGGTGATTTTTTGTAGCATCACGTGTTCGCAAAGGCTTCCACGACTTGATTTCGTAACACGCGGGACGATACCCACCCAGACTATCTTCATTATACAATCCTTCACCGTTCTCTTCATCATGATCTTCTCCGTGTGAAGGTTCAAAGGTGGTTTCAAGCACTCTCTTACGTCGTGGCATTATAATGATTAAGAAATCCCTATAAAACACAAAATTAAACTCCTATCACAATGGCTCAATGTTGATTGCTGACTTAAACAAGCATCATATAATATAGCAAAATAAGAAATAAACAAACAACACACAAATATAACACAGCATAAATAAATTTCGGATAATAAATCGACAATTAACGCCAACGATTTGGTTTTTTTTTTTTAATTAGGACAAATAAACCCTAAATGTAATCTTTAGTATGAATAAGTAAATATTTACTCACCTCTTCAGAGTGAAAATCTAAGCAGCGTCAAATTTCTTAAGCCCTGAGACCTTTCACAAGATTTACGAAGATAAAGAATATGTTGACTGACACGAACACGATGAAGCTTTTTTTTTTTTTTTTTTTTGTTAGGGTTCCAATTAACCATGATAAACTTATAACCCAAAAAGACCTTTCGCGCTTCTTAATAACTCAAAAAGTTATACTTACAAGATTGCCCTTAATAAAAATTTATTGCTTGCTTGCTAGATCCCGGCGTTACTTTAAAATCGAATTATGGCATATTTGTATAAGGAATTGGTATGTTATTTAATTTTTTTTGATACAATCCCGCCAATGTAATTGCCCAATGCATGTTCAATTGATTACCCAACTGAAACATATAATTATGATTATTTTCAAATTGAAAGATATTTAAATTTTTTCCACCAATTCCTGTCTTTCACGCTAACCGATAATCATCAAATTTCACTTTCCGATAAACATTCTTTGCATGGTCTCCGAAAGCTTTGAATCCATCTACATGACCTACAGTAAAAAAAAAAAAAAGTTAGTAAATCGCCTATGTTGTATACCGATTTTGGGAATATTTTTTTTCATAACATGGTCTTGATCTTGAACCAACTTTTTCATCGTTGGCTCGAAAGCTGTTCCCATTCCTGTAGAAAGGATAGATGCCAACCATCTCTCCTTTCTACGAAATATGTTGTTTGATGATCCATCAATAGCGTTTGTAAGCATAAAGTTTTTCAAACATTCGTGACCAAAGTCAATTTAGTTTTTGTCAGTACTTATCCTGGTACATTTTAGTCCATCCTAAAAGGTGTATTGAACCCTAAAAGGTGCCATGTGAACAGGTGTGTATAAATACATAAACAAGTATCAAATCAATTGATTTGGTTTAATTACGTTGATGAATTTAACCAAAGGTCACCATAAATAAATAAATTAAATAATTTATGTATACAATACATTGCGATCACAACAATTAGTAAAATGTGGATTCAATTTTAAAACTGTAATATTAAAAGATATTGGTCCATAGTAGAGTTCATTGCATTTTAAAAAAATTAAAAACCTTTTTTATCCTCGACTACCACTTAAATTGTATATAAATTAGGGTTACAAGTCTCTGTCATTATCATAACATTCTTTTCTTCTCTTCTGTTTCACTGTTTACAAAAATTTTAGTTTTATAACACCTCGATATCCATCTGTTATAGACTATGGATCCAAAAAAATCCAAATCGAGTGAAAAAATTAAAAGGAAAGAGGTCCTCCAATGCGTTTTGACACATATGGCAAAAAGACTCATATCCTTAGAGGAGGAAAACAATGACCTCGAATTTCAACTATCTGAAGACGGCCGTTGGATACGATTCAAGGAATCCAGATACAGGAAAAGTGATTGCCAACGGATTTATTCACATGCTCACCTGATCGGCTTCAACCTATTTAAAGACTACATGAAAATAATACAGCCGAATGAAAACTGGGATGAGGTTAACCCAAGTTCAAACAAATACTCGGTGTATTTAATATTAATCTAAAGGGGGTGAATAGATTTTAATCGATTTTACCAAATTTTCGTGTATGGTCAAGATTACAGAAAAGCCCCTAATAGTCAATATAGTATAGCAAGTGTAATATGATGCGGAATGTAAATAACACTTGATATTTACGTGGAAACCCTCACGGGAAAAACCACGGGCTAGTAAGTGAGCCACACTCGAACCTCGAATCCACAAAATGTGTTAAGATTACAACCTAATCCCGGTATATAATCACACACCTACCTAATCCCGGTATAAGCGAACCTAGTCCAATTTGCTTGTGATTTACGCAACCTAATCCCGAAAGCTACACAAGTCTCACTTCTCAATGAAGAGAAAATACAACCTAAGTGAATATATGAAATATTCAAAAATGCAATTAGAGCTAGGTAACCCTTTATGTTTATCTAGGATGACAATATTGCAATTAAGATAATGCTAGATATCAATGGCTAGATGACATGTCAAATAGCATAGCTAAACATAGATTATGAAAACCTAGATAGCTATCAAAATACAACTCTTAAACATTCAATACACTAATCTCAATCTTGTATCTAAAATATATATGAATTACATACAAGTGATGAATGAGATTGCTTGTTAAGAAAGACACAAAATATGTAAGATATTAGTGAAAAACTTACCAAGCAAAGTGTGATGAAGAATCCATGCAAGATGACATCTAGATGATCAAGGATGATGCTAGATGATGATTGATGATCATGGAAAAGGTGTTTGAGTAATCAAAGGTTAGTTCTTGGTATTTTTCTTGCTTTTGAAAAATATCCTAAGTATGAAATCTGAATATGAACTCTCTTTAGTGACTTAAAGTCATAGAGGCATATATATAGGGTGTCAAAGTCAAAGTGGTGCATTTTGATAAGTGACACAAAAATTACCTTGGGCACTGTACAGGTCACTGTATGTAGAGAAACTTGTACAGCGCCTATCTGGGAAAATGAAGAACATTCTTCATTGGCGCTGTTCGAACAGCGCTTTTGTACAGCGCCTGAACAGCGCCACAACTCTGTTCTCTCGGGAAAATAGAGAGTCGCTGTACGTACAGCGCTTTGTACAGCGACCGATTAAAATTGATTAGGTCTGTACAACGCCAAACCCATTTCCATCAGGTCTCAGATAGGCACTGTACGAACAGCGCTTTCAACAGCGCTTTGTACAGCGCCTTACACAATGTATGCAATCCTAAGGCTTTAATTGACATGGCTTTGGACATACAAAATGCAATCATATAAACAAGCAAGAAGAGAGACTAATGAACATTAATGCACATATATAAGACCCACAACATACAAGAATGAAACACTATGCATGAGTTGTGAGTGTGTGCAACTATCTCTTCAAAGCAAGTAAGCACTTAGAATTTTACCTTCGGTGCTTATCAATGATGAGGTCTTCAAAGAGCATTGAACTTGAACACCAATACTTAAGCTACCCTTACAATGAACCTCAATTGTGGTTTGTCCATGAAATAAGCCAATCAAATAAATGAGACCTTACACAAGTGTTGTAAATGCTACCCTCGGCCGATGATGTTATTACGTGAACCTTTTGAAACCATGCTTTTGTGATGACACTTTGTTTTGTGTGACTGAAAGATGGTAATTGATGTTTAAATCTTTTGTATTTAAGGTTCTTATGCTTGTTAAACAGTGGTGTTTTGTAACCTATTATGTGATTGTTAATGGTAAACTTTATTTATTGACGAAGTTTATATTCATAAACCCTAGAATTCTTCTTCCTACTTTCGTTTTTTTTTTTCATTTTTTATTTAACAAAAAAGGTAAATTATATTTAATTGTTTTTTAGGGTTGGAACTAGTTTCGGATGGTTGTGATAATGGCCAAATGGAAAGATAACGGTGGATTTGGGGTACTAGGCTTCATAGAAAACAAAAAATGGATAATTTTAATTTTTTTAAAAAAATTAATGGTTTTACAAGTTGTGTACATATTGATGGTAATAATTGTACGCTAGTATTTAGAAGAAGTAACCATCCATTGATTACACTAGAAGCATAATATCTGGAAGAAAAGATATAAAGTTTTTGAAAATTGTGTAGGAGTTTGATTTGGTTGAAGATAGGTAAAGGGATTGTAATAATTGCTCCACTATTGAACTTTGCATCAGTGTATTTGAAAGTGTCTGTCAATAAAAATAGTTAATCATTATCTCAACAAACATAATTAATTAATTCATTTGTTTAATCAACGTTATCCTTATTTATATTTTGAAGATCAAGGTTTTCTTTGTTAAATTTTTTATTTTATTCAACTAGATCACTATGCACGATGTCTGTTATTCTGTTATGAATAATAAACAAAAGAAAACATGCTAGCTTATTAATTTCTGGCCATATCACAACTATTTAAAGGTTAATGAACTCGATCACACCTTATAAGATGTTATTGCTAATGGTATAAACTATATACTATGATTATGTTTGTTGTTCGGTTACAGTAATGCTTTTCCTTATAACAAAACATGGCTCCATGGCAATATATTTTTAGTCACAATGAAATTAAAAGCATGATCACAAACCTTTCTGTACAATTCTCAATCTCTAGTAGTGTCATTCAAAATTTCTTTTGATGATAAAAAAATATTATGTAAAATCGCATTACATTTCTAAACAAGTTGACACAACTTGGACTAAAATTAAGCCTGCCTTATTTTATAATAATAAATTAGGGATCCTATATTTATCACGGGATATTTCCATCTTTTTATTTTGACCAAATCTGAAATTTATTGATGTTTATGTTTATATTTATATGGATGATATGAAACAAGTCATTTTAGCTTGTAACCATCATTCTCGTAATGATTGCCACTTGTCATTAGATCTTTAAAACCGTAGACCATTTCATATGCATGTGTGAATGCCAATGCCAAATTTAGTACGAATAATGCTAGATATCACAACTAAAATCACAACTATTCCAACACAACACATGTGGCACATAAGATGTCAATTGGTGAGTGGATATATAGATAACTAGATAAGTTAAATAAATCATTATTAATGTGTATCCACTCACCAATTGACACCTCATGTGCCACATGATAAGTGTTGGAATAATTGAGATTTTAGTTGTGATATCTAGCATTACTCATTTAGTACACAAAAGAGTAAAAATTTTCAAACCCTAGAGTTTTGCAATTTTATAAATTTTTCCCTAATATTTCAAATGCATATGTTTCTACCCTTACTTCATATTTAAAATTCATATTTCTTTTATAAATTAAATTGTTAATAATTTCTCTTAATCATGTAGAGAATATATTTGTTTATAAATATACTATTAACATAGTTTTTATATATTAAAAAAATGGTAGGAGTACAATTTCCAAAAAATATTTCCCAAAATAATTCATTGTTTTCCGGTTTATTCGTTTTGTAATGAAAAGTATTGGGTTTGGTCACTTCTCAAACTATGTCTCCATTAGGTAGGGTTTTAATGGTCGAAGCGCTTATTTGTTGAGGAGAGAGTAGATACTGATCCAACTCGGAGTTGTTCATGTTTATACCGATCAATCACAGAAGAAAATTTGTTATTCATCCTTCTTAATAATCTGGAAGTTTTTCTCAAATACAAAGAAATTATTCAATTCCAAAGCCAAAGATCATAGTTCTCGAACGAGCAATCAAAAACATTTCGGAGCATCTTTGGGTTTACATATTGTTCCTCCAATGATCTTTGTACCAGGTACTTCTTGGCAAGTTCTAATATCATCCATGTCCGATTCAATACTTTTAACAACATTTGTTTTTTGCCGAAATATAGTTTTTTTGTTACAATATTTTTAACAATATATGATGTTTTTTAGCCATCCTACTCAGTAAAACAATAAACACTTGTTTATTGCTTTTAAAAAATAAGGAACATTTTTAATCCTCGATGTCCACTTAAATTGTGTATAAATTAGGGTTACAAGACTTACATGTCTCTGTGAATTGGTTATAATCAAGGTCCTTATTGTGAATTACGATTATTGTCAAACCCTTTTAAACTGTTATGATTTCAATATTCGATAACACTTAGTCTAGGCAAACCATGAATCAACCTATATATTCGGTGACACTTACACGGATCCAGGATTATGTTTAGGGGGTGAAAAACATTTCATTGTTAAAAGTTTTACTAGCCTTTGTTTCTAATATCTGAAAAAAAAAAATTAATTATATAAATCAACACTTGTTCTTAAATCAAACAGGGCCTTAGTTGCAAGATTACTTTAGTATTTAGTTCATTAATTGTTATGTTTGATTGTTGAACAATTATAAATTGTTTTGATTTCAACCTCTGGAAAAAATAAAATGTTTTTATAGTCCAATGTGTAGATAAGTTTTAGTTTGGTCCATAGTAGAGTTTATTGCTTTAAAAAAAATAAAAAAAATAAATTTCCTTTTTTATCCTCAACTACCACTTAAAATTGTGTATACATTAGGGTTACAAGCCTTTGTCATTATTACAACATTCTTTTCTTCTCTTCTCTTCACAAGTGTCTGTCATTATCATAACATAAGTTTTCTGACATCTCGATATCAATCTGTTATAGTCTATGGAACGTAAAAATTCCAAATCGGGTGAAAAAAATAAAAGGTATGAGGTCCTCCAATGCGTTTTGACACATCTGGAAAAAAGACTCATTGACTTGGAGGAGGAAAACGTTGACCTTGAATTTCAAGCATCTAAAGACGGCCGTTGGAAGTGATTCAAGGAATCAAGATACAGAAAAAGTGATTGCCAACGGAATTATTCAAATGCTCACCGGATCGACTTCAACTTATTTAAAGACTACATTAAAACAATACAGCCAGATGAAAACTGGGATGAGGTTAACCCAAGTGTTGTAAATGCTACCCTGGGCTGCTGATGTTATTACGTGAACCTTTGTAAACTCTTCTTTTGTGATGACACTTTTTTTTTTTTTTTTGTGACTGGAAGATGGTAAATGATATTTAAATCTTTTGTATTTGTAGCATATTGGGTTTTTATGCTAGTTAAATTGTGATGTTTTTTAACCACTTATGTGATTGTTTATGGTAAACTTTATTTATTGACGACGATTATATTCATAAACCCTAGATTTGTTCTTCCTACTTTCGCTCTTTTTTTTTTTTTTTTTTTTTAATTTAAAAAAAAATAGGTAAATTATATTTAATTGTTTTTTAGGGTTTGCACTATTTTCAAATTGTTAAAAATTAAACTTTTAGATCTTTAATTACAACAGATATATGAAGTTTTTAGTGTTTTTTTTTGTCGAGAAATATTATTTATTTTCATTATAGATGTCGACTGATTTAACTGGTGTCATTTTTCGTTATATGGTTGTGAATTGTGATAATGGCCAAATGGAAAGATAACGGTGGATTTGGGGTCCTAGGCTTCATGGAAAACAAAAAACGGATAATTTAAATTGCAAAATAAAATAATTAATGGTTTTGAAAGTTGTGTACAGATGGATGGTAATAATTGTTCGCCGGCATTTAGAATAAGTAAAACTAGAAGCAGAAAAACTGGAAGAAAAGATAGAAAGTTTTTGTAAATCGTGTAGGAGTTTGATTTGGTTGAAAGATGGGTAAAGGGATTGTAATAATAGCTCCACTGTTGAACTTTGCATCAGTTTATTTCAAAGTCGCTGTCATTAAAAATAGGTAGTCATCATCTCAACAAACATAATTAATTAATTCATTTGTTTAATCAACGTTATCCTTATTTATATTTTGAAGATTAAGGTTTTCTTTGTTAAATTTTTTATTTTATTCAACTAGATCACTATGTAGGATGTCTGTTTTTCTGTTATGAATAATAAACAAAAGAAAACATGCTAGCATATTAATTTCTGACCATATCACAACTATTCAAAGGTTAATGAATTCGATCACACCTTATATGATGTCATTGCTAATGGTATAAACTATATACTATGATTATGTTTGTTATTCGGTTACATTAATGCTTTTCCTCATTACAAAACATGGCTCCATGGCAATATATTTTTAGTCACAATGAAATTAAAAGTATGATCACAAACCTTTTTGTAAAATTTTCAATCTCTAGTAGTGTCATTCAAAATTTCTTTTGATAATCAGAAAATATTATGTAAAATCGCATTACATTTCTAAACAAGTGGACACAACTTGGATTGAAATTAAGTCTACCTTATTTTATAATAATAAATTAGAGATCCTATAGTTATCACGAAATATTTCCATATTTTTATTTTGACTAAATCTGAAAATTATTGATGTTTATGTTATTATGGATGAAACGAAACAAGTCACTTTAGCTTGGAGTCCATTTTTGCTCACCCTCCTATAAGGGGGGTAAGCATTACCTCCCTCCCAAAAAAGATGAATTATGTCTAGGGAGGGGTAAATTTGTCCGAAAAGATAACTGTGTTTAGACAATTTACCCACTCTATAGACACATGTCATCCATTTAAGATGGGGGTAATGGTTACCTCCCTTGAAGGGGGTGAGCAAAAGTGTTCCCCATCTCATATGCATGTGTGAATGCCAATGCCAAATTTAGTACACAGAAGAGTAATAATTTTAAATCCCTGGTGTTTTGCAATTTTATAAAGTTTCCCCTAATCTTTCAAATTTATATGTTTCTACCCTTATTTCATATTTTAAATTTATATTTCTTTTATAAATTAAATTGTTAATAATTTCTCTTAATCATGTAGAGAATATATTTGATTATAAATACACTATTAACCCAACTAATTGTGTGTCAAATGACAAATGGAAATATACATATAATTATGTTTAACATCCCTCGTCACATTATATGGATAAAATTGTTTAAGTTACAAGGACAAAAATGAGTTGGAATATGTAGCATTGTTCTTATTTATATTATGTTTTCATCACATTCAAGGATCATTTTAAATAATTAATAAAACTTTTGAGATATACGTTAATTACTGTTTTAAAATATAAACAACAAATTTTTTAATTTATGTTTTGTTTAACATAACTTATGAGATATAAACATCAATGACTTTGAATTGGATCAGTCTTTACTCTCTCCTTAACAAATAAGCGCTTGAACCACTAAAACCTTACCTAATGGATACATATTTGGAGAAGTGACAAAACCCAATACTTTTCATTACAAAACGAATAAGCCGGAAAACGATGGATTATTCTTGGAAAGATTTTTTGGCCTATTGTTTCAAGATTCAATAGGTACAATACACGGACGTTCCAGTGGGCATTATGCACTTGTAACCCAACAACCCCTTTAAGGAAGGTCCAAGTAAGGGGGAAACAGGTCGAGATTGGAGTTTTGGGCTCTTCAGGGCTTTGGTGTTGCTCATATTTTACAAGAGATGCTTACTTACAAAATCAGACCATATTAAAGCTCGCCAAGAAGTACCTGGTACTAAGATCATTGGAGGAACAATACTTAAACCGGAAGATGCTCCGAAATCTTTTTCAATTACTCGTTCAAGAACTACGATATTTGGCTTTGGAACTGATTCACTTCCTTGTATCTAAGAAAAACTTCAAGATTATTAAGAAGGAAGTTTAATCGGAATGAATCACAAATTTTCTTCTACTCCCAGGAGCATACAGATTCGGATGCATACGAGTCCGATCCATCTTTTTAATGCCCAATTCCGATCAAATCCTGTATTATACGGGATCGGTTCAATTCGATTAGATAAATAAAATATCTGGATATGGATTGATTTTAAGTATTATATGTTTTGGATATGGATTCAGCCATGTCATGTCCAATTCGATAATTTGAACAACATTTGTTTTTAACAATATATGATGTTTTAGAGCCATCCTACTCAGTAAAATAATAAACACTTGTTTATTACTTTTAAAAAATAAGCAACGTTTTTAATTTTCGACTACCACTTAAATTGTGTATAAATTAGGGTTACAAGACTTACAAGTCTCTGTGAATTGGTTATAATCAAGGTCCTTATTATGAATTACGATTGTCGTCAAACCCTTTTAAACTTACAAGTCTAGGCAAACCATGAATCAACCGATATATTTGAACTCAATACCTTAATTTAAGTTTGATAATTATTTGCACACTTACTTTATTCTTTATTTCATTAAATGTAATGTTCTATTGTTAAATATCATAGTTAAAAGTTTTACTAGTATTTTTTTCTAATATCTGAAAACAATTTTAATTATATAAATCAACAATTGTTCTTAAATAAATAAATAAAGGCAAACAAAACTTAAGAATAATGACGTGTAGATAAATTAAAAATCAAACTCTTCTCAACATATTATCAAAAACATTTATTACTTATTAATTATTATTCAAAAGTTTTCAAAAAACGTTTATTACTTTTAAAAAATAAGCAACATTTTAAATCCTCGACTACCACTAAAATTGTGTATAAATTAGGGTTACAAGTGTCTGTATTTATCATAATATCCTTTTCTTCTCTTCTTTTTCACTGTTTGCAAAAATATCAATTTTATGAAATCTCGATATCCATCGGTTCTGCACAATGGATGAAAATAAATGCAAATTGGCTAAAAATACTAAAATGAATGAGTTCGTCAATTTCTTTTTCAAACAACTGGAAAAACGAGTGAAAGCTTTGGAGGAGGAACCCGTTTACCTCGCTTATCAAGCATCTAATGACGGCCGTTTGAAGCAATTCAAGGCATCCAGATACAATTTTCATGATTTCTAACGGTGTTATTCAAATGGTCACCAAACCGGCTTCAACCTCTTCAAAGACTACATGAAGAAGATGCAGCCGGATAAAAACTGAGATGAGGTTAACCACACTGTTGTCAATGCTACCCTAGGCCGCTGATGTTTTTACCTGATTCTTTGTAAACAGAGTCTTCTGTGTTTGTTAAATATATTGTCTGATTGTTAACCAGTGATGTTGATCTTTATAAAAAAAATTGAAGTTTCTTATTGATTTTGAATGTTAATTTGTGCAACGTTACAAATTGATTAATTTATTTGCAACAATGCTTCGTGCCATCTCCCAAATATAAACGAGATCATTTAATAAAATCTATACAAAATCCAAGCTGCTATGTTTTTCTCTGATGATGTTTACTTATTAACAATGTTACTATCGTTTGTAAACTCGTTTTTACAATCACAATTTTAGTTGTGTGACTGTATATGGTAAATGATGTTTAATTCTTTTATATTTGTTCAAAAGTTTCGGATCGTTGAAAAGTCAAGTTTTAGATTTTTAAGAGAAAGTCTAATTGGCACTAATGCCTCTTAATAGTGAACTATTGAAAACCTGTACATAAATTTTAAATTATAGGCTTTTGATAATGGCGAAATGGAAAGAAAATGGTTGTAGAAAACAAAAAACAAAAAATTTAGATTTCTAAACAAAACAATTAATGGTGTTGAAAATTGTGTACAGAGGGATGGTAATTAATGGTTCGCCGCCATGCAGAAGAAGTAACCATCCCTTGACGTCACTTGATGAAGAATATTAGAGGTTGCACAGAGAAATTACCGTGTTTGAAACAGAAAAACTGCAAGAAAAGTTAGAAAGTGTTTGAAAAGCGTGTAGCAGTTTGATTTGGTTGAAAGATGGTAAAAGAATTGTAATAATTGCTCGACTGTTGAACTTTGCATCGTTTTATTTCAAAGTGGCTGTCACGCAAAATAAGTAATCATCACACTTTTCTTGGTGTAAAAACTGCAAGCGTTTTAATTTATTTTAAATTAAGCAGGATATTTGTGTAATTTAACTCGATCGTTATGCAGGATATTTGTGTAATTTAAGCGACTTATACTATACTATATATTCAGCAACACTAACTCACTTCTACTCTCAACGGACGCATTCATCAAACTAAAGATGAATCGCCAACACGCAACAACCCAGATACATCTAGATTTTTTACTGTAACCCATCTTTCAAAATCCAAAAATCCTCATTTATTTTTTAAAATTAAATCCCCAATTCCTCTTTTTATCTTCATCTTCTTCTTAAATCCATAAGTCATCTTTGTTTCTTTGACTTCATCTTACTATTGAACGAGATTCTTCTTCTCAGATTAGGATTAATTCAAACATATTTCATGAACTGTCACGTGACATAATTTTTTCACATTATTCATTTTCGTTTTTCTCTTTACATAATATCTTGTCTCCATTGATTTATTTGTTATAAGACTCTTTCAAATTAAAGACAATTTAAGCAAGATCTTTTGGAAGAAGAAAGTGAAAATGAATGATGTGAATTTTTTTTGTAAAGTGACAATTCATGAAATATGTTTGAAGTGATTTTACTATTTACTGGTGTGATGTATTTCATTAGTCTAACCCATGATGGCTGATGTTGGTTGTAAGTTCAGATGGTATAGTATGTTTCTGAGTTCTTTTTAGGTTTTGGGTAACTCTAGCCAAGAAGTTTGTTTTCCATCTGATTCCTCCGAGGTGATATTGTTTCAATCGACTACACTGGTACCTATATCTTGTAATCTTAATGAGGAGCAGATATGTTCAATTGAGAAGATTCTTGGTTGTAAAGGAGCACCCATCGACTACCAAATGACCATCTGATTCCTTCGAGGTGATACTGTTTGAATCGACTCCAATGGAACCTATCTTTTAATATTAATGTGTTCAATTGAGAAGATTCTTAGCTATAACTCCACTAGCAACTGAGGTTTTTTTTTTAATTTTTTTTTTAATGTTTTGTGTAATCACATGTTAGAGAGTTTTAAGAATATTACGAAAAATTTGTAATCACATGTAAGAATATACTTTTTACAGCTGTTAAATATTTTCAACATTGCTGATGTTGGTTCTAAGTTTGAGGTTTTTCTAGGTATTGTTTAATCACATGTTCTTTTTGAAGTGATGATAATTTTTACAGCAGTTCATCATGGCTGATGTTGGTTGTAAGTGAATCACATGTGTTTTAGGTTTTGTGTAATCACACGTTCGAAAGTGATTTTATTTGAAATTTGTTACAAAGTAATAGATTATGTTTGTTGTTCCGTTAACCAGAAAACATGCTAACTTATTAATTTGTGACCATATCACAACTCTTTGCAGGTTAATGAGTTTTCATTGCTAATGGTATAAACTATATACTTTGATTATGTTTGTTGTTCGGTTACATTAATGATTTATTCCACATTACAAAACATACTTGCTTATTAATTTGTGACTATTTCAATTTAATATTAGCATTTATGTTTGATGGAAACACAGGCAATGGCTCCATGCCTCCATGGCAATATATTTAGTCAAATAGAAATTAAAAGCATGACAAACCTTTATGTTCGGTTTCTATCTATATTATATATTTAGTGTCATTACAAATGTCTTTAAACAATCACAAAATATTATCTATAATCGCATTAAATTTCTAAGAAAGTTGACACTAGTGGACTGATATTAAGCCTGCCAAATTTTATAAAAAAAAATTAGGGATCTTATAGTTATCCCTTGTTATTTCTATCTTTTTATTTTGAGAAAATTTGAAATTTATTTATTTTGAGTAATACAATTCCTTTTTCAAGGACTGATAATATTGTATACAAAGAACAAGTCAATTTAGTTTTTGTCAGTTTTATCCTGGTCCAATTTAGCTTGGCCTTTTGCTTGTAGTGGACTAAGCTTTTCACATTCTACTTGTGGCTTGTAGTGGACTAAGTCAATTTTGCTTGTATCAATGTGTTGTAGTGATGTGGTCCGTGTGGCCCAATTCAAACTCCACATGTCAATCGAAATAATATTTTTATACAGTCCAAAAATTCCAAGAAGGCCTATTATGAGTACAATAAATAACACAATGAATATACTCAATTGCATCTACACTAATGAAGTTGGTGGCCCAATTCAAACTCCACCAGTAAATTGAAATAATATTTTTAGGATGTCCAACAATTCCTAAAAAGGCCCATTATGAGTACAAAAAACAACACAATGACTAAATTCAAGTAGTGACTACTTGTCAGAGTCCTTTAGTTTACAGTTGCGCGAGTCATGCCTAGGAGTGTGGCAAATACGACACTGATTTGGTCTTCTATGTTTCTGGGGTTTTCCTGCCGGTGTGCTAGCTGCAGTCGGCCCACTCGGCCTCCCTTTGGTTTTAACAACCTTTGGGCTCTGTGGACCAGAATCAGTCTGATTTTTTTTGGCCTTATTTCTAAGTTCGTCGTTCAACCCTTGCAAAGTATTTTGCAAAGCAAGGAGTTCCTTTTTCACCAAATTGAATCCTTCTTCAGTTTGGCTCCCGTTGTGATAGAGATAGTTACACTCTGCACTCAATGAAGTGAACCGGGATATATTGATTCCTTTTGAAAACTCATTATCTGGCTGAAGCTTGATAAGAACATCACGTGCGGTTGACTTCATCCACCTGTTAAATATCATGGACTCGGGAATCTTTCTAAGGTGCTCCACTTTCATAACATAAAACATATGACGACAAGGAATTCCTTTACCTTTGAACAAATTGCAGTCATACAAAATTAAAGGCTAATTATGTTTTTCTAAATCCTAAACACCATATTCATCGACTTCCTGAAAGCCAACCCTGTCCAAATGGTAAACAACTTTCCTTTTCTTATCAGGAAATTGATATTTGGACAGATGGTATACACGACAGTTATCCTCCTCCTCCGGTGCAATGTGCGTATATTTTGATTCATGCATAAAGCAACATCAAGATAAATTTGATAAGTGTATACGGAAGATGCATGCTCCTCCAATGGCTTCAGGTGGCTTAAAATGATCGAACTCTTACACTTAGATACGTATTCGTCACCAAAGAAATTGTTTCTTAACCGCATAAGGGCTCTATCAATTTGAGGGATGAATTCAAACAATTTCTCACGGCTGCAAACATAATCCTTCATGTAATTGTTCATACCCTCGCATCGTTGAGTTGTGCTCATGCCTGCAAAAAAATGGCCCTTAAAATATGCTTCCGCCCACCTATGCTTCTTCTCATACATCCTACTCATCCAATCATTTTCTTTTAGACCATGCTACTCCAACATCTCTCTCCAAAGTTCCTCGAATTCATCCTCCGATATTTGCTTATACAATAAGTATCGAAAAGGTGATTTCTTCTCCTCTTTGTGAAGGTGAGTGGATGCATTCTTGGATACGTGCCATCCACATATCCTGTGCCGTGAGTTGGGAAATATCTTGTCGATGGCTTGTTGCATTGCTTCGTCTCCGTCAGTTAGTATAGAAATGAGATGTTTGTGGCCCATGGAATCCATGAGAGTATTAAGGACCCATCTGTACGACTGCACAGTCTCATCCGACAACAGTGCAACTCCAAATACACAAGTCGCATGGTGGTTGTTTACACTGACAAATAGGACCAAAGGCTTGGCATAGGCATTTGTCTTGTAAGTGTTGTCAAAAACAAGAACATCACTGAAGCACTGGTATTCGAATAAGGAATGTGAGTCCCTCCAAAATATATTAGCTAACCTATCTTTCTCGTCTGTGCTGAACCTGCAGTAGAAATTGGTTTCAAAATTCGCCTTTGACTGCAGGTACATAAGTGCGGCATGTGAATTGCTTTCAAAAGCTTCATCCCGTCTCTTCGCATCAATCCGGTTGTGCATGTCCTTCTGTGTGAATCCAATTTTGGAGTAACCCCCTTTCTGGTTAACCATGTATTCATATGTCAAACAAGGTCTTATGCAGCAGTTTCCCATGGCATCGATTTGGGATAAGTCTTTAGCGTCAATGTTTCTGTAAGATCATACCCAAGCAACTTCACGAAACGTTGCTAGTTTGTGGCAATGATTTTCAACGAATGCACTTACGCTGTACTTGTTAGTATCACGGTCTAACCTAACGGAGAAACGAGCTTTGCAACCCACTATTGTCTACAGCCGTGGCCTGCGTTTCGAATTTGTATTGCACATGTACTTCTTATCTCGAAAACTTCCTTCTCACAAACCTATACTCTGCTGGTTATTCTACCTCCACTGTCATAGATTTTGTTGGACAATCTTACACCAAACCCAACTGCCCTAGAATAACCATGATAAAATGCACCCGCGTCTTCAACTGAATCAAATTTCTTTTCAATGACATCTTGGTAACTCAAACCACAAATTTCTTTTAAAGTTCCAACCACAAACGAATAAGGCACATAATCAACAGTAGAATAGTCCATATAAGGGGAAACTTCAAATTTATTCAATTCGTCATTGGTATCAACCGAACTTTCACCTCCAAAGAACGTTCCGAGATTACAAAGAACGTTCCGGTCACTTTTGAATACACAATTCTTAGATTGAAACTCGTGTGAACCTTATTCGAAATTGTGTACAAAGCCTTTTGATGTCAAAGCTACAAGTGCACTATCGAAATAAGAACGATCACTTCTCACTTTTCCTCTTGACCGAATTTCACACTATGTCTAAGAGATGGATTTTATTTTTCAAGCAAAAAAAAAATATTCTCTCAAGCAAGAACTCTAGGGTTCACCCAATTCCTCTTGCCCAAAATAATATATATATATATATATATTGACGAATTCATCTTGCCCATATAAAGTATATATTGGCTGAATTCTTTGCTCAATATATTATATCTATATATGACCAATTCCCGCTGCCATATATGAAAGTTATTTAACGGTGTGTATAAAATATATCTAGGGGGGATTGAATAGATTTTAACTATTATTACCCAATTTTCGCATGCAAGTCAATTTTACGAAAATGCCCATACTAGTCAAAAATACAAGCAAGTGTAATATAGTGAGGAATTTAAATAGCACTTGATGTATACGTGGAAACCCAACCACTAGGAAAAACCACGGACTGTTTAGTGCGCCACACTCGGACCTCGAAATCCACTAATTGAAATGGAGTTTACAACCTATGTAGACCTCGTCTAACACTCCGGTCTATAACCCCCCACTCCTACCACTCAGGCCTTTAAAAGTGGCTATAGTCCAATTGCTTGAGGCCTAAGCAATCTTAGCCTCAAGACTTAATTCTCTATGAAGAGATTATGCAACCTATGTGAATATGTATAAATATTCAAATAACAAACAAGGCTAGGTAACCTTAGATGCTTATCTATGATGATGATATAATC
Organism: Acer yangbiense; assembly: GCA_008009225.1. Lineage (NCBI taxonomy): Eukaryota > Viridiplantae > Streptophyta > Magnoliopsida > Sapindales > Sapindaceae > Acer > Acer yangbiense. The sequence continues at coordinate 20,131,778 of CM017770.1, read as the reverse complement.
AATTAAATCAACCCTAGATATCAATTGCTAAATGACATGTCAAATAGCTTAGCTAATCAAGATTAATCAAAAACCTAATTAGCTATCACAATACAACACTCAATCAATTCATCACAATTAATTCTCTATTCTTGTATTTATCATATGATCAAAAACATACAAGTAAATTAAAAGAGAATATGCTTGATAGTAAAATACTAAAATAAGATGAAATTAATCAAAATCTTACCAAGCAAGTTGTGATGATGCAAACCCAATCATGGATGCATTCTATATAGTCATAGAAGATGCAATATGAAATATGATGCAAAAAGGATTTGATTTGAGTGTTTAAAGGTGAGTTCTTGATTTGATTTTTTCTCAAAAATCTCTCTTTGAAGTTTAGGGTTCTAAAGACTCAAAGAACTTAATCAGAGAATGAGAAAGTAAGATATTTATAGACATCAAGAATTGGGCATGTGAAAAGACAATTTTGCCCCTGAAACGCACCAATCGGCGGTTTCATTCGGCGGCCAGGCCACAGTTTACAACCGCCGAATTGAACCCGAGAAGAACAGGGGAACAACGGCGGTTTCATTTGGCTGTTTCGAAACCGCCGATTAAACCGTAGAATCAAACCCGAGAGATATAAATCGATCAGGTATGAACGGCGGTTTCGATCGGCGGTCGGTGGCCGCCGATTGTAACCACAGAATCACTCCAGACCTTTCTGGACTGAAACGGTGGTTTCAATTCGGCGGCCAGGCCGCCGATCAAACTGTCGATTCACTAGTGATGGTGAATCTAAAGGAGAAGCCAAGAGCATTCTCCGTGGGCGGTCTTCGTGTAAAACCAAGCACAATCTAGTGCATACGCGGACGTTTTCGAACACTATCGGGAAACGAATTACTAAGCACATATACACACAACAAGATATCAAACAAAGTGCTAGTGTGTAAAGTGACATGTGAAGAGTATGCACACAAATGCAAGTATGCTAAGTGTGTGTGTGTGTGCTAACTAAATCTCTTCAAAGAAAACCAAGCACTAGAAATTATACTTTTGGCGTGCTTGTCCCTTGAGGTCTTGAAAGGGCCTTCGAGCATGAAGTTCAATCACCTAAACTACCTTTACACAAACAACCCCAATAAGTGGTTTGTCTACGAAATAAGCCAATCAAGATATGGGAATCCTTACAATCTCCCCCTTTGGCTATTTCGTGACAAAACCACCACTCACTTGATTTCTCACAACATAATAGAAACTACGGGTCTACTATGATTTTCTACTTTACAAAGAGATATATAAAAATAATCTTGAAGTCTTCAATCTCATGTAGAACAATCAATCCCTGAAAGCAAAGTTTCTATACTTTCCAATTCAAGTAAAAAGTGAGATGAATCAAGTGAGAATAAAAACAAGCATTTGCATTCTAAGAATTTAAACATAACATCATGCAATGTATGATGAATGCAATGCTCCCCCTCAAAGGGTTACTCCCTCTCAATGTGTTATCTCCCCAACATGCACAATTGCTACCACAATTTGCAACTCCCCTTACCACCATTCTACTCCCCATTTTTGTCATGATATAGGCAAATGAGTAGTCTCCAACCGGGTCACTTAGCAAAGAGAGATAGTAGCATACTATATACTTGCATAATCATATAATCCACTTTATGCAACTCAATCAATTGGAGAGAGACAAGGAGATTTATTTAAAATAAATGTGTGAATCAAAACATGCTTTGCATACAAGACATGTAGCATTCAAGTCCAAAATACAATGGTATTTGGCAAAGCAAATGACAAAGGTTTCTAATAAGAATTCAAACGAATTTCACCAATGTCATGAGAGAAGCAAGGATATAGAGTTTTCATTGATTTTAATTTATGAGCAACTATACCCATCTTTATAAGCCAAACATGTCATGAGCAACTTTGCACCCTATTTGATTTTTCCGGGAATGAAACCCGTATGATAGTAGACATGTTCAACAAATAAAGAAAGAGAGACAATTTGGAATATAAATTCCTTTGAACGGATACAAGATCCTTTATTCATTTTTAGTCTCATAAGCTTTTTCACACAAGTTTTGCATTTAAAAATTGCAATCATCAATTCATGCTTTTTCATTTGAGCATGTCATTTGGATTTCATGCTTTTCATATGTCATTAGCATGTTATAAAAACAACTCATGCTTTTCAATTTTTAAGCAAGTCATTAAGAATCATCATGTCATGGAGATAACTATAGGTCATTCATATCATACTTCCTATGTAAATCTCCTAGTCCAAAAATGCATGTTTGAACATAAATATGACATGGATTGTAGACAAGCATGGTTCACACTTATTGAATTGAAAACATATATACATATGTGCAACCAAGCTTACTCAAGTAATCAACAAAGAAGCATAAGATTTTTCAAATATTTGCATGCAACAAGTATGCAATAGCTCTCTTTGCTTGAGTTCCCCATATGGGGTCATCATCATCCTTCATCAATGAAGGTCATGAGGTCCTATGGACCTCCCAAGTCCATTTGACTTGGTTGAACCTATTTGAGACTTGTTAGTCTCATAGCAAGCGGGTTCATTTTTCCTTATCCATATAGATATGACATTTTTCTTCCTAGTGGACAATGGTTCAAGATTACTAGAAATAATAGGATCATGAACATGAATATTTTCCTTCCTATTAGCATGCATTCTAGCTCTTGTCATTCTCTTTTCAATCATGCTTTTGATTCTACATAATTTAATGAAATGAAAGCAATTTGGTCTAATGTGACCATCAATACCACAAAAGTGACATGTAGGGATAAATTTAGAATTCATACCATGTCCTTGTGCATGCATAGAAGCCTTCCCATGACTTTGTGGTTGAGTGGGTTCAAATCTTCTTTGTTGTTGAACCGGTCTAGCTTGCTTCCTTGATCTATTGTGCATGATTGGCCTCTTCCCTTGATGAATTTGAGCGTGAGGGAAGTTAGGTTGAGGAACTTTTTGAGCTTGAGGTTGTCTCCTTGGAGCTTCCTTCACTTGTGCACTTCTTGAACATTGTCCTAGATCAATTTTCTTCCTAGGAGTGTGCACCAGTGAGGCTTCTATCTTGCTCAAACTCTTGACAAAGACGGTCTTAGTTGGAGTAGTGATCTCTTTGCTTTCTTCATACCTAATACCTCTCTTGTCACACGGGTTCTTTCCACTACCAAGAATGTGGTCAAGTTTCTTGGTACTTGTAATCATCATATACAATGACTCTTTAGCTTCATTAAGCTCTCTCTTCAACCCTTCTTCATTCCTCTTAGACAAAGCTAGCTCATCTCTTAGCTTGTCTTCAATCTTCTTGGATGCCTCCACTTATTTACTTAAGTGGTCATTGTGTGTTGAAAGTTCTAGATTTTCATCCTCTAAAATCTTCAACTTTCTATTGTTCTTCTTCAATGAACTTTCACACTTGACTATAAAGTCATTAACATCCATTTTCTCTACATTTCCATTTGTAGAGTTAGATGAGGAGTCATCTACACTTGAGTTATCTCCTCCACTCTCCTTCTCACTTATGGAGTCATTTTCCTCATTAAGACATTCACCTTGGTCTCTTGAGTTAATGAGAGCCATGTCCCAATGAGTAGCTACACCTATCACCTCTAGAGCTACTTCTTCATCTTTTTCTTCTATGGGATCACTAGTCAAGTCATTCTTACCAACAACTTTATCTTCTACACAAGTGGCCCCAAATGCCGTGTAGTCGATGGTAAGCTCATCATCACTTGATGATTTGTCTCCCTTTCCGGAGTCATCACTTTCACTCCACGTGGCAGTCATCACATTTGCCATCTTGTTCTTCAAATTCCCACAATCGGGTGAGATGTGTCCTATACCGTCACACTCATAGCATTGGACCCCTTTCTTTTCACTCTTCTCTTGCCTAGGCTCAAGACTCTTGAAGGGAGCCTTTTTCTTCAAGTCTTGGCATTTGGATCCAAAGCCCTTCTTCTCGAACTTGATGAATTTCTTGAATCTTTTAAGCAACAATGCCATGTCTTCGTCCGAATCACCTTTTTCCTCCTTCTCAACCTTGGAAGCTTTCAAAGCAATCCATTTTTGCTTTTTAGGAGGTGAAATACTAAGAGCCTTCCTAGATTCATAGGTGAGGAGTCTTCAAATTACCTCGCTCGGCTTCATATCCTTATAAGTGCTATTCTTCTCTAAAGCCGTCATTTTTGCTTCAAACCTAGCGGGGAGAGACCTCATAATTTTCTGCTTGACTCTTCTATCCGTATAAGGATCACCGAGTTGATGGCTTTGATTTACAATATCCATTAACTTGACTTCAAAGTCATTGAAGCATTTGTCCTCCTCCATCTTGAGCAACTCAAATTGCGTTTGAAGGACTTGAAGCTTGGAATCCTTGACCACATCGATTCCTTCATGTGCAACCTTTAGAATATCTCATGCCTCCTTGGCTATCCTAGTGTTCTGAATTAGTTTGTACTGATTTTCATCCACTGCACATAAAAGAGCGTGCCAAGCCTTCCTATTCCATTTTGAAGTCTCAAACTCTTCAGTGGACCACTGAGCCTTAGGCTTGAGTACTTCTTCTCCACCACCCGTGGGAGTCATCTTAGGAGCCACATACCCATCTTCAATTGCCATCCATGCCCTATCATGGATTTGACACAAGTATGCCTCCATCTTGCCTTTCCATGAGGCATAATTCACACCGGTGAGGAGAGGAGGTCGTGTACTTGACGCACCCTCTTGGTTGCCACCGTATCCACTCATTGTAAATAATGAATGAATTCAAATGAATGCAAAATGTATGAATGAGCAAAAATCACACAAATGCAAAACACACCTAAAATGAGCTAGGATCACCTAAGTATATCTAGGAACCCGCTCTGATACCAATTGAAAGTTATTTAACGGTGTGTATAAAATATATCTAGGAGGGGGGGGGGGGGGGGGGGGGAATAGATTTTAACTATTATTACCCAATTTTCGCATGCAAGTCAATTTTACAAAATTGTCCCTACTAGTAAAAAATACAAGCAAGTTTAATATAGTGCAGAATTTAAATAACACTTGATGTATACGTGGAAACCCAACCATTGGGAAAAACCACGGGCTGTTTAGTGCGCCACACTCGGACCTCGAAATCCACTAATTGAAATGGAGTTTACAACCTATGTAGACCTCGTCTAACACTCCGGTCTATAACCCCCCACTTCTACCACTCGGGCCTTTAAAAGTGGCTCTAGTCCAATTGCTTGAGGCCTAAGCAATCTTAGCCTCAAGACTTAATTCTCTATGAAGAGATTATGCAACCTATGTGAATATGTATAAATATTCAAATAACAAACAAGGCTAGGTAACCTTAGATGATTATCTAGGATGATGATATAATCAATTAAATCAACCCTAGATATCAATTGCTAAATGACATGTCAAATAGCTTAGCTAATCAAGATTAATCAAAAACCTAATTAGCTATCACAATACAACACTCAATCAATTCATTACAATTAATTCTCTATTCTTGTATTTATCATATGATCAAAAACATACAAGTAAATTAAAAGAGAATATGCTTGATAGTAAAATACTAAAATAAGATGAAATTAATCAAAATCTTACCAAGTAAGTTGTGATGATGCAAACCCAATCATGGATGCATTCTATATAGTCATAGAAGATGCAATATGAAATATGATGCAAAAAGGATTTGATTTGAGTGTTTAAAGGTGAGTTCTTGATTTGATTTTTTCTCAAAAATCAATCTTTGAAGTTTAGGGTTCTAAAGACTCAAAGAACTTAATCAGAGAATGAGAAAGTAAGATATTTATAGACATCAAGAATTGGGCATGTGAAAAGACAATTTTGCCCCTGAAACGCACCAATCGGCGGTTTCATTGGGCGGCCAGGCCGCCGTTTACAACCGCTGAATTGAACCCGAGAAGAACAGGAGAACAACGGCGGTTTCATTCGGTGGTTTCGAAACCACCGATTAAACCGTAGAATCAAACCCGAGAGATGTAAATCGATCAGGTATGAACGGCGGTTTCGATCGGCAGTCGGTGGCCGCCGATCGTAACCGCATAATCACTCCAGACCTTTTTGGATTGAAACGGCGGTTTCAATTCGGCGGCCAGGCCGCCGATCAAACCGCCGATTCACTAGTGATGGTGAATCTAAAGGAGAAGCCAAGAGCATTCTCCGTGGGCGGTCTTCGCGTAAAACCAAGCACAATCTAGTGCATGCGCGGACGTTTCCGAACACTATCGGGAAACGAATTACTAAGCACATATACACACAACAAGATATCAAACAAAGTGCTAGTGTGTAAAGTGACATGTGAAGAGTATGCACACAAATGCAAGTATGCTAAGTGTGTGTGTGTGTGCTAACTAAATCTCTTCAAAGAAAACCAAGCACTAGAAATTATACTTTTGGCGTGCTTGTCCCTTGAGGTCTTGAAAGGGCATTCGAGCATGAAGTTCAATCACCTAAACTACCCTTACACAAACAACCCCAACAAGTGGTTTGTCCACGAAATAAGTCAATCAAGATATGGGAATCCTTACAATATAAATAATATATATATATCCAAATTCTTCTTGTCATATATATTTTAGGGTGACCGAATCCTATTATAGGAAATCTAGAAGGTGGCCGAAATCCTCACTATAAGAGGATTTGTGTTTCACCCATACTCTTATCAATCTTTAGAACCCAAATCCTAATCCAACTCTTTAGTGTTTAATCATATTATGACTATATAAAAGACTTCCTTATTTGACTAGATAAATAAAATCCTTTTATTTATCTTCTTATCAAATAAAGTCTTTTATTCTTATTATACTACCACAATAGTATACTATTAAGAAACATATTTCCTAGTCAGAAATTTTTTTTGATTTTTAATTAAATAATTAATCAATCAATTAATTAATTTCCATTTAATCAAATAATAAAATAAAATAATATATTAGACTTTTATATAAGCCTTGCCACCCATATATACATACATGGCCCATATATTATTTTCTCATTTCATTTAATCCATTGGACCTTAATTAAAATGCCCACATGTGAACTAGGCTCAATCTTACTAAAAGAAACAAGTCCACATGCCTTCATACAATTCTAGATGGACCCATAAATTAGTCTGGTAGAATATATCAAGTGATCCATGCAAGTCCGTGTGGATTGGGGATCTTGGCGGGTTATCTAAATTTAAGCTTCAATAGATATAACCCAATCACAATCAACAAATGATTCACTTATGTTCGACCTATTAATTTTAGTTCATTCCACTAAAGAACTAAAATTGCACTCTTAAATGAAGATAGAATAAGTAAATGTTTCTCATTCATACCCTAGACAATCTTATAAGAGATGGTGAATCCTCGTGAAGAATATCAGTAATCGCCAAGAGCTCATAGACCGCCTATAGCTCATAAACCGTCTATAACTCTCCAAGTTACCATATTTCCTCATATGATCACATCTTGAACTTGGATATATATTATGACTTATCCAGAAGTCATCTTTCAATAGTCACTATTGAAAACTCAACGTTAAGATTTAATATCCAATACCTCAAAACATCCATATAATGATATCCTACTCACATTTAATTAATGGAGCCACGATATCCATATCTATAAATGAAGTCCTCTATTGATTAGCAAATGAATATCACCAAACTATCGAGGATAAACTATACTATATAATCGTACTTATTGATAACTCAAATGATAACACTTGTAACCATAAGTCCTTCATTTATCTTAGGATTAAGATAGACTCTCCGATTGTCCTGATAATGAAAAAACTTTTATCTACTGACGGTTCTAGATAAAGTATTTCATTGTGATCATGTTCAATGCACCCAGTGCACTAGATTCTTTTACTCGAAGACCCTCCGATGATTTTAGACTCATCATAACACATTTGATCCCACTCAAATGCTAGCAAAAGAATTCTACAACTTTAACAAGATAAAGGTGCCCAACCTTTAACTTAAGGTGTGAACATTATTCAAGACTAACTAAAGAATTGTGTCTACCTCATAGTCTTTTGACCTTATGATTATTTACTTTTGATAATTATAATATTCAATCAATAAATGCTATAAGATTGTTTAAAACAGAAATCACTTTATTAATATGAAAAGATTGTCAAATACAATATTACACTCTTGCTATTGAGCATAATCCTAACAATGATAACAGTAATCACATTAACGTAAGATCGATCATATGATTATATGTCGGACTCGATAATAATAATAGTTTCGAATGTATTTGTATCTAATGATTATGTTTTCTGTGTGTTTTCCATGAAAGTATAGTAATCGCAACAATAGGTATCAAAGTAACGTGATGTTATTTTCCATTTACACCTAAAAACTATAGAATGACGAATACAATAGGCATTAAAGCACCATTGATACGACTAATCACTAACAGTGAAGACCCTAATTAAAAACGAAATTTGGAGACACACCTGATAAAGCAGCGAACAACTTTAAAAAAGAACTGAAGAACTAAAGCAGTGAACAACTCTAAAGAACAACTGAAGAACTGAAGCAGTGAAGAACAAGCAGCGAACAACTTTAAAGAAGAACTGAAGAACTGAAGCAATGAAGAACTTTGTGGATTCTGGATATATGAAGAACTGAAGAACTTTAAGGCTGGAAGAGAAATATATAGGAAGAAGAGTAGAAAACCGGCAAGAGATTAGATGTTTATGGCTGGAAGAGAAAAGAAGAACAACTTATAACAAGAAAAGAAGATCAAACGGTAACTATTGAGATTCTTGAAGAACAAACGGTAAAGTATTTTAGTGAGTGGGAAGTGATTTGCTTAGTAGGTCATTTTAGGATTCCTATGCATTCATTAAGAGAATAAGTCATGACCATTGGATGTTTGTCTAAAAGCAATCAATGGCTAAGATTAGAATGACGTGGACTATTTTTTAAAATTGTATGGTGTCATGTTGCACTCAAGAATGGGCCATATTTGTATATATTTATATAAATAATTCTACCATTAGTTCGTCCTGATATAAAATATATCAGGTCAAACTGACGATAGAAAGACTATATATATATATATATATATATATATGTTAAACGTCCCAAATCTTTTTCCCAAATTCTGTCATAAATGATGTGGCACGTGAGGTGTCAACATCATATCAGTTACTATATAATCTCATGATTTAGAGCATCTCCAATGCTAATGTGGGTTGTGAAAAAATTAGTTGCCACGTAGGATGGACATCCATTTTGTTAAAAAATCCATCTCCAATGCAACATCTCTAGTACAACTTCAAGATGAGGTGGCAACTTTTTTTTTAGAGGCTGTCAACATGACTCTCTGATTTCAGACGGTCTGTTGGACGGCCGTCTTGTTGGCCTAGTCAGCAACCACTCTTGTCTTTTACCTTATTTTATTCAATAATTCTAAAATATATTTAAGGAGACCAATAATAAATTGACACGTCATTAAAAACATATATGTTACAAGTGAAGCATTGAAGACCACTTTTTTATTTGGATGTTTATCAAGTTTAGTTACATGCCATATATGAAGCAATTGGCTTGACAATGTTGACATATCACCATTTTCTCAAATGCAAGCCACATTACTATTGGAGATGCTCTTATAAGATGCTGACACCTCATGTGCCACATCATTTGGGACATAATTTGGGAAAAAAATTTGGAACGTCTAGTATTACTCATAAATATATATATATATTATTAGGGTTCGTAGAAAAGTGAAAAAAAAAAAAAAAACATAAAAGAGGGAAAAAGAAAAACATTATTTAAAAAAAAACAAACTAGTTTTGAGTGTTTTTATAATTTTTTTAATCTTATCTAGATTAAAATAAATAAATAAAACGGAGCTTAAACAGGAGAAGCTCTCGTTTGTAAATTTGTGCAATTTATCCTTTCATATTCATTACACCATAATTTTGAAATAAATACCGTAAAGTATCAACACTGTTTTGTTTATGAGAAACCATGAACGCCAACATTGAAATGATGCAAATTTATTCTTCCTCGGAGCAGCAAATCGAAGAACTGCCGCCGTACCAACATATTCGTGAAAATGAGTTCCTGTCCCGGAAGTAAGATAAATAATTCTTTCCTTTTCTATTTTTTTATTTTTTTTGCAATTATATCCTCGTATCATAGTTTGTTGTGTTTTTATATGGAATCGTTGCATATATTGAATGTCTTGGTTAATTTCATGAAGCCACTGATCGTAATTGTTGTATAACCCTAGCGAAAATTATTCCTTTTTATTCAATTTATGGCACTGAGAAGTAACCGATTAGGGTTTTTCTTTTATTTTATTTTTATGCGTGTGTGTGATTCTAGGCAAAGGAAGCAGAAGGAAGAGGATATTGCTGTATGTGTGTGCAAATTGGATGCTGATAATCCAGATAGTGCTTGTGGGGAGAGATGCTTGAATGTGCTAACCAGCACAGAATGCACTCCGGGTTATTGTCCGTGTGAAGTTCATTGCAAGAATCAGGTATTTCTTGGGGAATATTGTGATTGGAAATTTTTGTGTTGTGTAATTGTTTTTGATTGAAAGAAAAAATTGAATTGAATTGATGATCATTATTCAAATATCGTAAGCACTTTTTGAAGTCCTTATACTAACACAATATGGTCCAAGAGATTGACTTTTAGAGTTCTACTCTAGGTTGATTTGTTAACCGTATACCTCATGGAAGTAATTGATGCTTTTGAATTTCTTCTAAAGAATTACGGGGGAGTATGATTTGAGGGAGCAAATGAAGTAATTAAGTAACAGTTAAAAAACTAGGATAATGGGAAATGGAGTGAGTGTTACCTAGAAAAAGATTTTATTACTTTTGAAGTGGCTGACATTGTAATCATGATCAATTAATGTGCTGATTACCGAATGTATGATAAAATCTTAGTTTAGCTATAATCTTTGGGAGAACTGAATTATTTGATATATTCTTTACCAGTTGTTATATTCTTTACCAGTTGTTAATATTTAAAAATAAAAATTTTAAAGATAAGAAAGAAAGAAAGAAATGAAAAAAAAAAAAAAAAAAGCTGAAATATTTTTTTACCTATAATAAGCATGCCGAGCTTGAAGACATTAAAACATTGACGATCCTCCTGCCTTAATCTTGAGCTTTTTGAAAATTTTTAAGATTTGTCTATGGATAAGTACGAAAAGGAATCTCTTCATAATACAAAAGCCAGAGAGGCAAGGTAGCAAAAAGCCATAGGTTGCATGTTTTATTCTGTGCTTGTACAAGGATACATGTGGACTTTTAGATTTTGGAATTCACTAATTCAGTAGCTTTGGAATCCTATTAAAACTTGTCTGAATTGTTTAGAAAGAATAATGTACATAGTGTGGTCGCCGTACCGCAGTCCACAGGTGGTATATATAAAACAAAATAATAATGTACATAGTGTGAATGTGCTCTGTACTCATTGAGCTGTAATTTTGTTGCAAATTTATGTTATTATCTTCTGAAGTGATCAATTGTTTTAATTTCTCTTGATTTTCTTTGATTTATTTCCAAGGATTGAGACTTATAAAGTTTATGCAAATTCATTTTTAACAAAGTGGAAAAATTGTTATATATAGACCCAGCTATCAATATGTTACAGTACATGCTCTCTGGTTACCATCCTATGTATACCCGCAGACATTTGTTTCATATTTCTTGGGCATAGAATTTCTTCCATGCATTTTGTTCTTTAATGAACTTTTTCACTTCATTTATTTGCATAATATGGGACAAGGCTGTAGCCACTAGCGAGGAATAGTTTTTAGGTTCGATGCGTTTTGAAGTTACCGTGTCTGAAATCTCAAGAAAATAAATTTTTTTTTTCTCTCTATTGGATGCAAATCTAATGCTCTATATGTGATTTCTTTGCAGAGATTCCAGAAGTGTGAATATGCAAAAACCAAATTGTTCAAAACAGAAGGCCGTGGATGGGGTCTTTTGGCTGATGAGAACATAAAGGTAGCTCTTATAAAACTAGCACAAATTCTTACTGACATCTATAGAGAATTTCATAGGTTTTTTTAGATTCTCTGCCATGGTAAGATACTTTGCATAAGATCATTTGACCATTCTCAGTTTAAAGGAAAAGCCTAGATATTTTCTCTGCTTATTGTGTCTCTGTAGACTATTTTCCATATATTGTGTTAATGCTTGGTGCATGTTAGCTATAAAAACTATTTTCCAGTAATGTTCTTTTCGTGAATTGTTGTGGTGGTTTTTCGTTATATTGAAGGCTGGGCAGTTTATTATTGAATATTGTGGTGAAGTAATATCTTGGAAAGAAGCAAGGCGGAGATCCCATGTTTATGAAACTCAAGGTAGAAAATAAATCTGTTAGAAGATATTTATGTTGCACTATCTATATTTTCCTCATGAAATCAGTTTCATCTTCTTGCATGGCTTCATGCAGGTCTGAAAGATGCATATATCATTTGTCTCAATGCCGCTGAATCGATTGATGCCACTACAAAGGGAAGTCATGCCAGATTTATAAATCATTCTTGGTGAGCCTCTTAAATGAGGATGCGAATTCAGAAATGAATTGATACTTAGTTGTAAATAACTAGAGGAACCTTTAATCTTTACAGTTATCCATAGTTTACATTGACTGATTCTACTTTCTAGTTTGCAGCCAACCAAATTGTGAGACGAGAAAGTGGAATGTATTGGGGGAAATAAAGGTTGGAATTTTTGCAAAACAAGATATTTCTGTTGGAACTGAACTGGGATATGACTACAATTTTGAATGGTATGGTGGTGCCAAGGTTCGCTGCCTCTGTGGTGCAGCCACCTGTTCTGGATTTCTTGGAGCGAAATCTCGTGGTTTCCAGGTAAATTCTGAAAGACTTAGAGAAGTAACAGTTTGAATTTTGAAGAAAGACGCAACATTATATCTGACCATCCATTTTACCTAAACATACAAGGTTATAAAATGTAAAATTAAGTTTCTTGGAATTTTTCACCGGATCTGCATATTTTTATCCATTTTTCTATCATTTTATGAGCTTTCGTTCTTTAAGCTAATGTTACAACTTTCTACATGGCAATAGTCATTCTTTTTAATGCTTCAACTAAGTTGGGTGTATTATTTCCTGTTCTTTTGTGATTGGCCTTTTATTTTGAACTAATATTTGTGGCATTATGTTCTTTTATAGTTTATGATGGAAATTGAAGTAATCATAGGAATATGACTTTTCTATTCATAAGATGCTTTATTGACAAATCAATCACTTCAAAAATTATGAATAATAAGCAATATCATCATCTAAGTTGTGAGAGTGACTGCTCTATAATTACTTTTGAAAAAGGAATTGCACACTCCTTGCATCTTGCAGTTTGCTGATTTATATAGTTTAATTCAAACTGCATCTGGGAGGTTGCCATTCTATTTTTCCCTCCGAGGTTGGGAAAACCCAATCCTTTTGATGAAATTGGTTCTAAGGAATGCTTTTAGAAGGATACTGAAAGGAAATGCAACTCTTTTAGAAATTAAATTGCTTTAAATTGGACGCTATTCGGTGAAAGCTATAGTTCCGACATCAGAGATACATATTTCTGAGGTTGGCAAAAGATTTAGCTCCTAGGCTCACTACTGCAAGTGATGATAATAATGATTTTTTTTTTTTCCTTCAGATCCTCATTAGTCAGTTTTCTGTTAGTGAATCATCTCCTTGAAAGTTTGACTGAAGTCAACTCTGTTTGGAAACCCTCTCTAGTGATTTGTGAGTTCTTTATCAAAGAACAGAAGAGAAAAGAAGACCTTCTATGTTTCAGAGTTACTCTCCCTCTTTATATTTGTGTCATGGGTTTTACTTAACTGTAGGTACTGCCGTACTGGTAGATATCTACTTTGCTGGCATATTTATTCCAAAGCTAAGATACTCTTAAAATCATTTTTGAGGCTGAAATAATGCTATTTCCTGTTTTCTGTTACCAGCCCCATATATGCTAAGCCAAATGTTATGATGTCCTAAATTAATTATCTGATTCTTCTGTACAGCTGTACTTGATTGATTTCGCGTTTGTATGCTATTTACTTTTGTTGTATGTTTTTGATATACTTCTTGCATAGACTTGTAAGTATTCTGAGTTTTTTTTAGTGTCTCAAGACTTGAAATAAGGTATGAGCTAGACTATACTAGCTGATTTTACAGGCTTATATGAATTTTAAGGCTTTATATAGGTGTTAATAAGTTCAATGGTAATGCATGCCAGGCTGAGATTTACCTATATGGTACAAAATTGATTGTACACTTATTCTTGACAAGCATTTAATATTGGTTTTCAGATTTCAATAGGATATAGATGTCAACAAACTAGAATAGCTAACATGTGATTAAAAACTTGCATAGTGATCCCATAAAAGGGTACAAGGTTCTTAAAACTGGGAGGAATTGCAAGATCGGTCTATCCTTGTTATAGTTCAACGTTGATTATACATTATTTAGTTCAAATTGTTAATTGCTGAAACCATTTATTATAACAGGAGTAGTGCATCATTCAAAACCACAGATTGTATTGAATTACGGCTTTCATGATTTAGTGTGAGATTGACATATCTACTTGTTTTAAATTTAAATGATTTAGGTGTTCTACCAAGTTTATACTATAAATTAATATTGTAGTGATTCCATTTATAGCTTTGTCATTATATTTTTATGCATCTTTTATTTTTATTTTTTTTATGTTGCCTTTTCAGATTTTCTTTAAAGTGAAAATTCAACCTCATTTATTAATGTAGCTATAATAATCTATTTTTTCCTTAACAGGAAGATACTTATGTTTGGGAAGATGATGATGACAGGTAAATTTGTTATCCTTTATAAAGGTTTTAACATTTGAAAGTAGTGGTCCTTGTCATTTTTTTACCCCAATGATGTTTATTGATTCATTCATAGGCATTTTCGCGGAATAAAACCTTTAAAATTTCAGTGGTTAATGGAGAACAAGAAATAATATATTTTAGTGGTTTGTTGCTTTATTAGAATTGGGTTTTATTTAACAATTCCTTTTATTTTATGCTTTTCTTAGGATTTTACTCATTTAAGTTGATTTTATTTTTTTCTTTATTTAAGTAGATTTAGTTTCTTATTTGAATAGTTGTCTATAAATAGATCTCTCTATATCATTAGATTTTTGCAAACTTTGATTGATGAATAAGAATTAGTATTTTACTCCTTAATTTCTTCCCTTTATTTTCCTTTGATTCCTCCCCGTTTCCCCCCTTTGTTCTAATTTTCTCAAAATTGATGTAGGACGGGAACACGAAATAGAATAGAAAAAGAATTTAGATTTAGGAGAGAGAAAAAATCAGAAGAAAGGGGGGAATTCAGAATAAAGGGAAGGAAACAAGAGCAAGATAGAGGGTAGAAATTTGGGAGGAGAAACTCAATATTAATTCTTATTCATCAATCTAAGTTTGAAAACTATTAACATAGAGAGATGCCTATCTATAGGCAGCTAAATATTTTAAAATAATCAACTAACTCTACTTAAATAGGAAAAGAAACAAAATCACCTAAATAATTAAAACCTCAGGAAATAAAAAAAATAAAAGGAAATTTGTAAAAAGACCCAATTCTAATGTAGCGATAATTCCTAAACTATATACTTTTATAATAAATAAAAGTAAAATTATAAGGATAAGAAAGAAACCATAAGTATAACAAAATGAAAGGAATAAACTTCAATGATCTAAATTTCATTCACAACTCACATCTATTTATAGTGAGTCGGTAGCTAACCCACGATTTACTGCTTATCAAATTTAATCACTCGTATATCTAGGGGTAGGCGTTTTCGAGCCAACCCAACTCAACTCAATTTTGGTTGGATTGGGTTGGGTTGATCGGGTTGGGCTCAAAAGAACAACAAAGCAATTTTATAGAAATTATCATTCAAAATGCATTTATTAAAAATTCGAAATCCAAATCCTAAATATTTCTTCATTGTAATATCAAATCACATATGATTTAAATATATAAAAAGCATTCAAATAAAAACATCACATGTCTAAATAGTTTATCGCACAAGTAAAAAACAAATTTAACAATTTATCAAATTTGGAAAGCCTAACCCAATTACCTTGTCAACTTTAAAATTATAATCACTTCGTTGAATGCCACGTGGCTTAGAAATTCGCTTATTTGTTTCAGTCGAATTATGTGTTAAGAGTTGTACACAATTACTAGACCCTCCTAATTTTTTTTATTTTATATACTCCTATTATCTAATTAGAAAAAAAAAGGTAAATTATAATCATTGTTGTTATAAAAGCCTTTTATAAAAAAAAAAATAAAAAAAATGTTGTTATAAAAGCCAATTGAATTGCATATTTTCAATAAACTTCATTACAACTTACTTATTTGTTGCATAAAAAATAAAACATCAAAAACAATATTCATAATTTATGATATTGAAGATGTATAAGTATATTCTTAAAATTTTCTAAATAATAACACTTCATGGTAAAACTAATAAGATGCAATTAACAAACACTACACTTTTGTTTATTTTTTTCTATTTTTTGGGTTAGTCGGGTTGGTGGGGCTGAATCCCATTAACCCAACCCAAGCCCAAATCATAAAACTAACTCGACCCAACCCGATTGAGTTGCGTCGGGTTGGTGCCCACCTCTGTATTAATGACATGTCAAGAACGTCATTCCAACTAACAATTGAAGTGGTGGAAAGACACCACTTGTTACAACACGCCTTAGATTTCACTTCAATTGTTTGGTGGCATAACATTTTTGATGTGTCATTAAGTCATTTGTTAAGATATGAGTGGTCAAATGTGATAGGTTGATATATGAAGCAAGTAGTGGGTTGGCTACTCAATATAAATATGAGTTGTAAATGAATTTTTGATCAATGAAGTTTATCCCTTCATTCTTGTTATACTTATATTAACTATTCATCTTTATAATTCTATTTTTTATTTTATGAAATTATTAATTATTTTTTTGTTCTCCATCAGGTATATACTTGAATTATTGGACCAGGCATGCCTTGGCTGTTTGAATTGGAGAGGCCAGCTACTAAGACATTTTATAATTTTGGGGATGGTTTGGGACAAAATTATAAAAAACACCGATGTACAACCTTGACTTTGAGCAAGTCTTTTACTGGACCATGTGACATGGATGGTGTTTGAATCTGGGGAAGTTTTCCATAAGACCAATGTTTACCCTTCACTTTGGGAAGCGTTCGATAAGACCATGTGACATGATTTTGGGCAAGTTTTTGATTAACCTAAGCATCTTCTAAACCCAACCGTTTACAATTAAATTAAAATCCTTAACAATTAATTAACCCAAACACACCTCACACATTTAGATAGAGTTCAATTACTATAAGAGAAGTTTTTGATACCCTAGTTTTATCTTTTATATTACATTATTACCTAAAGAAATTCTTTGTGAAGCTGCTTTGAGCATCTAGGATCCCCTTATAGATCTTGATGCTTCTTAAATACATGTCTGCTACCTGACTTTATATTCTTCTTGTTTCCTTTGGCATTATATTGGTTACTTAAGTTACTACCAGAGAGTTTGACGAATGCTGGGGTATGCTTTTGCTATGATTTCTTTGGTTGTACATTTATCTTAATTTGCCTTCTTTGGTTACAGGTATTCAGTGGAAAAGATTCCACTCTATGATTCTGCTGAAGATGAGCCTTCCAGCAAGCTTCTCAAAAGTATTGACTTGTCAGAGTCTGAATATGTTGGCAATGTGAAAAATGAATATTCCATGGCAATGAATGGTAGTGTGAAATGTGAGCACCGGTTGGAGTCTACTTCTCTTGATGTTCAGCCACTTGAATCAGTTCCAATGGAAGGTGTAGTTATGAATGGAGTAAAAACCGAAGAAAGTGAAGAGATGAAATTGTATTCACAAGATGCTCAACAGGCCTTTCCACAAAACAATGCAATGATATCCCGTATTCGAAGTAGCAGTGCATGCCGGAATTACCGCATTGGACCAAGCTCCACGCCAAGGAAAAGAGCACAGCATTATTCTAATGGAAAGTTGAAACATCTTGCACAAAAGCAGGTTGATGCAAAACATGTTGCCCAACTGTTAGCATCACAGGAAGCACAAGCAGAACTTCTCATAAATGAGGTACAAATGCTTTTCTATCTCTATATAGTAATAGACTGCTCTGTTCAAGTTTGTTTTTGCTTATCGTCTTCACACAAACTACAATTCTCTGAATCTCACAAGTTTCTGTCTTGTATTGAAACTTAGCTTCAGGCAACCATACCTGGAGGTTGATATTGCATGCTACTACCTAAAACATGTGTATGAATGCATGTCTTTTTGTGCGTAAATTTGGAGTATTAATCAAGACTCACCAATTATGATTCTCGTGAAACTTCTTCAAGTGCAAAATGGAAATGCAATATTTTCCTTTTTTGTTTTTTATATTCAGCTCAAGATCATTTTAGTCATTTTGTATAATTTTTTCTTTCTTAGTTTAATCCTAGTGATTGGGATTGAAGACATCAAGAGTTGAACTGAGTAGTGAGTACTACCATTCTAATTTTCTGGTCTTACTATGACCAGAATACAGAGAACTGTCACTGTCAGTGCAAGCTGAAAAAAAACCAAATAAAGAAATTAAAATAAAAAATAGCAGGAAGTTATGCTATCTGGTATTACATCATTAGGCAACAATGGGAAGAAATCTTCTTCATATCTTCATTGCTATCAACACTAATAAAAAGTGCTCATAGTTGAGCTAGAGGTTTCCAAGTGCAAGATGATGGAATGAAATATTGCCGCCTTGCCGGTTAGGATTGTAACGAAACAGCTCTCCTAGGACCACCTTCTTTGTTGAGACGTAGCAGATTATTGCATTTTTACTGGCAGTAATAATTAACTCAGATTTTGACAAATTTTCCAGAAATTTGTAAATGTTTTCATAGTATTTGATAAATATGTTAAGTTTTTTTTAGAAAAATCCATTGTTGCGCTAAACTTATTAAGATTTACCATAAACTGATTTGCATGCCGTATCTTTTTTCTCCTCTCCCATTTTATCTTCTATTATATATCTCTGTATAAAAGCTTTTGTTTGTGTAGTTTATTCATTATTAAATCTCTCAGCAGTTTACACCAAGGAATTGGTGTCTCAGTTTCCTCTCATTTAGGGGTGTGTTTGTGGCCTTGTAGTATATCAAGTTAAGTTAGTACTATTGTCAAAATAAGGGTCTGTTTGGTTTTACAAGGAATAATCGGCTGTGAAGTTAATCAGCAGATGTTTGGTTAATTGTATTTTTAAAATTACTGTATAGCTCAAAAGCAGTATACATATGTTTGGTAATTTTATTTCAAAAGTGATGAGATTAGTTACAATGATTAAAATATACATAAGTTTAGGACCCTATTACATTTTTTTTTTTCATTAATTATATATATTAAATCAACATTTCAGTAGAATATTTAAATTGGAAAAGAAAATTTCATAAGAACAATTAAAATATTTTTAAAAGATTTTATAAATCAAATAAATATTTAAATAGAATATTTAATTTTGAGATGAAATAAGTATATAAATGATTTTAATTTGATTTCATAAGGATAAATGGATAATAATGATATTTTAAAAGATGCATTAAATGCGGAAATAGATTATTTCATAATCAATTTCAAAAAGTAACCTTCCATCTATACTGTTAAAACTTGTCAGATTATCAATTAATCACTTTTGGAAGTTTTACCAAACATTATTTTATGTCAAAATTATAAAATAATATGATTTTAACTTTTCAAAAGTAATACCAAATTGGCCTTAAATTTTAGTAGTCTAGTTGCTTATCTTTCCCATTATTTCTTTAAGTGATGCCTTAAATAAAAGCCTAGTCTTGTTTCATGCATTAGTCAGTGCTCTATGCATCTGAACTGAAAGTCAGTTTATTACCTATCCATTCCACTTTAGTATTTTTTTTTTCTCTTCTGAAGATAATTAACTTGAAATTGATGATTTCTGCAATTTCCAATATTGAGGATTGATTTTATTTCTCTGGATTGAGACTTGAGAGATGGGTTGTGTAAGGGTTGAAACACATTATAAGTTTTATAGCTCCTGTTGAAAACTCTTGATTGTCTGCAGGAATTGAGGAATGATGCGACCTCCCAGCTCTCTTCTTTGTACAATGTAATACGCCCGGCTATTGAGGAGCATGAAAGGGACAACCAAGACAATGTTGCCACAAGTGTAGCAGAGAAGTGGATAGAAGCCAGCTGCTTGAAATTGAAGACCGAGTTTGACCTTTATTCCTCCATTATCAAAAACATAGCGTGCACTCCTAGAAGGACGCCCGACCAAGCAAGACCTGGCGGAGAGAATGAAGTGAAGTATTTGGAGTTTTGAAAATGCTAGTATTATAGTTTCATTATATCTATCCAATCAATTTCATTGTTAAAGTCCTTAAGAGGGATACCCGAGAACTCCATTGGGTTAGCATTAATCAAAATTTCTGTCACATTAGGAAATGTGTTGCGATTTTCTCGTTATTGGAATTTGTAATGTTATTGACGTGAATGTGGATGTGAGGGGCTTAATGATAAGAGTATGAGTATCTCGACTTGGTCGACCTTAGGTGTAACTTGTAAGGTGTAGTTAGGTTGTTCTTGCTTAAACGACCTGTTTTACAAAATGTTGAAAATGTTGTCTAATTAATAGATTATGTATGGTCTTTAGCAATGCCGTGTGGGTCCATTTGAAATTTAGCCATGTAATCGTGTGCCTGTCGTCGTTTGTGGCGAATTATGAACACGCGGGTCCCGCTGCCGCAGATTTGAATGATTTCAAGTTTCAATCTTTGAATTTCTGAACGCGGCCAATTCTTGCACTTTGGTGCTAATCTGCTTATTGAACAATGAACGTCTTGCTGTTGTGGGTTAATTACACTAAGGGCATGTCTGGTGTCTATTAGGAGTTTAAAATATATTAAAATAAGAATAATGTTTGGGTACTGACTACTACTTAAAATACTGACCTTGTCAAAGAGAGTATAGTACGTGGGATCAGTATTTTGAGTACTGACTGATCAATACCCAAGCATTGTTCTTAAAATAATACAATATATTGTTTGATTTGTTTTGGATTATGCATTGTATTGTAATACATTTTAATTGATCTAATACGAATATGCAATAGATGTTGTATTAATTTATACAATGGATATGTGTGGTATTAGCAAAAACAAAAGAGAGAAATAATAATAATAATAATAATAATACAAAATAATATAATATAATTTATTTTAATATATTAATTTAAAAATAAATTAAATAAATTTTATTCTAATATTATAAATATTAAAGTATTTACATGAATAATAATTTATATGATAAAATAATAATTATATATTTATTAATATTTTTAAAAATATAATACAACAAATATAATTTTTTATAATATGTTTTAATATTCTATAAATATTTCAATTTATTAGTTAACAAAATATTTAGAAAAAAATAAATCACACTTGTATAACTTAATACAGTCTAATACGAAATATCACTAAACACAAGATTATATAAGAATAATACAATCTAATTCAATACAATCCAATTTAATCTAATCCAATACAATACAGTACAACCCAATATAGTGTGCCAAACGAGCCCTAAAGTTGCTCGAATTTTTTCCAAGACAAAACATTGCTAAGTTTCATAAATTCAACACAAGCATACCATGGTTTTAAAATCAAACATTGAAAGTTAACGGTTGATCAACCAAATCTACGAAAAGACAAATTTACCCCTAATAAAAATAAAATAAAAAATCATACACATCTCAGTTTCATCTTCAACATTAAATTAAAACTTGCCACATCATCCAAAAAATGTATATTATATTTATTTATTACAAAAAATAAAATAAAAAATTCATCCCCATCTCAACTTCATTTTCAACATTAAATTAAAAATTAAAAAACAAATTAATAATAATATTAAAAAATAAATAAATTTAAAAAAAAAACACTACATCCCCAACTTAACTTCATTTGCAACATCTCCATCTTCAACATTATCACAAACTCCTAATCTCCTTCACAACCAACCAAAACAAACATAGATCAAATGAATTTATTACAAAATCAAATTCATTTTTCCTCATTTGCATCACAACCAACCAGCACAAAGACAAATTAAATAAATTTATTCAAAAAAACAAATTCAACTAAATAATTAAAAAAAAAAATGGGACATATCTCCTCAAGATGGAGCAAATCTCGTCCATCCATTTGTTTATTTATTTAATTAATTTTTTTATTTAATTCATTTTTAATTGTCAAAAACTAAATTACCCTTCTAACAATAACATCCGTTGGATGGAGGTTAACAGAATGGTATATTTGTGTTGAATTTATGAAACTTAATGATATTTTGCCTTAAGGGAAAATTTTAGGGTATTTTAGTGTAATTAACCATATTTATATTTATGCCTTTTTGGGAAATTATTATTTTGTCCCCTAATGTTTGAGTTAACATCGTTTTACACTCTCGGTTTTCTGAATTACCTAATTTCCCCCCGCCATTATTCAAATGTAAAAATAATAAAAAAAAATAAAAAAATGGGTTGACCTTTAGATTTAAGGGTAGTTTGGTAATTGGAGAAAGAAAATGAGATATTTAAATATATATATATATATATGAAGCATCAGAAAAAGGACGAAAAATAGGAAAAATGAAAATAAAAAAAAGTTGTAGTACTTGAAAAATTTTTAAATTTTGTTTTGCAAGTAGGTTTCATTGAACTTATCATCCATAAAAAAATCAAATCAAAATTCATTTAAATCGATGAATTTCATAGAGGTCCTTACTTTATGTTAAAATAGGAGATCCCTCAATAGAGAACCAATATATATATATATATATATATATATATACAGATTTTCTACTATCAGTTCGAACTGACAATAAATATATCAGGACAAAGAACGTGGACCACTAGATTTACATACTTTGACTCAAAGTGTATGCACTTGTCAAAACTTCTCCATAATCTGTGGTCCATATTTTTCGTCCTGATATATTTATTGTCAGTTCGAACTGATAATAGAAAGACTGTATATATATATATATATATATATATATATATATATATATATATATATATATATATATATATATATATATATATAGAGGGAGAGAGAGAGAGAGAGAGAGTCCTAAGGGATCCCTTATTTTAACAAAAAGTAATGTCTGTCTTAAAATCCATCGATTTTAATAAATCTTGATTTGGATTTTTTTGTGGATGATAAAATGAAATCTGCTTGTAAACAAAATTTGAATTTTTTTCAAGTACTACAACTATTTTTTCCCGATTTTATTGAAAATAATGCATCAGAAAATGGGACAAAAAATAGGGAAAAAAATGCTTGAAAAATTTTCAAATTTTGTTTGCAAATAGATTTCATTGAACTTTTTGTCCACAAAAAAAAAAAAATATATAGATTAAAATTTATTAAAATCAATGGATTTCAAGACGATCCTTACTTTATGTTAAAATAAGAGATCCCTTAGGAGAGACTATATATATACACACACACACAAACACACAAGACTTCTTACATACAACCCCTTGATATAAGCTTTATATACAAACCAACTTTTCAGCCCTTTAATCAAAATCCAAGAGCTGTTATGTATTCTCTCTCCTAGCCCGCCACTTACTTTTATCTCCACTCACAATTTATGGGAACACAACTCTTGGATTTTAATCCAATATAGGCTTATATTAGGGGGTTCGTATATGAGAACCAAGAAGTATTAGGGGGTTTGTATGTGAGAACTGAGAAGTCTTATGTGTGTGTGTATATATATATATAGGAAAAAAAAAATTACTATTCTTCTCTCTTCTCCTTCTTTGGCCTTTCTTCTCCCTCTATGGTCTCTTTTTTCTGTTCCTTTTCACCGGATCTTTCTCCTCTAGTCCCTTCTCGATCTCTCTCTCTCTTCCTTTCTCTTTGTATCATAGTTGGGTGGTATTTGTTTATTCCTTATATTTGGACTAAATAAAATCATTAAAATACAAATTTTTCTCACAAAATCATTTCAATTATCAAGTCTCGACTTTTTTTGAATGGAAAATTACAACATTTAATGATATTTCAATGAAACCGTACTTTTTTTTTTATAATTACAAGAAAGTAATTATCTAACAATTCTAACAAGAATTTTGGTATTCACCCTCCATTCCATATTTCCATTGGAAATCCATTTCTTTTTTTACTTATATTTGGACTAAACAAAATCATTAAAATACAAATTTTTTTCTCACAATGAAAATAACTCTAAAGTGTCTAAACAACCTAGGGGAGAGTTGTTAATCGATTAATTTACCAACTTTTTTGATCAGTCAAAATCAAACACAAATAACAATAAAATCAAGTAAAAGTGCAGAATATAAAATGACACTTGATTTTTTTGCATGAGAAATCCTCCAACCAAGAAAAACCCACGAGACTAGTCTTGCTAGCCACTTAATCACAAAAATCCACTGTTTGAATATTTAATTACATCCTAAGTTGACATCTAGCCATTTTTCACAAGTGTCGTAACTCAATCTATTATACTCGCATGCCTTTAATGGTGAGTCTTGACACTTGCTTGTCAACCAACACCTTTGGTTGCAAGACTTCTCTTTGCTTGTGCAACTACTATATGTAGCCACCAGACTTGGACTCAATGAAGAAAATTAATGTCTAAGTGAATATGTAACAATGCTCAAATGCAAATGAGTGCTAGACAACACTGGATGCTTAACTAGATGTAGAAAGTGCAAATCTAACAACCTAGCTGTAAGCTAACCCTAATCAATATCACAACTTCAAAAGATATGAAATAAAAAAAAATGAAGCTTTGCAATAATGTGCAATAAATGTGATGTCTTGGCTAAGAAGAACAATAAATGAAGAGTAATGTTTGTTCTTACTTATCGAGTGATGAAACAATGATGAACCATGCTTAGATGCTTGATGATGCTAAGATGCAAATGGTTTTGGGGAATGGACAGTCATAAATGATTGCTTGAACTAATCTCTCTCTAAGAACTCAACAATGCTCACAATCTCTGAAAATTTCGGAGTTCTTATCAAACAAGATGGTGTCTTGGGCTTTATAGGGTTCTCTCAAAACTACATTGTTTTAAGCAAAGAAGTGTTTTTCGTAGTAAAAGTTCATGGTTGACCATGATGAAAAACAACCGCAACAAAGGCAACTTAAACGTCGCTAGAAAAGCGAGGTCTTATTTCATAGTGCTTTATGACGAAGGCACGACCGTGAAAATCATTGGAGAAAACTTCACACCTATTTTTCACGGTTCTCTAGGACGATACCAAGGCAGCAAAAACCTCCAAAAGGTTTTTCATGACCATTTTTCGCGGTGGGCCAAGACAGCACTTGGAAATGCAAATCCTCTGGAAGGATTATTGTGCCCATTTTTCGCGATGGACCAAGATGACACTTGGACCGTGAAATCCATTGTAATGGTTTTCGTGATTCACCACGACAACACCAAGATAATGACAATGAGAAGAAGAGGTCTTCTCAAGCGATCTAACACACTGACTTCTATGCATGATGTGCACGTGTGGAAATGGTGTGATGCACACTAAAAAGACAATGAAAATACAAGTGAATGAATTGTGTGTGTGTGTGTGTGTGTGTGTGTGTGTGTGTGTGTGTGTGTGTGTGTGCACCTAAGTCTCTTCAAGAGTCAAAGTCAAGTGATATACCTTTAAAGTTCTTGTTCTTGAAGCTTTTGAGATGCCATAAAGATTGCCGATCACGATCAAATTGTTGAATGCAAGAAGATCCTAATCTATCCATTATAAAACATCCCATTGTGGTTTGTCATAGAAATAAGCCAATCTGGAGAACCTTACACACAAAATCATTTTAATTATCAAGTCCTGACTTTTTTTAAGGGCAAATTGCAATAAAACACCCTAACATTTGAAGAAAGTGCAACAACATCGTTCTTTTTTTCATAATTATAAAAAAGTACTATTGACTAACCCTTGACTGCCAAAATTAACAGTTGACCACTCAAATATTATGAAATGTCTAAATTACCCCTAAGTGCAGTAAAACAAATTAATAGTGTCCAATGAAAAGATTACCGTCATTTAAATAATAAAACAAATTGATTTTGAAAAAAAGAATAACAAAACAACAAAAAATATGTGATCTGCCATTTAAAAAAAAAAAAAAAAAGAGGTGATTTGGATGTAATAAAGGAAAAAAAAAAAAAAAAAAAAACAACGTCAGAAAACTCCAAATTGGATTTCTTCCTTGGAGGAGATTGGAGCTTGCCATAGAGGCGGAGAACGATAGTGGCACGTGGGGTAGCGAAGATGGAGGGAAAGGGTGATTGTTGCATGGGTTTGGTGGGTGGAGATCACCAATAATGAATATTTGAGTTTTTGTTGGTTTGGTGGGTAAAGATCTCTTATGGAGATTTATAGGTTTTTATTTATTTATTATTTATTATTATTATTATTATTATTTAATTTGAGAATGAAGATGTGGAGAAGAAAAAAAGGAGATTTTGGATCTCAAAAAAACCAAAAAATCTTTTTTCTTTAATTGATGGTGATGATCGAGAAGAAAACTAAAGAAGAATATGCATAGATCTCCCAAAAAAATAAAGACTTCTTTGGCCCTGATCGGCCACATTATCATCATTAAAGACTTCAAAATCTCCAACTGGTCCAAAAGAGAACTCGCCCATCATAGCCCAACGTAGTGCAACCGAGGGATTAAGGTGATCTGGATCCGACAGCAAGGACCTGGTTGTTTCAACCGAAGCAGGACGAGCTAACACTTCACCAATAAAAAAAACCTGATAGGGTGGCTGAAGGACGTGTTACATTTTGAGCCGGAACATGTTCGGGCAAACCAGAAACAATATTTTCTTGAATTTTGGCCGAGGAACCAGCTGCAACAGTCTTCGAAGTCTCCCACTCAGGAATAGCGCTAAGATCTTTGAAAATACTATCGATAGGCTCACTACCGGTTAGTTCGCTACTCCCTTTTTGAGATTGTGAAGGAACACTAAGGGTTCGTGAAGTTTTAAGACCTTTAGGACCTGAGGGAAGGTTCCTTTTTCTCTTACGAAGATTTCTAGTCGGACCTCTTGGTCCCCGCACAGGAGCACCGGTCTCAGTAGTAGAAATTATGGCCGCAACACTAGAGCCGGTCATGGCAGCGTTCGGATTCAATGTAGAAGGATTCAAACCCTCGACATTGTAATCCTCGGCCAAGTTGGGATCATCAGGTGGAGCAATCCCTTGTTTCTCGGCCGTTTTCGCATCTTCTTTACTAACAACCTTCATACTCTTCAATGCCCGGATTGTCTTGCCAAGGATTGGATCTAAATCTAAATCTAAATCCAAAACTGTTAAAACAAAATGTTAGAGTCCTCAAAAAAGGGGGGAGATGCAAACAAATGATCACACATACTTACTATGGTTACGGTCATTTATGAGCTCTGGAATCATGCCGAAGGTCTTCAGTTTTTCCGCGGTCACCAAAGTTTTGAAATTCCGGCTATCCATCGCGGTTTGAACCGCCTGTGCAACTCGACCCGCCTCATCTTTATTTAGCTTCGGCTGGTCATTATAGGTACCTGAAATTGAAAAGGGAAAGGGGGGCAAAGGAATAGAAAAATACTTACGATCTTCGCAAAAATGATGAGGAATGTTTAACTCCTCTCCATTCGGATCGGCCGAGGATTTCCTCCCCCATTCTCCTTCCACAAAAAACTAGCTACCTTTCCAATACTTGTTAGAACTCGGCATCCCCTAGATAAGTCCATTCTTTTTCTAAGCTTCCTCCTTACTCGACAGATCAAGTTTTCCCTTCATCTGTTTCCCATCTTCTCCAATAGGTAACCACCTAGAAGAGTGATATGAAGCCAAGTAGTAGGAGCCCACTTCATTGATAGATTTCTGAAGGATCAAACAGTGCTTGCTTTCGTTAACTGTTGGAGAATCAAAGTTCAAATCACGCCAAAGGAAAAAAAGGGCCATCAAATTTTGATATGCATTTGGGGTTAGTTGCATTGGCGCACACTTCACCAAACTTAGGTATTGAGCAATAAACCTAGGGATAGGCAAGGTAACCCCGTAGCAAAACATAAAACCGTATATTGCTACACAACCTTAGGGAGGGTTCCAAGCTGCATGATCCCCGGGAAAACGGAAAAGGATTTCTTACGTAATACAAAAATAAGTCATGTATTCCCTCAAACACTTTTCATCGACCAAATTAGCTTCACAATCTACAAAAGAAGGATTCTCAGGCAAAAATTGGGTCTGAAGACCACGATGATCCTCAATGTCCGACTGGGTAACCTCCTCTTGATCAGTGAGCAAGGATGGGACTTTGGGCGCTTTAATCACCATGACATTCAAGCTCGGGAAAGGATATAGAGAACTTGGGGATAGAAATAAGGCCAAGACAATGAAACCCACGAGAGCAAAAGAAACCGGAGTCTCATGTAAGAAATTGTCAAAAACCCTCCTCTCAATCTCTCTCAACAAAAAATAGCAAAAACCTCCTCCGGAGCTTAGCAAGAAAGAAGTTCATATAATAGGGAAAGAAAACTCACTAAAAAGAAAAT
Source organism: Acer yangbiense (assembly GCA_008009225.1). NCBI lineage: Eukaryota > Viridiplantae > Streptophyta > Magnoliopsida > Sapindales > Sapindaceae > Acer > Acer yangbiense. The sequence continues at coordinate 20,103,064 of CM017770.1, read as the reverse complement.
TGGAGTAATTGCCGTGCAAAACGATCGAAAAAAGAAACGCCTAGCCCGCCGGAACCTAAGCTTTTTAGAGGAAGAGAAATAAGGTTTTCTCAAACCTAGATAAGCAAAAGAAAAGAAACCAAAAAAAAAAAACAAAGGGGATCAAAAGTGATGATATTTATAGATAGAGAAGGAAGACCCCAACCATCGGATCCCAAGCAATTCAACAGTGTTGAAAGCCTTGAGAATCAAAGCCATCATTATCACGATCACCAAAGCACACCAAAAGTCAAACAGTGCATTGTTTAGCAAACGACACATGGACTTCGGGTAGCGCAACAATCCAATCAATCTTAACACATGTTAGTTTGAGTGCGAGGTAAGAAAAAGAAAACCAAATCGCTCGGGCTTCGGTTTCTTAGAAAATTGAGCACATACGAATTTTTTCCTGATTATATTCTAAAATTAGGCAAAAACCAAGGGCTAGATGTTATACCCAATATTTGGGCTGAATTTTACAAGATCCAAATGTTAAAAGAAGGCCCAAAAAGGCCTTAATACTCGGACGACCCATCGAAGTTGTCTGCTTCTTATCAAAACCAACCAAATGATAGAAAACCACGGATCTCGGAAGTAGGCCCTTTTCAAAAGAAAACCCAGAGAGGCTCACTCAGCAGGAAAAAGAACACCTTCAGACGTTGACACTCGGGCAAATCCATGCATTGAACTGAGTCACCATTGTATCCCTCAAACGTCGAGTTTTTTTATCCCTCAACACGTCAAGATCAAAATAAGCACGAGTCAAACAAGCATTCGCCAGAATGATAGGCGGATGTCAGCCAACAGGTTTCCCTGCCCAAGCTACCTAGAGTGTCAGACAAAATACTCAAGTTTGGATACTCAAACACATCTTCAAATAGTATAAAAATACAAACGGAGAGACTGATCCACGTCCAAGAGAGAAAAGACGAAGTAGAACTGTACCTTAGATATTTTTACCTCATTCTTAAGATCTGTATCTTCAAGACTTCAAGGAAAGATTCGTAGGATTAGTGAGTAGCATATTTATCAGTCATGTATTAATCTTCTCGAATAAAGAAAAACGATTAAACAGCTGATTTAATGTTGAGATCTCTATTTACCAGATTTACCTAAAAACAAACCCACAATGACTAAAGTGTCCCTAGTTACCTATTTTATTATTTAAATTAATAATTAAAAAACAAAACAGAAAAGACAAAGAAAAAAAAAAAAAAAAAAACAAAAACAAAATCAATCATTTTTTTATTCTCTTTCATTTTTTCAACCCCCAAACATAATCCAAAAATAAACTTAACAAACAAAAACCAAAACTCAATCCCACAAATCAAAACCAAAACTCAAATCCTCAAACAACAACCAAAAATCAAATCCACAAATAAAAACCCAAATCCATCAATTCCACAACTTGTTAACAACATCTATTTTAAAAAAAATAAAAAAATTAGAAATTCAACGGTGGATTTTTAACTTTCTAGGTTGAAGTTCCAATTTTTATTTATTTATTTTTTAAATGGATGTGGCTAACTGGTTATGGTATTTATGGATTTAAGTTATTATTTGTGGATTTGATTTTGGTTGTTGTTTGAGGATTTGAGTTTTGGTTTTGATTTGTGGGATTGGATTTTGGTTTTTGTTTGTTAAGTTTATTTTTGGATTGTGTTTGGGGGGTAAGAAAATGAAAGAGAAAAAAAAAATGATTGATTTTGTTTTTTTTTGTTTTTTTTTTTGTTTTTGTTTTTTTGTCTTTTTGTTTTTGTTTTAATTATTAATTTAAATAATAATATAGGTAACTAGAGGCACTTTAGTCATTGCGGGTTAAAATTGTGGTCAACGGTTAGAGTTAATAGAAATCAACTAACGGCAAGGGATGTTTGTATAATTATGGGTAAAATTTCTATATGCATACAATTATACCTAAACTTAGGGAGTTTGTGCAATTAATCCAAGAGAGAATGATGAGGAAATTTCCTGAAGAGTGAAGACCAGCGTGATCTATGAATATTGAATAATAAAAAGCATGAGGTGGTCCCCACGATCAAGAACATCAACGGCCCCCCAACCCCACGTCGACACCACTACACACAGAATCAAAACCCCCATCTTTCTTTAGTTGACTAGTCCTTGCCAGAGACGACTACCAACCATCTTCCTTGAAAAATCCCTAAACACTTGTTCAATCAAACCCCATCTCTGAAACTAAAATAAATTAAAAACCCTAATTGAACAATTTCTCTCTCTCTCTCTCTTTCAATGGGTTCTTCTCTCTATGGAGTACTTGCAGCCGTAGCCAGCTTCTTTGTCGTAACCATACTTTTCGCCATCGTCTTGTTTATCTGCAAAACCAGACGCAAACGGACTCACCGCTCCAGAGCTCTGCCCCGAACTCAGCCCGACCGGGTCACCGAACTCAGCTCCGTCACCACATGCGACAGCGCCACCTTCGATCCCTCTCTCAACCAAGTCTCCATGTCCGAGCTCCTCCTCGCCACCAAGAATTTCTCCTCCGACCTCATCATCGGCGACGGCAGCTTTGGCTTCGTCTACAAAGCCAACCTCTCTAATGGAGTCACCGTCGCCATCAAGAAGCTCGACAAGGACGCTTTTCAGGGTTTTCGAGAGTTTCGGGCTGAAATGGAAACCCTAGGTAAGCTCCGTCACCCGAATATTGTCCAGATTCTCGGGTACTGTGTTTCGGATATGGATCGGGTTCTGATTTACGAGTTCGTCGAGAAAGGGAGTCTTGACCAATGGCTGCACGACACGTCTCCAGAAAGCGGTGACGTGGACGGGTCTAAACAGTTGAATTGCCGGTTACCGTTATCTTGGGAGACGAGGTTGAAAGTAATTTGGGGTGTGGCCAATGGGCTTTCGTATTTGCATTGCCTCGACAAACCCATTATACATAGGGATATTAAGGCCAGCAATGTCTTGTTGGACTCCGACTTCGAGGCCCATATTGCCGATTTTGGCCTCGCTAGAAGAATCGACTCGTCGCACTCCCATGTGTCCACCCAAGTGGCTGGAACCATGGGGTACATGCCACCGGAGTACATGGGCGGGAACACGGCAGCGACAGTGATGCTCGATGTTTATAGTTTCGGGATTCTGATGATCGAGACAGCGACACAGAGGAGGCCCAATTTGCCGGTAATGTTGGACAGGAAGGAAGTAGGGTTAGTGGAATGGGCTAGGAAAATGGCGGAAGGAAATAGGGAAATGGAAATGGTTGAATCAAATAATTCAATGGATGAAGTTAAGGTCAAGGAGTATTTTAGGATTGCTTGTATGTGTACAAACGAGAAATCAAGAGAAAGGCCTGCCATGGGAAAGGTGGTTGAGTTGTTAAATCAATTAACAACTTGAACTAAGTTCAATTTCCCTCATGGACATTCAATTTTTATTTTTATTTTCCTTTTCGTGCCAATTTTGTATAATGTTCAAAAGAATGTAAATAGCTTATTGTGTCAATTAAACCAAAAAGCTTGCCTAAGCAAGACATTGTTTAGTGTCATTGTGTTAATGTGTTTATCGGTTTTTTTTTTTTTTTTTTTTCTTTTATTGGTTCTTCTTTAATGTGTATCTTAAAGACATGCATTAGTAATAATAATTTTTTTTTTTTTTTTTTTTTTTAATTATGTACGATGTCTCGAACCTAAAATATTGTCAAGTTGAATAAATGTTATTTACCGATAAATCATATTTAATAACATTAGATAATGTTTGACAAAAAAATAAACTAAAATATTGTATTTTTTAAAATAAATTTTATAAGTACCTTCTTTACTGTAAAGTATTTGAATTAATAAAGTTTGACAAAAGAATAAATTAGAATATTGTATTTTTTAAAATAAATTTTTATATGTACATTCTTACCTATAAAGTGTTTGAAGATGATAACCTTATTAGGCAAATTATAAAATGTTCCAGGTTTTTTCCATTTTTTTTTTCTTTTAAGAGAGAGAACTCAAACCTACATCCTTATAGTATAAATGTGAGGAGTATACGATTAGACCAACTTTATCTTTATATATATATATTTTTATATTTTTCAATATTTTTAAAGAGAGAGAACTCAAACCCACATCCTTATAGTATAGATGTGAGGAGTATACTATTAGACCAACTTTATCTTTAGATCTTAAAGGATATAAAAAAACAAACAAATTATTTCAAATTTCATACTAATGAACAAACAGCCCCTATGCCTTATTATATAGACTCTTTATAGTGAAATGAGTAGTTAAGAGATTGTGTTTTTACGTGATTTTAAAACTAATTTATTATAAAGTTAAAAGATATACATGTTATTTGTCTAATGTTCATTATCATTACAGGGGTTGTTGGTCAATTGAAAAATTATTATCCAAATAATTTAAGATATTATATATCGATCGATTCTTTAATGAGGGATCCTTATTTTAATTTTGGTAAGGATCTTGGTGAAATTGCATCGAATTTTATAAATTTTGATTTGGATTTTTTTATGGATGATAAGTTCATTGAAATGTACCTATAAATTAAATTTGAGAATTTTTTAAGCAGAAGAACTATTTTTCTTGAATTTTCCTATATTTCGCCCATTTTTTCGATGCTTTCATATTTAACACAATCGGAAAAAAATAGCTCTAGTGTTTGAAAATTTGTCAAATTTTATTTATAGGTACATTACAATGAACTTATCATCCACAAAAAAAATTCAGATCAAAATTCATAAAAATGGATATGATTCTTCAAGGTTCTTACCAAGATTAGAATAAGGGTTCCCTCATGAGAGACGCATTCGTTATATATATTCATTATCAACTTTATGATATATTCCACATTGAATATAATAAGATGTCATGTTTGGAATTGCAATTGGAATTGAAATTATATTATTATTAATTTTAAGTCCGAGATGATGAGATATATGGAGTGCCAGTGGCTTAAAGATGAATACATGATTACTCGGTGTCTCCAAGAGTTTTTATTTTTATTTTTTCCAATAATGAGATCCCCTAATATAATTTATGCTCAACTTTCAATAATCTATTGACATGTGGTAGATAGGCAAAACAAGGGCTGAGATCGGTTTTCTTTATTTTTTTTTCTCTCTCTTTCCACTAATTGCTTATTTTTCTTTATTTTTTTTCTCCCACTTTCTACTGATTGGTTACTTTTCTTTATTTTTTTCTCTGCCTCTTCTCACTTAACTAACACGTTTACAATGCTACGATCCTACAATCTCTAACTACTTATAACTTATTCATTTTCCCTCTTTCTCTCTTTCTTTTATCATCTCTATTCAAGCTCTATTGTTCTAGGATTTTATTTTCTCAAATAATAAAATTCTCTCTTGCATTTCCAATGCTTTTTATTTTGGTGTTTATTACACGTTATTTCTAAGTCTAAAAACTGAAATGTGCCCTGCCAAAATCAATCAAAGCTACATCTAAAAACTGGTTTTAGATTAAAAAAAAACAAACAAATTGTTGTTCTCACTATTTTTAACTTCTCTCAGTGTTAGTTGAAAAAAAAAAAAAAAAAACCTCTTTCTCTCAGTAGTATTTGGTTTAATCTCAGACTCATTTAATGAATCTGTATTTTTCTCTAAAAAAAAGAAATCAATTTGTATTTCAACGCCCAGATCTACACTTCTTCATCAAAGGCAAACTTGTGGAAAGCAAAATCAATCACCATCAAGCTCTACTCATCTCTTTCTCCATAAGACTCATAATCTCCAATTGGTTGATGAAACTCAAGCCACAAAACCCAGCCACCTGCAATTTGTTGGTGAAACCCAGATCACAAAACCCAGAATCGACGAACAAGAATTATTATTTTTTTGAACTGCACTACTTTATTACACAAAAACAAAGGCAAGAAGCCAAACAAAGCCAAACAAAACAAAACCCAACAAAAGTCAAAACTACAAGAGCCCTCCAATCAGGCAAATTGGTGTTCTAATTCAATCGTCACTGGAGAGAGGGAGCGTAAACGTTGTAAGGTGAGAAGAGGGGAAACATTATTAGATTGGTATCCTAATTCAATCCTCACCAGAGCAAGGGATTGTGATTGGAGTAAGGGATTGTAAAGGTTGTAAAGTGAGAAGAGGGGAAAAATTTAGACGAGGGAAAGAAGTCAGGAGAAAGAGAGAGAAGAATACAGAGAACTGATCAGAGCAATCAGTAGAAAGTGGGAGAAAAAAATAAAGAAAAATAAGCAATCAGAGGAAAGAGAGAGAAAAAAAAATAAAGAAAACTGATCTCAGCCCTTGTTTTGCCTGTCTACCACGTCTCAGCAGATTATTGAAAGCTGAGTATAAATTAGATGAGTAGGGGATCTCAGTCCCTTGTGCTTTTGTTTATGCCGAATGAAATTCTTTTTGCTTTAAAAAGGACTAATTGCACAAATGTCCCCTAAGTTTAGGTATAATTGTATACATATGGAACTTTTACCCATAATTACACAAACGTACCCTACCGTTAATTGACTTCCGTTAACTCTAATCGTTGGCCACAATTTTATCCCACAATGACTAAAGTGCCCCTAGTTACCTATTTTATTATTTAAATTAATAATTAAAAAACAAAACAGAAAAGACAAAGAAAACAAAAAAACAAAATCAATCATTTTTTTTTTCTCTTTCATTTTCTCAACCCCCCAAACACAATCCAACAAAACTTAACAAACAAAAACCAAAACTCAAATCCTCAATGGTGAATTTTTAACTTTCTAGGTTGAAGTTCTAATTTTTTATTTTTTTTTTAAATGGATGTGGTTAACTGGTTTTGATATTGATGGATTTGGGTTTTTATTTGTGGACTTGATTTTTGGTTGTTGTTTGAGGATTTGAGTTTTGTTTTTGATTTGTGGGATTGAGTTTTGGTTTTTGTTTGTTAAGTTTATTTTTGGATTGTGTTTGTGTGTTGAGAAAATGAAAGAGAGAAAAAAAATGATTGATTTTGTTTTGTTTTGTTGTTTTCTTTGTCTTTTTTGTTTCGTTTTTTAATTATTAATTTAAATAATAAAATAGGTGCACTTTAGTCATTGTGGGTTAAAATTGTGGTCAACGGTTAGAGTTAACGGAAATCAACTAACGGTAGGGGACGTTTGTACAATTATGGGTAAAATTTCTATATGCATGCAATTATACATAAACTTAGGGAACGTTTGTGCAATTAGTCCCTTTAAAAAAAAAATGTAATATGTAATTATATACACAAAATTAAAATAGAGAGAGTAGTACCTACATGCTGAAGCTACTTTTTATTGTATCAAAATAATCAAAAATCATCATTGTTAGGAATTACGGAACCATCAACCATCTATATATAATTGAAATATTTTCTTCGGCACTAAATATCCGGTAATGTTGCTGGTGACAGCTAGATAGCAGTACCCAAGAAAACATATAATTAATTTGGTTTTAATTTATGGCGCGTTTTCCTACGGAAAGGTTTTTGATTTTTTTTTAATTTTTTTAATTCTATGCAAACAAGGGTTTGTCACTTATTACCCCTATAAACAGAAACTAGCCCAATGCATGGCCATCATATGCCAAATTTACACGAAAATTAATTACGTGATAGCTGTCTTTCCACAAAAGCTCCACTTATTTGAAAATATAAAAAAAAAAAAATCAAGGCTTATATTACTGATCGATTAAACGATTTTGTGTTTCTCTATTATAGATATTAATCACTTCAAACTTTGGGTGATCTAAAATACAAAACAATAGACAGGCAAAGTCATACTGTGTTGCAAAGTCTAAGAGTGTGATCAATATTCGTGGTATCTATATATATAAACAAGGTTGATGTCATAGTGAACATCAGACAATGCTGATGTTCATTATGACATAAACAAAAGTAGAATCACTAAATATTTTTTAAACCTTCAAATATTACGTGTTATAAGTAAAAATCGTCACAAAGGACACATCATCACCATAAGAAGCCACGTAAGCAGGAGTCAAAAGAAGTCAACTCAAAGGGGCAGAAATCCCCCAAGATAACTTACTCGGCTAAAACTAAAGCAGCCCGATCACAAACGGAGAGAATCGGCTCGGGTAACAAAGCCTGCTCGGGCATGCTCGGGATTCGATAAAAAAGATAGTCACTAGCATTCACGTCCCAAACACGGGCAGAATCAGCAACTAGCATCCCCACAATAAACAACGGTGCGGATGCCCAGAGTTTAACAAGGAAACAAATAGGTTTCTCGTAAATAAAGGAGAAAGAATCCGGCCCAAACTCGGATTCAGCCAAATCGGGAAACAACTACACTCAAGAAGGAAACAAAATCCGTTTAGGACTGGACAAATCGCCCAAGACTTGGGCACAACAACACCAAACCCTAGCGGCACCCACAAACCCTAGTAGCATTATGTATAAAATACCCCTGTAACACACAAAACAAGGGGTACGTGAGAATTAGGAAGAGAGATCAGAGTGTGTATTCAATAACAACTTTTATAGTGGATTTGACTTCGTTGCTTAGGCGACAACCCGTGGATGTTTCTCCGACCATTGGAGTTTTACCATGTATTTTTTGTTCATTATTGCTAATACTTTATAGTGTTAATTTCCATCATTCTCGTTCATAAACTTGATATCAAATCATTGATTGAGTGACTACGAAAAATCACTGTCAACAATTGGCGCTAGAAGGAGGGGACTTCAAAAAACTTGCGAAGCAATGGCCGGCGAAGGAGATGGTAGCGATTCCAGATACAGTCAAGGATTACCAACTAACGAGTTGGAGGATGACGCCACCCTCAATACTGCGGATGTAGCCTTAGCAACAGCAGACCAATCAACTGCTCTGGCCGGTATCCAGCATTTCCCTCCAACTAATGAAGAAATCGTGCAATGATTCCGAGCCTCTCTGCAGCAACTCATATCCGATGCAGCAAGGCAAGGAGTTGATCTTTCCATTACGGAAGGTTTGACTTCACCCCACAACCTATCCGCTCCAAATCAAACAACAAGATTGCATTCCACTGTAGTGATACCAACACCTGACGCGCCCTTAAAAGCAAGCCAAGACCCTATGGACAGGCCGAAGATTTTGTCCAAAAGGCAAGCCAAGGGTAGCAGGGAGCATAGAGAGGAAGGTTATTCCGATAGACTGTATGATCCAGATCGAATGAGGCGAAGTCGGGACCAACCCAAGAAGCGTATTCACAGGAGAAATCGATCATCATCCTCAGGGGAGAGTGAGCAGTATTATCGTCATAAACGCCAGAGGGGCATAGTTCGATTACATGGCCTAAACCGAGAACACAGGGAGTAGGAACCGGAGGAGAAAGGCCATAAGTTAACCATTAGTCAAAATTTCAATGCAATGGGAGAACCAGAAGGAGATAGAGACATACTCATACAGGGCCTGACCCGGGAGGTGCAGAACAATCGTAGACAGATGGATGCTTTGGTCAGACGGTATGGGCGCAATGAACTGTCGGATGACGAATTAGGCAGCCTTTTCACCAATGGAGTTTTAAGGATGCCTTTCCCGGAGAGGTTCAGGATGCCACACGTAGAGCAGTTCAAGAAAGATACCGATCCAAAAGAACATGTTCGAAGGTATAGGAGTGCTATGGCCCAATACGTCCAAAATGACACCCTACTATGCTTGAATTTTCCACAGACTCTTGGGGATCTAGGTTCTCGGTGGTTCAGTTGATTGCCAGCAGCAAGCATAGACAGCTTCAACGAACTAAGTAAAGCTTTCTCAAGGCAGTTCCTCGGGAATGTACTCAGGAAGAAATCGGTGGCTCACTTTGTTAGGATTATACTCAATAGCAAGAGTGTAATATTGTAATTGACAATCTTTTCATATTAATAAAGTGATTTCTGGTTTAACAAATCTTATAGCATTTATAGTTTAATATTATAATTGTCAAAGTAAATAATCATAAGGTCTAAAGACTATGAGAAAAGAAGAATTGTTCGTACATCTGGATATGTATGAGGAAGACACAATTCTTTAGTTAGTCTTGAATAATGTTCACAACTTAAGTTAAAGGTTGGGCATCTTTACCTTGTTAAAGTTGTAGAATTCTTTTGCTAGCATTTGAGTGGGATCAAATGAGTTATGATGAGTCTAAAATCATCGGAGGGTCTTCGAGTAAAAGAATCTAGTGCACTGGATGCATTGAACTGGATCACAATGAAAAGCTTTATCTAGAACCGTCAATAGATAATAGTCTTTTCATTATCAGGACAATCAGGGAGTCTATCTTAATCCTGAGATAAATGATGGACTTATGGTTACAAGTGATATCATTTGAGTTATCAATGAGTACGATTATATAGCATAGTCTATCCTTGATAGTTTGGTGATATTCATTTGTTAATCGATAGAGAACTTCATTTATAGATATGGACATCGTGGCTCCATTTATTAAATGAGAGTATAATATCATCATATGAATGTTTTGAGGTAATTGGATATTAAATCTCAACATTGAGTTTTCGATAGCGACTATTGAAAACATGGCTTCTGGACAAGTCAAAATATCCAAGTTCAAAACGTGGTCATATGAGTAAATATGGTAACTTGAAGAGTTATAGGCGGTCTATGAACTCTTGGCGATTACTAATATTAATCACGAGGATACACTATCTCCAATATGATTGTCTAGGGTATGAATGAGGAATATCTTCTTACCCTATCTTTATTTAAGAGTTCAATTTTAGCTCTTTAGTGGAATGAGTTAAAATTAATGGATCGGACCTAAGTGAATCATTTGTTGATTGTGATTAGGTTATGTCTATTGAAGCTTAAATTTAGATAGCCCGCCAAGATCCCCAATCCACACGGACTTGCATGGATCACTTGATATATTCTACCGGACCAATTTATGGGTCCATCTAGAATTGCATTTAATATATTAAGAATATAATTTGCACATTATTTATTTAATGGGCTGGTCAATTATATTAATATATTAATGAAAGGCATGTGGGCTTGTTTTTTTTAGTAAAAATGGATCTGGTTCACATGTGAGCTTTTTAATTAAAGTCTAATGGATTAAATAAAATAAGAAAATAATATTAAGCCCATATATATATGATGTGGGCGGCAAGGCTAATTTATTAGTCAAATATATTATTTTATTTTATTGTTTGATTAAATAAGAATTAATTAATTTATTAATTAATTATTTAATTAAGAAACAAAATCTTTTTCTGATCAGGAAATATGTTTCCTAGAGTTATACTATTGGTAGTAGTATACTAAAAGTAAAATACTTATTTGGTAAGAAAATAAATAATAAGGTTTATTTATTTAATCAAATAAGGAAGTCTTTTATTAAGAATTAAACACTTATGAGTTGAATTAGGGTTAGGATTCTAAAGTTGATAGAAATTAGGGCATAGCACAAATCCTCTTGAGTAGAGGATTCGGCTAACCCTAGTCTCCCATCATAAGGAGAATTCGGCCAACCCTAATAGGTAGAGAAGAAATTTTCGGCCACCCTATATAATACATGCTATAGAACTCGGCCACCCTCTCTCTTGCTTGATTGATTCAGTTGATCAATTTCTTCTTCTTCTCATACTCATAGAAAAGGTTTTATTTTTCGGCCAAGACACAAAAGCAAAAGAGATTGTTTTAATTTCGATAGTATACTATTAGCCTAAACATCAATAGGCTTTTCATGTACAATTTTGAATAAGGTTCACACGAGTTTCGATCACTAGATTGAGAACTCAAAAGTGACCGGAATAATCTTGGTTTTCTTTTGGACGCTGAGAGACTAACAAATCAGAAAAAGGAGATTTTGTTTTCCATCTTTCAGGTACGCAATTCAAAGAAAGGGAGATCACGCTCCTAAGTGATTCACGTTCGTGCTAGGATTGAAGATCTTGCGGATTACCATCGACGCAAGTCAATCGGATCACGCGACAAAAGGTATTATGCTTTTATTAGTTTATATATATGTTTAATTAATTTAAAGGGTTAAGGTTCATCAAAGGAAAAATTTTAAAATATACTAAACTTGTTTTTAGTCTCGCTTCCGCTGCGTTGACCGTATTTTTTCCCTACACACTTGTCCCAGCTCAAGCAAGGAAAAGACGAGTCGCTGAAGAAATACTTGGGAAGGTTCGGTCAGGAAGTGTCGGAGATAGGGAGTGCGAACGATGAAGCCATCATTGCAGCATTCATCAACAACCTTCAGAACGGCCAGCTATCCTTTGATTTAAGAAGAGCTCGCCTAACCAGTTATGCCGACATAATGGACATGGCTGGGGGTTATGCCTTAGCTGAGGAAGAAGAAATTGCGACAGGAGGTTATTTTGTACATGGTGGTCGTCTGGAAGGAGCCAAAACAAAAGACCAAGCCAAGGTACCAGACACCAAAAGTGACAAGCAAAAGAACAAAACACGAGATGGACGGGACGGCCGCCGGGCTTATGATCCAAAAACCGGTCAGCCGCGCCAAAAATTCCAGGGCAGATATACAAATTACACCCCGTTGAAGAAAGACCCGGAAGAGGTATTAGCTATCTTGGAAGAAAAGAATATGTCCAAAGAGCCGCCTAGGCAGTCAACTTACGCTCGGAAGGACACCACCAAATATTACAAATTCCATAAAGAGAACGGACATGAGACATCTAAGTGCTTCCAGCTGAGGGATCACATCGAGACCCTCATCCGAGAAGGGCACTTGAAGGACATTGTCTTAAAAAAGGCCGATAAGGCAGATGGACAGAAAGATAACCGATAGGGTGGACGGGAAAGGAAGCTGAGTCCCAAGAGAGCTGGAGATGAAGGAGCAATCAACACCATCTTTGGTGGACCAGCAACTGGCAAAGGTAACAGGGAGAGAACCCAAAAAATTTAGGAAGCCATGGAAGCCCGAAGAGACCTCGACATTAACTCCATTGAACCTGACCCAAAAAGGATCAAGGAAGGCAGGGATCCAATCATCTTTACAGAGGCTGATTCTCACGGAGTAGACGTAAAGCCAAATGATGCGTTGGTTATCAGTGCTCGAATTGGTCACAGGGAGGTTCATCGGATCTTGATTGATAATGGAAGTTCAGCTGATATCTTAAGTGCCGAGGTGTACGATCAGTTAAGATTAGACAGAAAGGACCTGCAGCCCTTTCATACCCCACTCAGAGGGTTTGGCGGGGCAGAGGTAAGGTCACTCGACACAGTAAAACTACCAGTGAAGATCAGGAAATCCCTTTGTCAGAAGACGGTATTACTCGATTTCGTGGTTGTAGATACAGAGAATTGGCCATACAACGCCCTGCTTGGCCAACTATTCCTGAATAAAGCTAAGGTAGTGACGGCAACATATGCCGTCATGATGAAGTTCCTAACTGAGTATGGGGTATGCGTGGTCAAAGGTTCACAAGAGATGGCGCGAAGGGCGAATCTGCTCATTTACAAGGATAGGGAGGTATACCAATTATACACTATATCAGCCGAGCAAGCCAATGAACCTGAGGAGCAAGCAGAGGCACTGAAGGAATTTGAACTAGACCCTAGAGAAGAGCCTGAAGCCAAAAAAGATGAGCCAACTGAAGAAGTAAAATTAGACCCAGATGAGCCGAGTAGAACAGTAAAGATATGAGCAAGCCTAAGTGGATACATCAAAGCCAAACTCATCACATTATTGAGGGATTACTGATCGGACTTTTACAAGTACCAAAATTCCACACTTGGAATACACAAATCGAATGAGATGTATAATGGCAAGCAGGATTGTTCCTCAAGGAAAGGGAGGATATTTGGCTATAACTAAAATATGTACACTAATCTAAACTACGTGTGGAAAAGTAAAATTCATTTTTGGTTTTGGAATGTGTTTTAACAATTAAACTAAATGAAATTAATCAATCTAAAACAAGTAATTGAAATGAAAGGTGTGATATATGATGATGGATATTGGGGAATTGAGTTGACAACTAAAAGATTTCCTAATGTAATGAACTAGTCCAATTAAACACTTTCATCCTACTCAATGGTTGTTCTTAAATTGATTTAACTCATTAAAGTGCAATTTCAACCTTCACTCAAGTAAGCCCTACTATGAGTCTTAGTATGAATAAATTCAAGCTCTTACCCAAGTGAACCCCATTATGAGTAATTGCCCAAATAATATTCTTAAGAACAAATTAAAGGTCTTGTACCAAATAACACATGCATGCATCAATTTTCAATTTCATATATGCTAAAGATTGAAGAATGAGTTGAAAGCCATTCAAACCCTAAACCACAACCTTCACATGTGAACCATTTTTATCACAAGCTAAATTGAACCCCAATATTAACAAGTAAAGTAAAAATGGCAACTTCAAAGCAATGAAATGAAAATATACCAAGAGAGGATTTGATAAATATATGATTAGTTCAAATACATGGGACTATCACATTAGTTGTCTCATCAATTCCCCAATAAAAGGGTTTAGTTACACATAATGAAAATAGAAATGAAAAGAGAAAGATTGTAGAGAAAACCCACAAAAATCTTCATAAGTCTTCTTGTTCCTTGATAAGCTTGGAATCTCCTTGACCTTGGTGACTCCTTTCTTCTCTCTTCAATTAATCTTCAAAATGAGGTGGAAAGAATGTTGTTGGAATGAATTAATGGAGCTTTGGAGTGATGGAAGTTAGAGAGAGGTTAGAGAATTTTAGAGAGAGGATAGGGTTTCATGAAAATGGTGGAGAGTTGTGAGAGAAGAAGAAAAGGGGGATATTTATATGTGGTCCCATGAGGTAGGGTTGAAATCCCAGTGCTGTTGACATGGCACGTGATCGGCGGTTTCAAACGGCGGCCAGACCGTTGCCGAATGCACCTGACACTTCTGGAATGAAATTGATCGGCGGTTGCCGAATGCACCTGACACTTCTGGAATGAAACGGCGGTTTCAAACGGCGGCCAGACCGCCGAATAGAATCGCCAAATTCTTCTTTTCTTGCCAAATGACCGTTTTACCCCCAAATGCTCTCCCTACGCAGCTTTAAGCCCAAAATCACCGAATTTCTTCGTTCTTCAACCCAGAATACAAAAAGTACCTGAACAATCAACATCGAGCCATATATTTCATGAATTTACTCGAAA
Source organism: Acer yangbiense (assembly GCA_008009225.1). Classification (NCBI taxonomy): domain Eukaryota; kingdom Viridiplantae; phylum Streptophyta; class Magnoliopsida; order Sapindales; family Sapindaceae; genus Acer; species Acer yangbiense. Next base: position 20,087,976 of record CM017770.1, on the reverse strand, counting down.
GTCAATCAAAAGTATTGAAAATAGGGGGTGTATTTCTATATATGTAATGGCTCGATCAAATACCCCCAAACCTAGCTTTTGCTCGTCCCCGAGCAAATTCAAAAACAAAACTAGGGAAATCCGATAAACCAAAAGAACATAACTAAGAACTAGAACTAAAGCCGCCGATATACACAATTATGAAAACAACCAAAAAGAGTGCGATTGCCAAATGTGATGAGATACCATGAGAGATGTGCTAAAGTTGAAAGAACACAAAATCAATCCAATGAGTGTAATGCTAGCCATGAATCCCACACTAAATTGTCCTAGCTTTGGCGACCACCTGCACAAGCGCTTCAGCCATATTTCGCCTCGACTCTAGGTCCTTACAAGATTCACTCTTATTTTTCCTCTCAGAACCTAGGTTTACACTCATACAAGCGTATGCGAATGAGTTTATGCAATGGGAGCAAATTAAGACGCATACATGCATTTCAAAAATTGAACGCTCTTTAAGTGAATAAGTCTCATGAAAGGAACCAAAAACCATGAACGTGGCAGAGCATGACAAGAGTTTGCATTCTCAAATGGAAAACCTACAAGATCAGATTGACTTTCCTACCAATTGATGGGGCCGTGGGTGTTATGTGGTGAATGGTGGATACGGGAAATGTGGGGAATTTCCGATCAAGCTTACAACTCTAGAGCAATGAGCTAAGTTTGAGCTCAAAAACTACAAAAATTCCAACTAAGCTCATTTTGAGCAACTTGTAACAACATTTGCTACTCAATAAGAGCAACACCAATTTGGACTCATACAAAGCTCAAATTATTTCTATTTATTTCTTTATTCTTTTTTTTTTTTTTTTTTTTTTGAAATTGCCTTGAACATAATATTTTCTAAATACATATTACAAAAGCTTGAACAAGCAAGATCGGAAAGATTGGGTATGGTTTGTGTTTAGGTTCATTGGAGTTTGGGAAAGTGTTTGGCTTGGTGCTTGGCCACCATTATTGGACCCTTGAGCACAAATCGGGTAGGAGATGGATGAGAGTGTTTAGGTGAATTCTATAAAAGTCCTATCATCCCTTCAAGTAGGCAAACCACAAGAAATTGCAAACTAATGACATGATATCCACAGTTGATGAATGTTCTATGGCTAGTGGTGCAAGTGATGTGATGAGACTTCAATGATGCACAACAAAATGTGAGATGTGTTTAGGAGTACAAAAAGAGAAACATAACCCTCATGGATTCGCTTTTTAAGGCACGTGAACTTAGGGTAGTCTTCACTAATAGACCTACACACTCACACAAATGGCCACCTCTACTTAAATCAAGAAAGTATGGGACTAACTCATGACGTGCATGCAATCTTAGATTGTCAATGATCACATGACAAAGGTATCAAACCAAGCAAAATATGCTCATTCATGGCCTATATCGCACAAGTTTGGCAAAAATTTTGTTCCAAAAATTTTATTTTTACAAAAGAAATAAAGTCAAGTAAAGTCAAGTCATTCACATCCATACCCCCAAACCTAAATCCAACATTGTCCCCAATGTTGACAATGAGGACCCGGCAAGGAAGGCGCCCAAAAAATTTATCAACACAAAGTCATGCATAAAGTCATGTGCAAAATATCCAATGAAGCACAATAAAATTCCCAAAAGTAGATAAGAAACATGCATAAGCAACTAAAACTAAGTCTGAAAAATTAAACTAAAATCCAACTAAAAGTAAAGTAAAGTGCTAAAATGCCCAAAAGTAAGTGCGAAACTAAAACTGAAATAAGTCATGGAAAACGGATGAACAAATCTCAATGTGCATCATCATCATGCTCTGGATGTGTTTGCTCATCCTGGGGCTCTAAGCTGGGGCATGCTCCACCACGACGCTCTGAAGCTGTGAATGTGCTCTCCCTCAGGACTGTGATCAGCTCAGCTATTTGTGTCTGTTGGTCCTTCTGTCTTGTATCAAGGTTGTGGCCCATGGGGGCGTCTGCTGAGAATACTCTTGCACCCAAGCCTCAAACCATGCCGGTCTCTACTTTGGAGGTGCGTCTGTGGCAGCTAGAACTGCCCTTGGATCCTCCTCATCATCGTTGTCCTCATCCCTGCCTTGCTGTTGGTGCAACACCCTCTGTCTCTTCCTCGACCCCAATGGTAGGAGGCGCTCCACATCCTGAGGTGCTGACAAGTCTCTGAAAGTTCTGGACTTACAGGGATCACCCATTGTGTAGTCCTCATCTCCATCCCGCTCAGGAACCCTTGCCTATGTGCACAAATCAGAGATCAGGCATGGAAAGAGAATAATTGACTTTTCTGTCTTTCCAGCTTTGGCGATTGCTAACTGGATCAGCTTTCCCACGTCCACTAGTAGCTGAAACTTGATGTAGTACAACAATTGAGCAAGCTCGAGCACGGTCTTCGTCTGCTGCTGTGTAGGCTTCAGGGAGTGAGACAGGAAGACTGCCCAAAATGCTAGATCTCTTTCCAATTCTGACTGGCGAAGGTCATGGTCTGTGTCCCACAAACCTCTGTTATCCATTTCCCTCCTGAGAGACTCAGCTAGTGTAGGATGGTACAGCTTGAAAATGTTGTTCCTCTGGATCCCGTCCGGAAGATCAGCATGTGCAGTGGTCCTATAGTACCGATTGATCTCTTGGGGACGAATGAATACGTCCACATCCCTAACTTTCACAGATTTCCCTTCTAGGTATTCGTTTGGGATCATGGACGCATAGAATTCCCAAACAATGCTCGTATTAGCATTTACGCGGGGCTTGGTGACAAATTGGTACCACCCCATTCCATCAACCTGCTGCCTAATGTCCTATCCTCCCACGTCATCCAAATCAGTGGCCCTATCAGGATGGATGGTTCTGGACCTAATGTTCTGGAGACGACCGACATACAGAGCGTTGCGTCGGCTGTGCTCATCAACCCTTCCCTTGCTTTTGCTCTTTTTGGGGGCCATTTGGAGGCTAAAAAATTCTTGAAGCCTTGAGAGGGAAGAGAAGGAGAAGAATGCACCTTGGAAGAGTTTTTGGAGAGTTTTGAGTAAGAAAATTGTATGGGGCTCGTGGGAGAGACAACCCTTTTACGACCTGATATCGCGCATTCTGCGGTCTAATTCGGCGGCCAGGCCACCGAATTTGACCGCAGAATTCCCCTTTTGGCCCAAAACACTGCCGTTTCGATAAGTGCTTCAATTCGGCGGTCGATGAATTATGCGGCCAGGCCGCCGATTCAAAACCGCCGTTTTGTGGTTTGGAGACCTGATTCAATAGGCGGTTGATTTATGCCCGCCGTTCTAACCGCCGTTTGTTGGCAGAAACTTCTGTTTTCATTCTGCGGTTTCATTTGGCGGTCAGGCCGCCGAATTCACCCGTCGATTGCTAAAAATTTGTCAATCTTCATTCTGCATTCTTTCATTCCAACTGCACACTACACAACACTCATCAAGCAAAAAGACACCCCCAAACCTGTCTTGGATATGGTTTCCAACTCATTGGTTCAATAAGTTTTCATAAACTGATATCCAAAACAAATTAGGGGATAATTTCACAAAATCCTTAAATTTAACAATTGACAAAACAAAATGTACAAAATAAAATCTATCTAAGTGGGATGCTTTTTGCTAAACTCATCTAGAGGTTTTGTTCAATGGATCACCCTCATCCTTTCAAACCCAAATTTGTTTCACTACCCTCACCTTCCTCCAAGTCAAGTTATTATGCCTTGTGCAACTTATAACAAATTATAGCACAGAGTGTATAAAACTAATAATCTAAAGGGGGGTGAATAGATTTTAAACGATATTACCCAATTTTCGCGATTAGTCAATTTTACGAAAATTCCCCAACTAGACAATATAAACAACAAGTGTAATATGGTGCGGAAATATAAACGACACTTGAAGTTTTAGGTGGAAACCCTCACGGGAAAAACCACGGGCTGGTAAGTGCGCCACACTCGAACCTCGAATCCACTAATTGTGATAACGTATACAACCTAATCCAGGTTTGACGGCCTAATCCCGGCCAATATCCCGCTACCACTACCCGCATGCCTGTAAAAGTGGACCTAGTCCAATTTGCTCATGTGACCACCTAATCCCGGTGTCCGACCTAATCCCGGTCTATCACACAAGACTTACTTCTTCGAAGAGATCAAACCCTAAGTGAATATGCAATGATATCCAAATATGCAAGAAGTGCTAGGGTACACTAAATGCTTATCTAGGATTATATGATGTCAATAAAATCAATCCTAGATATGAAAATAGCTATATGACATGGCATACAACTTTAGCTAAGTAAAGGATAACCAATCCTAGATACAATAGCTATCAAAAATAATCTCAATCATTTTAATGAGATCAATTAGCTAGATGTTAGATAAACATGAAAACCTAGCTATCACAAATAACCCAATCAACACATAATCTCAATCTTATATGTAAAAATTAATCTAAACACATACAAGTAATATATGAGATAAAATTGATAAGTAAAAACACTAATTATGTAAGATAATAGTGTTTAACATACCATACCATGTGTGTTGAAGAAGACCCATGCATTAGCACATACTAGATGATGCTAGATGATGCTTAGATGATGATTTATGCGTGTGGAAATAGGTTTGTGTGATTAAAGATGAGTTCTTTAAAAGATTTTCTCTCTTGAAAGATATTCTAAGTTAAAGAGATGATTTTGAACTCCTTGGTCGACCTAAGAAGAAAGAGGCATAAATATAGAGTGTCAAAAAGAAGTGACATCGTTTTGAAAAAAAGACGCCTGATTTTCTTCTAGGTCGCCATTTGTACAAATGGCGACCTCATGGCGACCTACTGTAAAACTTCATGGTCGCCATGGCGACCTCATACCTGATTCTCATGGCGACCTCATACCTGATTGGTTTTTCCAAGTATAACATTCTATCGCCATGGCGACATCACCAAAGGGCGACAATGCCCTGTTTCCACTTTGTGCACAATATGCAAGTGTGCAAAGTGGTGAATCCTAAAGAGAAGCCAAGGGCATTCTCCGAAGGCAATCTTCGCGCAAGACAAGCACACCAACGTGAACGCGCGGACGTTTCCGAACCATCTTCGGGAAATGAATTATACCACACTTAAAGCTAACATACATGAAGTGCAAGTGTGAGAATTGAATGCATCCTAATACCTAACATGTCATGGCATTATCATAGAACAAGATGCAATCAATTCAACATGCATGAATAAAATTCATGGCTTTGCATCCTAATGCCTAAACATAACATGGCATTTCAATAAACTAGATGCAATTAAATAAGCATGCATGAAGAGATATTCAACAATTATGAATGCACACATATGAAAACACACAACATATAAGTATAAGAAATATGCATGAGTTGTGAGTGTGTGCAACTATGATCTCTTCAAAGCATGTAAGCACTAGAATTTACCTTTGGTGCTTCTTCTCTTGAGGTCTTGAGAGGGCCATTGAACTTTCACCAATTCTTAAGCTACCCTTACAACAAGCCCCACATGTGGTTTGTCCACGAAATAAGCCAATCAATAATTGGGAATCCTTACAATCTCCCCCTTTGGCTATTTCGTGACAAAACCACCACTCACATTAATCCTCACAAAAAAAATAGAAACTAAAGGGATTTTCTACATTACAAAGAGATGATAAAAAGCTATATCTTCAAGTCTTCAATCTCTTGTAGAACAATCAATCCTTCAAAACAAAGTTTCTATACTTTCCAATACAAGTATATGTGAGATTAATCATGTGAGATAAAACAAGCATTTGCAATAAGAATTTAAGCACAACATCATGCAATGTATGTGAAGTGCCCGCCTAGTTAAGACGGTATAAACGCCCCTCTTAGCAAAAAGGCAAATCCGAGGCACCAGGATAACTGGAAAACTACTCGGAAGCGCTGCCAGAAAGACTGGTGAGATGCGCAGCTGTGTTGGTTGGTACACGTACCCCAACGATTTGGCAAAACCTTGCACAGACAAAACCGGGAGACATCCTAGGTGACATGTGCAAGGGCCTTAGCGTATGGTTGTGGTGAGCCTCGACGTAACGCTAGGGCAAAGTAACTTCAAACATAAGGCTGTATTAATTGATTGACAGTTAATAAGACACTCGGCTCAAATTCACGAACGCCAGTTAAATAAGATACTCAGCTGAACTAATTGATTGCCAGTTAAATAAGATACTCGGCTGAACTAATTGATTGCCAGTTAATAAGATACTCGGCTCAAATTCACAAACCAGTAAATAAGATACTCGGCTCAAATTCACAAACCAGTAAATGAGATACTCGGCTGGAGTAAAGGGTTCAGAAAATCCTTAAGATCAGAGACAGCCGAATACAGGCTTTCAAATAAATTATACTCAATACAGATTTAGTTCATCTCATTTATGTATTTATCATGCAGGGAGTTAGAAACAGCGGAACAACATAAGAATAAAGATTCATATAGATATGAGTAAAGGCGAATACAAAGATCATTACAAAAATAACCAAATAAAAGATCAAGAAGACGGCGCTTGCGGTTGTGAGCTGTTCCCGCTGACGCTCGGGTCAGGCTTCATTACATACTCACTCAGGAGGCTATCATCAGAGGGCCACACGATCACATCTTTTTCTTCATCATCTATCCAGGCACTATAGTCAGTCCCAGGGACGGGCACAACGTCAGGATTCTCACCGTCAATCCCCGCTTTCAGACAAGCGTGAAAAGTAGAGAAGGAATCGGTAGTGGGAACCTCCAGATGCATGGGATGTGGCACCTTACCTTTACTCCGACAATATGCTCGCCACTCTTTCATCTGGATCCGAAGAGACTCCAGAGACGTATCCACATGCTTCTTAATTGAAAGGCTCTAGTTGGCCCTGGCCCGGTCAGTTGCCCTATTCTTCATTTTGAAGAACTCCCCAGTCGAGACCATCCCCCGTTGAAACTCCTGGAGAAGCAAAGCATCATAGGCCGGAGATCTTTTAAAACGATTGACCCCCTGTATATCCAAGTCCAGCTTAGCTTCCTTCGACAGGGATTTGACTGTCAAGGCCTGACGCTCCAAGTCTTCGATTCGACGCTCATAAGATGATTTAGCGTCTTCAGCGTTTTGCTCGGCCTGAAGCAGAGCATCCTAAGTAGATGATAACTGATCTTGCAAAGTCTTAACCTCCTCAGCAGCGAAAGATGCTTTCTGTTCAGCCTCCATTTGACGCGCCAAACACTGATCTAGGAGCACCTGATTTGACTTGGCCCCTTCATGACAAGCTAGCTCAACCCGAGCACAGTGATCTTTGCTCTCCTTTAGTTGGGCCTCTAGCCGCCTTATTCTTTCTGCCTGGGCTTCACCGGCCTGGCAAGCCTCTGACATCTCAGCCACCATCTGCAGTTAGGTTATGAAATAAAATGAAAGTGAGAAGACAGAATCACAGAATGAGGAAACTGATTTAAAAGCAAACTTACATAGGAGGCACTATTGAAAAAGTTATGCAAACGGCTTGCTGAAGGGCAGACCCTGAAGCCACTCCAGCTGTCCTCCCCTATGTAAGCCCGGCCTGAAGCCATGGCCCTCAACATAGTCTCGGGGGTAGGTTCGCCAGCTTGGGTCGATGGGCTTAAGCCACCAACACTAGCTTTTGGGAGCCCCGCAGTCGATGTTGCCTAAGGAGAGTTGGTGGAACCACCGGCATTGCCCTTGACCTGATCCCGTGGAGGAGTCCCAATCATTGTCCTCCCAACCTCAGCTTCCCAATCGTGTGATTCCATTTGTCGGGCGAGGAAAAATACCGAGGGACCTTGCGTGTCACCCGATTACCATTAAGATCGAAACTAATCGATTGGCCCCAGTGTTTACCCACGAAAAACCAACTGTTATTCCAGAAATTATTTAAAGAAGGGAAGCCCCAAACAAATCCTTTCATCTTCTCGTCCGTGGCCAGTTCGACTTCACCATTGACCATCACGTCTTTTGGTATCCAGTTCTCGGGCTGGGTCGAAAGAAGGAAATAAACCCCAGATTTCCCCAAATACCTCAACGAATAAAAATGCCTAATTTCGCGAGGGGTGGGAGGTGGCCGTTTCATCCTATGCCACATGTGCCACATGCACATTAAAATCCGATAGCTGTTCGGAGTCAGCTGTGTCGGAGCAAGCTGAGCCTCAGCTAAAAACCAAGTAATGAAAGGCTGAAGAGGAAGAGTAACACCACAAGTAAGCATTGCCCCATAGATTGCCACCTAGCCGGGTGGGGGCTTCCATACAGCTCGGCCGTCAGTAGGACTTAGTGAGATGACGCCGTCGTCTAGATCAAACCGTCGCTTGTATTTGTTAAGCTCCTCAGGACCGACCACATTTGGCTCGATGTCATAAGCACACACCCGCTCGGGGAGAGAAAATAATGCGAGCCCCCCTGTGCGCTTCTTTAATGTCATTCTCAACAACTCTCTGGGTCCCGATTCGGCTTTCCCGGGAGTAAGAATCCTTGTAGATTTTGGTCTGACTCTTCTTCTTCCCCATTCGTTTCCACGGCCGAGTGTCACCACAAACAAAGACAGAAGGATCTGATTGAGCTTCAGGTTGATAAGACTCAGGTTTTGAAGAGTCAGAAGAAGCAGAAGGGACTTCAGAAGCAGGTGGGACTTCAGAAGCAGGTGGAACTTCAGAAGTAGCAGGGACTTCACGGAAAAGCCCGGAAATATCGGCGTCTAAGAAGTGAGGCTGATTGAAAAGAGGATCTCCCAGTAACCTGTGAACAACCGTGGTAGTGAGAGCATCGTTTCGTTCAATAGCAATCATACTAACAGTAAAAAGACGGTGCCTAGCTACAGGATCCATGAGAACTAACCTTGATATATCGGAAGATCGGAGATACACGAACTACAGAGGAATGATCTTTAAGTAAAGGTCTAGAGGGTTGAGACAGAATATCTCGACAAAGCAAGACCAAGAAATGTCTAAACTCAAAGCAGGTTGAAGAAGAAATTGCAGTTTTTTATGAATTTCCCTAGAAATACAACAGATGCAGGCAAACTTTTCTCTCGAAGAAAGAAGAAAATGGCAGAATAAAAATAGGTGAAAATCTTCTTTCAAGTACAATGTTTATATAGGCCATGTATCAGGTTCGAAAAATCGAAACCCTAGAAAGGGTAGGTAGAGAAGGGGGAAAATAGAGAGACGGGGGTAGTGACGTGGGCTGTACGCGAACGAGCAGAAGGGTCGTGTCCCATAAATACCCTATACCACGACCAAGCAAGAGCAGACAGGTGGCAATCGAAGAAAGCCTTGGGCCGTCAGAAAGTCAGTATGTCACCATCAAGAGATTTCTGAATGAGGGGCGGATCAAACACACGCGGACATAATTAAGACACGTCATTAATGCTTCGAATCAAACGAGGATGTTGAAACCCAACATTAATGCAGAAGACGACAAACAAAAACAAGTCATGAGAAAAGAGGCAAACGGAAGTTATATATTTGTCTCGAGAAAGCCGGACCTAGTGTATTCGCCTCAAATATTTAAGAGGGTATTGTTATAGGTAAAAATCGTCACAAAGGACACGTCATCACCATAAGAAGCCACGTAAGCAGGAGTCAAAAGAAGTCAACTCAAAGGGGCAAAAATTCCCCAAGGTAACTTACTCGGCTAAAACTAAAGCAGTCCGATCACAAACGAATAGAATCGGCTCGGGCAACAAAGCCTGCTCGGGCATGCTCGGGATTCGATAAAAAAGATAGTCACCAGCATTCATGTCCCAAACACCGGCAGAATCAACAACCAGCATCCCCACAATAAACAACGGTGCGGATGCCCAGAGTTTAACAAGGAAACAAATAGGTTTCCCGCAAATAAAGGAGAAAGAATCCGGCCCAAACTCGGATTCAGCCAAATCGGGAAACAACTACACTCAAGAAGGAAACAGAATCCGTTTAGGATTGGACAAATCGCCCAAGACTTGGGCACAACGACACCAAACCATAGCGGCACCCACAAACCATAGTAGCATTATGTATAAAATACCCTGTAACACACAAAACAAGGGGTATGTGAGAATTAGGAAGAGAGATCAGAGTGTGTATTCAATAACAACTTTTATAGTGGATTTGACTTTGTTGCTTAGGCGACAACCCATGGATGTTTCTCCGACCATCTGAGTTTTACCACGTATTTTTTGTTCATTATTGCTAATACTTTGTAGTGTTAATTTCCATCATTCTCGTTCATAAACTTGATATCAAATCGTTGATTGAGTGACTATGAAAAATCACCGTCAACACTACGCAACATCAATTCTTACTAAAATAAATCCCGATCAAATAAAAAAAATAAAGAATAAAAAATAAGTTTGTTCACATCACTTTGCTTGAAGTCTAATTGACTTCCTTGGTGGTTGACCTAGATTCGTAGCATTTGTTTGAGCTCTCTTTGTACCCCTGGTATTCTTTATGTGGCGGGCTTTCTTTAGCTTCTCCTCCGATGCACCAACTGGAAGAGGAGCTACATGCAACATGGGGGCATCAACATCTTTCTGAAGGGCTTTTTCTAAGTCTTTGGCCACGTCTTCTACTTGTGTCCCTAAATTGACATTTGCTGTACCCTCAGTCTGCTATTCCTCCACAGCAGCATCTTTGCCTACAAATTATATTGTAATATAGCAACATTACATATCGTAATATAGCAACATTACATATCGTGTCAGGGGAATTGAAAGTAATACAATAAACGCTCGGTGTGTATGATAAATATATCTAGAAGGGGGGGGGGGTGAATTGATTTTAAGCTTTATTACCCAATTTTCGCATGCAAGTCAATTTTACGAAAATGCCCCTACTAGTCAAAGATACAAGCAAGTGTAATATAGTGCGGAATTTAAATAACACTTGATGTATACGTGGAAACCCAACCACTGGGAAAAACCACGGGCTGTTTAATGTGCCACACTCGAACCTCGAAATCCACTAATTGAAATGGAGTTTACAACCTATGTAGACCTCGTCTAACACTCCGGTCAATAACCCCCCACTTCTACCACTCATGCCTTTAAAAGTGGCTCTAGTCCAATTGCTTGAGGCCTAAGCAATCTTAGCCTCAAGACTTAATTCTCAATGAAGAGATTATGCAACCTATGTGAATATGTATAAATATTCAAATAACAAACAAGACTAGGTAACCTTAGATGCTTATCTAGGATGATGATATAATCAATTTAAATCAACCCTAGATATCAATTGCTAAATGACATGTCAAATAGCTTAGCTAATCAAGATTAATCAAAAAACCTAATTAGCTATCACAATACAACACTCAATCAAATCATCACAATTAATTCTCTATTCTTGTATTTATCATATGATAAAAAACATACAAGTAAATTAAAAGAGAATAGCTTGATAGTAAAAATACTAAAATGAGATGAACTTAATCAAAATCTTACCAAGCAAGTTGTGATGATGCAAACCCATTCATGGATGAATGCAAGATGAACTTTGATGCACAAAGGAATGTATTTGAGTGTTTAAATGAGCAAACTTGGTTGTTTTTCTCTCAAAATCTCTCTTTAAAATATAGGGTTCTTGATAATCAAAGAGTCATATTCAGAACAAGAGAAAGTGAGATATTTATAGGCATGAAAAACAGAGCATGTGAAAAGACAAGTTTGCCCCTGAAATCGCACGATCGACTGTTTCATTCGGTGGCCAGACCGCCGTTTACAACTGCCGAATTGAACCCGAGAAGAACAGGGGAACAACGGCTGTTTCAATCGACGGTTTCAAAATCGCCGAACCAACCGCAGAATCAAACCGAGAGATTAAATCAATCAGGTATGATCGGCAGTTTCGAACGGCGGTCGGTGGCCACCGATCGTAACCGTAGAATCACTCCAGACCTTTCTGGACTGAAACGGCGGTTTTAATTTGGCGGCCAGGCCGCCGATCAAACCATCGATTCACCAGTGATGGTGAATCTAAAGGAGAAGCCAAGAGCATTCTCCGTGGGCGGTCTTTACGCAAAACCAAGCACATTCTAATGCATGCGCGGACGTTTCCGAACATTATTGGGAAACGAATTACTAAGATCATATACACACAACAAGATATCAATCAAAGTGCTAGTGTGTAAAGTGACATGTGAAGAGTATGCACACAAATGCAAGTATGCTAAGTGTGTGTGTGCTAACTAAATCTCTTCAAAGAAAAACTAAGCACTAGAGATTATACCTTTGGCGTGCTTGTCCCTTGAGGTCTTGAAAGGGCCTTCGAGTTTGAAGATCAATCACTAAACTACCCTGACATAATCAACCCCAACAAGTGGTTTGTCCACGAAATAAGCCAATCAATATATGAGAATCCTTACAATCTCCCCCTTTGGCTATTTCGTGACAAAACCACCACTCACATTGATTCCTCACAACATAATAGAAACTACGGGTCTACTATGATTTTCTACTTTACAAAGAGATATATAAAAATAATCTTGAAGTCTTCAATCTCTTGTAGAACAATTAATCCCTGAAAGCAAAGTTTCTATACTTTCCAATTCAAGTAAAATGTGAGATTAATCAAGTGAGAGCATAAACAAGCATTTGCATTCTTGAAACTTAAGTACAACAATAACATCATGCAATGTTTGATGAATGCAATGCTCCCCCTTAAAGGGTTACTCCCCCACAATGTATTGTCTCCCTAACATGCACAATTGCTACCATAATTTGCAACTCCCCTTACCACCATTCTACTCCCCCTTTTTGTCATGATATAGGCAAAGGAGTAGTCCCCAACCGGGTCACTTAGCAAAGAGAGATAGTAGCATACTATATACTTGCATAATCATATAATCCACTTTATGCAACTCAATCAATTGGAGAGAAACAAGGAGATTTATTTAAAAAAATATAAATGTGTGAATCAAAACATGCTTCGCATACAAGACATGTAGCATTCAAGTCCAAAATACAATGGTATTTGGCAAAGCAAATGACAAAGGTTTCTAATAAGAATTCAAACGAATTTCACCAATGTCATGAGAGAAGCAAGGATATAGAGTTTTCATTGATTTTAATAAATGAGCAATTATATCCATCTTTATAAGCCAAACATGTCATGAGCAACTTTGCACTCTATTTGATTTTTTCGGGAATGAAACCCGTATGATAGTAGACATGTTCAACAAATAAAGAAGGAGAGACATTTGGATTTTAAAATCCATTGAACGGATACAAGATCCTTTATTCAATTTGAGTGTTATAAGCTTTTTCACACAAGTTTTTCATTTTAGAATATGCAATCATCAATTCATGCTTTTTCATTATTCATTAGCATGTTATTAAAACTCATGCTTTTCAATTTTTAAGCATGTCATTAAGAATCATCATGTCATGGAGATAACTATAGGTCATTCAAATCATACTTCCTATGTAAATCTCCTAGTCCAAAAATGCATGTTTGAACATAAATATGACATGGATTGTAAACAAGCATGGTTTACACTTATTGAATTGAAAACATATATACAAATGTGCAACCAAGCTTACTCAAGCAATCAACAAAGAAGCATAAGATTTCTCAAATATTTGTATGCAACAAGTATGCATAAGCTCTCTTTGCTTGAGTTCCCCATATGGGGTCAATCACCATCCTTCATCAATGAAGGTCATGAGGTCCTATAGACCTCCCAAGTCCATTTGACTTGGTTGAACCTATTTGAGACTTGTTAGTCTCGTAGCAAGCGGGTTCATTTTTTCTTATCCACATAGATATGACATTTTTCTTCTTAGTGGTCAATGGTTCAAGAGTTCTAAAGATAATAGGATCATGAATATGAATTTTTTCTTTCCTATTAACATGCATTCTAGCTCTTATCATTCTCTTTTCAATCATGCTTTTGAATCTACATAATTTAATGAAATGAAAGCAATTTGGTCTGATGTGACCATCAATACCACAAAAGTGACATGTAGGGATGAATTTAGAAATCATACCATGTCCTTGAGCATGCATATGAGCCTTCCCATGACTTTGTGGTTGAGTGGGTTCAAATCTTCTTTGTTGTTGAACCGGTCTAGCGTGCTTCCATGGTTCATTTTGCATGATTGGCCTCTTCCCTTGATGAATTTGAGCTTGAGGGAAGTTAGGTTGAGGAACTTTTTGAGCTTGAGGTTGTCTCCTTGGAGCTTCCTTCACTTGTGCACTTCTTGAACATTGTCCTAGATCAATTTTCTTCCTAGGAGTGTGCACCGGCGAGGCTTCTATCTTGCCCAAACTCTTGACAAAGACGGTCTTGGTTGGAGTAGTGATCTCCTTGCTTTCTTCATACCCAATACCTCTCTTGTCTCAAAGGTTCTTTCCACTACCAAGAATGTGGTCAAGCTTCTTGGTGCTTGTAGTCATCCTAGTCAATGACTCTATAGCTTCATCAAGCTCTCTCTTCAACTCTTCTTCATTCCTCTTAGACATAGCTAGTTCATCCCTTAGCTTGTCTTCAATCATCTTGGATGTTTCCACTTGCTTACTCAAGTGGTCATTATGTGTTGAAAGCTCTAGATTTTCATCCTCTAAAATCTTCAACTTTCTATTGTTCTTCTTCAATGAATTTTCATACTTGACTATAAAGTCATGAACATCCATTTTCTCTACACTTCCATTTGTAGAGTTAGATGAGGAGTCATCTACACTTGAGTTATCTCCTCCACTCTCATTTTCACTTATGGAGTCATTTTCCTCATTAAGACCTTCACCTTGGTCTCTTGAGTCAATGAGAGCCATATCCCAATGAGTAGCTACACTTATCTCCTCTAGAGCTACTTATTCATCTTTTTCTTCTATGGGATCACTAGTCAAGGCTTTCTTACCAACAACTTTATCTTCTACACAAGTGGCCCCAAATGCCGTGTAGTCGATGGTAAGCTTATCATCACTTGATGACTTGTCTCCCTTTCCGGAGTCATCACTTTCACTCCAAGTGGCGGCCATCACTTTTTCCATCTTGTTCTTCAAATTCCCACAATCAAGTGAGATGTGTCCTATGCCGCCACACTCATAGCATTAGATCCCTTTCTTTTCGCTCTTCTCTTGCCTAGGCTAAAAATTCTTGAAGGGAGCCTTTTTCTTCAAGTCTTGGCCTTTGGATCCTAAACCTTTCTTCTCGAGTTTGACAAATTTCTTGAATTTTCTAAGCATCAAAGCCATGTCTTCATTCGAGTCACCTTTTTCCTCCTTCTCAACCTTGGAAGCTTTCAAAGCAATCCCTTTTTGCTTTTTAGAAGGTGAAATACTAGGAGCCTTCCTAGATTAATAGGTAAGGAGTCTTCCAATTACCTCACTCGGCTTCATATCCTTATATCCACTGTTTTCTTCTAAAGCCGTCACTTTTGCTTCAAACCTAGCGGGGAGAGACCTCATAATTTTTTGCTTGACTCTCTTATCCGTATAAGGGTCACCGAGTTGATGGCTTTGATTTACAATATCCATCAACTTGACTTCAAAGTCATTGAAGCATTCGTCCTCCTCCATCTTAAGCAACTCAAATTGCGTTTGAAGGACTTGAAGCTTGGAATCCTTGACAACATCGGTTCCTTCATGTGCAACCTCTAGGATATCCCATGCCTCCTTGGCTATCGTAGTGTTTTGAATAAGTTTGTACTGATTTTCATCCACTGCACATAGAAGAGCGTGGCAAGCCTTCCTATTCCATTTTGAAGTCTCAAACTCTTCAGTGGACCACTGAGCCTTAGGCTTGAGTACTTCTTCTCCACTACCCGTGGGAGTCATCTTAGGAGCCACATACCCATCTTCAATTGCCATCCATGCCCTATCATGGATTTGACACAAGTATGCCTCCATCTTGCCTTTCCATGAGGCATAATTCACACCGGTGAGGAGAGGAGGTCGTGTACTTGACGCACCCTCTTGGTTGCCATCGTATCCACTCATTATATAATGAATGAATTCAAATGAATGCAAAATGTACGAATGAGCAAAAATCACACAAAAGCAAAACACACAAAAAATGAGCTAGGATCACCTAAGTATATCTAGGAACCCGCTCTGATACCAATTGAAAGTAATACAATAAACACTCGGTGTGTATGATAAATATATCTAGAGGGTGGGGGTGAATAGATTTTAAGCTTTATTACCCAATTTTCGCATGCAAGTCAATTTTATGAAAATGCCCCTACTAGTCAAAGATACAAGCAAGTGTAATATAGTGCGGAATTTAAATAACACTTGATGTATATGTGGAAACCCAACCACTGGGAAAAACCACGGGCTGTTTAGTGCGCCACACTCGAATCTCGAAATCCACTAATTGAAATGGAGTTTACAACCTATGTAGACCTCGTCTAACACTCCGGTCAATAACCCCCCACTTCAACCACTCGGGCTTTTAAAAGTGGCTCTAGTCCAATTGCTTGAGGCCTAAGCAATCTTAGCCTCAATACTTAATTCTCAATGAAGAGATTATGCAACCTATGTGAATATGTATAAATATTCAAATAACAAACAAGGCTAGGTAACCTTAGATGCTTATCTAGGATGATGATATAATCAATTTAAATCAACCCTAGATATCAATTGCTAAATGACATGTCAAATAGCTTAGCTAATCAAGATTAATCAAAAAACCTAATTAGCTATCACAATACAACACTCAATCAAATCATCACAATTAATTTTCTATTCTTGTATTTATCATATGATAAAAAACATACAAGTAAATTAAAAGAGAATAGCTTGATAGTAAAAATACTAAAATGAGATGAACTTAATTAAAATCTTACCAAGCAAGTTGTGATGATGCAAACCCATTCATGGATGAATGCAAGATGAACTTTGATGCACAAAGGAATGTATTTGAGTGTTTAAATGAGCAAACTTGGTTGCTTTTTCTCTCAAAATCTCTCTTTAAAATATAGGGTTCTTGATAATCAAAGAGTCATATTCAGAACAAGAGAAAGTGAGATATTTATAGGCATGAAAAACAGAGCATGTGAAAAGACAAGTTTGTTCCTGAAATCGCACGATCGGTGGTTTCATTCGGCGGCCAGGCCACCGTTTACAACCACCGAATTGAACCCGAGAAGAACAGGGGAATAACGGCGGTTTCAAAACCGCCGAACCAACAGCAGAATCAAACCGAGAGATTAAATCAATCAGGTATGATCGGCGGTTTCGAACGGCGGTCGGTGGCCACCGATCGTAACCGCAGAATCACTCCAGACCTTTCTGGACTGAAATGACGGTTTCAATATGGCGGCCAGGCCTCCGATCAAACCGCCGATTCACCAGTGATGGTGAATCTAAAGGAGAAGCCAAGAGCATTCTCCGTGGGTGGTCTTCACGTAAAACCATGCACATTCTAGTGCATGCGCGGACGTTTCCGAACACTATCGGGAAACGAATTACTAAGCACATATACACACAACAAGATATCAATCAAAGTGCTAGTGTGTAAAGTGACATGTGAAAAGTATGCACACAAATGCAAGTATGCTAAGTGTGTGTGTGCTAACTAAATCTCTTCAAAGAAAAACTAAGCGCTAGAGATTATACCTTTGGCGTGCTTATCCCTTGAGGTCTTGAAAGGACCTTCGAGCTTGAAGATCAATCACCTAAACTACCCTTACATAATCAACCCCAACAAGTGGTTTGTCCACGAAATAAGCCAATCAATATATGGGAATCCTTACAGGAATTACTCAAATTGGAAACAATATCAGTCCAATTTCTAAGTTCAACAATTCCTCATGACTTCATAAGAAAAACAATATATCACCAAATACACAGAACATTGTAAGGTGCCAAATTATTGGGAAAAATGAAATCTAAGTAGACTCTTTTAGTGTACAAAGGGAATATATGGGTAGGAAAACGAGAGCAAGATTTTTCAAGCAGTATAAAACAGTCTCACTGGTTTTCCTTTCCTATGTCTTTTTTTTTTGGGTCCTCTTGGTGGTGTAAAACAAAATGCACCTTCAACTATTTCGCTCTGGTGGTTGTTTCCAATCAAATTTCCACTCCTCGGTTGACTTGAATCTTCCTCTCACATTGAGTCCACAAAACCCTGTAACGTAAAACTTGTATCGTCAGACATCATTCTTGACGTCTGTATACCTTCCTTAGCGAGAGAGGAATTATCATTTCGTTAATTTAGAATCCCTTCAGCAAGGGATCCTTGTTGTTGTCATTCTCCAATATTAGTGTCATCATCACTTTTCGAATAACCATAACTGCTGCCCTCGCTAACCCTATTAGAAGGATCTGACTTTGACAAGGACTCAAACGTTCCACCTGTTTCATCTATTGGTTTGTTCAAATTCTCCCCACCTTTGTTCTATAAACAATACCAACATACTTATTTCGATAACAAGATGAATTCAAGTCGTAAATTAACATAACTGAAAAAACTAACAACTGAACGTACCACACCACCAGTTCTTTCGATCTTCACGACTTGATCATACTGTCCCTTAATGAGCAATTTGGTCATCCCATATATCATAGACAGTAGCTCATTAACTTGGTCAACGTGCACCTATAAGGCCAACAGTAATGCTATATAACAAACTACCTAGACAAATGTGGATTCATACTTCACAAGTCACACAAAAAACTAAACTACTCACATAACGATAGGGTGCAGGCACTTTTGTGTAGGGGTTGTCCCTCGGTATTTGCATTAGCACGCATGTGAAGTTGGAGTCTTTGCATTCCACGAAGGGGAGTTGCAAAGGTAGTAACTTGAAACGACCGATCAATTTGGGATCCAACACATCTTACTCAAATAAAAATACAACAATATCAAAAACATAGAAGCATGGACAATTAGAGGGTATACATTACATGTTAAACTAACCTCATCAACAGGGTAATGCTTGAACTTTATGTGTCGCTTTACGAAGTCCCTGTAGTTTCCTGCACCATCAACGTTTGGCTTCAAGAAATCAGAAGCATCCAAACCCCCCATCCACACCTTGGCCTCATCAGCAGTAATCGGGTAGTCCCCCAACATAGATGCTGGTGGGACTTTGGGTACACGTGGTGAAGTCAATCCCAAGCTTTGAACACTCACTCGCTCTCCCAAGTACCACGCATACCTACATGGCCCATCTAACAATATTCTACACTTGGTGGCTTGGAATGATTGCCGTACATAAGGAGGTAATTGTTTTTCAGCCTTACCCCATGGGTGCATATTTACTTGAAACAAAACAAAATTTTAACAATATTAATCGGAGCACAACAGGTAAACAGTTATGAATAATAAATTAAGATTTAGAGATAATTCCAACGGTGTTCAATGCTTTGCTTACATCCTTCAATTTCAGGTTCCTCAAACTATCCCTTATATCAACGTACTTTATTTTCTTCCTTCTACCCCATCTCAAGGCCCGAGGGTAAGTTTTATCATCTCTCAAGCATTTCACTGAGTCTGCAATTGGTTTGATATACTCACAAGCCCACACCTGCATATATAGCAACCAACACAACCATAAAGAATATAAAAAGGATAAAGAAACATGATGCAATCACTAAAATTTAAAATACAATATGTAGAAATCATTACCTCCTAAGCCTGGTAAAAACCACTCGTAATGTGATTCCCTCTGGTAACAGCATCCATGTTTCTGCACAAAGTTGAAAGGCCATCCCCACCCCAATTGTACAAACTTATTGAGGACAAGTCCTTCAGGTTGGGCATGTAGTACAGATAGGCTGCCCCAGCTTTGTCGCACAATAAAGTGTTGCAAAGCAATGCGATTATGAACACCCCTTAATCTTGCAACATCTTCCTCGCCAATTTCCTCCCCCCCAAATCCTGTATAAGCATTATACAGCTCTGAAAAAGTAACCCTCTTCTTTGCAATATTCGCCATCGACTCTCCAAACTACTTGATGAGCTCATCTCTCTTCTTGTAAACGTCCATGTCGTACTCAAGAGGCTTTCCACAAACTGGTATGCCCATAATTGCACTGAAATCTATCGGGGTCAACGTCATCTCCTCGATTTCATCAAAGTGGAAGGTATGTGTGGTATCCCACCACCGGTCGACTAGGCCCATGATAATTGTTCATTTTCTGCTTGATAAATCCTTTCCCAAAACCTTCATAAACTCGCCAAAACCAGCTTCAGAAACCTTCTTCTTCACAGGGTCATGCAATTCTTTGTACCAGGATTCGCAAAATGAACGATTTTCGCAGCCCCTTATTTCCTTGTCATGAGGCTGTGTGTCAATGAAAAAATTATTTGAAAACCTACCGACAAAGTAGTATACTCGTTATCGTACAATGGTTTTTTCAAGCACAAGAAAAAAACGTATAGCAATCTAGTTACCATACAGTAACAAAAAAATGACTGTATGATCGTCATTTGATCGTCATTCACAGCAGACAGATCATAAAAAAATACATATGGCATTCAAATATAATACAGTATAATTAATGATTGTATGATCGTCATTCAAACAGTATAAACATCAAAATACAACATTAACTTAACATGGAAATTCTTGTCAATTCCCAATAGTAATAGTTGCTTTCGAAATGAAAAACTGAAATGTACTGATCACGAGAAATTTTCTCACATCACATATTTCCCTATATAAAAAACAATTATCCAATTAAATGAACTTACCCTTAGCATTATGTGCAATTCATGATCCACATGGAAGTGATTTTTTGTAACATCACGAGTTCGCAAAGGCTTCCACGAATTGATTTTGTAACACGCGGGACGATACCCATTCGGACTATCTTCATTATACAATCCTTCACATGCTATTCATCATGATCTTCTCCGTGTGAAGGTTCAAAGGTGGTTTCAAGCACTCTATTATTGTAAGGTTCCCATTTGTTGATTGGCTCATTTCGTGGACAAACCACATTTTGGGGTTCTTTGTAAGGGTAGCCTAGGTATCAGGTTTATTGTTCGAAGCCCTTTGAAGACCTCGTATTGATAAGCACCGAAGGTATATTTCTTTGTGCTTACTTATCTTGAAGAGATAGTTGCACACACTCACAACCCATGCATATGTTTAATACTTGTATGTTGTGTGTCTTATTTTTGTGCATTAATGTTCATTAACATCTCTTCTTGCATGTTAGTTTGTTTGCATCTTGCATATCCAATTGCCTTGTCATGCTTAGACTTAGGATTGCATTGTTGCATTGGGCGCTCCCAAAAGCGCTCTTCATTGAGCGCTGTTCAGATCTGATCGATTTAATTCGGTCGCTGTTGGGTTGCTGTACAGGCGCTGTACAAAGCGCTCTACGTACAGCGCCACTCTGTTTTCCCGTGAGAACAGAGTTGGGGCGCTGTACAAGCGCTGTACATAAGCGCTCTACGTACAGCGCCCAAGGCAAATATGATGCCAACTTATCAAAACGACCACACCTTGATTTGGCCCCTTATATATATGTCACTTTGACTTTAGGTCAATCAAGAGAGTTCATATTCAGATTCCATACTTAGGATATTTTTCAAAGAGAAGAAAAATTCCAAAGAACTCATTTTTAGTTTACTCAAACACTTTTTCATGATCATCAATCATCATCTAGCATCATCCTTGATCATCTAGATGTCTCTTTGCATGGATTCTTCATCATACTTTGCTTGGTTAGCTTTTCACTAATATCTTACATATTTTGTGTTTTTCTTAACAAGCAATCTCAATTTATTACTTGTATGATTTTCATATATCTTTTGATACAAGATTGAGATTAGTGTGATGTATGTTTGAGAAGTTGTATTGTGATAGCTAATTAGGTTTTGTGCTTAATCTTGATTAGCTAAACTATTTGATTGAACATGTCATTTAGTTTTTAATATCTAGGATTGTTCTAATTGCATATTAATCATCTTAGATAAGCATATAGGGTTTCCCTTGCTCTATGTTGCATTTGAATATTCATATATT
Organism: Acer yangbiense; assembly: GCA_008009225.1. NCBI lineage: Eukaryota > Viridiplantae > Streptophyta > Magnoliopsida > Sapindales > Sapindaceae > Acer > Acer yangbiense. The sequence continues at coordinate 20,066,048 of CM017770.1, read as the reverse complement.
CACTTAGGGTTTTATTCTCTTCATTGAGAAAGTAAGTCTTGTGTGTAGCTTCCGGGATTAGGTTGCTTAGATCGCAAGCAAATTGGACTAGGTTCACTCATACAGGGATTAGGTAGGTGTGTGATTATTTTTGGGATTAGGTTGTAATCGTTTTACACATTTAGTGGATTCGAGGTTCGAGTGTGGCTTACTTACTAGCCTATGGTTTTTCCCGTGAGGGTTTCCACGTAAAAATCAAGTGTTATTTAATTTCCGCATTTTATACTTGATTTATTGCTTTATCTATTTAGGGGTAATTTCGTAATTTTGACTAACACGAAAAATTGGGTAAAAAGCTTAAAATCTATTCACCCCCCTCTAGATAGTTTTATACACACCGTGCTATAATTTGTTTCAATGTCGTGGTATTATAATGATTAAGAAATCCCTATAAAACACATAATTAAACTCCTGCCACAATGGCTCAATGTTGATTGCTGACTTAAACAAACATCATATAATATAACAAAATAAGAAAGAAACAAACAACACACAAATATAACACAACATAAATAAATTTCGGGTAATAAATCGACAATTAATGCCAACGATTTGGGTTTTTTTTATTTTTTTTTATTTTAAATTTATTAGGACAAATAAACCCTAAATGTAATCTTTAGTATGAATAAGTAAATATTTACTCACCTCTTCAGAGTGAAAATCTAAGCAGCGTCAAATTTCTTAAGCCCTGAGACCTTTCACAAGATTTGCGAAGATAAAGAATATGTTGACTGACACGAACACGATGAAGCTCTTTTTATTTTTTATTTTTTTTAAATTTTGTTAGGGTTCCAATTAACTGTGATAAACTTATAACCCAAAAAGACCTTTCGCGCTTCTTAATAACTCAAAAAGTTATACTTACAAGATTGCCCTTAATAAAAATTTATTGCCACTACTACAAAAATGTTAAAAGACATCACTAGAAATCACTAAAAGAAATCGGTTTTTGGTAACCGATTTTAAGAAAGCTTTTAGACATCGGTTTTTATAAAAACCGATGTTTTAAAAATTACAGTTTCAAAAGACATCGGTTTTTAAGAAAACCGATATTAAAAAAAAACGTTTAGACATCGGTTTTTATAAAAACCGATGTCTTAAATTTTGCGTTGAAAAGACAACGGTTTTTATAAAAACTGATATTAAAAACAAGCATTTAGATATCGGTTTTTATAAAAACCGATGTGGATTCAAAAACAAAATTCTGCAATGCAAATCTGACCTACGTCCACATTTAAGTGCGCATCTCTAAAAATACTCAACATTATTTGCTCAACTTTTGACACAAGAAAGTAGACATGCAAACAAACACTTTTAAATCAGAAAATATTCCAAAAATCAATTTGGAAAAGTGTGAAAATGAGCGATGAAAACAGCTCACTCGCGGATTCGCGAATCGCTTCTAACCTTTGACTGAATAATTGATCATAACTTTCAAAATACCGCCCAGAATTTTATGTTCTTTATACCGTTGGATTTGTATAGAAACATTGAAGAACCCAACATGGACAAAAAAATTTATTTCCTTGCCAAAAGATACAGTTTTAAGGAAAGAGTTTGCACAAAAATATCTCCAATCGCTTCAATTCTGACCTTTGACTAAATAATTGATCATAACTTTCAAAATACCACCTGGGATTTTACATTCTTTATACCGTTGGATTCGTATCAAAAAATTGAAGAATCCACCATGGGCAAAAAAAATTATTTCGTTGCCAAAAGATACAGTTTTAAGGAAAACTTTTGCACAAAAATATCTCCAATCGCTTCTGACCTTTGACTGAATAATTCATCATAACTTTCAAAATACAGCCCGGAATGTTACGTTCTTTATACCGTTGGATTCGTCAAAGAATCCAAAATGGACGAAAAAATTTAATTTGTTGCCAAAATATATAGTTTTAAGGAAAAAGTTTGCACAAAAATATCTCCAATCGCTTCTAACCTTTGACTGAATAATTGATCATAACTTTCAAAATACCGCCCAGAATTTTACGTTCTTTATACCGTTGGATTCATATCGAAAAATAGAGGAATCCAACGTGGATGAAAAAATTTATTTCGTTGCCAAAAGATACAGTTTTAGGGAAAAAGTTTGCACAAAAATATCTCCAGCAGAAAACAAAACCACATAATAAAAAATGAAATGAAAAATAAACCCACCAATAAAATTTATTTAATATATATATGTTTGTAGTAGAAATTAGAATTTTGATTAGTTGAGTAAATTTAAATTTATCAAACAAGTTTTTTTTTTATTTTTTTATTTTTTTATTTTTTTTTATTTTTATTTCTAACAACTCATATAGGTTATATATAAATTTTGTGCAATTGTTAACACATCCAATCTTGTAGTCAGGCGGTAAAGGCTTACCACTTTGACTTTGAGGTTGCAAGTTCGATTCTTCATAATGACAATTAATTGTCATTATTATTAGAGGTGGGGTTGGCCGGACGGTAGAGCAGGCCGGCGATGGTGGGATTAATTTTTGTAATACATCAATTTTACATCAAGGTTTTTAAATCGGTTTTAACTAAAACCGATGTCTTTTCTCCTGGGTTTTTAAATCGGTTTTAAGTAAAATCGATGTCTTTTCTCTTGTTTTACATCAGTTAAAAACCGATGTCTTTTGCGCTTTTTTCTAAATCACTCAAAAAGACATCGTTTTTAAAAAATTCAAAAACCGATTTCTTGCATATAAAAAAACCAATTTCTTTTGTATTTTTTGTAGTAGTGTGCTTGCTTGCTAGATCCCGGCGTTACTTTAAAATCGAATTATGACATATTTGTATAGGGAATTGGTATGTTATTTAATTTTTTTGATACAATCCCGCCAATGTAATTGCCAAATGCATGTTCAATTGATTACCCAACTAAAACATATAATTATGATTATTTTCAAATTGAAAGATATTTAAATTTTTTCCACCAATTCCTATCTTTCACGCTAACCAATAATCATCAAATTTCGTTTGCCGATAAACATTCTTTGCATAGTCTCTGAAAGCTTTGAATCCATTTACATGACCTACAGTAAAAAAAAAGTTTGTAAATCGCCTATGTTGTATACCGATTTTGGGAAGATTTTTTTCATAACATGGTCTTGGTCTTGATCTTGAACCAACTTTTTCATCGTTGGCTCGAAAGCTGTTCCCGTTCCTGTAGAAAGGACATATGCCAACCATCTCTCCTTTCTACGAACACCTTGTATCCGCCATACACTTTTTATATGGTTGTACACTTCTCTTGATGTTGTTTAGTTGTTATGCTCAATTGAAATAATTTTGAAGTAATTTAACGAACTTATAGGTTTCCAAAAGAGTAATGCTAGATGTACCTATCTTTGCATAGTCCAAAACCGAACAATGGTCACAAACACAAGTCAATAGTTTGTAGCATATGTAACATATAATTACATGGTAAAATGCGTGACCATAAAAAAATAGTTTTGATCGTTGGTAAATGACGTGGCATATTAACGTAAAATAGTCGATAGTTTTTGATCCATTGGGATGAATACTGTCCCATTTTAGTTCGAAAAAAACAATCTTTGCATAGTCCATAACCGCACAACAAGCACAAACACAGGTAAATAGTTTGTAGCATATGTAACAAATAATCACACTGTAAAATGCGTGACCATTACAAAATAGTTTTATGTAATGTCTGATAACAAAATTTAAAAATGAGTCGTTGGTTACCAGTCACGCATTACAATAGATTTCATGAAACTGGAAATAAGAAACACAATTCATATTCATAGGTAACTTTAAAAACAATCACACTTTAGAAAGCGATCAATAATACAAATCAGACGCCATTGTCCAAAATAGATTGAGTTTGTAGTGGACTAAGCTTTTCCCATTCTCCATTTGGTTGAACCATCATCATATAATCTTGGAAGAGCTTAAAGCCAGCCCTATGACCTGCGTTATAATGATGTTGAATATCTCAAATATGTAATTCTGAAGTCTAGAAAATCTTCCAAGAGGTGTCCGTGGACATCCTTTCATTCATGACCTTATATTTTTCCTCTAGTACTCCAACATGGCAATTAATTCGAATGAATTCAGCGAGAACATCTTCGGCAACTAGATCAGACATATTGGTTGTTTCCTCGGTAGTGGATGGTGATGGCTTTTTTGTTTCTTGATTGAAAAAAGAGTAGTTTTCGGTTTTTTCAGCAGAGGTAGGTGATGAGTATTGGCATTCCATTCTCTAGATTAGAGAGAAATTTCAAATAATAAAAAATAATTTAGGTGGAGTCGTTAACCTAGTGAATTGGCAACCCACATTTATAGAGAAAACCAATTTACACCCATGACCTATTTCTAATGTAAATCGATTTAATGTTTACTTTTATCATTTGCGTAGGAAGCAAGAAGTAGGCAAAGAAGGGATAACGAATTGACCAATTACGCGTATAACAGAGTATTAATTACCGATACATTGTTATCAGGTAGATGATCATGCATTAGGCAATTAGTGATTGTATATACGAAATGGACTCTATTTGTTTATGTTTACTGAAAAATTAATTTATTGGTTGCTGACTTGCTGGATCCCGGTGTTAATTTAAAATCGAATTATTACATATTTGTATAGGGGATTGGTCTGTTATTTAATTATTTTGAATACAATCATGCTAAAGTAATTGCCCAATGCATGTTCAGTTGATTACCCAACTAAAACAGATAATTATGATTATTTTCAAATTGATTATTTTCCACCAACTCTTGTCTTTCACGCTAACCGAAAATCGTGCATTGGGCAATTAGTGACAGGTTTAAAAAAAACAAATGAAATTACTTTTGTGTCCCTAAATGAACCGTTGGAAACCAAACGATGACATATTTGTCATAATATGTCATAATTTAAAATCGAATTACAACATATTTGTATAGGGGATTGGTCTGTTATTTAATTATTTTGAATACAATCACGCCAAAGTAATTGCCCAATGCATGTTCAGTTGATTACCCAACTAAAACAGATAATTATGATTATTTTCAAATTGATTATTTTCCACCAACTCATGTCTTTCACGCTAACCAAAAATCATGCATTGGGCAATTAGTGACAGGTTTAAAAAAAACAAATGAAATTACTTTTGTGTCCCTAAATGAACCGTTGGAAACCAAACGATGACATATTTGTCATAATATGTCATAATTTAAAATCGAATTACAACATATTTGTATTGGGGATTGGTCTGTTATTTAATTATTTTGAATACAATCACGCTAAAGTAATTGCCCAATGCATGTTCAGTTGATTACCCAACTAAAACAGATAATTATGATTATTTTCAAATTGATTATTTTCCACCAACTCTTGTCTTTCACGCTAACCGAAAATCGTGCATTGGGCAATTAGTGACAGGTTTAAAAAAAACAAATGAAATTACTTTTGTGTCCCTAAATGAACCGTTGGAAACCAAACGATGACATATTTGTCATAATATGTCATAATTTAAAATCGAATTACAACATATTTGTATAGGGGATTGGTCTGTTATTTAATTATTTTGAATACAATCACGCTAAAGTAATTGCCCAATGCATGTTCAGTTGATTACCCAACTAAAACAGATAATTATGATTATTTTCTAATTGATTATTTTCCACCAACTCTTGTCTTTCACGCTAACCGAAAATCGTGCATTGGGCAATTAGTGACAGGTTTGAAAAAAACAAATGAAATTACTTTTGTGTCCCTAAATGAACCGTTGGAAACCAAACGATGACATATTTGTCATAATATGTCATAATTTAAAATCAAATTACAACATATTTGTATAGGGGATTGGTCTGTTATTTAATTATTTTGAATACAATCACGCCAAAGTAATTGCCCAATGCATGTTCAGTTGATTACCCAACTAAAACAGATAATTATGATTATTTTCAAATTGATTATTTTCCACCAACTCTTGTCTTTCACGCTAACCGAAAATCGTGCATTGGGCAATTAGTGACAGGTTTAAAAAAAACAAATGAAATTACTTTTGTGTCCCTAAATGAACCGTTGGAAACCAAACGATGACATATTTGTCATAATATGTCATAATTTAAAATCGAATTACAACATATTTGTATAGGGGATTGGTCTGTTATTTAATTATTTTGAATACAATCACGCCAAAGTAATTGCCCAATGCATGTTCAGTTGATTACCCAACTAAAACAGATAATTATGATTATTTTCAAATTGATTATTTTCTACCAACTCATGTCTTTCACGCTAACCAAAAATCATGCATTGGGCAATTAGTGACAGGTTTAAAAAAAAACAAATGAAATTACTTTTGTGTCCCTATATGAAACCGTTGGAAACCCAATGGAATTATTTTACTTTATATAAAAACCTCTCTCCAACACAGATGCACATATTTAAATCCTTCTTTCGTTTTGCTTTACAGAAACACACATTTAAACAACCGTTCATATATTTTATAACATACATTGATAAATTTCTTTCTTCAACAAATACATAATCACACTATGGAAGGAAGTTCAAGCACATCAAGAAACACCAATGGTGGAAAGATTACATTCAGAAACAAATACTGTGAATGTGGGAAAATAGCTGCATTGAAAATCTCTGAAATGGAAAACAATCCAGGTAAGTTGTTTTATAATTGTGAAAGTAAACAATGCAAGTTTTTTGCCTAGTTGAAGCTAGATCCAACAGTTTTTCAAACTTGGCAAAGGACTGAAGAAATCAATAGGGATTTGGAAGAAATCAAAGTGTTAAATGCAAAGATGTAGAAGTTGGAAACATGTTTCCATGGAATAAAGCCCAATTTGGAGTCCATTCAAATTGGCTTAAGAATGATGACACTATATAATTTAATTTTCTTTGGTGTTTCATCAACTGTATTGTTTCTAATTATACTAATGTTAGTGACAGTAACATAACGTGTAATGCATGCATGATTTAAATGAAAGTAACATCGTTTTGAAATTGTATTCAAACTTTACTTTTAATATGATTATATCCGTAGAAAAATGATAATCGTATGCTTACTGATTGAAATGATTGTTATACATTTTATTGTTGATCATTTTTTATTCACAAGGCAGTTTTATTAATAGATATGCAACTAATTTCATACAACAATAAGTATATGATAAACAAAGTCACAGCTAAATATAGTAAAGGCACAAGAAAAATAGATTGCTAATTAATTGTAATTCTTGTTTTAAACAAGAAATAACAGGTCTACTAAGCTTACCGTTCACATACATCTCTGTCTGTGATTCCAAAAATAATGATAACAAAAGTTGTGATTATAACAAAAATAAGGAAAAACATTGAAAGATATAAATCAAGAAAAAACAAAACAAACAAAAAACACCAGTCACTGGTCCGGGCCATCCATTGCTTGTGTCATTTCAATCTCATCCCAATTCCCATGTGGTTGAATAGTCTTCATGTATTCTTTGAAGAGATTGAATCCATCACGACAACCATTCTCAAAGTGGTTTAGCACGTCTCGAATGTGCCTGCCACTGGTCCGAAACCTTTGCCAAGAACTGTCAGTAGAAATACTTCTACGAAGGCAGGAGCTAGTGGTCTCCAATAATTCCACAAGGGTACTCAGTTCAATGAGTAGATCCAACTCTCCATCCTCAAGTAGACGAGACTCAGCTGTTGTTTTCTCAGAGGAGGAAGCCGAACGGTATGCTTTCTGTGAAGAAGACGAAATTGATGGGTTTGTTGTTGCTTTATAAGAAGTTGATTTATTTCTTGATTTTTCTAAAGATTTCCGTGACAGTTTAGAGAGATCCATAGTGATTAACAAGATAATGAAATATATTTTTTTTAAAGACAAAGATGAAGAAATTTCTGGATCCCACTACTTTACAGAGATAATAAATTCAAAATATTTATCACTCAAATAAAAATGTGATCGGTGTCTTTATGTTTATCTTTATGGGAATGGGAAGGCTGTTAATGGGTGTCAAGAAAATATTTTTTGTAACCTTTCAATTACTAAACTCATTTAACAAGCAATAAATCTTTATGTTTAATTACTTATGGTTGGAAGTTTAAACCCCTTATGTCTAGAAAAACGTTATAACATTTCAATCACTAAACTCGTATCATGATGAATAAATCTTTATGTTTATCTTAATGGGAATGGGAAGGCTATTAATGAGTGTCTAGATAACATTTATTATGACCTTTCAATTACTAAACTCATTTCACAAGTAATAAATCTTTACGTTTACTTATTTTTGGAAGTTAATTAAATAAATACTATGGACAATATAAACACTGTATAAAACCATACAATAACAAATATTTTATCGTGAATGTATGGTTTCTGGGTAAAATTATAATTTTTTAATTTAAATCAAAGGGTGCATATAAATTAAAGATTTACAAATTTTAAAAAATATTAAAACAAAGAGTAACTAACTCTCTCACATTACTTACCATGGACATTATATGCAAGATGACCATACATTGTGCATTAACGCTTTATTTATTTATATAATATGGAGTTTGGACATAAAATCAATACAAATATGACTTTAAATAGTTTCATTGGAGATGTGCATACCATAAGATTCTTTTCTTAACATTCTTTTCTTCTCTTCTGTTTCACTGTTTACTAAAATTTCAGTTTTCTGACATCTCGATATCCATCTGTTCTAGACTATGGATTGAAAAAAATCCAAATCGGGTGAAAAAAATTAAAAGAAATGAGGTCCTCCAATGTGTTTTGACACATCTGGAAAAAAGACTCATAGCCTTGGAGGAGGAACTCGTTGACCGCGAATTTCAAGCATCTACGGACTTTCAGTGGAAGCAATACAAGACATCCAGAAACAGTATAAATGTTTGCCAACAGATTTATTCAAATGCTCACCATATGGGCTTCAACATAGTTAAAGATTACATGAAAAGAATACAACCGGATGCAAACTGGGATGAGGTTACCCCAACTGTTGTAAATTCTACCCTCGGCCGATGATGTTATTACATGAACCGTTTTAAGTTATGCTTTTGTGATGGCACTTTTGTTTGTGTGACTGGAAGATGGTAAATGATGTTAAAATCTTTGGTATTTTTAGAATATTGGGTTTTTATGCTTGTTAAACAGTGATGTTTTGTAACCTCTTTTGTGTTTGTTTATGGTAAACTTTATTTATTGAGGAAGTTTATATTCATAAACCCTAGATTTCTTCTTCCTACTTTCGCTTATTTTATCGTTTTTTATTTAACAAAAAATGTAAATTATATATAATTGTTTTTAAGGGTTTGCACTAGTTTAAAAACAAAAAATGGATAATTTAAATTGCAAAATAAAATAATTAATGGTTTTGAAAGTTGTGTACGGATGGATGGTAATAATTGTTCGCCGACATTTAGAAGAAGTAACCATCCATTGTTGAACTTTACATCAGTTTATTTCAAAGTCTCTATCATTAAAAATAGGTAATCATCATCTCAACAAACATAATTAATTAATTCATTTGTTTAATCAACGTTATCCTTATTTATATTTTCAAGATCAAGGTTTTCTTTGTTAATTTTTTTTATTTTATTCAACTAGATCACTATGCATGATGTCTGTTGTTTTGTTATGAATAATAATCAAAAGAAAACATGCTAACTATTCAAAGGTTAATGAACTAGATCACACCTTATATGATGTCATTGCTAATGATATAAATTATATACTATGATTATGTTTGTTGTTCGGTTACATGTAATGCTTTTCCTCATTACAAAACATGGCTCCATGGAAATAAATTTTTAGTCACAAGGAAATGAAAAGCATTCTGTAAAATTTTCAATCTCTAGTAGTGTCATTCAAAATTTCTTTTGATGATCAGAAAATATTATGTAAAATACGATTACATTTCTAAACAATTTGACACAACTTGGACTGAAATTAAGCCTGCCTTATTTATAATAATAAATTAGGGATCCTATAGTTATCACAGGATATTTCAATCTTTTTATTTTGACTAAATCTGAAATTTCACTACAAGAAAAATGACCTAATGAGACGTTTTTTTTTCGTCCTAATAGACAACCTATTGGGACGAATTTTTTTCGTCCCAATAGGCAGTCTATTGGGACGAATTATATATTTCGTCCCAATAGACATCCTATTGGGACGAAAAAGAAAAACGTCCCAATAGACTGCCTGTTGGGACGAAAAAATTTCGTCCCAATAGATTTTCGTCCCAATAGAATGTTTATGGAAACAAATTTTGTCCAATGTGGTATGATCTTTAGGGACGAATTTTTTACGTCCCAATAGGATATCTATTGGGACGAAATATATAATTCGTCCCAATAGACAGCCTATTGGGACGAATAAATTCATCCCAATAGACATCTTATTGAAACGAATTTTTTTCATCCCAATAGGTCTATAGGGACGATTTTAGGGCTATTGGAATGAAAAATATCATCCCAATAGCCCTTTTGTAGTGTTTTCAATTAATCCTCAAAAGGCTTAGATGAATGCGAGTGAAGAAAGAAATGTGAAAAAAGTATTAGAAGACGAAGATGAAGAAAATATTACATTAAGATGAAAGGAGAGAAAATGAGGTAAATAATAGAGGTAAAAAAATATATATTATTTTGATGTGTATAATAGTTATTGTATTTATGGTTATGAGTGCATCTTAACCATTTTTGTTTTTTTTTACACAGGATTTGTCACACTTATGTATCCATTAGATCATACTTGTCTGAATGGTTAAGATTTCATGATCATTAATTATTTTAATTGTTTCTCTCTCTCATATTTTTTCTCTTTTCCTAAACATTTTATTTGTTTCTCTCTAGTAATTTATTTCTCTCTTTCCTCTCTTATTACTATTATTTTCTTTTCATCTTATAACATTTTTTATTTCATATCTTTTTATGTTTTCACTTGTGGCATTCTTTTTTTATTTATTGATAGAAATGCTTAAATAAAATAATTACATAGTTGATAAAAATTCTTCAAAGTACTCGAATTTTTTTGACATAATCAAAATACTGGAATTTATGATATAAAATATGTTATCCATTCAAAAATCCAAAAAAAAAAAAAAAAAAAAAAAAACAAAGAAGTAAGTAATTAAATTTGTTGAAAATTCTCGATTTTTTTTAAGTTTTTCCAAAGGTAGATTAATAATTAAATTACCATATAAATTAGAAAATGATGCAATATGGATCATTTTGTTCATCAAAAGTGGTTCTCTATCGAGATGAATTTTGTTTTTTCCAATAAATTCTTCATAAGGATTAATAACTATTAGTCTTGAGAGGTTTTCTATTATTTAAAAAAAAAACTGAATCGTCGGAACTGGAACTGGAACTGGAACAGGAACAGAAACCGTTGATTTCGAATCAAAAATTGAAACCGCTGGTTCTGAATCGAAAACCGAATCCGCTATTTCTAAATCGAAAACCAAAACCACTGGTTCCCAATTGAAAATTGGAACCGCTGGTTCCTAATCGAGAACCAGAACCAGAACCGAGGTCAAGTCTAATTTCGAGTACGATTAACGATTGACCATTTAATCTGACAATATATAATTTAAAAAAAAAAAATTAATTAAATGTTATAATAAATATTTTTTAATATCAATTTGTTTATCAAATAAAAATAAAATTTAAATTAGTAGAATCCATCTACAAATAAAATTTTGATTGAAAAAAAAAATCAATAAAAATTTAATAATAATTAGAGGTTATATATAAAAAGTATGCTTTTATTATGACATTTGAAACATCAGCTAGGTGGATAAGGTTGGTGGGTGGGCGTGGGCAAGCTGGGTTCAACACCCAGTGGTAACACATATTATTTCTAATTTGTGTGGCTTGGGTGCGTGGTGTGCAGGAGGGTGGGGGGTGGCCTAAGTGGGTGGCTTGGGTGCCTGTGGCTTCGGGCGGGCGTGCGTGGTGCGCAGGTGGGTGGGGGGTGGCCTAAGTGGGCAATTTTATTTTTTGTTTTCTTAAAATTTCGTCCCTATAGGTTGACAAATGAGACGAATAAAAATCGTCCCTATAGGTAATCTAAAGGGACGAAAATTTATCTAATGGGACGAAATATTTCGTCCCTACAAGTTGTCAAAGGGGACGAACAAAAATCGTCCCTATAGGTAGTCTATTGGGACGAATTTCAATTTTCGTCCCAAAGAAGCTGTTGCGACCCACCTGAGGCGACGTAATTTGGGACGAATTTTATTCGTCCCAATAGACCTATTGGGACGATTTTTGGGCTATTGGGACGAAAAAAAAACGTCCCAATAGCCCTTTTTTTTTTGTAGTGTTTATTGATGTTTATGTTATTATGGATGAAATGAAACAAGTCACTTTAACTTTGAGTCCATCATTCTCATAATGATTACCACTTGTGACCCAACTAGTTGTGTGCCAAATGACAGATGGAAATATGCATATAATTATGATTTACATCCCTTGTCACATTATATGGATAAAATTGTCTAAGTAACAAGTACAAAAATGAGTTGGAATATCTACCTTGTTTTTATTTTTATTATGTTTTCATCCCATTGAAGGATCATTTAAAATTAGTTTTCTAATATGCAACTAATTTCATACAACAATCAGTAACACATATAAAGCGTACCATTCACATAACAAGTCCACTTTTATAAAAACTGACACATAGAAAGCATACCATTCACATACATCTTTATGTGATTCCAGAAATAACGATAACAAAAGTTGTGATTATAATAAATTTACGGAAAAACATTGACAGATATAAATCAAGAAAAAAAGAACAAACAACAAATAGCAGTCACCGGCCTATGGCATCCCTTGCTTGTGGCCATTCAATCTCATCCCAATGCCCATGTGGTTGAATAGTCTTCATGTATTCTCTGAAGAGATTGAATCCATCAATACGACCATCTTCAAAGTGCTTGTCAATGTCTCGCACGTGAAAGACACTGGATCAAAAACTCTTCCAAGAACGGTCAGTAGAAATACGTCTACGAAGGCAGGAGTTAGTGGCCTCCAATAATTCCATACAGGTACTCAGTTCAATGAGTAGATCCAACTCTCCATCCTCAAGTAGAGGAGACTCAGCAGTTGTTTTGTCAGAGGAGGAAGCCGAACGGTATGCTTTCTGTGAAGAAGATGAAATTGATGGGTTTGTTGTTGCTTTAGAAGAAGTTGCTTTATTTCCTGATTTTTCTGAAGATTTTGGTGATAGTTTAGAGAGATCCATAGTGATTAACAAGATGAAGAATTTTTTTTTTTTTTTGAAAAGACAATGATGAAGAAAGTTCTAGATCCCACTCATTTATAAAGATAATAAATTTAATATATTTATTACTCAAATAAAAATGTGATGACAAGTAAGTACATGTAATTGATTACATTTGTTTAGAGTTCAATCGGTTCACTAATAACAATTATTTAAATATGGAAAACCGTGCAATTTCTTATTAATGAGAATGGGAAGACTCTAGAAAAAAGTTATAACATTTCAATTACTAAACTCGTTTCACGAGTTATAAATCTTTATGTTTATCTTTGTGGGAATGGGAAGGCTATTAATTGGTGTCTAGAAAACATTTTTTGTGACCTTTCAATTACTAAACTCATTTAACAAGCAATAAATCTTTATGTTTAATTACTTATGGTTGGAAGTTTAAACCCCTTATGTCTAGAAAAATGTTATAACGTTTCAATCACTAAACTCGTATCACGATGAATAAATCTTTATGTTTATCTTAATGGGAATGGGAAGGCTGATAATGAGTGTCTAGATAACATTTATTATGACCTTTCAATTACTAAACTCATTTCACAAGTAATAAATCTTTATGTTTACTTATTTTTGGAAGTTAAATAAATAAATACCATGGACAATATAAACACTGTATAAAACCATACAATAACAAATATTTTATCGTGAATGTATGGTTTCTGGGTAAAATTATAGTTTTTTAATTTCAATCAAAGGGTGTATATAAATTAAAGATTTACAAATGTGAAAATTAAAATAACCTAACACAGAATGGATTATTATTTCTAACCAAATTCTAATTTTTTATTGTTTGTAACCAATCACCATAATATATTATTGTTTTTAATCAATAAATTTCAAAACTACTCTTTTATCCTCTTTTTCCCTTTAATTTTTTTTTTCTCTCCATTACTCATCTCTCTCTATCATTCATCTCTATCACTCATCTTTTTATCACTTATATCTTTATCAAATCTTAGTTCTCAACTAATTTTTGTCAAGAAATTAAAGTTATTTTGAAGGGAAATCGCAAAAAAACCAAGATTTGGGAAGAGTTTTTTGAAAATTTCGAGTTTGTGGTTGAATCTCTGCTCAAAACTTCAAGGTTTGTAAATCTTCAATTTCAATAGCATTATTATGTTTCTTAGATGATATTGTTGATGGGTCTTTGTTATTTTTTTTCAATTTTGAAGTTTTTTTGTTGATAATGGAAGAAACTTCGATTTCGATTTGAAATTATATTTCATGCAATGTGTCACGGTAAAAGTGATATAAGTTGGTTATTTCATGTTTAACGTGCCACATCGACTAATATTGTGTAATCATGTATTTTTGAAGTACATGAGATATTTCATGTCTAACATGACATACACGGGTTATTTCATGTCCAACATGACATAAATGAGATATTTCATGCACAACATGATATACATGAGATATTTCATGCATTGTATGAAATACTGCATAATGGGGATATTTCATACCCAACATGACATATATAGGATATTTCATGCCCAACATGACATAAATGGGATATTTCATGCACAACATGATATACATGAGATATTTCATGTCTTGTATGAAATACTGCATAATGGTGATATTTCATGCCCAACATGACATACATGGGATATTTCATACCCAACATGACATACATGGGATATTTCATGTTTTACATGATATACATGGGATATTTCATGTCTTGTATGAAATACTGCATAATGGGGATATTTCATGCCTAACATGACATACATGAGATATTTCATGCACAACATGATATACATTAGATATTTCATGCCTTGTATGAAATACTGCACAATGGGGATATTTCATGCCCAACATGACATATATAGGATATTTCATGCTCAACATGACATACATGGGATATTTCATGCATAACATGATATACATGGGATATTTCATGCTTTGTATGAAATACTACATAATTGGGATATTTCATATCCAACATGACATATATGAGATATTTCATGTTTTACGTGATATACATGGGATATTTTATGCCTTGTATGAAATACTACATAATGAGGATATTTCATACCCAACATGACATACATGGGATATTTAATGCCCAATATGACATACATGAGATATTTCATGTTTTACGTGATATAAATGGGATATTTCATGTCTTGTATGAAATACTGCATAATGGGGATATTTCATACCCAACATGACATACATAGGATATTTCATGCCCAATATGACATACATGGGATAATTAATGCATAACATGATATACATGGGATATTTCATGCCTTGCATGAAATACTATATAAAGGGGATATTTCATATCTAACAATCCAACATGACATACATGGGATATTTCATGCAAAACATGACATATATGTGATAACTTTCAAACTTTCAAAAGTTTCAAAATAATTGATCATAACTTTCAAAATACCGCCCAGAATTTTACATTCTTTATACCGTTGGATTTATATCGAAAAATTGAAGAACCCAATGTGGACGAAAAAATTTATTTCCTTGCCAAAAGATACAATTTTAAGGAAAAAGGGCGATGAACACACCTCACTCGCGGATTGCGCGTCGCTTCTGACCTTTGACTGAATAATTGATCATAACTTTCAAAATACCGCCTAGAATTTTACGTTCTTTATACCATTAGATTCATATCGAAAAATTGAAGAACCCAATACTGACGAAAAAAATTATTTCCTTGCCAAAAGATACAGTTTTAAGGAAAACGTTTACACAAAAATATCTTCAGCAGAACACAAAACCACACAAAAAATGAAATGAAAAATAAACTGATTTCTTTTGCGTTTTTTTGTAGTAGTGACTTGAAAAGAAAAGTGAAAAAACGTGAAAAAACGTGTTTAAAATGAAAGAGAGAAGAAACAAAAAACTGCACTACTATTTTGTGATGAAAAAACTGACAATTAGGTTCTATTTATGTTTTTTTAACTTGAAATTAAGTTTATTAACATTACCAAAAATATTGGTTGAGTTTCCTCTGTTTACATGGCAATATATATCTAATGTCATTGACATGGCTTCGAAGCATGAAAAAACCATTCGGCAATTTCACTTCTAATTAATGTACTTTATATTGTCAGTTGTGAAGTCCATTTGGCAGCATTTATCTTGAACAATATTTTCCATGTACTTCATGATGAACACGCCGCAACCACTCCTGCATTTACCAATAATAGCTGTCAATATCGATAAGTGGAAATAGTATTAAAATGTTGAAAACAAACAAACAAACATTAAAAATGTTCTCACGTGTCATGTTGCTGAGGAATCAAGTACGGTTCAACAACATCAACCTTCAAAGGCTTAGGATCGGATTTACGTTGCTCATAATATCTAGCAGCACGAAGTATACCATGTAAAAATGAGATGAGTGACTTAATATGAGGTACCCGTTCTAGATGTTTCTTTTTGTCATTCCCCTATTGTAATGAGTCGTAAATCTCAATTTTGTGTGTGTACAAGTTAAGTTCACACAGCACCCAATGAGAGGAACATACATAACAAGATATCAAAATCTATATTCCAAGAAATGAATATTACAAACCTTAAACCTAAAAAATCAATTCCAAGTCTGAAACAAAATCAAAAGTAGAAACATAATAAAATTGATATGACTCTAATCAACTCATAACACACAGAGCGCCATTAATCACTCAAATTTCACAACACTGAACTAATACCACTTAACATCAGTGAATATATTGGTTCTATTTTTTTTTTTAATCTTTTAATTGTACCAATGAAAGTCTAAGTCTAAAACAAAATCAAAAGTAGAAACATAATAAAATTGATATGACTCTAATCAACTCATAACACATAGAGCACCGTTAATCACTCAAATTTCACAACATTAAACTAATACCACTTAACATTAGTGAATATATTGGTTCTATATTTTTTTTTTAATCTTTTAATTTTACCAATGAAAGTCCGAGTCTAAAACAAAATCAAAAGTAGAAACATAATAAAATTTAGCATGACTCTAATTAACTCATAACACACAGAACACAGTTAATGACTCAAATTTCACAACACTGAACTAATACCACTTAACATCGATGAATATGTTGCAGCACTTATCTGATCTGTAACATGGGCGAATAATTTCTCCCACATATCAGAAGCGACAATTTCTTGAGGGTCGACAGTATAAGTCTACATGATGTTTTTCAAAGTTAGTATGTATTATCATGCTTAATAATGTTATAATCATTTATAATTTGCAAAACTAACAAGTTTACATTACCTTTTTTTTTTTTCTTCGGTCTTGATTGGCATTGGATTTCATCTCCCGAGTGACACTCTCCGACAATAACTCTTTATCACTCTCGCTCACCAAAACATCATCTTTTGATGTTTCAGGAACGTCTCCCATGGCATTTTCTGTATTAAAAAATACCATATAATCTGCTGTAATTCATCTGCAGTCGGAGTCAATGTCGGAATAGATTCCATCTTAATCGTAATAATGCACAAAAAAGAACAATTAAACAACGTTCATAATACTATTAAAATTAAACATACAACTACAAACTTGTACCTCATCAGTGAACTCGTTATCAAGTTTCTTGGGCTTGTTTTTGCAACACCAGTTCATTAGTCGGGGATAAACGTTACTAATCCGGAGTCCATGAACTCTAGTGAGGCATGGAATAGCCTCCATAGCCCAAACCTATTCATCATAAACAAATTTTGTAAATATGTTGTCAAACAATCATTTTTAAAGTTAGTAAAGACCGAGATACAAACCTGGAATGCCCATGCCAAGCCGTATATATTCACCCCCAGATTCTGCTTCTTGCTGAAATTCTAGTTTTGCTTCTTTCGACCAGTCATAAACCGTCTCAAGTAGTATACGGTCTGAGTGTATATGTAGGTTCCCCATGGAAAACACTCGAAAGTCGTTAAGTTCTCTATAAACATACAAGCCCACCTAGGGACGGTCTTTCCGTATTCAATCCCAAGAAGCACATGTCCCAATAGAAACAAATATGACAACTTGATAGCATTATCAGACTTGTCAAAATTTCCCTCATCCAACTGATTTAGAATCGTATGAAATGTTGGTACTTTTCCATCAAAACATCTATCTAACACACCCCCTTCAACATCCTCATAGCCACGAACAACACTGGTAGGTATCGTTCCAAATTGCAAACTGGTTACCAAACCGGTTACCAAACAGAATTTTAATTTCCCGAATCGTATATTTGTTTGGCCCACTCGAAACCACATCTCATCTGTATTCCCACCCGGATGATTAACCTCCATACACAGTAGCAACAGACATAACCTTCCACCGAAAATTCTCAAACGAGGTAATTCTAAAAACTGCCTAAATACACCATCCTGGAAACGCTTTAGTTCCCCAACTTTATCCAAAGAATCTCTCATTCTATTCAACTTCGTAAACCTTTGATGAATCAATTTTGTTGCATGAAACCAATTCGATGGATGGTATACATATGGTATTTCGGTCATCTACAATTATAAACATCAAATAAAATTGGAACAGTCTTCAATAAGCTGAGATGTGACATAAAATTAAAAAGAACTCACCAAATTGACATCAATGTCAAAGTTTTGTTTCATTCCACTTTAAAACTCTGCCCATTCTTAGTGTTATAAACTTTGTCATCTTCTAAATAAAAATAATAGACTAGAAGCCCACAAAGTGACATGATTATTAGGTGTTTTCACATATCGGCCTATAATTAGAAAATAATTATAAAGGACGCCTTCCGTGAAAAACAATCCAGCTTTTCTATTAAAAATAAATATATGGATAATTATATAGAGCATAAAAGACATGTCACCATCAAGGTTTCAATCAACACAACTCACATACTAACCATTTGCCACCAAGCACAATTCACCACATTCATACAACATAATTAGGCACAAAATGCATAAGATTCCAATACATCATTATTGGACCACCGATGAGCAAAATCAACTATGCCTTTAAAATATATGATGTTTTCATGAGGAATAAATCTCAATCAGCAACAACTTATCATGATTAATATCAATTTTGAATGTTTTTGAACTCAAGTTGTTGCATGTACTCTAGTCTCTAGCTAGTAAGCCAGAGGAGATGAACTTATTGTCAGAGTTAAATTTCATGCCAAACTCAATGACATTGATTTGTGTCAAAACTCAAAAGCATGTTAGATCATGTGGTCACATAGCATGTCAAGAAGAAAAGAACATGAGAAAATTAACAAAAAAATTTCTATATATTAATCACATTTATATGTCAATCTACATCAGTTAAAAAGTAAGAAAAAAAAAATGCACCTGGTGGAAACATGTGACAGATAAGGTTTGATTGCAGCATTATGAATTAGTTGGTATAGTAGTAGTCTAACTTTTCTCTCCCTTTGTTTTAATAAGATGCAAGACGCCACAAACTATATTAGATGGCTAATAATTCAAAGTCAACCCACATGGCCATATGCATTTGTCAAGTAAACCCAGAAATTACAATTTGGGTTGAAACGGAGAAAAATTCTTTATTATTTGATCATATACTACAATAACATCCTCCACTCTACCAGATAGATTTTTGATTCACTATTGTGCATAACAACTATATATTCATTTGATGATTATTAATTTGAACATCTAGAGACATGTTTGAACGCTTAAAGATTTATTAGAGGCCAAAAAGCCAACAAAAATAGAGCACCAAACAACAGGCAACCAACTGAGCCGAGAGAAGACACAGGAAACCCACAACCAACCCAAACAAACACAAGCAAAGGAAAAAAGGCACAGACAAACCCACCCAAAGCCAAAAAAACAAAAACAAGGCACAGCACACAGCCAAAAAGCAGAGCAAAACGTGAGCCAAACAAAGCAAAAACAACCAGAAACAGTAGAAACAACAAAACGAAAGCAGTTCCTTAGGAGAATTAACTGAACTCCCAGACAATCAACTTATAATTTTATCTAATCTTGTTTGAAACACCAAAAAAAAAACCAAACTAATCAACCTCAAAATTCTCTATACATCAATAAATTCAGGATTCATGTGATTTTCATTGAAAAACCAAAACCCCCAATTTTTCATACCAAAATTTACAAAAAGAAAAAAGAAAAAAGAAAAGAAAAGAAAAGAAAACACAACAAATCGAGAAACGTAAACTGATACACAGTCAAGAGTGATTAGAATTACCTGATCTGAGGATTAGGGGTTGCGATTTAAAGAAGTCTGATTAGATAAAAAAAAACCCTAAATCGACGTTTGGTTAGTTCAGCCAGCCGATTCTTCTTCGCCGGCGTCTGGTCGGCGTCACCCTTATCTTGTCGCCATCGCTGTCGCCGGTTGCCCACCTCTTCTCCGATCACCACTGCCTTTCTCACTGTAGTTGAATACGATGTTGTTGTTTTTTTTTTTATTAATTTTTTTTTATTGATAAACACGTTAAACTGAATTAGATTTAGGTTTGTAAAAAATATTAATAATAATTTAGGTTTATTTTTACAAACAAACATGATTTTTTTTTTAAAAAAAAAAGGGTATTTTAGACTTTACAACTTCCATCCGGTTAAAAAACAATAACTAAAATTTTTTTGATTAAAAACAATAATCCATTTCTTAATTTGACTACTTTTATAAATGTCTCTTTACAAATTTCAAAAAATATTAAAACAAAGAGTAACTAACTCTCTCACATTACTTACCATGGACATTATATGCAAGATGACCATGCATTATGCATTAACGCTTTTATTTTTTTATTTTTTATAATATGGAGTTTGGACAGAAAATCAATACAAATATGACTTTAAATAGTTGCATTGGAGATGTGCATATCTGCATTTCACATTTTTTATATTTTTGCCAATTTGAACAATCAAATTTAAACTAAAAAGGACAACAAAGAAAATGGATAATATAGATCAACATCACTAATAAACATTAGAGTTGTGAACAAGCGAATTTAAACTTAAACTGAAATATATTATCTCACCATTAAAGAACTGATTACACAAAAGCAGGTACATAAAATGGCAGTTAAAGCGCGCAATAACAAACAAAGGAAAAGATGAAATATTACAACTACGTGAACAGTTAGTCCAGTGCACCTCCAGCTTTAACGGGATCAACATTATCCCATTCTCCTTCTGGGAAAATCTTCTTCGCGTAGTCCCTCATGAGTTCGAAGCCAACCCTATGACCGTAATCAAATCCTAGCTGGACAAGACGAAGGTATGATTCTGAAGATCTGGACAATCTCTTAGTTACTTCATCTGCGAGAACCTTGCTATCTTCCTCCAATTTGACAACCCTTGCCTCCATAAGTTGGATTTTCTGGAGAGTTAGTCCACTACTATATATATCTTCATTTGGGGAAGATGGAGCGGTTACTTTTGCTTTTTTGGGACAGGGATCGAGTTCGTCCAAATCTCCAAAAAGTTGTTTACAAGAGAATAGCAAAATACTCAGAATGAGAAGTGACAACAAAATGGTATAGGACTTTGATTTATAATAATAATTGACCAATTAACGGTGTGCATTAATATGACATTGTGACATAGTTAATCCTCTATACATTAAGGTTCATTCTTGAGTGCAACATGACACCATACAATTTTAAAAAATAGTATGTGATCACATATGATTACATGTGATCATCAATATATATAATGTTATTGCATATGAATTGCACGTGATCACACAATTAAATTATTATGATCGCATGTTAGAACATACAATCACATATTAGCTGATATAGTTGTACCAAAGAAGACATGATCACAGTCAAAAAAATTTCGTTGCATCATGTAACATTGCATCATGTAACGTTGCACCCAAGGGCAGCCCATACATTAATACCCCTGTGGCTGTTTTTCTGTGGTGCTCCGGTGTTTTATTGTTTCTTTTAATGAGTTTGTATCATGAAGCATGTGTACATTAATGATCGGTGGTAAATGATGAGGCATGTTGATGTAAAAAATTATATGGTAATTATGTTAAAACAAAAATAGAAAAATTTATGGAAAAAAAATTATCGTGGATTTCAATTACTTCTTCCAGGCTGATCTCCAACTAATGCGTAACACATTGCAATGCATCATATGATTTCTGCTTAGTGATCTCCAACTGACGCGTAACACATTGCAATGCATCGTATGATTTCTGCTTAGTAACAATTTCGGTTTGATGATCCGTCAATAGCGTTTGTAAGCATAAAGTTTTTCAAACATTGGTGACCAAAGTCAATTTAGTTTTTATCAGTTCTTATCCTTGTACAATTTAGTCCATCCTAAAAGGTGCATTGAACCCTAAAAGGTGCCATGTGAACAGGTGTGTAAAAGGTGCATACAACCCTAAAAAGTGCCATGTGAACAGGTGTGTATAAATACATAAACAAGTATCAAATAACTTGATTTGGTTTAATTACGTTGATGAATTTAACCAAAGGTCACCATAAATAAATAAATTAAATAATTAGTGTATACAATACATTGCGATCACAACAATTAGTAAAATGTGGATTCAATTTCAAAATTGTAAAGTTAAAAGATATTGGTCCATAGTAGAGTTCATTGCATTTAAAAAAAATTAAAAATTAAAAACCTTTTGTATACTTGACTACCACTTAAATTGTATATAAATTAGGGTTACAAGTCTCTGTCATTATCATAACATTCTTTTCTTCTCTTCTGTTTCACTGTTTACAAAAATTTTAGTTTTCTGATATCTAGATATCCATCTGTTATAGACTATGGATCCAAAAAAATCCAAATCGGGTGAAAAAATTAAAAGGAAAGATGTCCTCCAATGCGTTTTGACACATCTAGAAAAAAGACTCATAGCCTTGGAGGAGGAAAACGTTGACCTTGAATTTCAAGTGTCTGATGACGGCCATTGGATACGATTCAAGGAATCCAGATACATCAAAGGTGATTGCCAACAGATGTATTCACATGCTCACCTGATCGGCTTCAACCTATTTAAAGACTACATGAAAACAATACAGCCAGATGAAAACTGGGATGAAGTTAACCCAAGTGTTGTAAATGCTACCCTCGGCCGATGATGTTATTACGTGAACCTGTTGAAACCATGCTTTTGTGATGACACTTTTTTTTTGTGACTGGAAGATGGTAATTGATGTTTAAATCTTTTGTATTTAAGGTTCTTGTGCTTGTTAAACAGTGATGTTTTGTAATCTATTATGTGATTATTTATGGTAAACTTTATTTATTGACGAAGTTTATATTCATAAACCCTAGATTTCTTCTTCCTACTTTCGTTTTTAATTTAACAAAAAAGGTAAATTATAATTAATTGTTTTTTAGGGTTGGAACTAGTTTCGAATGGTTGTGATAATGGCCAAATGGAAAGATAACGGTGGATTTGGGGTACTGGGCTTCATAGATAACAAAAAAAGGGATAATTTTAATTTCTAAAAAAAATAATTAATGGTTTTCAAAGTTGTGTATAGATTGATGGTAATAATTGTTCGCCGGCATTTAGAAGAAGTAACCATCCATTGATTACACTAGAGGCAGAAAAACAGAAAGAAAAGATAGAAAGTTTTTGAAAATCATGTATGAGTTTGATTTGGTTGAAAGATGGGTAAAGGGATTGTAATAATTGCTCTACTGTTGAACTTTGCATCAGTGTATTTGAAAGTGTCTGTTAATAAAAATAGGTAATCATTATCTCAACAAACATAATTAAGTAATTCATTTGTTAATTCAACTTTATCTTTATTTATATTTTCAAATCATGGTTTTCTTTGTTAATTTTTTTTTTATTCAACTAGATCACTATGCATGATATGTATGTTGTTATGTTATGAATAATAAAGAAAAGAAAACATGCTAGCTTATTACTTTTTGACCATATTACAACTCTTCAAAGGTTAATGAACTCGATCACACCTTATATGATGTCATTGATAATGGTATAAACTATATACTATGATTATGTTTGTTGTTCGGTTACAGTAATGCTTTTCCTCATTACAAAACATGGCTCCATGACAATATATTTTTATTCATAATGAAATTAAAAGCATGATCACAAACCTTTATGTAAAATTTTCAATTTCTAGTAGTGTAATTAAAAATTTCTTTTGATGATCAGAAAATATTATGTAAAATCGCATTACATTTCTAAACAAGTTGACACAACTTGGACTGAAATTAAGCCTGCCTTATTTTATAATAATAAATTAGGGATCCTATAGTTATCACGGGATATTTCCATCTTTTTCTTTTGACTAAATTTGAAATTTATTGATGTTTATGCTATTATATATGGATGAAATTAAAAAAGTCACTTTAGCTTGTGACCATCATTCTCGCAATGATTGCCACTTGTCATTAGATCTTTAAAACCGTAGACCATCTCATATGCATGTGTGAATGCCAATGCCAAATTTAGTATGAATAATGCTAGATATCACAACTAAAATTACAACTATTCCAACACAACACATATGGCACATAAGGTATTAATTGGTGAGTGGATAAATAGGTAACTAGATAAGTGAGACAAATCATTATTAATGTGTATCCACTCACCAATTGACAAATCATGTGCCACATGATAAGTGTTGGAATAATTGTGATTTTAGTTGTGATATCTAGCATTACTCATTTAGTACACAAAATAGTAAAAGTTTTCAAACCCTGGAGTTTTGCAATTTTATAAATTTTTCCCTAATCTTTCAAATTTATATGTTTCTACCCTTAATTCATATTTAAATTCATTTTTCTTTTATAAATTAAATTGGTAATAATTTCTCTTAATCATGTAGAGAATATATTTGATTATAAATATACTATTAACATAGTAAAAAAAATGGTAGAAGTACAATTTCCAAAAAATATTTCCCAAAATAATCCATCGTTTTCTTGTTTATTCGTTTTGTAATGAAAAGTATTGGGTTTTGTCACTTCTCAAACTATGTCTCCATTAGGTAGGGTTTTAGTGGTCGAAACGCTTATTTGTTGAGGAGAGAGTAGAGACTGATCCAACTTGGAATTGTTCATGTTTATACCGATCAATCAGAGAAGAAAATTTGTTATTCATCCTTCTTAATAATCTGGAAGTTTTTCTCAAATACAAGGAAATGGTTCAGTTCCAAAGCCAAAGATCATAGTTCTTGAACGAGCAATCGAAAGATTTCGAAGCATCTTTGGGTTTACGTATTGTTCCTCCAATGATCTTAGTACCAGGTACTTCTTGGCAAGCTCTAATATCATCCATGTCCGATTCGATACTTTTAACAACATTTGTTTTTTGCCGAAATATAGTTTTTTTGTTACAATATTTTTAACAATATATGATGTTTTTTAGCCATCCTACTCAGTAAAACAATAAACACTTGTTTATTGCTCTTAAAAAATAAGGAACATTTTTAATCCTCGATGTCCACTTAAATTGTGTATAAATTAGGGTTACAAGACTTACATGTCTCTGTGAATTGGTTATAATCAAGGTCCTTATTGTGAATTACGATTGTCGTAAAACCCTTTTAAACTGTTATGATTTCAATATTCAATGACACTTAGTCTAGGCAAACCATAAATCAACCTATATATTCGATGACCTTACATGGATCCAGGATTATGTTTAGGGGTGAAAAACATTTCATTGTTAAAAGTTTTACTAGCCTATGTTTCTAATATCTGAAAACAATTTTAATTATATAAATCAACACTTGTTCTTAAATCAAACAGGGCGTTAGTTGCAAGATTACTTTAGTCTTTAGTTCATTAACTGTTATGTTTGATTGTTAAACAGTTATAAATTGTTTTGATTTCAACCTCTTGAAAAAAGAAAATGTTTTTATAGTCCAATGTGTAGATAATTTTCAGTTTGTTCCATAGTAGAGTTAATTGCTTAAAAAAAAAATTAATAATAAAATTTCCTTTTTTATCCACGACTACCACTTAAATTGTGTATACATTAGGGGTACAAGTCTCTGTCATTATTATAACATTCTTTTCTTCTCTTCTCTTCACAAGTGTCTGTCATTATCATAACATCAGTATTCTGACATCTTGATTTCAATCTGTTATAGTCTATGGATCCAAAAAAATCCAAATCGGGTGAAAAAAATAAAAGGTATGAGGTCCTCCAATGCGTTTTGACACATCTGGAAAAAAGAATCATTGACTTGGAGGAGGAAAACATTGACCTCGAATTTCAAGCATCTGAAGACGCCGTTGGAAGCGATTCAAGGAATCCAGATACAGAAAAAGTGATTGCCAATAGAATTATTCAAATGCTCATCGAATCGGCTTCAACCTATTTAAAGACTACATGAAAACAATACAGCCGGATGAAAACTGGGATGAGGTTAACCCAAGTGTTGTAAATGCTACCCTCGGCCATTGATGTTATTACGTGAACCTTTGTAAACTCTTCTTTTGTGATGATCCTTTTTTTTTCTGTTATTGGAAGATGGTAAATGATGTTTAAATCTTTTGTATTTGTAGCATACTGGGTTTTTATGCTTGTTAAACTATGATGTTTTGTAACCACTTTTGTGATTTTTAATGGTAAACTTTATTTATTGACGAAGTTTATATTCATAAACCCTAGATTTTTTATTCCTACTTTCGCTTTTTTGAAAAAATTTTTTTTTTTTTTTTTAAAAAGGTAAATTATATTTAATTGTTTTTTAGGGTTTGCACTATTTTCGGATTGTTAAAAATTAAACTTTTAGATCTTTAATGACAACAGGTATATGAAGATTTAGTGTTTTTTTTGGTTGACAAATATTATTTATTTTCATTATACATGTCGACTGATTTAACTGGTGTAATTTTTCATTAGATGGTTGTGAATTATGATAATGGCCAAATGGAAAGATAACGGTGGATATAATTTAAATTGTAAAATAAAATAATTAATAGTTTTGAAAGTTGTGTACAGATGGATGGTAATAATTATTCGCCGGCATTTAGAAGAAGTAACCATCCATTGTTGAACTTTGCATCAGTTTATTTCAAAATCGTTGTCATTAAAAATATGTTAATTCATTTGTTTAATCAACGTTATTCTTATTTATATTTTCAAGATAAAGGTTTTCTTTATTAAATTTTTTATTTTATTCAACTAGATCACTATGCAGGATGTCTGTTGTTCTATTATGAATAATAAACAAAAGAAAACAAACTAGCTTATTAATTTCTGACAATATCACAACTATTCAAAGGTTAATGAACTCGATCACACCTTATATGATGTAATTGTGAATGGTATAAACTATATACTATGATTATGTTTGTTGTTCAGTTACATGTAATGCTTTTCCTCATTACAAAACATGGCTCCATGGCAATATATTTTTAGTCGCAATGAAAATAAAAGTATTCTGTAAAATTTTTTGTTTATCAGAAAATATTATGTAAAATCGCATTACATTTCTAAACAAGTTGATAGAACTTGGACAAAAATTAAGCTGCCTTATTTTATAATAATAAATTAGGGATCCTATAGTTATCACGAGATATTTCCATCTTTTTATTTTGATTAAATCTGGAATTTATTGATGTTTATGTCATTATGGATGAAATGAAACAAGTCACTTTAGCTTGGAGTCTATTTTTGCTCACCCCCCCTTGGTAATGGTTACCTCCCTTTAAGGGGGTGAGCAAAAGTGTTCTCCATCTCATATGCATGTGTGAATGCCAATGCCAAATTTAGTACACAGAAGAGTAATAATTTCTGGAGTTTTGCAATTTTATAAATTTTCCCCTAATCTTTCCAATTTATGAAAGTTTATATGTTTCTACCCTTGTTTCATATTTAAAATTTATATTTCTTTTATAAATTAAATTGTTAATAATTTCTCTTAATCATGTTGAGAATATATTTGATTATTAATATACTATTAACCCAACTAGTTGTGTGTCAAATGACAAATGGAAATATACATATAATTATGTTTAACATCCCTCGTCACATTATATAGATAAAATTGTCTAAGTTACAAGTACAAAATGAGTTGGAATATGTAGCATTGTTCTTATTTATATTATGTTTTCATCACATTCAAGGATCATTTTAAATAATTAATAAAACTTTTGAGATATACGTTAATTACTGCTTTAAAATATAAACAACAAATTTTTTAATTTATGTTTTGTTTAACATAACTTATGAGATATAAACAACAACAACTTTGAATTGGATCAGCCTCTACTCTCTCCTTAACAAATAAGGGCTTGGACTACTAAAACCCTACCTAATGGAAACATATTTGGAGAAGTGACAAAACCCAATACTTTTCATTACAAAATGAATAAACTGGATAACGATGGATTATTCTGGGAAAGATTTTTTGGCCTATTGTTTCAAGATTCAATAGGTACAATACATGGACGTTCCAGTGGGCATTATGCACTTGTAACCCAACAACCCCTTTAAGGAAGGTCCAAGCAATGGGGCAACGGGTCGAGATTGGTGGTATGGGCTCTTTAGGGCTTTGATGTTGCTCATATTTTACAAGAGATGTTTACTTACAAAATCAGATCATATTAGAGCTCGCCAAGAAGTACCTGGTACTAAGATCATTGGAGGAACAATACTTAAACCCGAAGATGCTCCGAAATCTTTTATGATTGCTCGTTCGAGAACTACGATATTTGGCTTTGGAACTGATTCACTTTCTTGTATATGAGAAAAACTTCAAGATTATTAAGAAGGAAGTTTAATCAGAATGAATCACAAATTTTCTTCTACTCTCTGGAGCATACAGATTCGGATGCATACGAGTTTGATCCGTCTTTTTAATGCCCAGTTCTGATCAAATCCTGTATTATACATGATCGGTTCAATCCGATCAGATAAATAAAATATCCGGATATTGATCGATTTTAAGAATTATATGTTTTGGATATGGATTCAGCCATGTCCGATTCGATAATTTGAACAACATTTGTTTTTAACAATATATGATGTTTTAGAGCCATGCTACTCAGTAAAAGAATAAACACTTGTTTATTACTTTTAAAAAATAAGCAACGTTTTTAATCTTCGACTACCACTTAAATTGTGTATAAATTAGGGTTACAAGACTTACAAGTCTCTATGAATTGGTTATAATCAAGGTCCTTATTGTGAATTACGATTGTCGTCACCTGTACATAAATTTAAAATTAATAGGCTTTTGATAATGGCAAAATGGATGTAGAAAACAAAAAACAAAAAATTTAGATTTCTAAACAAAACAATTAATGGTTCGCCACCATGCAGAAGAAGTAACCATCCCTTGACGTCACCTGATGAAGAATATCAGAGGTTGCACAGAGAAATTACTGTGTTTGAAGCAGAAAAACTGCAAGAAAAGTTAGAAAGTGTTTGAAAAGTGTGTAGCAATTTGATTTGGTTGAAAGATGGTAAAGGGATTGTAATAATTGCTCGACTATTGAACTTTGCATCGTTTTATTTCAAAGTAGCTGTCAGGTAGAATAAGTAATCATCACGCTTTTCTTGGTGTAAACAGTGCAAGCGTTTTAATTTATTTTAAATTAAGCAAGATATTTGTGTAATTTACCTCGATCGTTATGCAGGATATTTGTGTAATTTAAGGGACTTATACTATACTATATATTCAGCAACACTAACTCACTTTTTCTCTCAACAGACGCATTCATCAAACTAAAGATGAATCGCCAACACGCAACAACCCAGATACATCTAGGTTTCTTACTGTAACCCATCTTTCAAAATCTAAAAATCCTCATTTATTTTTTAAAATTAAATCCCTAATTCCTCGTTTTATCTTTAAATCCATAAGTCATCTTTGTTTCTTCAACTTCATCTTACTATTGAACGAGATTCTTTTTCTCAGATTAGGATCAATTCAAACATATTTCATGAACTGTCATGTGACATAATTTTTTCACATTATTCATTTTCTGTTTTCTCTTTACAGAATATCTTGTCTCAATTGATTTATTTGTTTATAAGACTCTTTCAAATTAAAGACAATTTAGGCAAGATCTTTTGGAAGAGGAAAGTGAAAATGAATGATGTGAAAATTATTTGTAAAGTGACAATTCATGAAATATGTTTGAAGTGGTTTTACTATTTACAGGTGTGATGTATTTCATTATGCTAACCCATGATGGCTGATGTTGGTTGTAAGTTAAGATGGTATATTGTATGTTTCTGAGTTCTTTTTAGGTTTTGGGTTACTCTAGCCAAGAAGCTTGTTTTTCCATTTGATTCCTCCGAGGTGATACTGTTTCAAGTGACTACACTGGTACCTATCTCTTGTAATCTTAATGAGAAGCAGATGTGTTCAATTGAGAAGATTCTTGGCTGTAAAGGAGCACCCCTCGACTACCAACTCACCATCTGATTCCTCCGAGGTAATACTGTTTGAATCGACTCCAATGGAACCTATCTTTTAATATTAAGGAGGAGCAAATGTGTTCAATTGAGAAGATTCTTGGCTATAAAGGAGCACCCCTCCACTAGCAACTAAATTTTTTTTTTTTTTTTTTTGTTAATATTTTTTGTAATCACATGTTAGAGAGTTTTTAGAAGATTATGAAAATTTTGTGAAGTGATTATACTTTTTACAGTTGTTAAATATTTTCAACATGGTTGATGTTGGTTCTAAGTTTGAGGTTTTTCTAGGTATTGTTTAATCACATGTTCTTTTTGAAGTGATGATAATTTTTACAGCCGTTCATCATGGTTGATGTTGGTTGTAAGTGAATCACATGTGTTTTAGGTTTTGTGTAATCACACGTTCGAAAGTGATTTTATTTGAAATTTGTTACAAAGTAATAGATTATGTTTGTTGTTTCGTTAACCAGAAAACATGCTAACTAATTAATTTGTGACCATATCACAACTCTTTGCAGGTTAATGAGTTTTGATTGCTAATGGTATAAACTATATACTTTGATTATGTTTGTTGTTCGGTTACATTAATGCTTTATTCCACATTACAAAACATGCTTGCTTATTAATTTGTGACCATTTCAATTTAATATTAGCATTTATGTTTGATGGAAACACAGGCATTGGCTCCATCCCTCCATGGCAATATATTTAGTCAAATTGAAATTAAAAGCATGACAAACCTTTATGTTCAGTTTCTATCCATATTATATATTTAGTGTCATTACAAATGTCTTTAAACAATCACAAAATATTATCTATAATCGCATTAAATTTCTAAAAAGGTTGACACTAGTGGACTGATATTAAGCCTGCCAAATTTTATAAAAAAAAATTAGGGATCCTATAATTATCCCTCGTTATTTCTATCTTTTTATTTTGAGAAAATTTGAAATTTATTTATTTTGAGTAATACAATTCTTTTTTTAAGGTCTGATAATATTGTATACAAAGAACAACTCAATTTAGTTTTTGTCAGTTTTATCCTGGTCCAATTTAGCTTGGCCTTTTGCTTATAGTGGACTAATCTTTTCACATTCTACTTGTGGCTTGTAGTGGACTAAGTCAATTTTGCTTGTATCAATGTGTTGTAGTGATGTGGTCTGTGTGGCCCAATTCAAACTCCACATGTCAATTGAAATAATATTTTTAGACGGTCCAAAAATTCCAAGACGGCCTATTATGAGTACAATAAACAACACAATGAATATACTCAATTGCATCTACACTAATGAAGTTGGTGGCCCAATTCAAACTCCACCAGTAAATTGAAATAATATTTTTAGGAGGTCCAACAATTCCAAAAAAGACCGATTATGAGTACAAAAAAGCAACACAATGACTAAATTCAAGTAGTGACTACTTGTCAGAGTCCTTTAGTTTACAGTTGCGCGAGTCATGCCCGAGAGTGTGGCAAATACGGCACTGATTTGGTCTTCTACGTTTTTGGGGTTTTCCTGCCGGTGTGCTTGGTGGAGTTGGCCCACTCAGCCTCCCTTTAGTTTTGACAACCTTTGGATCTTTTATAATATGGCTCCGTGGACCAGAATCAGTCTGATTTTTTTTTGCCTTATTTCTAATTTCGTCGTTCAACCCTTGCAAAACAAGGATTTTCTTTTTCACCAAATTGAATCCTTCTTCAGTTTGGCTCCCGTTGTGACAGAGATAGTTGCACTCTGCACTCAATGAAGCAAACCGGGATATATCGATTCCTTTTGAAAACTCATCATCTGGCTGAAGCTTGATAAGAACATCACGTGCGGCTGACTTCGTCCACCTCTTAAATATCATGGACTCGGGAATCTTTCTAAGGTGCTCCATTTTCATAACATAAAACATATGACGACAAGAAATTCCTTTACCTTCGAACAAATTGTAGTCACATGAAATTAAAGGCTGATTATGTTTTTCTGAATCCCAAACACCATCTTCATAGACTTCCTGAAAGCCAACCCTGTCCAAATGGTAAACAACTTTCCTTTTCTTATCAGGAAATTGATATCTGGATAGATGGTATACACGACGATTATCCTCCTCCTCCAGTGCAATGTGCGTATATTTTGATTCGTGCGTATATTTTGATTCATGCATAATTTGTTCAGCAACGTCAAGATAAATTTGATAAGTGTATACGGAAGATGCATGCTCCTCCAATGGCTTCAGGTGGCATAAAATGACCGGACTCTTACACTTAGATACGTATTCGTCACCAAAGAAATTGTTTCTTAACTGCATAAGGGCCCTATCAATTTGAGGGATGAATTCAAACAATTTATCACGGCTGCAAACATAATCCTTCATGTAATTGTTCATACCCTCGCATCGTTGAGTTGTGCGCATGCCTGCAAAAAAATGGCCCTTAAAATATGCTTCCACCCACCTATGCTTTTTCTCATACATCCTACTCATCCAATCGTTTTCTTCTAGACCATGCTGCTCCAACATCTCTCTCCAAAGATCCTCAAATTCGTCCTCTCATATTTGCTTATACAATAAGTATCGAAATGGTGATTTCTTCTCCTCTTTGTGAAGGTGAGTGGATGCATTCTTGGATACGTGCCATCCATATATCCTATGCCGTAAGTTGGGAAATATCTCATCGATGGCTTGTCGCATTGCTTCGTCTCCATCAGTCAGTATAGAAATGGGATGTTTATGGTCCATGGAATCCATAAGAGTATTAAGGACCCATCTATACGACTGCATAGTCTCATCCGACAACAGTGCAACTCCAAATACACAAGTCGCACGGTGGTTGTTTACACCAACAAATAGGACCAAAGGCTTGGCATAAGCATTTGTCTTGTAAGTGCTTTCGAAAACAAGAACATCACCGAAGCACTAGTATTCGAATAGGGAATGTAAGTCCCTCTAAAATATATTAGCTAGCCTATCTTTCTCGTCTGTGCTGAACCTGTAGTAGAAATTGGTTTCAGAATTCGCCTTTGACTGCAGGTACATAAGTGCGGCATGTGAGTCGCTTTCAAAAGCTTCATCCTGTCTCTTCGCATCAATTCGGTTGTACATGTCCTTCTGTGTGAATCCAATTTTGGAGTAACCCCCTTTCTGGTTAACCATGTATTCATATGTCAAACAAAGTCTTATGCAGCAGTTTCCCATGGCATCAATTTGGGATAAGTCTTTAGCGTCAATGTTTCTATGAGATCGTACCCAAGCAACCTCACGAAACGTTGCTAGTTTGTGGCAATGATTTTCAATGAATGCCTTTACGATGTACTTGTTAGTATCACGGTCTAACCTAATAGAGAAACGAGCTTTGCAACCCACTCTTGTCTGCAGCCGTGGCCTGCGTTTCGAATTTGTATTGCACATGTACTTCTTATCTCGAAAACCTTCCTTCTCACAAACCAATACTCTGCTGGTTATTTTACCTTCACTGTAATAGATTTTGTTGGACAATCTTACATCGAACCCAACTGCCCTAGAATATCCATGATAAAATGCACCTGCGTCTTCAATCGAATCAAATTTCTTTTCAATGACATCTTGGTAACTCAAACCACAAATTTCTTTTAAAGTTCCAACCACAGAAGAATAAGGCACAGAATCAACAGCAGAATATTCCATATCTGGGGACACTTCAAATTTATTCAATTTGTCATTGGTATCAACCGAACTTTCACCTCCATACATTTCAATTACTACACAAATAAAAACATATAAAAAAATGACTAGCATATGATTATCACAACATGTAAACAAAATATTACAATACGTAAGTAACGATTATCTTATAATAACAGTAATCACATTAACGTAAGATCGATCATATGATTATATGTCCGACTCGATAATTATAATAGTTTCGAATGTATTTGTATCTAATGATTATGTTTTCTATGTGTTTTCCATGAAAGTATAGTAATCGCAACAATAGGTATCAAAGTAACGTGATGTTATTTTCCATTTACACCTAAAAACTATAGAATGACGAATACAACAGGTGCTATAGAATGACGAATACAATAGGCATTAAAACACCATTGATACGACTAATCACTAACAGTGAAGACCCTAATTAAAAACGAAATTTGGAGACACACCTGATGAAGCAGCGAACAACTTTAAAGAAGAACTGAAGAGCTAAAGCAGTGAAGAACTTTGTGGATTCTTGATATATGAAGAACTGAAGCAGCGAAGAACTTTGTGGATTCTGGATATATGAAGAACTGAAGAACTTTAAGGCTGGAAGAGAAATATAGAGGACGAAGAGTAGAAAAACAGCAAGATATTAGATGATTATGGCTGGAAGAGAAAAGAAGAACAACTTATAACAAGAAAAGAAGATCAAACGGTAACTATTCAGATTCTTGAAGAACAAACGGTAAAGTGTTTTAGTAAGTGGGAAGTGACTTGCTTAGTAGGTCATTTTAGGGTTCCTATGCATTCATTAAGAGAATAAGTCATGACCATTGGATGTTTGTCTAAAAGCAATCAATGGTTGAGATTAGAATGACGTGGACTATTTTTTAAAATTGTATGGTGTCATGTTCCACTCAAGAATGGGCCCTTTATTAATTACATCATATTTATATTATATTACATAATATGAAGAGTCCAAATTTAATGTGAGCCAAGTGACATTCATATAATATGAAGTTCTCTATTATTAATTAGTTATATAATATTAAGAGTCCCTGTTAATTATAATATATAATTGAATACTTATAAAAATATATCATATTATATATATGATACCGTATATAATATCTTTATTAATTACATCATATTTATATTATATTATATAATATGAAGAGTCCAAATTTAATGTTGTTAATTAGTTATATAATATGAAGAGTTCTTGTTAATTATAATAAGATAATATAAAATGTTCTTTATTATATGAAGTGTTCTATTTAATAATGTTAATTAGTTATATATATATATAATGAGTTTCTCATAAGGGATCCCTTATTTTATTTTTGGTAAGGACCACCATGAAATTACATTGATTTGAATGAATTTTGATCTGAATTTTTTTATATAAATTTATTGAAATCTACCCATGAATAAAATTTGAATTGTTCAAGCACTATGACTATTTATCCCGATTTTTTTGGGGGGTGAATTGGATTGAGATTTTAATGGACTATTTTTATAAAAGTCTGTTGGTATTGGATTGAGACTTTTTAATAAGTTAGATAAGTCTGGTGGTATTTAATCAGGACTTTTAAGATTTTTTTAAAAAGTTCATAATGTCTTGTAGTATTGGATACAGACTTTCAAGAGGCAGCAAATTGTCTGGTGGTGTTGGATTGATATCAAGATTGATAGGATTTCATGACAAAATGGATTATTCAAACTTTTCAGTGATATGTATAAATGGCTAGACCCAAAATTGTCTTGCCTTCTCCCATAATACTTTCCAGACTTTCCTCTCGTTTCCACTCATTTAAGAGAGATAGATAAGTGGAGCAGGATGTCACGACCTGCAAAGTCCAATATCCAGATTCCAGGCAAAGAGCTCAATGTCCACAACAAAGCCAAGCTCCTGGAAGGCTAGAGACTTCCGGAAGCAACGGATGCTTCCGGAAGTCTCTAGCCACACAACCATTCTAGGTTGTTCTTGTACACATGTCTAGATGTATGTAGAATAATCTAGAATGATGTAGATAATTGTATAGAATTCAAGAGGCATGTAAATACATGTAGAGAATTCTAGGAAAGTATAGAACATTCTGGAGGTAAAACCTCCACCATTGGATCAAAGTGATCCTAGCCATTCATTAAGGAGGTGGCACCCTATAAATAGCCAACCCCTCTCATTTTGTAAGGCATCCAAGCCTATCCAAGCCAACTTAAGCCATTTGTACTCAAAGCATTGTAAAGCTCTCTTAGTTAGCAATACAAAGCTTTCCTTTACATTCCAACCAAGCTCTTCCAACCCTTTCTCTAGTCTCTCTTTTGTGTGTGAGAGTGACAAGCCAAGCATTTTAGGCTTACTTAGCAACCTTCACTCGAAAGTTGCCTAAGTGCCGTACGGGATTTTCGCTGCGTAATTCTAAGCCCGTGACAGTTGGTATCAGAGCCTTGTCAAAGCAACCACAGCTAGTTCGCGAAGCAATGGTTTCCGACAGTGAAGTTGCTGCTAGAGTGGAGGAGCAGGCGCGAGGTCGTGGCGAGCAACGCACCCACACCAAGCGAAGCAAGTCCAAGGGTCCATCCAAGGATGCTTTGGAAGAAAGGATGGCCGGCTTGGAGGACACTCTCCGGAGTGAAAGCCAACTTATGTGATGCCGTCGACCGTCTTGATGGCCTAGAGACGGATTATGGCGAAATCACCCAAGCAACCAAGGCCACCATCCGCGAGTTCCAAAAGGGTGTCAAGGAGGACGCATGCTTCCTCACCCAAGAGGTCCGCAACCTCCGCACCTTCGTGGAGAACGAGTTGCGAGCCATACGTGAGGAAGTGGAGGAAATCCACACCGAATGGGCTTCACACCGGAATAGCCCATCCACCAGCCTTGGTGCAACCACAAGCACCAACACCATTCAAGTCCCTAAGCCATCCACTTATAGTGGCAACTGGAAAGCCATGGAAGTGGAAATCTTTCTCTTCGGCCTAGAACAGTACTTCGAAGCCAAGGGAGTTCGGGACAACGCAACCCGGATCGCCAATGCTCCCGTTTTTCTTCGAGAATCCGTACAACTATGGTGGTGACGCAAACATGGCGATACCATCAATCCCATCACCACATGGGATGAGTTTAAGAGGGAACTCAAGAGACAGTTCTCTCCCACCAACGCCGAAAAGGTGGCACGTGGCTGCCTCCGTCACCTTAAGCAATCGAGGTCCATCCATGAATATGTCAAGGAGTTCACAACCTTGACCCTTGAGATCGAGGATATGTCCGACAAAGACCAACTCTTCTTCTTCATGGACGGCTTAAAGGATTAGGCCAGGGTGGAACTAGAGAGGCGAAATGTGCAAGACATTGACACCGCCATTGCCGCCGCGGAGTCGCTCACCGACTATAGCCGACCCAAGGAAAGAAACGACAACCATGAGGAAGAACGGGACAAATCGAAAGACCACGATCGCAAGGAAAAAGGGCGCTCCAAGTCCGATAATGGCGACAATCGGCAAGACTAATCCAGCGGAGGCAAGCCTGAAAAGATCAAGCCAAAGAGTCCGTGCTTCATTTGCGATGGGCCACATTGGGTACGCGACTGCTCGAAACGGAAAATGCTTAATGCCATGGCCACCCAGCTCGAGGAATCCAAGGCAACCAAGGTGCAAACAAGCATGAGTTCCATCCAACAAATCTATGCGATCGATGGGTAGGCCAAGCCTCCAACGCTTGCCAAGAAAGGCCTTATGTTCGTAAAGGCCACCATCAGAGGCAAGCAAGTTCGTGCGATGCTGGACACCGGAGCAACGCACAACTTTGTATCCGTGGACGAAGCCAAACGACTTGGCCTTCGTATCACCAATGACGAAGGTGCCATCAAAGCCGCCAACTCTCTGGTCAAGCTAATTGATGGCACAGCGAAGGGCGTCACTGTCCACCTAGGGCCATGGAGCGGGAAGCTGAATTTCTCGGTAGTACCCTTGGATGACTACCAAATGGTTCTAGGCATGACGTTCTTCAAACAAGTCAATGCGTTTCCCCAACCCGCCGCTAACTTACTTAGCATCCTTGATGGGGACAAAGCTTACACCATCCCGACGGAACGCTTGACCACGTCTGAATTCAAGACGCTATCCGCCATCCAACTTGTGGAGAAACCAAATTCTCCAACCTATTCGAGGAATCGTGCAAGCCGTGGGAAGCGATGAGCGAAGGCAACGGATGGAGGTGCCACAAAGGCCAAACTCTCGTTCCAACAATGCAGGTCCACTTGCACCAAGCCGAAGGAGTCGACGCTCCGCAGCACACGTCTGACTCTCGACACAAAGGCAAATCTCCATGAGAGGCTGCCCAAATCAAGGCCCTCTCGTCCGAAGGAGTCAATCCGTGGCAAACTCAAGCATACATGGCGCTCACACGACGAGGACGTCACGAAATCAGGTGGGGGAGGATGTCACGACCCACAAAGTCCAATATCCGGATTCCAAGCAAAGAGCTCAATATCCACAACAAAGCCAAGCTCCTGGAAGACTCTAGAGATTTTCACACACTTAGGGAAGTCTCTAGTTGGCGGAAGATTCTAGAGGTCTCCGGAGAAGCCTAGCAACGGATGCTTCCGGAAGTCTCTAGCCACACAACCATTCTAGGTTGTTCTTGTACACATGTCTAGATGTATGTAGAATAATCTAGAATGATGTAGATAATTGTATAGAATTCAAGAGGCATGTAAATACATGTAGAGAATTCTAGTAAACTATAGAACATTCTGGAGGTAAAACCTCCACCATTGGATCAAAGTGATCCTAGCCATTCATTGAGGAGGTGGCACCCTATAAATAGCCAACCCCTCTCATTTTGTAAGGCATCCAAGCCTATCCAAGCCAACTTAAGCCATTTGTACTCAAAGCATTGTAAAGCTCTCTTAGTTAGCAATACAAAGCTTTCCTTTACATTCCAACCAAGCTTTTCCAACCCTTTCTCTAGTCTCTCTTTTGTGTGTGAGAGTGACAAGCCAAGCATTTTAGGCTTACTTAGCAACCTTCACTCGGAAGTTGCCTAAGTGCTGCACGGGATTTCCGCTGCGTAATTCTAAACCCGTGACAAGGAGCTCCAGATTTCTTCCACAGAGAAGCTCAACGTCTCGGCTACCTAGCTCGCTCTGCTTTCAAGGTATTTCATCTATATATTTTTATTCACTTCATTTTTTCTATTAAATTGTTTTGTTCATGAAGTTGGAGAGTTGGAGCACAAATTTTTGCTGATTATTTATTTATTTATTTTATGTGTTTTTTTTTTTTGTGAGAACAGTTGCTTCAGATACATAAGCAATACAAATTGATAAAACCAGGTTCTTCAGTTCATCCTCTTCTTCAAGTTAAGAGCTGGTAATGTAATCTCCACTAACTTCTGCGCATTCAACAACCTTATGCGCGCCCGCAACCTGTTTGTATAATGTCGTAATGAGACTCTCTCAACTTCAACCTTTTATTAAAATCAAGTATTTTTTTTCTTTCTTTGTAGTAATTGTTTTTATTTTCCTTTTAAACTGAGAGAAATTGAAAGTTTGAGAGAGGGTTTAGAGTGATAAAATCCTTGGTTCCACCTTGTGAAGTACGTATGTTCTTCATCATGAACTATTAAATCATATATGTAGTTTATAAGAGTAATCGCTTATGCTTATTCTCTCATATGTTAGTTGTATTATAGGGGTTGAAAGTACCCATTGCAAAGATTAGTGGGTCTAACCTGTTAGTTGTATTATCTGGTTTGGGAGGGGTCTCAGTGGACCACATTCCCAAAGGTGGTAACAAGGTGGCTATTGGCCTGGTTAATTACGTGCTGCTGCTGGTTGAAGACTCCTATTGGATGGAGGATTTTCATCCTTTAGTTAGAAGTGTGTTTTCCTGGTTCTGTTTTCTTCTTGAAAAAAAAAAAGCAGCAAATTAAATATGTATTGCAGTCAAGAGTTGTAAAGCAATACCTTCATGTTCTGATCCTTTATACGTTGCCGTCAAGTGTGTTGCACAGTGGAAGTACGCCTGATTAGAGTGTCTAACGATAAACGATCAACGTTGGCAGCCATGATAAAAGTAAACACTTTCACTGTACGCTAACTTCAGTTATTCCAATGCCTCATCATCATAAGTTATGGTAAAATTAAATGATGATGAGACATTGAAATTTCTGAAGCGAGAGTTCGATGAATCAAAAAAGTAGGAAAGGAAGTAAAGGAAAATAGCATAAATATGTAGGACACAGAAGATCGTTTGACTAACAGTTTGATCACCAGACGAGGCTAACTCTCCCAAGTGCGGACATGGCCACCAAATATCCCTAAAACGGAAGTGAGAGCATCTCCAACAGTTTCCTTTGGAGACCCCTTACCTTAATTAATGGAGGAGTTTCATTTTTGTAGCTCCAAGAGGTGCCTGAGTGCTGAATCCCTAAATAAAGGGGTGCATTGAATATTTTGTCGAGGATTCAACCCCTATAAGTGGGCTCCACGGTTAAATATATATATATATATATATACATATATATTTAGTAGTGTTAACTTGTGCCCTTGGCATAGGTTAACAACCACTTTATTACTATAAATGGAAAATAGTCACTGCATTTATTGTAATAAGATAATATATACAGTTGTTGATATGTGTGTTCATTTGAATGCCATATAAAAGTTGATTTTCGTTGTTGTTGTTGCACTTTGTTCGTTGTTGTTCGTTGTTGCACTTTGTTAACACTACCCTTAATATAAAATATATATATCTATCTATCTATAAATAAATATAATAATAATAATAATAATAATAATAAATATAAATATAAATATATAAATATAATAATATTAATTAATTAATATAAACCATGGATGGAAACTCCTACCATGTGTTTCATTCAGAGACCATTTAAAAATGTCCAATTATTTAGACACTTGGTAGTAGTTTCCCCTTTTACTAATTTTTCATCTTAAATTGATTTCGGCAACCCTTTTGTGTTACCCATTGAGAGTGAGTGGTGTGAGAAGTAAATGTGTGTTTTGTGAATCGAAAAGGTTTGGATCGTTAAATAGTTTTGTTTAAATTCACTTTAATTATGCTTTAATTAAACAATTTTTTGTGTTACCAAGAGATAAATAGAGTGGTGTCAGAATCGAAAAGATTGCTGTGAAGAGTTGTTGGTATTCTTCTTATTGAACATATATATAATTAAATTATATTATATTTGTTATATATAAAAATAAATTTGATATTCCTCCAAAAAATCATTTGAACACATTCTAATTTTTTTGTAAAAGGTTACATTTATTAAAAATGAAACGGTTGGCTACAGAGTTATAATTTTGAATCCACATGGCGACCATTCCGTGTTCAATGCACTTATATAAAATATTGCACCACCCCTATATATTAGGGTGGACACCTGAAATATTTCTTCACACCAAATTACATTTTCAAATTCCATATACCTTACAATATCTGTCTTCCATAAACAAACTCTATCAAAAACTGCATTTTTTTTCTTCAACTTCCATGGCTTGCAACGTCACCACCGGCCACAACTCCGTCAGTATCTCATTTATTAATTAATTGATATCATCTATTTGTTTTATGAAATATGTTCGTCCATGGGTACTCACTATTACTCAATCTGATGATTGGCATCTTCACCTACGTGACGGTGATCTTCTAAAAGTTGTTGTTCCACACAGATTATCTTCTTTTTAATTCTTATTATTTTTGTTTCATGGTTTGATTTTATATTTCATTGATTCTAATGAATGTTATATACCCATATACAGTGCAAGTCATTTTGGAAGGGCAATTGTGATGCCCAATTTCAAACCTCCCATCCCCACCACAACTGCTGCTGTGGTCTATCGAGATTCCATCTTGAAAGCACCACTCTTCAGAAAGGCATCATGGTTGAGACCTAAAGCTACAAGTTCATCATCTAGAGAGACTTATTTAATTTGTCAAGGCTTGAA
Source organism: Acer yangbiense (assembly GCA_008009225.1). Classification (NCBI taxonomy): domain Eukaryota; kingdom Viridiplantae; phylum Streptophyta; class Magnoliopsida; order Sapindales; family Sapindaceae; genus Acer; species Acer yangbiense. Next base: position 20,023,769 of record CM017770.1, on the reverse strand, counting down.
GTATTCTAGGTAGCTTCAACAGATAACTGCTTGTCTATGAAGCCGAAAATATACTGTTCTTGTACTGAATTTTTGATGAATCATCTATGAATTATTGAAATTTATGCAACTTGCATTTCATACCTAGCTTCCTGTATCTATACTGTTTAACTGATGACTGTTGGCAGTGTTCCAGAATCGAATACATCGATCAGCTGTTCAACCTCTAGAAGCAAGACGACTACTCTGGTGGGGTGTCCAAGTAATGGCTTTAACAACAGTTGTGTGTTCTGTCCATCTCAGAATTGGTTGTTGAGACTTAGCATAGCTGACCATATGTGAAGAGAGAGATATTAGGCCATGGGAGGATTACTAGTTCTAGTTTTTTTTTTTTTTTTTTTTTTTCAATAATTAGATGCCCGAGAGGTATTAGGCTATAAAATACCTATAAAATGGTCCTTGTGCTTGTTTTTTAGAATTTCGAATGTGTTGATGGCTATTATTCAAACTATTGTGGTATATGTTTATACGCATTTTCATTGTATGTTAATACATGTTCTAGAAAAGTACATCTTGTTTGGGTTTTTTTAGCTCAGGTCAACTAGCTAGTTTGAGTTTCTCAACTCATGCATGTCTGTTAACTAGTAAATTTATAGGGCCCATATTTTAAAAAAAGTCCAAAAAGTCTAGATATAAAGTCATGAAAATCATAATTGTAAGGATTCTCATATCTTGATTGGCTTATTTCATGGACAAACCACATGTTCGGGTTTATTGTGTAAGGGTAGTTTAGGTGATTGAACTTCAAGCTCGAAGGCCCTTTCAAGACCTCAAGGGACAAGCACGCCAAATATATAATCTCTAGTGCTTGGTTTTCTTTGAAGAGACTTAGAATGCACACACACACACACACTTAGTATACTTGCATTTGTGTGCATACTCTTCACATGTCACTTTACACACTAGCACTTTGATTGTTATATTCTATTGTGTGTATATGTGCTTAGTAATTCGTTTCCCGATAGTGTTCGGAAACGTCCACGCATGCACTAGAATGTGCTTGGTATTGCGCGAAGACCGCCCACGGAGAATGCCGTTGCGCGAAGATCGGCGGCCTGGCCGCCGAATGAAACCGCAGTTTGCATCTAGAAGTGTCTGGAGCAATTCTGCGGTCACGATCTGCGGTCACGATCGGCGGTCACGACCGCCGTTCATACCTGATCAAATTAATATCTCGGGTTTGATTCGGCGGTTGGATTGACGGTTACGAAACCACCGAATGAAACCACCGTTGTTTCCCTGTTCTTCTCGGGTTCAATTTGGCGGTTATGATCGGCGGCTTGGCCGCCGATCGAAACCGCCGATCGGTGCGTTTCAGGGGTAAATTTATCTTTTCATATGCTCTGTTCTTGATGTCTATAAATATCTCACTTTCTCATTATCTGAATAAGTTCTTTTACTTCTTAGAACCCTAAACTTCAAAGAGAGATATTTGAGAGAAAATCAAATCAAGAACTCACTTTTAAACACTCAAATCAAATCTTTTTTGCATCAAATTTCATATTGCATCTTCTATGACTATATAGAATGCATCCATGATTGGGTTTGCATCATTACAACTTGCTTGGTAAGATTTTGATTAAGTTCATCTTATTTTAGTATTTTACTATCAAACTATTCTCTTTTAATTTACTTGTATGTTTTTGATCATATGATAAATACAAGAATAGAGAATTAATTGTGATGAATTGATTGAGTGTTGTATTATGATAGCTAATTAGGTGTTTGCTTAATCTTGATTAGCTAAGCTATTTGACATGTCATTTAGCTTTTGATATCTATGATTGATTTAATTGATTATATCATCATCCTAGATAAGCATCTAAGGTTCCCTAGCCTTGTTTGTCATTTGAATATTCATACATATTCACATAGGGTGCATTAACTCTTAATTAAGAATTAAGTCTTGGGGCTAAGATTGCTTAGGCCTCAAGCAATTGGACTAGAGCCACTTTTAAAGGCCCGCGTGGTAGAAGTGGGAGGTTATTGACCAGAGTGTTAGACGAGGTCTACATAGGTTGTAAACTTCATTTCAATTAGTGGATTTCGAGGTTCGAGCGTGGCGCACTATACAGCCCATGGTTTTTCCCAGTGGTTGGGTTTCCACGTATACATCAAGTGTTATTTAATTTCCGCACTATATTACACTTGTTTGTATTTTTGACTAGTATGGGCGTTTTCGTAAAATTGACTTGCATGCGAAAAGTGGGTAATAAAGCTTAAAATCTCTTCACCCCCTAGATATATTTATCATACACACTGAGCGTTTATTCGTTCCTTTCAATAATAGTCTATAAATAAAGTCTAAAGACTCTTTTAAAATCCTGAAAGTCTAGTCCATATAATCCTAATAATATTTAAAATCATACAAATATATAAAATCCTTGTACCTCAAAATTGTTTATTAAAATCTCAATCCAGTACACCCCTCTTAATATGAAGACATCGGAAAAAATAGGTGAAATATAAAAAAATTTAAAAAAAAATAGTTCTAGTGCTTGGAAAATTTTTAAATTTTTAAATTTTATTCATAGGTAGATTTCGATAAACTTATCATCCACAAAAAAAATTCATATCAAAATGATTTCATAGTGGTCCTTACTGAAATTAAAATAAAGTATCCCTTATGAGAGAGTTACTTTATAAATTAGTTGTAATGTTGTGATTTGTGAAGATAGATTTGTGCCTGTGTGGTTATGTGTGAATTATAGTCAAATTAAATTCTATACAAAGAAACACATCTCAATACCCATTTCGGTATTCTCTCAGCTGTGTCTTCTTCCACTATTTACAAAACCCATTTTTCTCTCGTCTTTTTAGGGTTTTTCGGAAATTAATTCTTGCAGGGTTGTGGAATTGTCCTCAAATAGCCAAATTCATATTCTGGGTGTGTTGTAATACATGAAGTAGGGTTTAAGAAACAAGGTTCTTATTTCTTAAACATTTAGCGGTTCAGTTTGATCCTAATCAAATTGAATTTGCTACTTTTCGGCATCTAATAAATATTGAATTGAGACTCGATGTTTTATCTTTTATTATTATTATTTCTTAAATATTTTTGGTTTGGCTTCCGCTTCTTTGTGACCAACCAGAAGGGTATTATTGAAACCCAAAATGTAAGTTAGTTTTCTGCCTTTTAGATTTAGTTGAACTTAACTATTCAATTGGCCTTTTGTTGCTTCTTGTATTATCCCAAGTCTCAATCGATCAGGATGTTGCATGAAAGGCATTTGTACAGCTAATTGCGCACCAGAGTTTTAGTGATATAATTTTGGTTGCTAACATTTGTATGCATTTGATTATTGCAGATGAATAATACTAATTCAACTCGCCAACTCGCCTAATGCACTCCAATTGTTCGACGATTTTTCCCTGAGAGATTGAGATTGTTTTTACACAAGTAATGTATAGAAGATCCATTTTTTGGTGCTCCCACCAACCTCTCAAGTATTGTCTGCCTTACTATGCATTTTCATCTCCAAACCCACTTCAAAACCCGAGTTCTATGTGGGTGCCAAAGAAGCAAAAATCAAGTGGGGGGTGGAGACCAAAGAAGAAGATATACCACAGAGTCCATGAACTTGACAAGGCAATGGACTTGCAAAAGAAACCATCTTTAATTCTACAGCTGAAGTCCATAATCCAATCCCAGAAGCATAAATCTGTCCTTCTCCGGGACCTGGAAAAGGAAGTTGGATTTGTTCAAAAATGGAACTTCATGGCTGTCATTGAGAAGTACCCTTCTATATTTTATGTTGGAGATGGAACTAGTGGGAAACCTCCTTTTGTTTCACTAACCGAAAAAGCTCGAAAGGTTGCTGATGAAGAGGCTGAAGCAAGGGGGTTGATGGAACCTATTTTGGTTAAGAATTTGAGGAAGTTGTTGATGATGTCTGTTGAGTGTAGAGTGCCATTAGAAAAGATTGAATTCATAGAATCTGAATTGGGTTTGCCTCGAGACTTTAAGAAGACGTTGATCCCAAAGTACCCAGAATTTTTTTCGGTGAAAGATTTTAATGGGAAAGCTTATCTTCAATTGGAAAATTGGGATTCTTCGCTGGCAGTCGCTGCAAGTGAGGAAAGATTAGCACGCGAAGGAGTTTTGAACTTCAGTGGGGCTCGAAAGAAGGTTAGGATCACAAAAGATGGTAACTACTCTGGTCCCTTTGCGTTTAAGGTGTGTTTTCCTTCTGGTTTTAGACCAAACAAGGGATACCTTGAAGAATTTCAGAAGTGGCAGAGAATGGATTTCCCTTCTCCATATTTGAACGCGAGGAGATTTGAGCTGGAAGACCCAAAGGCTCGAAAAAGAGTGGTGGCTGTGCTTCATGAACTCCTCAGTTTGACTATAGAGAAGAGGCTGACATCTGCTCAACTGGATGCATTTCATTCGGAGTATCTGTTACCACATAAGCTACTGCTTTGTTTGATAAAGCATCATGGTATATTTTACATCACTAATAAAGGTGCAATGAGTACTGTGTTCCTTAAAGAAGCTTATGATGGTTCGAATTTGATAGATAAATGTCCTTTGTTGTTATATAATGATAGATTTGTTGCACTTAGTGGTAGAAGAGTGATAAATTCATGTAATAGAATGCCCTCTTTATAGATTATTAACTGAGGTTTTCTTTTGTTAAATACAATCCATGTGTAATGCTGGTGTACGTTGTCTTGCTCTCTACAATAATGTTGTCACCTTGCATTTTTGCCCTGTAGGTAAGCTTACAATTTTGCCTCTAAACTCTATGAATAAATGTAGTAGGTTATCTTGTAATCCTATAAATACATAGAAGAGGGTAAAATGTAATGTTGAAATGATAATATGGTAACACCTAAGATTGCCTTGGCGTCAATGGTCACAGGTAGATTAGGTGCAGGAGGCGAGAAAAATACACGTTTCTTCCACAGAAAAGCTTCAGCTAGGAGGGCTTGTAACATATTGCGGGGACTTTACGACGTGGATGGGGTCTGGAAGGATAATAGAGCAGATATGGAGGATGTGGTAGTTCAATATTTTTCAAATAATTTCACTTCCAGTTATCCAGCACAACATATGATGGATGAGAGGGAATCCAATCGAGTCTCTCAGAGTCGACGAGGAATTTTTTTGGATGGGAGTTTTACAGAGGAAGAGGTGAGGCGGACTGTGTTTGATATTGGTCCGATGAAAGTGTCGGGGATTGACGGACTTCCAACTTTGTTTTATCAAAAATATTGGGGAACGGTAGGGCCTAGTGTGACAGCGGCTTGTCTCAAGTGTCTGAATTAGGAGGTTGCTATGGATGCGATGAATGGTATGATAATTACTTTAATTCTAAAACTCAACGATGCAGTACAGATGACGGATTTTAGGCATATTAATCTATGTAATGTTTTGTATAAGATTATTGCGAAGACTTTGACTAACAGATTTTGTATGACGCTTGGTGAGGTAATTTTTGAAACACAAAGAGCTTTCAATCTGGGCCGTTCAATCACAGATAATGCAATTGTGGGATTTGAGTGTATGCACGGATTAAAAGGAAAAAGAGATGTGATGGTTCTATGGCTATCAAACTAGACATGTCGAAAGCTTTTAACCATGCAGAGTGGGGTTTCATTGAGCAAATGATGCGGAAGATGGGTTTTTCGGCGGATTGGGTGAGTCAGATTATGAGATGTGTAACTTTTGCTTCCTACTCATTTATGGTAAATGGAGAGCTTTGTGGTAACTTGACTCCGATGAGAGGGCTCTGACAGAGAGATCTATTATATCCGTACTTGTTCCTAATATTTGCAGAGGGGTTATTGAACTTGATTATGAAGATTTATGAGTTGGGTTTAGTATTGGGATTTAAGTGCGGCAGATTTGTGCCAACCATCACACCTTTGTTTTTTGCAGATGATAGTTTATTATTTTCTAAAGCGACAAGTATAGATTGTATTGCGATACGTTCAGGGCATGTCATTAATTTTGCAAAGTCAGTTATGTGTGTGAGCCTATTGGTGGGTGGTGAGAAGTGTGAGAGACTGGCTTCTATTTTGGGGGTCCGTGTGGTGGACTTTTATCTTCTGTGTCCACCCTTTTATCTTCTCCCACACCTGATTTACAATGTCATTTAAAATGACTCTCTTTTTACTCCCAATGTCATTTATAGAGGATGGAATTACCATCGAATTGTTTATGTGGAGAGCTTATAATAATTGGATCCCAACTAGGGTGAATTTGAGGAGAAAAGGGATTACTGTGCTCTTTGTGTGAGAAAGCTTAACACACTCTGGATGGTATTGCTAATATTATGCAAATGAAAATGGAGCGTGCGAGTCTAGATGACCCTTCGCAAGTGTACGAGACGTAAAGTATAGCGGACACAAGTAGAGGTATCATTCCCACGAGGAAATGAGATCTAAAAGTTATTAGCCTAATTTTACTCACTAAAAATTACAATTGTTCAGGAAAGTGATAAGTTATACTAACCTAGCCTGCAATTATTTAATTAGGATCAAGTAATTTCACTAACATAATTTTATGGAAATATATCGAAATTCAGATAATATAGAAAGATGTTGAGGAGTTAATGATGCAATATGTTACTACCAATTTCACCATCTAATCTCAATCAAATAAAATCCATTAATAAGAAGAAAGGTCAATTCATTCATTAATCACTAATACCCTCTTTTGTCAAATTGCTCAAACCTAGAACTAGGGTGGTCATGATGATTTGTCTTCTTTAGAGCTTCAAGCAAAAACTATAAAGAGTTCTTCAACTATATAATAGATCTAACTTTTCATGCACTAAAAATCATGCTTGTATATCAAATAAAACTTCTAATTCAACATTCATCATGAAGACATATTCAACATAAGTGCAAACTCAATGGATAAAAAGATAGATAGATTAGATGATTACAAAAAGTGTTCACATATCCCTAATAAGAGAGATTTAGCTCATTATAAAGAAAATACAAGAAAAGAAAAGATAAAGATAAATAAAGCTCATTGTGTTCTTGGATGCTTCTCTCTAGCCTTGCTCAACAAATCCTTCCTTGATGTCCAAAAGTAGCTTTTAAAACTATGTAGAAGATTCTAAGAAAGCTTATTTAAAATTGATTCAAACTATCTAGAAGAAAATAAAGTGTTTAATCTCAAGTGTTTTCGAAAGGAAAGTGATTGTGAAAAAGGGTTTCTAAGCTTACTAACAAGGCACAACACACTTTTTGCAAAACAAAAGTGAGTCTATATGGTGGGGAAAAGTTTTGGATAAAGCCACTTGCGGAGCTGACATGGCACAGTTTCTACGACCAAGATCTGCGACTTCAAGTTGTAGATTCATGTCGCAGATCTCACGGATCTTGATCTACTACTTCTTTCTATTTGTTGGAACTCGCAGAAATCTTTTATGGAGCTAATCTATGATTTCAATCTACGTCTTAATCTAGCAGCTTCATGTCCCAGATTCTTCTGATGTTGAACTGCTTGATAGATCTCGCAGAAAATGTCTGGTTAAAACTGCGACGTATATCTGCGACTTCAACTCGTAGATTTCTCTGATGTTGTTTTGTTAGCTCAATCTATGACTTCAACTCGCAAGCCCAAGTTTGATTTCTCTGATATAGTTTTGCGACTTCAACTAGCAGAAATTCTCCAAACTTCAGTTTAAGGTTCCTTTTCTCCAAAACCATCATTAAGTACTAAAATGTCTTTGAAACCTAAAAATACCTGAAAAGCACTCAAAGACGCAATTAAACGACACAAAAGCTCAAGTAACGGACATAAAGTTTAGGAAAAGAAGCGCTCAAATACATACATAGTTAGAGCGATTAAAGACTGCGAGACATCACTGCATGCAGTGCGGAGCTGCCATAAGCATTCGGAAGTTCATAATTCTTAGCGTGTGGGGCAGGAGTGTGATGATGGGATTCAAAATCAGTTGCAGCTTCTTGACTACCAATTGGATTGTTATGATAAGTGGGGAGTAGAGGTTGTGGGGTCATTTTGTGTTATCATTTAGAGAATATGGTATAATCGAAACTAGGTTGTTTAATTGTAATCACCAATTGCAATCTAAGTTTCGAACCCCAATCTTCTTTTAATTGTGTTTCTGATAAGAAGACTAGGTCTAGGGAAAATTTTCAGATTTTCTTCCGGAGAGCAAGGAACGCCCGAGGATTTCCCAAGCCTCGAACGTTCCAACTCAGTGTTTTCATAATTCTTGGCGGGCATGGAAACCAGGCTCCGCCGATCGTTCAAGAGAAGAAGAAACGTTATACTTTTGCTTTTTACCACCATAACTCGTATCAAAATCCTTCACTCCCTTCCGTTTTCCCCTAGGAACATCCAATGTTTGCTAACACCCAACCTGACTCAACCCTACCGGCGACACCAAAATTTGCTCAGAGCTGGCCTTACCTTTTCCCGGTGACTCCCTTACTTGTCTTTTCCATTTTCTACCATCATCTTTAGACAAGTCAAGTCAATTCATAAGCTGAATGGGACAACTCATATTAACCTGCCCTACAAAATCTACATCTTTACCTGCCACCTTATCCACCCCTACAATCTCTTTGGATCCCACCATGCTAAGCTTATGGGAGACCCCTAACTAAATCTGAGGTATAACACTCTTTTCAAAACCCAGCACATTCTTGTCATATGTATCCATATTTTAAACTAGTATTTTCAATTTGTTCAAGTCCATAATTTAATTTGGTCAAATGCCTAAAATGATTAAAATATGAAAATTAGTATAATAATAAAAGCCCAATAATTCGTCCCAATTTGTCTAAAACCGAAAAAATTGAACCGAACTAAACTGTCCAATTCGGTTGACAATTGTAAATTTTATTAGATCAGTTCGTTTTTTCAAAAACTAAACTTTATTGGTTCTATTGAAAAATGAACTAATCCATTAAACACTCACCCCTAATTATGAGTGGTCAATTTAATTTTAAAGGTTTAAAGTTTTAAAACATTTGATGGTAAAATGGTAAATAACGTTGTGTCATGACCATATTTTGGGTAGTCCATAAAAATGCAAAGATGTAAAATTTAAACCAATTCGAGGGTATAATTGTCATTTTAGCTATATTAAATAGTAACAAAGTTAAAATTGCATTTTGTTTTTATTTTTATTTTTTTAAGAATCAAAATTTGATCTTTTTATTTAAGTTATTTCTTACAGCCCATGATCGAACTAGAGATCTTTTAGTGCTGTTGTGTGTAAAATTAACTCGAGTGACATGTCATCCGAATAGATCGAGAAAAGCGGAAGACCAGCCATGCCACGTTTGTAAAAGCCAAACGGTCAACGAAAAGAGCACTAACCAGTGACACTTCACCAGCAGAATTCTTAAAGAATCCGCTTAATTGAGTTAGCCTTGACAAACAAGGACTCTGCTCGACCAACTCCATTCGGCCAAAATAGGAGATGTCCATAACAAGATTTATCCCCCCCAAAAAAGGGCTGATTGGCTAAATCAGGCAATTATAGACCAACCTGAATACGGCAACCAGAAGAAAAGTTCACTCCAACAAGGAAACAACCAGATTTTCACCAAGATATAAGGAATCCTAATCAGGCTCTGAATCAACTACATTAAATGCATAACATCACCAAACAAGAAGGGAGAGTCCTAAAACGTACCCCTACAAACTTTGACTTGCACGCCAAGATTCAGGAAACCCTAGAGATAACATATAAATACACTTGTAAAAATCATTATAGAGAGATCATTAGAATCTTGAGCAAGAGAGAAACTAGAGGCTGTAAAACTGATTTTCATAGTGAATTCGTTTCTCAGTTGGCAAGCGACAACCCGTGGATGTTTCTCTGTTGCTAGAGTTTTACCACATAATTTGTTTTCTTTGTTATTTGTCCTTTATTACGCTTGTTTCCAAGACATCACCGTCAACAATTGGCGCTAGAAGGAGGAGGTGTTAATGATCGGACCAAAATTGGTATGATTTTCGTCCTCATTTCCTTCTCCTTTTGCTTGATTCTCGGGCATTATCCCGTGATTTAATGTTGTAAATTAAGTGTTTTCAGGTATTTACAGAGTTCAGGGGCATTGAAGTAATATTGGTGAAATAGGGGTAAAAGTATAATTATTGAAGGAAATTGAAGATATCGTGATATTGGAAGAAATCAGGGGTCTAATTGCAATTCGCCACTCAAAACAGCCCACGCACGCCACGTCAGCAATGCTGTGCGTTTTGGCTAAAAGAAGAATTGGGCATCAGCCCAATAAGCAGGCCCAGGCGTGGCCCAAGGCACTCATGTGCAGCTCCAAACGCATCCCATTTCATTACCGAGTGCGCCCCTCATATGAGACAAATGAGGCAAGCTGCATGCACCCCAATTCAGTTCTAATTGCACCCCTATCCAAGGCAAAGTGAAGCAGCTGAGCGGACCCCCCTACCTTGCTAAATACACCCCATATTCACTATTCATCTTCTTCTTCCACGCGTGACAGCCATGGCAACCAAGCTCCTAAACCCTAGCTCGCCTGAAATGCCACCAAATGGACCTACCGCCGATCGAAACCGGCCCCACATCAACGGCCAAGTGACTGGCTCACCGGTCGCAAGCTTTCCGATGCCTCAATTGCCCGGAATAACGACCGACAATCACCCCTCCCCACTCCTAAAGTCGCCACTTGTCGCCTATTTTGTCACCATTTGGTCTTTCGTTGTCGCCATGGCGACAGGGAGTGTGTTTTGGCACCTGATGGTGTCGCCACTTTCGTCGCCGGATCCATCGCCATTTGAGAAGTAGCGACCTCCTTGCTGTGCAAATCTGATTGGCTGTGCAAATTACAATATGTACCCCTCTGTTGGACTAAATGGTAATTTGCCATCTATGAGGGATGTTTTGGTAATTTACCACCCGAGACCTAATTTGAAAATCCTATAAATTCATCACTAATTTCTTTTTTAAACAACTCTTGACATATCTTGTGAATCAAGAAACCTCCTTTTTCCACCATTCCTAATCCCACCATTCTCCTCTCCAATAAACACTAAGATTACCTCACCACAAACACTCCTCTCTTTCCGTCTTCTCCACCCATTTCCTTTGTCACTCTCCATATGACTCCACCTATCTAGACATATCCTCAACTCCCACTCTTTGCACAAGATTCAAGCAAGGAAGCTCAAGGAAGGATTAAGCTTACAAGAGAGACCCAAGGGTGATTTCTTTACATTTTACTTCATTTTCTTGTTTGTAATTATGTGTAATTAAACCCTCATTTTAGGGGATGATTTGAGAAGACTTTTTGGACATGAGTATTTATTAAAGCTTTGAATATTATGTTTGCATGATTATAGTTTTATTTACTTTTTAATTAGATCTTGTACTTATGTGATTAAATGAGTATTGACACACTTGTTGATTATAATCTGTTGTAGGATTTATTTGTGATAAAATTGATTGAGTTATTGACACACTTGATTGATTATAGCACATAGTGAATAGGATAGGCTTTGTGAGGGGGTGATCAACCTCTATTGCCTAGGCCATTCGATCGTCACTAACCGATCCCGCTGTGACCCCCTCTCCTTAATCGGTTAGGCATTGCGGTGGGAAGTTGCTTAGGGTTTGTAGTGACGGTCTAAGCAACACTTTCGAATGAGATCGGTCCTTGATTGTGTAGATAGCGCATTAAAGAAGTCTTGTATGAATTGCTCATAGTCCATTAGCTACTCTATCATTTCCCTAGAATTTCTATTAATTGTTTAATCCATTTTCTTATCTAGGTTGTTTGTATTCGATTCGTATCTCCATTCATATTCTCTTTAATTTCTTGTAATTTACTTTTCATGTATTGTTTGGTGGTTTCTCAAACCACACTTTATCAAACTTAACATGATTGATTTTCTTGCACATTAATTAGACTAACTTAGATTAGATAGCAAATCGATTAATCTAACCTAATCCATGTGGAACGAATCTTAAGCTTACCGCTTTACTAGTTTTCAAAACTTAAAGTATATTGCGTAAGAATTTATTTATAAACAACTTTTGATAATTCACAATTTGGTAATGACACAAAAAGCGAGTCATCAATTAACACCTAAGACTTTGAGAACCCTTGTGAATGATGGCTGACAATGGAGATGGGAGCGGTTCCAGTAATAACCAGAACTTACTAAATGATACGAGAGAAGTTGATGTCACTCCCAACAGTACAGGACTATCAAACGCAACATTGGCTATCGGAAATCAATCGGTGGCTGTCGCAGGTATCCAGCGATTTCTCCTGAACAAAGAGGAGATCGCCTAATGATTTCGGGATTCCATGCAACAACTCATGCTGGATGTGGCTAGACACGAGGTTACTCTTTCAACCATAGAAGGACTAACTTCGCCAAAAAACCTGCACACTCCGAACCATCAACTGGGTAGATTGTGTTCCATAATAGTCTGTCTAACATCAGATGCACCACTAAGGATGGGCTGAAACCTAACGGACCAACTTGAAACTTTATCAGAAAGACAGACTCAAGGCATTGGAGAACCTGAAGGAGATGAGCACCCCCGCGATAGGCGCGGTCATTATCAAACTGAGCAAGATCAAGATCGACCCGGTAGGCATAGTCGCTAGAGAAACCGTTCATCATCATTCGAAGATAGCGATCGACACCACCGCCGAAGACGTCAGAGGGGAACGATCCGGTTAAATGGTCTGGGTTGAGAAGTTCAAAAACGGGAAACTAATAGGTCGGGACCAGTCTTAACAATTCACTAGAAGCTTAGTCCCATTGGAGAACCGAAGGGTGAACGTGACGTGTGCATACAAAGCTTCACCCGGGAAGTCCAGAATAACAAGCAACAGATGGATGCCTTGATTAGGCTTTACGGACACAATGAACTATCAGATGACGAATCAGACAGTCCTTTCACCAATAACATCCTCTAGATACCATTCCCGGAAAGGTTCAAGATGCCACATGTCGAGCAGTTCAAAAAGGATATTGAACCAAAGGAGCACGTCAGGCGATATAGGAGTGCCATGACCCAATATGTTTAGAATGATGTTTTGCTATGTCTTAATTTCCCTCAAACGTTTGGTGACCTTGGTTCTAGATGGTTCGGAAGGTTGCCCACAGCAAGCATATGAAGCTTTGGTGAGTTAAGTAAGGCATTTTCAAGGCAAATTCTCGGGAATGTTCGTAGGAAGAAATCAGTGGCTCATCTCTCCCAGCTCAAACAAGGGAAAGACGAATCACTCAAGAAATATTTGGGTGGATTCGGCCAGGAGGTGTCGGAGATCTGAAGTGCGAACGATGAAGTAATCATTGCCACATTTATCAATAACTTGTAAAATGGCCAGCTATCATTCGATCTGAGGAGAGCTCACTTGACCAAATACTTTGATATGATGGATATGGCAAGGGGTACGCGCTGACCAAGGAGGAAGAGATCACGACATGCAGGAACTTTGTGCATGTGGGTCGTCCCGAGGAATCCAAAACTAAAGACAGTGGGGGCAAGACTCAGAAAGGAGATAATTAGAGGAGTAAGGCCCGTGATGGCCAATGGAACTATGACCCAAAACTGATCAGACCAAGGATAGGTTCCAGGGGAAATACACAAACTACACCCCTTTGAAGAAAAAAACAGGAAGAGGTCCTTACGATCCTAGAAGAGAAGAATATGTCAAAAGAACCTCCTAGGTAATCGCACTTTGCCCGCAGAGACACTACAAAATACTGTCGATTCCATAAGGAAAACATGCATGAAACTCCCAAGACTTCCTTACTTGACTATTTGGACACCTTGTCATAGTCAAGACTTCATGCCTTTTACAAGGACTTCCTAATGTGATCAAATGAATGCAAATGATGCAAACAAGCAATTCAACATAGAACATGTGATCAATACATTCCATGGAAACTAGACTTAAAACATGTGAGAACATAAGTGAAAATAGTCTAGATGCAAAACTCGAATTAAACCTAGAGCATGTGAAAACACCTAACACATATAACTCCTAGTTTCATTCACACATATAATACTTGAATAGATCATAGACATGAAGCACATATTTAAGATGTTACAAACATACACATAAATGCTAGAATCACAAAATGTATTCAATGAATATTCTAGCAAAAGATTTAGAGCAAGGATATAATGAATAGTCAATTAAATCCTATTAGGCTCTAAATACAAAAACACAAGTGCTAATCTTAGATTTGTTCAATAAGAGGATCTAAGCACATGTTAAGGTTATTGATAATAAAATACATCAATCAAATCACAAATAACCCTAGATATCAAACTAATCACAATACAACACTCAAACATGTGAAAAACAGAATCCTAGAAAACTAGGTCACATATGTCTCTAATTAGACTTTGATTAGGTTTGATTATGAAGCTATCTTTCACAATAGCATTCATCATACACACATATACATATAGAAGAAGAAACCTCAAGGTAATTGAAGGTGATAAAAGAAGAAAACACAAAGATAAGTCAAATACCTATGAATCACGAGCTGGTTCGGTTTTCTAGGTAGAACCACTGGAAAAATCAATCAAACAGCTGCCAGACCACTTGGAAAAGGTAGAGGACTCAATTACAAAACTTCTCCAACTTGAATCACTCAATTCCGACTTCGTATGAGAACGTTATGATGTTTGGAAGGTGAGAAAAAGTTGAGAGAAAATTCTGCACATAAGATTTTCTAATTTTTCTTATTGAAATGAATGGGAGGGAATAGAGGAGTTTAAAAGGATGAAAGAGAGGGAAAGAAGTGCCCAATTGGAGGCTGCCACCTCAGCAGGCGTGAGGCTCACGGCCTCCTCACGCGCCTGTCCCTTGCTTGGTCGTTGGCCAAGCTTGCTTCCCTCGCGCTCCTCTCACGTTCTTCGACCGTATTCAGGCCTCCGAACTCCGAATTCAAATCCATCTTCGGATTACAAATTGTGACTCCCTCACGCATAAGGAAGAGTATGAAACTTTGACAAAAGGTTGAGAATTCGACTCAGAATACGACGACAAAGACAACTCAACGAATGAGAACGTAAAGTAGCATAGCTTCCTAGTTTGGACTCGAAACCTAAAGAATGAGTAAATGAAATGACCGGGACTCAAAAAGGAATCATATGAGATCATGTTCAAGTCCAAATACAATAAAACACAAACAAATAAATAGAAGATCACACAAGTATGCCATTTCCTAGACATAGTCCTAGAACATGCAATTTCACAATATTTGTCAATTTGAAACTAATGCATGTGCATACTTTATCAAGTGTGTGTGTTATACAAATGGTGTACAATATGAATGCTATGTGTGTGTATGCCTATGCCTTGTAGGAGAAATGAGGTCTAATATACCTTTATTGTGCAATATAGCACATTCCTCTTTGAAGACATCAACTTGCATGAATTGTGGCCGAGTCTTTCTTTGAAGTTTTGAATCATCATTTCTAAGACCACTAATTAATACAAGAAAAACATCGTTTTGATATAGAGTTAATGCCAAGACAAACCAAAAACCTAACAATATCACCCTTTGGCAAATTCTATGTCAAAACCCCTATACAAATACTAAAACAATTACAAAGAAAATTTGGTCACAATGAGCACAATGAGTTACACATTTCTAGATAAATTTTCAAATAACAAGTCTTGAACTTCATCTTGATCTTCTCTTGATATCGCCTAAAATCAACTTGAAAGCGCGAGAATATCCAAGAGACAACACATATGGCAATACACATTCTTTGGCAAGAAAATAAAACATTTAAAGTTCAAATGGATCATGTATGCTCCCCTTTAATACATGCTATCCAACGAAATATTCTAGCCAAGATCAACAAGAGTCAAGAAGGTTGATTGAGGAGTCATAAAGAAAGATTGAAGAACTCAATACTTAGGTAGTGCTACAAGATGTGAAAATCAAAGAATTGGAAAGCAAGGCAAATACTACAAAGCATTATATGAGATCATCAAATCGCATAACATTCCTTGGTGGCACAAGTGGCTAGAAATGGTCTTGAGGTATATTTTCTTATTCTTTCTTTTTGGCTTCATATCATGACAAAAAAAGGGGAGAAATATGGGGATATATATGATAGTTTCTAGCTTGCTTAATTCTCATTTTTGTTTTTTGGTGTATTTTGGTATCAAGTTTGAACTTTATGGCATGTAATATTTTTTGTTGATCATGGCTAGAATATTTCGTTGGCTAGAATATTTCGTTGGATAGCATGTATTAAGGGGGAGCATACATGATCCATTTGAACTTTAAATGTTTTATTTTCTTGCCAAAGAATGTGTATTGCCATATGTGTTGTCTCTTGGATATTCTCGCACTTTCAAGTTGATTTTAGGCGATATGCTCCCCCTTAATACATGCTATCCAACAAAATATTCTAGCCAAGATCAACAAAAAATATTACATGCCATAAAGTTCAAACTTGATACCAAAATACACCAAAAAACAAAAATGAGAATTAAGCAAGCTAGAAACTATCATATATATCCCCGTATTTCTCCCCTTTTTTGTCATGATATGAAGCCAAAAAGAAAGAATAAGAAAATATACCTCAAGACCATTTCTAGCCACTTGTGCCACCAAGGAATGTTATGCGATTTGATGATCTCATATAATGCTTTGTAGTATTTGCCTTGCTTTCCAATTCTTTGATCTTCACATCTTGTAGCACTACCTAAGCATTGAGTTCTTCAATCTTTCTTTATGACTCCTCAATCAACCTTCTTGACTCTTCAACCTCAACCTTTAATTGCATAGCCCAATTTGGAAGAATAGGTGTGCTATATACATGGCTTGAATCATGAGATTCACCAAAGAGCCTAAATGTATCACTAGACTTTCCCTTTTCCTTATGTGACATGGTAACCATACATTTATCACTAAAGTTCTCTAAGGGAGGAAGTAGCACATCATCATCTTGTCTCTACAATCCTTTAGCTAAACACAAATAGAGATAAACCCCGGAAATGCCAACTTCTTGTCCAAACAAGTTGAACAAGCCACAATCTCAATATGTTCTATAAGCACTTCACCAAGGTTTATGGGATTGTTAGTCACTAAGGCATACACATTCTTGATCTTCTCTTTATTTAGTTCGGTAGCATTAGAAGACCCAACAAGATTGGAACACACAATGCATGAGCATACTAAATCATGTGTGAATGTGTTATTACCAAATGAGCACAACGACGTAGGGACACATATAAATGCAATGTATGTGTGTGTGGTTTGCTCAACGATGCAAGGACACATATGTATGAATTGTGTGTGTGTGTGTTTACGCCTTGCAAGAGGAAGAAGTGTCTTGATACCTTAGCATCCAAGAAGCGCTTATCCTCTTGAAGACGATATTTGCATGAGAATTTGCTTTTCTCCTTTAAAGCTCCTTTCCACCAAGAACCACCTAAGCAACTAACCATTACAAATAAAGAGAGTTTTGCAATTGAATCAAGCCAATACAAATCTAAAACCTTATAATATCATATTTATGTTCAAACATGCATTTTTGGACTAGGAGATATACTTAGGAAGTACTCTTTGAATGACCTATGATTATTCTCCATGACATGTTGATTCTTTAAATGACATGCTTAAAATGAAAAGCATGAATTTAAATGACATGCTCAAAAATGAAAAGCATGATTGTTGATTGCAAATTTCAAAATGCAAAATTGTGTGTGAAAAGCAAATGAGACTCAAATGAATAAATGATCTTGTATCCGTTCTAAGGACTTTTAAAATCCAATGTCCATCTTTCTTTTTTTGTCGAATATGGCTACTATCATACCGGTATCTTACCCGAAAAAATCGAATAGGGTGCAAAAAAGTCGTTTATGCCATGTTTTGTTTATAAAGTTGGATATAGTTGCCCTTTAAATGTCACTACAACAGATAGGGTCTTTTACGGCTTGATTTTTACGGCGCACATAAATGGCGCATCGTAAATGTTATTAATCACGACTTACGTTTAGTACAAGTCGTAATAGTGATACATAATTTCTCAAAGACGACGTGCATTTAAGGAACGCTGTAAAAAAAATATTATTTATGGCTTACCGTTGCGTGTCTTATTTGAGAGTCTTTTAAGACATACAACGCATGTCATGTATACATTTTCAATTCTCAAAGACATCGCACATTTGAGGAACACCGTCAAAAAGGATTATTTATGGCTTACCTGTTGCATGTCTTATTTGAGAGTCTTTTAAGACATATAATGCACCCCATGTATACATTTTTCAAAAACAAGTGAATGACTATTTACTGCATTCAGTGCAAGTCGTAATAGTGATACATAATTTCTCAAAGACAGCGCACATTTGAGGAACGCCGTAAAAATGAATTATTTACGACTTAGCTATTGCATGTCTTATTTAAGAGTCTTTTAAGACATACAACTCATGCCATGTATACATTTGTCAGAAACAAGTGAATGACTATTTACTGCATTCAGTGCAAGTCGTAATAGTAATACATCATTTCTCAAAGACGGCGCACATTTGAGGAACGCCGTAAAAAAAGATTATTTATGGCTTATCTGTTGCGTATCTTATTTGAGAGTCTTTTAAGACATACAACTCACGCCATACATACATTTATCAGAAACAAGCTTTTTGGCTCCTAAGTGGAACACTAAGGTTGAAACTTAATTTTTTGTTAGGCAGGTGTTTTGGGACAAAATAATATTTGTTGATGATAATGATTTTAGGGAGTACATTTTCCCTTTTTTTATCTTGATTTTTTTTTCAAGTTTTTCCTAAGAGACAAATTAATAATTTTTTTTTTCAATTTTGTATAATAATTATTATAGATTAATTAAAAAACTTACAAAAAATGTATTATTTTCATTTATAAATATAATAACAAGAATCTAAAATGCAAAACCACTTTTTAGAAAAGTCCATTTACATTTCCCCTTCTCTTCTGTTATAGGGATTCAAGTCTTACATTTATCCATTAAATTGTAAAATGTAGAGAAACATCTCTCTATCTCAGGTACGATTAACCGATATTTTTATTCCAAAATATATGATTTTAATTTTTTTTAATTAAATGTTAAAATAAATGTTTTTTTTTTGTTTATCGTATAAAATAAAATTTATATTATTGGAAATAAAATTTTGATTTAAAAATAATCAATAAAAATTTAATAGCATATATAGTTTATATATAAACATTATGCAAATATTAACAAATTCGAATGAGTAGTAGAATTGGTCAAGGCTTTGCTTGAACATCTTGAGGTCTCA
Source organism: Acer yangbiense (assembly GCA_008009225.1). Lineage (NCBI taxonomy): Eukaryota > Viridiplantae > Streptophyta > Magnoliopsida > Sapindales > Sapindaceae > Acer > Acer yangbiense. The sequence continues at coordinate 20,004,482 of CM017770.1, read as the reverse complement.
GGTTCGACGACTGATATGAACGAATTATTAAAAGCTGTGAAGTAAGAGGTGGAGGTGGAGGTGGAGGTGGATGTGGGAATGGATTCGGTAGGGGTGGGTGTATGGGATGAGATGGCTTTAAATATAATATTAATATATTTTCAAAAGACAATAACGACATGCATGTGCATGCCGTGATTGAGTCTACACTCATATCAATTGTGGGTTGTAAAAGTTCATAACACGACCCACAAATTGGGTCATAAATATAATTACGACGTTTTTTAAAACATATTGACGACGCGTTTGGTACGCCGTATTTGAGGATATCATTCACGAGGTTTTTTAAAATATATTAACGACGTGTTTGGTACGTCGTTTTTGAGGATATCATTCACAACATTATATATATAGTGATTTGATTTGATTTAAATTTGACATATAAAGAAATAACTAATATATTTACATTGAAATATATATATTGTACATGTGTACATACATATCTTATAGATTACAATGCAATTTAAAAGAATCAGAAAAATATAAAAATGAAATAAGTGTAAAACATAAAAGTCAAAAAACTTAGGAGGCAATGTTATAAATTGTAAAACATGGGGGGGAGTAGTAAAAAAAAAAAAAAATTGTTGTATTATTAATTTTTGTTTCTGTCTTCCTAAAAGGTTGTTTAGAATGGTATCGTGTAATGCTGTTTATTAAAACAAAGTGCAACCCACCTCCATGAGGCTTGCTCTTAGACAACGAAATACGACTTTTCTATGGCATTGAATATCACCTCCATAGTCAATGACAAAGTATTGACCGTTTGTTTAAGGGTGTTTCAATACTTTTAGAAATAAGTTTGGTTAGTGGACTGTAGACGTTACATCAATATTGTACATTTAATTCAAGGCATAATTACATATAAAAATCATTATATATAATCAGGAATAATTCTTGCCTATTTTTCTTCTGCCAAATGCAATTTTATCGGCAATCCAAACGGTAAATTGGAATTTATCAAAACTTCAAGGATATTTGTATCCATTAAAAAAAAACTCCATTATATTGACAACTGACTTAAGGGTAATTGAGTCATTATACAAAATTGACATGGTTAATGATTTCAAGTAACTGATATTTTTTAACTTAAGGGGAGGCGATTGTGAAAAGATGGAAAAGTTATCTCTAGTCCCTTAGGGAGGTTGGTTGCAATTTGCTCATAAATCCCTTGAAACAAATAATAGCACGGTGTGTATAAAGCTATCTAGAGGGGGGGTGAATAGATTTTACGCTTTTTACCCAATTTTTCGTGTTAGTCAAAATTACGAAAATGCCCTCAAGATAATATAACCAAGCAATTGTAATATGGTGCGGAAATTAAAACAACACTTGGTTTTTACGTGGAAACCCTCACGGGAAAAACCACGGGCTATGTAAGTAAGCCACACTCGAACCTCGAATCCACTAAATGTGCAAACGATTACAACCTAATCCCGGAAGTAATCACACACCTACCTAATCCCGGTATGAGTGAACCTAGTCCAATTTGCTTGCGTTCTAAGCAACCTAATCCCGGATGCTACACACAAGACTTACTTTCTCTTTGAAGAGAATACAACCCTAAGTGAATATATGTGAATATCCAAAATACAACATAGAGCAAGGGAAACCCTATATGTTTATCTAAGATGATTAATATGCAATTAAGTATAATCCTAGATATCAAAACTAAATGACATGTCAATTAGTTTAGCTAATCAATATTAAGCACAAAACCTAATATGCAAGCACAATATAAAATCTCAAACATACATCATACTCATCTCAATATTGTATCTAAAGCATACAAAATAACAAACAAGTAATTAATTGAGATTGCTAGATAAGAGAAACACAAAACATGTAAGATATTAGTGAAAAGCTTACCAAGCAAAGTATGATGAAGATTCCATGCTAGATGACATCTAGATGATCTAAGATGATGCTAGATGATGATTGATGATCATGAAAAGTGTTTGAGAATCAAGAATGGAGTTCTTGGAATTTTTCTTCTCTTTGAAAAATATCCTAAGTATGAATTCTGAATATGAACTCTCTTGATTGACCTAAAGTCAAAGTGGCATATATATAGGGGGCCAAATCAAAGTGTGGTCGTTTAAGTAAGTTTCAAAGAAACGCGCCAATCGGCGGTTTCAATCGGCGGCCAGGCCGCCGTTAATGACCGCCGAATTGAGCTCGTGAAGAACAGAGCATAAACGGCGGTTCATTCGGCGGTTTAGTGACCGCCGATTCCAACCGCCGAAACAGAACACAGAGATCAAAATCAACCAGGTATGAACGGCGGTTTCATGCCCGCCGTTTCAACCGCCGAATTAGACTGAGAGATAAATCAATCAGGTCTTGAAACGGCGGTTTCGAACGGCGGTCGTGACCGCCGATCTTAACCGCAGAAATGCTCCAGACCAATCTGGACTGAAACGGCGGTTTCATTCGGCGGCCAGGCCGCCGATAATAACCGCCGATCACCTAGATAGGTGAAAACCAAGGAGAAGCCAAGGGCATTCTCCATAGGCGGTCCTCGCGCTAAACCAAGCACATTCTCGTGCATGCGCGGACGTTTCCGAAAGTTATCGGGAAACGAATTATACAACAACATGACACAATTACACACCATAAAATATAATAAATAAGTGCAAGTGTGAAATGTGACAAATGAAGAGAATGCACACATATGCAATGAATGTTAAGTGTGTGTGTGCAACTAATCTCTTCAAAGAAAAGTAAGCACATAGAAATTTACCTTCGGTGCTTATCAACACGGGGTCTTCAAAGGGCTTCAAACAAGAAGACCGATACTTAGGCTACCCTTACAAAGAACCCCCACATATGGTTTGATCACGAAATAAGCCAATTAAAAACAACGGGAATCCTTACAATCTCCCCCTTTGGCTATTTCGTGACAAAACCATCACTCACAATGATTCCTCACAAAAAATAGAAACTACGGGACTAAAATGATATTCTACATTACAAAGAGATAAGCTAATGCAACTTGAAGTCTTCAATCCTCTTGTAGAATAATCAATCCCTGAAAAGAGTTTCTAACATTTCTAATACAAGAAAAGTGTGAGATTAATCATGTGAGAACAATACCAAGCATTTGCATTTTTAGAATTTAGGCACAACATTACCAAATGTATGCAATGTATGATAAATGCAATGCTCCCCCTCAACGGGTTACTCCCCCTCAATGTATGTTCTCCCCCTCAATAGCTTCTATATTTTGCACCTCCCCTTACCATATCCTACTCCCCCTTTTTGTCATGATATAGGCAAAGGAGTAGTCCCCAACCGGGTCACTCATAGCAACGAGAGATAGAAGCATGCAAGACTTGCATATACATATAAGTCACTCTATGCACTTCAATTAATTTGAGAGAAACAAGGAGATTTATTTTGAGAAAATGTGTGAATCCAACATACTTTGCATACAAGACATATAGCATTCAAGTCCAAAATACAATGGTATTTGGCAAAGCAAATGACAAAGGTTTCTAATAAGAATTCAAACCAATTTCACCAATGTCATGGGAAAAGCAAGGATATAGAGATTATTGATTTCAATTTAAGAGCAACTATATCCAACTTTATAAGCGAAACATGGCATGAGCGACTTTGCACCCTATTTGATTTTTCTGGATAAAATTATCCGTATGATAGTAACCATGTTCAACTAATAAAGAAAGAGAGACATTTGGAATGTAAATTCCTTTGAATGGATACAAGATCCTTTATTCATTTTGAGTCTCATAAGTTTTCACACAAGTTTTGCATTTTTAAGAATATGCAATCATCAATTCATGCTTTTCATGTGAGCATGTTATATGAATTTCATGCTTTTTCATTTGTCATTAGCATGTTATTAAAGAATCATCATGTCATGGAGATAATCATAGGTCATTCAAATCATACTTCCAATGTAAATCTCCTAGTCCAAAAATGCATGTTTGAACATAAATATGACATGGATTGTAGACAAGCAAGGTTCACACTTATGGAATTTTAAAACATATATACATATGTACAACCAAGCTTACTCAAGCAATTAAAAGAAGAGGCATAAGATATTTCAAATTTTTTGCAAGATACAAGAATGCAAAATAGCTCTCTTTGCTTGAGTTCCCCATATGGGGTCAATCATAGAACATCACTCCACAAGACATACCCCAATAGATCTACTAAGAGTTTTAAATCGAGTAGCATCTAAGGGTTTAGTAAATAGGTCCGCAAGTTGATCATTAGTACCTACATGTTCAAGTACTATGCATTTATTTTCAACAAGCTCTCTAATGAAGTGATGGCGGATGTCAATATGCTTAGTTCTAGAATGTTGCACCGGATTCTTGGAAATATTAATGGCACTCATGTTATCACAAAAGAGAGTGAGAGTACCTTGGTTGAATCCGTAATCCACTAGCATTTGCTTCATCCACATAAGTTGAGTGCATCCACTCCCCGCGGCTATGTACTCGGCTTCCGCCGTGGACAAGGAAATCGAGTTTTGCTTCTTGCAAAACCAAGACACCAAGTTGTTGCCTAGAAAGAAGCAACCGCCCGATGTGCTCTTCCTATCATCACAATTTCCTGCCCAATCCGCATCACTATATCCTACAAGACTAGGATTAGTGTCAAATGAGTACCAAATCCCATAGTTGGAAGTCCCATTCACAAAGCGAATGACTCTCTTAACCGAAGAGAGATGGGACTCCTTGGGATCGGATTGGTACCTAGCACAAACTCCTACACTAAATGATATATCGGGCCTACTTGCGGTCAAATAGAGCAAGCTCCCTATCATGCCACGATATAAGGTTTGGTCCACACTTTTACCGCTAGCATCCTTGCTTAGCTTCAAAGTGGTGCTCATAGGAGTGTCACAATGTTTGGCTTTTTCAAGACCAAACTTCTTCACAAGGTTTTTGGCATATTTGGCTTGGGTTATGAAGATCCCATTATCAAGTTGCCTAATTTGCAAACCTAGGAAGTAATTAAGCTCACCAACAAGACTCATCTCAAATTCATGAGACATAACATCAACAAATTGTTGGACCTTGGTGTTGTTGGTGGAGCCAAACACTATGTCATCGACATATATTTGAGCTATGAAAAGCTCATCATTGTCTCTCTTGATGAATAGTGTCTTGTCAACACTGCCTCTTGTGTAGTTATTGTCAACAAGAAATTGAGTGAGGCGCTCATACCAAGCCCTCGGTGCTTGTTTCAACCCATATAGTGCCTTCTTGAGGCGATAGACATGGTTGGGGTGGTGTGCATCCACAAACCCCTTGGGTTAGTCAACAAACACTTCCTCTTGCAAGAAGCCATTGAGGAAGGCACTCTTGACGTCCATTTGGTGCAATTTGAACTTGTGCACACAAGAGATGGACAAGAGAAGCCTAATGGACTCTAAGCGGGCAACGGGAGCAAATGTCTCCTCAAAGTCGATACCCTCAATTTGAGAGTACCCTTGTGCTACAAGTCTAGCCTTGTTCCGCACTATGTTGCCATCCTCATCGGATTTGTTCCTAAATATCCATTTAGTGCCTATGACATTAGTGGTCTTAGGCCTAGGAACTAGAGTCCAAACCTCATTCCTTTCGAATTGGTTTAGCTCTTCTTGCATGGCAAGAACCCAAAATTCATCATGTAAGGCTTCTTCAACCTTTTTGGGTTCAATTTGAGAGGTGTAGCAAGTATAGCTAATAAGATTAGCAAGTTGACGTCTAGTCCTAACACCCTCATTTACCTCTCCAATGATATCTTCTTTATCATGGAGTTTCCTAACCCATGGAGCGGGTTCTTTAGAGTCCAAGAGAGGAACTCTAGTAATGGGTTGTGTGACTTCATTAGATGTCCCAACATTGGGAGTCACCACAACCCTCTCCAAAGGAGAGTCATCCTCTAGAACATCCTCCTCCTCATGGTTATTAGACTTGAGCCTAGTATCATCAATGACCACATTTGATGATTCCATGACGGTTCGAGTCTTCAAGTTGAAAACTCTATAGGCTTTACTATTCAAGGCGTAGCCAATAAAGATACCCTCATCACTCTTAGCATCAAACTTGCCAAGTTGATCACGGTCATTTAAAATGTAGCATTTGCTTCCAAATGTGTGGAAGTAGCTAACATTTGGCCTCCTACCCTTCCATAGCTCATAGGAGGTGTTTCTAGAACCGGGCCTTAGGAACACACGATTTCCTATATAGCAAGCCGTATTGATAGCTTCGGCCCATAGGTTCCTAGGGACATTGTTGCTAAGCAACATCACTCGGGCCATCTCTTGGAGGACCCTATTCTTCCTCTCAACAACTCCATTTTGTTGAGGTGTCCTAGGAGCCGAAAACTCATGGGAGATGCCTAAGCTATCACAAAAGCTTTCAAAAGAGGCATTCTCAAACTCTCTCCCATGGTCACTTCTAATCCGTTTAATGCTTCTAATGTTAGATTTCATTTCATTTTGTAATTTAGTACAAAGCATTTTAAACTTATCAAAAGTTTCGGATTTTTCTCTAAGAAAGTATGTCCATGTAAATCTAGAGAAATCATCAACACATACAAAAATGTATCTCTTTCCACCCAAACTTTCGGTTTGCATGGGACCCATGAGGTCCATGTGGAGAAGCTCAAGAGGCTCCTTGGTGGTGAGATACTTACCCTTTTTGTGCATGCTTTTAGTTTGCTTTCCTTGTTGGCAAGGTCCACAAACACCATTGGCTTTCTTCCCAAGCTTAGGGAGGCCACGCACACACTCGAACTTTCCAAGGGTCCGTAGATCCCTAAAGTTCATGTGGCCAAGTCTTTCATGCCACAACTCAATTTGCTCATCCATGGACACATTGTTTGAGACTATTCTAGCTTCAAGACAATAGCAATTGTCGCTAAATCTCATACCTTTCAATAAGGTTTGTCCATCGGGCTTTAGGATCGAGCAATCATCTTTACAAAACAAGACGGAATATCCTTCATCACTTAGATGTGAAATGCTTATTAAATTGGCTTTCAAGCCATCAACAAATAAAGCATCGGATAAGGAGGGTAATCCGGGAACGGAAATGGTTCCTTTCCCTACAACTTTCTTTTTGGATCCATCACCAAAAGTAACATATCCACCTTCCTCCATAACAAGAGTCTCGAAGAAACTCTTGTTTCCCGTCATGTGCCTAGAGCACCCACTATCTAGATACCAAAAATTAGAAGAATTTGCCTTCAAGGCTATTTGAGCAACATGGCAAACAATGTCATTCTTTCTAATCCACCTAGAAACAATCTTAGCTTTCTTAGTGGTTTTTGGTATATGGGCTCTAGATGTCCTAGGATCATGCATAATAGAATTATCATTCCTAGGAACATACATCATGGCTCTTTTCTTTTTCTTCTCTATCATGCTTCTAGTTTTGCACATTTTTATATATCGAAAGCAATGTGGTCTAATATGACCATCAAATCCACAAAATGACATATAGGAGTGAAATAAGGAATCATACCTTGTCCTTGTCTTTGTGGATGAAAGGGTTCAATCCTTCTTCGTTGTTGAACCGGTCTTGGTTGCTTCCTAGCTTGAGGTTGCATGATAGGTCTCTTTCCTTTGTGAGCCATTTGAGGAGGAATGTTAGCTTGAGAGACCCTAGGGGGTTGAGCTTGAGGTTTCCTTCTTGGACCCATCTTCACTTGTGCATTAGAGCATTGTCCTACTTCTAATTTCTTTCTAGGAGCTTGCACAAATGAAGTTTCTTCTTTCTTCAAGCTCTTGACAAACACGGTCTTGTTAGAGGTAGAGATCTTCTTGTCATCTTCATACCCAAGACCCCTCTTGTCACATGGACTCTTTCCAACACCAAGCATATGGTCAAGCTTCTTGGTGCTAGAATCCATCCTAGTCATAGAATTTCTAACTTCTTCAAGCTCACTCTTTAGACTTTCTTCATTCCTCCTAGATAAAGCTAACTCCTCTCTTAGCTTATCTTCTATCTTCTTGAATTTTTCCACTTGTTCACCTAAGTGGTCATTATGAGATGCAAGCTCAAGATTTTCTTCTCTCAACATCTTGATCTTTCTTGTGCTCTTGATTGCTAAATCATTAAACTCGGCATGGCATTTAGCAAGCACCTTTTTCTCCACAAAACTACTTATGGAGTTAGATGAGGAATCACTTTCTTCTTCACTTGAGTCATTTTCCTCTTGACTCATTTCCTCTTTCTCACTACCACTTTTGCTCTTATGTGAGGAGGCAAAAGCTAGGAGGTTAGCCATGAGCTCTTCTTCACTTGAAGACTCATCTTCCTCATTGGAGTCATCACTACTCCCACTCCAAGTGGCGGCCATCACTTTGCTCTTCTTCTTATCATTGTGATTAGCACATTCGGGGGCAAAGTGACCAATCCCACCACATTCAAAGCATCGGACCCCTTTCCTTTCGGTCCTCTCTTGTCTAGGCTCAAACTTCTTGAAGGAACTCTTTTTCTTCAAATCTTGTCCTCTTGACCCAAATCCCTTCTTCTTCTTGAACCCCATAACCTTGTTGAACCTTTTCACAAATAAGGCAAGGTCTTCATCCGATTCATGCTTTGCCTCCTTTGCATCCTTAGATGCTTTCAAAGCTATTCCTTTAGACTTCTTAGGAGGAGTAGTGGTGCTAGGAGCCTTCCTAGACTCATATGCAAGGAGACGCCCAATCACCTCACTTGGCTTCATATCCATGTAGCCACTATTTTCTTCTATGGCCGTCACCTTGGATTCAAACCTATCGGGGAGAGATCTCATAATTTTTTGCTTGACTCTCCTATCCGAATACGGGTCTCCGAGTTGATGGCTTTGATTTACAATGTCCATCAATTTGATTTCGAAGTCATTGAAGCATTCATCCTCTCCCATCCTTAGAAGCTCAAACTGAGTTTGGAGGACTTGAAGCTTGGACTCCTTCACCACCTCGGTTCCCTCATGTGCAACTAGAAGGATGTCCCATGCCACTTTGGCAATCTGAGTATTCTGAATAAGCTTGTACTGATTCTCATCCATAGCACACATAATGGCATGCATAGCCTTCCTATTCCACTTAGAAGCCTCAAACTCTTGCGCGTTCCATTGCGCCTTAGGCTTCAAAACATCTTGTCCTCCACCATCGGGAGTCATCATAGGGAGATCATATCCGTCTTCCACCGCCATCCATGCACGGTCATGAATTTGGCATATGTAGGATTCCATCTTCCCTTTCCATTGGGAATAGTTCAATCCGGTAAGAAGTGGAGGCCTTGTGCTAGAAGCTCCTTCGTGGCCACCACCATTTCCACCGTTTCCACTCATAGTGTTTATAAATGAATGAAATGAATGCAAATGTATGAATGATCAAAAATCACACAAAATGCAAAACACACCAAAATAAGCAAGGATCACCTATGTATGTCTAGGAACCCGCTCTGATACCAATTGAAACAAATAATAGCACGGTGTGTATAAAGCTATCTAGAGGGGGGGTGAATAGATTTTACGCTTTTTACCCAATTTTTCGTGTTAGTCAAAATTACGAAAATGCCCTCAAGATAATATAACCAAGCAATTGTAATATGGTGCGGAAATTAAAACAACACTTGGTTTTTACGTGGAAACCCTCACGGGAAAAACCACGGGCTATGTAAGTAAGCCACACTCGAACCTCGAATCCACTAAATGTGCAAACGATTACAACCTAATCCCGGAAGTAATCACACACCTACCTAATCCCGGTATGAGTGAACCTAGTCCAATTTGCTTGCGTTCTAAGCAACCTAATCCCGGATGCTACACACAAGACTTACTTTCTCTTTGAAGAGAATACAACCCTAAGTGAATATATGTGAATATCCAAAATGCAACATAGAGCAAGGGAAACCCTATATGCTTATCTAGGATGATTAATATGCAATTAAGTATAATCCTAGATATCAAAACTAAATGACATGTCAATTAGTTTAGCTAATCAATATTAAGCACAAAACCTAATATGCAAGCACAATATAAAATCTCAAACATACATCATACTCATCTCAATATTGTATCTAAAGCATACAAAATAACAAACAAGTAATTAATTGAGATTGCTAGATAAGAGAAACACAAAACATGTAAGATATTAGTGAAAAGCTTACCAAGCAAAGTATGATGAAGATTCCATGCTAGATGACATCTAGATGATCTAAGATGATGCTAGATGATGATTGATGATCATGAAAAGTGTTTGAGAATCAAGAATGGAGTTCTTGGAATTTTTCTTCTCTTTGAAAAATATCCTAAGTATGAATTCTGAATATGAACTCTCTTGATTGACCTAAAGTCAAAGTGGCATATATATAGGGGGCCAAATCAAAGTGTGGTCGTTTAAGTAAGTTTCAAAGAAACGCGCCAATCGGCGGTTTCAATCGGCGGCCAGGCCGCCGTTAATGACCGCCGAATTGAGCTCGTGAAGAACAGAGCATAAACGGCGGTTCATTTGGCGGTTTAGTGACCGCCGATTCCAACCGCCGAAACAGAACAGAGAGATCAAAATCAACCAGGTATGAACGGTGGTTTCGAACGGCGGTTTCATGCCCGCCGTTTCAACCGCCGAATTAGACTGAGAGATAAATCAATCAGGTCTTGAAACGGCGGTTTCGAACGGCGGTCGTGACCGCCGATCTTAACCGCAGAAATGCTCCAGACCAATCTGGACTGAAACGGCGGTTTCATTCGGCGGCCAGGCCGCCGATAATAACCGCCGATCACCTAGATAGGTGAAAACCAAGGAGAAGCCAAGGGCATTCTCCATAGGCGGTCCTCGCGCTAAACCAAGCACATTCTCGTGCATGCGCGGACGTTTCCGAAAGTTATCGGGAAACGAATTATACAACAACATGACACAATTACACACCATAAAATATAATAAATAAGTGCAAGTGTGAAATGTGACAAATGAAGAGAATGCACACATATGCAATGAATGTTAAGTGTGTGTGTGCAACTAATCTCTTCAAAGAAAAGTAAGCACATAGAAATTTACCTTCGGTGCTTATCAACACGGGGTCTTCAAAGGGCTTCAAACAAGAAGACCGATACTTAGGCTACCCTTACAAAGAACCCCCACATATGGTTTGATCACGAAATAAGCCAATTAAAAACAACGGGAATCCTTACATCCCTATATGACAAACTTAGTTATTCATGTATACTTACTTACTCAAGAACTTCTACCGTGTAAGCATTAAAAGGAGGAACTGTTCGGAATCTGGCACCTGGAACAACTTCTTCAATTGACGACACACCCATTCTTTTCGACGGTATGTCGTTGTCTGTTGTGATCCTAATTTTGTTTCTGATCATATGTTTGTTTGTTTCAATTTGATTATTATGGCTGGGTATGTATTCTTTGGTAATGGGTTTCAGTCTGGGTATGGCGTGTCGAACATCAAGGGATAATGTGTACCCAATTTGTTTGTTGCTGGAACCAAGTGATATTGTTTTAATTTGCATGTTGGCTCTAATTTATCTGGTTGTGTACGTTTTACGTTGTTAGGGCTAAATATATTGTTATATTATTCGTTTCGCCTAACAACGAGAAATGGGTATTGTTACAAGTGATTGTGCAATTCGTGACCCATTTGAATGATATAGGTTAGTGTGATGCTGATCACATTAGTTCATACTTTGGATATGCTTTTTTGTGTGTGTTGTTGCTATTTATGGGCAAGGGGTTGTTGTTCGATACTGAATTGTAAAATTCGGTTATGATTTTGTGTTATTGGTAGCACAAGCAATATATAGAATTTTATGGTTAGTAAACCTATTCTGCAATCGGCAGTCTATTAGGATTTTATATATATTTAAAATGTTTGTATGCTAAACTGAAATAAGTAGCTATATGAAAAACATTGTTCCTTCCAAAACTACGCAACCTTATCACTTATTTCTTTATGGAGAGTACCGAAGCTGATCCCGTCAGTAATGAGGATGATGTTATTAAAGTCTTACTAGACCAGGTGCATAGGCACATCAAACTGGCCGAGTTTTTTTCCAGGTTACTTGAAGGGAAGCATGCGTCAATGTCTTCCCGTGGGTCGTCGCTTTCGTCTAGCACGGATATGCATAAGATTAGGAAGACGTATATGGTGATAAAGCATAATGGGGAACGACTTATTAACGACCTAAAGAAGGTGAACAGATTTAGCAACTGACACAAACACAAACAAAAGAACGGGAATGTAAAGTTGTAATAGGGAATCTGTTCTAGTGTTATCATATATAGCTAGTATTTGTCTTTTTTGTTGCAATAAAGAAAATAGCGTGGATGGCGATTGTTCAATTTGTGGCTATGTTTCTGTCATCGTTAGATGACAATATATTAAAGTATGGTATTTGTTTTTTTTTTTTTTTTGTTCCTTAATAAAGAGAAGGAAGTATGGATCATATCATTTAAGTTCTACCCAGCTTTGTCTAGTAAAAATATAGTAATTGATTTGATATATATCCTAATGCTGATCGTAAAATAACAATAGCAAGTTCCACCCTATCCGGATGATGCAATGAACGTATATGTGATATTCATAAACACCACGACTTATTGATTAAAAGAGATGACCAAAAACAATTTTGTACAATTTCATCATTACTTCATGCCTATTTCTACTGACAAAAACCTTTATTAGTCTACTCCTCCGATCGAATACTGCAATCCCCGTTCATTGACTTTGAAATTGGTTGGAAGTTAGACGTACCGTTGAGGCATAACACTTTGCATTACAAATTATTACACAGATCTTCACAGGGTAAGCAATACACGAGTTGAAGTTCCCAATGTAATCCAATGGACAGATATTGTTGTGACGTTATGGTAATCGTTTATAATATACGTGTAGGCCGATGTAATCAATCACTTATGAGTTATGATGTTTTCAGTAAGTCCCGATGTAATGATTACACAGGATCGACAAATTAAATAATGCTAAGTCCACATATATGAACGTTAATAGTAATAATTAGGTCGAGTCCTTCAAATAAATATCAATAGATATTAGGAAAACAGTCGTCTTCCATCGAGGCATCGAGCCATCGCTACACACACAACCTGTACCAAAGGATTTTTGCCTAAAAAGGTATATACGTTACCATCATTAATTCATAGTCGTCTTCCATCGAGGCATTAATTGGTAACCAAAGTTTTTTACCAAATAATTAAACTAGATTATTGAAGTGAGACTGCACCCAAACTGTCGTATATAACTTTAACTTAAATCATAAACCACATGTAAAAATATTTAATATAGTAAAATTGAACAATTAAAATGTTTGACGATCTGAATAGGATGGCATCTTGAAAACATTTGTGACCCTGCAACGTAAACTGTAATACAGTAACATACCATGTTCAATTTTGTATTGAGAAGTTTTAAAGATTAAAATAGTGAATTAAGCGAATTACCATAAACTATTACCGAACATTGATCGGGGTATAAAAGTACCTATTTTATACTCCTAATACCTATTACTTTATGCTTGTTTCTCGGGTGAAACCGGGTATTTAATGGATTAAATAAGTGTTTCAGGTAAATATGGAAGTTCAGGGGTATTATTGTAATTCTACCGAAATCAGGGGCTAGAGTGCAACATTCGAGGCATTATTGATTATTTTGTGATTAAGGGAGAAGACAGGGGTGCATATTGTAATTGTCCACGCAAAGCACAGAAGGCTGCCACGTCAACAATTGAAACGGTGCGATTTCGACTGTTTGTGCGCGCGTCATGATGACATCAGCCATCTTCAACCTTCAGCCATGTAGACCCGACGACCCGTGTGACCGGGACCCGACCCGGTTCAGCCCCGTTTGACCTGGCGTTTGACCCGACGTTGCAGACACGTTTTTCGGCCACTTTTCCTATGGTTATCCCCCTAGAACGGCAGCCGGTCTCCTTCCGGTCACGATGGACCCATTTTCAAGCCTCCATGCACGTGATTTCCATCTCCTCCAAGTCCTCCAACCTCCATAGCCAAACCAAGCTTCAAGCTCACTTCCAAGGGTCTCTTGCCCGCCCAAAGTCATCCAAAATCGCTGAGTCTTCGCGGTTTCATGCCGAGGGAACATTCCCGCGAGCCAGAAGGTACAAACTCGCGGCCAAACTCCAACTTTCCACTGCGATCGAGCTCTGCCGGCGAGCCAGTGATCCAAACCCATGAGGGACGACCGACTTAGGAGATTTGCACGTCCAAACTTGCCTAAATACTTCCCTCTATATATATACATCTTTTGTAACCTAAAACACATCCCTAATATCCAACAATAGCATAACTTAAACCCTAGAAATACCTAAATTAGTTTACAATAACCTAGATAACCTAGATTCTCACTACATGGTTGCATGTGGAATTCCTTGCTTGGAAGAAGTAGACATGGAGCTTAATTGAAGAATAAGAAGTTTACCATCTTGTGGTTATTATTTAGCTTTTACTTCTCTTCCATTTATTGTAGTTCATGTAACATGTATGTGTAAATTACTCTCAATGTTGAGGGATGGATTTCATATGACCTTATATTGTAATTGATTGATCTTACTTTTAATATATCCATCTTGAGTTATCAAATGAATACATGTTGTTGATTGACGAATTAGTAACATGTAATCTTGTTTTATAACATTTGATTAGCTCTATTGGAGAAGACTTGGTTAGTAATTGCATGTTCATTGCTTATTGACTAATTCTTATGTTCTAGGTGGTAATCCCTCTATTATTGTCATTCTATAATCATAGTTGATAATAATTTGAGTGGTAGTGATTTAATTGAATATGCCATAGAACAAGTGTGCTTAATTGTGATCAATTAATATTATCCCTCTTCATTTACATCTTCACTCTTGCATAACCTTTGCAAGAGTTTTAGTTAAGTTAAGTTAGCTAATGATAGATTAGTTAGTTGTAGTTAAGTTAGTGTAACTTAGTTGTAGTTGATTAAATGAGATCTTAGTGTAATTTAATCCTAGTGATTTAGTGGTTAATTTACTTATTTGCTTTATTGCCAATCTAGTTAGTTAAGTTAATTATAATTGTTTAAAGCAATCTTAGTGTAATCTTAGATTATGTAGTCAATTGCTTGCGACCATTGCGCTTTACTTTTATTGTATGTAATTAGTGTATATAGTGTAAATAATCTAAGACTAGAACCTATCAAGGTACCTTACCTCCTCGTGGGAACGAAACCCTTACTCGTAACCACTATACATTGCCAACGATTCATATACTTGAGAAAGAGTAGAAACACTCGCACGTCATATCATTCACGGTAGTTTATAGAACTATCGCGTTCATTCGCGCCGATCAAACATCGACTGATTGGATTTGGTAGGTTTTGAAAACATGTATATATATATATATATATTAGGGGTGTTTTCATTTCACAGTAGAAGTACTATATTGTATTATGAAGAAAATGAGGAACTAATAAGTTCAAATGAAGGGTTGGAATAATAACAAAATCGATGGAACTACTGATGATGTGATTTTAATAGTAGTAGATTTTTCAAAGCAAACTGTAATATTGTATGCAGAACTCGATGAAAGTGGTTTATTCCGCTCAAGGTTGGATGCAAGCGCACGATATTCTAATTTTAATTGGAACAAAATAATTAATAACAAAAATTGGTGTAAGATTGCAAACAACAAAATCGATTATTGTATATATTAGGCAACTTGGTTTAAAGGCCAAGATGTATAATAGAGTACTTGTTGTTTGTGGAACTAGTATATTTACAAGGACGAAATCAGGTAGTGGTTGAAATGCCAGGACGGAAAATCTTTCCCTAGATTGCGTAGGGAACAGAAGGATATTGTGACCGGGAAAATTCAGGTAATGGTTTTAAATGCATGGCCTGACGGAAGATTGTATTGGGAACAGAAGGATATTCTGAAGGATGGAGTGTTGGAGATATAAACCGTCCTTTCACTTTTTATCAATCCATCAACTCACATTTTATCGAAAATGAAATATATAAAATCAAATGTACAGGCTGACAAGCTAACTGCATCGTATTGTTGGTTCTACTTGTACAGACTACAAGTGTCATGATAATGGAGTTACCATGAAATATACTGTATTTGAACTTATTTTAAAATATAGTGTAAGGAGTAGTAACTAATGTTTTATATTATAAATAAGAGTAGATAGGTAAATTTATAAAATTAATCAATATTATAACAATTCTTATTAATAAAAAAATTAATTTAGTCTCCCGATTTCCTCTCTCCCTATCTCCGACTATTTTATGTTATCGTCTTGTGGTTCCGTTCCTTCAACTCAAAGTCAAAAAACAGATGGGGAATTTGGAGAGTCGGAGGTCTCCGGCAAGGTATATAACCCGGTTTTTATGGAGACGGTAGTCGGTATTTTGATAATGAACTCTGTGTGGAGATTGTGGTTTTGGAGTTGGTTGTTTTTAGTGTTTTGGAATTGGATTTGACCAAAAATGGGGTCAAAGAAAAGTACATCAGTTTCATTATGAAAACCAATAATAATTGGTTTTCTTCTATACTTAAAGTTGTTCAAAAAGGAACCTTATATCGATCAAATTTGGGATTCATGGATTCGAAAATCCATTTATACAAAATTCTTGATTCGAACCTCCACCTACCTGTTATTAACTAAAAAATTCAGTTTAGATTGTAATCCAAAAAGATGTATGGTGGAGACTGGGATCCTACTGTTTTTTGTTTTGATTATACAGAAACAAGGGGTTGAGTGGTTCTCAGATGGATGGTGGTGATAATTTTCTGGGTTTTGTATGTATGTTTTCAAGTGTTCTTTTGTTTAGATTATAAAATGTTTTGTTATAACAAAGTTAATTGCTAACCGGGGACGGGGGTAATGCGTCACCCCCTTAACTAGGTTAGTAAAAATGACCAATGTTTATATTTTGTAGGTTTCGTAGGAAAAAATGTTACACGGTGATAAATTGTATTGTATATATAGTACATCCAACGTTGTTAGTTGCGTTTTACATGGTAGATTTTACATCGCCTACTACCGTGTTATCTACGACAATTTTTTTAATCGTGTAACATGGGTATTAGATATTTGTTGTCGTGTTAGGTTGTGGTGTGGACGATAATGTGTCAATATTGCAACACATGTGACGGCGTTTTCCGCTGGGGGGGTTGGGGTGGGGTGAGCAAATAGGAACTCAATGTTAATATTTGGTTAATATGCACGGAATATTTTGTATAGAGGTAAGTTACATCGCTTGCAAGTTGCAATCTACAACGGATAATATATTTTTTGTCCGTGTAACAAGTGTGCAATTTTTTTAAATCGGAAGAGATGCATGGCAAACGGGATTGCCTAAGGAATCGTCAAATCGTTTG
This sequence comes from Acer yangbiense, assembly GCA_008009225.1. Lineage (NCBI taxonomy): Eukaryota > Viridiplantae > Streptophyta > Magnoliopsida > Sapindales > Sapindaceae > Acer > Acer yangbiense. The sequence continues at coordinate 19,987,087 of CM017770.1, read as the reverse complement.
TAAAGGTTAATTGTTGATTACTATACAGTAACATAATGAATATGACGCAACCGTTTCTATATAGTGAGGTATTAATAAAAATCATATTAATACAAAGATTAATTGGACCACGTGTTAGCTTCTAGTGTGGACCTTATCGTGTAATTATTGCAACACATGTTATATCGTGTTAGGTTGGAGTAATGGTTGTCATCGTGTTAGAATGATGTGTTGACAATGTTTTGAAAATGTACATGTTACACACGAGTGCACTGTCCAGTGATAATGTGATTGGGTAAGGACATATGTGCAAATGGTAAATAATGATGGCTGGTCGGTTATGCTGCTGACTCACTCCGTTGTTGCGTTCATGTAAACCTCATGTGCCATCCATGCCCTAATCAATGGCATGTGCGAAATGTGGATATTCCATGGTTCTTTCTTTCTTTCTAATATAAATTCAGCAAACTGGCACATATAGACGTCACACTGGATACTGAAAAGTGAAAACATATACAGAAAGTATGAAAATAAATACATATATGAAGACTGAAGACAAAATCAACTGTTGCAAAGGGATATGTGAGAAACGACTATTAATTATGTACCCATCATCCTAGGTTGGAAGATCTGGTCTGACGTACTCAAAAGCCCTGAATGGCTTCGTAAGTACTTTTATCCCCTTATGCTTATAGTACCCAGACTGGTGGAGAAGGGAGGGCATTAGGTAGCTAATAAATTCCATTTCCGTTACCCCACTACTACAAAAAACTCAAAATACATCGGTTATTTTTCATACATAATATCGGTTTTTCTCGATTTTAAAACCGTTGTTGTTTTGACTGATATAGAAAATATGTGACAAAGTCATCGGTTATAAACCGTTGTACATTATTTTAAAGCACATCGGTTACATAAGAAAGTGATATCGTAAATGAGATAACAGATAACAATTTTGTGTTGAAACCGATGTATTTCATAATATTCAGATTATAACTAAAACCAATTTTTCAATAATTTATTTTATTTTTTATATTTTTCATTTGGATCTTTAATTACTAAAATTTCTCAACTTTCTTGTTGTTAATCACAAATATTTGATCGAACATCCAAAGTAATTTAATAACAACATGTTTATTTTTCATTAAATCAATAACATGTCCAACAACAAAACTAGCATATAATTCCACAATGAGCTAGTTTACATACAGTAGTTTCCAAAACAATCAAAAATTCTACTACACCAAAATATTTCTAATTTACAAAATTTCAGATGAAACCAATTACTCCACACAAAATCAATGTCTTCTTAATTTATATTCATTGTATCCACAACCTGTATGAAAAAAACATTGTCAAAAAATAAAAATAAATAAACACCATATGTAACCGATACAATAAATGAAAAAATTCATGTAAATTGAAGCACCTATACAACAAAAATTAAAGAATTAAATAGAGAAAAATATATTTTGAGAGAGTCAGACTTTAGAAAGAGAAATTAATTAGAAGTAAGATTACCTCACAATGATGTTGAAAATAATAGTCACCACCAAATATAACTCATTATAAGAAAATACAGATTCACCTGCAAGCATACTAAAGAATTAGTAAGAACCAACACAGAAAAAATAAACAAATTTAAGGGCAAAATTTTTATAAAAGAAAATATTAACTTTTATTAAACATTCTATATTTAACAAACTAATTAAATTATTACCACATAAAAATTTGACAAAATTTAAAAGCAAAATGTTAAAAAGAAAAAACTCAGTAATGCAAAGAAAAATGGCGGCAGGGGTCGACGAGGGTAGTTGGTTGATGACGAAAAGACGAGGGTCAAATGTCTGATGAGTGCGATGCAGAGGGAGGTAGTAGAACTGTAGAAGAGAGGCAATTGAATGAGAAGAAAAAAATAAGGGTTGCGGCTTATGTTGTAAAATTAGGTGGTTATAAATATGAAAGGAGTGCTAGGGTTTTCTGGAAGCTACTTTACTCATCAGTGGTTGACACCTGGATTAAATTAAAGAAATATTAAAGAGATCGGTTGTTATCAACCAATGTAGTAAAGAAAAGCTAAATACATCGGTATCAAATTAAGCTGATGTCTTAATATTCACGTGATTTAAAGATGTCGGTTCTTAAAAAAACTAACGTGCTAAGTTAAAACAAATCAACATCATGTTTTGGGAAAACCGATGTCTTTGTAATGTCAAAAATTTAAAACATCGGTTTTTTAAAAAGCGAAGTCTTTAATTTATTATTTACATCAGTTTTTAGTAAACCGATTTCTTGCAACCGATGTCATTGAATAATTTTGTAGTAGTGCCCTCACCATTGACTCGCTTTTGCCACGCAGTGAGTCGTACAAAGTGAACGCTCCATCTTCAAGGAACAGATGGCAGAGAACCCAGTGGTTACCCACATTACAGGGGATTAGAACCTATGGAGTTGAGACAAATATGAGAAACGGGTTTAGCAGTTGATGTCATGAAACGTTAGTGATAAGGAAAAATAGTACAGGATAGAAAACCCACCGACTCCATTTTCCATCACTCGGGTCGAACTAGAATTGACCCACCGCCTCTCACAGCATCCACACACTGTTCGTCATGGACGAAGGACATGACATCAATGTCTAGAAATTCAATCCAAGAATCCTATTTTTTTCTACCCTTCTTTCATACCGGTTTGGTCTTCAGTTTCAAGGTTGCCTTGAACGGGTCCCATTTTGTAGCAAGGATACATTGTTTAAAAGATTGGTGTTACTTTGTCGGAGACAAGGATGTGTTATACTCATTAAATGATTGTTGGATATCCAGTTACTCGGATATACTTACGTAGAATGAACAGTCAACCATTGTGATGTCATGCGCATACTGAGCATCTCTAGAACAACGCCACCTCCATAGAACATCCATAAAGCTGTCGACGTGCTGATAGAATTTTGGTTTGTATTAAAAAGGATTGTTTAAGGTGTTCGGCCAAAACATAAAGGGGATAAATAACATATACAATAAATAGAATGTACAAAAACAGTTATAATTACCAGGTTGGAGAATAGCACCGGCGAGCACTTCATGTCGAGAAAATTTTACCGAGTAAATCGCTCTGCTTGACCAATGTAAATACTGTGGTAGTACATGAAACGTATTAGATGCAAGTAAAAAAGATAGAAAATAATAGGATGAAGAGGTTACAAAAATAAAAGTTTAAATTTATGAATTATTATCGCCGGTTGTTTTCAGGAAAGCGGCATATTCGGTGTCCAATAAATTGTCATCATCACTAATATCAGGGAGCTGTCCCCTTTTTTGTCGCTTTCACTTCTTCCTTTTCTCGGGATCGATCCAAAGGCTGTTCAGAAATTTGGATCTCTTCCGCTTCCTCACGGTTTCTATATCCCTGTTTTGGTAGTTGTTTGGCTTTTTTTCCAAGAGAATTATACTTTGGTCAACTGTCGGGACCATCAAATTGGGAACCAGAGATCTGTAAGGTTCGAGATCGATCGTACGTTTACAGCCTATAGGGGACCATGTACGAGCCTGTGTCACAACTAATGCAATTAAAAGCATTGATATATGATCAAAGAAACATTGCTATATGATCACAGAAACTCGAAGAGTGACTAAACCGTAACTTGTATGTACTCATTTCGATAACACGAAATAGGTAATAAGAAACCCAAAAATAATAAATGGGTAACACGGAATAGGTATTAAGAAAGCCAAATAATATTGCAAATAGTATTGTACTATGTAAGGACTTGGATCAGAATATGTGTACCTCCACTGCAACTTCAAATTCATCGACTTTAGGAGGATGTTCATCCGGTGTTGGGGCCTCGGAGTCCTTATTATCAAGTTCCTCAGGTTTGTCTTTTTTGTCGGCAGGGTCGGAGGCAGTCACATGACATTGTATCGATTCTCTTTAGATTCATTGACTTTGGGAGCATGTCCATCCAGTTTTGCGGCCTCGGAGTCCTTATTATCATTTGCCTCAGTTTTGTCTTTTTTGTTGGCAGAGTTGGAGGCAGTCTCATACACATTGTACAGATTCTCGTGCATCGCCTTCTCCAGATAAGCAGGCATCACCTTCGGAAGAATGTGATTCAATGCCTAAGGGAGCACATCATTAAGTGCCTGAGGAAGCACCTTGGGTAGAACGTCATACATCACATTTGTTATCACCTCAGAAGTATTTTTTTTCCATAACTTCATTAGGCAATACATCATTTACTACTACTTAGGGAAGCACCTTGGGAAGAACCTCAAACAAGACCTTTATCATCATCCCACACATACTTTTTTATGTAATGTCCTTTGGGTCAGGGTCATTCATGCCATTTAGATTGGGTGTAGTCTCAAGAGATTCGTTGTTGGGAAACACTGTCCTCTGAACCGAAGGTGGGCACGATTTGTGATGGGAATCGATTTCTTCCTTTTTCTTTTTGGTTTCCTGGTTGTCCAAATCCTGAATACCACCAGGCAATTCACACCCTACTTGATCATCAGTAATAGACTCAGTTCGATATGGCTGGGCAGGGCATACCCTATGAATAAAACTGTCACAGACGAAGTCCATGTCGATTGATTTGAAGTAGGTTTGTTGTTTTTCAGCTGGAGTAGGTTTCATGTCCACTGTTGCCAACTGCACATATCAGAGGATTACCGTTAATGTTAAAGTGAGATAAAAATCTAACATGACAATTAAAGGTTGCAAGTGACATGGGTATATATATATACACACATACACTGCGTTTGTCAAAAAACTTTTCATCGAAACCAGTCGAAGTGCTGAAAAACTCCCAGTTTTTGAACCATGGATAACTCGAACCGCGGCGAATGCCAATTACGCCGATCAGAAAAGGAAATCTTTCAATGGCCCAAACCTATTAATGTTTTCGTTAAGTAGCATTATAAACATGTGTTAGGAAATGGATCCAGTCAATCAGTATTTAAGCCATAGTAGTCGGTGTACATACCTGAAAACAGAGAAGAAACCCGTAAAGGTTGTAAGTGATGGTAGGTTTCGATTCGGGTTTGCTTCCGGTCTTTTTTCTTCATCTTTTTTTTACATTTCCTTTGTAAGGACCTGCATTCTATGATTCTTGTTTACCTTCAACTTCAACAACTGATTCGATTGTTTTGAACTCTGACTCATTCTTGTCTGCTTCATTTGATGGTTTGGGTTTGAGGCTGCCAAGGTTTTTTTTGTATAGCATTTTTAATCCAGTGCAAAGTAAAACAATACACCTATGAACCCCATGGAAAACCTTTGAAAGCTACGTCGTCATCCACTAATGCAAACATCCATAGCGGTACACGATCACGTGTGTCGACAGTGCATAAGATATACCCAATGACCAACAAATTTGCCATCTTCAGGCCATCTTCACCTTGATCGCCGGTCAGTCGTTTAAAAGTTTTGAACAAAGATTCGTACGTAGGCTGGTTCTGGAAATGTCTTGTGTATAGGATGTTCTCCATTGGAGTATACTTCGCCCTTATCAATCCTTATGGCAATTTACCCATTTTTAGCCCAGAACATAGGCAAAACTCAACTTGACCGAAACGATGTTGTCGCATACCCAGCCCAAACCACATTTTGTCATCTCGAGGTGTTGATGCATTATTAGACCTACCGGTATATTCGATCTGCCTTTTGAGAATAGAATGCAAACCTTTCCATGTATAGTGACGGGCAAATGCAGACCTAAGTAGTGGCCGAAAGGTCCTTGCTTAAACCCCTCGGAAACGTGTAATCTACCTAAAACTTCGTCAATGTTACCAAGAATGTTACAGTGGTGCCGACTTTTCGAGTTTATCCTTGCATTGATCCATCCCTCGTGATCTGGATATAAGAAGGTTTTCGCATTTGGGTCCAAAGCCATCTGAAAATAATAGGGGGAATATATATGAAATAATGGCAGGTCATGTAAAAAACCATAGGTAATTCATGAAAGCATGGAAAATCAGAATATAAAGGGCTAACATGAACATGTAATGAAAAGTCATCGTGTAAGCATGGCATCATGGAAAGTCATGTAAACATCATGGAATCGAAAGCATCATGGAATGTCCATGTTAACCTTGGTCATGGCATCATGGAATGAAAGTCATGAAAGTCATGTAAACATCATAGAATGTCATGGAAACATCTTGGAATGTCATGGCAACATCATGGCATCATGGAATGAAAGTCATGAAAGTCATGTAAACATCATGAAATGTCATGGCAACATTATGGACACATCATGGAAATCAACATCATGGAAATTGATATGGATATGGCAACATCATGGAAAGCTTCATATAAAGTCTTGGGGGATATGGCAACATCATGGCAAGGTTCATGTAAAGTAGAAATCATCATGAGCACATCATGGAAAGTTGAAATCATCATTGGCGCATCATGGAAAATCAAAGCAACATGGAAAGAAAGTCTTGGCAACATGGAAAAGGAAAGTCATATGGGATGGAAAGCCCCATGGAAAGTCCCCTGATGTGCTCATGGAAAGCCATATGGGATGGAAAGAAAGACTTTCCTTGTAAAGTCATGGGGCACATCATGGCATGTAATCTTCGTCTTCGATCCATGGGGCACATCATGGAAAACTTTATGTAAAGTCATGGGGCACATCATCGAATGCATCATCAGCACATCAGGGGAAATCAGGGCAGAATATTGGATGCTTCATAACCACTCTTGGGGTAAATCATGGTAAAAATCAAGACCCAAATGGGCAATAACTCAAATTAATTGTAGATTTCCAGAATTCAAGTAATTACAGATTTTCAAAAAAAACCCTAATACCATATTAGGATTAACACAACAGAAAAAGGGATAGAGGACATAAGTCCCTTATATCAAATCAAACGTTACGGAAATAATTAGGGATCGTGCTGATGAAGAACACAGCTAATTCGATCCTACCTCGTCTCCACACACTGTGGTCGTCGGGATATTGGCTTTCCCGTTTTCACTTTGATCGGTTTGGTTACAGACTGGCTTTCCATTTTCCCTTTTCAAGCGCGAATGCATCATCAAGGGGTAATTTAGTCCTTTTCAAGAAAACTTAAATGTCAGGTTAGAACAATTAAATAGGGGTACAATTATAAGATCAGGTATTTAAATACAATAAAGTGGTCAGAATTGGTTTTTTAATAACTTGTGGCTATATGTGGTTTTGGCATTTTAACAGTGGCTATATTTGAAAACCCCCTAAAAGAAACTAATAATTCCTTATATTCAACACTTTCATTAAGCAACTTATAAGTAGTGAAACAAATTAACGGTGTGTAGTATATTAATCTAGAGGGGGGTGAATAGATTTTAATCGATTTTACCAAATTTTCGTGCGTGGTCAAAATTACGAAAATACCCATAACTAGATAAAGCAATAAATCAAGTGTAAAATACGGAAATTAAACAACACTTGATTTTTTACGTGGAAACCCTCATGGGAAAAATCACGGGCTAATAAGTGGGCCACACTCGAACCTCGAATCCACTAAATGTGTAAAACGATTACAACATAATCCCGGAAGTAATCACACACCTACATAATCCCAGTATAAGTGGACCTAGTCCAATTGCTTGCGAATTAAGCAACCTAATCCCGGTCACAACATAAGACTTAATTCTCTAAGAAGAGATTAACACCCTAAGTGAATATGTGAATATCCAAAATGCAACATAGAGCAAGGGAACCCTATATGCTTATCTAAGATGATGATATTGCAATAAAAGCAATCCTAGATATTAAGAACTAAATGACATGTCAAATAGCTTAGCTAATCAAGATTAAGCAAAAACCTAATTAGCTATCACAATACAACTTCTCAAACAATCAATACACTAATCTCAATCTTGTATCCAAAATCTATATGAGAATCATACAAGAATTAAATGAGATTGCTTGTTAAGAAAAGACACAAAATATGTAAGATATTAGTGAAAAACTTACTAAGCAAAATGTGTTGAAGAATCCATGCAAAATGATATCTAGATGATCAAGGATGATGCTAGATGATGATTGATGATCATGGAAAAGTGTTTAAGTAATCAAATATGATCAAAGATGAGTTCTTGATGAAAAAGCTCTTTTTGAAAAAGCTCTCAATTAAAAATATGATATTTTAGTCATTAGAGACGACCTAAAGTTAAAGCAATGTTTATATAGATGTCCCAATTGATGAAACGCCGTTTTGAGAAAAACAGGGCAAACCGCTGCCATTACCGCTGCCAAAGCCATAGCGGTATTGACAGCGGTACATAAAAAATGCATCAGGTATGAAACCGATGTGGCTTCCACAGCGGTTATGACAGCGGTAAGCACTGTTCATGAAACCGCTGTCCAACCGCTGTGAAAAAACCCACAGCGGTCGGAGTGATGCAAACAGAGCATCTCACCGCTGCGGATACCGGTAACAGTAGTGGCAGCGGTCTCCAGACCTCATGCCGAGCAAAAGCAAGGCTTTGCATCCTAATGCCTAAATGTCATGGCATTTCAATGTACAAGATGCAATCATTTAATAACATGCATGAAGAGGTATAATTGATCATTAATGAGCACATAATAATAACACATACACAACATACAAGAAAACGAACTATGCATGAGATGTGAGTGTGTGTGTGCAACTAATCTCTTCAAAGCAAATTAAGCACATAGAAGTTTACCTTTGGTGCTTATCAAGATGAGGTCTTGAAAGGGCATTGATCTTGAACACTAATATCTAAGCTACCCTACAATGAACCCCAATTGTAGTTTGTCCACGAAATAAGCCAATCATGTAAATGAGACCTTACAATCTCCCCCTTTGGCTATTTCGTGACAAAACCACCACTCACATTGATCCTCACAACAAAATAGAAGCTACGGGATAGCCATGATATTCTACATTACAAAGAGATATTAAAAAGTAAAATCTTCAAGTCTTCAATCTCTTGTAGAACTATCAACCCTTCAAAACAAAAAAATTACACTTTCCAAAGCAAGTGTATGTGAGATGATCAAGTGAAAATAAAACAAGCATTTGCATTTGTGAATTTAAGCACAACATCATGTAATGTATTTGCATGCAATGCTCCCCCTCAAAGGGTTACTCCCCCTCAATGAATAGTCTCCCCAACATGCATAATTGCTACCACAATTTACAACTCCCCTTACCACCAATCTACTCCCCCTTTTTGTCATGATATAGGTAAAGGAGTAGTCCCCAACCGGGTCACATATCAAAGAGAGATAGTAGCATACTATATACTTGCATAATCATATAAGCCACTTTATGCAACTCAATTAATTGGAGAGAAACAAGGAGATTTATTTAAAGAAAATGTGTGAATCAAACATGCTTTGCATACAAGACATATAGCATTCAAGTCCAAAATACAATGGTATTTGGCAAAGCAAATGACAAAGGTTTCTAAAAAGAATTCAAACCAATTTCACAATTGTCATGAGAAAAGCAAGGATATAGAGATTTCATTGATTTTAATTTAAGAACAACTATATCCAACTTTATAAGCGAAACATGGCATGAGCGACTTTGCACCCTATTTGATTTTTCCGGATAAGATATCTGTATGATAGTATCCATGTTCAACCAATAAAGAAAGAGAGATATTTGGAATTTAAGCTCCTTTGAACGGATACATAATCCTTTATTCATTTTGAGTCTCATAAGCTTTTTCACACAAGTTTTGCAATTAAGAACGCAATCATCAATTCATGCTTTTCATTTGAGCATGTTATATGAATTTCATGCTTTTTCATTTGACATTAGCATGTTATAAAAGAATCATTATGTCATGGAGATAATTATAGGTCATTCAAAGCATACTTCCTATGTAAATCTCCTAGTCCAAAAATGCATGTTTGAACATAAATATGACATGGATTGTAAACAAGCAAGGTTCAAACTTATTGAATTGAAAAACATATATACATATGTGCAATCAAGCTTACTCAAGCAATTAAAAGAAGAAGCATAATATATTTCAAATTTTTTGCAAGTGACAAGAATGCAAAATAGCTCTCTTTGCTTAAGTTCCCCATATGGGGTCAATCACAAATCACATCACTCCACAAGACATATCCCAATAGATCTATTAAGTGTTTTAAATCGAGTAGCATTTAAGGGTTTAGTAAATAAGTCCGCAAGTTGATCATTAGTACCTACATGTTCAAGTACTATGCATTTATTTTCAACAAGCTCTCTAATGAAATGATGGCGGATGTCAATATGCTTAGTTCTAGAATGTTGCACCGAATTCTTGGAAATATTAATGGCACTCATATTATCACAAAAGAGGGTGAGTGTACCTTGGTTGAATCCGTAGTCTACTAGCATTTGCTTCATCCATAGGAGTTGTGTGCATCCACTCCCCGCGGCTATGTACTCGGCCTCGGCCGTGGACAAGGAAATCGAGTTTTGCTTCTTGCACAACCAAGACACCAAGTTGTTGCTTAGAAAGAAGCAACCGCCCGATGTGCTCTTCCTATCATCGCAATTTCCTGCCCAATCCGCATCACTAAAACCTACAAGACTAGCATTAGTGTCAAACGAGTACCAAATCCCATAGTTGGATGTCCCATTCACATAGAGAGTAATTCTCTTTACGGAAGAGAGATGGGACTCCTTAGGATCCGCTTGGTACCTAGCACACACACCCACACGAAAAGATATATTGGGCCTACTTACAGTTAAATAAAGCAAGCTACCTATCATGCCCCGATATAGAGTTTGTTCCACACTTTTTCCACTTGCATCCTTGCTAAGCTTCAAAGTGGTACTCATAGGTGTATCACAATGTTTGGCATTTTCTAGACCAAACTTCTTCACTAGGTTTTTGGCATATTTGGCTTGGGTAATGAAGATCCCATCATCTAATTGCCTAATTTGCAAACCTATGAAGTAACTTAGCTCACTAACAAGATTCATCTCAAATTCATGAGACATAACATCAACAAATTGTTGGACCTTGGTGTTGTTGGTGGAGCCAAACACTATATCATCAACATGGATTTGAGCTATAAGAGCTCATCCTTATCCTTCTTGATGAATAGAGTCTTGTCAACACTACCCATTGTGTAGTTATTGTCAACAAGAAATTGAGTGAGGCATTCATACCAAGCCCTCGGTGCTTGTTTCAACCCATATAGAGCCTTCTTGAGGCGATAGATATGGTTGGGGTGGTGTGCATCCACAAACCCCTTGAGTTGTTCAACAAACACTTCCTCTTGCAAAAAAGCCATTGAGGAAGGCACTCTTGACGTCCATTTGGTGCAATTTGAATTTGTGCACACAAGAAATTGATAAGAGAAGCCTAATGGACTCTAGACGGGCAACGGGAGCAAAAGTCTCCTCAAAGTCGATACCCTCAATTTGAGAGTACCCTTTTGCTACAAGTCTAGCCTTGTTCCGCACTATGTTACCATCCTCATCAGATTTGTTCCTATAAATCCACTTAGTGCCTATAACATGTGTGCTTTTAGGCCTAGGAACTATTGTCCAAACCTCATTCCTTTCGAATTGACTTAGGTCTTCTTGCATGGCAAGAACCCAAAATTCATCTTTCAAGGCTTCATCAACCTTTTTGGGTTCAATTTGAGAGGTGTAGCATGTAAAGCTAATGAGATTAGCTATTTGACGCCTAGTCCTAACACCCTCATTTACATCTCCAATAACATCCTATTTGTATGGAGTCTTCTAACCCATAGAGCCGGTTCATTAGAGTCTAAGAGAGGGACTCTATTAAGAGGTTATGTGTCCTCATTATTATCATTGGAGGTCCCTGAAACAAATTATAGCACGGTGTGTATAAAACTATCTAGAGGGGTGAATAGATTTTAAGCTTATTACCCAATTTTTCATGTTTAGTCAAAATTACGAAATTACCCCTAAATAGATAAAGCAATAAATCAAGTATAAAATGCGGAAATTAAATAACACTTGATTTTTACCTGGAAACCCTCACGGGAAAAATCACGGGCTAGTAAGTAAGCCACACTCGAACCTCGAATCCACTAAATGTGTAAAACGATTACAACCTAATCCCGGAAGTAATCACACACCTACCTAATCCCGGTATGAGTGAACCTAGTCTGATTTGCTTGCGATCTAAGCAACCTAATCCCGGAAGCTACACACAAGACTTACTTTCTCAATGAAGAGAATAACACCCTAAGTGAATATATGAATATCTAAATGCAACATGGAGCAAGGGAAACCCTATATGCTTATCTAAAATGATTAATATGCAATTAGAACAATCCTAGATATTAAAAACTAAATGACATGTTCAATCAAATAGTTTAGCTAATCAAGATTAAGCACAAAACCTAATTAGCTATCACAATACAACTTCTCAAACATACAACACACTAATCTCAATCTTGTATCAAAAGATATATAAATAACATACAAGAAATTAATTGAGATTGCTTGTTAAGAAAAATACAAAATATGTAAGATATTAGTGAAAAGCTTACCAAGCAAAGTGTGATGAAGAATCCATGCAAAGAGACATCTAGATGATCTAGGATGATGCTAGATGATGATTGATGATCATGAAAAAGTGTTTGAATGAATAAAATTTGAGTTCTTGGAATTTTTTCTTCTCTTGAAAAATATCCTAAGTATGAAATCTGAATATAAACTCTCTTAATTGACCTAAAGTCAAAGTGGCATATATATAGAAGGCCAAAATAAAGTGTGGTCATTTTGATAAGTTGGCCTCATATTTGCCTTGGGCGCTGCACGAAGAGCGCTTCTGTACAGCGCCCTAACTCTGTTCTCTCGGGAAAACAGAGTGGCGCTGTACTTAGAGCGCTTTGTACAGCGCTTTGTACAGGGACCCAACAGCAACCGATTAAAATCGATCAGGTTTGAACAGCGCTCGATGGGCGCTGTTTGTACAGCGCTGTTTGTACAGCGCTTCTGTAGAGCGCTTTTGGGAGCACCCAATGCAAAGATGCAATCCTAAGACTAATCATGACAAGGCAATTGGATATGCAAGATGCAATCAAACTAACATGCAAGAAGAGATGTTAATGAACATTAATGCACAAAAATAATACACACAACATACAAGGATTAAACGTATGCATGAGTTGCGAGTGTGTGCAACTATCTCTTCAAGATAAGTAAGCACGTAGAAATTTACCTTCGGTGCTTATCAACACAAGGTCTTCAAAGGGCTTCGAACAATAATACCAACACCTAAGCTACCCTTACAAAGAACCCCCAACATGTGGTTTGTCCACGAAATGAGCCAATTAACAAATGGGAACCTTACAATCTCCCCCTTTGGCTATTTCGTGACAAAACCACCACTCACATTGATTCCTCACCAAAAAAATAGAAACAACGGGATAACTATGATATTCTACAATACAAAGAGATAAGAAAATAAAACTTCAAGTCTTCAATCTCTAGTAGAAGAATCAAGCCCTGAAAATAAGATTTCTATATTTTTCCAATACAAGTGAAATGTGTGATTAATCAAGTGAGAACAAAAAACAAGCATTTGCATTTTAAAAGTTTAGGCACTACATTATGAAATGTATGTGTATACAATGCTCCCCCTCAACGGGTTACTCCCCCTCAATGAATGTTCTCCCCAATATGCACAATTGCTTATATATTTTGCAACTCCCATTACCATATCCTACTCCCCCTTTTTGTCATGATATAGGCAAATGAGTAGTCCCCAACCGGGTCACTCATAGCAACGAGAGATAGTAGCATGCAAGATATTTGCATAATCAATATAAGTCACTTTATGCATCTCAATTAATTGGTGAGAAACAAGGAGATTTATTTGTTATAAAATGTGTGAATCAAACATGCTTTGCATACAAGACATGTAGCATTCAAGTCCAAAATACAATGGAATTTGGCAAAGCAAATGACAAAGGTTTCTAATAGGAATTCAAACCAATTTCACCAATGTCATGAGTAAAGCAAGGATATAGAATTTATTGATTTCAATTTAAGAACAACTATATCCAACTTTATAAGTGAAACATGGCATGAACAACTTTGCACCCTTTTTTATTTTTCCGGATAAGATATCCGTACGATAGTAGCCATGGTCAACCAATAAAGAAAGAGATACATTTGGAATTTAAATTCCTTTGAACGGATACTAGATCCTTTATTCATTTTGAGTCTTATAAGCTTTCACACAAGTTTTGCATTTTAAGAATATGCAATCATCAATTCATGCTTTTTCATTTGACATTAGCATGTTATTAAAGAATCATCATGTCATGGAGACAACCATAGGTTATTCAAATCTGTAAGGTTCCCATTTGTTGATTGGCTCATTTCGTGGACAAACCACATGTTGGGGGTTCTTTGTAAGGATAGCCTAGGTATCGTGTTATTGCTCAAGCCCTTTGAAGACCTCGTCTTGATAAGCACTGAAGGTAAATTTCTTTGTGCTTACTTTTCTTTAAAGAGATTAGTTGCACACACACACTTAACATACATTGCATATGTGTGTATTCTCTTCACTTGTCACATTTCACACTTGCACTTATTTGTTATATTTTGTTGTGTGTAATTGTGTCTTGTTGTCTTGTAATTCGTTTCCCGATAGTTTTCGGAAACGTCCGCGCATGCACTAGAATGTGCTTGGTTTAGCGCGAGGACCGCCTACGAAGAATGCCCTTGGCTTCTCCTTGGTTTTCACCTTTGTTGTTGATCGGCGGTTATGATCGGCGGCCTGGCCGCCGAATGAAACCGCTGTTTGCTTCCAGTAGTGTATGGAGCGATTCTACGGTTATGATCGGCGGTCACGACCACCGTTCGAAATCGCCGTTCAAGACCTGATTGATTTTATCTCTCGGCCTAATTCGGCGATTGAATTGGCGATCACGAATGAAACCGCCGTTTTATACCTGATTGATTTTTTAATCTCAGGTTTGATTCGACGGTTAGATCGGCGGTCACAAAACCGCCGAATGAAACCGCCGTTGGTCCCCTGTTCCTCTCGAGCCAATTCGGCGGTTATTATCGGCGGCCTTGCCGCCGATTGAAACCGCCGATCGGTGCGTTTCCGGGGTAAACTTGTCTTTTCACATGCTCTATTTTTCATGCCTATAAATACATCACTTTCTCTTTAACTGAGTGTGACTCTTTAATCATCAAGAACCCTATTTTAAAAAGAGAGATTTTTAAGAGAGAAAGCAATCAAGTTTGCTCATCAAACACTCAAACCAAAATCCATTTTCATCAAAGTTCATCTAGCATTCTCTAGCATATCTAGGATGCTTGCTTGCATGGGTCTTTCATCATCACACTTGCTTTGGTAAGTTTTTCACTATTATCATACATAATTAGTGTTTAATTTATTATGGCATCTCTTTTATTACTTGATTGTTCTTAGATTATATTCTAATATTCAAGATAGAGATTGTTGTGTTGATTTGATTGAGTGTTGTTTTTATGATAGATATCTAGGTTTCTCTAATATATGAGTATCTAAGCTAATTGACATGTCATTTAGCTTTAATATCTAGGATTGTTTTTAATTGCATATTCATCATCTTAGATAAGCATATAGGGTTTCCCTTGCTCTATGCTGCATTTGAATATTCATATATTCACTTAGGGTGTTAATCTCTTTGTAGAGAATTAAGTCTTGTGTTGTGACCGGGATTATGTTGCTTAATTCGCAAGCAATCGGACTAGGTTCACTTATACCGGGATTAGGTAGGTGTGTGATTACTTCCGGGATTAGGTTGTAATCGTTTACACATTTAGTGGATTCGAGGTTCGAGTGTGGCTTACTTACTAGCCCGTGGTTTTTCCCGTGAGGGTTTCCACGTAAAAATCAAGTGTTATTTAATTTCCACATTTTATACTTGATTTATTGCTTTATCTATTTAGGGGTAATTTCATAATTTTGACTAATCACGAAAAATTGGGTAATAAGCTTAAAATCTATTCACCCTCCCTCTAGATAGTTTTATACACACCGTGCTATAATTTGTTTCAATTGGTATCAGAGCGGGTTCCTAGACATACATAGGTGATCCTTGCTTATTTTGGTGTGTTTTGCATTTTGTGTGATTTTTGATCATTCATACATTTGCATTCATTTCATTCATTCATAAACACTATGAGTGGAAACGGTGGAAATGGTGGTGGCAACGAAGGTGCTTCTAGCACAAGGCCTCCACTTCTTACCGGATTGAACTATTCCCAATGGAAAGGGAAGATGGAATCCTACATATGCCAAATTCATGACCGTGCATGGATGGCGGTGGAAGACGGATATGATCTACCCAAGAAGACTCCCGATGGTGGAGGAGAAGAAGTATTGAAGCTTAAGGCGCAATGGAACGCGCAAGAGTTTGAGGCTTCAAAGTGGAATAGGAAGGCGATGCATGCCATCTTATGTGCTATAGACGAAAATCAATACAAATTGATTCAAAATACTAGGATAGCTAAGGAGGCTTGGGACATCCTAGAGATTGCACATGAGGGAACCGAAATGGTGAAGGACTCTAAGCTTCAAGTCCTCCAAACTCAATTCGAGATGCTTAAGATGGAGGAGAATGAGTGCTTCAACGACTTCGAGATCAAGTTGATGGACATAGTCAACCAAAGTCATCAACTTGGTGATCCATATTCGGATAGGAGAATCAAGCAAAAGATTATGAGATCTCTTCCGGATAGGTTTGAATCAGAAGTAACGGCTTTAGAAGAAAATAGTGGATATAAGGATATGAAGCCGAGTGAGGTGATTGGGAGACTTCTAGCTTATGAGTTTAGGAAGGGTCCTATCTCCACACCTCCTAAAAAGCAAAAAGGAATTGCTTTGAAAACCTCCAAGGATGAAAAGGAGGCAAAGAAGAATGACTCGGACGAAGACCTTGCATTATTTGTGAAGAGATTCAAGAGGGTCATGAAGTTCGGGAAAAAGGACTTTGGTTCCAAAGGTCAAAACTACAAGAAAAAGGGTTCCTACAACAAGTTTGAGCCTAGGAAAGAGAAGACCGAAAGGAAAGGGGTCCGATGCTTCGAGTGTGGTGGCATAGGTCACTTTGCCCCCGAATGTGCTAATCACAATGTCAAGAAGAAAGGTAAAGTGATGGCCGCCACATGGAGGAGTAGTAGTAGTGATGACTCCATTGAGGGAGATGAGTCTTCAAGTGATGAAGAGCTCATGGCTAATCTCCTAGCTTTTGCCTCCTCCCATAAAGGCAAAAGTGCTAGTGAGAAAGAGGAAATGAGTCAAGAGGAAAATGACTCAAGTGGAGAAGAAAGTGATTCCTCGTCTAACTCCATAAGTGGTTTTGTGGAGAAAGAGGTGCTTGCTAAATGCCATGCCGAGTTTAATGATTTAGCAATCAAGAGCACAAGAAAGATCAAGATGTTAAGAGAAGAAAATCTTGAGCTTTCATCTCAAAATGACCACTTAAGTGAACAAGTGGAAAAATTCAAGAAGATGGAAGATAAGCTAAATGAGGAATTAGTCTTATCTAGGAGGAATGAAGAAAGCCTAAAGAGGGAGCTTGAAGAAGTAAGAGAGT
Organism: Acer yangbiense; assembly: GCA_008009225.1. Lineage (NCBI taxonomy): Eukaryota > Viridiplantae > Streptophyta > Magnoliopsida > Sapindales > Sapindaceae > Acer > Acer yangbiense. The sequence continues at coordinate 19,969,554 of CM017770.1, read as the reverse complement.
CTATGACTAGGATGGATTCTAGCACCAAGAAGCTTGACCATATGCTTAGTGTTGGAAAGAGTCCATGTGACAAGAGGGGTCTTGGGTATGAAGATGGCAAGAAGATCTCAACCTCTAACAAGACCATGTTTGTTAAGAGTTTGAGGAACGAAGAAACTTCATTTGTGCAAATTCCTAGGAAGAAGTTAGAAATAGGACAATGTTCAAATGCACAAGTGAAGATGGGGCTAAGAAGGCAACCTCAAGCTCAACCCCGTAGGGTCTCTCAAGCCTACATTCCTCCACAAGTGGCTCACAAAGGAAAGAGACCAATCATGCAACCTCAAGCTAGGAAGCAATCAAGACCGGTTCAACAACGAAGATGCTTTGAACCCATTCATCCACAAAAACAAGGACAAGGTATGATTCCTTATTTTACTCGTATATGTCATTTTTGTGGATTTGATGGTCATATTAGACCACATTGCTTTCGATATATTAAAATGTGCAAAACTAGAAGCATGATTGAGAAGAAAAAGAAAAGAGCCATGATGCATGTTCCTAGGAATGATAATATTATTATGCATGATCCTAGGACATCTAGAGCCCATGTACCAAAGACCACTAAGAAAGCTAAAATTGTTTCTAGGTGGATTAGAAAGAATGAAAATGTTTGCCATGTTGCTCAAATAGCCTTGAAGGCAAATTCTTCTAATTTTTGGTATTTAGATAGTGGGTGCTCTAGGCACATGACGAGAAACAAGAGTTTCTTCGAGACTCTTGTTATGGAGGAAGGAGGATATGTCACTTTTGGTGATGGATCCAAAAAGAAGGTTGTAGGGAAAGGAACCATTTTCGTTCCCGGATTACCCTCCTTATCTGATGCTTTATTTGTTGATGGCTTGAAAGCCAATTTACTAAGCATTTCACATCTAAGTGATGAAGGATATTCCGTCTTGTTTAGTAAAGATGATTGCTCAATCCTAAAGCCCGATGGACAAACCTTGTTGAAAGGTATGAGATCTAGTGACAATTGTTATTGTCTTGAAGCTAGAATAGTCTCAAACAATGTGTCCATGGATGAGTAAATAGAGTTGTGGCATGAAAGACTTGGCCACATGAACTTTAGGGATTTGAGAACCCTTGGAAAGTTCAATTGTGTGCGTGGCCTCCCTAAGCTTGGGAAGAAAGCCAATGGTATTTGTGGACCTTGCCAACAAGGAAAACAAACCAAAAGCATGCACAAAAAGGGCAAGTATCTCTCCACCAAGGAGCCCCTAGAGCTTCTCCACATGGATCTCATGGGTCCTATGCAAACCGAGAGTTTAGGTGGAAAGAGATACATTTTTGTTTGTGTTGATGATTTCTCTAGATTTACATGGACATATTTTCTTAGAGAAAAATCCGAAACTTTTGATAAGTTTAAAATGCTTTGTACTAAAATACAAAATGAAATGAATTCTAACATTAAAAGCATTAAACGGATTAGAAGTGACCATGGGAGGGAATTTGAGAATGCCTCATTTGAAAGCTATTGCAATAGCTTAGGCATCTCCCATGAGTTCTCGGCTCCTAGGACACCTCAACAAAATGGAGTTGTTGAAAGAAAGAATAGGGTCCTTCAAGAGATGGCCCGAGTTATGTTGCTTAGCAACAACGTCCCTAGGAACCTATGGGCCGAAGCCGTCAATACGGCTTGCTATATAGGGAATCGTGTTTTCCTAAGGCCCGGATCTAGAAATACCTCCTATGAGTTATGGAAGGGTAGGAAGCCAAATGTTAGCTACTTCCACACATTTGGAAGCAAATGCTACATTTTAAATGACCATGATCAACTTGGCAAGTTTGATGCTAAGAGTGATGAGGGTATCTTTATTGGCTATGCCTTGAATAGTAGAGCCTATAGAGTTTTCAACTTGAAGACTCGAACCGTCATGGAATAATCGAATGTTGTTATTGATGATACAAGGCTCAAGTCTCATGACCATGAGGAGGAGAAAGTTTTAGATGATGACTCTCCTTTGGAGAGGGTTGTGGTGACTCCCAATGTTGGGACGTCTAATGACATTAATGAAGTCACACAACCTATTACTAGAGTCCCTCTCTTGGACTCTAATGAACCCGCTCCATGGGTTAGAAGGCTCCATAACAAAGAGGATATTATTGGAGATGTGAATGAGGGTGTTAGAACTAGGTGTCAAATAGCTAATATAATTAGCTACACATGCTACACCTCTCAAATTGAACCCAAAAAGGTTGATGAAGCCTTAAATGATGAATTTTGGGTTCTAGCCATGCAAGAAGAGCTAAACCAATTCGAAAGGAATGAGGTTTGGACTCTAGTTCCTAGGCCTAAAAACACTCATGTGATAGGCACTAAGTGGATTTATAGGAACAAATCCGATGAGGATGGCAACATAGTGCGGAACAAGGCTAGACTTGTAGCACAAAGATACTCTCAAATTAAGGGTATCGACTTTGAGGAGACTTTTGCTCCCGTTGCCCGTTTAGAGTCCATTAGGCTTCTCTTGTCCATTTCTTGTGTGCACAAGTTCAAATTGCACCAAATGGATGTCAAGAGTGCCTTCCTCAATGGCTTCTTGCAAGAGGAAGTGTTTGTTGAACAACCCAAGGGGTTTGTGGATGCACACCACCCCAACCATGTCTATCGCCTCAAGAAGGCACTATATGGGTTAAAACAAGCACCGAGGGCTTGGTATGAGCGCCTCACTCAATTTCTTGTTGACAATGACTACACAAGAGGTAGTGTTGACAAGACCTTGTTCATCAAGAGAAACAAAGATGAGTTATTTATAGCTCAAATCTATGTTGATGACATTGTATTTGGCTCCACCAACAACACCAAGGTCCAACAATTTGTTGATGTCATGTCTCATGAATTTGAGATGAGTCTTGTTGGTGAGCTTAGTTACTTCCTAGGTTTGCAAATTAGGCAATTAGATGATGGGATTTTCATAACCCAAGCCAAATATGCCAAAAACCTAGTGAAGAAGTTTGGTTTAGAGAATGCCAAACATTGTGATACACCCATGAGTACCACTTTGAAGCTAAGCAAGGATGCTAGTAGTAAAAGAGTGGAACAAACTCTATATCGGGGCATGATAGGTAGCTTGCTTTATTTGACCGCAAGTAGGCCCGATATATCTTTTAGTGTGGGTGTGTGTGCTAGGTACCAAGCGGATCCCAAGGAGTCCCATCTCTCTTCCGTAAAGAGAATCATTCGCTATGTGAATGGGACTTCCAACTATGGGATTTGGTACTCTTTTGACACTAATGCTAGTCTTGTAGGCTTTAGTGATGCGGATTTGGCAGGAAATTGTGATGATAGGAAAAGCACATCGGGCGGTTGCTTCTTCCTAGGCAACAACTTGGTGTCTTGGTTTTGCAAGAAGCAAAACTCGATTTCCTTGTCCATGGCCGAGGCCGAGTACATAGCCGCGGGGAGTGGATGCACACAACTCCTATGGATGAAGCAAATGCTAGTAGACTACGGATTCAACCAAGGTACTCTCACTCTCTTTTGTGATAACATGAGTGCCATTAATATTTCCAAGAATCCGGTGCAACATTCTAGAACTAAGCATATTGACATCCGCCATCATTTCATTAGAGAGCTTGTTTAAAATAAATGCATAGTACTTGAACATGTAGGTACTAATGATCAACTTGCGGACCTATTTACTAAACCCTTAGATTCTACTCGATTTAAAACACTAAGTAGATCTATTGGGATATGTCTTGTGGAGTGATGTGTTTTGTTATTTGACCCCATATGGGGAACTCAAGCAAAGAGAGCTATTTTCCATTCTTGTATCTTGCAAAAAATTCTAAATAATTTATGCCTCTTCTCTTAATTGTTTGAGTAAGCTTGGTTGCACATATGTTTATATGTTTTCAATTCAATAAGTGTGAACCTTGCTTGTTTACAATCCATGTCATATTTATGTTCAAACATGCATTTTTGGACTAGGAGATGTATATAGGAAGTATGATTTGAATGACCTATGATTATCTCCATGACATGATGATTCTTAAATAACATGCTAATGTCAAATGAAAAAGCATGAAATTCATATAACATGCTCACATGAAAAGCATGAATTGATGATTGCATACCCTTAAAATGCCAAACCTTGTGTGAAAGCTTATGAGACTCAAAATGAATAAAGGATCTTGTATCCGTTCAAAGGAATTTACATTCTAAATGTCTCTCCTTCTTTATTGGTTGAACATGGCTACTATCATACGGATATCTTATCCGGAAAAATCAAATAGGGTGCAAAGTCGCTCATGCCATGTTTCGCTTATAGAGTTGGATATAGTTGTTCTTAAATTGAAATCAATATATTCTATATCCTTGCTTTACTCATGACTTTGGTATAATTGGTTTGAATTCTTATTAGAAACCTTTGTCATTTGCTTTGCCAAATACCATTGTATTTTGGACTTGAATGCTACATGTCTTGTATGCAAAGCATGTTTGATTCACACATTTTTTAAAAATAAATCTCCTTGTTTCTCTCCAATTAATTGAGATGCATAAAGTGATTTATATTAATTATGCAAATCTTGCATGCTACTATCTCTCGTTGCTATGAGTGACCCGGTTGGGAACTACTCCTTTGCCTATATCATGACAAAAAGGGGGAGTAGTATATGGTAAGGGGAGTTGCAAACTACAGAAGCAATTGTGCATATTAGGGAGAACATTCATTGAGGGGGAGTAACCCGTTGAGGGGGAGCATTGCATACACATACATTTCATAATGTTGTGCCTAATCTTTTACAAATGCAAATGCTTGTTTTTGTTCTCACTTGATTCATCTCACTTTTTACTTGTATTGGAAATGTTAGAAACTTTCTTTTCAGGGCTTGATTATTCTACAAGAGATTGAAGACTTGAAGTTTTATTTTCTTATCTCTTTGTACTATAGAATATCATAGTTATCCCGTTGTTTCTATTTTAATGTGAGGAATCAATGTGAGTGGTGGTTTTGTCACGAAATAGCCAAAGGGGGAGATTGTAAGGTTCCCATTTGTTGATTGGCTCATTTCGTGGACAAACCACATGTTGGGGGTTCTTTGTAAGGGTAGCCTAGGTATCGTGTTATTGCTCAAGCCCTTTGAAGACCTCGTCTTGATAAGCATCGAAGGTAAATTTCTTTGTGCTTACTTTTCTTTAAAGAGATTAGTTGCACACACACACTTAACATACATTGCATATGTGTGTATTCTCTTCACTTGTCACATTTCACACTTGCACTTATTTGTTATATTTTGTTGTGTGTAATTGTGTCTTGTTGTCTTGTAATTCGTTTCCCGATAGTTTTCGGAAACGTCTGCGCATGCACTAGAATGTGCTTGGTTTAGAGCGAGGACCGCCTATGGAGAATGCCATGGGCTTCTCCTTGGTTTTCACCTTTGTTGGAGATCGGCGGTTATGATCGGCGGCCTGGCCGCCGAATGAAACCGCCGTTTGCTTCCAGTAGTGTATGGAGCGATTCTGCGGTTATGATCGGCGGTCACGACCGCCGTTCGAAACCGCCGTTCAAGACCTGATTGATTTTATCTCTCGGCCTAATTCGGCGGTTGAATCGACAGTCACGAATGAAACCGCCGTTTTCATACCTGATTGATTTTTTAATCTCAGGTTTGATTCGGCGGATAGATCAGCGGTCACGAAACCGCCGAATGAAACCGCCGTTGGTCCCCTGTTCCTCTCGGGCCAATTCGGCGGTTATTATAGGCGGCCTGGCCACCGATTGAAACCGCTGATCGGTGCGTTTCAGGGGCAAACTTGTCTTTTCACATGCTCTGTTTTTCATGCCTATAAATACATCACTTTCTCTTGTTCTGAGTGTGACTCTTTAATCATCAAGAACCCTATTTTAAAAAGAGAGATTTTTAAGAGAGAAAGCAATCAAGTTTGCTCATCAAACACTCAAACCAAAATCCATTTGCATCAAAGTTCATCTAGCATTCTCTAGCATATCTAAGATGCTTGCTTGCATGGGTCTTTCATCATCACACTTGCTTTGGTAAGTTTTTCACTATTATCATACATAATTAGTGTTTAATTTATTATGGCATCTCTTTTATTACTTAATTGTTCTTAGATTATATTCTAATATTGAAGATAGAGATTGTTGTGTTGATTTGATTGAGTGTTGTTTTTATGATAGATATCTAGGTTTCTCTAATCTATAAGTATCTAAGCTAATTGACATGTCATTTAGCTTTAATATCTAGGATTGTTTTTAATTGCATATTCATCATCTTAGATAAGCATATAGGGTTTCCCTTGCTCTATGCTGCATTTGAATATTCATATATTCACTTAGGGTGTTAATCTCTTTGTAGAGAATTAAGTCTTGTGTTGTGAACGGGATTAGGTTGCTTAATTCGCAAGCAATCGGACTAGGTTCACTTATACCGGGATTAGGTAGGTGTGTGATTACTTCCGGGATTAGGTTATAATCGTTTACACATTTAGTGGATTCGAGGTTCGAGTGTGGCTTACTTACTAGCCCGTGGTTTTTCCCGTGAGGGTTTCCACGTAAAAATCAAGTGTTATTTAATTTCCACATTTTATACTTGATTTATTGCTTTATCTATTTAGGGGTAATTTCGTAATTTTGACTAATCACGAAAAATTGGGTAATAAGCTTAAAATCTATTCACCCTCCCTCTAGATAGTTTTATACACACCGTGCTATAATTTGTTTCAAAATCATACTTCCTATTTACATCTCATAGTCCAAAAATGCATGTTTGAACATAAATATGACATGGATTGTAAACAAGTAAGGTTCACACTTATTGAATTGAAAACATATATACATATGTGCAACCAAGCTTACTCAAGCAGTTAAAAGAAGAGGCATAAGATATTTCAAATTTTTTGCAAGTGACAAGAATACAAAATAGCTCTCTTTGCTTGAGTTCCCCATATAGGGTCAAATACAAATCACATCACTCCACAAGACATATCCCAATAGATCTACTTAGTGTTTTAAATCGAATAGCATCTAAGGGTTTAGTAAATAGGTCCGCAAGTTGATCATTAGTACCTACATGTTCAAGTACTATGCATTTATTTTCAACAAGCTCTCTAATGAAGTGATGGCGAATGTCAATATGCTTAGTTCTAGAATGTTGCACAAGATTCTTAAAAATATTAATGGCACTCATGTTATCACAAAAGAGAGTGAGAGTACCTTGGTTGAATCCGTAGTCTACTAGCATTTGCTTCATCCATAGGAGTTGTGTGCATCCACTCCCCGCGGCTATGTACTCGGCCTCGGCCGTGGACAAGGAAATTGAGTTTTGCTTCTTGCAAAACCAAGACACCAAGTTGTTGCCTAGGAAGAAGCAATCGCCCGATGTGCTTTTCCTATCTGAAACAAATTATAGCACGGTGTGTATAAAACTATCTAGAGGGGGGGTGAATAGATTTTAAGCTTTTTACCCAATTTTTCGTGTTAGTCAAAATTACGAAATTACCCCTAAATAGATAAAGCAATAAATCAAGTATAAAATGCGGAAATTAAATAACACTTGACTTTTACGTGGAAACCCTCACGGGAAAAACCACGGGCTAGTAAGTAAGCCACACTCGAACCTCGAATCCACTAAATGTGTAAAACGATTACAACCTAATCCCGGAAGTAATCACACACCTACCTAATCCCGGTATGAGTGAACCTAGTCCAATTTGCTTGCGATCTAAGCAACCTAATCCCGGATGCTACACACAAGACTTACTTTCTCTATGAAGAGAATACAACCCTAAATGAATATATGAATATCCAAATGCAACATAGAGCAAGGGAAACCCTATATGCTTATCTAAGATGATTAATATGCAATTAGAACAATCCTAGATATTAAAAACTAAATGACATGTTCAATCAAATAGTTTAGCTAATCAAGATTAAGCGCAAAACCTAATTAGCTATCACAATACAACTTCTCAAACATACATCATACTAATCTCAAACTTGTATTCAAAGTATATAAAATAACATACAAGTAATTAATTGAGATTGCTTGTTAAGAGAAACACAAAATATGTAAGATATTAGTGAAAAGCTTACCAAGCAAAGTATGATGAAGAATCCATGCAAGATGTCATTTAGATGATCAAGGATGATGCTAGATGATGATTGATGATCATGAAAAAGTGTTTGAGTAAACTAAAAATGAGTTCTTTGGAATTTTTCTTTTCTTTGAAAAATATCCTAAGTATGGAATCTGAATATGAACTCTTGTTCTTGACCTAAAGTCAAAGTGGTATATATATAGGGGGCCAAAACAAGGTGTGGTCGTTTTGATAAGTTGGCCTCATATTTGCCTTGGGCGCTGTACGTAAAGCGCCTCTTGTACAGAGCTTGTACAGCGCCCCTACTCTATTCTCACGAGAAAACAGAGTGGCGCTGTACGTAGAGCGCTTTGTACAGCGCATGTACAGCGACCCAACAACGACCGAATTAAATCGATCAGGTCTGAACAGCGCTCAATGGGCACTGTTCGTACAGCGCTTCTGTAGAGCGCTTTTGGGAGCGCCCAATGCAAAAATGCAATCCTAAGTCTAAGCATGACAAGGCAATTGGATATGCAAGATGCAATCAAACTAACATGCAAGAAGAGATGTTAATGAACATTAATGCACAAAAATAAGACACACAACATACAAGTATTAAACATATGTATGAGTTGTGAGTGTGTGCAACTATCTCTTCAAGACAAGTAAGCACAAAGAAATATACCTTCGGTGCTTATCAATACGAGGTCTTCAAAGGGCTTCGAACAATAAACCTGATACCTAGGCTACCCTTACAAAGAACCCCAACATGTGGTTTGTCCACGAAATGAGCCAATCAACAAATGGGAACCTTACAATCTCCCCCTTTGGCTATTTCGTGACAAAACCACCACTCACATTGATTTCTCACATTAAAATAGAAACAACGGGATAACTATGATATTCTGTAGTACAAAGAGATAAGAAAATAAAACTTCAAGCCTTCAATCTCTTGTAAAATAATCAAGCCCTGAAAAGAAGGTTTCTAACATTTCCAATACGTACATGTGAGATTAATCAAGTGATATCAAAACAAGCATTTGCATTTTTAGAATTTAGGCACAACATTACAAAATATATGCAATGTATGATTAATGCAATGCTCCCCCTCAAAGGGTTACTCCCCCTCAATGTGTTATCTCCCCAAAGTGCACAATTGCAACACCAATTTGCATCTCCCCGTACCATATCCTACTCCCCCTTTTTGTCATGATATAAGCAAAGGAGTAGTCCCCAACCGGGTCACTCATAGCAACGAGAGATAGTAGCATGCAAGATTTGCATAATTAATATAAGTCACTTTATGCATCTCAATTAATTGGAGAGAAACAAGGAGATTTATTTGATAGAAAATGTGTGAATCAAACATGCTTTGCATACAAGACATGTAGCATTCAAGTCCAAAATACAATGGTATTTGGCAAAACAAATGACAAAGGTTTCTAATAGGAATTCAAACCAATTTCACCAAAGTCATGAGTAAAGCAAGGATATAGAATATATTGATTTCAATTTAAAAGAAACTATATCCAACTTTATAAGTGAAACATGGCATGAGCGACTTTGCACCCTTTTTGATTTTTCCGGATAAGATATCCGTATGATAGTAGCCATGGTCAACGAATAAAGAAAGAGAGACAATTGGAATATAAATTCCTTTGAATGGATACAAGATCCTTTATTCATTTTAAGTCTCATAAGTTTTCACACAAGTTTTGCATTTTAAGAATATGCAATCATCAATTCATGCTTTTCATGTGAGCATGTTATATGAATTTCATGCTTTTTCATTTGACATTAACATGTTATTTAAGAATCATCATGTCATGGAGATAATCATAGGTCATTCAAATCATACTTCCTATATACATCTCCTAGTCCAAAAATGCATGTTTGAACATAAATATGACATGGATTGTAAACAAGCAAGGTTCACACTTATTGAATGAAAACATATATACATATGTGCACCCAAGCTTACTCAAACAATTAAAAGAAGAGGCATAAGTTATTTAGAATTTTTTGCAAGATACAAGAATGCAAAATAGCTCTCTTTGCTTGAGTTCCCCATATGGGGTCAAGTACCATACTCATCACTCCACCAAACAAATTCCAATAGATCTACTAAGAGTTTTAAATCGAGTAGCATCTAAAGGTTTAGTGAATAGGTCCGCAAGTTGATCGTTTGTACCTACATGCTCAAGTACAATAACTTTGTTCTCAACTAGCTTTCTAATGAAGTGATGGCGGATGTCAATATGCTTAGTTCTAGAATGTTGGACCGGATTCTTGGAAATATTAATAGCACTCATGTTATCACAAAAGAGAGTGAGAGTACCTTGGTTGAATCCGTAGTCTACTAGCATTTGCTTCATCCATATAAGTTGAGTGCATCCACTCCCCGCGGCTATGTACTCGGCTTCCGCCGTGGACAAGGAAATCGAGTTTTGCTTCTTGCAAAACAAAGACACCAAGTTGTTGCCTAGAAAGAAGCAACCGCCCGATGTGCTCTTCCTATCATCACAATTTCCTGCCCAATCCGCATCACTATATCCTACAAGACTAGGATTAGTGTCAAATGAGTACCAAATTCCATAATTAGAAGTCCCATTCACAAAGCGAATGACTCTCTTAACCGAAGAGAGATGGGACTCCTTGGGATCGGATTGGTACCTAGCACAAACTCCTACACTAAATGATATATCGGGCCTACTTGCGGTCAAATAGAGCAAGCTCCCTATCATGCCACGATATAAGGTTTGGTCCACACTTTTACCGCTAGCATCCTTGCTTAGCTTCAAAGTGGTGCTCATAGGAGTGTCACAATGTTTGGCTTTTTCAATACCAAACTTCTTCACTAGGTTTTTGGCATATTTGGCTTGGGTTATGAAAATCCCATCATTTAGTTGCCTAATTTGCAAACCTAGGAAGTAACTAAGCTCACCAACAAGACTCATCTCAAATTCATGAGACATAACATCAACAAATTGTTGAACCTTGGTGTTGTTGGTGGAGCCAAACACTATATCATCAACATATATTTGAGCTATGAAAAGCTCATCATTGTTTCTTTTAATGAATAGTGTCTTGTCAACACTACCGCGTGTGTAGTCATTGTCAACAAGAAATTGAGTGAGGCGCTCATACCAAGCTCTCGGTGCTTGTTTCAACCCATATAGAGCCTTCTTGAGGCGATAAACATGGTTGGGGTAGTGAGCATCCACAAACCCCTTAGGTTGTTCAACAAACACTTCCTCTTGCAAGAAGCCATTGAGGAAGGCACTCTTGACATCCATTTGGTGCAATTTGAACTTGTGCACACAAGAAATGGACAAGAGAAGCCTTATAGACTCTAAACGGGCAACAGGAGCAAATGTCTCCTCAAAGTCGATACCCTCAATTTGAGAGTACCCTTGTGCTACAAGTCTAGCCTTGTTCCGCACTATGTTGCCATCCTCATCGGATTTGTTCCTAAATATCCATTTAGTGCCTATGACATTAGTGGTCTTAGGCCTAGGAACTAAAGTCCAAACCTCATTCCTTTCGAATTGGTTTAGCTCTTCTTGCATGGCAAGAACCCAAAATTCATCATTTAAGGCTTCTTCAACCTTTTTGGGTTCAATTTGAGAGGTGTAGCATGTGTAGCTAATAAGATTAGCAAGTTGACGTCTAGTCCTAACACCCTCATTAACCTCTCCAATGATATCTTCTTTATCATGGAGTTTCCTAACCCATGGAGCGGGTTCTTTAGAGTCCAAGAGAGGAACTCTATCAATAGGTTGTGTGTCATCATCGTTGACATTAGATGTCCCAACATTAGGAGACACCACAACATTCTCCAAAGGAGAAACATCACTAAAAATAACCTCCTCCTCATGATCATTGGACTTGAGCCTAGTATCATCAAATACGACATTAGATGATTCCATAACACTTAGAGTCTTTAAATTGAAAACTCTATAGGCTCTACTATTCAAGGCATAGCCAATAAAAATACCCTCATCACTCTTAGCATCGAATTTGCCAAGTTGATCACGGTCATTCAAAATGTAGCATTTGCTTCCAAAAGTGTGGAAGTAGCTAACATTTGGCCTCTTGCCTTTCCATAACTCATAGGAGGTGTTTCTAGTGCCGGGCCTTAGGAAAACTCTATTTCCTATATAGCAAGCCGTATTGATGGCTTCGGCCCATAGGTTCCTAGGGACATTGTTGCTAAGCAACATCACACGGGCCATCTCTTGAAGGACCCTATTTTTCCTCTCAACAACTCCATTTTGTTGAGGTGTCCTAGGAGCCGAAAACTCATGGGAGATGCCTAAACCATTACAAAAGGTTTCAAAGGTAGCATTCTCAAATTCCCTCCCATGGTCACTTCTAATCCGTTTTATGCTTTTAATATTAGAGTTCATCTCATTTTGTATTTTATTACAAAGCATTTTAAACTTATCAAAAGTTTCGGACTTTTCTCTAAGAAAATATGTCCATGTGAACCTAGAGAAATCATCAACACAAACAAAAATGTATCTCTTTCCACCCAAACTTTCGGTTTGCATGGGACCCATGAGGTCTATGTGGAGAAGCTCAAGAGGCTCCTTGGTGGTGAGATACTTACCCTTTTTGTGCATGCTTTTAGTTTGCTTTCCTTGTTGGCAAGGTCCACAAACACCATTGGCTTTCTTCCCAAGCTTAGGGAGGCCACGCACACAATTGAACTTTCCAAGGGTCCGTAGATCCCTAAAGTTCATGTGGCCAAGTCTTTCATGCCACAGCTCAATTTGCTCATCCATGGACACATGATTAGATACAATACTATCTTCAAGACAATAACAATTGTCGCTAGATCTCATGCCCTTCAACAAGATTTGTCCATCGGGTTTTAGGATAGAGCAATAATCTTTAGAAAAAAAGACGGAATATCCTTCATCACTAAGATGTGAAATGCTTATTAAATTTGCTTTCAAGCCATCAACAAATAAAGCATTGGATAAGGAGGGTAATCCGGGAACGGAAATGGTTCCTTTCCCTACAACATTTCTTTTGGATCCATCACCAAAAGTGACATTTCCACCTTCCTCCATAACAAGAGTCTCGAAGAAACTCTTGTTTCCCGTCATGTGCCTAGAGCACCCACTATCCAAATACCAAAAATTAGAAGAATTTGCCTTCAATGCTATTTGTGCAACATGGCAAACATTTTCATTCTTTCTAATCCACCTAGAAACAATCTTAGCTTTCTTAGTGGTCTTAGGTACATGGGTACTAGATGTCCTAGGATCATGCATAATAATATTATCATTCCTAGGAACATGCATCATGGCTCTTTTCTTTTTCTTCTCTATCATACTTCTAGTTTTGCACATTTTTATATATCGAAAGCAATGTGGTCTAATATGACCATCAAATCCACAAAAGTGACATATAGGAGTAAAATAAGGAATCATACCTTGTCCTTGTCTTTGTGGATGAATGGGTTCAATCCATCTTCGTTGTTGAACCGGTCTAGGTTGCTTCCTAGCTTGAGGTTGCATGATAGGTCTCTTTCCTTTGTGAGCCATTTGAGGAGGAATGTTGGCTTGATGGACCCTAGGGGGTTGAGCTTGAGGTTGCCTTCTTGGCCCCATCTTCACTTGTGCATTTGAACATTGTCCTACTTTTAACTTCTTCCTAGGAATTTGCACAAATGAAGTTTCTTCGTTCCTCAAGGACTTGACAAACACGGTCTTGTTAGAGGTTGAGACCTTCTTGCCATCTTCATACCCAAGACCCCTCTTGTCACATGGACTCTTTTCAACACCAAGCATATGGTCAAGCTTCTTGGTGCTAGACTCCATCCTAGCCAAGGACCCTTTAACTTCAACAAGTTCCCTCTTCAAGCCTTCTTCACTTCTCTTGGATAAGTCTAACTCCTCAATTAACTTATCCTCTCTCCTCTTCAATCTTTCCACTTGTTCACTTAAGTGGTCATTGTGAGCCGAAAGTGCAAGGTTCTCTTCTCTCAACCTCTCAATCTTTCTTGTGCTTTTAATTGCTAAATCATTGAACTCGGCATGGTATTTAGCAAGCACCTTTTGGTCCACAAACTTCTTTATGGAATTAGAAGATGAGTCACTTTCTACTTCACTAGAGTCAATTTCCTCTTGACTCATTTCCTCTCTCTCACTAGCACTTTTGCTCTTGTGAGATGAGGCAAAACCTAGGAAGTTAGCCATGAGCTCTTCTTCACTTGAAGACTCATCTTCCTCATTGGAGCCATCACTACTCCCACTCCAAGTGGTGGCCATCACTTTGTCCTTCTTCTTTTCATTGTGATTAGCACATTCGGGAGCAAAGTGACCAATCCCACCACATTCAAAGCATCGGACCCCTTTCCTTTCGGTTCTCTCTTGTCTAGGCTTAAACTTCTTGAGGGAACCTTTTTTCTTCAAGTCTTGTCCTCTTGACCCAAATCCCTTCTTCTTCTTGAACCCCATAACTTTATTAAACCTTTTCACGAATAAGGCAAGGTCTTCATCCGATTCATGCTTTGCCTCCTTTGCATCCTTATATGCTTTCAAAGCTATTCCTTTAGACTTCTTAGGAGGAGTAGTGGTGTTAGGAGCCTTCCTAGACTCATATGCAAGGAGATGTCCAATCACCTCACTTGGCTTCATATCCATGTAGCCACTATTTTCTTCTATGGCCATCACCTTTGATTCAAACCTATCGGGGAGAGATCTCATAATTTTTTGCTTGACTCTCCTATCCAAATACGGGTCTCCGAGTTGATGGCTTTGATTTACAATGTCCATCAATTTGATTTCGAAGTCGTTGAAGCATTCATCCTCTCCCATCCTAAGTAGCTCAAATTGAGTTTGGAGGACTTGAAGCTTGGACTCCTTCACCACCTTGGTTCCCTCATGTGCAACTTGAAGGATGTCCCATGCCACTTTTGCAATCTGAGTGTTCTGAATAAGCTTGTACTGATTCTCATCCATTGCACACATGATAGCATGCATAGCCTTCTTATTCCACTTTGAAGCCTCAAACTCTTGCGCGTTCCATTGCGCCTTAGGCTTCAAAACTTCTTCTCCTCCACCACCTGGAGTCATCTTGGGTAGATCATATCCGTCTTCCACCGCCATCCATGCACGGTCATGAATTTGGCATATGTAGGATCCATCTTCCCTTTCCATTGGAAATAGTTCAAACCGGTAAGAAATGGAGGCCTTGTGCTAGAAGCACCTTCGTGGCCACCACCATTTCCACCGTTTCCACTCATAGTGTTTATGAATGAATGAAATGAATGCAAATGTATGAATGATCAAAAATCACACAAAATGCAAAACACACCAAAAAAGCAAGGATCACCTATGTATGTCTAGGAACCCGCTCTGATACCAATTGAAACAAATTATAGCACGGTGTGTATAAAACTATCTAGAGGGGGGGTGAATAGATTTTAAGCTTTTTACCCAATTTTTCGTGTTAGTCAAAATTACGAAATTACCCATAAATAGATAAAGCAATAAATCAAGTATAAAATGCGGAAATTAAATAACACTTGATTTTTACGTGGAAACCCTCACGGGAAAAACTACGGGCTAGTAAGTAAGCCACACTCGAACCTCGAATCCACTAAATGTGTAAAACGATTACAACCTAATCCCGGAAGTAATCACACACCTACTAATCCCAGTATGAGTGAATCTAGTCCAATTTGCTTGCGATCTAAGCAACCTAATCCCGGATGCTACACACAAGACTTACTTTCTCTATGAAGAGAATACAACCCTAAGTGAATATATGAATATCCAAATGTAACATAGAGCAAGGGAAACCCTATATGCTTATCTAAGATGATTAATATGCAATTAGAACAATCCTAGATATTAAAAACTAAATGACATGTTCAATCAAATAGTTTAGCTAATCAAGATTAAGCACAAAACCTAATTAGCTATCACAATACAACTTCTCAAACATACATCATACTAATCTCAAACTTGTATTCAAAGTATATAAAATAACATACAAGTAATTAATTGAGATTGCTTGTTAAGAGAAACACAAAATATGTAAGATATTAGTGAAAAGCTTACCAAGCAAAGTATGATGAAGAATCCATGCAAGATGTCATCTAGATGATCAAGGATGATGCTAGATGATGATTGATGATCATGAAAAAGTGTTTGAGTAAACTAAAAATGAGTTCTTTGGAATTTTTCTTCTCTTTGAAAAATATCCTAAGTATGGAATCTGAATATGAACTCTTGTTCTTGACCTAAAGTCAAAGTGGCATATATATAGGGGGCCAAAACAAGGTGTGGTCGTTTTGATAAGTTGGCCTCATATTTGCCTTGGGCGCTGTACGTAGAGCGCCTCTTGTACAGCGCCCCTACTCTGTTCTCACGGGAAAAAAGAGTGGCGCTGTACGTAGAGCGCTTTGTACAGCGCTTTATACAGCGACTGTACAGTGACCCAACAGCGACCGAATTAAATCGATCAGGTCTGAACAGCGCTCAATGGGCGCTGTTCGTACAACGCTTCTGTAGAGCGCTTTTGGGAGCGCCCAATGCAAAAATGCAATCCTAAGTCTAAGCATGACAAGGCAATTGGATATGCAAGATGCAATCAAACTAACATGCAAGAAGATATGTTAATGAACATTAATGCATAAAAATAAGACACACAACATACAAGTATTAAACATATGCATGAGTTGTGAGTGTGTGCAACTATCTCTTCAAGACAAGTAAGCACAAAGAAATATACCTTCGGTGCTTATCAACACGAGGTCTTCAAAGGGCTTCGAACAATAAACCCGATACCTAGGCTACCCTTACAATGAACCCCAACATGTGGTTTGTCCACGAAATGAGCCAATCAACAAATGGGAACCTTACACTATCATCACAATTTCCTGCCCAATCTGCATCACTAAAGCCTACAAGACTAGCATTAGTGTCAAAAGAGTACCAAATCCCATAGTTGGATGTCCCATTCACATAGCGAATGATTCTCTTTACTGAAGAGAGATGGGACTCCTTGGGATCCGCTTGGTACCTAGCACACACACCCACACTAAAAGAGATATCGGGCCTACTTGCGGTCAAATAAAGCAAGCTTCCAATCATGCCACGATATAATGTTTGTTCCACACTTTTAACACTAGCATCCTTGCTTAGCTTCAAAGTGGTACTCATGGGTGTATCACAATGTTTGGCATTTTCAATACCAAACTTCTTCACTAGGTTTTTAGCATACTTGGCTTAGGTTATGAAAATCTCATTATCTAATTGCCTAATTTTCAAACCTAGGAAGTAACTAAGCTCACCAACAAAACTCATCTCAAATTCATGAGACATGACATCAACAAATTGTTGGACCTTGGTGTTGTTGGTGGAGCCAAAAACTATATCATCAACATATATTTGAGCTATGAAAAACTCATCATTGTCTTTCTTGATGAATAGTGTCTTGTCAACACTACCTTTTATGTAGTTATTGTCAACGAGAAATTGAGTGAGGCGCTCATACCAAGCCCTCGGTGCTTGTTTCAACCCATATGGAGCCTTCTTAAGGCGATAGACATGGTTGGGGTGGTGTGCATCCACAAACCCCTTGGGTTGTTCAACAAACACTTCCTCTTGCAAGAAGCCATTGAGGAAGGCACTCTTGACATCCATTTGGTGCAATTTGAACTTGTGCACACAAGAAATGGATAAGAGAAGCCTAATGGACTCTAAGCGGGCAACGGGAGCAAATGTCTCCTTAAAGTCGATACCCTCAATTTGTGAGTACCCTTGTGCTACAAGTCTAGCCTTGTTCCGCACTATGTTGCCATCCTCATCGGATTTGTTCCTATAAATCCACTTAGTGCCTATCACATTAGTACTTTTAGGCCTAGGAACTAGAGTCCAAACCTCATTCCTTTCGAATTGGTTTAGCTCTTCTTGCATGGCAAGAACAAAAAATTCATCATTCAAGGCTTCATCAACCTTTTTGGGTTCAATTTGAGAGGTGTAGCATGTAAAGCTAATGAGATTAGCTATTTGACGCCTTGTCCTAACACCCTCATTCACATCTCCAATAACATCCTCTTTGTTATGGAGTCTTCTAACCCATGGAGCGGGTTCATTAGAGTCCAAGAGAGGGACTCTAGTAATAGGTTGTGTGACTTCATTATTATCATTGGACGTCCTAACATTGAGAGTCACCACAACCCTCTTCAAAGGAGAGTCATCCTCTAAAACTTCCTCCTCCTCATGGTCATTCGACTTGAGCCTAGTATCATCAATGACAACATTGGATGATTCCATGACGGTTCGAGTCTTCAAGTTGAAAACTATATAGGCTCTACTATTCAAGGCATAGCCAATAAAGATACCCTCATCACTCTTAGCATCAAATTTGCCAAGTTGATCACGGTCATTTAAAATGTATCATTTGCTTCCAAATGTGTGGAAGTAGCTAACATTTGGCTTCCTACCCTTCCATAACTCATAGGAGGTGTTTCTAGATTCGGGCCTTAGGAAAACACGATTTCCTATATAACAAGCCGTATTGACGGCTTCGGCCCATAGGTTCTTAAGGACATTGTTGCTAAGCAATATCACTCGGGCCATCTCTTGAAGGACCCTATTCTTCCTCTCAACAACTCAATTTTGTTGAGGTGTCCTAGGAGCCGAAAACTCATGGGAGATGCCTAAGCTATTGCAATAGCTTTCAAAATAGGCATTCTCAAATTCCCTCCCATGGTCACTTCTAATCCGTTTAATGCTTTTAATGTTAGAATTCATTTCATTTTGTATTTTAGTACAAAGCATTTTAAACTTATCAAAAGTTTCGGATTTTTCTCTAAGAAAATATGTCCATGTAAATCTAGAGAAATCACCAACACAAACAAAAATGTATCTCTTTCCACCTAAACTCTCAGTTTGCATAGAACCCATGAGATCCATGTGGAGAAGCTCTAGAGGCTCCTTGGTGGAGAGATACTTGCTCTTTTTGTGCATGCTATTAGTTTGTTTTCCTTGTTGGCAAGGTCCACAAATACCATTGGCTTTCTTCCCAAGCTTAGGGAGGCCACGCACATAATCGAACTTTCCAAGGGTTGTTAAATCCCTAAAGTTCATGCGGCCAAGTCTTTCATGCCACAACTCTATTTGCTCATCCATGGACACATTGTTTGAGACTATGCTAGCTTCAAGACAATAGCAATTGTCGCTAGATCTCATACCTTTCAATAAGGTTTGTCCATCGGGCTTTAGGATAGAGCAATCATCTTTTCTAAACAAGACGGAATATCCTCCATCACTTAGATGTGAAATGCTTATTAAATTGGCTTTCAAGCCATCAACAAATAAAGCATCGGATAAGGAGGGTAATCCGGGAACGGAAATGGTTCATTTCCCTACAACTTTCTTTTTGGATCCATCACCAAAAGTGACACATCCTCCTTCCTCCATAACAAGAGTCTCGAAGAAACTCTTGTTTCCCGTCATGTGCCTAGAGCACCCACTATCTAAATACCAAAAATTAGAAGAAGTTGCCTTTAAGGCTATTTGAGCAACATGGCAAACATTTTCATTCTTTCTATTCCACCTAGAAACAATCTTAGCTTTCTTAGTGGTCTTTGGTACATGAGTTCTAGATGTCTTAGGATTATGCACATCAATATTATCATTCCTAGGTACATGCATCATGGCTCTTTTCTTTTTCTTCTCAATCATGCTTCTAGTTTTGCACATTTTAATTTATCTAAAGCAATGTGGTCTAATATGACCTTCAAATCCACAAAAATGACATATAGGAGTAAAATAAGGAATCATACCTTGTCCTTGTCTTTGTGGATGAATGGGTTCAATCCATCTTCGTTGTTGAACCGGTCTAGATTGCTTCCTAGCTTGAGGTTGCATGATTCGTCTCTTTCCTTTGTGAGCCAATTGTGGAGGAATGTTGGCTTGAGAGACCCTAGGGGGTTGAGCTTGAGGTTGCCTTCTTGGCCCCATCTTCACTTGTGCATTTGAACATTGTCCTATTTCTAACTTCTTCCTAGGAATTTGCACAAATGAAGTTTCTTCGTTCCTCAAACTCTTGACAAACACGGTCTTGTTAGAGGTTGAGATCTTCTTGCCATCTTCTACCCAAGACCCCTCTTGTCACATAGACTCTTTCCAACATCAAGCATATGGTCAAGCTTCTTGGTGCTAGAATCCATCCTAGTCATAGACTCTCTTACTTCTTCAAGCTCCCTCTTTAGGCTTTCTTCATTCCTCCTAGATAAGACTAACTCCTCTCTTAGCTTATCTTCCATCTTCTTGAATTTTTCCACTTGTTCACTTAAGTGGTCATTTTAAGATGAAAGCTCAAGATTTTCTTCTCTCAACATCTTAATCTTTCTTGTGCTCTTGATTGCTAAATTATTAAACTCGGCATAATATTTAGCAAGCACCTTTTTCTCCATAAAACCATTTATGGAGTTAGAAGAGGAATCACTTTCTTCTCCACTTGAGTCATTTTCCTCTTGACTCATTTCCTCTCTCTCATTAGAACTTTTGCTTTTATGGGAGGAGGCAAAAGCTAGGAGGTTAGCCATGAGTTCTTTATCACTTGAAGACTCATCTCCCTCAATGGAGTCATCACTACTACTACTCCATGTGGCGGCCATCACTTTACCTTTCTTCTTGTCATTGTGATTAGCACATACTGGGGCAAAGTGACCTATGCCACCACACTCGAAGCATCAGACCCCTTTCCTTTCGGTCTTCTCTTTCCTAGGCTCAAACTTGTTGTAGGAACCCTTTTTCTTGTAGTTTTGACCTTTGGAACTAAAGTCTTTTTTCCCGAACTTTATGACCCTCTTGAATCTCTTCACAAATAATGCAAGGTCTTCGTCCGAGTCATTCTTCTTTGCCTCATTTTCATCCTTGGAGGTTTTCAAAGCAATTCCTTTTTGCTTTTTAGGAGGTGTGGAGATAAGACCCTTCCTAGACTCATAAGCTAGAAGTCTCCCAATCACCTCACTCGGCTTTATATCCTTATATCCACTATTTTCTTCTCAAGCTGTTACTTTTGATTCAAACCTATCCGGAAGAGATCTCATAATCTTTTGCTTGATTCTCCTATCCGAATATGGATCACCAAGTTGATGACTTTGGTTGACTATGTCCATCAACTTGATCTCGAAGTCATTGAAGCACTCATTCTCCTCCATCTTAAGCATCTCGAATTGAGTTTGAAGGACTTGAAGCTTAGAGTCCTTCACCACTTCGGTTCCCTCATTTGCAATCTCTAGGATGTCCCAAGCCTCCTTAGCTATCCTAATATTTTGAATCAATTTGTATTGATTTTCGTCCATAGCACATAAGATGGCATGCATCGCCTTCCTATTCCACTTTGAAGCCTCAAACTCTTGCGCGTTCCATTGCGCCTTAGGCTTCAATACTTCTTCGCCTCCACCTGCGGGAGTCATCTTGGGTAGATCATATCCGTCTTCAACCGCCATCCATGCACGGTCGTGAATTTGACATATGTAGGATTCCATCTTCCCTTTCCATTGGGAATAGTTCAACCCGGTAAGAAGGGGAGGTCTTGTGCTAGAAGCACCCTCGTTGCCACCACCATTTCCACCGTTTCCACTCATAGTGTTTATGAATGGATGAAATGAATGCAAATGTATGAATGATCAAAAAATCACACAAAATGCAAAACACACCAAAATAAGCAAGGATCACCTATGTATGTCTAGAAACCCGCTCTGATACCAATTGAAACAAATTATAGCACGGTGTGTATGGATTTTAAGCTTATTACCCATTTTTTCGTGTTTAGTCAAAATTACGAAATTACCCCTAAATAGATAAAGCAATAAATCAAGTATAAAATGCGGAAATTAAATAACACTTGATTTTTATATGGAAACCCTCACGGGAAAAACCACGGGCTAGTAAGTAAGCCACACTTGAACCTCGAATCCACTAAATGTGTAAAACGATTACAACCTAATCCCGGAAGTAATCACACACTTACCTAATCCCGGTATGAGTGAACCTAGTCCGATTTGCTTGCGATCTAAGCAACCTAATCCCGGAAGCTATACACAAGACTTACTTTCTCAATGAAGAGAATAACACCCTAAGTGAATATATGAATATCCAAATGCAACACAGAGCAAAGGAAACCCTATATGCTTATCTAAGATGATTAATATGTAATTAGAACAATCCTAGATATTAAAAACTAAATGACATGTTCAATCAAATAGTTTACCTAATCAAGATTAAGCACAAAACCTAATTAGCTATCACAATACAACTTCTCAAACATACAACACACTAATCTCAATCTTGTATCAAAAGATATATAAATAACATACAAGAAATTAATTGAGATTGCTTGTTAAGAAAAACACAAAATATGTAAGATATTAGTGAAAAGCTTACCAAGCAAAGTGTGATGAAGAATCCATGCAAAGAGACATCTAGATGATCTAGGATGATGCTAGATGATGATTGATGATCATGAAAAAGTGTTTGAGTGAATAAAATTTGAGTTCTTGGAATTTTTTCTTCTCTTGAAAAATATCCTAAGTACAAAATCTGAATATAAACTCTCTTAATTGACCTAAAGTCAAAGTGGCATATATATAGGAGGCCAAAACAAAGTGTGGTCGTTTTGATAAGTTGGCCTGAAATTTGCCTTGGGCGCTGTACGAAGAGCGCTTCTGTACAGCGCCTGTACAGCGCCCCAACTCTATTCTCTCGGGAAAACAGAGTGGCACTATACGTAGAGTGCTTTGTACAGCACTTTGTACAGCGTCTGTACAGCGACCCAACAGCGACCGATTAAAATCGATTATGTCTGAACAGTGCTCGATGGGCGCTGTTCGTACAGCGCTTCTGTAGAGCGCTTTTGGGAGCGCCCAATGCAAAGATGCAATCCTAAGACTAATCATGAAAAGGCAATTGGATATGCAAGATGCAATCAAACTAACATGCAAGAAGAGATGTTAATGAACATTAATGCACAAAAATAAGACACATAACATACAAGGATTAAACATATGCATGAGTTGTGAGTGTGTGCAACTATCTCTTCAAGACAAGTAAGCACATAGAAATTTACCTTCGGTGCTTATCAACACAAGGTCTTCAAAGGGCTTCGAACAATAATACCAACACCTAAGCTACCCTTACAAAGAACCCCCAACATGTGGTTTATCCACAAAATGAGCCAATCAACAAATGAGAACCTTACAGTCCCAACATTGGGAGTCTCCACAACCCTCTCCAAAGGAAAGTCATCATCTAAAACATCCTCCTCCTTATGGTCATTAGACTTGAGCCTAGTATCATCAATGACAACATTGGATGATTCCATGACGGTTCGAGTCTTCAAGTTGAAAACTCTATAGGCTCTACTATTCAAGGCATAGCCAATAAAGATACCCTCATCACTCTTAGCATCAAATTTGCCAAGTTGATCACGGTCATTTAAAATGTAGCATTTGCTTCCAAAAGTGTGGAAGTAGCTAACATTTGGCTTCCTACCCTTCCATAACTCATAGGAGGTATTTCTAGATCTAAGGCTTAGGAAAACTCTATTCCTTATATAGCAAGCCGTATTGACGGCTTCGGCCCATAGGTTCCTAGGGACATTGTTGCTAAGCAACATCACTCGAGCCATCTCTTGAAGGACCCTATTCTTCCTCTCAACAACTCCATTTTGTCGAGGTGTCCTAGGAGCCGAAAACTCATGGGAGATGCCTAAGCTATTGCAATTGCTTTCAAAAGAGGCATTCTCAAATTCCCTCCCATGGTCACTTCTAATCCGTTTAATGCTTTTAATGTTTGAGTTCATTTCATTTTGAATTTTAGTATAAAGCATTTTAAACTTATCAAAAGTTTCGGATTTTTCTCTAAGAAAATATGTCCATGTAAACCTAGAGAAATCATCAACACAAACAAAAATGTATCTCTTTCCACCTAAACTCTCGGTTTGCATAGAACCCATAAGATCCATGTGGAGAAGCTCTAGGGGCTCCTTGGTGGAGAGATACTTGCCCTTTTTGTGCATGCTCTTGGTTTTTTTTCCTTGTTGGTAAGGTCCACAAATACCATTGGCTTTCTTCCCAAGCTTAGGGAGGCCACGCACACAATTGAACTTTCCAAGGGTTCTTAAATCCCTAAAATTCATGTGGCCAAGTCTTTCATGCCACAACTCTATTTGCTCATCCATGGACACATTGTTTTAGACTATTCTAGCTTCAAGACAATAGCAATTGTCACTAGATCCCATACCTTTCAACAAAGTTTGTCCATCGGGCTTTAGGATAGAGCAATCATCTTTACTAAACAAGATGGAATATCCTTCATCACTATGATGTGAAATGCTTATCAAATTGGCTTTTAAGCCATCAACAAATAAAGCATTGGATAAGGAGGGTAATCCGGGAACGGAAATAGTTCCTTTCCCCCACAACTCTCTTTTTGGATCCATCACCAAAGGTGATACATCCTCCTTCCTCCATGACAAGAGTCTCGAAGAAACTCTTGTTTCCCATCATGTGCCTAGAGCACCCACTATCTAAATACCAAAAATTAGAAGAATTTGCCTTCAAGGCTATTTGAGCAACATGGCACACATTCTCATTCTTTCTAATCCACTTAGAAACAATATTAGCTTTCTTAGTGGTCTTTGGTACATAGGCTCTAGATGTCCTAGGATCATGCATATCAATTTTACCATTCCTAGGAACATGCATATTGGCTCTATTCTTTCTCTTTTCTATCATGCTACGTGTTCTACACATTTTAATATATTGAAAGCAATTTGGTCTAATATGACCATCAAATCCACAAAAATGACATGTAAGAATAAAATAAGGAATCATACCTTGTCCTTGTCTTTGTGGTTGAGTGGGTTCAATCCATCTTCGTTGTTGAACCGGTCTAGCTTGCTTCCTAGCTTGAGGTTGCATGATTGGTCTCTTTCCTTTGTGAGCCAACTGTTAAGAAATGTTGGCTTGAGGGACCCTAGTGGGTTGAGCTTAAGATTGCCTTATTGGCACCAACTTCACTTGTGCATTCTTTGAACATTGTCCTAGTTATAACTTCTTCCTAGGAATTTGCATGAATGAAGCTTCTTCGTTCCCCAAACTCTTGACAAACACAGTCTTGTTAAAGGTTGAGATATTCTTGCCATCATCATACCCAATACCCCTTTTGTCACACGGACTTTTTCCAACACCAAGTATATGGTCAAGCTTCTTGGTGCTAGAATCCATCCTAGCTAATGATTCTTTAGCTTCATCAAGCTCCATCTTCAAACCTTCTTCATTCCTCTTAGATAAGACTAATTCCTTTCTTAGCTTATCTTCATTCTTTGTGGATCTCACTACTTCTTCACTTAATTGGTCAACTTGTGATGAGAGCTCTAGGTTTTCTTCCTTTAATCTCCTAATTTCACTCTTGTTCTTTAACCTTAAACTCTCAAATTTCTCCATGTAGTTTTTAAGATCCATTCTATCCACTTTTCCATTAGTGGAGTGAGATGAATAGCCATCATCACTTGAGTCAATTTCCTCTTGACTCTTATTCTCTTCTTCACTAGAACCTTTGCTCTTGTGAAAGGAGGCAAAGGCTATGAAGTTAGCCATGAGCTCTTCATCATCCGAAGACTCATCTCCTTCATTGGAGTCATCACTTCCACTCCATGTAGCGACCATCACTTTCCCTTTTTTCTTGTTAATGTGATTAGCACACTCGGGGGCAAAGTGGCCTATGCCACCACACTCATAGCATCGGACCCCTTTCTTTTTGGTCTTCTCTTGCCTAGGCTCAAACTTCTTAAATGGAGCATTTTTCTTGAAGTCTTAACCCTTGGATCCGAAACCTTTCTTCTCGGACTTGTAGAATTTCTTGAACCTTCTCATAAAGAGAGCCATTTCTTCGTCTAAGTCATCATTCTCCTCCTTCTCAACTTTGGAGGCTTTCAAAGCAATTCCCTTTTGCTTTTTAGGAGGTGTGGAGGTAGGACCCTTCCTAGACTCATAAGCTAGAAGCCTTCCTATCACCTCACTCGGCTTCATATCCTTATATGTGCTATTCTCCTCTAAAGCCATCACCTTTGATTCAAACCTATCGGGGAGAGATCTCATAATCTTTTGCTTGATTCTCCTATCCGAATACGGGTTACCAAGTTGATGACTTTGGTTAACTATGTCTATCAACTTGATCTCGAAGTCATTGAAGCACTCATACTCCTCCATCTTAAGCATCTCGAATTGAGTTCGGAGGACTTGAAGCTTAGAGTCCTTCACCACTTTGGTTCCTTTATGTGCAATCTCTAGGATGTCCCATGCCTCCTTAGCTATCCTAGTATTTTGAATCAATTTATATTGATTTTCGTCCATTGCACATAGGATGGCATACATCACCTTCCTATTCCATTTTGATGCCTCAAACTCTTACGCGTTCCATTGGCCTTAGGCTTGAGCACATCCTCTCATCCACCCGTAGGAGTCATCATGGGTGATGTGTAGTCGTCTTCAACCGCCATCCAAGCCCGGTCATGGATTTGACATATGTACGACTCCATCTTGCATTTCCAAGAGGCATAATTCAACCCGATAAGAAGCGGAGGCCTTGTGCTAGAAACACCCTCGTTGCCACCACCGTTTCCACCGTTTCCACCGTTTCCACTTATAGTGTATATGAATGAATGAATGAATGAAATGAATGTAAATGTATGAATGATCAAAAATCACACAAAATGCAAAACACACCAAAATGAGCTAGGATCACCTAAGTTTATCTAGGAACCCGCTCTGATACCAACTGAAACAAATTAACGGTGTGTAGTATATTAATCTAGAGGGGGGAGAATAGATTTTAATCGATTTTACCAAATTTTCGTGTATGGTCAAAATTATGAAAATAGCCCTAACTAGATAAAGCAATAAATCAAGTGTAAAATGCAAAAATTAAACAACACTTAATTTTTTACGTGGAAACCCTCACGGGAAAAACCATGGGCTAATAAGTGGGCCACACTCGAACCTCGAATCCACTAAATGTGTAAAACGATTACAACCTAATCCCGGAAGTAATCACACACCTACATAATCCCGGTATAAGTGGACCTAGTCCAATTGCTTGCGAATTAAGCAACATAATCCTAGTCACAACACAAGACTTAATTCTCTAAGAAGAGATTAACACCCTAAGTGAATATGTGAATATCCAAAATGCAACATAGAGCAAGGGAACCCTATATGCTTATCTAAGATGATGATATTGCAATAAAAGCAATCCTAGATATTAAGAACTAAATGACATGTCAAATAACTTAGCTAATCAAGATTAAGCAAAAACCTAATTAGCTATCACAATACAACTTCTCAAACAATCAATACACTAATCTCAATCTTGTATCCAAAATCTATATGAGAATCATACAAGAATTAAATGAGATTGCTTGTTAAGAAAAGACACAAAATATGTAAGATATTAGTGAAAAACTTACCAAGCAAAGTGTGTTGAAGAATCCATGCAAAATGATATCTAGATGATCAAGGATGATGCTAGATGATGATTGATGATCATGGAAAAGTGTTTGAGTAATCAAATATGATCAAAGATGAGTTCTTGATGAAAAAGCTCTCTTTGAAAAAGCTCTCAATTAAACATATGATATTTTAGTCATTAGAGACGACCTAAAGTTGAAGCAATGTTTATATAGGTGTCCCAATTGATGAAACGCCGTTTTGAGAAAAACAGGGCAAACCGCTGCCATTACCGCTGCCAAAGCCATAGCGGTATTGACAGCGGTACATAAAAAATGCATCAGGTATGAAACCGCTGTGGCTTCCACAGCGGTTATGACAGCGGTAAGCACTGTTCATGAAACCGCTGTCCAACCGCTGTGAAAAAACCCACAGCGGTCGGAGTGATGCAAACAGAGCATCTCACCGCTGTGGCTATCGCTGCGGATACCGGCAACGGTAGTGGCAGCCGTCTCCAGACCTGATGCCAAGCAAAAGCAAGGCTTTGCATCCTAATGCCTAAATGTCATGGCATTTCAATGTACAAGATGCAATCATTTAAGAACATGCATGAAGAGGTATAATTGATCATTAATGAGCACATAATAATAACACATACACAACATACAAGAAAACGAACTATGCATGAGATGTGAGTGTGTGTGTGCAATTAATCTCTTCAAAGCAAATTAAGCACATAATAGTTTACCTTTGGTGCTTATCAAGATAAGGTCTTGAAAGGGCATTGATCTTGAACACTAATATCTAAGCTACCCTACAATGAACCCCAATTGTGGTTTGTCCACGAAATAAGCCAATCATGTAAATGAGACCTTCCAAGTAGAATTCCAACAAGTGGTAATATCTCGAGAAAATTTAATGGGACACATATTATTTTGAGAGCAATATTTTAACCATTGTTTCTGGGTTTTGTTATGCCTCCAGATATAGTTAATACTATCTCTAATTGGTCTAATATAAGTAGAAAGAATTTATATTCCAGCTTGAACACACAAATGTAAAACATAACATGCACATCTTTGATGAAATAATTTACCCCCAAAATAGGGATTCTACAAATCCTGTAACATAGGAATAGATGCAGTATTACTTGCAGCATTATCAAAACCAATAGTAAAAATTTTGTTTTGGATATAATACTCTTGAAAAATTATTTTAAGGAGTTGAAAAATATTTTGAGTTGAATGTGAGTCAACAAAAACATGAAATGCAAGATTTATTTTTTGCATGTCACAATCATTATCCATATAATGACATGTCACACCTATGTATGAATGACTACCAAAATTGTCGGTCCATATGTCGGCACATATGAAAAACGAGACCTCGAAATTGATAAAAAATGATTTCAATTTGTTTTTTTCTCTTTTGTAAATGGTATTTAGTGTACGTGTTAGAGTGGATCTAGGAACACATTGCATTGCAGGATTTAATGCATTTTGACAATAATTAACAAAACATACTTTCTCACCAAAACCAAAAAGTAAGTGTTCAACTGCAACCATTAATGCTAATTCTTCCCTATTTTTTTCAGACGTATAATGACATAATTGATTAGAAGGGATTCCGTACCTGGAGATTTGAGCTTGGTTACTAGCCTCCTCGTATTCGGACAGGTGACTTTTTTTGATATGGGTCCAGTACATGCCATATCTGAAGGATTTGGCAGTCTTGTATGATTTGGGGCAGTAAGATTTTGACAAATCCACCATCTAACCTAGTTCTCTTCATATGCACTCTGAAGAGTTTGGACTTTATCGGCTTTTCTTCTTCACCTTCACCTTCAAAAAAATCATTTGAAGGGGGTGGGGGGTCAAATAGATTTTCATTAGTATTGAGGGTATTAGGATTGTGGTTGAGTCCATCGAACTCGGGAATTATTAGAGGGGGATTAGGACTAGAAGGGGGATCGGATCCAAATCGATCTTGAAGGAACTCGTGGTAAGCTCGGTCGTCTTAAGTGACATCACCACCAACGTGTTCCAACAAGTTTTGCATTGGACCCTTTCCTTTGTCCAAATTTCTTGAACCATCTCCCCCACTTACCATTGAAAAATTAATAATAATAAAATATATAGATATATGTAAAGAAAATATTGTTGGAATAATAGTGGTAACAAGGTAAAAAAAAAATAGATGATTGACAAAATATATATATTGTTGGAATAATTGTGGTAAGTTGGTGACACATTTAAAAAAAAAAAGATGATTGAAAAAAAATATATTGTTGAAATAATAGTGGTGAAAAAAAATTATGATAGTAAAAAATAGAAGAAATAAATATTGTAAATAAATTTGATGATTGAAAAAATAGATGATAGTAAAAAATAGAAGAAATAAAGTGTTGACGGTGAAATTTGGATTACCACGTGACCAACAATCAAATCAAATCAAAACAAACGCTAAATAAGAAAAAAAATCAGCACATGCAAGAGACAGATTTACGTGGAAAAACCCTTGAATGGGAAAAAACCACGGCGTCCCGGAGGATAGAAAAATAACACTATAATTAGCTTGTTTCGGTTACACACTCAAATCTCTCGAGTTCTTGCTTTTCTCTCTTTAGGTTTTCGAACCCCTTCCTCGTGGGATAGGTGGTTCTATTTATACATGACAATTAGGGTTTCTCCTTGATTTTAACCGTGTTAGGAATAGGACTTCCTCTTGGTTTTATATTTGGAATCCAACGTTGCTGCGGATTAGGATTTGTTCCCTATCTTTTCCTTCTATAACTCCTCATTGTTAGGGGTCTTCCGTGGGTTAGGGTTTTATCTCTGCGTTTCGACCGAGTCGGTTTATGCTTAGTAAACTGATGTAGCAAACACCTTCACTTATGGGTATCATCCTTCGGCGACCACGCTTTTATCCCTGGCAAGTACTTGTTTAGATCTGGCGACCATACCCTTGACTTATATTGACTTGAGACCTGATGTATTCCCTGGTCCATGTTTCCCTTTTGACCTGGTCAACGAGTGACGTGGCAACGCTTTCTTTCGCATTTATTGTCTCTTTTGATGACATGTCTGATTGACGAAATTATGCATACAACAATACCCCCATAAATACTTGGAGCCGAGTGAATGATTCGTTTTGCCACTTTATTCGCCTCCACAAGTAGTATTTATCTCCATACTTGAGCACTCAAAACGTTCTTTGCAGATAATTTCCTCCCTTTTTTATTTTCACCATGTGTTGGATTTCATGAGGTGATTCTTCCAGTGCAAGTCTCATTTCTGGCCACACAATTTCTGACGCTTCCACTTCATTTGACACGGTGAAAGTGTGTTTTCACTGCATGGTGGTTCCCGAAGTGCCACATGTCCGTTACTCGGTGGTGACTGTTGCGGCCATTTACTGTGACCGTCGCTCACTTTAACTAAATATCCTTTTCTCTTATTTTAGAATTTTAAAACTCCCCCTTTTAATGCTCGAACCTTTCTTCTTCCTTATTTCAATCTTTTCATTTATACTTCCTTTGTTTTCTTAGAGCAGAAACAAATTTGAATCTTTGTTTTTATCTGCCCTATTTTCCCATTTCTTCGAATATTTGCTACAGCTTTTTACCTGTGTCTTCCATTACCAGACGGCTCACCGAACTCGACTGTTCTTATTTCTCGGCGTCCCTAAATCTCCCACGCATTCTTCACGTTTTTTAGGGTTTTCTGGTGAGTTTCCATGGATCCTTCCTTGCTTTCTTCTCTTTTCAATCAAATGATGCAAGCTTTAGAACTAGGTGATAAACGTACTGCAGATCGAATTGAATCCCTAATTCGTAATTTTCATCCGGATTCCCCATCCCCGATTTCTGTCTATATTCCTTCTTCTGAGGAAGATTTTGTTCCTAACATTCCTTCTCCCTCGCCTTTTGATAGTGACTCTCCGATGATGACGAGGTCTTCCAAACCAGGTGGCAGTAGACGACGGGCTTCAAAAGCTCCTCACGGGTCTCTGCTGGATGCTCAAACCACCGTTGATTCAGATGTTAATGATTATCAGAATAATAGACTACATTTCTCAGCTGACCACACATGTTCTTTTGACTACGAAGTCAATGTAGTTAGTGAAGAAGAACTCCACAAATATAAGAGTCGCTTCAAAATCCCTGATGCTGTGACTTTGATTCTACCGGGTGATCGAGCAGCTTGGAATCCTCCTGAGAATGCGGTTGTCATCTATGGCGCAATGCTCAGTTGTGGGGTAACTCTTCCCCTTCAGCCATTTATCGCCAGATTCCTTGCAGAAGCCCAAATTGCGCCTGCCCAGCTCGCCCCAAACAGCTATAGGATCTTGATGTGCTTGTGCTTAATGTGGAAGTTGAAAGGCTATAGACCCTCTACGCCCCGCGAGATCCGCCACTTTTATACCCTAAGGCAAGCGGGCAATAGTGGCACGTATTTCCTTCTTTCCTCAGTCGTGGAAAATTGGATCCCCTAGGGTGTGGCGAACCCCGGACAGGTAGAAATTTCCAATGACGAGAAGAAGAAGGGCTTCATTTGGGGTTTTCCCACTTCGAACAAAAGGTGGAAGAATAGTTGGTTCTTCGTTGGTGGCGAGTGGGGTAGAGATGTGCCCGCCAATGTGAGCCATAACTTTTCAGCGAAGAGGGTTCCTAGGCACTTCACCTCTCCTAAAGTCTAGTCGAAGGCAATTCCTGTTTTGCTTGATGCTGAGATCGCTCATCTTGCTGCGGTAGCTGTCCTTCCTTTGGACGAGAGGGGTCGATCGTTCCTCTTGGACGAGGAAAAAATGATTGCCTAGTGAATTTTCACACGCCTGCCTGCTAGACTTCCTCGCCGTAAGTTTCGCATGCTTATTTTTGATATTACTGTTTTGATTATTCCGTTAGTGATACCTGGTTATTTTTTGCAGGGTGTGACTTCGATACAGTTTACGATTTGCAAGCCCGGGCAGTGAAGAATTCCGAGGCTGCCAGTAAAAGACATGCTACTGGTTTGGCTAAGGAAGGAATTGGTAGCCCGGATGGTGGTGATCCCTCAGACGGCGAGGAAGTTGGTGATGTTGCTGGGGGAGGTGTTGAATCGAGGCAGCCCCCTATGCATCCAGAGGTTGCTGCGAGTACCCCTGCTGCAACTACCCCCAGCCGCAAGGGTAAAGAGAAGGTTGGCGTTTCAAAGGCGGTTAGTGACATCCCTATTTTTGATACAGATGTCCCTGAGACTCCCATTGATCCTGCAAGTGACCTGACCCGACCCCCAGAACCGGTAGAGGCAAACGCCCGGCTGAGGGTACCCCTGATCATACTGCTCGACCCCCAAAACGGGCGTCAAGGGTTGTGCAGTACGTTGTTTCTTCGGACGAAGAGGGTGCTGATGAACCTGTACTCGCCGAGACTCCCTCTACTCAAACAACTGTCCCTGAGGCTCCAACTGAAGGGGTGAGTACGGTGGTGTCTCCACTCCCCAAGGGAGTTAACGAGTTGAATGTTTCTACCCCTACCCCGACCAGTGCAGCTTCTCCTCCAGCGGTTGCAGGTGAACCGAATGTTTCCTCCGCTGTTCAGCCTAGCCATCTGGTCGGCCATCGCCAGCTGATAAACCGGGGTCATCAAAACAACCTGGGGCTTCTGCATCTGGTTCGGGTGTTACCCGTGAAGCTCCTCCCGTTGGTCCAACCGAAGCTGGTGACGGAGCCGAGTCTGTTTCCCTTTCGGACTTCACAGCTGCGGAGATTTGCTCATATCTAATCAACAACGACGTTTATGTTGTTGAAGGTTGGGAGCATGTGAAGAGCAGGTCTTGTAATAGGAAAATGGAGTTTTTCTTCAACTGCAATTCTCTGGTGGGTTTCTCACAATACTCATATTGTATTTCCGTTTGTGCGTTTCCTGACTTTGTATGTTTTCTTTTCAGATGATGTTTGAGTTGGCTGACAACTATAGACGCGGGAATTTTCTTTCCAGGGATGTAAAACGTCTGCGAGAGCAGGCTTCCACTTTGGCAGCTGAGAAGCTTTCTGCTGAAGAATCTCATGCTCAGCAACTTACTCAGTTGAGAGAATCTGCGAATGGTTACCTTTCTGCTCAGCTAGCTGCCGAAGAAAAATTGCCTACTGCTGAGGAGGAGATTTGCTCGCTGAAAGAGCAGTTGTCTGCTAATCAAGAATCACTCGCAACGCGCTTGGAGGCTGAGCAACTAGCTGAGGAGGCTAAAGAGAAAACTGAGCATGAGGCGTTGGACTTGCGCAACCAGTTATCTTCGCGTGATGTCATCATCAACGACTTAAAGGCTGTATTGGAGGTTAAAGCAGTTGATCGTTTTAAGAGATCCCCTACCTATGATGCACTTTTGTTGCGCGAATTTGAAGGAGGCATGAGGCAGTCGAAGAAGTTCTTCGCCATGAAGGATCATTCGAATGAAAAGGCTCTAAGGCGCTTCGACAAGTCTCTTCAGTTGCATATGGCCAGCGCAGTGGGTTCAATTAAAGAATAGAGAAAACAATGGAAAGCCCACTGTCGTTATACCAGGACTGAGCCCCATCCCATGCATTTAGAAGTTCCTAGTAAGCCTGCCTTTAACACCTACTATTCCGGTCAGAAGGGCAGCTTTTTTTGTTCTGGTGCTGAACCCGATTTAGGTCCTGTTGTCGGTAGGGATTACGGGCCTTTCATGCCGGATGGGGACGAAGAGATAAAATGGCCTTCTGAAGATGAGATTGAGGATGACGAAGACAGCGAGGATCCTCCGACAGCTAGTTGAGATTATGCCATACCTTTTTGCACTTCAGTTGTAAATAACTCTCTATACCTTTTTGTAACTTCAGTTGTAAATAACCTTTATAAAATTTATAACTCTTCTTTAGCTTCATTTTTATTTTATTCAGCTGCCCTTTCTGAGTTTTCGGCTTTGTTATTTTTATTATTCAGCTGCCATTACTGAGTTTTTGGCTTTGTTATTTTTATTATTCAGCTGCCATTGCTGAGTTTTTGGCGTACTTAGTGTTTGTCAGGACGTATCCGACCATACACCAAATTTTATTTAAGCATACTATTGTTTTTTATTCAGCTGCCATTGCTGAGTTTTTGGCTTACTCAGTGTTTGTCAGGACGTATCCGACCATACACCAAATTTTATTTAAGCATACTATTGGGACGTCTCCTACTTTTGCTTTTGACTTTAGTCATTTTATTTTTAGCTAGCTTTTTCGACCCCCAGCGTTTCTTGTTGAGAC
The DNA here is from genome assembly GCA_008009225.1 of Acer yangbiense. Classification (NCBI taxonomy): domain Eukaryota; kingdom Viridiplantae; phylum Streptophyta; class Magnoliopsida; order Sapindales; family Sapindaceae; genus Acer; species Acer yangbiense. The sequence goes on along the minus strand of CM017770.1, from coordinate 19,934,737 downwards.
ACAATTCATGTGCGTTTTGGCTGGACGCTTCTCGCGTCTTTTAAGAGGTCTAGCTTTATCTATGGTGGCGACCACCATTTGGTCTTATAACACGTCCAGGTTGTGGTGGCGTGTTCAACTTTGACCCTCTGTTTGTCTTGCTCGCTTTTGTCGCTGTGAGTTTCAAACTCGTCTTTACGCAACGGCGAGTGGTTCATAATCGTAAGCTGTAAATTTACCCCTTTGGCGAGCGAAACCATGAGCTCATAGTAATAAATTACTCTTTATTGAATATATCCTGCAATCCTCGACAAAAACGAGAAAGGGAAAGAAATGCTAAAATGAAAAACACTTAAAATGAAAACGGTAAAATAAAATCCAAGAAGGTGGTGACAAGGTCACGGGTAGTATATCTTCAGGTACTGTGCATTGCATGATCGAGGTAGCTCGCCAAAACCCTCTCGAGTGATGCGATATGCTCCATGACCGGCTATGCCTGTAATTTGATAAGGCCTTTCCCATTTGTCTACGAGCGATCCGGCAGCTTTATCTCTCGTTCTCAGGTTCACCCTTTTCAGCACTAAGTGAGAGCCCTATTTTGTTAGCCTCGTTGATCAAGTTCATCAACGCAGTTTGGAAGTGCTACAGAGTTCCTGGGTCGGCTGTCCTAGTTCCTGGCGTTACCGCCGATTGTTCCCCGATCATCACTGCCCCATCTCCTGTTGGTGCAGTTGCTTCAACAATTTCATCTCCGCTGGAGTTGCCATCCTTGTCGCTGTCGTTGTTCATGTTTTCAATTCGTAAGGGTTCTTCGAAGTTTCTGTTCAAGCCCCCTTCTTCTAGCGCCAATTGTTGACGGTGAAATTTGGATTACCACGTGACCAACAATCAAATCAAAACAAACGCTAAATAAGAAAGAAAATCAACACATGCAAGAGACAGATTTACGTGGAAAAACCCTTGAATGGGAAAAAACCACGGCGTCCCGGAGGACAGGAAAATAACACTATAATTAGCTTGTTTCGGTTACACACTCAAATCTCTCGAGTTCTTGCTTTTCTCTCTTTAGGTTTTCGAACCCCTTCCTCGTGGGATAGGTGGTTCTATTTATACATGACAATTAGGGTTTCTCCTTGATTTTAGCCGTGTTGGGAATAGGACTTCCTCTTGGTTTTATATTTGGAATCCAACGTTGCTGCGGATTAGGATTTGTTCCCTATCTTTTCCTTCTATAACTCCTCATTGTAAGGGGTCTTCCATGGGTTAGGGTTTTATCTCTGCGTTTCGGCCGAGTCGGTTTATGCTTAGTAAACTGATGCAGCGAACACCTTCACTTCTGGGTATCATCCTTCAGCGACCACGCTTTTATCCCTGACGAGTACTTGTTCAGATCTGGCGACCACACCCTTGACTTATATTGACTTGAGACCTGATGTATTCCCTGGTCCATGTTTCCCTTTTGACCTTGTCAACGAGTGACGTGGCAACGCTTTCTTCCGCATTTATTGTCTCTTTTGATGACGTGTCCGATTGACGAAATTATGCATACAACATAAAGATTTATTAATTTATATGTGAAATGAGAATTAAAGAAAATTCTAGAATGTAGAGAGAATTGAGAATTCAAGATTGAGAGAGATTGAGAGAGATTGAGTGGTGTGAAGAATAATGAAGTGTAGGGGGTATTTATAGGATTATAGTGGAGAGGGGCAGCTTAGCAATTAAGAAAAATTAAGGGAAAAAAAAAAGGTATCCATTACTTGGTTTTGCCAACCGTTGGGCAAACGATGACCGTGGTCATCTGCCCAACGGCCATTTTTGTTTTTTTTTTAAATTGTCTACAACGTGGCAGCGTCTGATTCGTCCAATTTTTTTTTATTTTATAAAATCGGCGGTTTAACTACCGGTTTTAGGTGGTTTTTTTGTACTCCAAACCATAACCAAACTGTGGGAAACCGATTTCCAACTGGTTTTCAAACCACTGGTTTCGGTCTCGGTTTCGGTTTCGGTTTCGGTTTCGGTTTCGGTCTCGGTTTCAGTTTCGGTTTCGGTTTCGATTTGGTTTGGGTTTGAGTTTCGGTTTCGGTTTGGGCCGTATGGTTTTGGTTAAACCGCGGATGTAACTGATGGTTTAACCAAAACCATGGCCACCTCTACGTTGGATGAGTAGCACAACACATGCGCTTGACGAGTAGTGCAACAAGGGCGCATAGCCTTGACAACACAATAGCTCAAGATTCGAGCCGCCCAAACCATGACCAAACGACATTGAAACCTTTCGTATAATATATTATTGGAAAGGTATGGATGTCTAATTTCTACTCCTTTTAATAGAATCACATTTTGATGTTTGTAGAAATAGATATGGTCATTTGAGTGACCAAAGGTCAAAAACAGACAACAATAGAGTTGCCCTGTTTTTGTGGTCACTTTGGAGATTTCAAAACCAATCCACACGGTCATGAAATATTACGAATAATATACCATTGGAAAGGTATGGGTGTCTAGTTTGTACAAAAATTTTCAAAACTCATTTTGAAACTTTGTATACAACGTTATGGTCACAAGACCATGCAAAGGTCAGTTTTGAAAACATTTGAAACATTGAAATCCAATCTTTTGAAACTAGACACCTTGCTCCATTCAACCACACCATAACTAACACTAATCCAAAAGAAGAATGGGACATTCTCAAATGGTGAACCATCGTACTAAGACACGCACACTATCGTGCAGGCACGAACGTATCCGATCACACAAACTGAAACGAATTACACCACACAAAACCACACTTAGAACTAACAACAAAGTGCGCGTGTGAAATGAGACATAAATGCATACAACCATGGAAACACAAATGCAAGTAATATGGGAATGCATGTAAGTGTGTGTGTGCACCTAATCTTTTCAAGAATCTAGTCAAGTGATATACCGTTCGCTCTTGCTCTTGCTCTTGAAGTCATGAAGATGCTTGGAAGCTTGCCAATGAACACTTAAGCTACCCATTACAAAATCAACCCCAAATGTGGTTTGTTATGAAATAAGTCAATCATAAAATGGAGGTCCTTACACGCTTGAAAAGGCCGAATACATTTGAAGAAAATAATTAAAGCATGAGGCTATGATATGGGTGTTGGAAGTTGAGTACTGCTATTTCTGCCACCTTTGTCAGGTACCATCTCGTATTCACTTAGATGGCTCGCATCTGAAGGCCACACTATCTCATCCACCTCGTCGCCCATCCAAGTGTTTTAGTCACTGCCCTCTATTGGGCAAACATCTGGCTCTTTGTTGTTTATCCCAACCTTTTAGCATGCATGGAAGGTGGAAAAGGCATTCTCAATTAGGACCTCCAGGTCTATGGAGTGAGGCTCTTTACCCATGTTGTGACAATATGCACGCCACTCTTTCATTTGAACCTGAAGACCCTCTAGGGACCTATCCACATGCCTTTTAATCGATAAACTCCAGTTGACCCTAGTTCTATCAGTCACTCTGTTCTTCACTTTGAAGAATTCCTCAGTTGAGACCATCCTGCATTAGAATTCTCTAAGGGGGAGAGCATTGTAGGCTGGACACTTTTTGAAGCGGTTAACTCCTTGGATTTCTAACTCCAGCCTAGTTTCTTTCGACAGCGCCTCGACAGTAATGGCTTGGCTGTTCAAATCTTCGATCCTCTGCTCATAGGATGATCTGGCCTCCTCCGCCTTTTGCTCGGCCTACAGCATTGACTCTTGGGTCGCAGATAGTAGGTTCTTAAAGGACTTAGCCTCTTCTTTAGCCAAAGAAGCTCTTTGTTTAGCCTTCAATTAGGCCACAAGGCATTTGTCCATGAACTCCTGGTTTGTACCAAGCATCACTTGGCAGGCCCATTCAGTCTGAACACGATTCTCCTCGCTCTCTTTAAGCTGTGCTTCCAAATGCCTAATCTTATCTGCCCGAGCGAGGCTGGTTTGGTAAGCGTAGGCCATCTAAGCAACCATCTATGTAATGAGCAAACGATATATCCTAAAAAGTCGAAAGGGAAGGGAAGAATATCATAGCAAGAGAAGTAAACTTACATAAGCGGTGCTGTTATAAAAGTTTTAAAGTTGGCTTAGGGTGGTGCCAACCCTGAAGCGACTCCAATGGTCCTTGAAAGTTCTACAATTTTAATATTGTACGCGTGCGTGTCTTTTAAATATGACATAGAAGGTGTGTGAAAGGGTTGTTAATCCGTTATTACCAAATTTTTCGGATTAGTCAATATTACAAATATAACCCAAATTCACAAAATAATAAACAAGTGTAATATGGTGCGGAAATATAAACAACACTTGATATTTATGTGGAAACCCTCAACAGGGAAAAACCACAGGCTGGTAAGTGCGCCACACTCGAACCTCGAATCCACTAATTGTGATAGCGTATACAACGTAATCTCGGTTTAACGACCTAATCCAGGCCAATATCCCACTACCACTACTCGCAGGCCTGTAAAAGTGGACCTAGTCCAATTGCTCATATGACCACCTAATCCCGGTGTCCGACCTAATCCCGGTCTATCACACAAGACTTGCTTCTCCGAAGAGATCACACCCTAAGTGAATATGCAATGATATCCAAATATGCAAGAAGTGCTAAGGTACACTAAATACTTATCTAGGATTATATGATGTCAATAAAATCAATCATAGATATGAAAATAGCTATATGACATGGCATAATAGCTTAGCTATGTTAAGGATAACCAATCCTAAATACAATAGCTATCACAAATAACCCACAAACATTCAAAAGATTAACTAGTTGATTAAAAGACAATCTATCAACCTAGTTATCAATAAATCACACAAGAATGTTTATGGCATAGCTTTTAGGCAATAATGACCTAATCAATTAAGCTATCAAAAATTAACACAATCAACACATAATCTCAATCATGTATGTAGAAATTAATCTAAACACATACAAGTAATAAATGAGATAAAATTGATAAGTAAAACACTAATTATGTAAGATAATAGTGTTCAACATACCATACCATGTGTGTTGAAGAAGTCTCATGCATTAGCACATACTAGATGATCCTAGATGATGCTTAAATGATGATTTATGCATGTGGGAATGGGTTGAGAGACATAAAGATGTAATCTTTAAGCTTTTTCTCTCAAGTCTCTCTAAATATCTCTCTAGGGTTCTTAGGATTAGAAGACTTAATTTGGGAACCAGAGATAAGGATGTATTTATAGAGACCAAAAACAGGGCACGTGATAAGACAACTTTGCCCCTGAAATCACATGATCAGCGGTTTCAATCGGCGGTCGGGACCTCCGAATGACTCCCGAGTGCATCAGGAAACATCAGCGACTTCGTTCGACGGTTTCATAACAGCCAATCATAACCGCCGTTTGGACCCGAGATATTTATTTCAATCAGGTCTTAATCGGAGGTTTCAAACGGCGGCCAGGCCGCCGATCTCAATCGCCGTTTCACCAAAAAGGTGAAATCAAATGAGAAGCCAAGGGCATCTCTAACAGCGATCATCGCGCTAAACCATGCACACCAACGTGCATGCGCGGACGTTTCTGAACATCCTTCGTGAAACAAATTATACCACACTTAAAGCTAACATACATGAAGTGCACGTGTGGGTATTGAATGCATCCTAATGCCTAACATGTCATGGCATTATCATAGAATAAGATGTAATCAATTCGAACATGCAAGAAGAGATGTTCAAGAACATGCATGCACACATATAAAACACACAACATACAAGAATAAGATTTAAGCATGAGTTGTGTGTGTGTGCAACTGGATCTCTTCAAAGCAAGTAAGCACTAGAATATACCTTTGGTGCTTCTTCTCTTAAGGTCTTGAGAAGGCCATTAAACTTTCACCAATTCCTAAGCTGCCCTTACAACAAGCCCCACATGTGGTTTGTCCATGAAATAAGTCAATCAATAATTGGGAATACTAACAGTCCTCGCCAATATATGCATGACTAGAAGCCATGGCTTTCAACATAGCTTAAAGAGATGGTGGACCACTAGGTGGGCCCAAAGTAAAGCCTGAATCTTTAGATCTGGGTTACAGCTTGATAGGAATGGATCATTCGGTAACTGCCGAAACTACCTCAAAAGAAGCGCCAACCCCCAAAGATAGGGGAATGGGGCTCTCATTTACTAGTGCAAGTGGCCACCTGGGAACTGTGGGCAGAGAATGATCCTTTCCAATACTAGATTCAGCTGTTGGAACTACCTTAGAAGTTGCACTGAACAATTCCTCCCCAACCTGCTCAGCTTGAACTTCTAGAGGAGTGGGAACCCTAGCTTCAGCCTCTGGAATATTGGCATCCTCTCCACCTGAGAAAGAATCAATGTACTCCATCACTATTGGAATCTTAGGAGTTGGTTGACGGGGTGAGTAGGAGGCCTTCCTCTTTCCAGAGTGTCTCTCGTATGTATCAAGATCAGGTGGGGGATCTTCCACCTCAACCTCCTCGATAATAAGAGGGCCTTCAGACGGCATCGATGTAGCAGAAGGGCAAGAAGGATCCTCGATCTTCTTTTTCCCCTTATCAATGGTAGAGCCACTCGGCTCGCCTCGCCTCCCCTCCCCTCTCCTCTAACATTTCTAGGAATCTCTTTAGCAATTCCTTCAGTAACCTCTTCCTCTAAGACACATTCATCTTCACTGGTGCCATAATCTTTTGGTGGTGCAATCCCATTTACCACTTGGTCAGTAGAATCCCTGTGGTTAGCCTCTGCAACGGCCTTTGCTCGGTGTGCTTGCACATCACAAACTATATCTACATCAAACACTAAAGAAATAAGGCTGAAATGGTTAGCTCGGGAACCAATGAGAGACTTGAAAGAAAAAATAATATAGGCAAAGAGAACACTTACATAGCTTACAGCCCGTTGATAATCACGGGAAAAAGTGGATCTAAATCATTTTCTCTTTATCAAAAAGAAAAGACTTCCCTTTCTTCCTCAGAGAACGTATAGCAACCCTGGTCAGATTAGCCAGCTCCCCATCGGTAAAGGAAGGTGTAAGGATTCCCGTTTTGTTGATTGGCTTATTTCGTGGTCAAACCACATGTTGGGGTTTTGAATGTAAGGGTAGTCTAAGTGTTTAATGTTGTAGATCAAAGGCCCTTCCATGACCTCAAGATACAAGCACGCCAAAGGTATAATCTCTTGTGCTTTGTTTTCTTTGAAGAGATTTAGTAGCATACACACACTTAGCATTCTTGCTATGATTGCATATTTGCTTATTTTTATGTGCATCTCTTCACATGTCACTTTACACACTAGCACTTTGGTTGATATATCTTGTTGTGTGTATATGTGCTTTATAATTCGTTTCCCGACATTGTTCGGAAACGTCCGCGCTTGCACTAATGAGTGCTTGGTTTTGCGCGAAGACCGCCCACGGAGAATGCCATTGGCTTCTCCTTGGTTTTCACCATTGTTGGTGATCGGTGGTTATGATCGGCGGCCTGGCCGCCGAATGAAACCGCCATTTCAGTCCAGATTGGTCTGAAGCAATTATGCGGTCCAGATCGGCGGTCACGACCGCCGTTCGAAACCGCCGTTCGAAACCGCCGTTCGAAACCGCCGTTCATACCTGATCGATTTTAATCTCTCGGGTTTGATTCGGCGGTTGGATCAGCGGTCACGGAACCGCCGAATAAAACCGCCGTTGATGCTCTGTTCTTCACGAGCTCAATTCGGTGGTCGTTATCGGTGGCCTGGCCGCCGATTGAAACCGCCGAACGGTGCGTTTCAGGGGCAAAATTGTCTTTTCACATGCCCAATTCTTGATGTCTATAAATATCTTATTTTCTCATTCTCTGATTAAGTTCTTGGAGACCTTAGAACCCTAAACATTCAAGAGAGATTTTTGAGAAAAAATCAAATCAAGAACTCAACTTTAAACACTCAAATCAAATCCCTTTTGCATCAAATTTCATATTTGATCTTCTATGCCTTCATAGAATTGATCCATGCATGGTTTTGAATCATCACATCTTATTTGGTATGTTCTTCACTAATTTCATATTACTTTAGTGTTTTTCATATTAATACATCTCTTTAATTACTTGTATGCTTTTGATTATATGCTAGATACAAGTTAGAGATTATTTGTGATGAAAATGATTGAGTGTTGATTGTGATAGCTAATTTGGTTTTTAATTAATCTTGATTAGCTAAGCTATTTGACATGTCATTTAGCAATTGATATCTAGGATTGATTTAAATTGATTATCTCATCATCCTAGATAAGCATCTAAGGTTACCTAGCCTTGTTTGTTATTTGAATATTCATATATATTCACATAGGTTGTTTCTCTTCATTGAGAAGTAAGTCTTGAGGCTAAGAGTGCTTAGGCCTCAAGCAAATTGGAATAGGGTTGCTAATAAAGGCCCGCTGGGTAGAAGTGAGGGGTTACAGACCGGAGTGTTAGACGAGGTCTACATAGGTTGTAAACTTCATTTCAATTAGTGATTTCGAGTTCCAAGTGTGGCGCACTATACAGCCCGTGGTTTTTCCCAGTGGTTGGGTTTCCACGTATATATCAAGTGTTATTTAAATTCCGCATCTTATTACACTTGTATGTATTTTTGACTGCTAGGGGTATTTTCGTAAAATTGACTTGCATGCGAAAATTGGGTAATAATCGTTAAAATCTATTCACCCCCCCCCCCCCCTCTAGATAATATATAGAACACACCTCGAGTATTTAATTACTTTCAGAAGGGGTATTCTTGATCCAAGTTTTCGGAGAGCAAAAGAAACGGGGAACCCTACGCTTTACCCGCTCTCCATCAAGATCAAAGAAGACAGTCCGACCCCAACGGCCCTCGACAAAGAACCATCTATTCTTTTAAAATTTGTTAGAAGATAGGAAGCCCCATACGAAGCCCTTCATCTTCTCATCAACAGTAATCTCGACTTTCTTCTTGACATCCGCTCCTTTTGGGATCCAGTGGTCAAGTTGACTGGATTGAAGATAGTAGGTGCCCGACTGACCGAACTATCTCAGTGTGTAAAAGTGCCTGATTTCGTGAGGGTATAAGGCAGCCAATCCCAGTCTCTGCCATATACACCACATACACATCAAGATCTGGTAACTATTCGAGGCAAGCTGTGTTGGAGAGATCTGGGCTTCGATAAGAAAATGAGGGATGAATGGTTAAAGGGGGAGTGTCACTCCACAACTCAACATCGCCCCATAGATTGCCACTATCCCGGGTGGGGGGTTCCATGCAACCATATCCCCAGTTGGGATTAGCTGAACAACGTCTGTGTTTAGATCAAATATGCCAATGTACTGGTGAAGCTCCCTCTTGCCAACTACATTTGCCTCAATGTTATAGGCGCATACCTGTTGTGCCGAGAAACTTATGCGAGCTTCCCTATGCACAACTTCGATGTCTGATTCATTTACTACTTGACGCCCAACCCTGACGTCTCAACGTTATAGGCACATACCAGTTATGCCGAGAAACTTATGCAAGCTTCCCTATGCACAACTTCGATGTCTGATTCATTTACCACTTGACGCCCAACCCTAATGTCTCGAGGAAGAACCTCCCTAGGATTCTGGTTCTTTGGTGCCTGCCAACTGATCTAGACCTCGTCATTGGGGGATTAACGTCACCGCTAGTAGAAATAGAGGGATTAGATTGAGGAATATCAACAGAGGGATCAGTTTGGGGAGCATCAGCATTAGGATTAATTGAAGGGATTTCGTGACCAAACCCCAAAAGATCAACAACAAAGAAAAAGGGTTGATCAAGGGCTTGGGCCTCTAGTAACAAGTAAAAACACTCAACAGCAACAGCATCATTGCGTTCAATTGCCATCATCGTATTAACGAAAATATAATGTCTAGCATCGGAGTCCATGGAAACTCACCTCAAAAATGCTTGTTGCGGCAATTGAATAAACGACAAACTAGGGGTTGGAAGTAAGGAAGGTTGAAAATACAGGCTTAAAAAAAAATCTAGGCTTTTAGTGAAAAAGTTGCAGAAATCTGGAAATTTTAGGCTTTGAATGAAGAATTTGCTGAAGCTGGAGAATTCTGGGTTTGTTGAAGGAATAGGTTGTAGAAATCTGTGAGAAGAAAAAGTGGAGATTTTGAGTATCCAAGAAGTTTAAATACTAACGAAGGAAATTTCGGTTTTTGAAAATTGAAACCCTAGATGATGTCACGAAATGAAAAGGCAGGAAAGTAGAGCGACGTGGATGATGATGTGAGAGTCAAATCAAGTCATGTCTCCATAAATGGTGCCTGACACACCTACCCACATGAGGATAGGTGTCAAGATGGGAAGACTTCAAGCTATTGAACGTTGCTGTCAAGAGATTTCAATCATTGGAACGATCGAATATAAGCGGACATCATTAAGACACGGTATTAAATTTATGGAGTCATAATGACCACATTTATAGGGATAGCGACAAAATTTAAAAGGGCATCTTTTTAAATACCTTTCGCCGAGTGAGAATCAATCAGAACGAACACGGTCTACTCGAGGTAAAACGTTGAATACAAAGTGAGATGCTTGACTCAGATATATAAATGGGTTATTGTTGTGTGTAAAATTCGCCTGAGTTGACACGTCATCCGAATAGATCGAGAAAAGCAGAAGACCAACCATGCCACATTGGTAAAAGCCAAATGGTCAATGAAAAGAGAGCTGACCAGTGACACGTCACCAGACCTAGACTTGTTACCAACAGAATCCTTGGAGAATTTACTCAATTGAGTTAGCCTTGACAAACAAGGACTCTGCTCGACCAACTCTACTCGGCCAAAATAGAAGATGTCCATAACAAGATTTATCCCTTCAAAACAAGGTCTGATCGGCTGATCGGCTAAATCAGGCAATTATAAACCAACCTGAATACGGCAACCAGAAGAAAAGTTCACTCAAACAAGGAAAAAACCAGATCTTCACCGAGATATAAGGAATCCTAATCAGGCTCTGAATCAACTATATTAAATGCATAATGTCACCAAACAGGAAGGGAAAGTCCTAAAACGCACCCTTACAATCTTCGACTTGCACGCTAAGATTCAGTTTCAACATAGAGATACCATATAAATATACCTGTAAAAATCATTGTAGAGAGATCATTAGAATCTTGAGTAAGAGAGAGACCAGAGGTTGTAAAACTAATTTTCATAGTGAATTCATTTCTCATTTGCCAAGCGACGACCCATGGATGTTTCTTCGTTGCCAGAGTTTTACCACGTAATTTGTTTTTTTTTTTTTTTTTTTTGTATTTGTCCTTTATTGCGCTTGTTTGCGGGTTTAATTAAATCAAACTCGTTGACCAGTTGACTTCCAAGACATCACCATCAACAAGTGCATTTTAACTTATTCAGTTACAGTTGACCGCCAAATATTTGGTGTGAAGAGGCAAAAGTAATTAATTTAGAAAACACTAAACATGGACTATGATCCTAATTTGGCAAAGATATTTAAGAATGTGAAAATCATTGATTTGCATAAAGGTGAAATTTATGTGAAATGTTTCCTTAAAATAAAAATAAAAGAATTGAAAATAACCCTCTACTTTTGTTGAAATACCAAATCAAACCCTCTAGTTGTAACAATCAACAAATCATTTCCTACTATCAGTTGACTTTTTCTTGATTTGTCACCTTTTAAAACTTTCTTATCATATTCATCACTTTAGTCTCTATTTTTTTTTAAAAACTCATCACTTTAGTCCTTCCATCTGTCAAATGTTAGTAAAAAATGATAGATCCAGGGGCATTTAGTCTTATTGCATTAGATCCATAGATATGCTAACATGTGTAAAACATGAATTTTTAAAAATGTGACATGTAAAAAATAATGTACACGTGTAAAATGAAAAAAGCCTTAAAATAATAATAATAAAAATTGTAAAAAATATAAAATAATAAAATGAGGCATTTATGAAATTACATATTAAAAATTTTATTTAAAACCATATATATATAATGGAGGCCACTATTGAAGGTGGAGGAAGCTTCCTCCACATCGGAGGAACGCACGGTTTCCTCTATCCATCAGAGGAAGCCGCAACTTCCTCTATATCTGGAGGAAGCCGCTGCTTCCTCCAAAAATAGGAGGACATGGTCTCCACAATTCATGGAGGAGATTTGGCTTGAATTTTTTTTTTTTTTTTTTTTGAAATATTTTAATTATTTTAAGTTATTTATTTATTTATTAAAATTTTGTATATTTTCTTATTTTGTAACAAATTGTTTCTAGGTATTTCTCACTTTTTGTTGTTGTTGTTGATATTTTGATGTATTTTTGTTGTGTTTGCATGAGTTTATGTTTAGTTGTTGGAGAAGATTTTAGATTCGCCAACAATTGAATTTTTTTTGTTTCATTATGGATTTCGTTGTTTTTAATTATTATTTATTTAATATTTTATTATTTATAATTTTAATGTTTTTCATTTTAATTTAAGACTAAAATTGTCATTTTAGCTAAACTAAATAGTAACAAGGGCAAAAGTGTACTTTAACACATTTAGTCAAAGTTAACCGCCAAATATTTGGTCAAAGGGATTAAAATGATGAGTTTTAGAAAGAGAAGAAAAAAACAGAAACTAAAGTGATGAATATTATAAAGACATTTAAAAATATGACAAATTGTGAAAAAGGTGGGACTTGTGTGAAATTTTGTCTTGTTCAAGTGATTTTCTATATAACTGAACTAAAAAAAATAATGAAAAAGAAAAATATACTAAAAAGGTTTTGGAGAATATAAATAAACTTATTTGAAAATATAAAACATATACAGAGGGAAGGCTCACGAAAGTCCATTTTGATCATGTGCATGTTTTTTACATAGTTTTTATTTCTATAGATTTTATTTTTTATTTATAATATATTTAAGAATTTTGTATGAATTAATTATATTATAATTAGTATATACTTTTTACGATATATTATTTTTTTTATTAGCTTTTAATAAATGGTTTAAATAGTTATATCTCTTTAGATTTAAATTTCGTTAAATTTAAATGAAGTCAACTAATTACAATATATATATATATATATATATAAATGTTCAAGTTAGTGCACACTAATATAATTTCATCAGTGGATTGGGTGTGGACCATTAGATTTACATACTTTGACTCAAAGTGTATGCACTTGTCAAAGTTTCTCCATAATTAGTGGTCCACATGCATTGGTACTGATGTAGTTACATCAGTACTCACTGATGTGAATAGGACCGTGTATATATATATACATTTGATTGTTCAAATGAGACGGTTTATTTTGCATTTCAACAAAAGTTAAGGGTTAATTTACAATTCTCTGTTAAAAAAATAAATAAATAAATAAATAGAAGTGTTCCTTTAGTGCATGTGCAAGAATGAGATGGATAGTGCAAGTAGAAATGATTAGGTCTTCCTAAACCTAATCCATGTTTTAATGGCTGTTAGAGCATCCACAATGGTGCTAAAATGAGACCCATTTTTGGAGACCCACTTTGGAACGCATCAAATTCCTCCACAATGGTTACAAAAGAGACCCAAAAAATGAGATCCAAAAGTGGGCCCTACCCAAGTAGACCCAAATTGGGTTTCAAATTTGGAACTCAATTTGGGTCTTACCCAATGATTGGGTTGGGTTTCCAACACCTCCCAATCATTGGGTTGGGCATATATATATATATTTATTTATTTATTTATTTATATAATTTAAATTAAAATATATAACTATTAATTTTAATAAGTATATATAATGAAAAAATATAAATAAATTTAATATATATATATATATATATTTCAATTATTTAAATTTAAATATATTATTATTAACTTCAATAATTATATATATAATGACAAAAAATATAATTTAATTTAATTTCAATTATAAAATTTTATTTCAATGAAATTAAAATAATTTAAATGAAAACATTAATTTTTTGAAGGTTTGGAATCGGAATCGGAACCAAACCTTCAAAACCGGAATCGAAACCGAACCTTCAAAACCGGAACCAAAACTGATTTTGAAGGTTCAGAATCAAAACCGGTCCGGAACCGGAACCGAAACCGAAATCGAAACCTTAACCGAACCCGAACTCGAACCCGAACCCGAACCCGAACCACCAGAACCGAACCATCGGAACCGAAACCAAAACCAAAACCGAAACCGAAACCGAAACCGAACCATCGGAACCAGAATCAAAACTGAAACCGAAACCGAAATGTAGCCACCGAAACCGAAACCGAAACCGAAACCGAAACCGAAACCGAAACCGAAACCGAAACCGAAACCGAAACCGAAACCGAAATCGGAATCGGAATCGGAATCGGAATCGGAATCGGAATCGGAATCGGAATCGGAATCGGAATCGGAACCGAAACCGAAACCGAAACCGAAACCGAAACCGAAACCGAAACCGGACCGAAACCCAACCAAACTGAACCGAACTGAAACCGGCGCCATGTCTAATCTTATACAATATTTTGTTTTAAATATTTATTTTTATTGTTGATGTAATTCGGTTGTGAAAAAATTATTTTAAATTAATCATAATTTGTTAAATAATTATTGAATATATATATAATATTTTAAAGAAGAGTAATGATTGTTTGGAAAAAAGTTTAAAAAGTGCACTTTTACTTTTTCAATTGAACACCATTGTGGGAAAATGAGACCCAAATAAATAGGACCCAAAAGGGAAGACCCATTTTTTACTATTCAAGACCCATTTTTGATGATGTGACAATAAATGGGTCTTGAATAGTTGTGCTCCCATTGTGGATGCTCTAATGATAAAAGAAAAGATTCCGCTGACCTAATTCTTAGGTTTCATTTAGACTTCATGGGACAAATTATTGTAAATTTGAATTCATAATGAAAAAGAGAAAAAGTACGTAATACAAGAGTGGTGGCCAGTGAGAGAATCATGAGAAGTGGAGAGGCAGACACAAGACAATATGATGAGTTAATTGACAATAATAATGAATATCACGAATCTCTAAATGAGGTTGTAAAGGTCGGAGAATCATTTGATGTTTGTGTACTTTTTTAACCTTTTTTAAAAAATGTTTCGAGTTTGATTAATATGTTCAAATTATTTATTTAAATTAACTTTTTTTTTTGGATAAATATTTAAATTAACTTTCAAATGATGAATTATATATACATATATAATTGAGGGTGCTTTCATGATTTAAATAAATCAATATACTTTGAATTTTTCTCATAATTTATTAAAAGCCTCTCCTTTGGGAAAGAGCCTTCATCTTTCTTTATTGAATTTGATTTTTATATACCAAGCGTGGAACGTTTATTTATTTATTTATTTGAAAAAGTTCTTTAATTTTTTAGCACTTTTGAGCTGGTTCTGTGGGATTATTAATTTAAATTTTAATAGTATCGAAAGTTAAAACAATACCCCTATAGAATAAGACACTCATTTTGGTTAGTTTAATATGTTGGTACCGTTAAAACTCAAATTAGTAATTTAGTAATGAAAATACACAATTTCAGCTCAAAATAGTGTATTTTGTCCAAATATCACTTTTTTTTAATACGTGTAATTGTTTATTGAAACATACATGAAAGGTAACTGAAAATTTCTCACTGAAATGCCAATATAAAGTAATTAGGTAGTGTTAACATGTACCCATAACTATAAAAATACTATAAAAAGAATGTATTTATTACACAAATACATTTTTTGCATCAATTGAGATGATAAATACAATAAATACTTTGTATTTTTATAGTTGTTAACATGTGCTCTAAGGGTACAGGTTAACACTACCCAAAGTAATTTTATACAAAACTGACCTTAGAAAATGAAATATGTAAAGTAAAATGTATGTCAGAAAGTATATAAAACTTTATTTAGAATTATTATTATTATTATTATTATTATTATTATTGATTAAAAAAAAAAAAAAAAAAAACATCTGGAAGAAAGTTTGCAACCCCACTTGAAAATACAGTGAAATAAACAAAAACCAACTTGACAAAAAAGAAACCTAAGGTCTAATTAAAGAAGAGAATCGGTTTTTAACCTAGAAAAGCATGTATATATCATATATGTAGTCTTTTCTTCTAGGTTTAATATTAAAAATCTCCTCTCACATTTGAACTATTATTGGATGTGTAATTACAAATGCTTTTATTTTAGATACCTCCCCAATTGACTAACACCGTTAGTATTCCGTTTGTATTTACTGAGTTTAATCGTTAAAAAAATCTAAAATGTCTCTATTTAAACTTTAATTGTATGAATTGACCATTGAAAATGAGTATTTGCTTGGATTTATATATATATATATATATATAAATACATAAATAAATACATATTCTGGTTTATTTTTAATGCTTTTGGTTTATTTGTAATTTTGTTATTTTTAGGGATAAAATTATCCATAAAATAACTTCTTCTTCGCAAGTTAACATTCTCGCCTTTTGTATCAATTTATTAATTTATTTGGTACAAGTATAAGGGTATAATAGTCAATTCATATAATTGAAAGTGAAATAGGGACATATTAGACTTTTTAATTGTCAACTCAATCAACACAATCGAAATACTAACGGTATTAGTTTTTAGGGGAGGTTTCCAAAATAAAAGTATTTATAACTATACATCCGATAATAGTTTAAAGGTGAGAGACGATTTTTAATTTTTAATTTTTTTGAAGGATAACTCTTTCTTTTACTACGGATTGAGGTTAGGGATGGCAATTAAACCCGAACCCGTGGGACCCGCCCAAACCCAACCCGCTTAAAAAGGGTTTGGGTTGGGATAAGTGTACCAGTGGGCGGGTTTGGGTTTGAAAATTGTACCCGTCACAGGTTCGGGTTCGGGTTCGGGTATGGATTTGGAAAAAAATCCATACCCAAACCCGTGTACCCGCGAAAAATAAAAATTATATAATATTTTATTATTTAAAATGTTATAAATTTAAACTCCAATAAAAACTTTTTAATTATATAGAGAATAAAATATAAACATTTCAATATATTAAGTGTTTTTATTCTTTAAAATTATAATATTTCATATATTTAAATAATATAGAAATAATTTTCTAAAAAAAAAAAAATTGGCGGGTTCGCAGGTTCACGGATTTTACCAGTGGACCCGCTTGTTTGATGAGTTCGTGGGCAGGTTTGGGTGTTCCCAAAACCCGTGTGAAAGAAATAAACGATAACGCTCGGTGTGATTTAAATATTATCTAGAGGGAGGGGGGGTGTGAATAGATTTTAACTATTATTACCCAATTTTCGCATGCAAGTCAATTTTACGAAAATGCCCCTACTAGTCAAAGATAGAAGCAAGTGTAATATAGTGCGGAATTTAAATAACACTTGATGTATACGTGGAAACCCAACCACTGGGAAAAACCACGGGCTGTTTAGTGCGCCACACTCGGACCTCGAAATCCACTAATCGAAATGGAGTTTACAACCTATGTAGACCTCGTCTAACACTCCGGTCAATAACTCCCCACTTCTACCACTCGAGCCTTTAAAAGTGGCTCTAGCCCAATTGCTTGAGGCCTAAGCAACCTTAGCCTCAAGACTTAATTCTCTAAGAAGAGATTATGCAACCTATGTGAATATGTATGAATATTCAAATAACAAACAAGGCTAGGTAACCTTAGATGCTTATCTAGGATGATGATATAATCAATTTAATCAACCCTAGATATCAATTGCTAAATGACATGTCAAATAGCTTAGCTAATCAAGATTAGTCAAAAACCTAATTAGCTATCACAAAACAACACTCAATTAATTCATCACAATTAATTCTCTAATCTTGTATTTATCATATAATCAAAAACATACAAGTAATTAAAAGAGAATATGCTTGATAGTAAAAATACTAAAATAAGATGAAATTAATCAAAATCTTACCAAGCATGTTGTGATGATGCAAACCCAATCATAGATGAATGCAAGATGAACTTTGATGCAAAAAGGATTTGATTTGAGTGTTCAAAGGTGAGTTCTTGATTTGATTTTTTTCTCAAAAATCTCTCTTTGAAGTTTAGGGTTCTAATAACTCAAGAAGCTTGATCAAAGAATGAGAAAGTAAGATATTTATAGACATCAAGAATTGGGCATGTGAAAAGACAAGTTTGCCCCTGAAACGCACCATTAGGCAGTTTCAATCGGCGGCCAGGCCGCCGATCACGACCGCCGAATTGAGCTCGTGAAGAACAGAGCATCAACGGCGGTTTCATTCGACAGTTTCGTGACCGCTGATCCAACCGCCGAATTAGACCGAGAGATTAAAATCGATCAGGTATGAACGGCGGTTTCGAACGGCGGTCGTGACCGCCGATCGTGACCGCATAATTGCTTCAGACCAATCTGGACTGAAACGGCGGTTTCATTCGGCGGCCAGGCCACCGATCATAACCGTCGATCACCAACAATGGTGAAAACCAAGGAGAAGACAAGGGCATTCTCCGTGGGCGGTCTTCGCGCAAAGCCAAGCACACATACGTGTGAGCGCGGACGTTTCCGAATACTATTGGGAAACGAATTACTAAGCACATATACACACGACAAGATATAAAACAAAGTGCTAGTGTGTAAAGTGACATGTGAAGAGTATGCACACAAATGCAAGTATGCTAAGTGTGTGTGCTTACTAAATCTCTTCAAAGAAAAATCAAGCACAAGAAATTATACCTTTGGCGTGCTTGTCCCTTGAGGTCTTGAAAGGGCCTTCGAGCATGAAGTTCAAATACCTAAACTACCCTTACATTATCAACCCCAACATGTGGTTTGTCCACGAAATAAGCCAATCAATATATGGGAATCCTTACATTCTCCCCATTTGGCTATTTCGTGACAAAACCACCACTCACATTGATTCCTCACAACATAATAGAAACTACGGGTCTACTATGATTTTCTACTTTACAAAGAGATATGTAAAAATAATCTTGAAGTCTTCAATCTCAAGTAGAACAATGAATCCTTGAAAGTAAAGTTTCTATACTTTCCAATTCAAGTAAAAAGTGAGATGAATCAAGTGAGAATTAGAACAAGCATTTGCATTCTAAGAATTTAAGCACAACTACAACATCATGTAATAATTGTGAATGCAATGCTCCCCCTCAATGGGTTACTCCCCCTCAATGGGTTACTCCCCCTCAATGTATTATCTCCCCAACATGCATAATTGCAACTCCCCTTACCACCATTCTACTCCCTCTTTTTGTCATGATATAGGCAAAGGAGTAATCCCCAACCGGGTCACTTAACAAAGAGAGATGATAGCATTCAAGTCATTTGCATAATCATAAAATGCACTTTATGCAACTCTATCAAATGGAGAGAAACAAGGAGATTTATTTTGAAATAAATGTGTGAAACAAAACATGCTTTGCATACAAGACATGTAGCATTCAAGTCCAAAATACAATGGTATTTGGCAAAGCAAATGACAAAGGTTTCTAATAAGAATTCAAACCAATTTCACCAATGTCATGAGAGAAGCAAGGATATAGAGTTTTCATTGATTTTAATATAAGAGCAACTATATCCAACTTTATAGGCCAAACATGTCATGAGCAACTTTGCACCCTATTTGATTTTTCCGGGAATGAAACCCGTATGATAGTAGACATGTTCAACAAATAAAGAAAGAGAAACAATTTGGAAAATAAATTCCTTTGAACGGATACAAGATCCTTTATTTATTTTGAGTCTCATAAGCTTTTTCACACAAGTTTTGCATTTAAAAATTGCAATCATCAATTCATGCTTTTTCATTTGAGCATGTCATTTGAATTTCATGCTTTTCATATGTCATTAGCATGTTATTAAGAATCATCATGTCATGGAGAAAACTATAGGTCATTCATATCATATTTCCTATGTAAATCTCCTAGTCCAAAAATGCATGTTTGAACATAAATATGGCATGGATTGTAGACAAGCATGGTTCACACTTATTGAATTGAAAACATATATACATATGTGCAACCAAGCTTGCTCAAGCAATTAACAAAGAAGCATAAGTTTTTTCAAATATTTGCATGCAACAAGTATGTATAAGCTCTCTTTGCTTGAGTTCCCCATGGGGTCAATATCATCCTTCATCAATGAAGGTCATGAGGTCCTATGGACCTCCTAAGTCCATTTGACTTGGATGAACCTATTTGAGACTTGTTAGTCTCATAGCAAGCGGGTTCATTTTTCTTTATCCACATAGATATGACTTTTTTCTTCCTAGTGGACAATGGTTCAAGAGTACTAGAAATAATAGGATCATGAACATGAATATTTTCTTTCCTATTAGCATGCATTCTAGCTCTTGTCATTCTCTTTTCAATCATGCTTTTGATTCTACATAATTTAATGAAATGAAAGCAATTTGGTCTAATGTGACCATTAATACCACAAAAGTGACATGTAGGGATAAATTTAGAATTCATACCATGTCCTTGTGCATGCATAGGAGCCTTCCCATGACTTTGTGGTTGAGCGGGTTCAAATCTTCTTTGTTGTTGAACCGGTTTCATTTGCTTCCTTGTTCCATTTTGCATGATTGGCTTCTTCCCTTGATGAATATGAGCTTGAGGGAAGTTTGGTTAAGGAACTTTTTGAGCTTGAGGTTGTCTCTTTGAAGCTTCCTTCACATGTGCACTTCTTGAGCATTGTCCTAGATCGATTTTCTTCCTAGGTGTGTGCACCGGTGAGGCTTCGTTCTTGCTCAAACTCTTGACAAAAATGGTCTTGGTTGGAGTAATGATCTCCTTGCTTACTTCATACCCAATACCTCTCTTGTCACAAGGGTTCTTTCCACTACCAAGAATGTGGTCAAGTTTCTTAGTGCTTGTAGTCATCCTAGACAATGACTCTATGGCTTTAACAAGCTCTTTCTTCAACCCTTCTTCATTCCTCTTAGACATAGCTAGCTCATCCCTTAGCTTGTCTTCAATCTTCTTGGATGCCTCCACTTGTTTACTTAAGTGGTCATTGTGTGTTGAAAGTTCTAGATTTTCATCCTCTAAAATCTTCAACTTTCTATTTTTCTTCTCTAATGAACTTTCACACTTGACTATAAAGTCATTTACATCCATTTTCTCTACACTTCCATTTGTAGAGTTAGATGAGGAGTCATCTTCACTTAAGTTATCTCCTCCACTCTCATTCTCACTAATGGAGTCATTTCCCTCATTTAGACCTCCACCTTGGTCTCTTGAGTCAATGAGAGCCATATCCCAATGAGTAGCTTCACCTATCACCTCTAGAGCTACTTCTTCATCTTTTTCTTTTATGGGATCACTAGTCAAGTCATTCTTACCAACAACTTTATCTTCTACACAAGTGGCCCCAAATGCCGTGTAGTTGATGGTAAGCTCATCATCACTAGATGACTTGTCTCCCTTTCCGGAGTCATCACTTTCACTTCACGTGGTGGCCATCACTTTTGCCATCTTGTTCTTCAAGTTCCCACAATCGGGTGAGATGTGACCTATACCACCACACTCATAGCATTGGACCCCTTTCTTTTCACTCTTCTCTTGCCTAGGCTCAAAACTCTTGAAGGGAGCCTTTTTCTTCAAGTCTTGGCCTTTGGATCCAAAGCCCTTCTTCTCAAACTTGACGAATTTCTTGAATCTTCTAAGCAACAATGCCATGTCTTCGTCCGAGTCACATTTTTCCTCATTCACAACCTTGGAAGCATTCAAAGCAATTCCTTTTTGCTTTTTAGGAGGTGAAATGCTAGGAGCCTTCCTAGATTCAAAGGCGAGGAGTCTTCCAATAACCTCGCTCGGCTTCATGTCCTTATAGGTGCTATTTTCCTCTAAAGCCGTCACCTTTGATTCAAACCTAGCAGGGAGAGACCTCATAATTTTCTACTTAACTCTCCTATCCGAAAAAGGATCACTGAGTTGATGGCTTTGATTCACAATATCCATCAACTTGACTTCAAAGTCATTGAAGCACTCGTCCTCCTCCATTTTAAGCAACTCAAATTGCGTTTGAAGGACTTGTAGCTTGGAATCCTTAACCACATCGGTTCCTTCATGTGCAACCTCTAGGATATCCCATGCCTCCTTGGCTATCCTAGTGTTCTGAATCAGTTTGTACTGATTTTCATCCACTGCACATAGAAGAGCATGCCATGCCTTCCTATTCCATTTTGAAGTCTCAAACTCTTCAGGTGACCACTGAGCCTTAGGCTTGAGTACTTCTTCTCCACCACCCGTGGGAGTCATCATAGGAGGTGCATACCCATCTTCAATAGCCATCCATGCCCTATCATGGATTTGGCACACATATGCCTCCATCTTGCCTTTCCATGAGGCATAATTCACACCGGTGAGGAGGGGAGGCCGTGTGCTTGAAGCACCCTCATGGTTGCCACCGTATCCACTCATTGTATGTAATGAATGAATTCAAATGAATGCAAAATGTATGAATGAGCAAAAGTCACACAAATGCAAAACACACCTAAAATGAGCTAGGATCACCTAAGTATATCTAGGAACCCGCTCTGATACCAATTGAAAGAAATAAACGATAACGCTCGGTGTGATTTAAATATTATCTAGAGGGGGGGTGAATAAATTTTAACTATTATTACCCAATTTTCGCATGCAAGTCAATTTTACGAAAATGCCCCTACTAGTCAAAGATAGAAGCAAGTGTAATATAGTGCGGAATTTAAATAACACTTGATGTATACGTGGAAACCCAACCACTGGGAAAAACCACGGGCTGTTTAGTGCGCCACACTCGGACCTCAAAATCCACTAATCGAAATGGAGTTTACAACCTATTTAGACCTCGTCTAACACTCCGGTCAATAACCCCCCACTTCTACCACTCGGGCCTTTAAAAGTGGCTCTAGTCCAATTGCTTGAGGCCTAAGCAACCTTAGCCTCAAGACTTAATTATCTAAGAAGAGATTATGCAACCTATGTGAATATGTATGAATATTCAAATAACAAACAAGGCTAGGTAACCTTAGATGCTTATCTAGGATGATGATATAATCAATTTAATCAACCCTAGATATCAATTGCTAAATGAAATGTCAAATAGCTTAGCTAATCAAGATTAGTCAAAAACCTAATTAGCTATCACAAAACAACACTCAATTAATTCATCACAATTAATTCTCTAATCTTGTATTTATCATATGATCAAAAACATACAAGTAATTAAAAGAGAATATGCTTGATAGTAAAAATACTAAAATAAGATGAAATTAATCAAAATCTTACCAAGCATGTTGTGATGATGTAAACCCAATCATAGATGAATGCAAGATGAACTTTGATGCAAAAAGGATTTGATTTGAGTGTTTAAAGGTGAGTTCTTGATTTGATTTTTTCTCAAAAATCTCTCTTTGAAGTTTAGGGTTCTAATAACTCAAGAAGCTTGATTAGAGAATGAGAAAGTAAGATATTTATAGACATCAAGAATTGGGCATGTGAAAAGACAAGTTTGCCCCTGAAACGCACCGTTTGGCGGTTTCAATCTGCGGCCAAGCCGCCGATCACGACCGCCGAATTGAGCTCGTGAAGAATAGAGCATCAACGGTGGTTTCATTCGGCGGTTTCGTGACCGCCGATCCAACTGCCGAATTAGACCGAGAGATTAAAATCGATCAGGTATGAACGACGGTTTCGAACGGCGGTCGTGACCGCCG
Source organism: Acer yangbiense (assembly GCA_008009225.1). Lineage (NCBI taxonomy): Eukaryota > Viridiplantae > Streptophyta > Magnoliopsida > Sapindales > Sapindaceae > Acer > Acer yangbiense. Next base: position 19,911,089 of record CM017770.1, on the reverse strand, counting down.
ATCGTGACCGCATAATTGCTTCAGACCAATCTAGACTGAAACGGCGGTTTCATTCGGCGGCCAGGCCGCCGATCATAACCGTCGATCACCAACAATGGTGAAAACCAAGGAAAAGCCAAGGGCATTCTCCGTGGGCGGTCTTCGCGCAAAACCAAGCACACATACGTGTGAGCGCGGACGTTTCCGAATACTATTGGGAAACGAATTACTAAGCACATATACACACGACAAGATATAAAACAAAGTGCTAGTGTGTAAAGTGACATGTGAAGAGTATGCACACAAATGCAAGTATGCTAAGTGTGTGTGTGCTTACTAAATCTCTTCAAAGAAAAATCAAGCACAAGAAATTATACCTTTGGCGTGCTTGTCCCTTGAGGTCTTGAAAGGGCCTTCGAGCATGAAGTTCAAACACCTAAACTACCCTTACATTATCAACCCCAACATGTGGTTTGTCCACGAAATAAGCCAATCAATATATGGGAATCCTTACACCGTGGGTAAAACTCGAACCCGAACCCGTTTATTTTCGCGGGTTCACGGGCGGGTTTGGTAGACACAAAATTTCATGGGTTTGGGTTTGGGTTTGGGTTTGGATTTGGATTTTACCAAACCTACCCGAACCCGCCCCATTGCCATTCCTAATTGAGGTTGAGGACTTGAGGGTCCCTTCCTCGAAACTACAAAGCATATTCATTGTTTATTAAAAAAAAAATGTCACCATAACCATTTTCAAATTAATTAAATAATGCTTTCTACAGACATAAGAGTGGGCATACATCTTATTCTATTATTTATCTTGGTTGAATAAACATAAGAAAGGCCATTGGGCCTCTTGCCAATGTGGTGTGACTCTCCAAAGGGAGACTCCACCACCACAGTTCAACGCCCGGCACCGTGTGTATATATACGCCCATTATTTCCTTGTCCCACCTCATGTGTGGGTGTCCTCTCCCCAATTGTGGGAGTAGTTGTCCGGGCTGTGCTCGTAGTGTCCACTCCTCGTAGGGTCCCAGTAGTTGTTGTACATTCATTCAAAAAATAATAAAAATAAAAATAAACATAAGAAAGAACTACATTAATTACAAGGAATGCATAAAAATATAAAGGATTGAAAAAATTACGTTAAAAGTTTATATATCTTTGATTCATAAAATCTAGGCAAATGTTTCAGAATTTCACAAGTTACATTAATGTGCCACAAGTTCACGTGTCAATATAAGTATACCTTGTAATAATAATTTATATAAATATTTTTTGGAATAATATTATTATATATATACAGTCTTTCTATTATCAGTTCAAATTGACAAAAGTTATATCAGTTCCTTGTATGTGGGCCACTGGATTTAAATACTTTGACTGACAAGTGCATACAGCCAAGTCAAAGTATTTAAATCCAGTGGCCCACATGTAAGGAACTGATATAACTTTTGTCAGTTCGAACTGATAATAGAATTTCTATATATATATATATATATATATATATATATTTTTGTTGATAAAATTGAACTGACTTAAGAGGAAAAAATATCACAAGCGATCATATGCTGAAAAACCCCTAAACAGTATTTATATAACTCAAAATTATTTAAAATATAATTTAGTATAGGAATATTACTCAAATCTACGATCTCGTTGATGTGAATATAATGGGTATATCACTAAACCAACATCGTATTTTCATTTTATTTTTTGTTATAAGAGAACTGTTATGAAACTTTATTTAGAATTATTATTATTATTATTATTATTATTATTAATTAAAAAAAAACAGCATCTTGAAGAAAGCTAGCAACCCCACTTAAAAATAAAGTGAAACAAACAAAAACCAACCTGACAAAAAGAACGATGTTGGGGTGGTGATAAAATACTGACCCACCAATTGAAGTGTAGCATATGGTCTTTTTTCTTTTACTTTTTACATTTATCTTCTTTATTTCCTTGCATTCTTCACAAATTGGGCAACGTGCTACAGTTCAATCAATAGGTCAGTATTTTGAGTGTTGACCAGTCAGCACCCAAGCATTATCCTGACAAAAAAGAAACCTAAGGTCTAAAGAAGAGAATGGGTTTTTAACCTAGAAAAAGCATGTATATATCATATATGTAGTCCTTTCTTTTAGGGAAATAGCCTGTGGTTTGTCATATTAGACACTTTACCCCCTCTAGTTTCAGTAATGGAGATTTACTCCCCCCCTGAAAACCAAAATATTAGACATTTTGCCCACTAACCATTAGGTAGTCCGTTAGTCAACAACTTTGACAGTCAAAAAATCAATTAAATGACCTTATTACCTTTAAACACATTAGTTATACCTCTTAATGACACCACTAATTGTTTTTAAAGAAAAAAATTAAAAATTAAAAAACTTAAAACTAATAAAAGTATTTTTAAAAAAACATAATTGAAAATAAAAAAATTATAAAAATTAATTAAACTTTAAAAAAATTCAATATTTCAAAAAAAATATTAATGTTTCTTACATTATTTTTACATGAATTAAAAATTTGAATTATTTTTACATTTCATTCTTTATATTAAAGTTTTTAAAATAAATTTTTCAGTATTTCAAAAAAAATAATAATGTTTTTTTTACATTAATTAAAAAATGTAATTATTTTTACATTTCATTCTCTATATTAATGTTTTTTAAATGAAATTTTTATTTTACATTTCATTCTTTATATTAATGTTTTTCAAATAAATTTTTTATTTGTACATTTAATTCTTTATATTTATTTTTGTTTAAATAATTTTTTTTTATTAAAGTTTAATTAAATTTAATAATTTTTTATTTTCAATTATGTTTTTTTTAAATACTTTTATTAGTTTCAAAAAAAAAAATTCTGATTTTTTTCTTTAAAAACAATTAGTGGTGTCATTATAGGGCATAACTAATGTGTTCAAGGGTAATAAGGTCATTTAGTTGATTTTTTGACTGTCAAAGTTGTTGACTAACGGACTTCCTAACGGTTAGAGGGTAAAATGTCTAATATTTTTGTTTTTAGGGGGGAAAATGGCCATTACTGAAACTAGAGGGGGAAAATGTCTAATATTTTAGTTTTCAGAGGGGTAAATGGTCATTACTGAAACTAGAGGGGGTAAAGTGTCTAATATGGCAAACTATAGGGGAGAAAATGATTATATCCCTTTCTTTTATAAGGGATTGAGGTTGAGGGTCCCTTTCTCGAAACTACAAAGCATATTCTTTGTTTATTAAAACAAAAAATTAACAACGAAATTTCCATTCACCTAACCATTTTCATATTAATTAAATAATGCTGTCTACAGAGTATAGACATAGAGTTAGACCTGGCACGGTTCCGGTTGGAACCGTCGGAACCGGCCGGAACCGGAACCGGAAAAACCGGAACCGGAACCGGAAAAACCGGAATCGGAACCGGAACCGGAACCGGAACCGGTTTTCCGGTTCCGGTTCTTGAACCGGAACCTGAACCGGCGGAGACCGGTTCCGGTTCCGGTTCAAGAGTTTGGTCGAACCGGCGGTTCGAACCGGATTGGAACCGGCGGTTCCGGTTCCGGTTCGAACCGCCGGTTCGCACAATAATTTTTTTTTATTTATTTTTTTTCTATAAATACCACCCCCTTTCATTTTTCCTCACACCAATTTCTTCTGAATTCTCTAATTCTAATTTCTCTCCAATGAGAGAATAGAAAAAATTTACCTTAAAAAAAAAAATTTGCGGTAAAAAATTTGCGGTAAAATTGTTTTATATATGCCTTAAACTTTGAAAGTCCATAACTTTGTGCTCGGATGTCCGAATCAGGTAATATTTTTTTTGAAATCACATAGAACGATGCAAGGAATGCGATGGGAGCAAGTCCAGAAGGCTTATGGCCACTTTTCGAGCCCTAAAAACCCCTTTTTCATCAAAAAAAAGTGTTTTTAAGTGTTGTGTCTATTTCGAACCTCGTTTAAACCTAGTAAGAAACCTTTTCCACCCGATCCCACACCACATCTGTGCCCGTCTTGGTCCGGAGAATTACTTTAACATCAGGCCTTGTGTAAATGGACACGTTTTTAAACAATCCTTTATACTACTTATAGTTTTTGTTTGAAATATTATACAAGTATTGAATGTGGCTTTAGTGGCTAGTTTAGTTTGTGTTTTTCTTTTGCAACCATGGTTCAAGCATCCATAAGAACCCATAAATTGTCATTTGTAATTTTATTTTATAATTTAATTTAATTTTGTAATTTGTCATTTATATATTTTATTTTATTAGAGAAGTTTTTTTTTTTTTTTTTTTTTTTTGTAAAAACAAAAAAAAAATGAAAAAAAAAAAAAAAGGTTCAAAACCGCCGGTTCCAATGGAACCGGAACCGGCATATATCGGTTCCGGTTCCATCAAACCGCGGAACAGAAACCGCCGGTTCCGAACCGGAACCGGAACCGGACCGGAACCGTGTCACCACTACATAGAGTGTGCATACATCTTATTCTATTATTTATCTTGGTTGAATAAAACATAAGAAAGAACTACATTAATTACAAGGAATGAATAAAAATATTAGGGGTGTGCAGGATCCAATCCAATCCAATACGATCCATTGGATTGGATCAGATCCAAAGAGGTGGTTGGATCGGATTGGATCCTAAATACTAAAATCCATTGGATTAGATCGGATTGGATTTTGGATTTCTATTTGAAAATTAGCCAAATCCGTCGAATCGGTCGAATCCACCGATCCGCCTAAAATATTAGGCCTTATTTTCATATTGGGCAATTTATTTTATTAATTACTTTCTAATGTAAAGACCTAACCCAAATACAATTTCTAATGTTACTAATTTGAGTTTTCTTTCTCAATTTCTCTACAGCCAACAATCCACTATCTACTTTTCTTTTATTCTTCTTCATCAACATCACGGCTTATTAAGTTTACATTTAGAGTTGATGTATAATATTTATAAACTTTTTGAATTATATAAAGTTTACAAGTTATGTTTTTTTTTTTTTAATGTTAATTTTATTTGAATTAATTAGTAATGTTTGAATAATTAATTTGATTTTATTTATTTCAGATTATAACTTTTATATATTAAGAACGACTTTATATTAATTCGATCCATCAGATCATATCAGATCGGATTGAAGTATTTTACAATCGGATTGGATCAAATAGTAATTGGATTGGATCGGATTGAATCCCGCTATAAAATTGGATTGGATCAGATTGTAATTTCTTCAATCCAGATCGGATCTTGGATCATGGCAATTCCATTGGATCCGATCCGCCGCACACCCCTAAAAAATATAAAGGATTGGAAAAATTATCTTTGATTCATAAAATCTAGGCAAATGTTTCAGAATTTCACAAGTTGCATTAATGTGCCACAAGTTCACGTGTCATTATAAGTATACCTTATTTTTTATAAAAGTGAACTAATCTAAGGGAAAAAATATTACAAACGATCATATGCTAAAAAATCCCTCGACAGTATCCATATAACTCGAAATGTTTAAAATATAATTTAGTATAGGAATATGACTCGAATCTACAAGCTCATTAATGTGAATATAATGGGTATACCACTAAAACAACATCATATTTTCATTTTATTTTTTGTTATAAGAGAATTGTTATGAGTTGATTTGTCTGTATTTCTATCAAATAAAATAAATAAAAAATAAAAAGGGAAAGTATCATTTCCCCCCCTCCCCCTGACTTTTGCCCTATTGTTAAGACGAGGACATGGTTTAGTCATATTGACCGTTTTCCCCCTAAAATAAAAGAAACGTTAAAAACGCCCCTTCTATTACTTTTTCCATCTATTAAATGTATTATTTGCCCCTTTGACCGTTAAATGGGAAGGAAATGACCGTTTTATCCTTGAAAGCTACTTTGATGAATTAATGAACTAAAAAAAAAACTAAAAACTAAAAAATAAAATAAAAAACACAATTAAAAAAACTTGGATCTCCACCGTCCATCTTTGAGATGGACAGTAGAGATATCTCTTTTATATTTTTTATTTAAATTTAATAATAATAATAATAATAATAATAATAATAATAATAATAATAATCTTTACTTCAATATATATATATATATTTATTTATTTATTACCTCACAAAAAAAAGATTTATTAAAAAAAGAAATTAATGAATAAAAAAATATTAAAAAATTACAATTTCATCAATATTCATCCCATTCCAGAATAAAAAACACACCAAATCATTCATAATCAAACCCTTCCAAATCATTCATAATCATTGAAAGTTCTTAAATAATGCTCGGTGTGTTTATCAATAAAGCTGGGGGGGGGGGGGGGGGGGGGGGGGGGGGGGGGGGGGGGGGGGGTGTGTGTGAATAGATTTTATCTAATTATTACCCAATTTTCGCGTGCATGTCAATTTTACGAAAATACCCCTAGCAAGTCAACAATACATACAAGTGTAATAAGATGCGGAAATAATAAATGACACTTGATGTTTACGTGGAAACCCTCAACAGGGAAAAACCACGGCCTGGTAATTGCGCCACACTCGAACCTCGAAATCCACTATATGAAAAGACGGTTACACCCTCAAGTGATTCTCGGACCCTCACCCTAGATAACCTCAGGCTATGGACACTACCACTAGCCACTCTTGGTTCAATCCCTAGTGATATCCCTTGATACACTACTCTTGGCGTGAGCACCCTCTAATCTACCACGCGGGCCTTTTATAGAGGCTCTAGTCCAATTTGCTTGATCCTCGAAGTCACTACTTGTAATGATGTTTACAGCCTAATCCCGGTCTGTAACCCACCACTACTACCCAGCGGGCCTGTAATAGCAACCCTAGACCAAGACTTCAATCTCTCAAAAGAGATACACAACCCTATGTGAATATGTATGAATATTCAATTAATGTAATAAGAGCTAGGGTACTCTAAATGCTTACCTAGGATTATAAGATGACAATATAATCAATCCTAGATATCACATGTAACTATATGTCATGGCATATAACTTTAGCTAAGTAAATGATAACCAATCCTAGATACAAAGCTATCATATAAAACCCACAAACATTCAAAGGATTAACTAGTTGATTAAAAAACAATCTATCAACCTAGTTATCAATACATCACACAAGAATGTTCATGGCATAGCATTTAGGCAATAATGACCTAATCAAATAAGCTATGAAAAATAATCTCAATCAACAAATGAGATCAATTAGCTAGATGGCATATGAACATTAAAGCCTAGCTATCAAATAATAACCCAATCAACACATAATCTCAATCTTATATGTAGAAATTAATCTAAACACATATAAGTAAAATATGAGATAAAATTGATAAGTAGAAACACTAATTATGTAAGATAAAAGTGTTCAACAAATCATACCATGTGTGTTGAAGAAGACCCATGCATTAGCATATACTAGATGAACCTAGATGATGCCTAGATGATGATTTGTGCATGTGGGAATGGGTTTAGAGAATTAAAGATGTGATCTTTAAGCTTTTTCTCTCAAGTCTCTCTAATTATCTCTCTAGGGTTCTTGGGATGCAAGACTTGTATTCTAAACCAGAGATAAGGATGTATTTATAGAGACCAAAAACAGGGCAGGTGAAAATACAATTTTGCCCTTGAAACGCACCGATCGGCGGTTTCAATCGGCGGCCAGGCCGCCGAGTTGAACCGCCGAATGGCTCCCGAGCGGAACAGGGGAACTTCGGCGACTTCGTTCGGCGGTTTCTAAACCGCCGATCCCAACCGCCGTTTTGCACCCGAGAGATATATTTCAATCAGGTCTCATTCAGCGGTTTCGAACGGCGGCCAGGCCGCCGAACGTAACCGCCGTTTCACCAAAAATGGTGAAACCAAGGAGAAGCCAAAGGCATCTCCACCGGCGATCATCGCGCAAAACAAAGCACATCAACGTGCACGCGCGGACGTTTCCGAACATCCTTCGGGAAACGAATTACACCACACTAAAAGCTAACAAACATGAAGTGCAAGTGTGGGTATTGAATGCATCCTAATGCCTATCATGTCATGGCATTTCATAAAACAAGATGCAATCAATTTAATGCAAGAAGAGACATTGAATAAACAATAAAGCACAATGCACACAAAATATAAACACAACATTCAAGAATAAGAGTTATGCATGTTGTGTGTGTGTGCAACTATATCTCTTCAAGCCAAAGTAAGCACAAGATATACCTTTGGTGCTTGTCCTCTTGAGGTCTTGGAAAGGGTCTTTGATCTTCAACCTTAATCACCTAGACTACCCTTACAACCAAACCCCAACATGTGGTTTGACCACGAAATAAGCCAATCTATTAATGGGAATCCTTACAATCATCATCTTCCAAATCAGATTAAACACTCCACCATTCATAATCATCATCTTCCAAATCATTCCCAACACCCAAACCCTAACCTAATCAACAACAACTCACACCAAACCCTAGCCACCACCCTAACTCACCAAAATCGAGATTTGATTTGAATAATCCACCATTCAATTTTTCTTCCTGCAATATATCAAAACCAACAACATTCCACAATTTCAAACACCAAACCCTAACCACCACCGCCAACACCACCCCTAAGACCTAGCCAAGGCGATCGAAGCCAACCAAACCATCTCTTCCCGCTGTCGATCTCCTCTTCTCTTTCTCTCTTGGCGGTGGCGGTTGGCGATGATGGGGAAGATCGATTTGGTGGTGGGTCGATCTCTTCTACCGTCGATCTCTTCTTTGTTTTCTCTCTTAGTGGTGGCCGACGATGGGGAAGATCGATCAATGGTTTCTAGGTCGATGTTGATGGTTCTGGGTTGGGTTTGGATCAATCGATGGTGGGTTTGGATCGATCGATGGTGGGTTGGGTTTGGATCGATCGATGTTGGTGGTTCTAGGTTGAAGAGATCAAATTGAATATCTGTTACTCTGTTTTGCATTAACATTGAAGAGATCAAAAACTTTTGAATTTGGGATTTGTTTCTTGGCTTAATGATGGATTCAGTGAGATAGGCCTAGCTGTGATGGTAATGATGGTGATGAAGGTCTGGTTACAGTTTGGTGGTGCGTTGATGGTTATTTTTTGGGTTTGGAGTTTCTTTAATTTTTAGGTTGAAGAGATTTGGGAATGATTTTCTGGGTTTGGAATGATTTTGGGAATGATTTAATTTTTTATATTTTTTTATTCATTAATTTCTTTTTTTAATAATTTTTTTAAGGTAATATATATATATATTTAAGTAAAGATTTATTATTATTATTATTATTATTATTATTATTAAATAAAAATATAAAAGAGATATCTCCACCGTCCATCTCAAAGAAAGACGGTGGAGATCCATCTTTTTTTTTAATTGTTTTTTATTTTAATTGTGTTCATAATTTTAGATGGTCAATGACATTAATGCCCTTCTCATTTAATGGTCAAAGGGGCAAATAATACATTTAATGGATGGAAAAGGTAACAGAAGGGGCGTTTTTAACGTTTCTTTGATTTTAGGGGGAAACACGGTCAATGACCAAACTCTGTCATCATCTTAACAATAGGGTAAAAGTCAAGGGAAAATGATACTTTCCCTAAAAAAATAAATCAAAAACTAGAAAAAAAGGTGATGAAGTAGAGAAAAAAGGAATATATTAAAAATAAATAATAATAATAATAAAAAAACCACTTGCTTTTTATAAAAGAGAATATTCTCATGAATGTGCTTCAATTATCTTAGTAAATTAGTAATGAACAGAGAAGGTAAAAGTTATATTTTTTTAATTAATTGTTTAATGTGAATTAATTTCTCATTTCTTTATATAATAAGAAATTGTCAAGTGACTCGATTTGTAGTTGCCAGGCTTGACCACAAGATATTTTCATTTGCTAAAGTTAAAATTGAACCAACAATGCTGATTCATCGTTCAAAAATGAATGTCAAAAAGTTTTGGTGATTCTCAGCTGTACAACATTGAAGAATAAACAGACAAAAACCTTTATTACTACAATAATCAAATCATAATTATTATTATTAGACTGAGACTGGGTAGACAATTGACCTTGGTGTCTGTTCATTAGTCTTCACACTTGGATTTGATAATATCCAAGAAATTAAACAATACTATTCCACGTAAAAAAAAAAATTTATAAAAGCTTAAACGTACAAAAATATTGGAATGTATATATAAAATGTTGAATTGTGGATGAGCATCCCAAGTTGGAAGATAAAACAAATGCAAATTGATGGTGTGAACATAGTGGTGTGTGTCCGCCATAGTTCCCTTATTTCCATTTATGAATTATCCAAATTCATTAGATATCAATCTCACCAAAGTCTTTAACTCCTTCCCCAAGTCAATTTCCTTAATTAATTATTCATGAGATAAGATAGTGAGGTGACAGAAACTTCCATCTATTATCCTGGATCGGTAGGTCGGTATATACAATCAAATCATGTCATGAAATATATAAACAAATGTGATTATAATATTACAATTCGATAGTAAATGACGTTTATTCGGTCCATATAGTCTCTAATTTGGGTTGCCGCATATGGATATATATATATATATATATACATATAGAAATTCTATTATCAGTTCGAACTGACAAAAGTTATATCAGTTCCTTGCATGTGGGCCACTGGATTTAAATACTTTGACTTAACTGTATGCACTTGTCAGTCAAAATATTTAAATCCAGTAGTCCACATACAAGGAACTGATATATATATATATATATATATAAAAAGAAAAAAAAAAAAAGGCATTGAATGCACCAAAAGGACAAGAGAGAGAAAAAAAAAAAATTAAAAAAAATTAAAAAAAAAAAAAAAAAAAAATGGTTATGTGCCTATAAGAATCCTTTACACATGCTTTGTAGAAGACCACAAAACAAAACACAAGAAACTAAGCCCAAACCACAATGGCTAGTTCATATTCAGCTGTTGGTTTTATTGTTTCTCTGGTTGTGATATCTTCATGTCTTTTGATAGTGTCGGAGGCAAAGACCTCTGTTGATGCACCTATTGTGAATGGTCTGTCATGGACTTTCTACAAGAAGAGCTGTCCTAAAGCCGAATCCATCATCAGAACTCAGCTCAAGAAGGTCTTCAAGAAAGATATCGGCCAAGCTGCTGGCTTGCTTCGTCTCCATTTCCACGACTGCTTTGTCCAGGTAATTAATTAATACTACCTACTTTATTTATTAATTCTACTGTTGCTTTGTCAATTAATCCAACATCGCCAGTTAGATATAGACTACTGTTGCTTAATTAGTTTTCAGGCTGACTTTAGCATCTTTAAAAGGTTGTTTCAACTCATGAGATTCTTGATATTATATGATAATTTTTTTTTTTTTTTGGTTATCTATTTGAGATCTCTTATCCTTTACTAACCTTGTTTATATTTTAGTTGAATTTTTTTAAAAGAACTAATATATTAAAAAATGTATTTTATAAATTAACTAAGAGATTTTATTGACTAAAAATAGATAGAAAATATTTAAATCTAAATAATTTATAGAATTAAATGTGGTAATTGTTAGTCCGTACATGATATATATTTATAGAGAAACACTTTATACAACCGGGTCGTGGCCTTGTAGTGCAAAAAAGAAATAAAAAACACATGCGTCCCATGTATTTATTACACGGATCCCACATGTTTTTTCATTTTTTTACATTACGGGGCCGTGGCTGTGCCATGACACCGATTGTATGTAACAGCCCTCATATTTATATGGGTTGTCAAATGTAATTTAATAAGTTGGTGTTATATGAATTAATTATGCAATGCAGGGGTGTGATGGATCAGTGTTGCTGGATGGATCAGCGAGTGGGCCAAGTGAGCAGGAGGCAATTCCAAATTTGACCCTGAGGAAGGAAGCTTTTGAGATCATCGACGACCTCAGGGAGCGTGTCCACAAGGCATGTGGTAGAGTCGTCTCTTGCTCTGACATCGTCGCTATCGCCGCTCGTGACTCTGTTACTTTGGTATATTATTTAATTCACCACTTTATTATATTTTTATATTATAATAATTTACATGTTTCATGGTTCATATTCTTCTTTCAAAAAAAATTAAATAATATAAAATATATTGTTATTTTTCTTTTTTTTTGCCTGCTTTTTGTTCACCTATAATCTACTCCATTTTTTACTTTTTTACCTTTTTACTTTTTCTTACTGACTTTTCTAAAGGATGATAGATCAAGTCACATTATTTAATTGAAATTTTGAATAGAAATTAGTTAAAATGTTTTGGAGCGTCGTAGAATTGTGTGGATTCTTCCACCGTATATAGTCATGGGCAAGTGACAACAAACGGTGACATATGTCATGTGTTGTTATTCTTTGATTGGTTTGATTTTCTATAAATAGGTTTGTTTTAGTTAGTGTAATCTGAAATTTAAACAGTGAAATTAATATTTATATACACTCATATCGATAATGTGTTGTAATAAAATTTAAAGAAACAATGAATGATAAAAGAAAGAATAATAGAGAAGAGTATTTACTGCTTTTATATTAACTTCACTGTAAAAGTTTCGGATTATACTAACTAAAAAACAAACATAAACAAATCTATTTATTTTTAGAAAAATCAAACCAATCAAAGAATGGCTTCACATGTCACCATTTGTTGCCTCATGATCATAACTATGAAAGGTGGAAGAATACACACAATTATACAACAAGGAGGTATTTCATTTGTAGAAATTATTTATAGGTATTTTACAAATAAGGAGTTCAGGAATTTAGCTACTATGTATACCCTTTATGTATTGTTTCAAGTTAATAGCTAGTTATTGAATTTCAATCCAATGTTCAACAAAAATTAAGAGTTTAAAAATTATAAAATAAAAGAAAATACCTCGTCTCTTGTAATTACGTTGCAAGTTGCAACCGTACAAGTCTTCCATAGAAGCTACATTCAAAGATTTATAAAGAAATTCGTTTAAAATAAAATATATATATAAAAAAAAATTAATTTCCTTTTTTTGTTTGATTGCAGTCCGGTGGTCCTGACTACGAATTGCCATTGGGACGACGCGACGGTCTAACCTTCGCGACTGCACAAGCAACTTTGGACAACCTGGTGCCACCGTTCGCCGACACCACCTTCATCCTGAACAGGCTAGCCTCCAAGAACCTTGACAAGACCGACGCCGTAGCACTCTCCGGCGGTCACACCATCGGAATCAGTCACTGCTCTTCATTCACCGACCGTCTCTACCCGACCCAGGACCCCACCATGGACAAGACCTTCGCTAACAACCTAAAGAAGACCTGCCCGGCCGTCGACACCCCAAACACGGTGTTCCAAGACATCCGTACACCCAACTTGTTCGACAACAAGTACTACGTGGACCTCATGAACCGCCAGGGACTCTTCACTTCCGACCAGGACCTGTACACCGACAAGAGGACCAGAGACATTGTCAAAAGCTTTGCCGTCGACGAGAAGCTCTTCTTCGACCAGTTTGCTCTCTCCATGATCAAGATGGGCCAAATGAATGTGTTGACCGGTACACTGGGAGAGGTTAGGGCCAACTGTTCCGTCAGGAACCCTGATAACAAGAGCTACTTGGCTTCGGTGGTTGATGAGGAAGTCACAGAGGAGGGTTCGTCTGCTGAGTTTTGAATGTGATCATCACTGAAACTTTAATAATCATACGAGAGACTAGGCAGAGAGGTCATGTTATTTGGTGTCTCTACTGGAACTGGTTGTTTAATGTTTAGTGGGTGAAACTTCTTTGACTAAGTACTACTTGTTGACTTTTGTTTTTGTTTTTGTTTTTTTTTTTTTTTTGTTTCGGTGAAAGAAATGTTGTGTTTTAGTCGACTTTGGTTGTGTAGTGTTGAAGATGTTAATAAACGGATAGTTTTGTTATGGTGGAATAAAATAAGTAGGTTCTCTTTGACAAACTTATTATTCATTTTAAATATCAATTCGGGCTAATTGTGTTATTTCATTTGTTAAAGACTTAAAGTGCATTTATGCATACCAATTATCTCTCTACAAACATCAAAAACTCATCAGCTAGCTATGTGGCGTAAAGAAATGACCTCTCAAATTCGAAAAGACTCCAAGAGTTCAAAACTGATATTTTCAAAGATTCTTATAGTTTATAGAAACTTTTAACGCACGGATAAATAAAATACCGTTGAATCTTCCAGAAAATATGAAAATCTTGACTCAACAGAATCAGAATCCTACTCAGTTCTTACAATCTATATTATCCGAGTCCATTAACCCTTAATGTGGCCTACCATTAAGCTACTCATTCACATTAATGAGATTCTTAAATTTGTAACAGTTAAAAAGAAAAAAATTCATTCTCTAGTAAGTGATCCCTTATGTTCGTGAGGGCCTAAATAAAATTCAATGAATTTTAATGACATTCCTTTTTTCATGCATGATAAGAACAATAAATTATAGGGCAAATTGTAGTAACTTACTTTACGTGCAATTATTGTATTGGCTTGATTCAGTGATTAAAACTCAATTTGATACCACTATCCACGGCCCAATGTGGCAATGTGAATATATGATTAAGTGGTAAGAGTGTTTATTCAGTTTGATAATATTCCAGGTTCGAGTCACTATCATTGTAAGTGATATATATATAATACTTTTTGATTGTAATTTTTAGTCGCTTAAAATGGTTTATTTCTCAGTTATATTATACTCAATTAACATGATAAGCTTCAACAATTCTTTAAAAGATTGAAGTGTATAAGTTCGTTAAGACGAGAACATAAGAAAACACATACGCATTAGAAAATTACAGATCTTGAATTGAATGTTTTACATGGTTCAAATGTTTATGAGTGCATTAGAAAATGTTATTTTCATTTGAGCATCTTTTTATACATTTTGGTTTACATTCTTAGAGACTTTGAGTTTATTAAAAACCGATATTTTATTGTTTAAGTGACAATAACTTTTTCTACAAAACTCCAAATCTGTTTTAAAATAAAAAGAAGAATAGAGGAAGAACATACTAAGAACAATTGAATAAGTGAATAACATGAGAAAAACAATTAAAGAAGAGATATCAGTTAATGAAGAGTAATCAGCTATGAGAGAAAACGAGAGAGAGAGAGCTTTTTTCTTTGTATTGATATCAGCTGAAGCAAACTTACAATGAGATGAGAACATATATATATATATAGGCATATGAGCATCACTTGCCAGATGATTGCGTCACTTACTTGCACAAGAAGCAAAATAATATCTAATGTTCTACTGTTTTTTCAATTAGAGAGGCGATGGTAATGGATAGAAGTGAGGAGGGGAAATCTTATGTGTATTACATAAGTGGTAAAAATCACATATATTATAACACTTCCCCTTGAATTTATACCACTTGTATTTTAATTTGTTAAGGAAAACCCAGTGGGACAAAACCTTAATAAAATACATATAATGATATTCTGGATCTTGTGGGGTTGGACGTTCTCAAAACTATCTCGTTAAAAACCTTGTCAGGAAAACCCAGTGGGATAAAACATAATCGAAGGGAAAAAAGTATAGTGTACATATGTCCAGAATTTATTGTTTTCTTCAAAACATTTCTCACATTTATACTTTGCTAGGGTGTTGTATGTATATATTCGACAATAAGACACGTCATTAAAGAAATCAGAAAATACGGAGATAAACGTTGCCACGTCACCCTTGACCAAGTCAAAGGTAGGAAACATTGACCATTCGGCACACCAGCCCGCCACGTCACGCAGAACGATACTGATAGAAGATGTACTCGCCAGAGCGACAAGATACTCGCCAGACAAAACCAACCAAAGGAATCATGCTCGCCGGATAAACCTACTCAGCTGGATATGATGCAGATGGCCTTATCTTTAGCATACCTTTTGCACCAAGGATTTACCTAGGCACAAGGTCAAAAAAGGTAAGATACTCCTAGAAGGAAACGAGTCCTAACGGATCCATCACACCAGATTCCTAATACAAATCAAAGATGGATTCCACCACTAACAAGACGGAGGGAAAACCCTAGTCAGCCCAATATAAATAGAACCTGACATCCAGCGGAGAGGGGGTTGGAAAAATAAAAGAGAGAGGAGAGCAATTGTATGAGAGATCTGAGTGTGTAACCTTTTAACGATCCATAGTATTATTTCTCTGCCCTAAGGGGCGTAGTGGTTTTTTCCCATTCAAGGGTTTTCCACGTAAAACTCGTTGTCTTACATGCGTTGGTTTACATCCTCTTTTTTATTAAACTTGATATTGTTGTCGGACGCGTGGCAATCCATTTTTCATCGTCAACAATTGGTGCTAGAAGGAGGGGGCTTTGAACAACAACTTCGAGGAACCCTTACGAACAGTCTAGAAACATGAGCAACGTCAGCGGCAAAGATGGAAACTCCAGCGGCGTCCAAATCCCTAAAGCGATTGAAGTAGTAGAAGATGGGGCTTTAGTAACTAGGGAACAATCTGTAGCAACACCGGAGACAAGAATGGCAGATCCAGTGGCTCTTCATCACTTCCAAATCGCTTTGATGAACTTAGTTAGCGAAGCCCAGAAGATAGGACTCTCGCTTCCTGTAGGCCTGGGGATTTCATCTCCTTATGACTTAACAAGTACACCTGGGGTCACCCGCAGGGAAGGCTGCGATCAGAAGTACACATCGTAATCCCTGATGCCCAAACAAAGCCGTCAGCAGATGAAATACCCCAAGATCAACCCGAGGTTCTAGAAGGAAGAAAACAGAGGAAAGGGAAATGATTACTGGATGATGAATCTCTAGAGAGGTGAGGTCGCGGGCGAATGCATGGGATAGCTCCTGACAGTATGCACTAAAGGAGCTGGCGAAGGAACCGTTCCATCTCATCTGAAGACAAAAGCCCTCAACCAAGAAAGGGATTATGATCGAAAAGGGTGAGACGAAGGAGATCTGAGAGCATAGATGATCAGAGATCCGGAGGAAGCATGGATAGTAGGGAAGATGGTTACCGGAGGATGACTATCAAAAGCCGGCTTGATCCAGAAGGGAAACCAACTGGGCAACAGAGCGTTACCCTCCAAGAACTTTCAAAAAGGGTCTCAGCAATGGCCCAGAAGTATGGGCATAATATTTCGTAAGATGATAAGTCAGATAATCCATTCAGTGATCAAATCGCCCGCACCATATTCCCAGAGAGATTCAGGATGCCAACAATCGAGCAATACAAAGAAAATAGAGATCCTAAAGAGCACGCCCAACGATTCCACAATGTCATGACACAATACGCATCCAATGACAGGCTCCTATGTTTGACATTCCCACAAACCTTCGGCGATCTCGCTTTCAGATGGTTCGGGCAGCTACCACCCAGAAGCATCAACAATTTTTCAAGCCT
Source organism: Acer yangbiense (assembly GCA_008009225.1). Taxonomy (NCBI): domain Eukaryota; kingdom Viridiplantae; phylum Streptophyta; class Magnoliopsida; order Sapindales; family Sapindaceae; genus Acer; species Acer yangbiense. The sequence goes on along the minus strand of CM017770.1, from coordinate 19,893,738 downwards.
CAGCAAAGCATTTGTGAGACAATTCATGGGAAGTGTGCAGAGAAGAAAGTCACTTGCCCACTTACCAAACCTGAAGCAAGAAAGCAATGAATCACTCAAGAAATACTTGACAAGGTTCGGGAAAGAGGTCGCTTAACAGCAACGTAGCTGTTATAGCCGTTTTCACCAATGGATTGCAAAGTGGTAGACTGTCCTTCGACTTACGAAGAGATTGACCAAAAACTTATGAAGAGATGATGGACATAGCTAGCGACTATGTCTTTACAAAAGAAGAAGAAGTAGCGCAAGGGGGTAGCTACGTACACGGTCTCAAGCCCGACACGAAGCCCGAATTCAGGAGTGACAAGACAAAGGTGCATCCTCGAGATCGTCAAAGAGATGAAAAAAGTCAAAGAAGTCAACCCGGAGAAAGTAGAGGGAATAACTGAACTAGTAAGTTCCGGGGAAAGTATAGTAACTACACACCTCTGTCCGGCGAGCAAGAAAACATACTTTCTGTAGTGGAGGATAAAGGGCTCGCCAAATACCCACGATAGCAATCAGCGAATGCTAGGAGAGACACCACGAAGTACTGCCGTTTTCACAAAGATCATGGGCACGACACTTCTAAATGTTTCCAGTTGCATGACCATATTGAAAGCTGAAAGTTCTCAAAATACTCGAGGCGTGTTCAATATAAAGCTAGAGGGGGGGGTGAATAGATTTTAACAAATATTACCCAATTTTCGCATGCAAGTCAATTTTACGAAAATGCCCCTACTAGTCAAAAATACATACAAGTGTAATATAGTGCGGAATTTAAATAACACTTGATGTATACGTGGAAACCCAACCACTGGGAAAAACCACGGGCTGTATAGTGCGCCACACTCGGAACTCGAAATCACTAATTGAAATGAAGTTTACAACCTATGTAGACCTCGTCTAACATTCCGGTCTGTAACCCCTCACTTCTACCCAGCGGGCCTTTATTAGCAACCCTATTCCAATTTGCTTGAAGCCTAAGCACTCTTAGCCTCAAGACTTACTTCTCTATGAAGAGAAACAACCTATGTGAATATATATATGAATATTCAAATAACAAACAAGGCTAGGTAACCTTAGATGCTTATCTAGGATGATGATATAATCAATTTAATCAACCCTAGATATCAATTGCTAAATGACATGTCAAATAGCTTAGCTAATCAAGATTAATTAAAAACCTAATTAGCTATCACAAACAACACTCAATTAATTTTCATCACAAATAATCTCTAACTTGTATCTAGCATATAATCAAAAGCATACAAGTAATTAAAGAGATGTATTAATATGAAAAACACTAAAGTAATATGAAATTAGTGAAGAACATACCAAATAAGATGTGATGATTCAAAACCATGCATGGATCAATTCTATGAAGGCATAGAAGATCAAATATGAAATTTGATGCAAAAGGGGTTTGATTTGAGTGTTTAAAGATAGGTTCTTGATATGATTTTTTCTCAAAAATCTCTCTTGAAAGATTAGGGTTCTAATTGCTCAAGAAGCTTATTCAGAGATTGAGAAAACAAGATATTTATAGACATCAAGAATTGGGCATGTGAAAAGACACTTTTGCCCCTGAAACGCACCGTTCGGCGGTTTCAATCGGCGGCCAGGCCGCCGATGACGACCGCCGAATTGAGCTCGTGAAGAATAGAGCATTAACGGCGGTTTCATTCGGCGGTTACGTGACCGCCGATCCAACCGCCGAATCAAACCCGAGAGATTAAAATCGATCAGGTATGAACGGCGGTTTCGAACGGCGGTCGTGACCGCCGATCTGGACCGCATAATTGCTTCAGACCAATCTGGACTGCAACGGCGGTTTCATTCGGCGGCCAGGCCGCCGATCATAACCGCCGATCACCAACAATGGTGAAAACCAAGGAGAAGCCAAGGGCATTCTCCATAGGCGGTCTTCGCGCGAAACCAAGCACTAATTAGTGCAAGCGCGGACGTTTCCGAACAATGTCGGGAAACGAATTATAAGGCACATATACACACAACAAGATATATCAACCAAAGTGCTAGTGTGTAAAGTGACATGTGAAGAGATGCACATAAAAATAAGCAAGTATGCAATCATAGCAAGAATGCTAAGTGTGTGTGTGCTACTAAATCTCTTCAAAGAAAAACAAGCACAAGAGATTATACCTTTGGCGTGCTTGTATCTTGAGGTCATGGAAGGGCCTTTGATCTTCAACACCAAACACTTAGACTACCCTTACATTCAAAACCCCAACATGTGGTTTGACCACGAAATAAGCCAATCAACAAAACGGGAATCCTTACAATCTCCCCCTTTGGCTATTTCGTGACAAAACCACCACTCACATTGATTCCTCACAACAAAAATAAACCTATGGGTCAATGAAGATTTTCTACAATACAAAGAGATATATAAAAATAAAACTTGAAGTCTTCAATCTCTTGTAGAACAATCATTCCCTGAAACAAGGTTTCTATACTTTCCAATTCAAGTAAAAGTGAGATGAATCAAGTGAGGACATAAACAAGCAATTGCATTTCTAAGAAATTAAACACAACACCATGCAATGTATGATGAATGCAATGCTCCCCCTCAAAGGGTTACTCCCCCTCAATGTATATTCTCCCCAATGTGCACCAATTGCTACAACAATTTGCACCTCCCCTTACCACATTCTACTCCCCCTTTTTGTCATGATATAGACAAAGGAGTAGTCCCCAACCGGGTTACTCAAGGCAAAGAGAGATAGTAGCATTCTAGTATATGCATAATTAATATAAGTCACTTTATGCAATCTCAATTAATCCGAGAGAAACGAGGAGATTTATTAGATAAAATGTGTGAAACAAAATGCTTTGCATACAAGACATATTGCATTCAAGTCCAAAAATACCATGGTATTTGGCAAAGCAAATGACAAAGGTTTCTAATAGGAATTCAAACCAATTTCACCATTGTCATGAGAGAAGCAAGGATATAGAAATTTCATTGATTTCAATTTAAGAACAACTATATCCAACTTTATAAGCTAAACATGTCATGAGCAACTTTGCACCCTATTTGATTTTTCCGGGAATGAAACCCGTATGATAGTAGACATGTTCAACCAATAAAGAAAGAGAGACATTTGGATTGTAAAATCCTTGAATGGATACTAGATCCTTTTTCATTTGAGTCTCATTAGCTTTTTCACACAAGTTTTTTGCATTTAATAACGCAATTATCAATTCATGCTTTTTCATTTGAGCATGTACATGAATTTCATGCTTTTCATAAGACATTAGCATGTTATTTAAGAATCATCATGTCATGGAGATAATCATAGGTCATTCAAATCATACTTCCTACATACATCTCCTAGTCCAAAATGCATGTTTGAACATAAATATGACATGGATTGTAAACAAGCAAGGTTCACACTTATTGAATTGAAAACATATATACATATGTGCAACCAAGCTTACTCAAGCAATCAACCAAGAAGCATAAGATTTTTCAAATTTTTGCAAGTGACAAGAATGCAAAAATAGCTCTCTTTGCTTGAGTTCCCCATATGGGGTTAGTATCATCCTTCATTAATGAAGGGCATGAGGTCCTATGGACCTACCAAGTCCATTGGACTTAGTTGAACCTATTTGAGACTTATTAGTCTCGTAGCAAGCGGGTTCATTTTTCCTTATCCACATAGATATAACATTTTTCTTCCTAGTGGACAAAGGTTCAAGAGTACTAGAATTAATAGGATCATGAATATGAATGTTTTCCTTCCTATTAGCATGCATTCTAGCTCTTATCATTTTCTTTTCAATCATGCTTTTGATTCTACATAATTTAATGAAATGAAAGCAATTTGGTCTAATGTGACCATTAATACCACAAAAGTGACATGTAGGGATAAATTTAGAATTCATACCATGTCCTTGTGCATGCATAGGAGCCATCCCATGACTTTGTGATTGTGCGGGTTCAAATCTTCTTTGTTGATGAACCGGTCTAGCTTGCTTCCTTGTTTCATTGATTGGCCTCTTCCCTTGATGAATATGAGTTTGAGGGAAGTTAGGTTGAGGAACTTTTTGAGCTTGAGGTTGTCTCTTAGGAGCTACCTTCACTTGTGCATTTCTTGAACATTGTCCTAGATCAATTTTCTTCCTAGGAGTGTGCACCGGTGAGGCTTCTATCTTGCCCAAACTCTTGACAAAGACGGTCTTGGTTGGAGTAGTGATCTCCTTTGTTTCTTCATACCCAATACCTCTCTTGTCACAAGGGTTCTTTCCACTACCAAGAATGTGGTCAAGTTTCTTGGTGCTTGTAGTCATCCTAGACAATGACTCTATGGCTTCAACAAGCTCTCTCTTCAACCCTTCTTCATTCCTCTTAGACATAGCTAGCTCATCCCTTAGCTTGTCTTCAATCTTCTTGGATGCCTCCACTTGTTTACTTAAGTAGTCATTGTGTGTTGAAAGTTCTAGATTTTCATCCTCTAAAATCTTCAACTTTATATTTTTCTTCTCCAATGAACTTTCACACTTGACTATAAAGTCATTTACATCCATTTTCTCTACACCTTCATTTGTAGAGATAGATGAGGAGTCATCTTCACTTAAGTTATCTCCTCCACTCTCATTCTCACTAATGGAGTCATTTCCCTCATTCAGACCTCCACCTTGATCTCTTGAGTCAATGAGAGTCATATCCCAATGAGTAGCTACATATATCTTCTCTAGAGCTACTTCTTCATCTTTTTCTTCTATGGGATCACTAGTCAAGTCATTCTTACCAACAACTTTATCTTCTACACACGTGGCCCCAAATGCCGTGTAGTTGATGGTAAGCTCATCATCACTTGATGACTTATCTCCCTTTCCGGAGTCATCACTTTCACTCCATGTGGCGGCCATCACTTTTGCCATCTTGTTCTTCAAGTTCCCACAATCCGGTGAGATGTGACCTATACCACCACACTCATAGCATTGGACCCCTTTCTTCTCACTATGCTCTTGCCTAGGCTCAAAATTCTTGAAGGGAGCTTTTTTCTTCAAGTTTTGGCCCTTGGATCCAACGCCCTTGTTCTCGAACTTGACAAACTTCTTGAATCTTCTAAGTAGCAAAGCCATGTCTTGGTCCGAGTCACCTTTTTCCTCCTTCACAACCTTGGACGCATTCAAAGCAATTCCTTTTTGCTTTTTAGGAGGTGAAATACTAGGAGCCTTCCTAGATTCATAGGCGAGGAGTCTTCCAATCACCTCGCTCGGCTTCATATCCTTGTAAGTGCTATTCTCCTCTAAAGCCGTCACTTTTGATTCGAACCTAGCGGGGAGAGACCTCATAATTTTCTGCTTAACTCTCCTATCCGAATAAGGATCACCGAGTTGATGGCTTTGATTCACAATATCCATCAACTTGACTTCAAAGTCATTGAAGCACTCATCCTCCTCCATTTTAAGCAACTCAAATTGCGTTTGAAAGACTTGTAGCTTCGAATCCTTAACCACATCGGTTCCTTCGTGTGCAACCTCTAGGATATCCCATGCCTCCTTGGCTATCCTAGTGTTCTGAATCAGTTTGTACTGATTTTCATCCACTGCACATAGAAGAGCATGCCATGCCTTCCTATTCCATTTTGAAGTCTCAAACTCTTCAGGTGACCATTGGGCCTTTGGCTTGAGTACTTCTTCTCCACCACCCGTGGGAGTCATCATAGGAGGTGCATACCCATCTTCAATTGCCATCCATGCCCTATCATGGATTTGGCACACATATGCCTCCATCTTGCCTTTCCATGAGGCATAATTCACACCGGTGAGGAGAGGAGGCCGTGTGCTTGAAGCACCCTCATGGTTGCCACCGAATCCACTCATTGTCTCAAATGAATGAATGAAATGTATGCAAAATGTATGAATGAGCAAAAATCACACAAATGCACAACACACCTAAAATGAGCTAGGATCACCTAAGTATATCTAGGAACCCGCTCTGATACCAATTGAAAGTTCTCAAAATACTCGAGGCGTGTTCAATATAAAGCTAGAGGGGGGGGTGAATAGATTTTAACAAATATTACCCAATTTTCGCATGCAAGTCAATTTTACGAAAATGCCCCTACTAGTCAAAAATACATACAAGTGTAATATAGTGCGGAATTTAAATAACACTTGATGTATACGTGGAAACCCAACCACTGGGAAAAACCACGGGCTGTATAGTGCGCCACACTCGGAACTCGAAATCACTAATTGAAATGAAGTTTACAACCTATGTAGACCTCGTCTAACATTCCGGTCTGTAACCCCTCACTTCTACCCAGCGGGCCTTTATTAGCAACCCTATTCCAATTTGCTTGAGGCCTAAGCACTCTTAGCCTCAAGACTTACTTCTCTATGAAGAGAAACAACCTATGTGAATATATATATGAATATTCAAATAACAAACAAGGCTAGGTAACCTTAGATGCTTATCTAGGATGATGATATAATCAATTTAATCAACCCTAGATATCAATTGCTAAATGACATGTCAAATAGCTTAGCTAATCAAGATTAATTAAAATCCTAATTAGCTATCACAAACAACACTCAATTAATTTTCATCACAAATAATCTCTAACTTGTATCTAGCATATAATCAAAAGCATACAAGTAATTAAAGAGATGTATTAATATGAAAAACACTAAAGTAATATGAAATTAGTGAAGAACATACCAAATAAGATGTGATGATTCAAAACCATGCATGGATCAATTCTATGAAGGCATAGAAGATCAAATATGAAATTTGATGCAAAAGGGGTTTGATTTGAGTGTTTAAAGATAGGTTCTTGATATGATTTTTTCTCAAAAATCTCTCTTGAAAGATTAGGGTTCTAATTGCTCAAGAAGCTTATTTAGAGATTGAGAAAACAAGATATTTATAGACATCAAGAATTAGGCATGTGAAAAGACACTTTTGCCCCTGAAACGCACCGTTCGGCGGTTTCAATCGGCGGCCAGGCCGCCGATGACGACCGCCGAATTGAGCTCGTGAAGAACAGAGCATTAACGGCGGTTTCATTCGGCGGTTACGTGACCGCCGATCCAACCGCCGAATCAAACCCGAGAGATTAAAATCGATCAGGTATGAACAGCGGTTTCGAACGGCGGTCGTGACCGCCGATCTGGACCGCATAATTGCTTCAGACCAATCTGGACTGCAACGGCGGTTTCATTCGGCGGCCAGGCCGCCGATCATAACCGCCGATCACCAACAATGGTGAAAACCAAGGAGAAGCCAAGGGCATTCTCCATAGGCGGTCTTCGCGCGAAACCAAGCACTAATTAGTGCAAGCGCGGACGTTTCTGAACAATGTCGGGAAACGAATTATAAGGCACATATACACACAACAAGATATATCAACCAAAGTGCTAGTGTGTAAAGTGACATGTGAAGAGATGCACATAAAAATAAGCAAGTATGCAATCATAGCAAGAATGCTAAGTGTGTGTGTGCTACTAAATCTCTTCAAAGAAAAACAAGCACAAGAGATTATACCTTTGGCGTGCTTGTATCTTGAGGTCATGGAAGGGCCTTTGATCTTCAACACCAAACACTTAGACTACCCTTACATTCAAAACCCCAACATGTGGTTTGACCACGAAATAAGCCAATCAACAAAACGGGAATCCTTACAAAAGCCTGATCAGAGATGGACACCTCAAAGACTTCACCTTGAAAGGAGACAAACATGGTAGTCGCCAAGATAGCCACAGGGGAAGCGGACCAGAAAGGAAAAGCCCAAGGAAAAACAGCCCTAGTGCAGCAATAAATACTATTTTTGGAGGACCTCACACGGGTAGGAGCAACAGAGAAAGAATGTCGAAAGTTCAAGAAGTAATGTATGAAAGTAGAGATACAGGGGTAAATTATGTGCAAAGAGACCCCAAGAGAGGGAAAAAAGGACATGACTCGATAGTTTTCACAGCTGAAGACTCAGAAGGAATCGATGTGAAACCCAACGATGCACTCGTGGTTGGGGTCCAAATAGCCCATAGGGACGTCCTCCGGGTAATGATAGACAATGGGAGCTCAGCTGACATCTTGAGCGCCAGAGTGTATGACGAGTTATGACTCGACAGAAAAGACTTGGAGCCTTTCCATGTACCATTGAAAGGATTTGGGGGAGCAGAAGTTAGATCCTTAGGAATTGTAAAACTACCTGTGAGATTCGGAACTGCACCCTGTCGGAGAACGATCCTGCTAGACTTCATCGTTATCGATATCTACAACTGGCCATACAATGCCTTACTCAGCCGACCATTCTTGAACAAGGCCCGGGCAATCACGTCAACGCATGCATTAAAGGTAAAATTCTTGATAGAATTCGGAATCAAAGAACTCAAAGGGTCACAGGAAATGGCTCGCTGTGCCAACTTGTCAATATTTAAAGATAAAACTGGAATGGAAACTTTGAGCATATTCGAAGTCAGTAAGAAAGCTCAATAGGAGAACCCAGAAAATTTTGAACTCGACCCAAGGGCCGAAACAGACAGAGAAAAAGAAGAACCGAATGAATTTGTTATTCTGGATGAAGAAAACCCTAATAAAGTTGTCAAGATTGGAACAAGGCTGGCTGAGCAAGTTAAGACAAACGTATCAAACTTGCTGAGAGAATACAAAGAAATCTTCGTATGGAGACACGAAGATATGCCAGGAATCAGCAGGAGTGTAATCTCACACAGTCTAGCTATAGATGAGAAGAGTAAACCAGTAGTGCAGAAAAGGAGGAGTTTCAATCCGGAAAGAAGTGCGGCCATAAAGGAAGAAGTATCCAAGCTGCTCGCAGCCGAATCAATCAGGGAAGTTCAATACCCTGAATGGGTGGCGAATGTAGTCTTTGTGAAAAAGAAGAACAACCAGTGGAGGATGTGTGTATACTTCACCGACCTGAATAGGGCATGCCCTAAGAACAGTTTCCCACTACCAAGAATCGACCAGTTGGTCGACGCTACAGTTGGACACGAGATGTTGAGCTTTATGGATGCATATTCAGGTAATAACCAGATCAAAATGCACAAACCAGATGAAGATAAAACAGCATTCACCACAGATCAAGGGTTATACTGCTACACAGTCATGCCATTCGACTTGAAAAACGCTGGGGCAACTTACCAACGTTTGGTCAATAGGATGTTCGCCAAACAGATAGGGAGGAACATGGAAGTATACGTTGATGATATGTTGACGAAGAGCATCACAGCAGACAAGCATGTAGACGATTTGCGAGAAACTTTCAACGTGTTAACCAAGTACGGAATGAAGCCGAACCCCGCAAAATGTGTATTTGGTGTGCCATCTGGTAAGTTCCTCGGATATCAGGTACATCAAAGAGGAATAGAAGTAAACCCTGACAAGATCAAAGCATTGGCTGACATGGTTTCCTCGAAGACCCTGAAAGACGTCCAGAAGCTCACAGGATGTCTGGCATCACTTAACAGGTTCATAGCAAAGGCAACAGACCGATGATTACCATTCTTTAAAGCTCTCAAGAAATGTAAAGGAATCGAGTGGAATGAAGATTGTGAACAAGCTTTCTAAACCTTGAAAGAATACCTAGGGAAAGCACCACTACTGTCAAAACCAGTAGTTGGAGAAACATTATACATGTACTTGTCAGTCACAGAAGCAGCCACCAGTTCCGCACTAGTAAGGCAGGAAGAGAGGATCCAAAGACCAGTATACTACACAAGCAAAGCCTTACTGCCAGTTGAGACAAGGTACTCGCCAACCAAGAAGATGGCACTCGCCTTAGTAACGGTAGCAAGGAAACTGAGACCATTTTTCCAAGCCCATAAGATCAAAGTATACACAAATTGTCCCCTCAAATTAATTCTGCAGAAACCCGAAGTGTCCGGTAGACTAGTAAAATGGGCAATCGAGATGAGCGAATTCGACATAGAATACCTCCCAAGGACATCAATTAAAGGCCAAGCAGTAGCGGACTTCATAGTAGAATTCACTGAACTAGACATTGAGGTAATACAAATGATAGCAGAACAAGCAAAGAAGAGCTACCAATGGCAGCTTCACATCGATGGCTCATCAAATACGCACGGCAGCAGGACAGGGATAGTGGTTTCAACCCTAGAAGGAGATTCAGTAAAATGTGCCTTGCGTTTTGATTTCAAAGCTACCAACAATCAAGCCGAGTATGAAGCATTGATAGCAGGATTGAGGGTGTGCACAGCCTTGGGAGCTGATAAGATAGAAATTTTCAGTGACTCCCAAGTCATTGTTAATCAAGTACTAGATGAATACCAAGCAAAAGAAAAAAACATGATCGCCTACCTAGAGTTGGCAAAGGGATTGCTAAGGTGGTTCAAAGATTTCAAGATTACACAAATCCCAAGAGAAAAGAACGAACAGGCAGATGCCTTAGCCAAGCTAGCATCCACCACGGTTAACATCTGGCATAGAACCGTTCCTATGTCCCATCTACTACAGCCAAGCATAGCCGGCCAGATTGAAGTCAGAGCAATCATAAGTGAGACGACCAACTGGATAACACCAATAAAGGAATACCTTGTCAATGACACCCTCCCAAGTGACCCATTAGAAGCAAAATGACTGAAATACAGAGCCATAAGGGATTCAGTTCTCAGTGGAGAATTATATAAGAAAGGTTATTCAAGAGTGTTGCAAAGATGTATCAGACCTGAAGAAGCAAAAGGAATTCTGAAGAGCTTACATAGCGAAAGCTGCGGAAACCATGCTTGGGGTATCAGTCTAGCCCATAAAACACTAAGACAAGGGTTCTACTGGCCAACACTATTCGCTGATGCAAGAAGGATAACAGCAAGGTGTGAGGTGTGCCAGAAAATTGCAAATAATATTCGCCAACCACCTGAACGCCTACATAGTATCACTTCTCCTTGGCCATTCGCCATATGGGGAATTGACCTGATTGGCCTAATGCCAATGGCGATCGGAGGAGCAAAACACGCCATTGTAGCCGTAGATTATTTCACAAAGTGGGTAAAAGCCGAACCACTAGTACACATAATAGAAGCAAACACCACCAACTTTATAAAGAAAAACATCCTATATAGATTCGGGATACCAAACACCATCATCACTGACAATGGAACACAGTTCCACAACAAGAAATTCAGGAAGATGTGTGACAAATATGGGATCAACAACTACTATGCTTCTCCAGCACATCCATAAACAAATGGACAAACTGAAGCAGTGAACAAGATCATCAAGCACAACTTGAAAGCCAAGCTCACTGGGAAGAAAGGTAATTGGGCAGAAAAACTACCACAGGTGCTATGGACATACTGAACCACCGAAAGAAGCTCAACAGGTGAGACACCTTATTCCATGGCTTTCGGAGTTGAAGCTATCATCCCTGTAGAAACAACATTTTCCTTGCCAAGAGTACAACTTTTCCGACCGGAACTCAACATTGATATGCTAAAGTTCGGTTTGGATGAATTAGAAGAAAGAAGGGAGCACGCTCAAATAAGGAATGCTGCCTATCAACAAATGGCAGTCAGGTATTACAACTCGCATGTGCGAGTAAGAAGGTTCGCGCTGGGCGACCTAGTGCTAAAAAGGGTGGCCCTAGGAACTAAAGACAAAGCGGCAGGGTCACTCGCGGATAAATGGGAAGGGCCATACCATATTACAGGCCAAGCTGGACATGGAGCATATCGCATCGCTAGAAAAGTTTCTGGCGAACTCCCTCGACCATGCAACGCACAATACCTGAAGATTTACTACCCTTGATTTCCCCCTTCCTTTAGAATTTATCTCAGTATTTTCCTTTTCAGTATTTTCCCTTTCAGCATTTTCCCTTTCAGTATCTTTTTTTTTATAGACTGTCAAAGACTACATGAAATATTCAATAAAGAGTAATTTATTACTAGAAACACGTGACTCTAGAGTTAGTCAATCGATTATACGAACTGTTCACCATTGTATAAAATGAGTTCGAAACTTAGCAAACACGAAAGACGGCGAACAAGATACTCGCCGAGCCATAGCAGGTTTAAGGGCGAATGCATCACTACAGCCTGAACGAAAGAAACTATAAAGCCGAACGGTGCTCGCCACCATCAACAAAGCAAGATCTCAATAGATGCAAACAAAATCATTCGCCAACATGGCGTTTGGAAAGGCACCTCGAAAGGCTGGGGGTCGAAAAAGCTAGCAAACATATAAAAATTAAAGCAAAAGAGGGAGACGTCCCAACGATATGCTCAAAAATTCGGTGTATGCTCGGATACGTCCTGACAAACATTGAATTAAACCAAAAACTCAGCAATGGTAGCTGAATAATAAAAGTGGTCGCCGAAAAACATAACTCAGCAACACGCTGAAATTTGGTGTATGGTCGGATACGTCCTGACAAACATTGAATTAAACCAAAAACTCAGCAATGGTAGCTAAATAATAAAAGTGTTCACCGAAAAATATAACTCAACAACACGCGAAATTTGGTGTATGGTCGGATACGTCCTGAAAAACATTGAATTAAGCCAAAAACTCAGTAAAGGTAGCTGAATAATAAAAGTGTTCGCCGAAAAACATAACTCAGCAACACGCAAAAAAATTTGGTGTATGGTCAGATATGTCCTAACAAAAATTGAATTAAACCAAAAACTCAGTAATGGTAGCTGAATAATAAAATGGTCGCCGAAAGTATGACTCAGCAGCACGCTCAAAACTAGGTGCTAGGTCAGATACGTCATGACGAACATTGAGTTAAATCAAAACTCAGCTGCAATAGTTAAAGACTAAAAAGATTTCGGAATCCTAGAACAAGAAATGGCTCACAACAGTTGAGAAAAAGGAAAAGGCACATTTTATAAATAGAACTCTGAATGTACATTTCTAGGGACAGATTAAAAAAAAAAGAAATATTATCTTTACAAAAATCAATTAAGGGATGAATCAGGTGCTCGTCGGAGGATCCTCCCCGCCGTCTTTCTCATCATCAATTTCATCCTCAGACGGCCAGACGATCTCCTCATCTCCCGTTGGCATAAAGGGCCCATAATCCCGACCAGAGACTGGACCTAGATCTGGCTCATCTCCGGTAGCGGTGAGACTTCCCTTCTGGCTTGAATAATAAGTGTTGAAGGAACGCTTTGTAGGGATCTCCAAATGCATCGAATGAGGCTCGGTTCTCGTATAGCGGCAATGGGCTTTCCACTTTTTTATCTCCCCCTTTATAGTGTCCACTGCATGTTCCATATGTGACTAAAGGGATTGGTCAAAACGCCTCAAAGCCTTCTCATTTGAATAATCCCTCATCGCGAAGAATTTCTTCGACTGCTGCATCCCGCGTTCAAATTCTCGCAAAAGAAGCGCGTCATAGGCAGGAGATCTCTTAAATCGATCCACGGCTTGGACTTCCAATTCAGCCTTCAAATCCCAAAAAATGGCATCCTTAGAGGCCAGCTGATTCCGCAGATCTTCTGATTCTCGCTTAGCCTTCTCCCTAGCCTTTTCAACCAACCTCTCTGCTTCCATGCGTGCCGCAAGCAAACCTTGACTTGCAGCTAACTGCTCTTTTATAGAATGGACTTCTTTTTCAACAGTCAATTAGGCGGCCAGAAACCCATCAGCGGACTCCCGCAACTGGGCAAGCTACTGAACGTGAGTTTCCTCAGCAAAAAGCCTGTCTGCCTCAAAACGAGAAGCCTGATCCCAAAGGCGCTTATTCTCCTTGGAAACTGCGTTCCCACGCCTATAATTGTCTGCCATCTCGGACATCATCTAGATAATAAAGAAGGAAACAACAAATAAAAAAAAAAAAGGGCGGGAGCATTCCAACAAATGATGGAGAAAACGAGAAGACTTACCAAAGACTGACAGTTGAAGAAGAACTCCATCTTCTTGTTACATGATTTCTCCTTCACATGCTCCCAACCCTCACCGACATAGACGTCGTTATTTATCAGGTACGAAAGGATTTCGGTAGCGAAAAAATCAGACAAAGAAACACAACCCGTCTCTTCGCCGGGCCCAGCTAAACGGGGAGGTACTTCCCCAATACCATCTGCTCCTGCTGAAGAGGTAGATGGCCCAGACCGATCAGCTGGAGCAGCGGCGTTATGCTCATCAACACTTGCTGGAGGAGCCAGCGGATCAGGGTGAGCGGAGGAACTCGACACGTCAACACCCGTCGAAAGAGGAAGTTTGGTTTCTTCAGCTTGTGCACAAAAAGGTAAACCCTTATTCTGAGGAGATGGACCTTCATTCTGCACACCTTCAACAGGGGTCTCCGAAGCAGCACCCCCAGTCATAGTAGTCTCGGTAAGCACAGGTTCATCATTAATTTCCTCGTCCGATGAAACCACAAATTGAACAACTCGAGATGCTCACTTGGGAGGCCGAATAGTATTATCAGGAGAGTCCTCAGTTGGATGCTTACTCCGATTGATCTTGGGAGTTAGGTCGCTCACCGGATCCACAGAAGCTTCTAGAACGCCCCCGTCAAAGATGGGGATATCCTTGCGAGACCTAGAAGCACCAACCTTCTCTTTTCCCTTGCGCGAGGGTGCGCTCCTCACAACATCTTCTTAACGTCTGGGTAGAGGATCAGGAACATCATCTGTCCCAGGACCGCCACTAGCTCCCTCGGAGCAGTGACTACCTCCTTGGCTAACCTAGTGGCTTGTCTCTGGCTAGCAGCAGCAGAATTCTTTACTGCACGGGCTTGCGCATCATAAACCGCGTCAAATTCATTCACTGCAAAAAAAGACAAAGCGTTACCCACACAAGCAAACTAAAGTGAAAACTGAAAGGAAAATAAACAAGTACTTACAGCGATGAAGCCTGGCAGGTAAACGCGAAAAAAGCTGAAAGTGTGCAAATAAACGCTCAGTGTGTACAATATATTAATCTATAGAGGGGGGGTGTTAATATATTTTAACTAATTTTACCCAATTTTCGCATACATTTCAATTTTACGAAAATGCCCCTACTAGTCAAAACTACAAACAAGTGTAATATGGTGCGGAAATTAAATAACACTTGATGTATACGTGGAAACCCAACCACTGGGAAAAACCACGGGCTGTATAGTGCGCCACACTCGAACCTCAAAATCCACTAATTGAAATGGAGTTTACAACCTATGTAGACCTCGTCTAACACTCCGGTCAATAACCCCCCACTTCTACCATGCGGGCCTTTAAAAGTGGCTCTAGTCCAATTTGCTTGTGGCCTAAGCACTCTTAGCCACAAGTCTTAATTCTCAATGAATAGATAATGCAACCTATGTGAATATGTATGAATATTCAAATAACAAACAAGGCTAGGGAACCTTAGATGCTTATCTAGGATGATGATATAACAATTAAATTAATCCTAGATATCAAGAGCTAAATGACATGTCAAATAGCTTAGATAAACATAGATTATAAAAACCTAGATATCTATCACAATACGACACTCAATCAATTCATCACAATCAATTCTCTATTCTTGTATATAGCATATGATCTAAAACATGCAAGTAACTTAAAGAGATGGCTTGATAGGAAAAATACTAAAATAAAATGAAGTTAGTAAAAATCTTACCAAACAAGTTGTGATGATGCAAAACCATGCATGGATGATGCAAGATGATCTTTGATGCATAAGGGAATGTCTTTGAGTGTTTAAAGGTGAGTTCTTGAGAATTTTTCACTTGAAAAATATTCTAAAAAAAATATATGATATTTTGAACTCAGCTAGTCAACCTAAAATGAATGAGGCATATATATAAGGTGCCAAAATGAAGTGACACCGTTTTGTATGTTTTTTTTCAAAAATATACCTTGGCCGCTGTTCACCCGCTCTACGTAAGGCGGATGAACAGCGGTTCACTTGGGAAATGAAGAACAAGTTCTTCGTGACCACCCTACGTAAGGCGGATTCCAGGCGACCTAGGGGCAGTTGCTCTCGAGTCTGGAGAGCCGCCCTTCACCCGCTATTCGTAGAGCGATTTTGGGGTGGACCATCAGGTGTGAAAAACATCACCAGTGGCACCGCTGTTCACCCGCTCTACGTAGAGCGGGTGTATAACGGTTAAGAGCAAATTTGCTCTTTCCCCTTTTTGGACCGCTGTTCGAAGAGTGCCTGCAGGGCGGGTGAACAGCGTCCAATCATACACAATGCAACCTAGTTCTAATCATGTCATGGCATTTGAACTACTCGATGCAATCAACAAAATATGCAAGAAGAGATATTATATAAACATGAATGTACACACATAAAGACACACAAAATACACAAAGTATGGAAATGCATGGAATGTGTGTGTGTGTGCACTAAATCTCTTCAAAGCAAATCAAGCACATAGAGATTTACCTTTGGTGCTTATCAATGATGAGGTCTTCAAAGGGCATTTAACTTGAACACCAACACCTAAGCTACCCTTACAAAGAATCCCCAATATGTGGTTTGTCCACGAAATAAGCCAATCAAGATATGAGAATCCTTACAATCTCCCTCTTTGGCTATTTCGTGACAAAACCACCACTCACATTGATTCCTCACAACATAATAGAAACTACGGGTCAACAATGATTTTCTACTTTACAAAGAGATATAAAAATAATCTTGAAGTCTTCAATCTCTTGTAGAACAATCAATCTCTGAAAGCAAAGTTTCTATACTTTCTAATACAAGTAAAATGTGAGATTAATCAAGTGAGAGCATAAACAAGCATTTGCATTCTAGAAATTTAAGTACAACAACAACATCATGCAATGTATGATGAATGCAATGCTCCCCCTCAAAAGGTTACTCCCCCTCAATGTATTGTCTCTCCAACATGCATAATTGCTACCATAATTTGCAACTCCCCTTACCACCATTCTACTCCCCCTTTTTGTCATGATATAGGCAAATGAGTAGTCCCCAACCGGGTCACTTAGCAATGAGAGATAGTAGCATACTATGTACTTGCATAATCATATAAGCCACTTTATGCAACTCAATTAATTGGAGAGAAACAAGGAGATTTATTTTTATGAAAATGTGTGAATTAAAAATGCTTTGCATACAAGACATGTAGCATTCAAGTCCAAAATACAATGGTATTTGGCAAAGCAAATGACAAAGGTTTCTAATAAGAATTCAATCCAATTTTTCCATTGTCATGGGAGAAGCAAGGATATAGAGATTTCATTGATTTTAATATATGAGCAACTATATCCAACTTTATAAGCGAAACATGGCATGAGCGACTTTGCACCCTATTTGATTTTTACGGATAAGATATCCGTATGATATTAACCATGTTCAACTAATAAAGAAAGAGAGACATTTGGAATTTGGAATTTAAATTCCTTTGAACGGATACAAGACGCACGCCACGTGCTCGACAAAATGTTCTCTATGCATGTCTAGAAAAGTATACCCACTTAAGCTAGCGTATAGGATTCATTAGTGTGCCAACAAACTTAATGAACCCATTCATATATTCCGAGTAATTGAAAGATAGGCTTGGGTATGATTTTGGGTGTAATCTACTCTACTTGACCAAGATTGTAGGTTAATATTAGGGTGCATGAATCTATGAAATGCATGAGCATGTTATGGGTGAATAATTGAGTCTAAAATGGAAGTCAACATAGGGTGGGGTGTAGTCGAGTCCTAGCATATTTCTCTATATTATCACATTTGTGTTTATTTTCGCGTTACTTCATTTTGCTTTAGCATTAATCAATTAGGTTGCTTTAGTTTATTTTGTTAATTTAGAAATCCTCATTAAAGATTGTTTAAATAGCACCCAAACTAATCAATTTCGGTAATCGGTCACTCAATCCCTATGGGAACTTCACTTCACTTCATCATTACACTACTCTCTGACCTCGTCCTATTGCGAGAGTCATAAAAGAGACTAGCCAGATAACTATAGGTCATTCATAATCATACTCCCTATGTATATCTCCTAGTCCAAAAATGCATGTTTGAACATAAATATGACATGGATTGTAAACAAGCAAGGTTCATACTTATTGAATTGAAAACATATATACATATGTGCAACCAAGTTTGCTCAAGCAATTAAAAGAAAAGGCATAAGATATTTCAAATTTTTGCAAGTGACAAGAATGCAAAATAGCTCTATTTGCTTGAGTTCCCCATATGGGGTCAATCACCATCCTTCATCAATGAAGGTCATGAGGTCCTATAGACCTCCCAAGTCCATTTGACTTGGTTGAACCTATGTGAGACAAGTTTGTCTCGTAGTAGGAGGGTTCATTTTTCCTTATCCACTTAGGTATAACTTTTTTCATCCTAGTGGTTAGTGGTTCAAGATTTCTAGAAATTATGGGATCATGAACATGAATTATTTTCTTCCTATTAACATGCATTCTAGATCTTGTCATTCTCTTTTCAATCATGCTTTTGACTCTACATAATTTAATGAAATGAAAGCAATTTGGTCTAATGTGACCATCAATACCACAAAAGTGACATGTAAGGATGAATTTAGAAATCATACCATGTCCTTGTGCATGCATAAGAGCCTTCCCATGACTTTGTGGTTGATTGGGTTCAATCCTTCTTCGTTGTTGAACCGGTCTAGCTTGCTTCCTTAGTTCATTTTGCATGATTGGCCTCTTTCCATTTAGAGTCATTTGATGTGGAATGTTGACTTGAGAGACTCTAATACGTTGAGCTTGGGGTTGTCTCATTGGAGCTTCCTTCACTTGTGCACTTCTTAAACATTGTCCTAGATCAATTTTCTTCCTAGGAGTGTGCATCGGCGAGGCTTCTATCTTGCCCAAACTCTTGACAAAGACGGTCTTGGTTGGAGTAGAGATCTCCTTACTATCTTCATACCTAATACCTCTCTTGTCACAAGGGTTCTTTCCAACATCAAGTATGTGGTTAAGCTTTTTGGTGCTTGATGTCATCCTAGTCAATGACTTATTAGCTTTATCAAGCTCCCTCTTCAAACCCTCTTCAAACCCTCTTCATTCCTCTTAGACAAAGCTAGCTCATCTCTTAGCTTGTCTTCAATCTTCTTGGATGTTTCCACTTGTTTACTTAAGTGGTCATTGTGTGTTGAAAGCTCTAGATTTTCTTCCTCTAAAATACTTAGTTTTCTATTGTTCTTCTTCAATGAACTTTCACACTTGACTATAAAGTCATGAATATCCATTTTCTCTACATTTCCATTTGTAGAGTTAGATGAGGAGTCATCTTCACTTGAGTTATCTCCTACACTCTCCATCTCACCTATGGAGTCATTTCCCTCATTAAGACCTTCACCTTGGTCTCTTGAGTTAATGAGAGCTATGTCCCAATGAGTAGCTATACCTATCTCCTCTAGAGCTACTTTTTCATCTCTTTCTTCTATGGGATCACTAGTCAAGGCTTTCTTACCAACAACTTTATCTCCTACACAAGTGGCTCCAAATGCCATATAGTTGATGGTAAGCTCATCATCACTTGATGACTTGTCTCCCTCTCCGGAGTCATCACTTTCACTCCAAGTGGCGGCCATCACTTTTGCCATCTTGTTCTTCAAATTCCCACAATCGGGTGAGATGTGTCCTATACCACCACACTCATAGCATTGGACTCCTTTCTTTTCACTATGCTCTTGCCTAGGCTCAAAACTCTTGAAAGGAGCCTTTTTCTTCAAGTCTTGACCTTTTGATCCAAAGCCTTTCTTCTCGAACTTGACGAATTTCTTGAATCTTCTAAGCAACAATGCCGTGTTTTCGTCCGAGTCACCTTTTTCCTTCTTCTCAACCTTGGAAGCTTTCAAAACAATCCCTTTTTGCTTTTTAGGAGGTGTAATACTAAGAGCTTTCCTAGACTCATAGGCGAGGAGTCTTCCAATTACCTCTCTCGGCTTCATGTCCTTATATCCATAATTCTCTTCTAAAGCCGTGACTTTTGATTCAAACCTAGCGGGGAGAGACCTCATAATTTTCTGCTTAACTCTCCTATCCGAATAAGGATCACCGAGTTGATGGCTTTTGAAAATAAATAATAAACGTGTCCTAAAGTAATCTAGAGGGGGGGTGAATAGATTTTAAACAATTTTACCCAATTTTTCGAGATTAGTCCAAATTATGAAAAAGCCCCAATCTAGTCAATATACAAAAAACATACAAGTGCGGAAATTTGAGGACACACAATATTTACGTGGAAACCCACACGGGGAAAAACCACGGGCTGTTATGTGCGCCACACGAGAACCTCGAATCCACTATTTGCAAATACGATTACAAATTAGGTTGACCACATCACACCTAAATTTACTAATCCGTCTTTGCTACCCGCGGGCCTTTAATAGTGACTCTAGTCCCTTGCTTGCAAACTACCTAAGAGGTAAATACAAGACTTGTCTCTAAAGTGAAGAGATAGCACAACCTAAGGTGAATATGTGAAATACTCAAGATGCTAAAAATGCAAGGTTAGACATTTTAAGCTTATCTAGGCAAGGATGAACATGTTAGACAATCCTAGATATCATATTACTAGATGAAATGCATAAACCAACACTAAATAAGCAACCAAAATCCTATATGCATTATCTATCACAATACAACTCACAAACCACAATAAAACAATCTTGAAACTAAGTCAAGTCATAAAGATGCAATCTTGAATCAATTCAAGTGATAAAGAAGCTATCTTGTAAAGCAAGAACATATAGATATGAGAATGATGTTCTAGATACAAGTCATGTGAGCAAAACTAAAAACCCTAGATGAAATCAACCTAGAATTATGCTAGATGATAAATGAAAGATGCAATATGAAGGGTTTTGTGATTTGGAAGCTTAAAGATGAAGTCTTGATACCTTGGCTTGAAGATACTCAACCATGCTCTCAAAAGTGTAATTTTTGCTCTACAAACCGAGCCAAGACTATCAAGACATATATAAATGGGATCCAAGTGAAGTGACATCGTTTTTGAAAAAAACGGTTCAGATTCCCGTCAGCTGCGCTGGTGAAGCGCTGGACGACCAGCGCAACTCACCAGCGCACGCCCTTTAACTGGCAAGGGCGCTCGACGAGTGGCGCGCCTCAAGGGCGCAAGACCAGCGGCAACATTCTGGACGAGATGCGCTGGTGGAGCTTGCGCTGGTGACGACCAGCGCACCAACAGCGACAACCTACTGGAGGAGTTGCGCTGGAGGAGAGCGCCGGTGCAGACCAGCGCACGACCAGCGGTAGTCCACTGGACTAGTTGCGCTGGTGACACCAGCGCATGACCAGCGCACACACTCCCTTAAGCACACAAACAAAAGTGCAAGGGTCAAAAGAAATGCATCCTAAGCCTAACTAGATATGCCATTATAATCACAAGATGTAAGAATTATGCAAGTGTTGTGTGTGTGTGCAACTACATCTCTTCAAAGTAGAGTAAGTCAAGAAATCTACCTTCCTTGAAGCTCTTGATCATGCAATGAGGTTTTCTTCCATCCTAAGCTATCCTTACATATAGAACCCCATTGTGATTTTGCCAACGAAATACGCCAATAAAAAAAGAGGCACTTACAATCTCCCCCTTTGGCTATTTCGTGACAAAATCACCACTCACATAGCATCCTCACAAAATAAAAGATTGGTCAACAAAAGTTTTCTACATTACAATTAAGCTCCTAGTCTAAGTCTTGAACATCTTCAAGTCAAATCCAAGCTTGTAGAAAAGAAATCCAACCTACACACAATCAACAAGAAAAATACCTTCCAAGAACAAGTGTGGGAGAGATGCTAATAACAAAAGAAATGTCATTTCAAAAGGTTTCAAAAAAAAATCAAACAAGCAATGTAATGCAATGCAACTCCCCCTAAATGCAATCATCTCCCATCATGGGTTACTCACTCTCAACTTCCCCTAAATGCAATGCCTAGAAGCACAAATTCTCCCCAAACCTACTCCCCCTTTTTGTCATGAGATAGGCAAAGGGAGTCTCTCCTAATAGGTAAGCATTAGCAAGGAGAGCTTGTAGCACGAACACATATGCAATCAAATAGGCAATTTTATGCACCTCAATCAAGTAAGAGAGATTCAAGGAGTTTTATTTTATGACAAATGTGTGACAATAATGCTTTGCATGCAAGACATGTTGCATCTAAGACCAAAGCAATGGTATTTGGTAAAGCAAACAACAAAGGTTTCCAAAAGAATTCAAACCAATTTCACCCTTTGTCATGGAAAAAGCAAGGAAATAGAATTTTAGTATTTCAAGACAAACAACTATATCCAACTTTATAGGCAAAACAAGACATGAGCGACTTTGCACCCTATTTGATTTTTCCGGGTGAGATACCCGTATGATAGTAGCCTTGTTCTACAAATAAAGAAATAGAGACTTTGGATATTAGGATCCTTTTGATTTAAGTCTCAATATTGCTTTTGCACACATATTTGCATTTAACATTTGCAATCAAACATTTCACATTTTCATCTCATACTTTTCAACTTAGGTATGTCATTTAAAAAGAATCATCATGTCATGGAGATCAATTAAAGGTCATTCAAAAAGTACTTCCGAAGTACATCTCCTATTCCAAAAATGCATGTTTGAGCATAGATATGACATGGATTGCAAGCAAGGCAATGTAGCACACTTATTTAGAAAAATACATATAAGTATGTACAACCAATCATCTCAAGCAATTAACTAAGAGGCATAAAATATATCAATGTGGCACAATGTATGATCATGCAACTTTGCTCTCTTTGCTTAAGCTCCCCATATGGGGTCAAGACACACCAAATCAACCCAATTGACAAATCCCAATAGACTTGCTAAGGTTCCCAAATCTAATGGTGTCTAAAGGCTTTGTAAACAAATCCGCTAGTTGGTCATTTGTTCCCACATGTTCCAATGCAATGGTTTTGCTCTCAACTAGCTCTCTTATGAAATGGTGTCTAATGTCAATGTGCTTTGTCCTAGAATGTTGGACGGGATTCTTAGAAATGTTAATGGCACTCATGTTATCACAAAATAAAGTAAGAGTACCTTGCTCCAAGCCATAATCGGCTAGCATTTGTTTCATCCACATCAATTGAGTGCAAGCACTACCAGCGGCAATATATTCCGCCTCGGCCGTGGATAGGGAAATTGAGTTTTGCTTCTTGCAAAACCAAGAAACCAAATTGTTCCCAAGGAAGAAGCAACCGCCCGATGTACTCTTCCTATCATCACAATTTCCCGCCCAATCGGCATCACTAAATCCAACAAGACTTGGATTAGTGTCAAAGGAGTACCATATCCCATGATTTGAGGTACCATTCACAAACCGAATGATCCTCTTCACCGCCACAAGGTGAGACTCTTTGGGATTAGCTTGGTACCTAGCACAAACACCCACACTAAAACAAATATCGGGCCTACTTGCGGTCAAGTAAAGCAAGCTACCTATCATGCCACGATATAGACTTTGTTCCACATCCTTTCCACTAGCATCTTTGCTAAGTTTCAAGGTGGTGCTCATGGGTGTGTCACAATGTTTGGCATTCTCAAGGCCAAACTTTTTCACTAGGCTCTTAGCATACTTAGCTTGGGATATAAAGATCCCATCATGCATTTGCTTGATTTGCAAGCCTAGGAAATAATTTAGTTCACCAACCATGCTCATTTCAAACTCATGAGACATGACATCAACAAATTGTCTAACTTTGGATTGGTTGGTGGAACCAAATACAATGTCATCAACATAAATTTGAGCTATGAATAGCTCATCTTTAGTGCACTTGATGAACAAAGTCTTGTCAACACTACCTCTTGAGTAGCCATTGTCAACAAGATAAAGAGTGAGGCGCTCATACCAAGCCCTCGGTGCTTGTTTCAACCCATATAGAGCCTTCTTGAGGCGATAGACATGAGAGGGGTGGTGTGGATCCACAAACCCCTTGGGTTGCTCAACAAACACTTCCTCATGCAATAAGCCATTAAGGAAGGCACTCTTGACATCCATTTGTTGTAACTTGAACTTGTACACACAAGAAATGGATAAGAGAAGCCTTATGGACTCAAGACGGGCAACGGGAGCAAAAGTCTCCTCAAAGTCAATACCCTCAATTTGAGAGTATCCTTGTGCAACAAGCCTTGCCTTGTTTCGCACAATGTTGCCATCCTCATCGGATTTGTTCCTAAACACCCATTTAGTTCCTATGACATTGGTGTTTTTGGGTCTAGGAACAAGAGTCCAAACCTCATTTCTCTCAAATTGGTTTAGCTCTTCTTGCATGGCAAGAACCCAAAACTCATCTTCCAAGGCTTCATCAACCTTTTTGGGTTCTATTTGAGAGGTGTAACAAGTGTAGCTAATTTGATTAGCTATTTGACGCCTAGTCCTAACACCCTCTCTAACTTCTCCAATGATATCATCCTTATCATGGAGCTTTCTAACCCAAGGAGCGGGTTCATTAGAGTCCAAAGGGGGAACTCTATTAAGAGGCAAATCATCCTCTTCATCTTGGTTTGACTTCACACCACTAGAAGTCTCACCACTTTCCTTCAAAGGAAGGTCATTCACCTCACAAACATCCTCCTCATGGTCATCATGTTTGGGCCTACAATCATCAAAGACAACATTTGATGATTCCATAACACTTTGAGTCTTTAGATTAAAAACTCTATAGGCCTTGCTATTAAGTGCATACCCAATGAAAATACCCTCATCACTCTTGGCATCAAACTTGCCAAGTTGATCCCGGTCATTTAGTATATAGCACTTACTCCCAAAGATGTGGAAGTAGCTCACATTGGGTTTTCTACCCTTCCATAACTCATAGGATGTTTGTTTAGTCCCGGGCCTAAGGAAAACACTATTCCCTATGTAGCAAGCCGTATTGATGGCTTCGGCCCAAAGATTTCTAGGGACTTTGTTGCTAAGCAACATCACACGGGCCATCTCTTGGAGGACTCTATTCTTCCTCTCAACAACACCATTTTGTTGAGGAGTCCTAGGGGCCGAAAATTCATGGGAAATGCCTAAGCTATTGCAAAAATTTTCAAACTTAGCATTTTCAAATTCTTTCCCATGATCACTTCTAATTTTCTTAATGCTTTTAATGTGAGAAGTTTTCTCATTTTGAATTTTGACACAAAGCATTTTGAATTTCGACACAAAGCATTTTGAATTTCTCAAAGGCTTCGGACTTTTCTCTAAGGAAGTAAGTCCAAGTAAACCTAGAGAAGTCATCAACAACAACAAGAATGTACCTTCTACCACCTAAACTTTCGGTTTGAATGGGACCCATAAGGTCCATATGGATGAGCTCCAATGGCTCTTTGGTGGAGAGGTATTTGCCTTTCTTGTGCACACTCTTAGTTTGCTTTCCTTGTTGACAAGGTCCACAAACTCCCTCAACCTTTTTCCCAAACTTGGGAAGGCCCCTAACAACATTCAACCTATCAAGGACTTTCAAGTCCCTATAGTTCATATGGCCAAGTCTTTGGTGCCACACCTCAATTTGCTCACTAGTAGACAAGTTACAAGAGATGAGATTAGACTCAAGACAATAACAATTGTCACTTGATCTCTTGCCTTTCAACAAAACTTGCCCATTTTCCTTAAGAATAGAGCAATCAACTTTTCCAAACATAACCGAAAGCCCTTCATCACTTAAGTGTGATATACTAATGAGATTGGCTTGCAAGCCATCAACATAGAGAGCATTGGGCAAGGAGGGTAAACCGGGAATAGATATATTACCTTTCCCTATGACCTTTTTCTTAGATCCATCACCAAAGGTGACATACCCACCATCCTCCATCACAAGAGATTCAAAGAAACTCTTGTTTCCGGTCATGTGCCTAGAACACCCACTATCAAGGTACCAAGTGTTAGAGGCATTTGCTTTTAAGGCAACTTGGGCCACATAGCAATAATAGTCATTATGTCTACTCATCCTAGGTGAAACATGGTCATTCCTAGGAGCCATTGGTCCATTAGCTCTAAAATTTCTAGGTGCATGCATTGTGGCTCTTCTAAGCATATTTTTCTCAATCATACTTTCTCTTCTACACAATTTAATATACTTAAGGCAATTAGGCCTAATATGGCCTTCAATTCCACAAAAATGGCAAGTAGGAGTAAAGTAGGAATTCATACCATAGCCTTGAGCAAACATTTGTGGCCTCCTTCTATTTTGAGTTGCTATTTGATGTTGAGGCAACTCTCTCCTTTGTGGTTGAGCCAAGTTGGCATGTCTTCTAGGTTGAGCATGAAAGACCCCATGTTGAGCTTGTGGGATCCTTTGTTGTGGAGGTCTTGGTAGTGGAGCTCTAGGTTGAGGAGGTCTTGGTTGTGGAGCTCTAGGTTGAGGAGGAGCTCTAGTTGGAATCCTTGCTTGTGCTTGCTTGGAGGATTCACCGACTTCAACCCACTTGGTTCTTTGTTGAGGGGTTTGAACATTCTCAACCTCCTTGCTCTTGACAAAAGTTGTCTTCTTCAAGGATGTGGCTTCCATTTCTTCCACATATCCTAACCCCTTCTTGTCACTAGGACTCTTCCCACAAGATAGCATCTTGTCAAGCTTCTCGGTTCCGGAAGTCATCTTAGCAATCAACTCTTTTGCTTCCATGAGCTCTTTCCCCAAGCTTTGTTCACTTTTCTTGACTAAGACTAACTCCATCTTCAACCCTTCTTCTATCTCTTTTGCCTTACTCATTTCCTTGCTCAAATGAGTCACTTTGGATGTCAACTCAAGCTTCTCCCCTTTCAACTTTTGTATCTCCTTTTTCTTCTTCAATCTTGAGTTCTCAAAGAATCTCATGAAGTCATCATAGTCCATCTCTTCATCAAACTCAAAATTTGACGTTGAGGAGTTACTCCCACCATTTGAGTCATTTTCATCCACTTCTTCTTGCTTGTCATCTTCCTCTTCTTTATCACTCATAACTTCATTGCTATTGTGAGAGGATGAGAAAGCAATGAAGTTGGCAACTTGGTCTTCCTCATCATCCGAAGACTTGTCTTCATCTTCTAGGTCATCACTATCACTCCAAGTAACCGTCATGGCTCTTCCTTTCTTCTTCTTCAAATTTGCACATTCGGGAGCAATGTGTCCAAACCCACTACACTCATAGCATTGGACACCCTTCTTATGGTCTTTCTCTTGAGCTTGCTCCACTTTCTTGAAAGGAGCCTTCTTCTTTACAAACTTTCCCTTGGAGCCAAACCCTCTCTTCTCAAATCTCATGAATTGCTTGAACTTCTTTGCCATCAAAGCAATTTCTTCATCCGAGTCTTCTTCATCTTTCTCAACCTTGACACTCTTCAAGGCAAGACTCTTTTGCTTCTTTGGAGGTGTAGTTGTAGGACCTTTCCTAGATTCATACGCCAAGAGCCTTCCAATGACTTCACTTGGCTTCATTCTTGAGTAGTCACTATTTTCCTCCAATGCCGTCACTTTGGATTCAAACCTCTCGGGAGTGACCTCATGATCTTTTGTTTAATTCTTCTATCCGAGTAGGGATCACCAAGTTGGTGACTTTGGTTTACTATATCCATGAGCTTCACTTGGAAGTCATTGAAGCACTCATCATCCTCCATCCTTATGGTCTCAAATTGCGTTTGGAGAACTTGAAGCTTGGAATACTTAACCACATCGGTTCCTTCATGAGCCGTCTCTAATATATCCCAAGCTTCCTTTGCTATCCTTGTAGTTTGAATGAGCTTGTATTGGTTGTCATCCATGGCACATAGGATTGCATGCATGGCTTTGTTGTTCCATTTTGAAGCCTCAAATTCTTGTGGAGTCCATTGTGCCTTCGGCTTGAGGACTTCCTCTCCACCTCCCGTAGGAGTCATCATAGGTGGAGTGTATCCATCTTCAATCGCCATCCATGCCCGGTCATGAATTTGACTCACATAAGCTTCCATTTTGCCCTTCCATGAGGCGTAATTGACCCCGGTGAGCAAGGGGGGTCTTGTGCTAGAGGCACCCTCACCTCCCATTCCATTTCCACTCATTGTGTTTGGGTTTGAATGAAATGAATGCACACAAACAAACTAAGCACACACCACAATGCAAACAAATGCAAGAGACTTTAACAAGAGCAAGGGATCTCCTAATTATGTTAAGGAACCCGCTCTGATACCAATTGAAAATAAATAATAAACGTGTCCTAAAGTAATCTAGAGGGGGGGTGAATAGATTTTAAACAATTTTACCCAATTTTTCGAGATTAGTCCAAATTATGAAAAAGCCCCAATCTAGTCAATATACAAAAAACATACAAGTGCGGAAATTTGAGGACACACAATATTTACGTGGAAACCCACACGGGGAAAAACCACGGGCTGTTATGTGCGCCACACGAGAACCTCGAATCCACTATTTGCAAATACGATTACAAATTAGGTTGACCACATCACACCTAAATTTACTAATCCGTCTTTGCTACCCGCGGGCCTTTAATAGTGACTCTAGTCCCTTGCTTGCAAACTACCTAAGAGGTAAATACAAGACTTGTCTCTAAAGTGAAGAGATAGCACAACCTAAGGTGAATATGTGAAATACTCAAGATGCTAAAAATGCAAGGTTAGACATTTTAAGCTTATCTAGGCAAGGATGAACATGTTAGACAATCCTAGATATCATATTACTAGATGAAATGCATAAACCAACACTAAATAAGCAACCAAAATCCTATATGCATTATCTATCACAATACAACTCACAAACCACAATAAAACAATCTTGAAACTAAGTCAAGTCATAAAGATGCAATCTTGAATCAATTCAAGTGATAAAGAAGCTATCTTGTAAAGCAAGAACATATAGATATGAGAATGATGTTCTAGATACAAGTCATGTGAGCAAAACTAAAAACCCTAGATGAAATCAACCTAGAATTATGCTAGATGATAAATGAAAGATGCAATATGAAGGGTTTTGTGATTTGGAAGCTTAAAGATGAAGTCTTGATACCTTGGCTTGAAGATACTCAACCATGCTCTCAAAAGTGTAATTTTTGCTCTACAAACCGAGCCAAGACTATCAAGACATATATAAATGGGATCCAAGTGAAGTGACATCGTTTTTGAAAAAAACGGTTCAGATTCCCGTCAGCTGCGCTGGTGAAGCGCTGGACGACCAGCGCAACTCACCAGCGCACGCCCTTTAACTGGCAAGGGCGCTCGACGAGTGGCGCGCCTCAAGGGCGCAAGACCAGCGGCAACATTCTGGACGAGATGCGCTGGTGGAGCTTGCGCTGGTGACGACCAGCGCACCAACAGCGACAACCTACTGGAGGAGTTGCACTGGAGGAGAGCGCCGGTGCAGACCAGCGCACGACCAGCGGTAGTCCACTGGACTAGTTGCGCTGGTCAGCTTGCGCTGGTGACACCAGCGCATGACCAGCGCACACACTCCCTTAAGCACACAAACAAAAGTGCAAGGGTCAAAAGAAATGCATCCTAAGCCTAACTAGATATGCCATTATAATCACAAGATGTAAGAATTATGCAAGTGTTGTGTGTGTGTGCAACTACATCTCTTCAAAGTAGAGTAAGTCAAGAAATCTACCTTCCTTGAAGCTCTTGATCATGCAATGAGGTTTTCTTCCATCCTAAGCTATCCTTACATATAGAACCCCATTGTGATTTTGCCAACGAAATACGCCAATAAAAAAAGAGGCACTTACACACGCCTACTGGGAATTTCCAAATGCATAGGATGAGGCTCAATCCTGTTATAACGGCAGTGGGCTTTCCATAGTTTTATCTGATCTTTAATCGAACCCACTCCGCTGGCCATATGCTGTTTAAGAGACCTGTCAAAGCGATTTAAAGCCTTTTCATTCGAATGGTCCTTCATGGCGAAGAACTTCTTCGACTGCCTTATGCCCCGTTCAAATTCACGCAGCAAAAGCGCATCATAGGCAAGGGATCTCTTGAAATGATCAACTGCTTCAACCTCCAGCACAGCTTTGAGATTATCAAATATGAGTTCACGCGAAGACAACTGATTGCGCAGGTCCAGCGCCTCATGCTCAGCTTTTTCCTTGGCCTCCTCAGCCACCCGCTCAGCCTCCAAACGTGCTGCAAAGGATTCTTGACTTGCACACAAAAGCTCCTTCAGCGAGCGAATCTCCTCCTCAACAGCAGATAGTTTTTCCTCGGCCGCCAGTTGAGCAGACAAATGACCATCTGAGGACTCTCTTAGCTGAGCAAGCTGTTGAGCGTGGGATTCTTCAGCAGAAAGCTTCTCAGCAGCCAAAATAGAAGCCTGCTCCTGTAAACGCTTAATCTCTCGGGAAGTTTTGTTCCCATACTTGTAGGTATCAGCCAACTCAGACATCATCTGAAAAAGAGAAAAAGCCGAATTAGGAAGTGTATATAAAAGAGATACATAGATGTATGGCGAGAAGCTTACCAGAGAGTGGCAGTTGAAGAAAAATTCCATCTTCTTATTACAGGATTTGCCTTTGACATGCTCCCAGCCCTCACCTATGTACACATCATTATTAATCAGGTGCGCACAAATTTCGATAGCCAAAAAATCAGATAGAGACACAGTCCCTTCATCGGCTTCTGTAGGTCCTGCGAGAGGGGCTACATGGGCAAAACCTGAACCTGAACCTGAACCAGAACCAGAAGCAGAGGTCCCAGGTTACTTCGAGGGTCCTAGCCGATCAACCGATTCTGGCTGACTAGACGGCCTAGGTTGATACGAAAAAGCATTTGACTCGCCCAGGCCCACCGGAGGAGAGGCTGTTCGAGGCGGAGTAGAAGCATGGATATTTAATTCATTAACTTCCTCATGAGGAGGCACCGCTGCATCAGTCCCCTTAGCAGGCCCCTCGCGAGTAGCCGTTTGAGTCGGGGGAGTTGTAATAGCTGGCTCGTCAGCTATATCCTCGTCCGAAGAGACAACATACTGCACTACCCTTGATGCCCGCTTAAGGGGTCGAGCAGCATGATCTGGGGTACCCTCAGCTGGGCGTTTACCTCTACCAGCTTTGGGGATTAGATCACTCACAGGATCAAGAGGAGTCTCAGGGACATCCGCATCAAAAGTAGGGATGTCACTGACCCCTCCTGAAGCACCCACTTTCTCTTTACCTTTACGGCTGGGGGTAGTCGCAGCAGGAGTGTTCACATGAGGGGTAGCCACAACAGGAACATTCGCAGTAACCTCTGCACACATAGGGGGCTCCCCCGACTCGACACCTCCCCCAGTAACATCACTAGCCTCCTCGCCGTCCGAGGGATCATCACCATCCGGGCTAGCAATTCCCTCCTTGGCCAAACCAGCAGCATGTCTTTTACTGGCAGCCTCGGAATTCTTTACTGCCCGGGCTTGTAAGTCGCAAACGGTGTCAAAATCACTCACTGCAAGAAAAATAAACCAAGTATCACTAACAGAATAAAAAGAAACGGTAATACGAAAGGAAAAAAGAACGAATAAACTTACGACGAGGTAGCCTAGCAGGTAGGCGTGGGAAAATTCGTTGAGCGATCATTTTTTCCTCATCCAAGAGGAAGGACCTATCCCTCAAGTCTAACGGGAGGACGGCCACCGCGGCAAGATAAGAGATCTCCCCATCTAGCAAAACGGGGACTGCCTTCGACCAGGCTTCAGGAGATGTGAAGTGCCTGGGAACTTTCTTCACCGAAAGGTTACGGCGACTGCTGGCTGGCACATCTCGGCCCTACTCGCCACCAGTAAAAAACCAACTATTTTTCCACCTCTTGTTTGAAGTGGGAAAACCCCATATAAAACCTTTCTTCTTCTCGTCACCTGAAATCTCCACCTAACCAGGGTTCACCGCACCCTCAAGGATCCAGTTCTCTACAGGTGAAGAGAGAAGGAAATACGTGCCACCATTGCCCGCCTGTCTTAACGTGTAAAAATGACGGATCTCGCGAGGTGTAGGGGGCCCATAACCTTTCAACTTCCACATTAGGCACAGGCACATCAGTATCCTATAACTGTTTGGGGCGAGTTGTGCCGGTGCAATTCGGGCCTTCGCGAGGAACCTGGCGATGAAAGGCTGAAGGGGAAGGGTTACCCCACAACTGAGCATGGCGCCATAAATAGCGACTGTATTTTCGGGGGGATTCCAGGTGGCTCGATCACCAGGTAGCATCAAGGTCACCGAGTCTGGAATATCGAAGCGACTCTTGTACTTAAGGAGCTCGCCATTGCCAACGACATTAACTTCCATGTCGAAGGAGCACGGATGACCTAACGAAAAATGCAGCCTATCTCACTAATGGGCTTCAACGTCATAATCAACAGTCGTCTGCGCATCCAGTAAGGACTCACGAGGAGCCCTAGAGGCGCGTCGTTTGCTACCACTTGGTTTAGAAGACCTCGGCATCACTGCAGAATCACTATTGGAGGACGAAGGAGAAATGTTAGGGATAACATTATCTTTGGAAGATGGAACAAAAACAAAAAGTGGAACCGGAGAATCCGGGTGAAAGTTACGAATCAAAGATTCAATTTTGTCCGCAGTACATTTGTCACCAAGCTCTATAGCTTGCATCATCTGGTTAAAAAGAGAAGAACGTAAGGAGGGATCCATGAAAACTCACCAGAAAAACCCTAGGTTCGGAGGATGAACAAGAGATTTGGGGACGTCAAGAAATAAGCACGATCGATTTCGAGGCAAGCCGTCTGACGGTGAAATAGAATAGAAGAAATTCGTGGCAGAAATTTCTGAGGGAGATGAAGGAACTCTGTTGTGAGAGAAAGGGAGAAAATAGGAAAATAAATGGAAAGAGCAAAGTGGGGAAGAAGAAACGATCGGGCCTTAAAAAGAGGGAAGTTTGAAATTCAAAAAAGAAAGGAGAGAAAATCAAATAAAAGATATGCAATTAATGTGAGTGATGGCCACAGTAACCAACCACAACAGTCACCACCAAGTATTGGACATGTGGCATCTCGGGGATCACCAAGCAGTCAGAATGTCCCGTCACCTGTCAAGTAAGTGTAAGCGCCGGAAGTTGTGTGGTTAAAATTAAAACCTTGCACCGGAAGAATCAACCAATCAATGCAACGCGTGGTGAAAAGAAGAAAGAGGGGGTTAATTACGAAATGCGCCGAAATCTTGAAAGCATAGATATAAATACTGCTCGTAGAGGCAAACGAAGTAAAAAGAGCAGGTCATTCGCCCGACTCGAAGTATTTATGGGGGTATTGTTGTATGTATATATTCGCCAAATAGACACGTCACCAGAGTAGTCAATAAAGGACTGCCACGTCACTCATTAACCGGGTCAAGAGAGAAAATGTGGCAAGTCAAGATGTTTACTTCGAAATCAATAAAGTCAAAGGTGTGGTCGCCAAAACTAGATACATACTCGCCAAAGGTAGAAACATGGTCGCCAAAGGATAAAACCCAGGATTGAAGGTGCTCGCTGCATCAGCATACTGGGCCTGAACCGACTCGGCAGAAACACAAAAATAAATCCCAAGCCTTTAGAAGACCTACGGCAACAAGGAAACATAAAGAGGAAAAGAGACAAAAACATATCCGAATCCGCGATAGCATGGGAATCCTAGTACGAATCAAAGAGGGAAACCTAATACCAACACGGCTAAAAACAAGGGGAAACCCTAATTAGGCAGATATAAATAGAACCATCGATCCCACGAGGAAGGGGTTCGAAAACCAAGAGAGAAGAGAGCAATTGTATGAGAGATCTGAGTGTGTAACAAAGCAATCAAGTCTAGTATTATCTTTCTGCCCTTTGGGGCGCCGTGGTTTTTTCCCATTCAAAGGTTTTCCACGTAAACTCTGTCTCTTGCATGCGTTCTTTATTTTCTCGTTTTACATTGAATTAATATAATTGTTGAGTGCGTGGCAGTCCAAATTTCACCGTCAACAACTTTCTTATTCGTAACTTAGCACCAAAAGACTCCGAAACGGAGCATAAAGTCTCCACCCCCATGGGAGCACCAAAAGACTCTGAAACGGAGCACGGTCTCCACCCCCATGGGAGCACCAAAAAACTCCGAAACGGAGCATAAAGTCTCCACCCCCATGGGAGCACCAAAAGACTCTGAAACAGAGCACGGTCTCCACCCCTATGGGAGCACCACAAAACTCCGAAACGGAGCACGTTATGTTTACTTAATTCATTTACTTAATACCCGAAAATGCAATGAAATAATGTGAATGATGTTAAGGTGTGTGAATCATGTTAGTTTCGGTTGCTAAACAGCTAAATAATCATGTTAGTGTATTCAAAGAGTAAACTCCGAAATGTTATAAGTTCATTACAGCTAGAAATCGAAACATGGACCACGGCCTACAAAATCATCGGAACAGCCTCCGAGTAAAGAAAACAAAAATAAGAGGCATCACCCTCGAAAATCAACCACGCCTAGTCCTCTTTCCCTTCTCGGGCGCGGGGTCCGCGATGAACCTTTCATCATCAATAGACACTGCCTCAGGTTCTTCTTCCGATAAAGGCTCCTCGAGAAAGTCATCAGAGATATCCTTGACCGCGTCGCCCTGCTTTCTGACCCGGATTGCAGTTGCCTTTTGGACATCCCATCAAAAGCGGAGAAGTCGAAGTCGGGATAAGACCGGAGTAGTAATGTCCTCACATCCTTAACCGCCGAGTCGAACGTCGTTTCCTGGATTTCCAAGAACTCCTCGAAATTAACAAATATGTTCACTGCGTTGTCACCGAGGTCTTCCTTCATACCTCTGATAGACTCGTTCGCCCTTTTCAAGCGCGTTCGTTAATCACAAAGCTTGGTCTGCTTGTCCCTGAAGCAAGCCTTCGCCTTCTAATATGCGGAGGACACCTCCCTGACCCTGGCCTTATGTGATTCCAGGGCTGCTGTCGATTCCCAAAGATTCTCCTCCACCTTCTCTTTCTCCTTCTCCTTTTGCATCTTCTCACACCTCGACTTCGCATCTCCGTATCTCTTTTCCATATGGAGGAGATTACCGATGGCCTGATAATCAATGATCGGAAATCATCACCCGATGAGCTTCACTTAACAAATATAATGAATATCAAAAATGATGTGCCCATGATACCGAGAGTAAATAACTTTACCTGCAGCAAATTGGACTATCCGTGTCGGATCCGGTCGACATTCGACATTCGACATTCGACATCTTCCCATACCCCGACATTTCCCCACTCTTCAGAAGATCCTTCCCATGGACGCAGAGATACTCCACGCCAGTTTAGGGGTTTATAGGCTTCACACCGGACCCAGAAGCCCGAAGTGGGGGATACTTAAAGTAATTCGGGGGAGAGGTTGTTTCGTCCCGAGTGTCCTTGGTAAATGGCGTCACCCCCGTCATATCTTTATCGGAGTCAATAGACTCCACATTGATTGGGGAACCACCGGCGGGATCCTGCCCTACAGGTCTCAAGGGGATTGCCTGCGCAATCTGTTCAGAAACTCCCACAGCGGCCATCGTTACTGAGGGTCTATTAATCCTCGTCCTCAGAGGGGAGATATTTTTGGAAACCTCCTCATCGGCAACCAAGCTGGGACTCTTGGGGAGCATCAGTTTCCTCTTCTTCTTTTCATCCCGGTGTTTCTCAACATCGCCTTTCGTCCTATCAGCCATCTTCTCCTTGGCCGTTGATCAGTCTAATTCTATGCTTATATTTTGCCCATTTTGCCTATGTTTATGCTTGTTTCTTGGGTCCTTTTGGTGGGTTGATGTGTTTGTTAAGTCTTTGCAGATCTCTTTCCATAGAAGTGTTGATCGGATCTTATTTCGGAGAAGATGGAGTAAAAAGATGAGAAGGAGGCTGATTTTGTCATTTACCGCGACCCATGCAGCTCAACAGGCATTTGCACCATCGGCGGCACTCCAGGCGGTCGAGAAGGGTGATTTATCGCTGCCTAGACCGCTCAAGAGGCAAATGCTTCTCAAGTGACCCCTCAAGCGAGCCATTCCAGAATGTTGAAGTTGGAATTTCCGCTGCCCATGCACGTGCCTACTCAGCGGCACGTTGAGCGGTGGTCCGCCT
Organism: Acer yangbiense; assembly: GCA_008009225.1. Lineage (NCBI taxonomy): Eukaryota > Viridiplantae > Streptophyta > Magnoliopsida > Sapindales > Sapindaceae > Acer > Acer yangbiense. Next base: position 19,857,792 of record CM017770.1, on the reverse strand, counting down.
CTTCGTTTTCTCAAAGCTGCAGAAGACCTATAAAAAGAAAGAAAGGAAAAAGCTAAAAGAGGGCCGACCTTTAGAGACCATCAGATACCAATTCCATTCATTCTTTCATTCATTCCATCATTAGAAAATTACTGGAAACAAGAAGACGACGGGGATTTCAAGACAGAAGCATCTCGCCATAATGGGTTTTATCTTCATCTCTTCTATGTTTTTATTCTCTCCATTGATGTGTAACTAAACCTTTAACTAGGGGATTGATGTAACCAATTTTGGATAACTCTATGTAATCAATTAGTCTATCTTTTGTTAATCAATTGGGTTTTAGTCTTGTCTATTGAATTAATTGTTCTACATTACTTATTCGTATTATTTTGTGGCCTCAATTGATATGGGTTTGTGATTTAGTTTATCCATGAGATTAGGGGTTAGATGTGAATGGCCTTTTCCATTTAAACCATAATCATAAGCTTAATAGACTTGAAAATTAATGTTTGCATGGCCTTGTTGCATTGATTTGGCTTAGAGTTTTGTTCTAAAGGGTTTCGTTGCCGTCACTTGACACATGGCCTTTGTGCGAGTGATGGGAATGAGATTCGTTCTTAATTGTTTATCATCAAAACAAGCCCTAAACTGGATTGAAGTGTTTATTGAGACTAATTAAGAGCATTGAGTGTTTAAGAAAGGTGCATCGATTCCCTAGTATTTCTCTCCATACATTCATTCTTTGTGTGATATTTGATTTGATTTGATTTAATTTTAGTCTTTAGTTCAAGTAGTCATAATTTAGGTAAACTTTAGAATTAAACAAACTTCCAAAGCAAAGCATTATGCAATTTAGTTTTCCGCACTTAGATTAAATCCTTGCTAGATTAATTGGTTTTGACCGATAGAATCGCCGATCCCAGTGAACGAACTTTCTTAGTAAATTGAACACAGATTTTACTGCATCAATTTTGGCGCCGCTGCCGGGGAGGAGCGAGAGGCAAGAGAGGCTGAGGCAGCAGCACTTTTACAAGACCAGCCTCAAGGGGCGCCATATGCTGCTCAGATAGGCGGAGCTCAGCCAGGAGGTGATCCATTTACCACTCTTTTGCAGGTTATGCAGACTCACATGGATTTGCGTTTCGGGCAGTTAGAGGGACGGATGGATGCTCGTTTTGACACTATCGAGATGAACATAGAGGAGCTGCGCGGGATGATAGCTAGCCGGTCTTCTGTGGCTAGTGGGAGTGGAATGCCGTTTCAGACCCCTATTCCTACTCAGGATCCTTTTACAGCTGGTGGATCAGGTCTCGAGCCGCGGAACTTTGACCAGCGGACCCCGATCTTGAACTTTGATGACGAGGAGCTGATGCAGGATGACCAGATAGACTCCGACCAGGGGACCGAGATCTTACAGCTTTCAGATGCAGATGGAGAAGATTAGCAGGCTATGGATTTTCTTTTTGAACTTTTATTTGCTTTTATTTTTCTTTGTCTGTCGTTCTTGTCTGTTCTTGATTGTCAACATTGGGGACAATGTCGAGTTTAGGTTTGGAGGTGTGTTGTTGTTTTGAGTCTGTCGTTCCTGCATTAACTTTGATGAGATGTTTTGGTATGTGACTTTGAAATGATATGCTTAAATCACTGGGTTTAAACTAACATCTTGCCGCTTAGAGTATTGCATTGCATTTTTTATAACTTATGACATGCTCTTGATGTGATAGTGGATAGGATGTATAGTTGGATGCCATGATTAATAGTGGAGACTACCCTGTGAGTTCATTAAGCCAAAGTGCGTACATAAATGACATATATGAGGGATTATTTTGTTTCTATTCTTTAAACACTCAGTAGGTTCTTAGCATTAGATTTGATCTCTATAGGTTGAACATTGAGCATTATAGAGCATTCATCATAAAAAGATTTCACATGTTATCTTTGATCTTAAGTAAGTCGAATCTGTGGAAGTGATTTTAGACTATGTGTGCATGAACTACTTAAAAGGCCTGTAATATTTCCTACCCTTTTGTGTATGCTCCATAGCCCTGTTTGAAGCCAAACACTGATTGCCTTTTCTTTCTTTACCACATTTACTGTAACCCATGTAAGCCATATTATAGCCATACCTGTTAACTTGGGATCATGCTTTGAGATTGTGAAGAAGGTTGAAGAGTTCGCATAAGAATTGTGCGATATTGATATGAGTCAAATAAAGAAGGAGCTGCATTCAATCCAAATGAAAGAGGAAAGGTTGTCTGGTTTTGTATTATTATATCTATGTTTATTATAAAAAAAATAAATAAAAATAATAATAAATCAAAATCAAAAAGAGAAAGAAAAAGAATGTTTTGCCACCAAAATGAATGGTGAGTTGCGTGTGCCAGGGAAAAGAATCTAAGGAACACAACATGTCAAAGGATTTAAGTGTTGTATCTACTCTCGAAGGAGTGGGCAAAAGAAAATGGTGAATTAAGGGGACATCAATGAATGGTAAGTGGCATTATTCCACTAACAAAGGAAGTCAATGAAGACCTAAGAGCTTGCGCCAAGCCGTAAAGGTAACTGAAGGCTCTCACTGAATGATCCTAGGTTTTTGAACTCCTACATCCCGCTCCTTTCTAACCTTTACCCAATAGCCCCATTACAACCTAATGAAAAGTCTAATTGATCTGCTGGTTATCCTTGCTATGAAAGTAGAAGTGAAGTGTGTGTTATCTTGCTCATAATGTTTGATTCTTTTCATGAGATCTTTGCATACAAATCAAGCGTTCTTTCAATGATGTATTCATATGCGATTATTAATTGTTCAAAATAATACGAATAAGTAATGTAGAACAATTAATTCAATAGACAAGACTAAAACCCAATTGATTAACAAAAGATAGACTAATTGATTACATAGAGTTATCCAAAATTGGTTACATCAATCCCCTAGTTAAAGGTTTAGTTACACATCAATGGAGAGAATAAAAACATAGAAGAGATGAAGATAAAACCCATTATGGCGAGATGCTTCTGTCTTGAAATTCCTGTCGTCTTCTTGTTTCCAGTAATCTTCTAATGATGGAATGAATGAAAGAAAGAATGGAATTGGTATCTGTTGGTCTCTAAAGGTCGGCCCTCTTTTAGCTTTTTCCTTTCTTTCTTTTTATAGGTCTTCTGCAGCTTTGAGAAAACGAAGAGGCGGACCACCGCTCAACGTGCCGCTGAGTAGGCACGTGCATGGGCAGCGGAAATTCCAACTTCAACATTCTGGAATGGCTCGCTTGAGGGGTTGCTTGAGAAGCATTTGCCTCTTGAGCGGTCTAGGCAGCGATAAATCACCCTTCTCGACCGCCTGGAGTGCCGCCGATGGTGCAAATGCCTGTTGAGCGGCATGGGCCGCGGTAAATGACAAAATCAGCCTTCTTCTCATCTTTTTACTCCATCTTCTCCGAAATAAGATCCGATCAACACTTCTATGGAAAGAGATCTGCAAAGACTTAACAAACACATCAACCCACCAAAAGGACCCAAGAAACAAGCATAAACATAGGCAAAATGGGCAAAATATAAGCATAGAATTAGACTGATCAGCCGTATCGGTAATTTTCCCTATAAAAAAAAAAGGTGAGGGTGAGAAAATAAGGATGGGATAAGCTTCGAGTATCGGGTCCCGATGAGATAATAGCGGATCACAGGACTCCTTACTCTTCTTAGATAAGGTTTTCTCAACCTTCTGCCTTATGTCCTCTGTCAGTTCCACAATAAAGCCGAGATCATATAACCTCCGGTTGTCTAACAGGTGGTCCACATGCCTCCTTTCGGGAGAGACACGCCAAGCATCCGAAACGTGCTTCCGCTCTACGGAGGATAATTCTTCGAAGGTTACGCGTTCCCACGGAGCTGTAAAAAAGAAAAGCACCCCAATAAACACAACAAATCAAGATGAAATGAAAACGACAAACACCGAGAATAAACCTAAGGAGACCCTAAACACCTAGGATATTGAACACCGAACGAACCCTCTGTGGACGACCACCGAGCTGCAAGTCTTTACCCCAGTCGCCTCTAGCGACGAACCAAGTCTTCTTCCATTCTTTATTTGAGGAAGGAAGCCCGGTGATCAGAGGTTCGCCGTCTTGCTTGTCACAACAAGCAAGAGCCCACCAGCCATCACCCCCGGATTTATGGGAGTACAGCCGGTAGCAGTGCCCAATCTCCGCAAGTGTAGGCTCCAGAATTCTCATGCCCCGCCACAAGGAATACATCCCGATCACTATCCTCCAAGCATTCGGATTTAGCTGGGCCGGAGCAATCCCTATCTCTCTTAAAACCCTCCGAATGTATGGTTGTAATGGCAACCTAGCACCGATCTCTAGAAACGTGGGATGAAAAGCCACCGAGTGTCCTTCGGGATTGCTCGCTCGTTCCCCCTCTCTGGGAATTCTTATGAGCACATTTCGGGGAATGGAAAACTCCATCGCCAGCCGGCTAAGCTTTCTCGCATCCACTTTATTTTCCCTCGTAAGGTTTATTGCAAACCTCATATGATCTATCTCCTCCCGAACTAAGTCTTCAGAGTTATATCCCTCCCGAAGTTCTTCAGTGCCTGGGCCTCCCGCGGGTTCTTGAACGCCTTCCCGCACCTATCGAACTTCAGGACTCCCAGCATCCTGCGTGTCTACATCCCCAAAAGCACTCCTGGTGCTGCTTCCTACAGAAATTCTACCTGACGTAGACTCCGATGAACTAGATTTTGAACTCGACGAGATTATGGGGCTTGACCCCCCGATCTTTCGAACCATCGGTGGATAAGGGTAGATGTAACTAGAAAAAAAAAAAAAAAAAAAAAAAACAACAACAAAAGGGGGGAAAGAGTCAAATTCGGAGGCTAACCTGTTCTTTCACTCTTTCTTTTGCGTATTCTCTCAGATACCGAAGACGCTCTGATCAATTGGAAAAACTCAAATGGGGATCTATGGGTGACCCTACACCACTATTTATAAGGGCCCTCAGCACAGTACACGAAGCGACGCGAACCGCCCTCCCTCGAATCGACACCTGTACACTGCCACGTTCTCATGGCCACGTGGCACTCACTCGCTGACCGCGATCCGGGCCAGCCTCAGCCCGGAAAGGCCCAATTCAGCATCCGATCTTAACCATCGGCTCTCCTTTCGAGCCCATAACCGATGTTGCACCCCGACCTATGAGCTCGAGGGGGAATTGTGATTCCTATGAAGATACCGATAAAGACCCCCGATCTCCGTCATAAGAACTCTGGTACCATATATCGGTATTCACCCCAGAACAGTGTTTTTGCCCGGTCGACGTAGCCACCGATAACTGGGTACCGATATACTATTTGAGGGTGTCGATTGATAACGAATCGTACCCTATCTGACAGACAGCTGTCGGGTCCAGCCACTGAGCTCTTGACACGTGCCCCAAGACGTCAGAAAACTTGGCTATATAAGGCCTCATTTCTACCACTAAGGCAATTTTTTTTTGGGATTGCTTAGACCAACTAGGTGCTTAGAATTAGCAGTCTCTGTACTCCTTCAGGAAGAGGAAATTAACCTCCCTCGCATTCAATAAAAAGAGCATAATTTACTTTGTCTCCGATTTCGCAATCATTATATTTGGGATACTCATTTTTAACCCTAACAGGTGCTTATCAATGATGAGGTCTTCAAAGGGCATTTAACTTGAACACCAATACCTAAGCTACCCTTACAAAGAATCCCCAATATGTGGTTTGTTCACGAAATAAGCCAATCAAGATATGAGAATCCTTACAAAAGCCGTTGAGCAATCATCTTTTCCTCATCCAAGAGGGATGGCAGACCTCTTTCGGCCAAAGGAATCACAGCGGCCACCGCGAGACGAGAAATCTCATCATCTACAAAACAGGTGGCGCTTTCGACCAAAGATCAAGTGAAGTAAAATGACGAGGGACTCTCCTCGCCGAAAGATTCTGGTGAGTACTAGCAAAAACACTTCGGCCCCACTCGCCGCTGATAAAGAACCAACTATTCTTCCTTCGCTTATTCGAAGAAGGTAAACCCCAAATAAAACCCTTCTTATTCTCATCACCTGAAACCTCCACCTGCCCCGAATTTACCACTCTTGCGGATCCAAGTTTCTACGGCAAAAGAGAGAAAGAAGTAAGTCCCACCATTGCTCGACTGCCTCAAAGTGTAGAAGTGGTGAATCTTACGGGGAGTAGGAGGTCCATAGCCCTTCAGCTTCCACATCAAGCATAGGCATATCAAAATCCTGTAACTATTGGGGGCAAGTTGGGCGGGCGCTACCTTGGCACCAGTAAGAAATCTGGCAATGAATGGTTGGAGGGGAAGTGTTACCCCACAGCTGATCGAATGAAAAATGCAATCTATCCTATCGGTGATCCTCAACGTCTGAGTCAACGATCATCTGAGCATCCAACAAAGACTCTCGGGGAGCCCTGGGAGCTCGTCGTTTGCTGTCGCCGGGTTTTGAAGACTTTGTCATCTCCGGAGAATCACTACCAAAAGACGAGGGAGAAGAAATGTTAGGGATATAAGTTTCCTGAGCAGAAGTAACATAAACAGAAATTGGGGTGGGAGAATCCAGATGAAAATTGCGAATCAATGATTCGATTTTGTCTGCAGTATTTTTGTCACCAAGCTCCAAAGCTTGCATCATTCGATTATAAAGGGAAGAACGCAGAGAATGGTCCATGGAAACTCACCAGAAAACCCTAGAAAAGTGATAGAGCGAGAGAAGACCCCTCAAACCGTCAGACAACCGTAGGAAAAGAGGCGAAAGGAAGATCGTCACAAATCTTAGTGCGGGAAGAGTGAAAGTTAAAAACTAGTGATTCAAAGATTGTTGGTATATTTTAGTGAGAGAAAGAGAAGAACAGAAATGGAAGTTATCAGAAATTAGGGAAGACAGTGCAACAGTCATGTGCTAAAAAGAAGGAAAAAATTTGAAATTTGAAAAATAAATGGCATTGATAGAGTAAACCGCTTGTGTACAAAGCCGTGACATTACTATCCCCCAAACATAGGACACGTGGCATCTCGGGGAACACCCAACAGTCAAAACATCACCTTACCGCGTTAGAGTAAGTGGAAGCGCTGGAAATCTTGTGGCTAGAAATGAAAGCTTGCACCAGAAGAATCAATTACCAAATCCAGCGCATGGGCAAAAGAAAAAAGGAGGGAAAAGGAAAAACTATTTCCAAAATATATCATAAAGCTAAGTGTGGACATAAATACTACTCGCAGAAACAAACGAACTGGAAGACCAAATCATTTGCTTGGCTTGAAGTATTTATGGGGGTATTGTTGTATGTATATATTCGACAATAAGACACATCATCAAAGAAATCAAAAAATACGGAGATAAACGTTGCCACGTCACCCTTGACCAAGTCAAAGGTAGGAAACACTGACCATTCGGCACGCCAGCCCGCCACGTCACGCAGAACGATACTGATAGAAGATGTACTTGCCAGAGCGACAAGATACTCACCAGAGCAAACCAACCTAAGGAATCATGCTCGTCGGATAAACCTACTCAGCTAGATATGATGCAAATGACCTTATCTTTAACATACCTTTTGCACCAAGGATTCACCTAGGCACAAGGTCAAAAAATGTAAGATACTCCTAGAAGGAAACGAGTCCTAACAGATCCATCACACCAGATTCCTAATACAAATCAAAGACGGATTCCACCACTAACAAGACGGAGGGAAAACCCTAGTCAGCCCAATATAAATAGAACCTGACATCCAGCGGAGAGGGGGTTGGAAAAATAAAATAGAGAGAAGAGCAATTGTATGAGAGATCTGAGTGTGTAACCTTATAACGATCCATATTATTATTTTGTAAGGATTTCCATTCTTTAATTGGCTTATTTCTTGGACAAACCATGTGTTGGGGTTTATTGTGTAAGGGTATTTTAGGTGATTGAACTTCAAGCTCAAAGGCCCTTTCAAGACCTCAAAGGACAAGCATGACAAGGGTATATTCTCTAGTGCTTGGTTTTAGATTGCATACACATACTTAACATTCTTGCATTTGTGTGCATTCTCTTCACATATCACATTTCACACTTGCACTTTGATGTTGTATCTTGTTGTGTGTATTTGTGTCTTGTAATTCGTTTCCCGATAGTATTCGAAAACGTCCGTGCATGCACTAGAATGTGCTTGGTTTTGCGTGAAAACCACCTACGGAGAATGCCCTTGGTTTTCACCTCTGTTGGTGATCGGCGGTTATGTTCGGCGGCCTGGCCGCCGAATGAAACCGCCGTTTGCATCCAGAAGTGTCTGAAGCACTTCTACGGTTATGATCGGCGGCCACGACTGCCGTTCATACCTGATCGATTTAATCTCTCGGGTTTGATTCGGCGATTGGATCGGTGGTTATGAAACCGCCAAATGAAACTGCCGTTGTTCCCCTATTCTTCTCGGGTTCAATTCGGCGCTTATTATCAGCGGCCTGGCCGCCGATTGAAACCATCGATCGGTGCATTTCAGGGGCAAACTTGTCTTTTCACATGCTTTGCTTTTCTTTTGATGTCTATAAATATTTCACTTTCTCATTCTCTGAATTAGTTCTTTTTACTCCAAGAACCCTAAACTTAAAAGAGAGAATTTTGAGAGAAAATCAAATCAAGAACTCACCTTTGACCACTCAAATCAAATCCCTTTTGCATCAAATTTCATATTGCATCAACTATGCCTTCATAGAATGCATCCATGTATGTTTTTGGATCATCACATCTTCCTTGGTATGTTCTTCACTAATCTCATCTAATTTTAGTGTTTTTCATATTAAGACATCTCTTAGATTACTTGTATGTTTTTAGATAATATGCTAAATACAAGATAGAGGTTATTTGTGATATTTTGATTGAGTGTTGTATTGTGATAGATATCTAGGTTTTTATAATCTATGATTATCTAAGTTATTTGACATGTCATTTAGTTTTAATATCTAGGATTGTTCTAATTGCAAATTCATCATCTTAGATAAGCATATAGGGTTTCCCTTGCTCTATGTTGCATTTGGATATTCATATATTCACTTAGGGTGTTAATCTCTTCTTAGAGAATTAAGTCTTGTGTTGTGACCGGAATTAGGTTGCTTAATTCGCAAGCAATCGGACTAGGTTCACTCATACCGGGATTAGGTAGGTGTGAGATTACTTCCGAGATTAGGTTGTAATTTTATCACATTTAGTGGATTCAAGGTTCATGTGTGGCTCACAAAACAGCCCGTGGTTTTTCCCGTCAGGGTTTCCACGTAAACATTAAGTGTGATTTACATTCCGCACCATATTACACTTGTATGTCTTTTTGACTAGTTAGGGGCATTTTCGGAAAATTGACTTGTATGCGAAAATTGGGTAATAACGATTAAAATCTATTCACACCCCCCCCCCCCCCCCCCCCTCTAGATTAATATTTAACACACTGTGAGAACTTTCATATTTCTCTACCCTAAGGGGCGCCGTGGTTTTTTTCCCATTCAAGGGTTTTCCATGTAAAACTCGTTGTCTTGCATGCATTGGTTTACATCCTCTTTTTTATTAAACTTGATATTGTTGTCAGACATGTGGCAATCCAGTTTTCACCGTCAACATAGGGAAAACCCAGTGGGATAAAAACCTGAGCAAAGATATTCATTTATCTGTCGGATCAAAATAATATTTATGGTGATCTTCTGGATCAAAGTAACATATATACGATAATTAACAAGATCAAAGTAATATTTACAATGATATTTTTGATCAAGATAACATATACACGATGATATACTGAATCAATGTAATATTTATGATGATCTTTATGAATCAAAGATTTTTGGGTGTGTTTAGATAATTGCCTCATTAAAACCTTATTAGGAAAACCCAACGGGATAAAAACCTGATTGGAAGAAAAAATAGTACAATACACATATGCCCTAATATAATTAATATACTTTATTTAATATGCTCCCCCTGATGGGACTCTCCCCCCGATAAAAGTTCTTTTAAAGCAATCTTCTAGATTGCTAAACTGGGGTATACGGATGTTTATTTCATGAAATGAAATAACATCATAAATGATTGAAGAGAGTATAAGCAAAGACTTGCTTTATAGAGTAATATCCATATGAAATCTTTTCAGAATCTTTTCAACATATTCTGATTGATGGACAAATATTCCATTTGATCCATGCTCGACCTTCAAGTCGAGACAATATTTTCTTTCCCATGTCTTTCATTTTTAAACTCATTTACCAAAAATTCAAGAGTTTTCAAGAGCTCTACAATAGCTCCAATTAAATTTATATCATCAACATATGTTGTGAATATAGTAAATCGAGATTCTTATTTCTTTATGAAGACACATGGGTATATAATATAATTATTATATCCTTATCTTATCGGATATCAACTAAGACGGTTATACCAAATCCGTTCATATTGTTTTTAATCCATATAAGGATTTTTGTATGTTCATCAAATACAGATTACGAGATCTCGATTTATATGCTTCTAGCATTTTAAATCCTTCCGGGATTATAAATATCTGCATTGAGTGAGTCATATAGATAAATGATTACTACGTCTAGAAGATGTATTTCAAGCCTTGTAAAGGCAGCCAAATTTATCAAAAATTCGAAACGTAATTGTATTCATCGCTGTTGAATACCAAGTTTCTGTGAAAAACCTTGTACTACAAGTCGTGCCTTATATCTCACGATCTCGTTTTTCTCATTGCGTTTTTCGTATAAAGACCCATTAGTATCCAACTAGTTTGACATCTCCAGGTGTCTGGAGTACTATTGGTCTAAATACTTTATGTTTGGCATATGAAGTCAATTCTTCTTGAATTGCTTCTTTTCACTTAGGCCAATCATGCCTTTTGTATACAATCATTGATATTATGAATATCATAATTATCATTTATAATTTCAGTAGCGCTACTGTATATAAAAATACATCATCAATGATTGTTTCTTTATGATTCCACATTTCTCTTATATGATTTATAGAAATGTTCTCAATTTAATTTCAATATATTTGAATCTCTGTTGAGATTTCTTCCATTTCAATGGATTTAGTCACTATATGGACTTTATAGAAATTTTCTTAATTTCAATATATATGTATCTCTGTTGAGATTTTTTTCCATTCAATGGATTTAGTCATTGCATAGACTTGTATAGAAATTTTCTCAATTTCAAAATACTTATATCTCTGTTGAGATTTCTTTCATTACAATGAATTTAGTCATTTCATAGACTTGTGTCTCATTAGATATATCAAACTCTTACAGAGTTGATTTAGAGAAAGTGGATTTATTTATAACTCGAGTTTTGTTTACTTTAGGATCCTGATATCAATATCTTTCAAAAAGGTTCATAAGCTTATGATATACATCAGATGATTTATTTGTTGTCATTTACTTTGATCATTCTTTAAGAACAATCACCCGACCGGGGTTTATGAGATGGCAACTTATAAAATCTTGTTACCTTTAATATATTAAGTAACAAATTAATAATTATCTGATGATCAATTATCTTTCGTATTTGAGTGATACAAAGATTTAAATGAGACACATTTATATATAGAGAACCGAACCGATATCTCTATTTTGTATAAGAGTAATTTTTCATTTACTTTTTCTGGAGAAACTTTCCATTTGGAAATTAATCAATATAATAATATACAGATTGTGCATAAAAATATAAACTCTTAGAAGTTTAAATGATCTAATGGAAAATTAATCAAAATCAACATTAATCTCATAGTGATATTGAATTCTTCTTTTATATCATGCTAGAGATGAAATAATGAGATATACTACACAATCAAATATCTTAAAAACGTGAGCAAGTCAATGACCAATTACAAGTTGTAATGGTAAATAATAATGATAAGTAGTGAGTCATAGATGAATGCATCAATATGTAATATAGAATGTCCCATATAGAGATCGGTAATTGTATTGAAATAATAAAGTTCTTTGTAATTACCTGGAGACGTTTGATAAGCAATTCTATTGATCCATTCTGATTTTGAGTACATGCGAAAAGCTGGATGTTGAACGTCGATCTCAACTGGAGACGTTTGATAATACACAAACATGTGATCATCTCGTAGATGCATCAACTAGAACCATAAAATAAAGAAAGGGTTCTTTGGTGGATGAATATGTCAACATATATCCCTTTGAATGATAGAGATTCAAAACCAACTTTAGAATGAGATGGTTTGTTTGGTGGATGAATATATCCACATACATTTCTTTTCTGATCAGCAATATAATCCGGATGATAAAGAATACAGCTTTTCTATAATCAGCTTCTGGCCTAAATCACGCACAGATATTCAATATTCTTATTATTCATGGTCTCAATATGACATTAATAAAGTCATATGTTTTTGATCTAAATAGATTTATTTATGTTCTACTTGAATGATATAAAGTATCATTGATACACAATTGAATACCATCTGATAATAAGATTGTGGCTCTTCTAGAGCCTTTAATCAGATCCGCTGGATCTGATCTAGTATTAACCTTATATGCTTTTGAACTAAATATATTTCTTTATGGTCTGTTTGAATAATATCAAGTATCATTGATTCATAATTTAGTATTGTTTGATAACAATATCGTGGCTCTTCCAGAGCTCTCTATCAGATCCGCTGGACCTGATACAATATTAACATTTGCTCTTAGCAAAGTCAAATTCATAAAATATTTCATACTCCGCAGAATTGAAAAATATTTATGGTTTCGTAGAATTGTATTAGTCGTTTCACTATCGGCAAGACATATTTTTCCTTTTAGGAATTTTATAGATATTATTTGTAACACCATTTTATATCTCATCTGAAATGATAATAATTCCGCAAATTTGTATGAGTCGTTGCATTGTCATCATTTCATGGATATATTTAATTATCCCATCCATATAGTAATCATGGCCAGGATCCATGCTTTCAATTTTACAACAAATATATATACATAACACCGTTAATATAAATATGGAAGATCAATAAATGAAACAAAAGAGAGAATAGTACAAACTTGGATGCTCTGTTAGAGGTGTATATCTCTTTACATAACGTTTCGATCAACAATCCAACCGATCACATTGTAGAAACACAAGTGAAACATGTTGTGCCAAAATTTCAACTCGATCGGACCACAGATTAAAGAGATAACTCTCTTCGATGAAATCTGCGCAGTACTGGAATTTTCTCCCCTGTTTTTCGCCCAGTCCTGTTTGGAACTGTAGAAATCACTACAGGGAATTCCAATTGATAATCCCACTGCCCAGATTCAAGAACTACAAGAGTATAGCGTGCTGAATAAATTTCAACTCAATTTAATCTTAGACGAGGGAGATATCAAAGTTTGATCAAGATTGCGTAGTGACGTTCTTCACACAATTTATGCACGCACACCTTCTTTTTCTTCTCTTTTCTAGTAAAATATTTCCAATTTCATTATACATGATATTAGGATCTTAAATCATTTTTATGATACTCACAATATCCTGTGGGATGTGTAGATCCTTCTTTGAATATTGCTCTTTATGAGCATCAAACATGAATAAAATGGATAAAATATTATTTCCAGTTTCATTATACTTTAGGATCTTAAATCTCTTTTGTGATTCACACAACATCCTGTTGGATGTGTAGATCCTTCTTTGAATATTGTTTTTCATGACCATCAAACATGAATGAAATAGATAAAATATTATTTCCAGTTTCATTATACGTTAGGATCTTAAATCATTTTTATGATACTCACAACATCATGTTGGCTATGTAAATCCTTTATATATCACTTTATATATATGAGATAAAATAAAATCATAGATCATATTGATTTTTCGAACTTCCTGTTCGACCAAGAACTTTAAGTTCATATATAAATTTCAGAAAACTTCAGATTCTGAGTGGATTTGAAATCCCAGGTTCTAAATAAAGAAGTATGGCATTCATGAATATAACACTGGATCCAGAACTCCAGGTTCTCATCGATTTTAAAAACCGTGCTGACTTAAATATCATAATTCCAGAAACTTTAAGTTCTGGTTTGTCGGTCTAGTCATCTCATACATTGCGTAAAAATAAATGCTGAATATTTAAACAATTTATTTGAAGACACAGCATAAGCCAATCCCGAGACACAGCATAAACCAGTCTGGAGACACAACATAAGCCAGTCTCATATATTGCATAAAAATAAATGCTAAATATTTAAACAGTTTATCTGGAGACACAACATAAGCCAGTCCCAAGACACAGCATAAGCCAGTCTCATATATTGCATAAAAATAAATACTGAATATTTAAACAATTCCAGGAGCCTGAGCTCACCTGTTATGTGCATAAAAATAGATGCAAATATTTAAACGATATAAATAAATCCAGAACTATATATAGAGGATCCGTTGACGGCATAAGCCATCTTGTATACAGAACTATAAATAGATCCAGAATATTGAGATGTAAGTAAATCACCCATCAATGGATCCTTTTTACTTACACATACGAATATCGAGCCGTAAGTAAATCACTCACTTGGAGATACTTTTTACTTACATACGATCGTGCTGATAACGTGTTATAAAATAAAAAGAAGAATAGATGAAGAACATATGAAGAACAATTGAATAAGTGAATAACATGAGAGAAACAATTAAATAAGAGATATCAGTTAATGAAGAGTAATCAGCTATGACAGAAAACGAGAGAGAGAGAGAGAGAGAGAGAGAGAGAGAGAGAGAGAGCGAGCTTTTTTTATAAAATAAAAAGAAGAATAGATGAAGAAAAATTGAATAAGTGAATAACATGAGAGAAACAATTAAAGAAGAGATATCAGTTAATGAAGAGTAATCAGCTATGAGAGAAAACGAGAGAGAGAGAGCTTTTTTCTTTGTATTGATATCAGCTGAACCAAAACTTACAATGAGATGAGAACATATATATATATATATATATATATATATATATAGGCATATGAGCATCACTTGCCAGATGATTGCGTCACTTACTTACATAAGAAGTAAAATAATATCTAATGTTCTACTGTTCTTTCAATTAGAGAGGCGGTGGTAATGGATAGAAGTGAGGAGGGGAAATCTTGTGTGTATTACATAAGTGGTAAAAGCCACATATATTATAACAAAATCATATTTATCAATTGTTGGACATATTTGTGAGTCAACAAGAACTCCGGGCTATCATCTGGAGTTCTCCAATGTTAGACTCCGATAAACAACTCGGTGCCTATATCCAAACAGTGCATTCTCATCCGGACCTGTTTTCCACCGAAAATACACCACCAGAGGTCATTTCGAAGGATAATGCTTCAGGCTCGACAGCACCTGACCATGCAGAGACAGCTGTCAGATCCAGCCTCTAGGCCCATGACACGTGTCCCAAGACGTTAGAAACAGGGCTATATAAAGCCCCATTTCTACCATAAAATGGGGACTTTTTTCACTTTTCTTAAAACATTACTACATTTGTAACCCATTGGAAGTGGGAATTTACTTCCACCATATCCAATACAAAAAGCATAGTTTTATCTTGTGTTTAATCTCACGTATTCAAACCCGGTTAAAATCATATCCCGAAGGCTCATTTTTAACCCCCAACATTTGGCGCTAGAAGGAGGGGGAGAAAGTCAGCACCTTCGTGGAAGCAATGAATCCACTGCCAGAAGACTAGTATCCGAGTATAGACCTCGAGCTGAGGCCCTCAGGGACTCAAAACTATGTCCAAGTCCCCTAACAGCAGCAACAACCCCCTTACCATGCATCGCCCTATCCGGGTCCAATGGGGGAACAGCTGCCGCAGCCTTCGAACTATGGCTATTACCCATACCAGACACATTTCCCATTGCATGGCCCATTCCTCGGATATCAGGGGGAACCACAGCACTACCCTTAGATGCCGGTAAACTCGTATTACCCCATATTCCGCAACAAGCTTACTACCCCCAAGGTTATCCACCAATGCATGCACCTCAGCAAACGCAACAGCTCCTCCCGCAAGTCGACGACCCGGTTATTCACGGGTTCACCAGTAGGTTAGATACTTTAGCCCAGAATGTGACCCGAGTGATCAACGTTGTGGATGGTGGGGGACAATAGGGGGACTCGAAAGAAACCAATTCTCACGCTTAGGGAGGCCCCGCGGGGGAACAGTTGAGAAAAAGAAGGAGGCGACAATAACACATCGCTCAATTCATCGAACCCAACCCCGGAGGACTCATGAACCAATAGGCACCACAGAGAGTTGTCGGAGTCACCCGTAGTCGAGAAAAGCGCGACGAAGTGCACCAAAAAGAGGTTCCTCGAAGGACGCACCAAGAAGAGGTTAACCGATAGGTGTCTCCTATTCTTTAAGGCCCTAAAACACAACGGGGACTTCTGCTAGATATCTGAATGTCATACCACATTCGAAGACCTGAAAACCTATCTCCGACCGTTGGTGAAACATTATTCTTTTATCTAGTCGTTTCGGAGGAAACCGTAAGCTCGGTATTGATTAAAGAGGAAGGATCCACTCAGAGAGCAGTATATTACGTCAACAAAAGTATGACCGATCCGGAGACAAGGTATCCAGAGATCGAGAAGTTGGCGCTTAGCGTGATTGTAGCCTCTTGGAAGCTCAAGCCCTACTTCCAATCACACCCTATAACTGTCCTAACAAATCAGTCACTCCGCCAAGTTCTCCAAAAACCAGAGTTAGTTGGGAGGCTCACCAAATGGGCAATGGAAATCAATGAATTCGGCATTCAATTTAAACCACGGACTTCCGTAAAGGGCCAAGCAGTGGCCGACTTTATTGCTAAACATTCGAACCCTGAGGTGCTTAACCTATCCACCGGAGATATTGCCCGATGGGAAATGTTCGTAAATGGGTCCTCCAACCATCATAGTAGTGGAGCTGGGATAATCATCAAAACACCCGATGGTAGCCTAACCCAGACAGCCCTCTGATTCGACTTTAAGGTGACAAACAATGTCGCGGAATATGAAGCTCTAACTAGCTGGTTAAAGATCATTTTGAACATGGGGGCAGAGCTTGTTACCGTATACAGTGACTCCCAACTGGTCGTCAATCAAGTGAATCAGGACTACCAGGCTAAAGACCCCAAAATGATCAGATATTTAAGACAGGTCAAATCACTAATGGCCAAGTTCATCAAATGTGAACTCATCTGAATCTCAAGAGACCACAATTCTCAAGCCGATGCCCTAGCCAAGCTCGCATCAACTTCAGACATGAAGCTGCCCAGAACTGTCACGGTATTTCGTCTCTCGGTGTCCAACTTATCCGAAAATAAGGAAATCGGTGTATTAATTCTAGATCCTAGTGGAGAATCTTGGATGACTCCAATCATGAACTACCTCCGCGATGGTGCCCTGCCACCGGAAAGGAATACAGCACAAAGAATAAGAAGACACGCCCCTCGCTACCTCATCATTAATGGATCGCTCTTCCAGTGCGGTTTCTCCTTGCCGTACCTTCGATGTGTTAGTCCTTCGCAAACTGAACAAATTCTTTAGGAAGTACATAGTGGAATCTACGGTAGCCATTCTGTCGGAAAAAATCTGGGACAGCGAATAACCCGATAGGGGTACTATTGGCCCACACTTTTCAAAGAATCAAAAATGCACTCAGAATCATACGACCGTTGCGAGAGGATCGGTCCAACTCCTCGCCTCCTCTTTGAAACGTTGACCCCCATGTCATCACCGTGGCCGTTTTCAAGTTTCGGTGTTGATATTATCGAACCTCTCCCTAAGGGAACATCCGATAAAAGATATGCTGTTGTAACCATCGATTATTTCACCAAATGGGTTGAAACGGAGGCCCTAAAACACATCACCGAAGCCAATACAACAGATTTCATCAAGCATTCCATAATCTACAGATTTGGAGTGCCCCATACCCTAGTGGCAGACCATGGGACACAGTTTGATAATAACAAACTCCGAAAGGTTTGTTCGGAATATAACATAATTCTAAAGTTTGCTTCTCCAGTCCACCCTTAGAGCAACGGTCAGGTAGAGGCCATGAACAAGACGATAAAAACTCTCCTAAAAAGGAAATTGCAAGCCCGAAAGGAAGCATGGGTTGAAAAACTCCCGGAGGTTTTATGGGCAATACATACCACACCACATTCGGCTACAGGGGAGACTCCATACTCGCTCACATTCGGTACTGAAGCGGTCCTACCTACTGAAACAAACATCCCCACAAAAAGAGTATCTTCATATGAACCGGGGGACAATGAAGATGAACTCCGAGCGTGCCTCGATGAGTTAGATGAAAGAAGGGACCTGGCCAGAATTCGAACCGGTCACCATCAACAAAATGTATCCAAGTATCATGACAACAGGGCTCGTATCCGAAGATTTAGCCCGGGGGGATCTCGTCTTGAAAAAGGTTATAACCTCCACCAAGAGAACTTCTTCCGGTAGTCTGGAGGATAAGTGGGAAGGACCATACATAGTGGATCCGGTGTCAATGAAAGGAGCCTACAAACTGAAAACAGAGGATGGCACGCCCCTACGGAATCCGTGGAATGCAGACCACCTAAAGAAGTACTACCAATGATTAACCATCGAATGTATCAAGTATTTTTTAGCCCTCATATGTAAAATGCACTGTAAGCAATTCCAGCACATTTTGTTACTTTTTGTCATTTCATTACATTAAAGTCTCCCTAATCAGAGCACAAAAGTCTCTACCCCTATGGGAGCACCGAAAGTCTCCCAACTTGGAGCACAAGTTTCCACCCCCATATGAGCACCGAAAGTCTCCCTAATCGGATCGTGGACGTCTCAACCCTGAATCCCTAAAAATATTGGATTAAATACAAGCTGATAAGATCGGCTAATAAACACAAGAACTTCTACCACATGAAACCATCGGTTAATGTTCTTACCGGAAAGCATGATGAATGAACACATTAAATTCAGTTATAATGAATCTCCAATCAGTATTCACCTACTGGATACAATATTAAATATATGGTTTATATTGATTAATATAATCACTCCAAAAAATATAGTTCAGATTAAAATGAGACCAAATATATTAAAATGATAACCTCCTATGAGTGATTACAAGAAACCCGTCTGGCCTATGGCCGCTACAAAATGTATTATGGATAAACTCTGAAACTTCACAGTTGCAAATTTATAAAGCAATTACAAATAAAACTCCGAAGCACGGTCTACAGCCGTTGTAAAATTACCGGGACAACACCCCCCGATATGATGAGTAACAAAAAAAAGAGAAAGAAACAAATGTTTCCGGAGGTCAACCATGCCTAGCCCTCTTCACCCTCTCGGGCGTGCGGTCTCTGGTGAACCTCTCATCATCGGAAGATACTGCTTCAGGCTCTTCATCCATGATCAGTTCCTCCGTAAAATCCTCAGATTTGTCCCTCACCGGATTGCCCTCCTTTCTAACACGGGACTCGGTGGCTTTCTGAATGTCCGCGTCAAATACGGAGAAGTCAAAGTCAGGATACGAGCGGAGCAGTAGCGCCCGGACATCCTTCACCGCCCTATCGAATGTTTTCTCCTGAATCTCAGAGAACTCCTCAGAGTTCACAAAAATATCAACAGCGTTGTCATCGAGATCTTCATTCATCCCTCGAATGGTTTCATTCGCCCTTTTAACGCGCTCGCGGTAATCGCAAAGTTTAGCCTGCTTCCCTCTGCAACAGGCCTTCGCCTTTTGGTAGGCTGCAGACATTTCGCCAATAATGGCCCTTTACGATTCCATGGTGGCCATTGCCCATCAGAGCTTTTCGTCCACCTTGTCTTTCTCCTTCTGCTTTCTTTTGTACCTCCCCTTCGCATCTCCGTACCTCTTCTCCATATGAAGAAGGTTACCGATTGCCTGAACGCCGACAGAAAAAGTTATCATCCGAAACATTCTACTTAAAGAATATATATATATATACAAAGCATCGGTTAAATATAACCATCGTGAGTGGATTACCTACAGCATGTTTGCCTACCCATGCCGGATCCTATCAACATTGGACATCTTCCCGTACCTGGACATTTCCCCACTTCTCAGCAGATCCTTCCCGTGAGCGCACAGATACTCCACACCAGTTTCAGGGTTAATGGGCTTCGTGCCAGAGCTAGAACCCAACACCGGGGGATCCCTAAAATAGTTCAGAGAAATGGTCGGATCCCGAGTGCTAGCGGCCCGAGGGGTCCCTTCGGGCAACTCCTTCTCGGAGTCAATGATCTCCATATCAGTTTGTGGGACCTCAAGAGCATCTTCGGTTACTGGTCTCAAGTGGATAGCTTTCGGGATTTGAGAAGAACACCCCGCAGCAGCGACCGACATGGAGGATCGATCAACTCGAGTACTCCTCAAAGGAGAAATGTTTTCGGAAGCCTCGTCCTCGCTTAACAGATTGGGCCCCTTTGGAATCACCCTCCTCTTCTTCTTATCCTCCTTCCTCTTTTCAGCACCACCTTTTCCTTTGTCAGCCATCCTCTCCTTAGCTATATCGGTGAGCTTCCCTGTTCTCATAAGAAAGACGATCAAAAGTTAAACGAAACCTAAGGAAAGGACTCTGATCATATATACCGATAAAACAACAACCGAATGAACTCTTACTTTTCTTCGACAAGGTCTTCTCAACCTTCCGCCTCCTGGCCTCCGTCAGATTAACGATAAAACCAAGTTTTTGTAGCCTCCGGTCATCTAACAGATAATCCACGTGCCTTCTTTCCGGAGAGACTAACCAAGCATCTGACACGTGCTTTCGCTTCACCTTGGACAGTTCCTCAAATGAGACACGTTCCTACGCAGCTGCCGAAAAAGCACACTTATAATAAACACAATAATAAATGAAAATATCAAATATAAACACCGAGAAAACCTAAGGAGGCCCTAAACACCTGGGATATTGAACACTGAGCGAACCCTCTGTGGACGACCACCGAGCTGCAAATCTTTGCCCCAATCACCTCCAGCGACGAACCAAGTCTTCTTCCACTCCTTGTTTGAAGAAGGAAGCCCGGTGATCAGAGGTTCACCGTCTTGCTTATCGCGACAAGCAAGAGCCCACCAGCCATTACCCCCCGATTTATGGGAGTAAAGGCTGTAGCAGTGTCCAATCTCCGTAAATGTTAAGGCCGGATATTTCATACTCCGCCATAAAGAATACATCTTGATTACTATCCTCCAGGCTTTCAGATTTAACTGAGCCGGAGAAATCCCAATCTTTCTCAATACCCTCCGAATATAGGGTTATAGCGGTAACCTAGCTCCGATTTCCAGAAACACGGGATGAAAAGCCACCGAATTTCCCGCAGGGTTACTTGCTCTTTCCCTTTCTCTGGGAACTCTCATACCCACCGATCTAGGTATTGAAAACTCCATTGCAATCCAATTAAGCTTCGCCTCATCCACTTTATTTTCCCTCACCAGGTTTATCGCAAACCTCGTATGGTATATCACGTCCCGAATGAATTCTTCAGAATTGTAGCCCTCCCAACATTCACCGGGACCAGGCTCTACCGTAGACCCCCGAGTACCTTCTCGTACTTTTGGACCTCCGGACTTCCAGCATCCGATCTATCTATATCCCCAAAAGTGCTCCTGGTACTACTACCTACGGAAAGCCTACCCGATGTGGACTCCGATGACCCAGATTCCGAACTCGACGAGACTACAGGACTTGACACCCCAGCCTTTCGAACCATTGGAGGACGACAATAAAGATACGGATCAAATACACAGAAAGAGGATTAAACTCGGAGACTAACCTGTTTTTCTTTTCTTTTCTTTTCTTTTCTTTTCTTACTTCCACCTCAGACACCGAAGATGCTCTGATCAACTGAAAAAACGCAAATGAGGAGCTAGGAAACCCTACACCACTATTTATATGGGCCATCCACACGGAATTCAAAGCGACGCAATCACAGCCCCCTCGATGCAGCACCTATCCACCGCCCCATCTGCATGAGCCATGTGTCACCCACTCGTTGGCCTTGATGTGGGCCAATTTGAACCTAATAGGCCCAAACAACCACAACGGACACCAGCACCAATAACTCATCTTTCGAGCTCGCAACCGGTCGCCTTCGAGATACCTCTGAGTTACATGCTCGAGGGGGAATTGTTGGACATATTTGTGAGTCAACATGAACTCTGGGCTATCATCCGGAGTTCTCCAATGTTAGACTCCGATAAACAACTCGGTGCCTATATCTAAACAATACGTTCTCATCTGGACCTGTTTTCCACCGAAAATACACCACCAGAGGTCCTTTCAGAGGATAATGCTTCAGGCCCGACAGCACCTGACCATGCAGAGACAGCTATCAGATCCAGCCTCTGGGCCCATGACACGTGTCCCAAGACTTCAGAAACAAGGCTATATAAAGCCCCATTTCTACCATAAAAGGAGGACTTTTTTCACTTTTCTTAAAAAATTACTACATTTGTAACCCATTGTAAGTGGGAATTTACTTCCACCATATCCAAAACAAAAAGCATAGTTTTATCTTGTGTTTAATCTCACATATTCGAACCCCAGGTAAAATCATATCCCGAAGGCTCATTTTTAACCCCAACATCATTTTTTTGTAGAAAATAGACTCCCATACATTTTCAACTATATATTATACGAAATTTTTTTATTTCAATCGATGGGGTTTGTAGTGCTCAAAGAAATCAAAACTGCAGGACCGTTAGAGGCTAGTCCAACTAGTCGTGTTTTGTTGTTTTGTGCTGCAATTTCTAAATCAATTTTAGAAAAATAAAATTATTTTAAATTAGTTAAATTAAATTTGGTTTAAAATTAAATAAATCTAAAATTATTTTAAATCATTAATATAAAATTATTTAAGATTACTTTTGAAATAAATGTTTAATATTTTAAAATAAATAAATAAATAAAACTATTTAGAATTAGTTTCAATCAAAATAGAATTATTTTTTAGTTGATATTGAAAAATATTAATTTAATTTAAAATATATTAATTAATTAATTAATAAAAATATGACTATTTATTCAAATCGTTTGGCATAGTTTGGCAAAGTTATTGTTACTAGACAGTTATATGAAAGAGATGATTTATTTTTGTCTTAATTTTTATACACCCTTAATTGAAATCTAAACACTGGAAATATAATTAACATATTATTGTTAGCAACTTAGCCAAACCCTTTATCCGAATAGGCCTTCGAGTCTTTCATCTTCTCCGTCCAATGACAAAATTGTGAGCCAGTAGCTAATGTATTAACAGCAACCGTCCGATCGATTTTTTATTTAAAGGTACTAAAATAACTTTGCCACTAGTGATCTGTCAGGACGCCATTGGCCAAAACATAGATGTGGACCCACCTACCATTCAACTGATTTAACTACCAGTCTTGAACATACAAGAAAGTAGACACTAAAAACTAAAAAGTTATTCAGTAACTGAGTTATAATTTTTTTTATAAAAGATTAAACGTACAAAAATATTGTATTTGCATGACTTGTAGACAAATGTATATATAAAATGTTGAATTGTGGATGAGCAGCCCAAGTTGGAATATAAAACAAATGCAAATTGATAGTGTGAACATAGTGGTGTGTGTCCGCCATAGGTCCCTTATTTCCAATTATCCAATTTCATTATATCAATCTCACCAAAGTCTTTAACTTCTTCCCCAAGTCAATTTCTGGCCTTAATTATTGATGAGATAAGATGTAGACAGAAACTACCATCTATTACAAATCATGTCATATAATATATGAATAAATATGATTATAATATAACAGCTCGATATTAAATGACGACTATTCTGTCCGAGATAGTCTAATTTGAGTTGCGGCTTGTATAGATACATAAATAAAGAAAAGAAAAAAAAGAGTGGACAAGACTTTCTTCCAAGTTGACTATTCAAAAGAAAGGCTTCTGTGCCTATAAGTATCCCTTACACATGCCTTCTTGAAGACCATAAATCAAAACACACAAACAACAATGGCTAGTTCATATTCAGCTGTTGGTTTCATTGTTTCTCTGGTTGTGATATCTTCATGTCTTTTGATAGTGTCGGAGGCAAAGACCTCTGTTGATGCACCTATTGTGAATGGTCTGTCATGGACTTTCTACAAGAAGAGCTGTCCTAAAGCCGAATCCATCATCAGAACTCAGCTCAAGAAGGTCTTCAAGAAAGATATCGGCCAAGCTGCTGGTTTGCTTCGTCTCCATTTCCACGACTGCTTTGTCCAGGTAATTAATTAATACTACCTACTTTATTTATTAATTCTACTGTTGCTTTGTCAATTAATCCAACATCGCCAGTTAGATATAGACTACTGTTGCTTAATTAGTTTTCAGGCTGACTTTAGCATCTTTAAAAGGTTGTTTCAACTCATGAGATTCTTGATATTATATGATAATAATTTTTTTTTTTTTTTTTTTTTTTTTTGGTTATCTATTTGAGATCTCTTATCCTTTACTAACCTTGTTTATATTTTAGTTGAATTTTTTTAAAAGAACTAATATATTAAAAAATGTATTTTATAAATTAACTAAGAGATTTTATTGACTAAAAATAGATAGAAAATATTTAAATCTAAATAATTTATAGAATTAAATGTGGTAATTGTTAGTCCGTACATGATATATATTTATAGAGAAACACTTTGTACAACCGGGGTCGCGGCCCTGTAGTGAAAAAAGAAAAAAAAACACATGCGTCACATGTATTTATTACACGGATCCCATATATTTTTTTATTTTTTTACACTACGGGACCGCGGCGGTGCCATGACCCCGATTATATGTAATAGTCCTCATATTTATATGGGTTGTCAAATGTAATTTAATAAGTTGGTGTTATATGAATTAATTATGCAATGCAGGGGTGTGATGGATCAGTGTTGCTGGATGGATCAGCGAGTGGGCCAAGTGAGCAGGAGGCAATTCCAAATTTGACCCTGAGGAAGGAAGCTTTTGAGATCATCGACGACCTCAGGGAGCGTGTCCACAAGGCATGTGGTAGAGTCGTCTCTTGCTCTGACATCGTCGCTATCGCCGCTCGTGACTCTGTTACTCTGGTATATTATTTAATTCACCGCTTT
Source organism: Acer yangbiense (assembly GCA_008009225.1). Lineage (NCBI taxonomy): Eukaryota > Viridiplantae > Streptophyta > Magnoliopsida > Sapindales > Sapindaceae > Acer > Acer yangbiense. The sequence goes on along the minus strand of CM017770.1, from coordinate 19,832,678 downwards.
ATTATATATTTATGTAATGAAACATTGTTCTTACAAAAAAAAATTAAAATAATATAATTTCTAATATTGGTGCTTGCTTTTTCTTCAACTAACCTACCCAATTTTTGACTTTTTCTTGCTGACTTTTCTAAAAGATGATAGATCATGTCACATTATTTAATTGAAAATTTGAATATATAGAAATTAATTAAAATGTTTAGGAAGCGTTGTAGAATTGTGTGGATTCTTCCGTCATTTATAGTCATGAGCAAGACTGCAAGAGGCGTGTCACATGTGTTGTCATTGTTTGATAGGTTTGGTTTTTCTGAAATTTAAACAATGAAATTAATATTTATATACACTTGTATTGTAATAAAATTTAAAGAAACAATGGATGAGAGAAGAGTATTTACTGCTTTTATATTAACTTCACTGTAAAAGTTTCGGATTAACATTAACTAAAAAACAAACATAAACAAAACTATTTATAGAAAAATCAAACCAATCAAAGAATGAAAACGCATGTTACCATTTGTTGTCTCTTGCTCATAAGTCATAACTATGCATGGTGGAAGAATACACACAATTATACAAGGTGGTTTTTCATTGGTAGAAATTATTTATTGGTATTTTACAAATAAGGATTCAGGGATTTAGCTGCTGTATATACAGTTTCTGTATTGTTTCAAGTAAAAATTTCAATGCGATGCTCAAAAAATATTAAGGGTTTAGAAATTATAAAATAAAAGAAAATAACTCGTCTCTTGTAATTACGTTGCAAGGCAACCGTGCAAGTCTTTCATAGTAGCTAAATTCAAAGATTTATAAAGAAATTAGTTTAGAATATAAAGTATAAAAAATATTTTAATTTCCTTTTTTTGTTTGATTGCAGTCCGGTGGTCCTGACTACGAATTGCCATTGGGACGACGCGACGGCCTAACCTTCGCGACCGCACAAGCGACTTTGGACAACCTGGTGCCATCGACCGCCGACACCACCTTCCTCCTGAACAGGCTAGCCACCAAGAACCTTGACAAGACCGACGCCGTGGCACTCTCTGGCGGTCACACCATCGGCATCAGCCACTGCTCTTCCTTCACCGGCCGTCTCTACCCGACCCAGGACCCGACCATGGACGAGACCTTCGCTAACAACCTAAAGAAGACCTGCCCGGCCCTCGAAACCCCAAACACGGTGTTCCAAGACATCCGTACACCCAACGTGTTCGACAACAAGTACTACGTGGACCTCATGAACCGCCAGGGACTCTTCACTTCCGACCAGGACCTGTACACCGATGAGAGGACCAGAGACATTGTCACCAGCTTTGCTGTCGACGAGAAGCTCTTCTTTGACCAGTTTGCTCTCTCCATGATCAAGATGGGCCAAATGAGTCTGTTGACCGGTATACAGGGAGAGGTTAGGGCCAACTGTTCCATCAGGAACCCTGATAACAAGAGCTACTTGGCTTCGGTGGTTGACGATGAAGTCACAGAGGAGGGTTGGTCTGCTGAGTTGTGAATGTGATCATCACTGAAACTTGAATAATCATACGAGAGACTACAGAGAGATCATGTTATGTTGTATCTCTACAGGAACTGGTTGTTTAATGTTTAGTGGGCATACATCTTATTCTATTATTTATCTTGGTTGAATAAATATAAGAAAGAACTACATTAACAAGGAATGCATAAAAATATAAAGGATTCAAAAAATTACGTTAAAAGTACATATATCTTTGATTCATAAAACCTAGGCAAATGTTTCAGAATTTCACAAGTTACATTAATGTGCCACAAGTTCACGTGGCAATATAAGTATACCTTGTAATAATAATTATATATATTTTTGAAATATTATTATATTCGCCATGGCCCCCAAACCAATGAAGTTGTTACATGTATTTATTATATCTAAATTATGATATTATAGTATGTAGATAATAAGCTATGATATTATTAGTATAAATTAACTAATAAATATCTTTCCTATTTTATTATCCATGAAATCAATCTATTTTTCTTCCTTAATTTCAATTTCCAATGCAAAAAACGAAAGAAAAAAATTTCATTAAAATACTTATCTTATATTGATACAATTCTTTACTCTAAATAGTTTGTTTATTAGTAATTAACTAATTATTCAATTTGACCTTTCACAATATCTTTATCGCTCTTCAAGATTTTAGGTTGGGAATTATAAATTAATAAAAATGTTATGTTTTTCATTAAGCAATTTTGTTCCTACTATTGTAACTAAATTCTTCTTATTCTCTATCCGAATAATTCCATGTAATAGATTACAAAATAATAAATATTTTAGGTTACTAATATGATTTTGCTACATTTATTATATAGTTTATTATTTAAACGTTTTCAATTGTAACTACTTAGATGTCGTTTCCGGCTATGCGTATTGTCAAGATTAGGTTTCACAACAAGATGGAAGATGAATTTCTTACAAACTCTTTGGGAAATCACATATCAACTTAGTATATATTCAATTATTAACCATTTTATAAATTTAAAAGAGTGTTGGGATCCATTTTGATTCATAAAGCGTCTATTTTATTTATTAATTTATTTGTTATACTATTACAATTTACATACGAAACTATACATTAATATTACATTTTATTTCTTAAAATATTAGTATATTCGTCTTCTGTCAACTTGAATATTTGTTTTTGTTTTAGCCCCTCCAAAGCCAAAATCCTGGCTTCGCCCCTACCTAAGAGGTAAAAATATCACAAGCGATTATATACTGAAAAACCCCTAAACAGTGTCTATATAGCTCAAAATTATTTAAAATATAATTTAGTATAGGAATATAACTCGAATCTACGATCTCATTGATGTGAATATAATGGGTATACCACTAAACCAACATCATATTTTCATTTTATTTTTTGTTATAATAGAACTGTTATGAAACTTTATTTAGAATTATTATTATTATTATTATTATTATTATTATTATTATTAATTAATTAATTAAAAAAAAAAAAAAAACAGCATCTTGAAGAAAGCTAGCAACCCCACTTGAAAATAAAGTAACAAAAACCAACCTGACAAAAAGGACGATGTTCAGGTGGTGATAAAATACTGACCCATCAATTGAAGTGTAGTATATGGTATTTTTTTTCTTTTACTTTTTACGTTTATCTCCTTTATGTCATTGCATTCTTCACAAATTAGGCACCGTGCTATAGTACAATCGGTGGATCGGTATTTTGAATGTTGACCGGTCAACACCCAAGCATTACCCTGACAAAAAAGAAACCTAAGGTCTAAAGAAGAGAATGGGTTTTTAACCTAGAAAAAGCACGTATATATCATATAGGGGTAATTACCCTAGTAGCCATCAACTTATGCCACTACTATCAAATGGCCACCAGATGAGGAATTGGTTTCAAAATGGCAATTTTTGGCAAGCACTGTTACACTAATGGTCATTCCATCCAATTCTATTCATTTCCATCCAATTCCATCAAATAAGTGGCATTTTGGTAAAGAGTGATTCTATGCGCAACCGAGATCGCGCAACCTTTGCGGCCCCCGTAGTGCAATTTTTGTAAAAAACATGTGGGGTCCGTGCATTTAATACGTGGACCCACATGTTTTTTTTTTCGAAAATGCACTACGGGGCCACAAAGGTTGCATGACCCCGGTTGCACAAATCATTTCTCTTTGGTAAATAAGTAGATGACATTAATTTATTTTAGATATTTTTTGGAAATCAATTTTTTCTTTTGTTTTTTGAAACAAATAATTATATTTAGTGTGTGTATATACGTATAACACAAACATATATATATTGAAAAGATTAAGGCTACAAAATCTAAAAATTCTAAAAAGTATATTTGAGATAAGTTGAAAAGAAATATATATATATATATATATATATATATATATATATATATATATATATGTGTGTGTGTGTGTGTGTGTGTGTATTTTTTTTTTTCTTTTTTGAGAAGATTAAGGCTACAAAATCTAAAAATTCTAAAAACTATATTTGAGATAAGCTGAAAAGAAAATATATATATATATATTCTTTTTTGAGAAGATTAAGGCTACAAAATCTAAAAATTCTAAAAATTATATTTGAGATAAGTTGAAAAGAAATATATATATATATTTGAGATATGATATACGTATATACACACACTAAATATAATTATTTGTTTCAAAAAACAAAAGAAAAAATTGATTTAAAAAAAAATATATCTAAAATAAATTAAGTCATCCCCTTATTTACCAAAATGCCACTCATTTGATGGAATTTGATGGAATGGCCATTAGTATAACAATGTTTGCCAAAAATGGCCATTTTAAAACCAATTCCCCATCTGGTGGCCATTTTAATAGTGGTGGCATAAGTTGATGGCCACCAAGGTAATTACCCCTATCATATATGTAGTCCTTTCTTTTATAAGGGATTGAGGTTGAGGGTCCCTTCCTCGAAACTACAAAGCATATTCTTTGTTTATTAAAACAAAAAATTAACAACGAAATTTCCATTCACCTAACCATTTTCAAATTAATTAAATAATGCTATCTACAGAGTATAGACATAGAGTGTGCATACATCTTATTGTATTATTTATCTTGGTTGAATAAACATAAGAAAGAACTACAATTTTTTTTTTTTTTTTGATAAACAAGAGAACAAGAAACAAAGAACATGACAGAAAGAACAAGCAGTTGGACCTTAAACAGGAGAATCCAACTAAATAGCTCTCCTAACACATGGAGGAAAACCCTCCATCCAGAAAAGATCATCAGAGATCTTAATGCATTCTTCACAAGGCCATGAGCAACAACGTTGGCAACTCTAGGGACATGACTCACAGATAAAACATGAAAACTAGAAATAAGGCTCGAAATCTCAGAAAGGATATTACCACAGAAAGAATCAAGTTGACTGCCCTCGTTGATCCATTTCACAACAACAGTTGTGTCTGATTCAAGCTGACACGGGCCTAAGCCACACTCAATGCTGAAAATTAAACTTTTGTAGATAGCCATAATCTCCGCCACATTTGCGTCCAAGCAAGCAACCATAGGAAGGGAACAAGAGGCAAGGACAAAACCAGTGTGGTCTCTAATGACCACCCCAAGACCAATTCGACCACCTGGTGCATTTACAACCGCATCGCAATTAATTTTATAGCAACTTGAGTCCGGCGGCCTCCAAGAGTTCCTAACATTGATAATGGGCAAGGTAGACGACAAATTACTCACAACAACACTGTGGAAATCAGCAAAAAAAGCCTTGCTCCAGTGCACCACATAAAGCACTTCCTGAGCAAGAGACTTATGCACAACCAAGTTACGCAAATACCAAACCTTCCAAACTATAGTGCAGAACAGCCCAAGATAAACCGAATTCAGCAGAGAATGGCATTCAAGAAGAAGATCAAAAAAATTTGAATGAGAGCACATAACCTTGATACTGATTGGGAGCCACTCCAAGCGAGCCAACTTAAGCTTCCGGTAGCCCTATAAGGCATGAAAAGTAGTTTCGCCAGTATAATTGCATATGGGGCATTTATCTGTCACTTGCAAACCACGACGAGCAAGATTTGTCATTGACGGAATCTAATCAAAACAGGCCTTCCAGATGAAAATCTTGATCTTCAAGGGAATATCCAACTTCCGAAAGATGCCCACCATTCAATCAGTTGAGAGCTGTTAGAGGTGCTGGGATTGGATTCAATAGATTTTCCAACTCGATAACTGCTCTTGACAGAAAAAGCCCATTGTTCTCATAATGCCAGATGACTTTGTCTTCAAACCTGCCATTACTCGAAGGAATATGCTGAATTGCTCTAGCGTCCTCATCAGAAAACACACGATTAATGAGGGGAAGATCCCACCCTCCCGAAGGAGACATCAGTTGGTCGACCGAAGCTTCCATACCAAGGATAGGAGGGGACACTATTTTGAAAGACGAAGGTCTTGGAACCCATTTGTCCTTGTAAATTCTGATCACGTTGCCAATTTCTACTCTCTATCTCAGCCCAGAATTCAGCAACTCATGACCCCAACACAGGCTTTTCCAAATGAAGGAAGCGGAGGAATTTTTTAGAGCATCAAGCAGAGAAATTTCAGGGAAGTAGCAACTCTTTAGGACTCTAGCTGCTAACGAATTTGGGTTTTTATAAATCCTTCAACTTTGCTTCGCTAATAGGGCTCTATTAAACGTCTCCAAATCACGAAAACCAAGCCCACCATCTCGTTTAGACTTGCATAATCATGACTAGGTGCACCAGTGCATCTTATTATTTTCACTAGTACTCCCCCACCAGAAGCGAGAAAAAAGCTGATGAATCTCAATGAATAAACCTTTGGGAAGACGGAAAAGGCTCATTGCATACGTTGGAATTTACTGAAGAACTGCCTTGATCAGAATTTCTTTCCCTCCCACAGATAAAAACCTCTCGCTCCACCCTCTGATATTGTTCCAAATTCTGTCAGCAATCTCAGCAAATAGTTTCTGTTTGTTTCTCCCTGTGAAACAAGGCAAGCCTTAATACTTATCAAAACAACTCACCAACTTCACACCAGTAATACTCGCCAACTTTTCTCCATCCATAGTTGACATAGAGGGACTCACACATAAAGCATATTTACTTAAGTTTACAACTTATCCTGAAGCCTTTGCGTAGACATCCAAAATCCTCCTAATCGAAATACAATTCAAATCAGTTGCCTTAAAGGAAAGCAGACTATCATCTGCGAAGAATAGGTGGGAGATGTTAGGACCTCTCTGGCTGCACTTGAAACCCAAAAACATACCTCTGTCTATCGCGTTCTCAATCAAACTAGAGAATCCTTCGGCACATATCAAAAATAGGTAATAAGACATTGGTTCTCCTTGCCTGAAACCTCTAGTGGGCTTGAAGTTTCCGCAAACATCACCATTCAGCATGAATGAGTAAGACACGGATGAAATGCATCTTAAGACCAGCTGAATCATATTTTCTAGAAATCCCAACTTACGCATCATTCATTCAATAAATATCCATTTCACCCGGTCGTATGCTTTTGACATATCCAGCTTGATGGCCATGGATCCCTTCTTCCTCTTCCTACATTTTAATCTGTGGAGACACTCAAAACCGATGATTATGTTGTCCGAAATCATTTGACCTGGAATGAAGGCACACTGCGAATCTGAAATGACATTCCTAAGCACACTTCTCAATCTACTAGCAATCACTTTGGCAACTACTTTGTAAATGACGTTGCAGAGACTAATGGGTCTGAAGTCAGAGGTGGCTGTAGGCGTTTGGCACTTTGGAATAAGGGAGATAATGTACTATTAATGCTATCAACTGAGTCTCCATTGTTCAAAATTCCCAGACAAGCAGAGGTGATAGCCGGTCCAATAGTCTGAAAAAATAATGTAGGCAAACCATCTTTTCCGGGTGCTTTCATCGGACTCATATCGAATACCACTTTCTTGATTTCTTCTCCCACAAACACATTATCAAGAACACGCATGCTATAACTGTCAAGCTTAGCGTGAACTCCATCTGTGATGCTATGAATATCTGCCTGAGATGGATTACTGTTGGTGAAATTGTTTTCAAAATATTAGGTGATAACAACTTCCATATCAGCCTTCTTGTCAACCCATACACCTGCCTCATTGAAAAGACCATTTATCTTGTTACGTGCTCTTCTAGCGGTAGCCTTCGAGTGAAAACATCGAGTATTGCGGTAACCATTACGAAGCCAATCAATCCGAGCTTGTTGCCGCCAATACCTTTCTTCAATAGTTAGAGCAGTGTCTAGTTAGTGTTCCAATTTACTGATGACTCTCCAGGAGACCGGCTTTTCTACCTTGCAAGCTTCCTTCAGGGCATCTTTTTTAACCTGAATATTGGTACTCAAATCCCTCCGCTTTTTAATATTCCAGGACTCAAGGAGGTTGCTACAAGCACTGATATTATTCAAAACTTCCTGAATTTTGGCTCCACTTTGAACCGGATTCCAGACTGAAGACACGATATCGGAACAATCTTGATCATCCACCTAACACTCCTCAAAATAAAATCTTCTACTCCTTCTACAATTACTACTGTTATTGGTTCTTCTCACAATCTTTTTAGCCTTAAAAAGCAAAGGACGATGATCCAAGCCCCAAAAGTCGAGATGGTGAATTGTTGAATGTGAAAACAAATTTCGCCAATCTTTATTACACAAACCTCTATCAAGACGCTCCAAAACCATAGAGCTACCCTATTGTTTGTTGCTCTATGTGAAATTTGGACCCAAATATCCCATATCTTCAAGGCCACGATCCTCCATAGCTTCTCTAAAATTTGTCATCTGTCTCCAATTTTTCCTCACACCACCTACTTTCTCAGAGTCAAATTGGGTTTCGTTAAAGTCTCCTATACAAACCCATGGCAGGTTTGACATATCCGTGAGATGACGAAGGAGGGCCCAGGAGTGGTTTCTCTGAGCTGCTTCTGGGTGACCATAAAAACCGGTGAATCTCCACTTCGGTTTACCTCCTTGACAGATAGTAACATCTATATGAGCTTGGGAGTGGGAAATAAGATCTACAATAACATTGTTAGACCAAAACGAACATAATCCTCATGATTTACCAACACAATTCACAACTAATTTTCCTAAAAACCCAGTTTGACTCTCCAATTCTCCAGCTTCTTGTTCTCGCATTTTGTCTCAATCAAAAACATAATCTCCGATTTAATCTCCTGCTTGTATGATTGCAGAACGTTGAATGCCAGAGAGCTCCCTAGCCCACGAGCAATCCAGACAAAGATATTCATTGGGTGCTGATGAGCCGTCGTTGGTACTCAACAAAATGATATTTTTAAATGTGTTTGTGTTGAAAAACCGATATCACCACTTAGATGTAAAATTAGTAAAGTGGTAAGTAGGATTCGTTCCACAGGGAATTAGAGTGATAGTTAAATAAATTAACAATTCCTAAATGCGATAAAATAAAACATAAGAAATGGATGGTTGAATGGTTTGTCAAGCCATCAAACATACATGTAAAATTAACCTAATAAAACTAATAAAATAAGATAGAAAACTAGATAAGAGATATATGGAATTAACAATTAAGAGAATTGCTAGGGAATTAATGGGATCGCACGTGGATTACGGGAAGTGCTTCTCAAGCTACCTTGATGAGCCAACCTCATAAATGTTAACGAATTGATTTCTAGGATGTGTTTAGACCATTACTATGAACCCTAAACAACTTCCCACTGCAATGCCTAACCGATTAAAGAAAGGGGGTCGCGGTGGGATCAATTTGTTACAATTAACGGTTTAGATAATCGCGGTTGATATACCCTTCGACGATCTTTCCCACTCACTATGTTCTCAATCCAATCAAGATTATATAACAAATTATCCTAAGCAAGAGTATAATCAACTAGTGGATATACATGTCAATTATATAATGCATAGAATCTAATTATAAAATGAATAGAACACAAATAGAGATTAAATATATATTAAAGCTTAAGCAAAACCCAATCCAAATGTTCTCACATAAAAACCCTAGAAAGGGGGTTTAATTACACATACTACAATCAAAAGGAAGACAAGTAAAAGATTAGAAAATTACCCTTGGGTCTCTTTTTGTAAGCTTGATCATTTCCTTGCCTTTGCTGCTCCTTGTGCAAAAAGTGGATGATGAGGATGTGTCTAGATAGGTGGAGTCAAATGGGAAGTAACTAAGGAGATATGTGGAGAAGATGGGAAGAAAGAAATGATTTGGGGAAGGTAATCTAGATATTTAGCTTAGGTAGGAGAGAAGTGGAGGGATTAGGAATGGTAGAAAGGAGGTTTCTTGGTTGTCAAGAATGGCCAAGAGTTGTTTAAAAAGGAAAGATAGTGATGTATTTATAGGATTTTCAAATTAAGTCTCGGGTGGTAAATTACCAAAACACCCCTATTGCATGGCAAATTACCATTTAGTCCATAAGAGGGGTGCATATTGTAATTTTCCCCACCAATTAGAACTGCACAGTGAGGGATGTCGCGGTTTGGCATAAATGGTGACACTAGGGCGACTCTGGAGCGACCCAACTGGAGCCAAAAACCACTCTGTGTTGCCATGGCGACAACGAAGGACAAATGGCGACATTTAGGGGTGACAAGTGGCGACCAAAGGGCGTGATTGGAGGCTGTTTATTCTAGCCGATTGGGCCGTCGGAATTACTACGACTGGGCTGTCGATGATCTCCCCGTTGATGTGGGTCCGGTTTTGGCCGACGGTAGCTTGAGGAAGGTGGTCGTCGGTGAAGCTAGGGTTTGGAGGATTGAAGGCCGTGGCTGTCACGTGTGGAAGGAGGAAGAAGATGAATAATAGGTGGGTGCATTTAGCAAGGAAGTGGGGTGCGCACAGCCTTAGTGGTTTGTCTCTTTTGGGGTGCAATTAGCAAGGCCAGGGGGTGCGCGCAGCTGTTCCTTCTTTGTCTCTATGTGGGGTGCAATTAGTAGGAAGCTGAGGTGCGTTTAGAGGCCTAAGCCTGTGATGAGCCGTCGTTGGTACTCAACAAAATGATTGTTTTAAAATATGTTCGGGTTGAAGAACCGATTTCACCACGTAGATAGAAAATTAGTAAAGTGGCAAGTAGGATTCGTTCCACAGGGAATTAGAGTAATTATTGAATAAATTAACAATTCCTATATGTGATAAAATAAAACATAAGCAATGGATGGTTGAATGGTTTGTCAAGCCATCAAACATACATGCAAAATAAACCTAATAAACCTAATAAAATAAGATAGAAATCTAGATAAGAGATATATAGGATAAACAATTAATAGAATTGCTAGGGAATTAATGGGATCACAAGTGGATTACGGGAAGTGCTTCTTAAGCTACCTTAGTGAGCCAACCTCACAAATGTTAACCAATTGATTTCTAGGATGTGTTTAGACCATTACTATGAACCCTAAACAACTTCCCACCGCAATGCCTAATCGATTAAAGAGAGGGGGTCACAGTGGGATCGGTTTGTTACAATTAACGGTTTAGATAATCGCGGTTGATATACCCTCCGACAATCTATCCTAGTCACTATGTTCTCAATCCATCAAGTTTGTCAATCCAATCAAGATTATATAACAAATTATCCTAAGCAAGAAAATAATTAACTAGTAGATATACATGTCAATCATATAATGCCTAGAATCTATTTATAAAATGAATAGAACACAAATAGAGATTAAATATATATTAAAGCTTAAGCAAAACCCAATCCACATGTTCTCACATCAAAACCCTAGAAAAGGGGTTTAATTACACATATAACAATTAAAGGGAAGGCAAGTAAAAGATTAGGAAATCACCCTTGGGTCTCCTTTTGTAAGCTTGATCATTTCCTTGCCTTTGATGCTCCTTGTGCAAAGAGTGGAGGATGAGGATGTGTCTAGATAGGTGGAGTCAAATGGGAAGTGATTAAGGAGATTTGTAGAGAAGATGGGAAGAAAGGAATGATTTGGAGAAGGAAATCTAGATATTTAGCTTTGGTAGGAGAAAAGTGGAGGGATTAGGAATGGTAGAAATGAGGTTTCTTGGTTGTCAAGAATGGCTAAGAGTTGTAAAATAGTGATGAATTTATAGGATTTTCAAAATAGGTCTCGGGTGGTCAATTACCAAAATACCCCTAGACTTTGCAATATTTCCATTTTGGCCTCTTTAGGGGGCCTTCTTGTAATTTGCCACCAAAATTTAGCCAATTAGGCGTGAACATAGAGATGTCGCTACTTCTTCAACTGGCAATGAGAGTGGCGACCCAAATGGCGACATCATCAGGTCCAAAAATTAAGTTCCTGTCGCCATAGCGACAACGAAGGACAAATGGCGACAAGAGAGCAAAGGAGGCGAGATCAGGATGGCATGATTCCGGCCGATTGGGCTGCCAGAAGGATTGCGACTGGGTTGCCACTGATGTGGCCATTGTTTTTCCACCGGAGTTGGTCGACGGTAGGTCGGAAAAGGTGGTCGTCGAGGTGGCGGCGTGATTTAGGGTTTGGAGGGACGCCTTGGCTGGTTCGCGTGAGAGGAAGAAGAAGGTGAATAGTGAAGGTAGGGTGCATTTAGCAGATGAGTGGGGTGCGCTTAGACGCTAACCCTGTCTCATGAGGGGTGTAGTTAGCAGGAAGTTGGGGTGCGTTTAGATGCCTAGCTTGCCTCTTAAACGCACCGTTTCATTAATGGGCTGCATGTGGGGTGTGTTAACAAATGGGCTGGGTGCAATTTAGAAGCCCAATACCCTTCACTTAGCCAAAACGCACCGGATCATTGTGGTGACGTGGCGTGCTCGCCTGCTTTGCATGGCGAATTACAATTTAGTCCCTGATCTCTTCCATATCTGCAATATCTTCAATCTTCCTTCAATAATCACACTTTTACCCTTATTTCACCAATATTACTTCAATGTCCCTGAACTCTGTAAATACCTTGAAACACTTAATTTACACAATTAAATCACGGGATAATGCCCGAGAATCAAGCAAAAAGGAGAAGGAAGTGAGGGCCAAAATCATACCAATTTTGGTCGGATCAGCCTGCCACTTAAACGCACCGTTTCATTAAAGGGGGCTGCTTGGGGTTCGCTTAGAAATGGGCCGCGGTTTATTCAGAAGCCCACTATCCTTCATTAGCCACGTGGCGCTCTTTGCTGATTTGCTTGGCAAAATTACGGGCAGCACTCCTAAACTCCTCTGATTTTACGATAACTTCAAACCTTCTTTAGAATTTACACTTTTACCCCTATTTCTCCAAAATTACCTCAATGCCTCTGAACTCTGTAAATACCTTAAAACACTTAATTTACACTATTAAATCACGGGATAATACCAAAGAATCAAGCATAAAGAGAAGGAAGTGAGGGCCAAAATCATACCAATTTTGGTCCGATCAGGTGCGGCAGGCAGGTAGAGACCGACCGACCGACCGATACATTCTCTGCTTCCACCGTGGCTGAAACCCCATTCTGGGTAACCATACCAATAGTATTTGGTTCAAAACCTACCGCTTCTTCAAAGTTCCCAACTAAGACAACATCGTTTCCTTCAACATGAGAGCTCTCCAGATCAATCTTCTCTTCTGAGTAGTGTTTCACAGCTACACCACAATTTGTAGATTCAGAATCGACAATCACCTTATAAACCTTCTGATTCGGCTCCTCCACCTCTAAATCGTCTTCTCCACTGCGTTTTCCTTTTCTTGAACCAAGATTTTCACCAAAATTCCTAAAATCAGTAGCCCTAACTTTTCTAACCCAGACTTTCTTACCTGCTATGTTTCTATTATTGAACTTTAAAGGATTGGATTGGGGATCCGGATGATTAGAGTGGCCCACTTTGTTAGTGCAGATAGAATTGAGCTGTAGAAGAAAAGAATCTACTGATGTAGACCTCCCAAAATCAATTAAGCCTTTACTCATAACTGGTTGTATGTTGTTCTCCTTTTGAGTCACCACTTCATCTATCCCTTTAATTTCGTTGGTCTCTTCATTAGATGGGCTACTCCCACTCTCAGGCCTATCAGTATTGTTAACCATCGAGAGAGAGCAATTTCCTGCATCCACCACTTGTTTACCCTCATTAATTACCATTGTCGTCTCCTCATTAATTACATTAATGGCAAAGGAACTATCATTAATGCTGGCTGAATTCAGAGAGTTCATGGAAGCCACAGATTTAGGCACTTCCATCATTGCGATGTCTTCAATCAGAACTTTCTCTGTTTCTATTTTCTCTCCAATATGCATATCAGTCAGCATTGTGGTAGGCTTTGCCACTTGCCCACTAGTGCTTGTTGTGATGATGCTAATACTCGAGTGGTTCGTTTGGGAAGGCAGTCCCCTTAGATCCCGAGAATAGTGTTTTCGAAGAGGACTAGAGGCTTTCATTCAGGCCCCAAATAGAGGTTTCTCTATCCCTTTGATCACCGGGATTTGTTCCTCCGACCTGCATTCATTAGTGGTATGACCAATTCTACCACATTTGAAACAAATATTGGGAAGCCTTTCATACCTGAGAAGCATAACAGTCTCCACACCATCACCAAAAATGTCTACACGTAGACACCTTCTAAGAGGTTTATTGATGTATATGCGAATTCTGACTCTCATAAACTTCCCAACACAATCTCTTGCCATACCTCCACCCACATCCAATACCTCGTCGATCAACTCCCCCAAGAACCATCCGATTTCTCTTGACACGTAAAGGAGGGGAACTTGGTATATCTGAACCTAGAACTCGTAGTCGTTGAAAGCCAAATTTTCAACCAGTCCTTTCCCTTCTGGTTTCTCCAAAACCAGAAGAGAATTATCAAAGGTCCAAGGCGCACCAAATAAAACTTTGCATCGATCCTCTTGGTTTGTGAAATGGAAGGAAAAGATATTTCCGGTCAAAGACTCAATCGCCACACCCTTACTAATATGCCAAATTTTTGCAATAACTCTCATAAAAGCTTCTCTATTCACAAATTTCTTTGTTAGGATTTTCCCCACTAAGCTAACGGATAGTTTTTGCATTGCCCCCATCTTTAACTTTTCATCTAATTTCCTAACAGGACCTTCCCTCTCAATTAGAGACAAAGAAGCACACAAACGTGTAATATCCCCAGAGTCCATAGAACCGGGAAAGGCTGACACTTTTGGAACAACCTACTCTAACAACACTAAAGGAGAAAAAAACAAGAGATCCAACAGAAGAAAAAAAAGATAAAGGAGAACACTGTCTGAACACTAATGAACGAGAATCAGTGAACAAACAATAAAATGAAGCCTAAAAAAGGATGGAATAGAGGAAACTCAAACAACTTTAACTCTCACTCCCAAGGGAAAACAGAGAAAAGACTTTTTTTTTTTTTTTTGTTTTTTTTTTTTTTTTTTTGTAGAAAGAACTACATTAACTACAAGGAATGAATAAAAATAGGGAAAATATCATTTTCGTCCCTATGGTTTACCCTATTATTCATTTTGGTCCTCGTCATTCCAGTATTAGCCATTTTGATCCCCGTAGTTACAATTAATCCCTATTTCGGTCCCCACCGTCCAATTCCGTTAGGGTTTTTGAAATATCTGTTAAGTGAGCGAGGGTAAAATGGTAAAATCATCATACATTCTTTTAGAATCTTATTTAAGAAGGGCAAAATGGTAAAATAATATTAAAACAATTAAAAAATAATATTTTGTTAATTTCTCTCCCCTCATTATATTATTTTTAATTAGTTTTTTTTTTATATATTTTAATTTTTTTTTATTAATTTAAATACAACACAAATCATTTAACCCTAACTATAATCTCTTATCTCTCCCTCAATCAAACCCATTTTCTGACCAGACACACACCTTCTCTTCTCCACCACCACCACACCACAACCACCAATCTGAGCACACCGCCACCATCGATCTCTCTCCCATTTTCTCTCGATTCTTTTCTCTCCCTTCCACTCCTCTTCTCCTTTTCTCTTCCTACTGTTCTCTTCTCTCTCCCCGCCACCTCTTCTTCTCTTTCTCTAATGTCTCTCTCATTCCGATTTAAGGTTTGAGATTGTTGATTTTGGGCAGCTGGTGGTGTTGGAGATGGAGGTGGCGACGGTTCATGGTTGATTTGGGGTGTGGCCGGAGATACGGGATTAATGGGTGGGTTTTTGTGGCGATCGACGATTTGTGGTGAAGAAGATGGGTGGATTAGGAGGTGTAAGTGGCGGTGTGGATTTGGTGGATTTGGTTGTCGATCGGTGTGGATTTGGTGTTGGTGGAGGTGGAGGTGGAGGTGGTGGTGGTGGTCTATCGGCGTGGATTTGGTGGAAGAAGTGGTGGTGTGGATTTGGGAGAGGTGGTGGTTGATTGGTATAGATTGGTGGAAGTGTTTCAATTTATTTATTTTTGTTAATTTTGTTGTTGTTGATCTGGGATGGTGATGTTGATCTGGGTTGTGGTGTTGTTAATCTGGGATGGTGATGGTGGATCTGGGTTGTTTGATTTTGCTCTATTAAGAAGATAATTTGTTCTTTGTTCTTTGATGGAGATCCAAATTGGATCTCCACAAAGATCAAAGTTTGAATTTATTTTTTTTAATTTTTTTATTATTTTTTTGTTTCATGTTTTAATTAGTTTCATTTATTAATCTGATGGATTCAATGGATCTCCACCGTCATGGACGGTTTGGATTTTTTTTAATTATTTGTAATATTAATTTTTTTTTAATATATTCATTTAATAATAATAATTATTATTATTATTTTTAATTAGTTTTTTATATATTAACAAGCTGACTTTGACTTGACTGGAAAAGCAACAATAACTTTTGAGGGCAAAATTGTCATGCAAGCCCCAATGACATTTTAAGGGGCATAATGGTCATTTTACCATCCGACCATCTCTTTTAACAGAAAATGTAATAGAAGGATCAAAATGGCTAATACTGGAACGACGATGACCAAAATGGATAATAGGGTAAACCATAGGGACGAAAATGATATTTTCCCATAAAAATATAAAGGATTGGAAAAATTATCTTTGATTCATAAAATCTAGGCAAATGTTTCATAATTTCACAAGTTGCCCACAAGTTCACTTGTCATTATAAGTATACCTTAATAATAATAATAATAATAATAATAATATTAATATTGGAATATTATTATTTAAAATATATTTTTTTTATATAAAATTGAACCAATGTAAGGGGAAAAAGTATCACAAATGATCATATACTAAAAAATCCATGGACAGTATAATAATAATAATAATAATAATAATAATAATAATATTGGAATATTATTATTTAAAATATATATTTTTTATATAAAATTGAACAATGTAAGGGGAAAAAGTATCATAAACGATCATATGCTAAAAAATCCCTGGACAGTATCCATATAACTCGAAATTGTTTAAAATATAATTTAGTATAGGAATATGACTCGAATCTACAAACTCACATCATAAAATATAATGTAGTATAGGAATATGACTCAAATCTACAAACTCATTGATGTGAATATAATGGGTATACCCCTAAACCAACATCATATTTTCATTTTATTTTTTGTTATAAGAGAATTATTATGAGTTGATTTGTATGTATTTAAAAAATAAAAAATAAAAAATAAATAAAAAGGGGAAAGTATCATCTAACAACCCCACCCCCCCTATTGTTAAGATGAGGACAGGGTTTGACCATATTGGCCGTATTTCCCCCTAAAATAAAAGAAACGTTAAAAACGCCCCTTCTGTTACTTTTTCCATCCATTAAATGTATTGTTTGCCCCTTTTACCGTTAAATGGGAAGGAAATGACCGTTTTATCCTTGAAAGCTGCTTTTATGAATTAATGAACTAAAATAAAATAAAAAAACTAAAAACTAAAATAAAAAACACAATTAAAAAAAACTTGGATCTCCACCGTCCATCTTTGAGATGGACAGTTGAGATATCTCTTTTATATTTTTTTTATTTTATTTTAATAATAATAATAATAATAATAATAATAATCTTTACTTTAATATATATATATATATATATTACCTCACAAAAAAAGATTTATTAAAAAAAAAATTAATGAATAAAAAAATATAAAAAATTACAATTTCATCAATATTCATCCCATTCCAGAATAAAAAACACACAAAATCGTTCATAATCAAACCCTTCTAAATCATTCATAATCATCATCTTCGAAATCAGATTAAACACTCCACCATTCATAATCATCATCTTCCAAATCATTCCTAACACCCAAACCCTAATCTAATCAACAACAACTCACACCAAACCCTAGCCACCACCCTAACTCACCAAAATCAGGATCTGATTTGAATAATCCACCTTTCAATTTTTCTTCCTGCAATATATCAAAACCAACAACATTCCACAATTTCAAACACCAAACCCGAACCACCACTGCCGACACCACCCCTAAGACCCAGCCAAGGCAATCGAAGCCAACCAAACCATCTCTTCCCACTGTCGATCTCTTCTTCTTTTTCTCTCTTGGCGGCGACGGCGGCGGTTGGCGATGACGGGGAAGATCGATTGATGGTTTCTGGGTCGATGTTGATTGTTCTAGGTTGGGTTTGGATCAATCGATGGTGGGTTGGGTTTGGATTGATCAATGTTGGTGGTTCTGGGTTGAAGAGATCAAATTGAATCTCTGTTACTTTGTTTTGCATTAACATTGAAGAGATCAAAAACTTTTGAATTTGGGATTTGTTTCTTGGCTTGATGATGTTGCTTGATGATGATAAATTTTTGATTCGTTTCTTGGCTTGATGATGGATTCGGTGAGATGGGCCTGGCTATGATAGTGATGAAGGTGATGAAGGTCTGGTTACAGTTTGGTGGTGTGTTGATGGTTATTTTTTGGGTTTGGAGTTTTTTTTTTAATTTTTAGGTTAAAGAGATGAATTTAGGTTGAAGAGATTTGAGAATGATTTTCCAGATTTGGGAATGATTTTCTGGGTTTGGAATGATTTTGGGAATGATTTAATTTTTTATATTTTTTTATTCATTAATTTCTTTTTTTAATAAATCTTTTTTTTTTTTTGAGATAATAAATATATATACAAATATATATAAGTAAAGATTTTATTATTATTATTATTATTATTATTAAATTTAAATAAAAATATAAAAGAGATATCTCCACCGTCCATCTTTGAGATGGACGGTGGAGATCCATTTTTTTTTTTAATTGTTTTTTATTTTAATTGTGTTCAGAATTTCAAATGGTCAATGATGTTAATGCCCTTCCCATTTAATAGTAAAAGGGGCAAATAATACATTTAATGGATGGAAAAGGTAACAGAAGGGGCATTTTTAACGTTTCTTTGATTTTAGGGGGAAAACGGTCAATATGGTCACACTTTGTCCTCGTCTTAACAATAGGGTAAAAGCCAGGGGGAAAAATGATAATGTCCCAAAAAAAAAAAAAAAAAAGCTAGAAAAAAGGTGATGAAGTAGAGAAAAAAGGAATAAAAAAAACCACTTGCTTTTTATAAAAGAGAATATTCTCATGAATGTGCTTCAATTATCTTAGTAAATTAGTAATGAACAGAGATGGTAAAAGTTCGATTTTTTTAATTAATTGGTTAATGTGAATTAATTTCTCATTTCTTATAATAAGAAATTGTCAAGTGACTCAGACGACAAGATTCGGTGCAAAATAGTTGTCATTTTCATTTGCTAAAGTTAATTCAAAAATGAATGTCTAAGGGTGCATTCGGTACTGTTTTTGAGTGTTGTATTAATGGAATTTTGTATGTGTTGTTAAAGAAAAAAAAAAGAAAAAAACTGGGTTTCGTGTTTGCTTGTTTGGTGGCGGCAATGGCGACCTGGTAGGTGGGTTTTGCCTAGACGAAGATGGAGGTGGGGTGGCCAGAGCTGGAACTAGTGGTGGAGATGTTGGCGATGTGGTGGTTGAGAAATGAAGGAGGCCGCGATCGGGGCCGCAAACGGCGATCGATCTGCCCAACCAGCGAGCAAACGACGATCGAACTGGGCCGCCAAGAAAAGGGAAGGCTCCCATGGTGATCTATCTCTGGATTTAATAAAATAGAAATAAAAAAAGCTTCTTTTTTTACACTTTCATTTGTTATTATCAACTGTTGTATCTGAATTTTGATGAAATCTATATGAGAATCCAATTCCTAGCTTTGAAGTTGGATTTCTATTCGAACAAAGAAACCCAATTTGTTATTGTTTGTGTTGTTCAGAGAATCTCGAGAAGCTCATCACCGGACGTGTTTTTATGTTTTTATTTTTGGAATATCATTATCCATAATTACTACCAGACGCGTTTTCAAATTCAAAAAAACAAAAAACAGGAATAGAAAACAAAAATAGAAAATAGAAAACGAAAATGTTACTGAACGCGCCCTAAAAGTTTTGGTGATTCTCAGCTGTACAACATTGAAGAATAAACAGACAAAAACCATTATTACTACAATAATCAAATCATAATTATTATTATTAGACTGAGATGACAATACAAGATCTGCAGATGTTGAATTATTAGAAAACAAAAAAAAAAAAAAAAAATATTTAAACTTAATTTTTTTTTTTTTTTTTTTTTTTTTTTTTTTTTTTTTTTTAAGGAGTATGATTTAGATTTATTTATAATAAAACAGGATTTTCTTTCTTGGGTTTAAAAAAAAAAATCAGAGTGAAGAATTCAATTAAGAGATAATTTAGGGTATTTTGTTATATGCAACCAAATTTTAATTGTTGTGAGTTATGTGAGCGGATGCTTTTTAATAAAAGTTATCTGTTTTATAATTATATATTAGCATCGTAGAGGATAAGAAGCACTGGAATGTGCACGTGGGCGGCTTGAATTGGATATTTGCCAACATGTCATACTTTAACAAGCACACCAATATTTTTCTATATATAAAAAAAAAAATCAACAAAACAAAAAGTCATCATTATTTTCAGCTCTATAAATTATACAAAAGTTGATAGAAATTGATTTTATTCATAATTGATGGTGCGTCATGAGCATATTTACAATCATGATGGACTTACTTTCATGTCTAATCATCAATCTCGAGATATTATAATAATTAAAATTAAAAAAAAACACACACACACAAAATTTAGACCGTTATACTATTAGTATTGTATTGCAGTGGAAGATTTCCCATGGCACCCAAGATTTTTCCATGTTAGAATAAACAACTATACCTTAACATGAGAGGAACGTTTAATGAGACTGGGTAAATAATTGACCTTGGTGTGTGTTCATTAGTCTTCACACTTGGATTTGATAATATCCAAGAAATTAAGCAATACTATTCCACGTAAAAAAAAATTTATAAAAGATTAAACGTACAAAAATATTGTATTTGCATGACTTGTAGACAAATGTATATATAAAATGTTGAATTGTGGATGAGCATCCCAAGTTGGAAGATAAAACAAATGCAAATTGATGGTGCGAACATAGTGGTGTGTGTCCGCCATAGGTCCCTTATTTCCATTTATGAATTATCCAATTTCATTATACATCAATCTCACCAAAGTCTTTAACTCCTTCCCTGAGTCAATTTCCTTAATTAATTATTTATGAGATAAAATAGTGACAGAAACTTCCATCTATTATCCTAGAGATCAAATAATGTCATGAAATATATAAACAAATGTGATTATAATATTACAATTCGATAGTAAATGACGTTTATTCAGTTTAAGGTAGTCTCTAATCTCATATATATATATATATATATATATATATATATAAAAGATAAAGAAAATGAAAAAAAAGAGTGCATTGAATGCACCAAAAGGACAAGACTTTCTTCCAGGTTCCAAAGAAGACTATTCCAAAGAAAGAAAGAAGGGTTTATTGATTCTGTGCCTATAAGTATCCTTTACACATGCCTTGTTGAAAACCACAAAACAATAGACACAAACAACAATGGCTAGTTCATCTTCAGTTTCTGCTTGTTTCATTGTTTCTCTGGTTGTGATATCTTCATGTCTTTTGATAGTGTCGGAGGCAAAGACCTCTGCTGCTGCACCTATTGTGAATGGTCTGTCATGGACTTTCTACAAGAAGAGCTGTCCTAAAGCCGAATCCATCATCAGAACTCAGCTCAAGAAGGTCTTCAAGAAAGATATCGGCCAAGCTGCTGGCTTGCTTCGTCTCCATTTCCACGACTGCTTTGTCCAGGTAATTAATTAATACTACCTACTTTATTTATTAATTCTACTGTTGCTTTGTCAATTAATCCATCATCGCCAGTTAGATATAGACTACTGTTGCTTAATTAGTTTTCAGGCTGACTTTAGCATCTTTAAAAGGCTGTGATATAAAGATATTATATGATAAACTTTTACAGTGAACCGGTTCCGGTTGGTGCTTGCTTTTATATTAACTTCACTGTAAAAGTTTCGGATTACATTAACTAAAACAAGAGAAAATCTTCAGTGAGACGGTCTTAACGACAGATGGTGAGATCGTTCAATAAAATCGGACCGGAACCAGAACCGACCTGCGGTCATCTCTTACACTATGTTTGGAAGGAGGGAGGGAGGAAGAGTATGAGGGATGAATGAATTAGGAGGGAGAGAGAGTAGAAGGGATGGAAAGGATAACATATATGTTTCATGTTGTTTGGTATTGAAAAGAGGGTTGAATGAATGAATTGGTGTTTAATTTATAAAATTACTATATTACTTTTAAAAAAATTGGAGGGCAATGCAAAATTGAAGGGCATTATGGTTATTTCCCTCCCATTTTGCTCTCCCTCCTCTCATCCGCCATATTTGGGAGGAAGCAAAATTGTAGGCCCGGATGGATCCAACCTCTCTCCTCTAATCCTCTCCTTCCTCTCATCCCTCCAATCAAACAAAGGATGGATTTGATCTCTCCCTCCAACCCTCTCCCTCCCTCCCTCTATTTCTCCATCCAACCAAACGAAGCGTTACTCTTATCCTTTACTCACCTTGTTTATATTTTAGTTGATTTTCTTTAAAAGAACTAATATATTAAAAAATGTATTTTATAAATTAACTAAGAGATTTTATTGACAAAAAATAGATAGAAAATATTTAAATATAAATAATTTATAGAATTAAATTTGGTTGTTGGTACACCGTAGTCCGTACATGATATATATATATATATATATATATTTATATGGGTCGTCAAATGTAATTTAATAAGTTGGCGTTATATGCAATGCAGGGGTGTGATGGATCAGTGTTGCTGGATGGATCAGCGAGTGGGCCAAGTGAGCAGGAGGCAATTCCAAATTTGACCCTGAGGAAGGAAGCTTTTGAGATCATCGACGACCTCAGGGAGCGTGTCCACAAGGCATGTGGTAGAGTGGTCTCTTGCTCTGACATCGTCGCTATCGCCGCTCGTGACTCTGTCGCTCTGGTATATTATTTAATTCACCACTTTATTATATTTTTATACTATAATCCTTTACGTGTTTCATATTCTTCTTTCAAAAAAAGTTAAAATTGTCATTTTTCTAATATTGGTGCCTGCTTTTTCCTCACCTAACCTACCCCATTTTTTACTTTTTCTTGCTGACTTTTCTAAAAGATGATAGATCAAGTCACATTATTTAATTGAAAATTTTGAATAGAAATTAATTAAACTGTTTTGGAGCGTAATAGGATTGTGTGGATTCTTCTAGAGTTCTAGTCATGGCAAGAGGCAACAATCAGTGATATGTATTTGTCATTCTTTGATTGGTTTGGTTTTTTCTATAAATAGTTTTGTTTTCCGGGGATTGTATTGAATTATAATTCTCAAGAACATTTAAAGACTTTAAAAATCCGGTATATTCAATTCGGACATTTGAAGACTTTAAAAGAGTTTATATTAATCCGGTAGTATTTAATTCAGATTTCTATGGACTTTTAAAGAGTTATTCCAAGTCTAGATGTATTGAATTGAGACTTTAAAAATATCTATAAAAATCAAAACGTATTCAATTGAATTAGATTTTAAAAGGATTTTCTTAGGTCATGGATCTTAGTGGATTTGATGGTGATATATATATATATCAGTAATGCTATACATCCCACTTAAAATCCCACTTTTTTCATCCCACTACATGTGGCATGTGAGATGTCAAATTGTGAGTGGATACATGAGGTAAGTGTCATTAATGTGTATCCACTCACAATTTGACACCTCACATGCCACATGTAGTGGGATGAAAAAGGTAGGATTTTAGATGGGATGTTTAGCATTATTGTATATATATATATATCAAATTAAGGCCATAACAAATCCAGCCTTTTGCCAAGGATTTTGAGTGTTTCTTGTTGCCATGTCAATTAATGAGACCATTCCACTTAAGATTTTCTTCTAAAACAAACATAAACAAACCTATTTACAGAAAAATCAAACCAATCAAAGAATGGCAACACATCACCATTTGTTGCCTCATGCTCATAACTATGAAGGGTGGAAGAATACACAGAGTTATACAACAAGGAGGTATTTCATTTGTAGAAATTGTTTATAGGCATCTTACAGATAAGGAGTTCAGGGATTTAGCTACTACTATATTGTTTCAAGTTAATCGCTAGTTATTGAATTTCAATCAATGCTCAACAAAATTTAAGAGTTTAAAAATTATAAAATAAAAGAAAATAACTTGTCACTTGTAATTACGTTGCAACTTGCAACAATACAAGTCTTCCACAGTAGCTAAATTTAAAGATTAATAAATAAATTAGTTTAAAATAAAAAATATTTTAATTTCCTTTTTTTGTTTGATTGCAGTCCGGTGGTCCTGACTACGAATTGCCATTGGGACGACGCGACGGTCTAACCTTCGCGACTGCACAAGCAACTATAGACAACCTGGTGCCACCGGACGCCAACACCACCTTCATCCTGAACAGGCTAGCCACCAAGAACCTTGACAAGACCGACGCCGTGGCACTATCCGGCGGTCACACCATCGGCATCAGCCACTGCTCTTCCTTCACCGACCGTCTCTACCCGACCCAGGACCCCACCATGGACAAGACCTTCGCTAACAACCTAAAGAAGACCTGCCCGGCCAGCGACACCCCAAACACGGTGTTCCAAGATATCCGTACACCCAACGTGTTCGACAACAAGTACTACGTGGATCTCATGAACCGCCAGGGACTCTTCACTTCCGACCAGGACCTGTACACCGACAAGAGGACCAGAGACATTGTCAAAAGCTTTGCCGTCGACGAGAAGCTCTTCTTCGACCAGTTTGCTCTCTCCATGATCAAGATGGGCCAAATGAGTGTGTTGACCGGTACACTGGGAGAGGTTAGGGCCAACTGTTCCATCAGGAACCCTGATAACAAGAGCTACTTGGCTTCGGTGGTTGACGATGAAGTCACAGATGAGGGTTGGTCTGCTGAGTTTTGAATGTGATCATCACTGAAACTTTAATAATCATACGAGAGACTAGACAGAGAGATCATGTTATGTGGTCTCTACTGGAACTGGTTGTTTAATGTTTAGTGGGTGAAACTTGTTTGACTAAGTACTACTTGTTGACTTTTTTGTTTTTTTTTGTTTCGGTGAAAAAAATGTTTGTTTTAGTCTACTTTGGTTGTGTAGTGTTGAAGATGTTAATAAACGGATAGTTTGGTTATGGTGGAATAAAATAAATAGGTTCTCTTTGACAAACTAATTAGTCATTTTAAATATCAATTTGGGCTAATTGTGTTATTTCATTTGTTAAAGACTTAAAATGCATTTATCTATACCAATTATCTCTACTAACATCAAAAGCTCTTTAACTATGTGGTGTAAAGAAATAGCCTTTCGAATTCGTAGCATATTGGGACAAAAACTTATAGGGACGCTTTTTTTTTTTTTTTTTCGTCTCAATAGGATGTTTATTGGGACGAAAAAATTATTCGTCCCTAAAAAATGCAAACCTGATAAAACCTTTAGGGACGAACAAATTTGTCCCAATAGAATGCCTCTTGGGACGAAATAAATTTTTCGTCCCTAAAAAATACAAATCTAGCAAGACCTTTAGGGATGAAATAATTTTGTCCGAATAGACATTCTATTGGAACGAAATAAATTATTTGTCCCAATAGATTGTCTTTCGAGATAAATTTTGTCCAATATGGTAAGACCTTTAGGGACAAATTTTTTTTGTCTCAATATAACGTCTATTGGGACGAATTCGTCCCAATAGACTGTCTATAAGGACAAATTTTGTTTCATTCCAATAGGTTTTCTTTTTATTTAAAATTATAATAATTAATTAATTTTGTTGAAAATTCTTGATTTTTTTGTTGTTGTTGAAGTTTTTCCTTAAAGATAGATTAATAATTAAATTACCATATAAATTAGAAAATGATGCAATATGGATCATTTTGTTCGTCCAAAGTGGTTCTCTATCGAGATGAATGTTGTTTTTTCCCAATAAGTTCTTCATAAGGATTAATAACTATTAGTCTTGAGAGGTTTTCTATTATCTAATAAAAAAAAGGAACCGAACCGTCGAAACTGAAACCGCTGGTTCCGAATCGAAAACCAAAACCGCTGGTTCCGAATCGAGAACCGGAACCAGGGTTATGTTTAATTCCGAGTACGATTAACGATTAACCGTTTGATATGATAATATATGATTTGAACAAAATAGTTTAATTAAATGTTATAATAAACGTTTTTTAATATCAATTTGTTTATCATATAAAAAAAAAATTAAATTAGTGGAATTAATCTACGAATAAAATTTTGATTAAAAAATAATCAATAAAAAATTAATAACAAGTAGAGGTTATATATAAAAACTATGCTTTTACTAACAAATTCAAAGCAGCAGCAATGTGGATAAGGCTTGTCTCACTCTCACATCTGAGTGATAGGTTCAATACACCATGATAACAACAATTATTTGTAATTTGTGTGTAATGAGATGGAGTTGGTGCGTGGGGGTGGGGTGTCATTTGAAGGCAACAAACCAATTTTTATTTATTTATTTATTTTAATTTCATCTCTACAGGTTGTCAAAGGGGACGAAAATACAATTCATCCCTACTAGTTGTCTTTGGGGATGAATAATTTCATCCCTATATATTATCAATTGGGAAAAACAAAGATTGTTCCTATAGGTAGTTTTTAGAGACAAATTTCAATTTTCTTTCCAAAGAACCTATTGCGACCCACCTGAGGCGACATAATTTGGGACAAAATTTTTTCGTCCCAATAGGTCTATAGGGACGAATTTTGGGCTATTGGAACGAAAAAAAAAAAAATCATCCCAATAGCCCTTTTTTCTTGTAGTGATTATCTTATATATACTTTCATTCACTCGGCGAGACTTCGTTGTCCCCGACTATAAAATAAAAACTAAATACAGTAGGCGGAAAACTTACTTGAAATATTCACAATTTTCTATTAATGAAGCTTTGATTACAAATGGAAGAGAAAATTACAACTTAGGGAGATAGTGTGAGAATTCGTAGCTTTTCTTTGTTTTTTGCTCTTGATCTCTCTATGTTTTTCTAATGAACGAATACTACTCTTAATAGTATTACAAAAACTTTCTCTAATATTCTACAAACATACTTATTATCTTTTGAATGGAAAACTTGTTTTCTTTTCTACAAAAATCAAAGAACTAATTATGGTTCTCGAAAATACAGACTTTGTATTCTTTGCCGCTTCAACTCACTCATACTTAGGGATAGCAATAGATCAGATTGGGGATGGATACCCCAATATCCATCATTGTATCTGTTTGATATATATATCTCCCTCCCCGCATTTGTCCCCATTCTAAGTGAGCGGTGCGGATTTAGATAATCCCCGAATTGAGGTAGAGATATCCATCATTGCTCCGTCTATATCCGTCCAATAAAAAAAATTGTAAAATTTCATAGTTTACAAGAAAAAATATAACTAACATGTGTAATGGTACATTTTATCATATTTAAAAGGAGAAACAAATAGATCCAATAAAGTTCAAATAAAAAAATTAATAATAACTTATATAATTAGAATTAATAATTACATAATAAATTTTTATATTTTTAAAATATTAAAATCTATAATAGATTCGGATGTGGATGGATATCTATAGACGATAACCATCCCTATCTCCGAAAATAAAATGGATATTAGGATGGTATCCATCACCGCTCCGTTCCCAAAATAATAGTATTTATCCCTATTTTAAATGGAGTGGATTCTTATGGATATCCGTATTCAGGGGCGTACCCAGGAAATATTTGCTGCCCGGGCTAAATTATATGTATAAATAGTCTTTTTTTTTTTTTCCTCATTACACATTAACATTACAAAGACAACTCATTAGCTATCAATAATTGGATTTATCTACTTTTGTTTAGTCAATATCTTCTAATGCTTAATTAATGGCTCACAAACTCTCACACTAAATTTATTAAATTCGGTGTGCAATGTAGAGAAAACTTATGTGATTTTCCATTTTTTCTCCTCCATGCACATTGATATAATAAATTATGTGCAAGACATACGAGTCATTGATTAAGAATAACAAACTTTTTATATGATTCTTGATTATATTATTAGTTAAATTTTTAATAATACAATGACACTAATAATGAACTACTCAATAATATAAAATACATTGTAAAATTTATGCATAAACAATTATTTAAATTTGTAGTTAAAAAAAAAAAATATTTAAACTTACAAATGATTTAATTCTATAATTTTAAAAGCCATAATACTATATGTATTTTTATCACTTACTTTGAATAACAAAATATTTACATTTCACTAAGTTTAGACAAACACATCATATTCTTATAATATTATCAAACTTTAAGGGTTGTTTAAGTAATTAACCTTTTATATATTTAAATTTTTTTTTTCAAAGAGGGCTGCCCGGGCTACAGCCTGGGGCAGCCCTCTCATTGTTCCACCACTGTCCGTATTCGTGAATAATTTTACCATCCCTACTCAGACTCAATTCCTTATATATACACACGCTGGAAACAAAACTGATAATGGTGTCTTCTCCACATCATGTGTGGCAATTGGCAAATAGGCATGCATTATCAAACAAGTTTTGGTAATTGGTGGCTTGAGTCAACCATCGGAGGCTATCACTTTGCCTATAAATATTAAGTGATGCTCCAAAAACCATCCAACAATCTCATTTATAAGATCTCTTGTAATTTCTGAAGGAGAACTTCTTCTTACAATCCATAAATTATCTGTTTACACTCCATTTTAAATTTTTTTATTAATAACAATTTTAACCTGAATTAAAATTACTAATCAGGACAAAAAATTCTAAGGACACTCTAACCTAGTATTTTTTTTTTAGAAAACAATGTTTTTTTTTTCTTCTTTTGAGTTTTTTTTTTTCCTTATCACTGTTTTACAAAAGAATGAAAAGTCCTATACAAGTGCAAAAGTGAAAAAGTATGAAAATAATGAAAGAAAAAAAAAATGTATTTTACTGTCCTTGTTTTTATTTTCAACTTAAATTTTCAATGTGTTATATTTGGTTTCAGTTTGCAGGTGAAGGGTAGTATTACTGCATCTGATACCATCACAATTTTCCTTTTCAGCTATCACTGGACTTCTTGATTGCCAGGTCTCTAAACGGTGGTTGTCTTCCTTAAATATGCTACAACTTTATTTCAGTATATTGTCTAATTCTCATTAATTTCTTTTTCCATTTTACTATATTATTTCACAAAATTCCAACAAATTTGCAGTAAGAAACGGAAACCTGCTAGAGGCCAATTGTGAGTAGAATTAGTTTTTTGTAATTTTTTTACTTGACCCAATAATTCCATCATACTATAAACACATTTTATTTTTAACCAAATACGGTACTTATTTGAGGCCGGATATCTCGTTGCTTCCAAATATTATGTTGTACCGATCTCATCAACAATGTCTTATGTTCTTCCCACTCACATTAGTACACATGTAATTTTTAACCAATTATCCAAATCTACAAAATAAAAAAAGAGTCCATTGTATGAGTTGTGCCAGTATTGTCATTGTGGACTAAAGAGATCAAATTCAAACTACTAGTTTTTTGTTAGTTTTGTTTTTTTTTTGTTTTTGCTATATGTTAATATTAAAATTAAAATTCAAAAATAATAATGGGTAATATTAAAATAAAATTAAAAAATAATAATGGGTAATATTAAAATAAAATTGAGTGTCTTTAGAAATTTAATTTTAAAAATGGAGTATCTTTAGAATAGGAGTGTTAAAAGATAAAAAGAGTAATTTTGAAACAAAATGAAGTGCCTTTAGAATTTTTTTAAATTTAAATTTTTAGAATGAAGTGTCTTTAGAAAAGAATTGTAAGAAGAAAAAATTGGATTGTAAAAAGAAGCTCTCTTTCTGAAGATCAAGTTATTCTTGAGATATCTTCTCTTATATTGAGAGAGATTATATTGTTATTTCCTTATTATAAAGAAAAGTTATTGTAACCGTTTTTTTCATAGTGAAATCCTTTTGCATTTGTTTGTGGATATTTCCCTCACACTGAGGGTTTTACCACATAAATATTATGTCAAATTCTCACTTTTATTCTATATTTCGAATTTACGTTTGAAGTGAAAACTCATCAATTTCCTAACACCAAATTAAATAAATGGGTTCAGGGCTCGGGACCGGTATGTGGGAACCCACTTTTGAAGCGGGATAGGTGTGGGATTGATTGTCCTATCACTCCCAAACTCTACTTATGTTTTTGTTAAAAATTCAATATATCTTCCAAAAAATAGTTAATAGATGTAAATGGATGCATGGCTCATATGAGAGTTCTTTACAAATATCGAGAACTAAATAATGAGTGGTAACTAAGTTTCAGATGATCACAATCATAATTTAGTAACTCTGTCGAGGAGGATGTGTTTGCGGTACAATAGATACATGCAAGAAGGTGCCAAGGTGTTGACCGAGATATTCAATAGGGAGAATATCCAAATTGGCAAGGTTCCTACAATCTCTGGTGGTGCATCCATAGGATTTGGAAACAAAGATTGTAGGAATTACTTGCAATCAGTTAGACTTAAAGAGATGGAAAGAGGAGATGTAAAAACAGTTATCGATTATTTTCAAAGGATTCAATGAGAGAATCCCCAATTTTATTATTATTATTATTATTATTATTATTATTATTTATACAAGTTGATTAAGGGGGGTGTATTCAGTTAGGATTAATTAGGATTCTTGAAGACATTTAAAGACATTTTTTAAGTGATAGATTTTCATGGATTTCTACAAACTTTTATAAATCTACATGGATTTTAATTGATTTGTTTAGACATCCATCTCAGACTTTTATGGATTTGTTTAGACATCTATCTCAGACTTTTATGGATTTGTTTAGATATTCAAGGATTTTCATGGATTTATTATCTCTGACTTATCAATAGTAAGCTAATTATAGCTAATTATCAAAAAAACCTTTGAAGTTGGAATGAGCAAAATTTGATACACCAGTCAATATATATTT
Organism: Acer yangbiense; assembly: GCA_008009225.1. NCBI lineage: Eukaryota > Viridiplantae > Streptophyta > Magnoliopsida > Sapindales > Sapindaceae > Acer > Acer yangbiense. Next base: position 19,801,715 of record CM017770.1, on the reverse strand, counting down.
GCGTATATATATAGTCTGAGATTGTTGCTAATGCAAACAAAACGATTGAATTGAACCCAAAATTGGCTAAGGCTTATCTACGTAAAGGCATTGCTTGTATGAAGTGCAGATAAATTATTTTTCTTTAAAATAAAATGCTAATAAAGAGTGAGCATTTTGGTGTTTGATTGAAGGCTCTACATATTATTTTGGTGTCGTTTTGTACAGTTTTGGCACGTAGTGAGTTTTGTACTCGTTATATATAATTATGTGACTGCAACATATTCCATTATTGTATGTGGCTTGTTTTCTTTTTGAACTCGATTTTTTTTTTCCTTTTTAATTCACAGAACATGCCGGGGATGGAAGCTTATTATTCTCACATTTTTTTTAAATAAAAACACAACCCAAGGTTTGTAACATAAGTGTTACTGTGTTAATAGGCAAGGAAAGGACAACCACATTTCACATCATGTTAGTAATATAACTGCTTGATATTTGTAAGAACCAAAAATAATAATAATAATAATTAAGCTAGATAAGCATAGTTGATGTTCAATCAGAAATTACGCTGATGGAGCCAGTGAAGAACTTGACATGACTTGAAGCGATCTAAGCTGCTCGTGTATCAGATTAATCTTTTTAGCTCAATCTCTGTATCTTGCTTCTGCTGGCTCAATGAGTGTCGCAAATTGGTGAGGTCAAAGACATTATCCATGTCATCTTCAAATACAGATTCTAGGTCCTTTCGGAGAAGTGCACGTAACTTGTCTACGACTAGCATTAGCAGAAAGCAGTTGAACTTTAATTCAGCAGAAGCCAAGAAGTATTCTCTTATCCCATGGAATATCTGTTGAACTAAAGCATAAACAATTCTTTCACATGAAGGTGCAAGTCTCCTATTCCAAAGTGTGCTATCTAGAAGGTCGGCCGATCTTGTTTTTGTTGTCTGAATAACAGAACTTGAATCAACACCCGATGCCAAATGACTGAGCTTTACGTCTGCCTTTGGCTTATTGTCTTGCTTTTCATTGGCAACTGAACCAAGTGATGACTCTTGTGAAACACCCGTAGATATAGGATTACTTATCACAGCAGATTGCTCTGTTCCACCAAATGAGTCTAAAAAATGACGTAATCCAGCACGGTTCTTATTGTGGAGGGACCATGAAACGTAACAGGTGGTGCTTACCAAATCCTCCATACATTTTTCACGGCACGCTCTTTCTGTAGATTCTGCAAAGTTGTTGAAAGCAGAAGCAACACGCCTTAGAAACACCTCATGGCCACTTAGATTGTCACCATCTCGGTTTTTTTAATTTTTACATATTAATGCTTTTCGTTTCTGTTTTGAGAGAGAGAGGGAGAGCAAAATCCACCAAAATCTTTGGGGAGAAGGCCGGACATATTATGACATTTGATATTTATATCTCTTATAATCAAGTCCACCAAAATCCGTCAAAATCTATGACATAAGAAAATCCTTTAAAATCTAGTCCTAATTGAATATACCTTGATTCTTGTAGACATTTTTAAAGTCCGAATTCAATACACTTGGATTTGGAAGGATTCTTTAAAAGTCCATAGAAATCCTAATTGAATACCACTGGATTTATATGGACTCTTTTAAAATCTTTAAATGTCCAAATTGAATACACCAGGATTTATAATGTCTTTAAATGTCCTCAAGAATCCTAATTGAATACACCCCTCTAAGATGAAAGAGCTGTTTTTTTTTTTTGGTTGATGCTAGAATACGTGCTGCTTACGGAGCGTTCAAAGATGTGATAACATTTGACACTACATATAGGACCAACAAATATGGATGGCCATTTGCACCAATAAAAATCATGCTATAGGAGCAGCCGTTGAATTGTTATTTAGCAACACACATCATCGTTTATATCTTTGGCATTTAAAAAAAAATTGGAGAAAAGTTGTCACACATTTATTTTAAAAAGTCAAAATTCAAGAGTGTACTTAAGAAATACATCCATGCAAATTAAGCAAAGGATTTTGACACTACAAGAAAAACTGTCTTTCTTGACAGTTTTTTATTGACAGTTCTCAAAAACTGTCAAGAACTTGCAATTCTTGACAATTTTTTCAATTTTTTTTATTTATCTTTAATAATTTTTTTAAACTTTTACTTTCCATTTTCAACACCAAACAAAATCCCGATATGGATTTATTTTACAGTAAGATATCGGTTTTTGGGCAAACCGATATTGGATAAGTAAAATTTTAAATTTAATAAATTTACTTTTAAATTATTTACTTTTAGAAAATTCAAATTTAAAAAAAAAAAAAATTGTTTATTTATTTTTGCACCCTTTTGTTTTATACTAAGAGACACGTTAATAATTCAATTACCCATATAAATTAGTAATCTGAGTCTTACCTCAAATTGCAAGATGCATGTTGAGAAAGATCTCCCATGTAGTGAGAGTTGTATTCTAAATCATACTTATTACAATTGATGTCACGAGTCTCCTATATGCCATGTTCGGTTGGATGGAATGAAAAGAAAGCCATTCCATTCATTTGGTTTGTTAAAATGCAACGGAATAGTGATTCCATTGGAATGGGGATTCCACCATTTTGGTGGAATGAGCATTCCATCTAAAAACCAATGGAATGCCTATTCCATTTCAAACTAAAATTTATATTCCATAAATACCCTCATATGACCCAACTCCATTCCAAAAATAATATATTATTATTATATATTATATTAATGATATATAAATATATATTATATATATGTACTATATATTATATTATTATATATATTATACTATTATATATATTATATATTATACTATATATATTATATATATATTATTATATTATATACTATATAATATGTATTATATTAAATAATACATATTATATATTTATATTATATAAATATATTATTATATATTGTATAATACATATATATATATATATTATAAATTATATATATTATATATATTTATATTTATATATGTATATATTATATTATAATATATATATATATATTATATGTATTATAAATTATATATAATATATTTGTATTTTATATTATATATTATGAATGTTTTATAATTAGGGGTATTTTGGTCAAAATACAGTTAACTCCATTCCATTCCGTTGTTAACCAAACAAAATAATACTAATTCAGAGATTAATTCTAAAGTTCCAACCAAACAAAAAACTCAGTTTTCCTTTCCTTTCCTTTCCTTTCCTTTCCTTCCCATTCCCATTCCCATTCCCATTCCCATTCCACCATGTAACCAAACGTGACCATAGAGTACAGACCAATAACTCGACTATATATGTTTTAAAAAATATAATTTTATTAAAAGTTTCAATAAATATTTTTTAATATATGTCTATCGTAGAAATTAGAATTTTGATTAGTTGAATAAATTTAAATTTATCTAGCAAGTTTATATATATATATATATATATATTTTTATTTCTAACAACTCATATAGGTTATATATAAATATTGTTCAATTATTAACACATCAAATCTTGTAGTCAAGTGGTTATGGCTTACAACTTTTGACTTGAGATCTCAAGTTCGATTCCTAATAATGACAATTTAATTATCATTGTTATCAGAATTGGGTCGGCGGTGGGGGGCGGGGCGGTGGCCGGAACGGAGGCAGGCGGCGACGTTTTTAACTATCAAGTAGCATCCTTGACAGTTTAAAAACTATCAAGAAAGCATTTCTTGTAGTGTGAAAAGATGTGGAGTGATTTGATCGCGGAGTTTGATTTGAATAACAACGAGTGGCTTTGGCATTTGTATGAAATTAGAGAATCATGGGTACCATTATATCTTTGAGACATTTTTTTATTATAGGAATGCATACAACACGTCATAGTTAAGGTGTTAATGCATTTTTCAATGAGTTTGTCTCCCCAAAAACAAACTTAAGAGAGTTTGAAATTAGGTATGAATAAGCCTTAGAGAAGATTGTGAAAGAGAAAATCATGAATATTATGTATTTGAACATAAAGATAGGCTTATCAATAAAAACAATATGATATTGAAACATGCAACAAGCATTTATACACGAAATATTTTCCAAATATTTCGTAATCAACTAGTGGATTCAATTCGTTTCAAGTCGAAAGTGGGTGAAAAAGATAGTGAATTTAACATTTACTTAGTTTCAACAAAAGTTGGTTGACCTAAAAAATTTGTTGTGAAGTTGGAAAGAGAAACTCATGAAGGGTATTGTGGATATCATTATTTTGAGTTCATGAGTTAGCCATATAAACATTTGTTGAGAGTTTTGAATAAAATTGAGGTTGATGAGATCCCAACGCGTTTTATATTCAAAAGATGGAAGCGAGAGGCAAATTCCTTTAGGACAATGGATATAATGGTTGCAGGTTATAAGTATGAGTGTTCGAGAGGATATATACTTAGGGGTCATTTGTGAGAGCTTTATTTTTTACTTTTGACAGTAGAAGAAGTGAAGTAAAAGCCTGAGCTTTTCTATTACCATTTGAATAGTATATTTCCAAAAAGCTTTTGAAACCGTTTGGTTGAAACATTTTAAAATAACTTTCAATTATAATATGATTGTTTTACCCTTCCAATGAGCTCCATGGCCCTAATTCTAACTGTCTATTGAATTATTCTCAATGAAAATTCTCCACCAACATGGTTTATGAATCTTTGTTACCTTTTTTTTTTTAACGATAAAGTTTATTCATAAACGGCAAAGCCGAAGAGCTACAAACCACACACCCACAACCCAACAAAACATGCAACCGCACTAGCCCCCAAATAAACTAAACGGGGTGTGCGATCTATAGAGAAACTCAAACATGCCTTTCAAGATCCTATGATTTCCATTGAAACAAAACGAATTTTCAAAATACTCTTAAAGTCTACTATTGCCTTTTTCAAACAGGACTTACCCATGCAGACCACCAATGAGTTTTTACAGAAAATTATAAAATTTGGTTTTCATAAAAACGGGATCTTTACTAAGTACTTTTACAGAAAAAGTTCCTTTAAGATTGAAACCAGGTTTTTGAAATCTCTATTAGGACCGAGTTACTCTAGAAATTTAATATCTTTCTTATGCTTTCGTTAACCTGGCAAGACTTCCTGGTGTTTGAACAACTAAATAAAAACTGAAAGAGTAAAGTAGAAAGATAAGATGAAAGATCTTACTTGAAAATATTCACAGCTTTATTGATTGCTAAGGAGGAGTTTTGGAAATATTACAAAAGAAAGTGAGAGTGTTTTTGAAAGCTCTAGATTTGCCCGTGTTTTGCAAATGAGAGCATTGCCTAATTTATACATAAATTTACCAAGAAAAGGCCAAAACAAGCGGCCAGCTAAAAATTAATATTTCACATAAAGTCAACAGTAATACTGACTGTTTATTATATCGATACATGCTTTTTACTATACTTGTTGTCAGTCTTATCTGCTGTCGATCTTATCTTCTTATCTTCAGGCTTTTTGACCTTTTTTGTCGTATTCTACCAATACTTTACTAGACTCAGTTTAGGTGTCTAGATTATGGTAGGCTTCATCATCAAATTGCTCATCTATCTCCTCTTCGGTAATAAATTCTCTTAATCTATCTTCTTCTTGTTCCTGGATCTCTCTTAAATAGTCGTTTGTTTCTGGGCTAAGGAAGATCCATGGAACCGGGTATTTCGTCATGACTTCGTGACTCCTTGTGAAAATTGACATGTGAGGAGTCTGTCCGATCAACTTTGGTCTGGATGAATTTACACAAGTGAAATATTTTTGGGCTCTGTATTTTTTAAGATATTCAAGACATATATCCTCGCCATATTCATGAGGATAGTCTTCTCGTATAAATTCAACAGGAAAATTGTATGGTACTATCACTATGAAGTGATAAGCTGGTAAATAGTTTGACAACCTGTAAGGCTGGTTGACAATCCATTCACATGGGACTGAATCTATGTCAAGACAAAAACCGTGCTTTCCTCCGAACATCCTGATTGATTGTTGAAGCTTTTCAGGAAGAAAGGAGATTTTTAAAATATTTGTAGTATGAATCCCGTCAATAATACCATTAAATTCTAAAATTGGTTCAAAGCCATCTTGGTTTTGTAAAAACATGTTTAATGATTTATTGGCTTCGTCCAATGAGTAAAAACCTTTAAAACTAGGATTTGGAAAATCTTCAACATACATAGCAGTTTCTTTCCATGTTGAATATATTCCAATTTTTCTTCCTCTATAAACTACGTAACACGAAAACTTGTTATTTTCAACAAAATATTGGCTTAAAACATTTAGTGAATTTAAAAATCCTTTATTGTCATTTCTGAAAAACCAAATATTATTGAGTAAAGCTTGTTGAGGTTCAGTAAGCTTATCTTTTAGTTGATTCAAAGGTTGAAAAGGAACACCTAGACTATTGCTTATGGTAAAAGGTCCTATGTTAAGCTTTTTTACACTATTGCTTTGAACTGGGAAAGTAAGACTTTTTTAAAAATTCTTTGAACTTCCAGCCATATTTCCTATATCAAAAATTAAATATTTATTAGTCTGGATAATATATCTGCTATAGTATTATCCTTTCCACTAATATGTTCAAATTCTGCTTTGTACCGTCTACTAGTTAATGTTTCTAAGAAACTTATCCATCTCTTGCTTATGAATGAATTTTTCTTTTCAAAATTTTTCTTTTGTACCTTTTTGTAAAATTCTATTATATTATTACAATCTGTTCTAATAGTAAAGGATTCATTTTGTATATATATATGAAAAGTATTTAGAGTATTTATTATACCTAATAGTTCTAATTTAGTACTTGACTTTCTAATTTCAGGTTGTGTGAATTTGCCACTAGAATACATTGCTATTTCTTCGGTATCCTTTGGGCTTTCTTTATTGGGCTTCTGAATGAGAATTACAGCCCATCCTATGCTACTAGCATCTGTTTGAATTTTCTTATAATAACTATCAATTGGGAGAGCTATTGATTCTAAATTCTTTACTATCTCTTTTATCCTTCGTATTAGTTTTACATCTTCATTATTAAAATATCTTTGACCATTCTTACTAAGTTTATTGTAGAATGGCCTAACTAGGGTACTTAGATTAGGGATAAATTTTCTACCATAATTTAACAAGCCTAAAAACTTTTGTAGCTCTTTGGTTTCTTCTAATTTATCAGGGAAATTTAATACTTTAGTAGTTATGTGCGGTTGGAGTTCTATTTTTCCCTTATCTATTTTTAGTCCTAAGAAATCAATTTTGTTCTTAAACAATTCAATTTTCTTTTTGGAAAGTATAATATTATTATTTTTACATAAGTCGAGGACTTTATGGACATGTGCTGTGTGAATGTATCTATTATTACTAAAAACAAGAATATCATCGATATAAACTATACAAAAACTAGAAAACTTTTTAAAAATTCTGTCAATTCTAGCTTGAAACACTTGAGGTGAATTTTTTAATCCAAATGGCATTACAAGCCATTCGAAATGTCCTTCTGAACAACTAAAAGCTGTCCAAGGAATAGATTCCTTATCTAGCTTTATTTGCCAAAAACCGCTTTTACAATCAAATTTAGAGAACCATGTTGCTTTTTGTATACAATTTACTAATTCATCTTTGTTAGGAAGCTTATAGCTATTTCTTAAAGTATTATCATTTAATCTTTTATAATTAATGACCATCCTACTTTTTCCTCTTTTTTGCTCACTATGGTTGCTAACTATAAAAGTTGGGCTCCGATGTCTACTGGAGCTTTCTCTTATCACTCATAGTTCTAAGAGTTCTTTAATATGCATCTGGCATTCTTTTCTATCTTCTAGACTATAAGCTAAATCTTGGGTTATTATAGTAATGTCAGGGTTTATTATTTCTAACTTATATATTTCTGTAGAGTTTTCATTTACTGGGTTGTTACCAATAATTCTTATCCTTTCTAAAGCTTCTACTTTATTCTTTACATCTATAGGCCAACCTTTTTCCTCTGGGTTTTCTTGGTTGGGTTCTACTCTAGAGATTATAGAAAGATCTTCAGTATAACTCTCCATTAGATATTCGTCTATTTCTTCATAACTTAAAACTTGATCTGATTCTAATTCTAAGTTAACTATTGAATCTTCTAATAAAGAATCGAAGTATTCTAAATTTATTGGTTTTTCTATATTATTTACCTTCTTTATATAAGGGAGGTTACTGGTTTCTAGCTTGGGTTGTATAAAAGTAGATTTTTTTAAGGAAATTCACACCACTTGGTGTTATTAGCATGCTTCCATTATTTCCTAAAATAAAGTTTAATCCTAAAATAAACTTATAACTGCTCACTTGTTTAGTTACTAAAGTCTGGGGCAGGTTATGTACTTCTCCATTGATCCTAATTGGTATATTAATTATGCATTTAGTTATTTGTAGTAAAGATCCATTAAACTGTCTTAATCCTACATCTGTTCCTAACTTAGTTCTAAACTCTTCTGGGGCTAAGCTTTCATGTATAATGCATTTATTAGCGCCTGTATCTATCATAGCCTTAGTACATATTTTTTTGGATTTATAAAGAATTTCTACATCTATTAATATAAGTTCACTTCCTGCACGATTTACTTCTTCTTTTTCTACACATTTATTACAGTAATATAACTCTTCTTTTTTATAACCTTTATGGAATTCTTTACTACACTCTTTGCAATTTTTTTCCTAGAAAAGAAACTACTTCTTCTAGTATATTGACACTATCTTCAGTTCCTGATGTGTCATCTTCAAATTGTTCTTTAGGTCCTGATTCCAAACTTGACTCATCTTCTTCATCTAACATTAATATGTCGTAATCTTCTTCGTCTAGTATGAATATAGTATCTTCGTCGAATAATTCCTCTATACGAAAGACTTCTTCTAAGTCCTCTAGATAATCTTCTATTTCCATTTCCAAAGTATTTACTTTATTATTCTTAGCTTCAGGGCAATTGGGCTTAATATGTCCTATTTTTCCACATAAATAACATTTACAATCTTTATGGTTTTTCTTTTTAAAAATTCTTTTTCCTTTTCTAAAAGCCTTTTGGATTTTTTGCTTATTTTCGGCATAATTATAAAATTTTCTTTTATAAGGTTTATAAGGTTTTTTATACTTGTCTTTTTTGTATTTCTTATTTTTCTTGGTTTTATTTTTATCGTATTTATGCTTGTATTTTCTATTTTTGCCGCATCCTAATGTAGGTACTTCATACAAGTCTATACACATTCTACTAAACTGTTGTTGTGCTTGTCGCCTAAGTTTTTCTTCATCACATAAATCTCTAATTATTTGTCTAACAAATTCTACGGCTGGTATTAAAGAAATTTGCCAAAATAATCCTTCTTCTTTTCTACTTTTAAACCATTCAGTTAGATCTTTATAAAATTTTTCTCCTATTTTTCCAGGTAACTTTGTTACAAACTTCATTAATAATTCTTCATCATAAGGTCTTCCTATTTGACTCCAATATTTATAGAAAATATCTACATAGTAATCAAAATAGTATAAATCACATATTTTTAGTTGTTCTAGACTTCTTATAGCTCTAATCTACTTTTGGATATCATCTACTTCTTCCATTGAAGATCTTAGAATACATTTTCTAATTGCATCTATAAAACTTAAGACTATTATGTTAATTTCAAATTCATCTAATTCTACTTTTTTTTGTTTCATCTTTCTTCATATATTCTCTCCATCCTAAATAGATTTGTTTTTCATTGTATCCTAACATGCTTTCTAGATAGACTAATTTATATTTATATTCTATTATATTATTTAATGCTTCCATATCATGTCTAATTAAATTTCCTTCCCATTTACTAAATATACGTTTCCATTCACTAGGTCTATGTCCTTGTAAACTTAGGATTAATATATCTTTTGCTTTTGGCTCTTTTCTCTAGCTTTCTAATTTAGTTTTAGCTCTATAAACTCTTTCTGTGTCTTTTATATCTCTATATTGTTCTTTTGTATCTTTTATTCCTCTATTCTCTAGTACTCATCTATTCTAGGTTTGGGAAATCCTTCTGTATCCGGGATATTTGTTCCACTTCCTCTACCTGTTTCTAAAGTTCTAGGTTTATCTTCCTCTCCTACAAATATTTCTTTCTCTAAGTAGACTATATTTAGTAGATCAATTTTTATATACTCAAAATCTAATTTTTCTAATAAAATATCATCTATATCTTTGTCTTCTAGTACTATATTATTACAAAGTTCTTCGAATACTTCTTCCTTTAGGTAATTATTGGGATTATTAAAAATTAAATCTATTATCTGTTCTCTATTAGTGCTTAAAGTTTTAACTTTATCTATGCTTTGTTCTAGTCTTAACATATTGATTTCATCTTCAGAATCATCTTATGTTATAGACATGTTACTTTGTTTTTTATAATTACTAAATCTTTGAAAAGTTTGATCTTTATTATCGGTGTAAATTTTGCTACTTTCTGGTAATTCTATTACTTGAGTCTTTAATTCTGGCAATTTCCATTATAACCCTTGTAATTCACTTTTACTAAGTCTTTTAGGAACTTGTATTTGTACATATTCACTATGAAAATGTTCAACTATGCTTTTGTTAATAAACTTAAACTTTTTGTGATATTTATTATAGCATCTTCCTAAAACGAATATTTTTATTCTTAAATTTTTATATTTTGCATCCATGTTGAAACCTTTTGTTTGTATGCTTAATTTTATCTTACTACAGAATTCTTTTATGTCTATATCAGGGAGACAACCCATTACAGCTACTTTGTTTCTGAGATCTACTTCAGCAGTTGCTAGCTGAGCTTGTTCATGATCATTGAATCTATCATCATAAAGATACGGATGGGCTTTAGTGTCTAATCCAGCTCTAGTCTGGCTAAGTACTCCAATAATTACTACACCTAAATGTATTGATGAGTAATCATTTTTCTTTATTTCTTTAGCATTTTGGGGACTTATTAATGTAATTTTTTCTCTATTGTTAACTACTCCAATTGTAAATTCATCTTTGTATACATACAAACTACTTTTAAAGCTATCTAATATTCCTTCTTGATACAGATTCTTTTTCCTAACTTGTTTAAATCCTACTTCGAGCATTTTATTAACATCTTCTTCTTGGATTAAGTCTTCTGTTTTTCTATTATTTCTTTTCCTTTATTACTATAATAATTTAAGATATTTCTAACTCTACTGGCTACTGGTATCTTTATGCTAGATGTTCTTGCTAGTTCCATTTTTGTTAAAGAGATTCACTTTTGGTCCTAAAATATCTTTAATTTCTACTTCTGGTCGGCTAGGAGAAGGATGTACTTCTTGCTTTTTCTCTATTAGATCTATTCGTTTGACTAACCAAGCTATATAGTATGCATCTAATTGTTTATGTATAATTTTATCAATATTTCTTTCTAATTCCTCGATTCTTTCTAAGGCCTTAATTAGTAACTTAATTATGGTATTGCACTATCCTTGGGTAACTGTATTACTTTCTAAATTAAAAACTTTGTCACTTGTACTAACTGGTAAATTATTAGGAGTTTCTATTGTTAATTCGTTAAGGATTGTTTCTAAGTGGTTCATTCAGTGAGTCTTTTTATCTGTGATCTTAATTCTTACTGAGTCTGCTTTATATTTTCTATTTCTAGGCTGCGGCATTTAACTAGACTTTTTATTTCTAATTCTACTGGTTTAGGAGTTTTTTGTTCTATTAAATTGGTTAATTCTAGTATTTCCTTTTTGCTAGGAAATCTTTTTATGGTATTTTTAAACTCACCTAATAGTTCTTTTACGTAATCTAAATTCTTTCTTAGTGTATTTATTTTACTATTTTCAAAGAAACTGGCTAGATCTGTAATATTCTTATTAGTCTTATCTATGTTTTCTTCTAGATTTTGTCCTAAGTTAATTAATAAGTCTACAATAAAGTTTTGTTGACTATTACTAGTATGTGGTATATGCTTATACTGGTTTTCTAGGTGCTCTATATTACAATTTTAATTCTAATATTATTTTGTAGGTTTATCTTTGTCTTTCTCAACCCGACTATTTCTAGATCTAAATATTCTAGTCTCTTAAAGTTCATATGTAAGGCAAAATACTTCTATGTTCGGCCTTAGTCCTTATGACATTTAATTTTATTAAACTTATGAGATTTCTTCTAGCTAAAATTAATTTTTCAAAAATAAGCCTTTCTCCAAGTGCTTGTCTATTTTTTATCAACAAGTAATTAAAAATTAATTTTGCTTCGTAAAAGTTTAATCTTTTTAAATATTCACTAAAATGTTCTAAAGTTCCAAAAAAGTAAATATTAAGAAAACAGTTGTGCAAATCTTGCATTAAAACTTTCTATTGTAGTTTTCTTCTTTTTGGGTTACTGAAGCTTTCTTGTTCTTTTAAGGTTCCTATTATTTCTCTCCAACGATTTTCTCCTGCTTTTATTCTAGCTATTCTACCTCTCAACTTAAATTTTTCGTCTTCTGTTTCAGCTTCTTTAAGCTTACTATTATAGTTTCCTAAATTAATTCTACAAGAATCTAATCGCTCAGTTATATGTTCTATTTGCTGAGACTCTGAAAACTCTTTGTTCATCTAATCTGGTATATCGAAAATTGAGGCTGATGTTGAAGCTTGACTATTTTCTTTTAGGATTTTTTTCTATTTTCTTTACTATGTTTATTTTAATATTTTCTAATTCTAAGAGATCTTTCTCAAAAACTGGAAAACTATCTCTAGTCTGAAGATAAATCTGGTCAAAATTAGCTTTTAAGTTTTCTATCTACTTCTTTTATGAACTCTAAATGCCTTTCTTTTAATAATTTTAAACTTTCTAGATTATTAATGGCTAGTCCTAGTAGGGCTTGATCTATACTATTAAATAGATTGACTAAACTTATACAAACAAACAAAATATATTACGTTTACTACAACACACCATAACAACACACCATAACTAAAGTCATACAAAGATAATAAATACTAAGCTAACAAAGTTAATAAGTACAAGGTTAATAAAGACAACATTTAATGCTAACAATTAAAAGTTTCAAATTAAAATGTTTGTGAAAACTCAAATGTTGTAATTAGAAGTTCGCCTTTCTGTAACTACTCACACAAGCAAAATATTAAATTTAAAGGTAACTAGGCTTTGATACCAAACTGAAAAATGGGGTGTGCGATCTATAGAGAAACTCAAACAGGCCTTTCAAGATCCCATAAAGCACACAACCATCCTACAAAACACACACAGAAAAAAAAAAAAAAACCAGCAACAGAAACCGATAGAAATACCACAAACAGGGCCAAAAACACCAGAAAAACGAACCCCTAACCTCAAGCACCAGCCAAGCCACGAAAAACACAAACGCTAATTGTTATTGTACGGTAGAATCCCCTCCAACTTACCAAATGTTCCAGCTTTGATCCTCCTAACAATCTCCTCAACCATATCCTTTTCTCTTCCCTTAAAATCAAAGCCTAAGACCACTCCGGCTTTGATGACCTTAACTATCTCTTCTTTTTAGTTCCAAGATGCCTTCTTCACCTCAGGAATTTTGTTTTCCTTTCCGAAATCTTGATTAAGATCAAGAGCCGAAGCCTTCGAATATCTCGTTATCATACCATGTCTCTTTACCGAATGATTGTTCTTTTCTCCTATCTTCTTCACACTGTGCCTATGTTGTGAGCAATCTCTTTTTCTGCCTCTTCCTTTTTTTGGTCTCGGAGAAGACTTCCTGGGCCTATCTGAAACGATTTCCGCCACCGCCATCGGAATACTTGATACCCTCTCAACACTTATTACCCTCTTAGAGGTATTACTGTTACTGTCATCTCCATTTTCATGATAAGAGCCACCCAAATTGCCAACTAAAGACCCATTATCCAAATCTATTTGGAGCACCAAAGTGTTGTCAGTCAGGCTTTTTGGCCCATACTTGATAGATAGAGCATGTGTGCCATCTCTTTTCGGGCCATCAGAAATAAGAGAATGAGATTCAACCTTTTTAAAGGCCTTAGAGGAAGGTTGCTTGAAAGATCCTTCAGGGGTCACCACCTCACAACTAAGCCATGGGCTTGTGGGAGGGCCTTCTAAAAGGGCCAGACTATTCCTCTCATCACATCAATCTTTTGATGAGGAATCATAATAGGCATAACTTGAGGGCCTATCTTGACGTCCCTTCTTAGAATTTTCCCCCCTCCAAAACAGATGACCCTCTTTTGAATACTCATCAGATGTTGATGTACTACACACTTCCTCCAACGCCCTTCTGTCAACCTTTCCTGTTTGCTTGTTAATGTACAACTTGGCATACCTATTATAGATAGCCATAGGTCTGACTATTGCTTTTCTAATCCAACAACCCTTGCTTTTCTCACGAGGACTATTGGCAAAAGTATCACGTGATGATCGAAGGTGGTTAACTGTGTTAGAGATCATTTCGACACTGTCAATCCTATGCCTAGAGGCCCTTTTCGTCACATCCACTTGAGGCTTGTGCTATTCTCTAACATCCTTTTGTAACTTGTCCCTTTCACTGATAGCAAAGCAGAAAGAAGATACCTCACCTTCCTCTTTCCTTGATTCGTTTTCAAATGAGTACAATTTATACATCAACTTGACCACAGCTCTATTACAATCTTCACCTTCAGCTGATGGCTTCCAAAAAGGTGCACACACGCACGCACGCCGCAAAACAGAAACTCATAAAGAAGAGCGAAAATGGAGGTTCTTCGCTGATTATCGCACCCATATCTGGTTATTGAGCTCTTATATCTTGTGCTCAATTATTTCTCCAATTTATATCAGTAGCACAAAAAAAAAAAAAAAAACCATCATTTGATACCCACTACATGAACAACGAACAAAAAAAAAAATCAATGAAAATGTAATATCAAGACACAAAAAAGGTGACTTGAAATGGGATTGATTTAAACGTTTTAAAATCAAAAAGAGAAGATGATTATTCTTCTCCTCTTTTATTTTCATCAATCCCCTCCATGGATACAGTTGTAAAAGTGAGAAGTTCCAGAAAATAATTCTTCTCGTCTTTTATTTTTATCTCTCACATTTTCTCACATTTTCTTGGTAACCAAAGACATATATTTCTTATGAAAAAAAAAAAAAAAAAACACTTAGGATTGAGAGAGGCATATAATTTTTTTTTTTCTGGGTTGGAATTTTTAGGGTTCTTTGACTTCTTGTCTTTTTTTAAAAAGCGGTGAGATATGGTAGGGATTTATGGCTTGTTATTCATTACAACAAGGATAAAATAAGAATTGTACAACTTTCATTAAAAGAATTGGGCTTCTCGTGTTTTTGTCTAAAGCTCTTCTTAGAGAAGCCACAATGGACCTGCTTTGGATGTAATAGCTTCTAAATATTGGAAGCTCTTTTCAATAGTCATCCAAATAGTCCTCAAAGTGGCTTTTGGGCCCCCAAAAACGAAAAAATAGCTTCTATGAGCCATGCCAAACAGAGACTGAGTCACTTGTGTCACAGATCAACACAAGTATGGTGTGTTGCTTCAAAGAATGAAAATTTATACAAAATGGTAATAGAAGACATTGAAGGAATTTTCACCCAAATATTGGAGGAAAACAAGTTGATAGAATATAATAATGTGAATCAAGCATCAACTTCAAATATTCAAACATATTGTGGATCTGATAAATGTTGTCAAATATCAATTCAAGATCCACATATATGACAAACAAAAGGTAGGCCAAAGGATGTCAAGGGAAAAGGAAAAAAATCAATAACAATGGTAGACTAAAAAGCTCTATTGAAGTGTTTTCAAGTCGGAAAAAACAAACATGTGCTATTTATGGATTGTAAAGACATGATAAACGAAATTTGGACAACATTTGAATAGAGAGATGCAAATTGTCAAACCAATGAAGTATTAGTTTTTTACTGTTATCAAAATCGATTATTTAGTAGTACATGTTTATATCCTACGCTAATGTTTCCTCTATTTGTTTTTTATTTTTCTTGAAGTATAATTGTTGATGGTAACTTTTTTGTCAACTAGAACTGTGAGGTGACCTTTGGTGAAAGTCAACTCGAGGTGGGTTGGAGCACACATGGAACAAAGTGATAGGAAAGGATTTGAGGTCCTTCTTGTTCAACTCACAAGATAAAAACAAGGCCAAGGTGATGACCATAAGGACCGGCAATTTGCGCTCCAACGCTCAAGTTAGAAAATCAGAGTTTAAGTTGCAATTGTTTCACATGGAAACTACCTCGAAAATAGTTTTGATGAGTAATAATTGGTAAGTCTCACATTTTTCCTTTTTATATGCTTTCACATGAGTAGTTGAGACAGCCATTCTTCCACTTCCTACCATAGTGAAAACTTCCCTCTTTCCTTGTAGGAATGTGACGACGTGGTTTCGGTAGTGCTACATCGTGCTGCTACCTTTGCGTTAAGTGGTATCAATTTAATAAGTCTTAGAGACCTGCACTCCAATTTATGGTGCCAGATGCATGTCCTCTGCTAGATTGAAGCCATATTTCGTGCATGCCAAAAACTTAACGATTACTAGAATGTGGACCGAGTCAAACTTTAGAAGTATGGGTAGAGTCCTAACTCC
Organism: Acer yangbiense; assembly: GCA_008009225.1. Lineage (NCBI taxonomy): Eukaryota > Viridiplantae > Streptophyta > Magnoliopsida > Sapindales > Sapindaceae > Acer > Acer yangbiense. The sequence goes on along the minus strand of CM017770.1, from coordinate 19,785,141 downwards.
TAAAAACTCTCAACTAACTTCTTCATCATTCGAAACTGCTAGACTTTTGAATTCTTTTTTTTTTTTTTTTTTTTTTAATGAAGGCTCAAAACAGAGCCAAAGGACCAACAAGCTCAAAAAGCAAACCAAACAGCACGAGACAGGCAAGGCAAGAACACAACTACAGAAACAGAAATAAAGGAAAAAAAAACTAGCACAAAGCAACAACACCAGCACCAGCTAACCAATCAGATCAGTTTCCACCTCTTTCCTTATACTCTTGAATTCTATCTTTCATGGATCTCCTTTCAACATTTGACTTCTATCCACTCTTATTTTCTAGATTTTTGGTCCTGACACTACAATTAGACCTTGACATTCTTCGCGATCGCTAGGATTTGCCTAGCCTATAAGTTATAGCAATACGCCATAGGGACCATATGTGAGAGTAAGAATAAAGTGGATTAGCTTTCCTTATAGTAAACTTCAATGTGGAATTTCTACATGGGCATCTTTTGACCAACCTCACTGACCAAGGTGGTCCTGTGGCAATGTCTCATTTAGATCCATGACAAATTTTTTCGTTAACAATAGCTTTTATAAGTGAAGAAATACATGACTTAGGATCAGCGGAAGTAGAAATACGTAAGGTGAACATATACTCATACTCTTTTTATTTTTTATTTTTTTATTAGTTGTTCTTATGGACTTTTGGTCATCTGGATTTTTGCAATTTTATCGAAGCTTTGTTACTGTTTCTTCAATGGTGGATGTCTAGATTTTTTCAAATTTGTGTATTGCTTTTTTGGTTCTTCAGTTCTGGAGTTTTGTCACAATTTATTTGAATTTACACTACCTTGGAATTTTAGATTATTGATTTCTTGTTTATTTGATACCAGCAATTTCTTAATTCAAAAAATTAAAAGAGATATTTTTTTTCTTTACAATTCGGATAAGTGTTATGAGATCTACTTGTTGAACTGTGCATACTCCATGGCTTTGCTATTGATTTTGTTTAATTCCAATTATTAATTGAGTTTTGTTGTCACGTAAGCTATTATCTTGACCCTTGGATTTAAAAGAGGTATATGGTTAGATATAGAAATCACTTTTTAAGTTGTTTTAGCCTTGTCCTATAAGGGTTAATATGTGTTAGATTATATTAATTTAAAATTTTGACTTAAAAATATTTATTATTTAAACATCCAATCACTCTTTTTTCTTTCAATCTAAATGGCCGGTGACAACAGAGGCAAAGCCTTCTTTATTAAATTTGGAGAAAGTTGGAGGGACTATGGGACAATGACAAGAAATTTTGTAAAGTAAATATAATAACATAAATTTTAAGGTAAAAATTAAAATAATAATTAACTTATATTTAAAAGGGTGGCTACTGGGTGACAATATGAGGTTGGCTAAATGGTTATCTCCTTACACCTACATTCATGATGTTGTGGGTTCGAGTCACGTTCCTCTCATTTAATATCAAAATATTGTAATAATTCTAAGGGTTAATGTTAAAAATCTCCCTTTACCTTTGAATTATTATTAGATGTATAGTTACAAATGCTTTTATTTTAGAAACCTTATCTATGGACTAACACCGTTAGCATTATGTTTGTGTTGATTGAGTTTGACAGTGAAAAAGTCTAAAAAATCCCTATTTAAGCTTCAATTATATAAATTGACCATTATACCCTTATACTTTTATGAAATGAATTAATAAAATGATATAAAATGGGGAATGTTAACTTGCAAAAAAGAAGTTATTTTGTGGACAATTTTATCCCTGAAAATAACAATATTACAAATGAAGCAAAAGCATTGAAAATGAACCATAATATGTATTTATTTATGCATATATTTGTCTTTTTTTTTTTCAATGCTTTTGGTTCATTTGTAATTTTGTTATTTTTAGGGGTAAAATTGTCCACAAAATAACGTTTCCTTTGCAAGTTAATATTCACGCCTTTTGTATCATTTTATTAATTCATTTGGTAAATTTAGGATGATATAATTGTCAATTCATACAATTGAAGTTTAAATAGGGACATTTTAGACTTTTTAATGGTCAACACAAATGGAATGCTAACAGTGTTAGTCTATAGGGGAGGTTTCTAAAATAAAAACATTTGTAACTATACACCCAATAATAGTTCAAAGGTGAGGGGAGGTTTTTAATATTAACCCTAATTCTAATAAAAAATCTAATGGTGAGTAAAAAGCAATGAATTATGGGGCGCGTTTACTAATCAGGAATGAATGGAATCAAAATCAAGTTCCACTGGAAAGGGAATGAAGGAGAATCAGAATCAAGTTATTAAATTATATTATAGTGTTTACTAACAATTTAGGAATCAGAATCAGAATCAAATTTATTCCATTTCTATTGTTTACTTAAACTAAGGAATCAGAATGATACATAATTGATCACAAAAATACTCTTGTGTATAAAACATGATGAAATATATATATATAAAAGAGGTATGAATATGCCATAATTATTATTATTATTTTTTGAATAGTGCAATAGTTTTTTTAGTTCATAAATGGTATTATAATATGTATACTGTTGTGTGTACAAATTCGCCGAACAGGACACGTCATCATAAAAGCCAATAATTGTTGAAAGAAGGGATGCCACGTCACTCATTGACCAAGTCAAAGGGGAAAAACATGGATCAGTTAATAGGTCAAGGGTGTAGTCGCCAGAATCAAATATATACTCGCCAAAGTCAGAAATGTAGTCGCCAAAGGATAAAACCCAGAAGTGGGGGTGTTCGCTGCATCAGCCTATTGAGCATGAACCGACCCAGCAGAAGCACAATGGTAAAACCCCCACTCACGGAAAACCCTCTACACCAAGGAGTCTTAGAATAAAGAGGCAGGAAAGCCTATCCTAATCCGTAACAACATGGGATTCCCAATACAAGTCCAAGAGGAAGTCCTACTACAAACACGCCTAAAATCAAGGGGAAACCCTAAATATCATGTATAAATATAACCACCTATCCCACGAGGAAGGGGTCGAAAAAACCAAAAGAGAAAGAAAGCAAGAATTCGAGAGATCTGAGTGTGTAACAAAACCAAGTAATTCAGTGATATTTTCCTGTTCTCCGGGACGCCATGGTTTTTTCTCATTCAAGGGTTTTCCATGTAAATCTGTCTTTTGCATGTTCTAATTTTCTTTTTTGTTTGACGTTTGTTTTGATTTAGTTATTGACTCTGTGATAATCCAAAAATCACTGTCAACAATTGGCGCTAGAAGGAGGGGGTAATTTGAACAAGAACTTCGAAGAACCCTTGTGACTTAAAAATATGAACAACGACAAGGAAGGCAACTCCAGTGGAGATAAGATTGTTGAAATAACTGCGCCAACAGGCGATGGAGCAGCGACGATCGGAGAACAATCTGCGGCAACGTTAGGAGCTAGGACAACAAACCTAGAAACTCTGCAGCACTTTCAAACTGCATTGATGAATCTGATCAGTGAGGCTAACAAAATAAGACTCTCACTTCCCATAGGCCCGGGAGTCTCCTCTCCCTACGAATTAACCACACCTGGAATCTATCCACCTGGGAGATTACGGTCAGAAGTCCACATTGCCACCCCCGACACTCGAGTGAGGCAGACCCCCGAAGAACCTCCCCAGGACAACCCAGAAGGTTTCGAGGAAAGAAGATATAGAAAGGGAAAAGCTGTGATGAACGACGAATCCCTGGAGATACAAAATCACGGGCAGATACGTGGGACAAATTATAATGACACGCATCAAAGGAGACGGCGGAGACACCGCTCTATCTCATCTGAAGACAGAAGTCCCCGACAAAGAAGAGAATTACCATCCAAAAGGGTACGGCGAAAAAGATCTGAAAGCGCAGATGATCAGATTGTCAGGAATCCGAATGATAAAGATGACTATGGGAGAATGACAATCAAGAGCAGACTCGACCCAGCAGGAGAACCAACTGGCCATCGAGATGTTATCTTACAAGAGTTGTCAAGGAAGGTTTCAGCAATGGCGCGGAGGTATGGTCGCAACGTATCTTCAGATGACGAATCAGAGAGTCCATTCGTTGATCACATTGCTCGCACCCAGTTTCCAGATAGGTTCAGAATGCCGACCATTGAACAGTATAAAGAAAACAGGGATCCGAAGGAGCATGTTCGCCGATTCAGTAATATTATGGCCCAGTATTCATCCAATGACGGACTGCTATGTCTCACCTTCCCACAGACATTCGGCGACCTCCCCTCTAGATGGTTTGGAAGACTTCCACCCGGAAGTATAAGCAGTTTCTCAAAACTCAGCAAAGCGTTCATAAGACAATTCATGGGGAGCGTGCAGAGAAGGAAGTCACTCGCCTATCTATCGAATCTAAAGCAGGAGCGCAATGAGTCGATCAAGAAGTATCTAGCAAGATTCGGGAAAGAGGTTGCCCAAATTGAGGATGCCAGTGACGTAGCTGTTATCGCCGCTTTCACCAATGGGTTGCAAAGTGGGTGACTATCCTTTGATCTGCGAAGGGATAGGCCAAAAACTTACGAGGAGATGATGGAAATAGCCGGTGATTATGCATTGGCAGAAGAGGAAGAAGTAGCACAAGGGGGTAGCTACGTACATGGCCATAAGCCTGACTAGAAGTCGGAACATAAGGACAACAAGAAGACACAGTCGCGTGATCGCCAGGGAGACGAAAGAGGCTGTAAGTGCCTCTTTTTTTATTGGCGTATTTCGTTGGCAAAATCACAATGGGGTTCTATATGTAAGGATAGCCTAGGATGGAAGAAAACCTCATTGCATGATCAAGAGCTTCAAGGAAGGTAGATTTCTTGACTTACTCTACTTTGAAGAGATGTAGTTGCACACACACACAACACTTGCATAACTCTTACTTGTATGTTGTGTTTGAAGTTTTTGTGCATCATTGGGTATTTAAATCTCTCTTCTTACATCTTGTGATTATAATGGCATATCTAGTTAGGCTTAGGATGCATTTCTTTTGACCCTTGCACTTTTGTTTGTGTGCTTAAGGGAGTGTGTGCGCTGGTCATGCGCTGGTGTCACCAGCGCAACTAGTCCAGTGGACTACCGCTGGTCGTGCGCTGGTCTGCACCGGCGCTCTCCTCCAGCGTAACTCCTCCAGTCGGTTGTCGCTGTTGGTGCGCTGGTCGTCACCAGCGCAAGCTCCACCAGCGCATCTCGTCCAGAATGTTGCCGCTGGTCTTGCGCCCTTGAGGCGCGCCACTCGTCGAGCGCCCTTGCCAGTTAAAGGGCGTGCGCTGGTGAGTTGCGCTGGTCGTCCAGCGCTTCACCAGCGCAGCTGACGGGAATCTGAACCGTTTTTTTTCAAAAACGATGTCACTTCACTTGGATCCCATTTATATATGTCTTGATAGTCTTGGCTCGGTTTGTAGAGCAAAATTACACTTTTGAGAGCATGGTTGAGTATCTTCAAGCCAAGGTATCAAGACTTCATCTTTAAGCTCCCAAATCACAAAACCCTTCATATTGCATCTTTCATTTATCATCTAGCATAATTCTAGGTTGATTTCATCTAGGGTTTTTAGTTTTGCTCACATGACTTGTATCTAGAACATCATTCTCATATCTATATGTTCTTGCTTTACAAGATAGCTTCTTTATCACTTGAATTGATTCAAGATTGCATCTTTATGACTTGACTTAGTTTCAAGATTGTTTTATTGTGGTTTGTGAGTTGTATTGTGATAGATAATGCATATAGGATTTTGGTTGCTTATTTAGTGTTGGTTTATGCATGTCATCTAGTAATATGATATCTAGGATTGTCTAACATGTTCATCCTTGCCTAGATAAGCTTAAAAATGTCTAACCTTGCATTTTTAGCATCTTGAGTATTTCACATATTCACCTTAGGTTGTGCTATCTCTTCACTTTAGAGACAAGTCTTGTATTTATCTCTTAGGTAGTTTGCAAGCAAGGGACTAGAGTCACTATTAAAGGCCCGCGGGTAGCAAAGACGGATTAGTAAATTTAGGTGTGATGTGGTCAACCTAATTTGTAATCGTATTTGCAAATAGTGGATTCGAGGTTCTCGTGTGGCGCACATAACAGCCCGTGGTTTTTCCCCGTGTGGGTTTCCACGTAAATATTGTGTGTCCTCAAATTTCCGCACTTGTATGTTTTTTGTATATTGACTAGATTGGGGCTTTTTCGTAATTTGGACTAATCTCGAAAAATTGGGTAAAATTGTTTAAAATCTATTCACCCCCCCTCTAGATTACTTTAGGACACGTTTATTATTTATTTTCAGAGGCCAAAAGGGACATCCAAGAGAAAGCAAAGGAAACGCTCGATCCAGCAGGTTTCAAGGAAGGTACAACCGTTACACCCCCTTAACTGGCGACCAGGAGGAAATATTTTCTGTGGTAGAAGACAAAGGACTCGCCAAATACCCTCGGCAACAATCAGCTAACGCCATGAGAGATACAACCAAGTACTGCCGATTTCATAAAGATCATGGGCATGAAACTTCAAAGTGTTTCCAGTTACGTGATCATATTGAGAGCTTGATCAAGGACGGGCACCTGAAAGATTTTACGTTGAAAAGCGATAAGCAAGGTGGTCGCCAAGGTAACCACCAAGGGATCGGGCAGGAAAGGAGGAGTCCAAGGAGGAACAGCCCTAACGCCGCTATAAACAACATCTTTGGCGGGCCCTATACTGGGAGAAGCAATCGAGAAAGGATGTCAGAAGTCCGAGAAGTAATGCATGACAACAGAAATATGGAGATTAATTATGTGCAGAGGAACCCCAAGAAAGGAAGGGAAGGACATGGCCCCATAACATTTACGGCGGAAGACTCCGACGGAATCGATGCAAAGCCTAACGATGCAATTGTAGTGGGAGTTCAAATTGCACACAGGGATGTCCTTCGGGTAATGATTGATAACGGAAGTTCAGCAGATATTCTAAGTGCTAGAGTATACGATGAGCTGCGACTGGATAAGAAGGATCTAGAACCTTTCCATGTACCGCTGAAAGGTTTCGGGGGTGCAGAAGTAAGATCTTTGGGAACTGTAAAACTGCCGGTGAGGTTCGGTACGGTGCCATGCAGGCGAACAATCCTATTGGATTTCGTTGTAGTCGACATCCATAATTGGCCATATAATGCTTTGCTTGGCAGACCTTTTCTTAACAAAGCCCGAGCTGTCACTTCAACCCACGCATTGAAGGTAAAATTCCCCACAGAATTTGGAGTCGGGGAACTAAAAGGGCCACAAGAGATGGCTCGCCGCGTTATCCTTTCAATCTTTAAAGATAAAGCGGGAATGGAGACCTTAAACATATTCGAAGTGAATAAAGAGGCACGGGAAGAAAATCCGGAAGCATTCGAATTGGACCCAAGGGACAAAGCAAGCAGAGAGAAGGAGGAGCCAACTGAGTCCATTATTCTGGATGAAGCAGAATCGAATAAAACAGTCAGGATTGGAGCCAGGTTGGCTGAACGAGTCAAGAGAGATGTAACAAGCCTGCTGAAAGAGTACAAGGGGATATTCGCTTGGAGCCATGAGGACATGCCGGGAATTGATAGAAGTGTTATTTCACACAACCTGGCTGTGAACGAAAAATGCAAACTAGTGGTGCAAAAAAGGAGAAGCTTCAACCCAGAGAGAAGTGCGGCGATAAAAGAGGAGGTATCCAAGTTGCTCGCCGCAGGGTCCATTAGGGAAGTTAAGTACCCAGAATGGGTGGCGAATGTAGTTCTAGTGAAGAAGAAGAATAATCAATGGAGGATGTGCGTCGATTTCACCGACCTAAACAAGGCCTGCCCCAAGGACAGCTTCCCGCTATCAAGAATTGACCAGTTGGTCGATGCAACGGCAGGACATGAGACATTGAGCTTCATGGATGCTTACTCGGGCTATAACCAGATAAAAATGCATACGCCTGATGAGGAAAAGACGGCATTCACCACAGACCAAGGGTTATACTGTTACACAGTCATGCCGTTCGGCCTGAAAAATGCTGGAGCAACTTACCAGCGTTTAGTTAACAAGATGTTCGCCAGACAAATAGGAAGAAATATGGAGGTCTACGTTGATGATATGCTAACAAAAAGTATCACAGCAGATAAACATATAGATGACCTGAGGGAAACATTTGATGTGTTGGTAAAGTACAGAATGAAGTTGAACCCCGTAAAATGCGTGTTCGGCGTACCATCAGGAAGATTTCTCGGGTATCAAGTACATCAAAGAGGAATTGAAGTGAACCCGGAGAAAATCCAAGCATTAGCAGAAATGGTTTCGCCAAGAACTTTGAAGGACGTCCAAAGGCTCACAGGGTGCCTGGCATCGCTAAGCAGGTTCATAGCTAAATCGACAGACCGATGCCTACCATTTTTCAAAGCTCTAAAGAAAGGAAAGGGAGTCGAGTGGAACGAAGATTGTGAAAGAGCTTTCCAGGCCCTGAAAGATTACCTTGGGAAGGCACCGCTACTGTCAAAACCAGAAACATGAGAGACGCTGTATATGTATTTGTCCGTTTCTGAAGCAGCCACAAGTTCCGTGCTGGTAAAACAGGAAGAGGGAATCCAGAGACCAATATACTACACCAGCAAGGCATTGTTACCAGCCGAAACCAGGTACTCACCGGCTGAAAAAATGGCACTCGCTCTAATCACAGCAGCAAGGAAGTTAAGGCCATATTTCCAGGCTCATAAAATCGGAGTATACACCAATTGCCCACTGAAACTAATTCTGCAGAAACCAGAAGCATCCGGTCGATTAACGAAGTGGGCGATCGAGTTAAGTGAATTCGATGTAGAGTATCTACCAAGGACGGTAATTAAAGCCCAAGCAGTGGCAGACTTTGTAGCAGAGTTCACCGAGCCAAGTGTAGAAGTGGCAAGAATGATGGTGAAGCAAAATAAGAGAGTGTTCAAATGGCAACTCCGCGTTGACGGGTCGTCAAACACGCACGGCAGCGGGGCAGGGGTAGTAGTGTTAACCCCGGAAGGAGATTCAGTCGAATGTGCCTTGCGTTTTGACTTCAAAGCTACTAACAATCAAGCTGAGTATGAGGCACTCATAGCAGGTTTAAAAGTTTGCACAGTCCTAGGAGCAGATGAGGTAGAAATATTCAGCAACTCTCAAGTTGTTGTCAATCAGGTACTAGATGAATACCAGGCAAGAGATGAAAGCATGATCACCTACCTAGAATTAGCGAGAGAGCTACTGGAAAGATTTAAAGAATACATAATTATTCATATCCCCAGAGAAGAAAACGAGCAGGCTGATGCCTTAGCCAAGCTAGCATCCGCCACAATCAACATCTGGCCCAAAACTATCTCTATGATCCGCCTATTGCAGCCAAGTATAGTGAAAACAAAGGAAGTTGGGGCAATCTTTGGCGAGAGAAACAGCTGGATCACACCCATCAAAGAGTACCTCGTCAATGATGTACTCCCAAGTGATCCATTAGAAGCAAGACGATTGAAGTACAGAGCTACGAGATATTCAATACTCAATGGAGAACTGTACAAAAGGGGGTACTCAAGAGCACTGCAGAGATGTGTCGGGCCTGAAGAAGCAGAAGGTATCCTGAGAAGCATACATAGTGGGAATTGTGGGAATCACACTGGGGGTGTCAGCTTAGCCCACAAAACATTAAGGCAGGGTTTTTACTGGCCAACACTATTCGCCGACGCCAAAAGAGTGGCAGCGAGATGTGAGGCATGTCAAAAGATTGCCAACAACATTCGCCAACCACCTGAACTCTTGTAGAGTATTACCTCGCCTTGGCCGTTTGCCATATGGGGAATTGACTTAATCGGCCCAATGCCAATAGCAACTGGAGGAGCGAAGCACGCTATAGTAACTGTAGATTATTTTACAAAGTGGGTAGAAGCCGAACCATTGGTACATATAACAGAAGCCAATACTATAAGCTTTGTGAAGAAAAAATATCCTGTACAGATTCGGGATACCCAACACCATCATCACTGACAATGGGACCCAATTCGACGGAAACAAATTCAGGGAGCTATGTGACAAGTATGGTATCAACAACTACTATGCCTCCCCAGCGCACCCGTAGACAAACGGCCAAACTGAAGCTGTGAACAAGATCATAAAACACAACCTGAAAGCCAAATTGGCAGCAAAAAAGGGAAGCTGGGCAGAGAAATTACCACAGGTACTTTGGGCATATCGAACCATAGAAAGAGGTTCAACAGGTGAGACCCCATATTCCATGGCTTACGGAGCTGAAGCAGTCATCCCCGTAGAGACGCCCTTCTCTTCACCAAGAGTACAACTCTTTCAACCCGAACTCAATGTTGATATGTTAAAATGCGGTCTGGATGAATTAGAAGAGAGAAGAGAACGTGCACAGATAAGAAACACTGCATACCAACAGAGGGTAGCCAGGTATTACAATTCACATGTACGTGAAAGGAGGTTTGCACTCGGCGACTTGGTGCTGAAAAGGGTGAACCCAGGAACTAGAGACAAGGCTGCAGGATCACTCGCAGACAAATGGGAAGGGCCTTATCAAATCACGGGCATAGCTGGCCACGGGGCATATCGCATCACTCGAGAAGGTTTCGGCGAACTACCTCGGCCATGCAATGCGCAGTACCTGAAGATATATTACCCTTGACTTTTTCATTATCTCTAAAGATTTAGTTCACAGTTTTTTATTCATAGGCAGTTTCCGTTTTAGCATTTTTTCTATGCTACTATTTTGACAAAAGTTGCAGGAACTATCCAAATAAAGAGTAATTTATTACTGAGAATTCGTGACTTGACTCGCCAGTTACAAAGGGCATTCGCCGTCTTATATCAATACCATTGCGTAAAGACGAGTTTCGTACTCGCAGCAATGAGAATAAGTGGCGACCCAACGAAACTAAAGCAAGCCAAAAGCGATTACGTCGCCATAGCCCAAGCTACAGAAATTGGGGATCGCCACTACTAGGAGAATAAGATCTCCAGAGAAAAACTTGGTGTGGGCAAATACGCCCTGAATAAGCACCAAGTACGCCAGAACTCAGCAATGGCAGCTGAATAAATAAAAGCATGTTAAAAACTTGGTGTATGGTCGGATACGTCCTGACAAACACTGAGTACGCCAAAATCTAGCAATGGCAGCTGAATACAACAAAATATGCTAAAAACTTAGTAAAACACTGAGTACGCCAAAATCCAGCAATGGCAGCTGAATACAACAAAAATGCTACAAAGTGAAATACTGAGCAAAAATTAAGCGAATAGCAGCTGAATACACAAACATATGCTAAAAACTTGGTAAAATACTGAGTAAGCCAAAAAGTCAGCAAAGGCAGTTGAACAAAGAAAAAGTTTATAACTTTTAATAAATAAAGTCATTTACAATTAAAGAATTAAGAATGAAGATACAAAAAGAGAAACTGAAGATATAAAGATTTACAATCCTTCAGCATGAAAGACACAAAAATTCAACTAGCTGTAGGAGGGCCCTCGCTATCTTCCTCATCTTCGATCTCCTCGTCTGAAGGCCAGGTAACTTCCTCATCCCCTTCTGGCATGAAAGGCTCATAATCCCTTCCAGCAACAGGACCCAAGTCAGGCTCAGCGCTAGAACCAGAAAAGCTGCCCTTCTGACCCGAGTAGTAAGTATTGAAGACACGCTTGCTGGGGATTTCTAAATGCATAGGGTGAGGTTCAGTCGTGTTGTAACGACAGTGGGCTTTCCAACGTTTTATCTGCTCTTTAATTGACTCCACCCCGCTGGCCATATGCTGTTGAAAAGACTGGTCAAAACGTTTCAGAGCCTTCTCATTTGAGTGATCCTTCATGGCGAAGAACTTCTTCGACTGCCTCATGCCTTTTTCAAATTCACGCAATAAAAGCGCATCATAGGCAGGGGATCTCTTAAAACGATTAACCGCTTCAACCTCCAGCACAGCCTTGAGATCGTTCAGAATAACTTCATGCGAGGACAACTGGTTGCGTAAGTCCAAAGCCTCACGCTCAGCTTTCTCCTTTGCCTCCTCAGCTAGTCGCTCAGCTTCAAAGCGTGCTGCGAGCGATTCTTGATTAACAGAAAGTTGCTCTCGCAGCAAACGCATCTCCTCCTCAGCAGCAGCTAATTTCTCTTCAGCAGCCAGTTGGGCTAAGAGATAACCATCTGCGGATTCTCTCAACTGAGCAAGTTGCTGAGCATGGGCTTCCTCAGCAGAGAGTTTCTCAGCTGCCAAAAGGGAGGTTTGTTCTCGCAGGTGTCTCACGTCCTTTGAAAGAAAATTTCCTCGCCTATAATTATCAGCCAACTCGGACAACATCTGAAAAGAAAAAATAGAAGTCAGGATGCGTGCAAATAAAAAATACATGGGCAAAGCAAGAAGCCTACCAGAGAGTGGCAGTCGAAGAAAAATTCCATTTTCCTGTTGCAGGACCCTCTCTTCATCTGCTCCCAATCCTCATCAACATAGACATTGTTGTTCATTATATATGAGCAGATTTCTGCAGCCGTAAAATCTGAAAGGGAGACAGACCCGACTCCCTCACCAGCATTAGTTGGATCAATGGGAGGAGTTTCATGAGTGACACCAGACGCAGTAGCCCCAGGCTGTCTCGACGACCCCGGCTTATCAGTTGGCCCTGGTCGATCAGCTGCCCCTGGCTGGCCAGCAAAAGAGGTGTCCGGCTTATTCGTGGCTGCCGGAGGAAGAGTTGAACCGGTTGGGGAAATGGTAGGAGCATCAAAATTGTTTACCGCCTCCGGAAGAGAAGGCTCCATCAAATCTGGTCCCTCAACAGAAGCTTCAGGGACAGCCGTTTCAGCGGAGGGAGCCTCAGCGAGCACAGGGTCTTCAGCGACCTCATCATCTGAAGAAACAACATATTGCACGACCCTTGACACCCATTTCAGAGGTCGAGCAGCATGGTCAGGCGTACCCTCAGCCGGACGTTTGCCTCTACCGGTTCTGGGGGTCAAATCGCTTGAAGGATCCAGGGGAGTCTCAGGAACATCTGCATCAAAAATGGGGATGTCACTAGCCACACTTGAAACCCCCACCTTCTCCTTTCCCTTACGACTGGAGGCACTCGCGATGGCAGTCGCAGGGAGAGAAGTCGCAGCAGTACTCGCAGTAGGCGTACTCGCAGCAACCTTTGGGCGAACAGGGGATGCCCCTGACTCGACACGCCCCCCATCAACATCACCAACTTCCTCATCATCTGAGGGATCGCCACCATTTGGGCTAGCAACTCCCTCCTTAGCCAAACCAGCAGCTTGCCTTTTACTGGCAGCCTCAGAGTTTTTAACTGCCCGAGCTTGCAGATCGCAAACTGTGTCAAAATCATGTACTGCAGAAACTCACCAAAAGTTAGCAAGTGGAGACAGGAAAACTATAATACTAAAAGAAAACAGGTAGAACTTACAGCGAGGAAGCCTGGCGGGTAGGCGCGGAAAAAGCCCCTAGGCGATCATTTTATCCTCGTCCAAAAGAAACGAGTGGCCCTTTTCATTCAAAGGAAGGACAGCTGCAGCAGCAAGGTGAGACACCTTCTCATCCAACAAAATAGGGGCAGCTTTGGACCAGGCATCAGGAGAGGTAAAATGCCTAGGAACCTTCTTCGCCGCAAGATTTAGGCGACCATTGGCGGACACATCTCTACCCCACTCGCCGCCAACAAAGTACCAGCTGTTCTTCCATCTCTTATTTGAGGTAGGAAAGCCCCAAATAAAACCTTTCTTCTTCTCATCACTGGAAACCTCCACTTGACCAGGGTTCGCCATACCCTCAGGGATCCAGTTCTCCACGGGCAAAGAGAGAAGAAAGTATGTCCCACTATTGCCAGCCTGCCTTAAAGTATAAAAATGATGAATCTCACGAGGCGTGGGGGGTTCATAACCTTTTAACTTCCACATTAAACCTAAACACATGAGGATCCTATAGCTGTTTGGGGCAAGTTGAGCAGGTGCAATTTGAACCTCCGCGAGGAACCTGGCAATAAAAGGTTGAAGAGGAAGGGTAATCCCGCAGCTAAGCATGGCACCATAAATGGCAACCGCATTCTCAGGAGGATTCCACGCTGCTCGGCTACCAGGCAATATCAAAGTCACTGAGTCTGGAATCCCAAAGCGACTCTTATACTTACGGAGCTCACCCTCACCAACCACATTAACTTCAGTATCAAAGGAACAGGGGCGATCAAATGAAAAATTCAGCCTGTTCCGTTGATGGTCCTCAACGTCAGAATCAACAGTCGTTTGCGCATCCAAAAGGGACCCCAGAGGAATCCTAGAAGCGCGTCGTTTGTTTCCACTTGGTCTAGAAGATCTCGGCATTTCTGGAGACTCACTATTGGAAGACGAAGAAGGATAAACATTAGGAAAAAAGTCATCATCAGAAGGCGGTATATAAACAGAAATGGGAACCGGAGAATCCGGGTGGAAATTACGAATCAAATATTCGATTTTGTCTGCAGTACCCTTATCACCAAGTTCTAAGGCTTGCATCATCTGATTAAAAAGAGAAGAACGTAAGGAAGGATCCATGGGAACTCACCAGAAAACCCTAGGTTCGGAGGATGAGCAAGAGGTTTGGGGGCGTCGAGAAATAAGCACGATCAATTTTCGAAGCAAGCCGTCCGACAGCAAAGTAGAATAGAAGGAATTTGTGGCAGAGATTTCTAAGGAAGACGAAGAAGCTCTGTCTTGAGAGAAGAACAAAGGAGAAAATAGAAAAATAAATGAAAAGAGCAAAGTGAGGAAGAAGGAACGATCGGGCCTTAGAAAGAGGGAATTTTGAAATTCAAAAAGAAAATCAAATAAAAGATATGCAATTAATGTGAGTGACAGCCACAGTAACTAGCCGCAATAGTCACCACTAGGTAATGGACATGTGGCATCTCGGGGATCACCAAGCAGTCAGAATATCCCCTCACCTGTCAAGTAAGTAGAAGCACCAGAAGTTGTGTGGCTGAAATTAAAAACTTGCACCGGAAGAATCAACACAATACACAGTGAAAAGAAGAGAGAGAGTTAATTACAAAAATGCATCGAAATTCTGAAGGCATAGATATAAATACTACTCGCAGAGGCAAACGAAGTAAAGCCATTCCCCCGGCTCGGAGTATTTATAGGGGTATTGTTGTGTGTACAAATTCGCCGAACAGGACACGTCATCATAAAAGCCAATAATTGCTGAAAGAAGGGATGCCACGTCACTCATTGACCAAGTCAAAGGGGAAAAACATGGATCAGTTAATAGGTCAAGGGTGTAGTTGCCAGAATCAAATATATTCTCGCCAAAGTCAGAAATGTAGTCGCCAAAGGATAAAACCCAGAAGCGGGGGTGTTCGCTGCATCAGCCTATTGAGCATGAACCGACCCAGCAGAAGCACAATGGTAAAACCCTCACTCACGGAAAACCCTCTACACCAAGGAGTCTTAGAATAAAGAGGCAGGAAAGCCTATCTTAATTCGTAACAACATGGGATTCCCAATACAAGTCCAAGAGGAAGTCCTACTACAAACATGCCTAAAATCAAGGGGAAACCCTAAATATCATGTATAAATAGAACCACCTATCCCACGAGGAAGGGGTCGAAAAAACCAAAAGAGAAAGAAAGCAAGAATTCGAGAGATCTGAGTGTGTAACAAAACCAAGTAATTCAGTGATATTTTCCTGTTCTCCGGGACGCCGTGGTTTTTTCCCATTCAAGGGTTTTCCACGTAAATCTGTCTTTTGCATGTTCTAATTTTCTTTTTTGTTTGACGTTTGTTTTGATTTAGTTATTGACTCTGTGATAATCCAAAAATCACATCTTTTGCATGTTCTAATTTTCTTTTTTGTTTGACGTTTGTTTTGATTTAGTTATTGACTCTGTGATAATCCAAAAATCACTGTCAACATATACATAAAGATGCATTTTTTATAAATCAAATAGCTAGAATAATATAAATTATTAATTATGTAAACCAACATTAAGATTCAAAAAAAAAAAAAGAACCAATATGATTTACGTAAATTAAAAACAAAAGTCAATAACCATAAAGAAGATGATTGTTTTAGGGCCAATTTGGTATTGTTTTTAAAAAGTTAAAATTAGATTATTTAATAATTTTGATATAAAATGATGTTTGGTAAAACTTCCAAAGTGATTAATTGATAATCTGGTATGTTTTGACAGTGATTTTGAGAAGTAGGTGGGAGGTTACTTTTTGAAAGTAATTATGAAATAATATATTCCAGCATTTAATGCATCTTTTAAAATATCATTATTATCCTTATGAACTATTGTTGCTTTGGCCTTGTGTGAGCCTAGCGTTTTTCTTTTTGTTTGTAGTCTGTTGTGTGTTTTAGTGCTCTGTTTTGGCCTCTGGCCCTCTTGCTCAATAAAATTCTATTTGCTGTTCAAAAAAAATTATTATCCTTATGAAATCAAGTTAAAATCATTTATATACTTTATTTCATCTTAAAATTAAATATTCTATTTAAATATTGATTTGATTTATAAAATCTTTTAATTGTTCTTATGGAGTTTTTTTTTTTTTTTCTTTTTCCAATTTAAATATTCTACTTAAATATTAGTTTATATATATAATTAATGAAAAAAAAAATTAAATAGAGTCCTAAACTCATGTATATTTTAGTCATTGTAACTAATCTCAACACTTTTACAATAAAATTACCAAACACACACACACACACACACACACACACACACACACACACACACACACATATATATATATATATATACTGCTTTAGAGCTATACAGTAGTTTTAAAAATACAGTTAACCAAACATCTACTAATTAACTTTATAGCTGATTATTCCTTCAGCACAGCTAACAATGATTATTATAAAAGTTACAGCAATACCAAACTGACCCTTATTTTTTTTTAAGTGAGGGTATTTTAGTAAATATAACATGAATTCATTTTTCAATCAAGAAAGGAACTTGATTCCTAGGGTGGGTGGAAGGAATCAAGTTCTCTTTTCATCAGGAACTTAATTCCATGGAATTTAATTCTCTAGAAATTTAGTAAACAGTGGAATTAATAAATCAGAACTTAATTCTCTTTACTAAGTAGGATTTCTGATTAGTAAACACACCATAAAAGTACATATTATAATCATTGTATTAAGAGTAAATTGTTAGATGAACGTTGAAGTTATAAATGTAAGTCAAAATTTTAAATTTATATAGCCTAACTTGTTAATAAAAAAAATAATACATAGCTTATTAATTAAAAAATAATAATATATAAAGTTTATTGAGTACCAAAACAATGAATTTGTCTGTATCAAAAAAAAAAAAAAAAAAAAACCAATGAACTTGTCTTTTTTTTTTTTTTTTTTTTTTTTTTACAAATAAATTATTTCAAATTTAAAAATGATCGAAGAACTTGTTATTTTTTTCGTGAATTTTACAATCTAATACATTCATAAAGTTACTTATTAATTATTCTCTTGGATTTCATTTCACAATTTATTATGGATATTTAATATTGACTTTATTCATAATAATATCTTTTTGTGTGTTAATATTGATCTTATTCATAATATCTTATATCAAAAAATAATTATTAAATGTACACAAATTGTGTAATATACATTTTTAAAAAATGGTCGATGTTGGGACAAGTTTAGGGTAAGTATTTTTGTGGGGGTAAGGGTTAGGGATTCCTAAATCCTAACTGTTGGAAAAATACGCTCAAGTGGTCATATCAGTTAATTAATTGAAAATTATTGATATGGATTTAACCACCTAATAGTTTGAATTTAAATTATTAGAGATAGTGATAATTATATTAAATTCAAACTGATCAGATAAAGGGTTAAATTGATATATTAGATATTAAATTTAAATGTAATTTAAATTTGAATATCACTATTCATCTAGATAGGAGTCTGGACCCTATAAATAGTAGAGCTTGCTATTTATTTGATATCTCATTCTGAACGTATTATATCAAAGAGTGATATATACAGAGAGTTTCTATTTTTTGCAGGTCTTTTCCGATGATAGCAAATTGCACGGTGATTTGAGTGAACTTTCCAAAATCTGTGATCGGAATCTGTGATCGTTCTCTGACCAGTGATACAACCCGCTCATGATCCCGCTTCCGCTGCATGATTCAGATTTCCAACGGTGTAAGGTATTAATCCGAATAATACTTGTTATTTGATTGTATATTTATTATTAATCAAAATAATAATCAACATTAAAATATTTTTGGGACTTGTGTATTGTATTCTTTTGTTATTTATATGATCACCAAACAATGAGAATTCTAAATTGTTAAGTACAATGTTAGAATTAGAATTTTGTGCAAAGTACTAAATTTATGATAATCAAATTTTTGGAAACGGATGATGATTAGAAGCCTCGACGACTTTTCGATTCTGCTCCTTAAATTAGTTTATCATATTTTCGGTTTGTGTTTGCAGCAAAATTAAATGTGTGTAATTTTGGAAATTAATATGCTTGCATAGTAGATTGTATGTCTTTGCATAGATTAATATAAGATATAGCTTTTATATCTAAAATATTGTGGCCAAATTGGAAGTGATAAACTGAATTGTGTAATTTATGAGATTTGACACAATAAGATTCAGTATATCTTTAAAGAGCAAGAGGCTCTTGAGACTATTGGACCTCGGCATAGTACTTTTGCTCAACATACAAGATGTGAAGGTTTATCAAGCTAGAAATTAAATTACTCGCATTATGTTGCTGAGTAGCTTGAATAGAGACCTCATATGTGTGTTTGAGAAGTACATAAGGGTTTAAGTGATGTGGCTTTCCTTCAAGGGTTTGGATTGAAGGGCAATTTTGGTAGTATTTTGAATACCAAAATTTTAGTAGGTTCAGTATCAAGTTTTGAGCACTTATAGGAAGCACCAAAAAAAATCACAATATGTGGCGGCCTCCGATAAGGTTATAAAACAAGATGCATGAACTAAATGATCTGATCTCTTATAATAGTTGGAACATATTGAAATTAATTTAACGCATACTGATATTAATGTATCGCGTCACTTTAGCAGTGGAGATGAGCGCCTAGAGATGGCTTAGGCTTCTAACCAGTTTTATATGACATATTATGAGCGCTTCGAAGTAGCTTAGGCTTTAAGCTAATTTTATATGACATATTAATCTAGGGGGGGGGGGGGGGTGGGAGGTGAATAGATTTTAAGCTTTATTACCCAATTTTCGCATGCAAGTCAATTTTACAAAAATACCCCTACTAGTCAAAAATACAAGCAAGTGTAATATAGTGCGGAATTTAAATAACACTTGATGTATACGTGGAAACCCAAACACTGGGAAAAACCACGGGCTGTTTAGTGCGCCACACTCGAACCTCGAAATCCACTAATTGAAATTGAGTTTACAACCTATGTAGACCTCGTCTAACACTCCGGTCAATAACCCCCCACTTCTACCACTTGGGCCTTTAAAAGTGGTTCTAGTCCAATTGCTTGAGGCCTAAGCAATCTTAGCCTCAAGACTTAATTCTCAATGAAGAGATTATGCAACCTATGTGAATATGTATAAATATTCAAATAACAAACAAGGCTAGGGAACCTTAGATGCTTATCTAGGATGATGATGTAATCAATTAAATCAACCCTAGATATCAATAGCTAAATGACATGTCAATTAGCTTAGCTAATCAAGATTAATCAAAAAACTAATTAGCTATCACAATACAACACTCAATCAATTCATCACAATTAATTCTCTATTCTTGTATTTATTATATGATCAAAAAACATACAAGTAAATTAAAAGAGAATGGCTTGATAGCAAAATACTAAAATAAGATGAAATTAATCAAAATCTTACCAAACATGTTGTGATGATGCAAACCCATTCATGGATGAATGCAAGATGAACTTTGATGCACAAAAGAATGTATTTGAGTGTTTAAATGAGCAAACTTGGTTGCTTTTTCTCTCAAAATCTCTCTTTAAAATATAGGGTTCTTGATAATCAAAGAGTCATATTCAGAACAAGAGAAAGTGAGATATTTATAGACATAAAAAACAGAGCATGTGAAAAGACAAGTTTACTCTTGAAATCGCATGATCGGCGGTTTCATTCGGCGGCCAAGCCGCCGTTTCAAACCGCCGAATTGAACCCGAGAAGAACAGGGGAACAACGGCGGTTTCAATCGGTGGTTTCGAAACCGCCGAACCAACTGCAGAATCAAACCCGAGGAATAAATCAATCAGGTATGATCGGCAGTTTCGAACGGCGGTCGGTGGCCGCCGATCATAACCGCAGAATCACTCTAGACCTTTCTGAACTGAAATGGTGGTTTCAATTCGGCGGCCAGTCGCCGATCAAACCGCCGATTCACTAGTGGTGGTGAATCTAAAGGAGAAGCCAAGAGCATTCTCCGTGGGCGGTCTTCGTGCAAAACCAAGCACATTCTAGTGCATACGCGGACGTTTTCGAACACTATCGGGAAACGAATTACTAAGCACATATACACACCACAAGATATCAATCAAAGTGCTAGTGTGTAAAGTGACATGTGAAGAGTATGCACATAAATACAAGTATGCTAAGTGTGTGTGTGCTAACTAAATCTCTTTAAAGAAAAATTAAGCACTAGAGATTATACTTTTGGCGTGCTTGTCCCTTGAGATCTTGAAAAGGGCCTTTGAGCTTGAAGTTCAATCACCTAAACTACCCTTACACAATCAACCCCAACATGTGGTTTGTCCACGAAATAAGCCAATCAATATATGGGAATCCTTACAACATATTATGAGCGCTTAAAGGCGGCTTAGGCTTCAAGCCAATTTTATATGATATATTCCAAATTGCACAAAACTTTTTGTTTTGAGCGAATTAATGGAAATAGATATTTCCAAAAGGGAAGATGATCTAATCATAGCCACAACAAATCTTAGATTGGAATATGCAAGAGGAACAAGGATTCTGAGTTGAGGAAGGACAAGACTAAAATAATTTGTTACAATTGTGACAAGCTGGGTCATTTTCGCTCGTGAATGCATTGAGTCGAAAAGAGTAAAACCCAAACTCCTGAATCTCTTAACTTATGCTTAAGTTTCCAGCTAGGTATTTTTTTTTGAATCTCGTCCTTTGTGGACTGTAGATAAGTGAAAATAGACCATTAGCAAGAAACTACAAAGCATATATAGAGTAAAGTTAGATTAATAGAAACAATGTGTATATGTGTGGGAACATTTTTGAAATTAAGTACCTACAAACTGGGTTTGCATGGTAGCTTAAATTTTTACCCCATAATGTTCTAATATACACTTGCGATCTAACTTAATTTAGTCTTTGCGGATGTCATCCTTGATTCAGGTTATCATTAATAATTATGATGGTTATATGAATATTATTTTAGCTAATTATATTCATAAGGTACTTGATAGTTGTTGAATGGTTTTATAATATTATACGTCAGTTTGGACGGTTATAATTATGTTTGTTTTTCAATCATTCCATCTTATGATAATGATGATGATGTTGGTATATTGGCATGCTAGACTAAGTCATGTTGGACTAGATAGAATGAGAAGATTGGCCAGAGAGGGCTAATTAAGCTTATTAGTCTAAAAGTCATACAAATTATCTAGAAAGAAAAACAACTTGAAAACCATTTAGTAAAGGAACTAGATCTGAAATTTCATTGCAAATTAATTCATTATGACATTTGTGATCAAATAAATGTAAAGCCTAGACATGAAACATCATATCTAGTAACATTCATTAATATCTTTAGACTGCTCGATTGTGTCTATTTGATCTCCCATAAATCAAAAGCATCGGATTGCTTTAGATTGTTTTGAGGTTGGTCGAGAATCAATTAGACGATAAAGTTGAATCTTAAGAATAAACCGAGGACATAAATATCTTTCTGAACGGTTCAAGGAACTGTTTAACAAAGAAAGGTGTAGAAAGATATTTAATTATTCCTAGGACTCCGCAGCAAAATGGTGTGGCAGAAAGAAGGAATAAAACATTGTTGAAAATGGTTAGGTCTATGATGGCGCAAGTAAATCTTCTAGTATCTTACTAGAGGATATGTTAATTGACTGCTACCTATATACTTAATCTTGTTCCACTAAATCAGACACTTCCACACCCTATGAGCTTTGGACAGGCAGATAACCTGGTCTGATTAATTTGTGACCTTAGGGGTATACAGATTATGTTTATAATCCATCTCATAGAAATGAGAAAATGGATGCAACAAGAGAAAGTGTATCTTTATTGTGTACTTTATGCATTCCAAAGGACATATAAAAACTGGTGTACAATCAGATGGAAGTGTGACTGAATTAGAATCACATGATGTCATTATTTTAAAGAATGGATTTCCTAGTAGAGATGCAATTGATATAAATATTTGATTTTATGGATTAGATGATCTGTGTTAATACACGAGTGGAGGTAAATTGAGATCTAACCGGATCATCCATCCCTAGTGGGAGTGGTTTACTTGGATCCTCAATCCCTAGTGGGAGTGGAATGGCTATTGAATCAGCCACTATGATAATTTACCAACTCGTCGAAATAATCGTAAAGTTATCTCATGTCATCTTACGGAGATTGAAAGAGGGGATTTTATGATTGCTTCACTTGATAGTGATGAGACAAGGATTTTTTGAATTAGGCTATCACTTCATCTACTAAGAAATTATGAATGAAAGTAATGGAAGAAGAGATGAAGTCTAGAAAAAGTAATCATGTCCGGGACTTGATTGACTTACCGCTTGGTCATTAGCCCATTGTGAACAAATGGGTTCCATATATCATACGTAAGGCGGATAACACTATTGAGAGGTATAAGGCACGATTAGTCGCAAATGAATAAATGAAAGCAATGGAAGAAGAGATGAAGTCTAGAAAAAGTAATCATGTCTGGGACTTGATTGACTTATCGCCTGGTCATTAGCCCATTGTGAACAAATGGGTTCCATATATCATACGTAAGGCGGATAACACTATTGAGAGGTATAAGGCACGATTAGTCGCAAATGAAGAAACTTTTTCTCTTGAAGTAAAATTTTCTTCCATATGCCTTACTCTAGCACTCGTCGCACATATAAACCTGAAATTACATCAAATGGATGTAATGATTGTATTTCTCAATGGAGAACAAAAGGGAGAAATTTACATGGAATAGCCTGTAAATTTTTGTTTCAATAAGCCAGAAGCGCATAAGTATGCTTGCTTAAATGGTTAATATATGGTTTGAAACAATCCTCTAGAAAATGGCATCTTTGATTTCATCGAGCTGTAATGTCTTACAGATTCGTGATGACTGAAGAAAGCCATATGTACATCAAAAGGTTGAAGATAATCTTTTTGATATTATCTTTATATGTGGACAATATGATTTGGCTAGAAATAATGAAGAGTTTGGAACACCATAATGAAATGGTTATTCTCAAATTTCATTGAAATTTGATATATGAGCAAAGTCGCTTATATATTAAGAGTAAAAGTTGATTAAAATTACTTAAGAAAATTTCTACCTCTGTCACAAGAGTTATATATTAGAAAAATTCTTAAGTGATTTAAAATGAGCAATTATAAGCTCATAAATACTTCTATTGTAATATCACAAACTCTTAGCCTCGATATGTGCTCTGAAACTCCATAAGATCAAGAAATTGATGACAAGTTCCTCATGTTAGTACCATATAGAATCTCATGTACATTATGATGTGTACAAGGCCCAATTTCAGTTATACCGTAAGATTGGTGAGTAGATACCAATATAATCCTAGATTGAAACATCGAAATGTTGTCAAGAGGATTATTACATACCTTAAAAGTATGGCAAACTACTAATTATGGGAAAATATGTCGTCAGGTTAAGACCGGCATTCTTACACGTGCGGTCGCCTTAGATGCTAAGATAGCATGCTAAGATGAGACACATATATAGAAGAGAATAAAATGGATGTTTTATTCTCATGGAGCTTATATATATGAGTACGTCGCCTTGACTGGGTTAAGATGAGGTTGGTTTTAAATTTTCATAATTTCAGAACCGATCATGATATACCCCATAATCATGAAACCTGATTAAGCCAGATGTGAGATCTTAATGGGCGCTTATAGTAAGCGAGCTTTTAAGGACTCAAGTTAGGCGTTCGATAGCGACTGCAAGTTGCAAAAAGCTTTTGGACTTTTGGCAACAGGCGTATCAGCAACATACAGTCGCGCGTTGCGAAAAGTTTTAACAACATATTTTGCGTGTTGTCGTAGACCAAATTTCTTGTAGTGATTCTAATCTATATAGATATGTAGACATATTTAATCAATTGTTGCAATTTATTTCTTTTATTTATTTTACTTTCATTATTATTATTATTTTGAAACTACTTTTAATATTTTTAAATATAGTTTTTAAAGTATTTTAAATCAGGAAAAAAAATCAACACAGTAGACGTTCTTGATCCAACATCATAATGGTAAATCTTATCTAAATTAAGACACAATGTCGACCACGTGTTTACACACGTATTTGAAGCAAGATGCTAACATGACCCATGATTTTACTATTGGATGCCCACTGAGTTACCCCCCAAATTCAAGATGCCCACTGAGAAGTATTCCGGATCGGAGGACCCTGTGAGTCATATGGAGAGCTTTGTCCAACAGATGGACCCGGTCAGCTATATGCAGGATGTTCCCTTCCACTCTGATCGATTGTACGAAGACTTGGTTCAGAAAGTTACCTCTAGGAAGTGTGTATTCTTTTACAAAGCTCACTACCGACTTTTGTGCTCAGTTTCAGGGGATTAAGCCTCGCCCCAAGGACCCCGTCCTACTGCAATATGTAATCCATGAACGAGGTGAAACACTAAGATCCTACGTAGAGAAGTTTCAAAAGGAAGTGATCCAGATGGGAGTTTTTACTGAGAAGGAGACCTTTGCCAATCTCAGAAGGAACTTGTGGGCCGGCAGGTTGTTCCGGTCATTCGCCAAACACCCACTTGAGACCTACCAGGAGGCCTATGATAGGGCGCTGGAGCAGGTGGACATAGACGAGCAGCTTCGAGTTAAGGTTGAACATGATGAAGCCCGAACATCTAAGCGGCCTAAGAAGGAATCCCCTAAATTGGCACCTGCAAAGAAATTCCAGAACCCTCCTCCGATTCGGTCGACGTATAGACCACCTCCTCCTCAACACCGGGAAGATACCCGGCTAGAAGGACTCCTCCCCTTAGAGGAGTATCCCGGCTATCAATTGAGGAAGACTGGTACAACCACTACACTCCTCTCAATGTCTCTCGAGAAACCATATACCTGGCTATTCGCGATAAGGGCTTACTCAGGAAGCCCGATCCGATAAAGGTCCCAGCTGATCAAAGAAATCGTTACAAGTACTGCGATTTTCATGAAGATGTTGGGCACAACACATCCAAATGCTATAGCCTCCGCAACCAGATTGAGGGATTGGTAAGAGGAGGACTTTTAGTTGAATTTTTGCAACAAGTGCGAGACAGTATCAAGGTGGGAAATGAGGTGTAGAGGGAAATGCGAGATGTAGAAGAAAGGGGGAAGGACGAGGGGAATAACGAGGGAAAGGACTTAATGCAACAAATTCAAGTTATTCAGACTATCAGCGGAGGCCCAACTCTAGCAGGGACTTCCAACAATTCAAGAACGAATCATGCTAGGAAGATCCCAAGGCTCACCACTGGCCAGGATGTGCTCCGGGTATCCAGAGGATCACGAGAATACCCTCGTTCTGCTCAGATTATTTTCACTGAGGATGATGCTTACAACACAGTACAGCCCCATGACGATCCAATGGTGATCATAGTACAGATTGCCAATTGCCGGGTCCATCGCATCCTGATAGACACCGGAAGCAGCGTGGATATCTTGTTCAAAGAAGCATTGGAGAAACTCAACCTTAAGAACCCCTGCTACAACAGTTGCACTACACCTTTATATGGATTTACAGGGGACTCTGTGATGCCAGTAGGAACACACATCTTGCCAGTGATAATTGGAGAAGCCCCTCTTTAGCATAATATCATGACGGAGTTCATCGTGGTAGATACCCCGTCCGCCTATAATGCAATCTTAGGAAGACCTTTCTTATCAGGAATCAGGGGAGTCCTATCCATTTATCACAACGTTTTGAAATTCCCGGTTGGAACTGAAGTAGGAGAGGTTATGGGAGATCAGCAAGCAGCCCACACCTGTTATGCAGTGTCCGCCAACCCTACCACATTAGCCAAGCGATATGCTCATGTTACTCATGAATTGGGCCACAGGATGGCATAGTTGGATGGCCATATAGAAGAAGAGCGGGGATAGATTGGTAAGTACTCCGCAGAGTAGTTTGGAGACATGGATGGTTACCCGATAGGTCGCTCTGGGAAGGATGGTCACCCTAAAAGGTTTTTAGTCTTAAAATTTGAAGAGGATTGTTATCACGGTTGGTATACTTCTGATATATATACCCCGATTTTTGCTTTGTATTCACTTTTGAGAAATTCAATAAAGTCAGCTTTTATCTACGTGGTTCTTCTAATTTTGCCTAGCAAGTCTTCACCATTCCTTTCACCTCAAGACCTGGAAAGGCCACATGGCATTCCTGCTGCATTGGTCGGGGTATACCCCCCCTCTAGGAAGGATCTGGTGCTTAAATGCGTAAGGGGCGTAGTCGCCCGCCAGGGTCTACCTTATCGAGACCAGGAGAACTTATATGGACCTCCTGAAGCCTTGGACGGGGAATCCCCCTCCCCAGGATAAATATAGTGCTGAAGTGGCCTAAGTTGCCTACTAGGACAGTTCGCCAAGAAATCAAGTTTCCTACCAGGATTGATCATGAAAGGATCAAGATACCTAATCGGGATACTTGATACTTCACTTCTCCGTATCACATATAAAATCTTGGTATCAAAATGGCTTTATTCGCCTACCAGGACAAAGCATCGAGGAACCAGGCCACCATTCCAAGATGCCAAACACTTCACCCCGATAGGCGACCGTGACGAATCCGTCATCAAGATCCCCAACGAAGAATTCATCAAGGTTAGACGGACAATGGTCAAATCAGGATAACTGGGTAACTTTGGCTTCATACTCGGGTTAGGATTTTCTAGTCAAGATAACCCCATACTTAGACAAGTTTACTTAACTAAAAACGTAGCCGACTAATACTAAGGGGGGCTATCGACCAAGAACTACTTACAGAAAACAAGGCATGTATGAATCCCATTATTTACCAGCCAATCAAGATTGAAGCCAAACACTACAAGATCAGGACAAGCCATACTTGGATCACGTTCAAATATACAAAGACCATCCTCGACCAAGACGTAAGTTCTATAAGCAAGCGTATGAGGAAAGTGAAATAGAATGATTACAAAAAAAAAAAAAAAAAAAAAAAAGGAGGAATCCATTCAATCAATCAGGGTGCCTAATCCCCATTCCCGGGCTACAAAAAAAAATAAATAATAAATAACAGGCGAGGTCATACATCCTGCCCTTCTCCTATTTGTTCCTCCTGCCTAGACCCGTCTACCCCTTCCGCTACCTGGGTTTCAGCCACAACTTGAATGTGATCAACTTCAAGCACGCCTGCCTCAGCAGGGAAATTCGCCACCCGAGTCATTTGAACAGAGTCCTGCCCAAGATCTTCTCGAGTAGAAGAAGGATCCTAAGACTCCACCTTGATAGTATCACCAGAACCGATAGTAGGTGGACGAGAGGATGGATCCGGGACAGTGGAAACCTGCGAGGGACTTCCTCTTATCTAGGTTAGCGTCTAAGAGTGCAGCAACCTTAGCCAGGATATGCTCCCGATCCCAACCAAGAGGGGTTAGCAAGTCAAAATGAGGAGGGAAAGCCTTGGCAACCTTATAGGAGGCGGTGAAGTATCCATCTGAGAAGGAAGAATCCACCTGAGATTCTAAAACCTGTAGGGAAAAATACCGTAGTACACGCAGCGGAAGCGAGACTAAAAATAGATTTAGTGACTTTAAAATTTTTTCCCTTTTATGAACCTTAAACCCTTTAATCAATTAAACATATATATTATCTAACAAAAGAATAATACCTTTTGTCGCGTGATCCGATTGACTTACGTCGATGGTAATCTGCAAGATCTTCAATCCTAGCACGAACGTGGATCACCTAGGAGCGTGGTCTCCCTTTTCTTTGAATTGCAAACCTGAGAATGGACAAACAAACTTTTCTTTTTCTTTTGTTAGTCACAAAACAATCAAAAGAAGACTAAGATTATTCCGGTCACTTTTGAGTTCTCAATCTAATGATCGAAACTCGCGTGAACCTAAATCGATGTTGTACACACAAGCTTATTGATGAACAAGCAATTAGTGTACCATCAAAGAATAATCTATTCACTCTTTTATGTTTTAGTCGAAATCAACACACACTAATCACTAGAGTTGGATTCTATTTTATTTATTTATTTATTTATTTTTTTAAGCAAAAGAAAAAACTCTCAAGCCTTACAAATAGGTTTAGCCGAATTCAACCTATTCAATTAGGGTTGCCGAATATATTATGTATATATATTATATATAGCCGCATAACTTTAACATGCATATATGTAATGTATATAATTCTGCACCACTTTTAATCATGCATGCATATACTATATATTTCTATATATCCGCATGACTTTTATCATGCATATATTATATGTATATTTCTATATATATCTGCATGACTTTAATCATGCATATATTTTTCCGCATGCATGCATTCATGCATATATATTCTATATATTAAATACAAACCCTAATCCAACTCTTTAGTGTATCTGTGACTATATAAAAGACTTCCTTATTTGATTAAATAAATAAACTTTATTATTTATTTTCTTACCAAATAAGTCTTTTACTTTTAGTATACTACTACCAATAGTATAACTCTAGGAAACATATTTCCTGATCAGAAAAAGATTTTGTTTCTTAATTAAATAATTAATTAATAAATTAATTAATTAACATTTAATCAAACAATAAAATAAAATAATATATTAGACTAATAAATTAGCCTTGCCGCCCACATCATATATATATGGGCTCAATATTATTTTCTTATTTTATTTAATCCATTAGACTTTAATTAAAAAGCCCACATGTGAACCAGACCCATTCTTACTAAAAGAAACAAGCCCACATGCCTTTCATTAATATATTAATATAATTGATCAGCCCATTAAATAAATAATGTGCAAATTATATTCTTAATATATTAAATGCAATTCTTGATGGACCCATAAATTGGTCCGGTAAAATATATCAAGTGATCCATGCAAGTCCGTGTGGATTGGGGATCTTGGCGGGCCATCTAAATTTAAGCTTCAATAGACATAACCTAATCACAATCAACAAATGATTCACTTAGGTCCGATCCATTAATTTTAACTCATTCCACTAAAGAGCTAAAACTGAACTCTTAAATAAAGATAGAAAAGGAAGATGCTCCTCATTCATACCCTAGACAATCATATTGGAGATAGTGTATCCTCGTGATTAATATCAGTAATCGCCAAGAGTTCATAGACCGCCTATAACTCTCCAAGTTACCATATTTACTCATATGACCACGTTTTGAACTTGGATATTTTGACTTGTCCAGAAGCCATGTTTTCAATAGACACTATCGAAAACTCAACGTTGAGATTTAATATCCAATTACCTCAAAACATCCATATGATGATATTATACTCTCATTTAATAAATGGAGCCACGATGTCTATATCTATAAATGAAGTCCTCTATCGATTAACAAATGAATATCACCAAACTATCGAGGATAGACTATGCGATATAATCGTACTCATTGATAACTCAAATGATATCACTTGCAACCATAAGTCCATCATTTATCTCAGGATTAAGATAGACTCTCCGATTGTCCTGATAATGAAAAGACTATTATCTATTGACGGTTATAGATAAAGTATTTCATTGTGATCCAGTTCAATACACCCAGTGCACTAGATCCTTTTGCTCGAAGACACTCCGATGATTTTAGACTCATCATATCTCATTTGATCCCACTCAAATGCTAGCAAAAGAATTCTACAACTTTAACAAGATAAAGGTGCCCAACCTTTAACTTAAGTTGTGAACATTATTCAAGACTAACTAAAGAATTGTGTCTACCACATACATATCCAGATGTACGAACAATTCTTCTTTTCTCATAGTCTTTAGACCTTATGATTATTTACTTTGATAAATATAATATTAAACTATAAATGCTATACGATTTGTTAAACCAGAAATCACTTTATTAATATGAAAAAGATTGTTAATTACAACATTACACTCTTGCTATTGAGCATAATCCTAACAATCTCCCACTTGCACTATAGCAAATGTGTCATATCTCTCAAGCCCATGTTCTCTAGATGCCCATCGAAACTCTTCTGAGGTAGATCCTTTGTGAAGGGATCCGCTAGATTTTCTGCTGACGCGATTTTGGTAATCGTCACGTCACCTCTTTGAACAATCTCCCTTAAAAGATGATACTTTCTTTCAATGTGTTTACCTCTCTTGTGACTTCTTGGTTCTTTCGAATTAGCCACTGCTCCACTGTTGTCACAGTAGATAGTGATCTGCTTATTCGCACTAGGAACCACTTCCAAGTCAATCAAGAATTGGCAGAGCCAAACAGCCTCTTTGGCAGCCTCGCATGCAGCAACATACTCAGCTTCCATGGTGGAATCAGCAATACAAGATTGCTTGATACTCCTCCATATAACTGCTCCTCCTCCAATAGTAAACACAGCCCCTGATGTGGATTTTCTGGAGTCAGAATCTAATTGGAAATCAGAATCTGTATACCCAACGGGAATTAAATCCCCTCTAGAGTATACAAGCATATTATCTCTCGTTTTCTTAAGATACTTGAAAATATGCTTGACTGCCGTCCAGTGATCAGGACCAGGTTTCGATTGAAACCTACTGACTATGCCAACAGTAAAACAAATATCTGGTCTAGTACAGAGCATTGCATACATGAGACTTCCAACTGCCGAGGCATATGGAACTCTACTCATGAATTGCTCTTCATGCTCATTCTTAGGAACTTGTTCCTTAGAAAGCTTGATTCCATGTCTGAAAGGTAACATACCTTTCTTGGAATCCTGCATGGAAAACCTAGACAAGATCTTGTCTATGTATGAAGCTTGGGATAATGCAATCGTTCTATTCTTTCTATCCCTTATTACTTGGATACCTAGAATAAAACTTGCTTCTTCTAAGTCCTTCATATCAAATTGTTTTGCTAACCATTCTTTTACTGATGTCAATACACCTACATCGTTTCCAATGAGTAGTATATCATCAACATAAAGAATCAGGAAAACCAACTTGTCGCCTTTAATCCTTTTGTATACACAAGGTTCGTCAGGATTCTGAATAAATCCAAAACCTTTGACAGCTTGATCAAACCTTATGTTCCAGGATCTGGATGCTTGCTTCAATCCATATATGGATTGAAGCAACTTGCATACCTTTTCCATTTGGCCCTTTTCAATGAATCCCTCTGGTTGCATCATGTAGATGCTTTCGTCAATACTTCCATTAAGGAAAGCTGTCTTGACGTCCATTTGCCAAATCTCTAGATCTAAAGATGCTGCAATGGATAAGAGTATCCTAATGGATTTAAGCATGGCCACAGGAGAGAAGGTTTCCTCATAATCGATACCTTCTTTCTGTGTATACCCTTTAGCTACCAATCTAGCTTTAAAGGTTTCCACCTTTCCATCCATACCTCTTTTCCTCTTGTATACCCACTTGCACCCAATGGGTTTTATCCCTTTAGGCAAGTCTACAAGGGACCAGACTTTGTTATCGAACATAGAATCAATCTCGGATTGCATTGCCTTTTGCCAATGGCGACTATCAACATCCTCCATAGCTTCCTTGTACGTATAGGGATCATCGTCGTCTGGGAGATTCTCCACTGATTCTCCCAGACCGATGTATCTTTAGGGTTGTGTTTTAACCTCCCACTACGACGAGGAATGGTAGGTTGTTGATCTTATGTTGGATCAGAACTTACAATTGGGTTAGGTTGTGTAACCTCTCGTGGAATTGTATCTCCTGACATCTCATTCAGGACAATTCTACCTCTAGGCACAAAATCATTCATATAGTCCTTTTCCAGAAATTTAGGATTTGTCGAAACAAATACTTTAAGATCTGAAGGACTATAGAAATAATATCCTTTAGTTTCTTTTGGATACCCTACAAATATACATGTTTCCGAACGGGACTCCATCTTTTCTGTCTTTCCTTTTAACACATGCGCAGGACAACCAAATATCCTTAAGTGTTGTAAACTAGGCTCGTGCCCAGTCCACAACTCATGCGGTGTTTTAAGAACAGATTTAGATGGTACATCGTTTAGAATGTATATAGCAGTTTGTAAAGCATATCCCCAAAAAAGAAATAGGAAGTGTTGAATAACTCAACATAGACCTAACCATATCCAAAAGAGTTCTATTTCTCCTTTCTGCTACCCCATTCTGTTGAGGTGTACCTGGTGCAGAAAACTGAGAAACAATCCCATTATCAATAAGATATTGCTGAAACTCACCAGATAGATACTCTCCACCACGATCAGATCTCAAGATTTTTATGTGTTTCTCAAGCTGATTTTCCACTTCAGCTTTGAATGCTTTGAACATGTCAAAAGCATCCGACTTATGTCGCATGAGATACACATAACCAAATCTCGAGTAATCATCTGTGAAGGTGATGAAGTACTCATATCCACCTCTAGCTTGAATGCTCATAGGTCCACATACATCAGTGTGTATCAATCCTAAACATTCAGTGGCTCTCGCACCTTTGGCAGAGAACGTCCTTTTGGTCAT
The DNA here is from genome assembly GCA_008009225.1 of Acer yangbiense. Taxonomy (NCBI): domain Eukaryota; kingdom Viridiplantae; phylum Streptophyta; class Magnoliopsida; order Sapindales; family Sapindaceae; genus Acer; species Acer yangbiense. The sequence goes on along the minus strand of CM017770.1, from coordinate 19,752,285 downwards.
TTTACCTTCCAAACAAGATTCACAAGTTGGTAGATCATCAACCTTTAAGTCACTCAAAGGTCCGTCACATACCAATCTTTTAATCCTATTAAGGTTAATATGACCTAAGCGTAAATGCCAAAGGTAGGTTTCATCTGTTGATAATTTTACTCTTTTATGATTAGGTTCCGTTATTTCTGTGTCTAACGAGTGAGAGATATTTCTATGCAAAAAGTATAGACCGTTTTCCAATGTACCTTGGCAAATAATTTTGTCATTCTTACTAATAATAAAAACTTTATTAAAAGTAACTGAATATCCAAATTTATTTAAACAAGAAACTGAAATTAAATTCCTCTTGAATTGAGGTACATAATAAACGTCTATTAAATCTAAATGCCTTCTAGAATCCAAATAAACTCTAATATCTCCCACTACACTTGCAGACACTAACGTTCCGTTGCCCAAGCGCAAATTGATTTCATTCTTACTCAGCCTTCTCCTTTCTTGGAACCCCTGCAAGGAATAACAAACATGATTAGTGGCTCCTGAGTCTATGATCCAAGAATCTATAGAATCAGCCAAAAAACATGTTTCAAGATAATTCACATTACCTTCTTCCTTCTTATTCTGGGACTTTGGGCAATTTATCTTCCAATGTCCCTTTTCACCACAAAGGAAGCATTTCCCTTTGATCTTGGTTACTTTCTTGGTGTCCTTCTTGATAGGCCCAAGTTGCTTTTTCTTCTGTTGTTTCTTGACCTTTTGACGGGCCTTAACAGTAGCAATTTTACCAACCATATGAATCTCTTGACCTTTGCTTTTCACAAGGATCTTTTCAGCACTTTGAACATCTTGCATCAGGCCTTGTAAGGTGTATTCCTTTTTGTTCAAAGTGTAGTCCAATTTGAACTGGTCAAAGGAATCTGACAATGAATTGACAACCATATCAATCTTTGTCTCACCATCTATCTCAGCGCCATGCAGTTCAGCAATGTTGAGATGTGCTATGACTTTCATCATGTGATCTTTCACAGCCTGTCCAGGTTTCATCCTAAGATTCATAAAAGCAGTCACTGCCTCTCTCTTAGTCGTCCTAGACTTCATAGCAAACATCTCCTCTAGAGACATCATAATATCAGCAGCGGACTCCATTCCTTCATGCTGCTGTTGCAACACGTCGGAGATAGTGGCCATAATGTAACATTTTGCCATATCATCTGAAGTCTTCCACTGCTCATACTCATCTCTATACATTATGCTTGATTCATTATTAGGAGCAGGTGGTTTAGGAGTAGTTAGAACAAACTTATGTTTTTCACTTTGCAGCAACAACCCAATTTTCCTTTTCCATGTGACATAATTATCTCCAGTTAAAGTGTTGTCTTTTAGGATGTTTATAAGTGATGGGGTCATGATTTCTGAATAAAACAAAACATATATAAGTAAATAATCATGATAAAGCACTTTTAAATATTTATCTTGAATTAAATAAATAACTCAATCATAAAATTCAACGGTGATCCAACACCCATAAATGTCACGCCTCCTTTGGGAGTTCGCACCATTTATTAGTTAGACTAGGTCCCACCTAATTGTTAACATAACAACCAGCGTTTTCAATTTTAGCCTTGCAATTTTACTGACAAGAACTCTTGGGAGGATATCAATAAAATTACATTGAGTGTGTTACCAAGATATCGACCCTCAATTTTCTCTCACGAAAATCCCTCCTTGGGGAGTAGATCTCGTTTGAGTCCATTATCTAGTCTATCCTTGTAAGGAAGTATGTTGCTAAATTCCATTCATGGACGCCCCTTGGGGGGATTACCAATAAATAATTAAGCTCAACTAACCTTGGAGGCCATAGGTGTTACAAAAACACCTTCTCCTACTCAATTATTTAAGGCGTGTGATTAAATCCCATAGAATGATTTACCAAGTTATCTAGATGCCAATTTAGATACCTAAATCATTCAATGCATGTTCATACCAAAAGAGATATATGAGTGGCACTCCTATTCTATATGTCATGTTATCATACAATAACAAATATTGTAATATTTAAGCATAAATTAAATAGCAACAATTTTGGCCCATCCTAGAAAAACAAGTAAATTACAATTGTTTAGGAATACAAGATCTTCAAGCGGCCCATCAACCATACGCTCATCCTTCGGCCCAAACCCCATGGGCGTGCACAACCCACAACCCCACAAAGGGGCTGCTGTGCGCAGCCCATGAAGACTCCCAGGGCTGCCGTGCGCAGCCCACCAAGCTTGGGCTTGCCATGCGCAGCCCAATCCACTCCTAGGGTGTGCACGGTGCTCGTTCTCGGTTCCGGTTGCTTCGTTTTCCTTCGTGTCTTCGAATCTTCAATACTTGAACATATTACAGCAGTATAAAATAATAAATACTGCAGTATTAATTTTTTTTTTTTTTTTTTATTCACTGCAGTACTTTTACACATAAAATACTGCACTAAAACTTAATAAAAAAAAACTGCTGCAGTAATAAAAAAAAAAAATACTGCACATATTAAAAAAAAATAAAATAAAACCTAGCAACTACTAAGAAGAAATTATGGCGATGATAGACCACCCTTCTTGTTACAATTCCATAACAAAAATACATTGAAAATCTAGGACCAAAATCGAGCAAAAACAATCCACATAAAACATATATAAATCCATACATCACATGTAATTATATATGCGAATACCTAGAGTGCCATCTCTTTATAAACATGCATAATCACAATAAAAAGAAATAGATCCACGTATATATACGTTAATTAATTAAAAGGGTTCAACCTAGGCTCTGATACCAATTGTAGGGAAAAATACCGTAGTACACGCAGCGGAAGCGAGACTAAAAATAGATTTAGTGACTTTTAAAATTGTTCCCTTTTATGAACCTTAAACCCTTTAATCAATTAAACATATATATTATCTAACAAAAGAATAATACCTTTTGTCGCGTGATCCGATTGACTTATGTCGATGGTAATCCGCAAGATCTTCAATCCTAGCACGAACGTGGATCACCTAGGAGCGTGGTCTCCCTTTTCTTTGAATTGCAAACCTGAGAATGGACAAACAAACTTTTCTTTTTCTTTTGTTAGTCACAAAACAATCAAAAGAAGACTAAGATTATTCCGGTCACTTTTGAGTTCTCAATCTAATGATCGAAACTCGCGTGAACCTAAATCGATGTTGTACACACAAGCTTATTGATGAACAAGCAATTAGTGTACCATCAAAGAATAATCTATTCACTCTTTTATGTTTTAGTCGAAATCAACACACACTAATCACTAGAGTTGGATTCTATTTTTTTTTTTTTTTTTTTTTTTTTAAGCAAAAGAAAAAACTCTCAAGCCTTACAAATAGGTTTAGCCGAATTCAACCTATTCAATTAGGGTTGCCGAATATATTATGTATATATATTATATATAGCCGCATAACTTTAACATGCATATATGTAATGTATATAATTCTGCACCACTTTTAATCATGCATGCATATACTATATATTTCTATATATCCGCATGACTTTTATCATGCATATATTATATGTATATTTCTATATATATCCGCATGACTTTAATCATGCATATATTTTTCCGCATGCATGCATTCATGCATATATATTCTATATATTAAATACAAACCCTAATCCAACTCTTTAGTGTATCTGTGACTATATAAAAGACTTCCTTATTTGATTAAATAGATAAACTTTATTATTTATTTTCTTACCAAATAAGTCTTTTACTTTTAGTATACTACTACCAATAGTATAACTCTAGGAAACATATATCCTGATCAGAAAAAGATTTTGTTTCTTAATTAAATAATTAATTAATAAATAAATTAATTAACATTTAATCAAACAATAAAATAAAATAATATATTAGACTAATAAATTAGCCTTGCCGCCCACATCATATATATATGGGCTCAATATTATTTTCTTATTTTATTTAATCCATTAGACTTTAATTAAAAAGCCCACATGTGAACCAGACCCATTCTTACTAAAAGAAACAAGCCCACATGCCTTTCATTAATATATTAATATAATTGATCAGCCCATTAAATAAATAATGTGCAAATTATATTCTTAATATATTAAATGCAATTCTTGATGGACCCATAAATTGGTCCGGTAAAATATATCAAGTGATCCATGCAAGTCCGTGTGGATTGGGGATCTTGGCGGGCCATCTAAATTTAAGCTTCAATAGACATAACCTAATCACAATCAACAAATGATTCACTTAGGTCCGATCCATTAATTTTAACTCATTCCACTAAAGAGCTAAAACTGAACTCTTAAATAAAGATAGAAAAGGAAGATGCTCCTCATTCATACCCTAGACAATCATATTGGAGATAGTGTATCCTCGTGATTAATATCAGTAATCGCCAAGAGTTCATAGACCGCCTATAACTCTCCAAGTTACCATATTTACTCATATGACCACGTTTTGAACTTGGATATTTTGACTTGTCCAGAAGCCATGTTTTCAATAGACACTATCGAAAACTCAACGTTGAGATTTAATATCCAATTACCTCAAAACATCCATATGATGATATTATACTCTCATTTAATAAATGGAGCCACGATGTCCATATCTATAAATGAAGTCCTCTATCAATTAACAAATGAATATCACCAAACTATCGAGGATAGACTATGCGATATAATCGTACTCATTGATAACTCAAATGATATCACTTGCAACCATAAGTCCATCATTTATCTCAGGATTAAGATAGACTCTCCGATTGTCCTGATAATGAAAAGACTATTATCTATTGACGGTTATAGATTAAGTATTTCATTGTGATCCAGTTCAATACACCCAGTGTACTAGATCCTTTTGCTCGAAGACACTCCGATGATTTTAGACTCATCATATCTCATTTGATCCCACTCAAATGCTAGCAAAAGAATTCTACAATTTTAACAAGATAAAGGTGCCCAACCTTTAACTTAAGTTGTGAACATTATTCAAGACTAACTAAAGAATTGTGTCTACCACATACATATCCAGATGCACGAACAATTCTTCTTTTCTCATAGTCTTTAGACCTTATGATTATTTACTTTGACAAATATAATATTAAACTATAAATGCTATACGATTTGTTAAACCAGAAATCACTTTATTAATATGAAAAAGATTGTTAATTACAACATTACACTCTTGCTATTCAGCATAATCCTAACAAAACCTTCATGGTACCCCACAGAAACCGGTTCTCATCCAAAAGGACTGCCTTTTCTACCTTGACGAATTCTCTCTCAGCTTTGCGGCGAGTCGAAATGATGGTCTCAATATCATAAGCATGCCTCATTCTTTCCAACTCCACCAAGGCAGCTTGCCTCCCAGATTTAGACTCAGCAACGGCTTAAACCAGGGTAGTGATGTTTTCTTCAGCCCGGGCTAGATCGTCGTGGGCCTCGTCCAACTTAGTCTGAAGCGCCAAGTTGGCTTCCTTTAAAGCTGTCACCTGCTACCCAATAGCCAAAGCAAACTTGAAACCCTGCAGATGATAAGAAATATATATATATATATATATATACACCCAACAAATTAAAAGGAGAGAGATCATACCTCAGCAAGCAGAGAAGCCCCTTTAGTGGCCAGAACCTCAGTAGGTAGAGAGGACATTAACTGCAGACTCCTACCAGGACATGCTGCGATAAACTTGGAAACGGTTTCGTCCTGGCTGTTATCCTGTGACCTTTATCCGGAAGGAAGATCAATGAGGGGAGCTTTAGGGGTGGCCGATTTTTATTTTTCCACCCGGGCAGATTTGTCTTTCTCCGCCCTGGCAGGGCGCCTAACTGAGGGAATTAGAGAAGGAGGAGGGGCAGCCACGACAGTGGGCTTGTGAATAACAGCCTTAGTAGCTGGCTTCGTTTTGGGGACTGGAGAGACCTTGGCTTTGGTAGCTTTCGCCAGCATCTCGCCTAGAGATGGACGTGCAGCGATTTTCACAGGAGAAGAAGCTAGGGAACGGGGCGATAACCCAGCCAGAGCAAAAAGAGAAGTTGGTGCTGGGGGCTTGGACCCGGATGCAGACCCAACACCAGGAGGAGAAGAAATTGGGGAGTAGGGTACGCAAGAGGCCGGGATCATCGGTCCCAATGAGGCAGGAGAGGATGTCAAGAGGGGAGCTGCTGAGACTACAAAAGAAAAGAGATGTTAAAATAATAATAATAATAAATATATATATATATATATATATTAACAAAGCACAGTCATCTACCAGGTTCGGCAACAGATATCCTCAGATATCTCTCTGATCGAGCTCTTTCGAAGGGGTCGCAGAAAGGATACTGTAGATTCATGTAACCCCGTTCCTAGATCCTCGTCAGGATCCCTCTGGATTCGGAAGAGAGATCTCCCAGGCTCCATTTATCTTTGGAGGAGAATTGGGTGGGGACTGGGTACTCAGTCCCTCCGATGTGCACCGAGTGACCCCAATCCCCTTCAACTACGACCCATTCGTCCTTCTAGGATTGATTATACTTCACGTTCGCCCCAGGTTCGATAAATTTCATCTTGTTGTTGGGCCTCAAATAAAATTGACCCCGGGCTGACAAGTTGGCTACCTGGTAGATGTAGCGAATCTCGTCAAAGCCCGCTTCCCTCTGTAAATTGTCCCTCTCACATTGCTCTTTCCAGAGCACCAAGAACCCTGTCAAGTTCTTCCAGAACCCAGGAGAAATTTGGAGAGGGGCCAACTCTAAGGCTATAAGCAATCTACAGAGTGAGGGGTGAAGAGGGAGCCGGACCCCACACTCGAAGGCGGCCACATGAATTAGCAGGTGACCTACTGAAGGGGTGTAAACATCATAACCCCGGTGAGGAAGAGACAAAGAGATTTGGTCTGGTGTCTTAAAAGTCCTCCTCAATCGAATAAGGGTGTCGGTTGTACAAACGGAGTCCGGGATAATCTGGCTGTCATGAAAGGAGGACAAAGGGCCTGATTGAACCCCAGCTAGGTCGATAGCCCGAGTGTTGCCCTCCTCCACCTCGACATCGACGTCCTCATTTTCTTCCTCGTCTGCTATTTGAGCTGGGACTTCGGGTCTAGTGCCAGAACCCGACCCTACTCCGTAATTCCTATCAGAGCGACGACGCTTGAGCGGGGTGTTGTCGTCGGTGACCTCGCCCTTATCCCGACCTCATTTTATCCCTTGGGATGTCGGGGAACTCTCTTCCGATTCCACTCGCTCCGTGTTGAGCAACTGGTCGAGGCTGTCGGGAGGATTTGAGGAAGCAGGCTGAGGATTTGGCGAGACCGCCAGAAGGTTTGAGGAAGGAAGGATTGGCGTAGAAGCTGGGATGTTCGAGGGTGAGGCCATTTCAATGAAAGGAGGAAGAAAGAGAAGATTCAAGAGGAGGTAAGCTTTCAGGGAGAGGAAGAAATTAAATATTTCGAAGGTTCAAGCAAGCGTGAGTACATGAGGGAAGAAGAAGCAGTGTATTTATAAGCAGAAGGGTATAGTTACCGAGATAGAAGAAGAAATGTAACCGGAGACGTATAGTGACGGTTTCAAAGAGAGTCGCGCTAAAACGGCCCGTTTGAAATCTGAAAGCAACTGTCATCTAGCACGTGGAGGCGCATTAAATACTATCAAATCCAAGGAAGATTCCCCCCTTGACTATGGAAGCCAGCCAGCCAGACGAGGCCAGATAGAGGGATAAAATAGAAAATTCTTCAAACGGTATAGAAATCCTAACTCTAACCCCAGTAAGATATCAGTGTTCAAGTCAGGGGGGACTTCTGTTAACCGCCAAAAATGGCAGGGATCAAAGAAGAATTTTCCACCAGCCTTGAAAAATGAGTCGGGGTAGAAAGCAACAACCGGAGAGGTACCTGGGAACCTCGCCTACCTACAGAAATGTTAGGGTATGGACTTCTACCCACCCCGGCCAGGTCCAAAACCTCTAGGACCAAGAAAGCATCAGGGAAACCTCTAAGACAAGGTCCTAGAGAAACTACTGTCGCGAGATCCTAGCGTCTGTCTACCCCTAGGTATCCCGGTACCTCGGTATCCCGGTAGCCCGATATCTTCAAACATCACTTAAGAAAAGTGAGAGGAAGGCGAGGTACCTGAAGTATCCCGACCTACTAAGCTTATGGCAGACACTTAGTTACACACTTAGCTAATTAACATCAAAAATCCGAGTGCACCGACCCCGCCTAAAGCGAGAAGCGGGTACCCCGGCCAGCAAACCGAGAAGGAAGACAAGCATTAAACGCCATCGTTCAAGACAGAATATTACACCCATTCCCACCATTCAAGAGTCTCATTCAAGAGCAAAGTCAACTCTTTCAATTCTAAAAGGAAACCATTGATTTTGGGGATCGAATCCTCGACGAATTCGAGAATCTCCAAGGAAAGATCCGCAAATTGCTAAAACCCCAGACCAAAATTCTAGGAGTGCATGGCAAGACACGGACCTATATATTCATCGCATAATACAAGAGAAAGGGGGCTCTGACATTTTTTTCCACTTATCGACAGGCACGAAAAGCTCCATCGCCATTACCCACCAAGTTTATTTTTGCTTCTTTGTTCTTATAATGATAGTTGGGCTACCGATTGACTGTAATCTTTAGGAAGCAAAAGGGTGAACTACCTGATACCCCGCCGACCAAGATCTATCCCGATCCTGGTCCTCTTTCAATTGTTAATTGGAAATTTCATCCCAGTGACGATTTTCGGTTAACAGAATGGTTCTAAAGCAATAAAGAATAACATCCTGGAAGCCAACCTCCTCACCCCATTTCAGGATGGACCACGACGAGCGGATACTTTTGAGGCCAAGCAGCCCCATAAAGCGTGCGTTGTTGACTCATTTTTCCGAGAGCAGATAGGGCAGAGAGTTTCAGTTGGGACTCCACGTCTAGCTAGGTTAGTCAAAGTAGGTATCCAATTATGAAAAGCTTTCCAAATAAAGATTTTGACCTTCAAAGGAATTTTAAGACGCTAAAAGAATTTCCACCACGACTCCAAATTACCAAGACCTGAAGAAGAAGGCTTAATTACTAGGGACTTACACACTCTGTAGCCGCTTTTCACGGAATTACCCGACTTTTCAAAGTGCCATAAGAGAGAGTCATTAGAAATAGAAGAGCCCAAGGGCAGACTCAAAATAGCCTCAGCGTCTTCTTTGATGAAATAAGAGAAGATAAGGGGAGCATTAACTAACAACAGACCTCTCGCTAAGAGCACAAGGAGAGATAACTCGAAATGTAGAGGGACGTGGGATCCATCGGTCACTATAAATTTTAACAGAACTTCCATTCCCTTTTCTCTAGTGAAACCCGACCTCAATAACACCATTGCCCTACAATGGACTTCTCCAAAAAAAGGAACTACTCGAGCAGATCTTGGACTCAAGAAAAGAGGAATCCGGGAAGTAACAGTTTTTAAGGACCTTTGCAGCCAAAGAATACGGATTAGTAATCAATCTCTAGCACTGCTTGGCAAGAAGGGCCTTATTGAAAACGGAGAGGCGGAGAGGTCACGAAAACCCAAGCCCCCAATATCTTTATTCTCACACAGCCTAGACCACAAGCACTAATGTAATTTCTTGTACGTCTCAGAATTACCCCACCAGAACTGAGTGCACATCATATGGATCTTTGAAATGAGTTCTTGAGGGAGATGGAAGAAGGACATAGAATAAGTTGGGATCGCCTGAATCACAGCCTTCAGAAGCACTTATTTACCACCCATAGAAAAAAGTTTGTGCTGTCAACCTCTAACCTTATTCCATAAACTATCCTTAACATCAGCAAAGTTTTCCTTTTTATTACGACTCGCAAAACTAGGGAACCCTAAATACCTCTCATGACAGGCTACCAGCTTCATGCCCAACGATTCTTCTCAGCCCTACTGACAGACTTACTCATACACATAGCAGACTTGCTGAAGTTTATCATCTGCCTAGACACATTTTTCTTAGTCATTCAACATATTGCGAATAGCCACATAATCTTGTCTTGAGGCCTTGGAAAAGAGCAAGCTATCATCGGCGAAGAACAAATGAGACACAGTGGGACTCGACTTGTTGCACTTAAAACCCCAAATTTCCCTCTTATAAATAGCCTTTTTAAGTAAGCTCGAAAGCCCTTCAGCACAAATAAGAAATAAAGACGGGGAAAAAAGGTCTCCCTATCTCAAACCCCTAGACGATTTCAGATTTCCACATATTTCCCCATTCAATAAGAAAGAGAAGAAGACTAAGGAGACACATCTTATAACTCTCCCAATCTAAGCCTTAGAGAACCTTAATTTGGCCATCATCTCACTCAAAAAGACCCATTCCACCCGATCGTAGGCTTTTGACATGTCTAGTTTTAAGGCCATAGAACCAACTTTCCTTTTTCTCAATCGCAGTGCATGAATGCATTCAAAGTGAATAATAGCACTCTGATATCAGCCGACCTGGGATGAAAGCGCTTTGATCCTCTAAGATCACTTCACCCAAAACGGTTCGGAACCTATTTGCGACTTAGGCCACAATTTTATAGGCCACATTGCAAAGACTAATTGGTCTATAGTCATGCATGCTCTCTAGCTGTTGCACTTTGGGGATAAGAGCAATTAGTGTACCATTGGTTAAACCCACAAGCTCCCCTTCATTAAGGCATCTCAGACAAGCTTTTGTAATGTCGTCCCTAATTGTAGACCAAACTTTTTGATAAAAAAGGGCTAGAAGACCATCAGGGACAGGGGCTTTGGTAGGGGACATGTTAAAAGTTGCCTTTTGGATTTTTGCCGCAGTACACTCCCTATTAAGAAACAGTCGACTTCCAGTCGAGAGCTTTGCTTCAACAGACCCCGTAACTTTCTCAATCTTAGTAGACAAGGGAGAAGAAGAACAAAACAAATTTATGAAGTACTGGGAGATTACAAATTCCAAATCCAATTTACTTGTTTGTCCCTCTAGATAGACCTTAATAAACACAAACAAGCATGCATAGACTATTGATACGCATAGACTATTGATACGCATATTTAATTGATATATCAAACATAGCCTATGAATTGCATGAGGAGGTTATACCAAAAATACACAAATCAACAAGTACTTGTTTTCATTATAAATGTTTCAATTGTACAAGTACATATAATAGATATAAAGACAATCAAAGATCTTGTTTCATAAGGATGTAATCAATGACAATACATTCAAGATCAATTTGATTCAAGTTAAACAAATAACAAAGAGATAAGGAAAGAGAAACTTGACACATGATATTTTTAACGTGGTAAACCTCCAAAGAGGAAACGTCCACGGGTTGAATCCACAGCCACTGGAAAAGCATTTTTCACTAGTTAAACAAGAGTACACCCTCAAATGTGACCAACTCTCATGTATCACAATCTATTGGATATCCCTTCTATCTATTCCTGCTAGAGAGAAACATGCCTACTCTCTAACCGAGACACATCGCATGCCTTTAGAGAGTATCCTTGCTCAAACTTACTAGAAGCCTCACACCTCTTGCCAAGACTTTCCTTGCTCTATGTTGAAGAATCACTCAACAACAAGAAACTTTTCTTGCTTGGACTTATCGGAGCCTCACACCCCTTGTCAAGACTTCCTTTACTTGTCTAACCAGAGCCGTACACTCCTAAACAATGTAGGGAAAAATACCGTAGTACACGCAGCGGAAGCGAGACTAAAAATAGATTTAGTATGTTTTAAAAATTTTCCTTTGAAACAAATAATAGCACGGTGTGTATAAAACTATCTAGAGGGGGGTGAATAGATTTTAAGCTTTTTACCCAATTTTTCGTATAAGTCAAAATTACGAATTTACCCCTAAATAGATAAAGCAATAAATCAAGTATAAAATGCGGAAATTAAATAAGACTTGATTTTTACGTGGAAACCCTCACGGGAAAAACCACGGGCTAGTAAGTAAGCCACACTCGAACCTCGAATCCACTAAATGTGTAAAACGATTACAACCTAATCCCGGAAGTAATCACACACCTACCTAATCCCGGTATGAGTGAACCTAGTCCAATTTTGCTTGCGATCTAAGAAACCTAATCCCGGATGCTACACACAAGACTTACTTTCTCTATGAAGAGAATAACAACCCTAAGTGAATATATGAATATTCAAAATGCAACATAGAGCAAGGGAAACCCTATATGCTTATCTAAGATGATTAATATGCAATTAGAGCAATCCTAGATATCAAAACTAAATTACATGTTCAATCAAATAGTTTAGCTAATCAAGATTAAGCACAAAACCTAATTAGCTATCACAATACAACTTCTCAAACATACATCATACTTGTTGTATGCATAAATTCGCCAACCCGACACGTCATCAAAAAGAGTCAGTAAAGATTGCCACGTCACTCACTGACCGGGTCAATAAAGGAAACATGACAAGTCAATGTCGAAATACCTCGAAACCAAAGAAGTCAGAAACACGCTCGCCGAAACTGGATATGTACTCGCCAAATCTAGATATATGGTTCACCGAAGAAGCGAAACCCAGATAGAAATATACTCGCTGTACCAGCACACTGGGCCTAAACCGACTCGGCAGAAACACGGAAATAAACCCTACACTTTAGGAAACCCAAAAGACAACAAGGAATCAAGGGAGGAAAAGGTGAAGACCTACCTGTATCCGTGACAGCGTGGGATTCCCAGTACGAATCTGAAAGGAGATCCTACTACGAATAGGACTAAAATCAAGGGAAAAACCCTAAAACATCATGTATAAATAGAACCACCTATCCCTCGAGGAAAGGGTTGAGAAAAAGAGAGAAAAAAGAAAGCAACTGTAAGAGAGATCTAAGCGTGTAATAAGGCAACGAAAACCTAGTATTATTTTTCTGCCCTCAGGGGCGCCGTGGTTTTTTTCCCGTTCAAGGGTTTTCCAAGTAAAATCTGTCTTTTACATACCTTCTTAATTTTCTTGTTTATATTAAACTGATATAATTGTTGAGTGCGTGGCAATCAAAAAATCACCATCAACAATTGGCGCTAGAAGGAGGGGGCTTTACAAAAAACTTCGAGGAACCCTTGCGAATTAAAGAACATGAACATGAACATGAGCAACGACAGTGACAAAGACGTTAACTCCAGCGGAGATCAGGTTATTGAATCAGCTGCGCCGACAGGAGATAGGGCAGTAACGATCGGGAAACAATCGGCGGCAACACCAGGGACTAGGGCCGCCGACCCTGGGATTCTGCAGCACTTCCAAGCTGCGTTGGTAAACCTAATCAGCGAAGCCAACAAGATAGGGCTTTTGCTTCCCATCGGTTTGGGAGTTTCATCCCCTTATGAGTTAACAATCCCTGGAAACCATCCTCCCGGAAAGCTACGATCAGAAGTTCACATCGCAACCCCTAATACTCAAGCAAGACAATCCGCCGAGGAAACTCCCCAGGACCATCCAGAGTATTTCGAAAGGAGAAGACAAATGAAAGGAAAAGGTGTGATGAATGAAGAATCCAGAGAGGAGCGAGACCAGGCGCGGACACATGGGCTCAATTCCGGTGACACATACCAACGGAACCGACGGAGACACCGTTCTATCTCGTCTGAAGATAAGAGTCCGCGTCCACAAAGAGAGTTACGGTCCAAAAGAACACGGCGAAGGAGATCCGAAAGCGCAGAAGATCGAAGGAGCCCGGATAATAGGAACAACCATGGGAGAATGACAATTAAGAGCAGACTTGATCCAGCAGGAGAGCCGACTGGTCAGCGAGATGTCACCCTACAAGAGCTATCAAGAAAGGTTTCAGCGATGGCACGAAGGTACGGTCGTAACGTATCTTCAGATGATGAGTCAGACAGCCCATTCATTGCCGATATTGCTCGCACCCAGTTCCCAGACAGATTTAGAATGCCAACCATTGAGCAGTACAAGGAGAACAGGGACCCGAAGGAGCATGTTCACCGATTCCGCAACATCATGGCCCAGTATTCATCTAATGACGGGCTTTTATGCCTCACTTTCCCTCAAACGTTCGGCGATCTCGCCTCTAGGTGGTTTGGAAGACTTCAGCCCGGAAGTATAAGCAGTTTCTCAAACCTCAGCAAGGCGTTCATAAGACAGTTCATGGGAAGCGTGCAGAGAAGGAAGTCACTCGCTCATCTATCAAATTTAAAACAAGAGCACAATGAGTCAATCAAGAAGTACCTAGCAAGATTTGGTAAGGAAGTTGCTCAAATTGAAGATGCCAGCGATGTAGCTGTGATCGCCGCTTTCACCAATGGGTTACAAAGCGGGCGATTATCTTTCGACCTGCGAAGAGAGAGACCAAAAACTTATGAAGAGATGATGGAAATAGCTGGCGACTATGCATTAGCAGAAGAAGAAGAAGAAGTAGCACAAGAGGGTAGCTACGTGCATGGACACAAACCTGACTCAAAACCGGATCAAAAGGATGACAAGAAGACGGTATCACGTGATCGCCAGAGAGACGAGAAAGGCCAAAAGGGGCACTCGAGAGAAAGCAAAGGAAATCCTCGAGCCAGTAGGTTTCGAGGAAGGTACAACCACTACACCCCTTTAACCGGCGATCAAGAGGAGATATTTTCTGTGGTGGAAGACAAAGGACTCGCTAAATATCCACGACAGCAGTCAGCAAATGCCAGGAGAGACACAACTAAGTACTGCTGATTCCACAAAGATCATGGGCATGAAACCTCAAAGTGTTTCCAGCTGCGTGACCACATTGAAAGTTTGATCAGAGATGGGCACCTAAAGGATTTTGCCTTGAAGGGAGATAAATATGGTGGTCGCCAGGATAGCCGCCAGGGAAACGAGCAGGAAAGGAAAAGTCCAAGGAGGAACAGCCCTAACGCCACCATAAACACCATCTTCGGCGGACCTCATACTGGGAGAAGCAATCGAGAAAGGATGTCAGAAGTTCGAGAAGTAATGTATGAAAGCAGAAGCATGGAGATCAATTCCGTACAGAGAAGCCCCAAGAAGGGAAGAGAAGGACATGACCCTATAACATTCACAGCAGAAGACTCAGACGGGATAGATGCAAAACCTAACGATGCGATCGTCGTAGGGGTTCGAATAGCCCATAGGGATGTCCTTCGGGTGATGATTGACAATGGAAGTTCAGCCAATATCTTAAGTGCCAGAGTATATGATGAATTGCGGTTGGACAGAAAAGATCTCGAGCCATTCCATGTACCACTAAAGGGATTTGGTGGTGCAGAAGTTAGGTCGTTAGGAACTGTTAAACTGCCGGTGAGATTTGGTACAGCACCATGCCGGCGAACAATCCTTTTGGACTTTGTCGTGGTTGACATCCACAATTGGCCGTATAATGCTTTACTTGGCCGACCGTTTCTTAACAAAGCTCGAGCTGTCACTTCAACCCATGCGTTGAAAATAAAATTCCCTACAGAATTTGGTGTCGGAGAATTGAGAGGGTCACAGGAGATGGCTCGCCGCGCCAATCTATCAATCTTCAAAAATAAAGCAGGGATGGAAACCTTAAACATATTCGAAGTGGACAGGGAGGTGCAGGAAGATAGTCCGGGAAACTTCGAACTAGACCCAAGGGACAAAACGAGCAGAGAGAAAGAAGAACCAACCGAGTCAGTTATTCTAGACGAAGCGGAACCAGACAAAACAGTAAAGATCGGAGCAAGGCTGGCTAAACAAGTTAAGAAAGATGTGACAAACTTGTTGAAGGAATATAGGGGGATTTTCGCTTGGTGCCACGAAGACATGCCAGGGATTGATAGAAGTGTAATTTCGCACAATCTGGCTGTGAGTGAGAAATGCAAGCCGGTTGTGCAAAAAAGGAGGAGTTTCAACCCAGAAAGAAGTGCAGCGATAAAGGAGGAAGTATCAAAATTGCTCGCCGCAAGGTCAATCAGAGAAGTTAAATACCCAGAATGGGTGGCGAATGTGGTCTTAGTGAAAAAGAAAAACAATCAATGGAGGATGTGCGTCGACTTCACCGATCTGAATAAAGCCTGCCCCAAGGATAGCTTCCCGCTACCAAGGATTGACCAGTTAGTCGATGCAACAGCTGGACACGAAACGTTGAGCTTCATGGATGCATATTCAGGATATAACCAAATAAAGATGCACAAGCCAGACGAAGAGAAGACAGCGTTCACCACGGATCAGGGGTTGTATTGTTACACGGTCATGCCATTCGGCCTAAAAAACGCTGGGGCAACTTACCAGCGCTTGGTCAACAGGATGTTCGCCAGACAAATCGGGAGAAACATGGAAGTCTACGTTGACGATATGCTAACAAAAAGCACCACAGCGGATAGACATACAGATGACCTGAGGGAAACATTCGACGTGCTGGTCAAGTATGGAATGAAGTTGAATCCAGCAAAATGCGTATTCGGCGTACCATCTGGGAGGTTCCTCGGATATCAAGTACATCAAAGGGGAATAGAGGTGAACCCTGAAAAAATCCAAGCACTAGCAAAAATGGTCTCGCCAAGAACTCTGAAAGACGTTCAAAAACTCACAGGGTGCTTAGCATCGCTGAGCAGATTCATAGCCAAATCAACAGACCGATGCCTACCATTTTTCAAAGCTCTAAAAAAGGGAAAGGGAATCGAGTGGAATGAGGAGTGTGAAAAGGCTTTCCAAGCCTTGAAAGATTACCTAGGGCAGGCACCGCTGCTATCAAAACCAGAAACAGGAGAAACGTTGTACATGTACTTGTCCGTCTCTGGAGCAGCCACAAGTTCCGTGCTAGTAAAACAGGAAGATGGGGTCCAGAAACCAATATACTACACCAGCAAAGCATTGTTGCCAGCCGAAACCAGATACTCGCCGGCTGAAAAATTGGCACTAGCTCTAATAACAGCAGCGAGGAAGCTGAGGCCATATTTCCAGGCTCATAAAATCAGAGTATACACCAACTGCCCATTGAAGTTAATCCTGCAGAAACCAGAAGTATCCGGTCGATTAACAAAGTGGGCAATCGAGTTAAGTGAATTCGACGTAGAGTACCTCCCAAGGACAGCAATTAAAGCCCAGGCAGTGGCAGACTTTGTAGCGGAGTTCACCGAACCAAACGTGGAAGTAGCGAGAATGATGGAGGAAGAAAATAAAAAAATATATAAATGGCAACTCCGCGTCGACGGCTCATCAAACACACATGGCAGCGGGGCAGGGGTAGTAGTGTCAACCCCAGAAGGAGATTCAGTCGAATGTGCCTTGCGTTTTGACTTCAAAGCTACCAACAATCAAGCCGAGTACGAGGCACTCATAGCAGGTTTAAAAATCAGCACAGTCCTAGGAGCAGACGAAGTGGAAGTTTTTAGCGACTCTCAAGTTGTTGTCAATCAAGTACTAGATGAATACCAAGCAAGAGATGAGAGCATGATCACCTACCTGGAATTGGCAAAGGAGTTATTAAAAAGATTTAAAGAATACAGGATTGTTCATGTCCCCCGAGAAGAGAACGAGAAAGCTGATGCCTTGGCCAAACTGGCATCTACCACAGTCAGCATCTGGCCCAAAAATATTTCTATGATCCGCTTATTGCAGCCGAGTATAGTTAAAACAAAGGAAGTTGGGGCGGTCTTTGGCGAAAGGGACAGCTGGATCACACCGATCATAGAATATCTCATCAATGATGTACTCCCAAGTGACCCGTTAGAAGCAAAGCGGCTGAAGTACAGAGCTACAAGATACTCAGTACTCAATGGAGAACTGTACAAAAGGGGATACTCGAGGGCACTACAGAGATGTGTTGGGCCTGAAGAAGCAGAAGGTATCCTGAGAAGCATACATAGTGGAAATTGTGGGAACCACGCTGGGGGCGCCAGTCTAGCCCACAAAACATTAAGGCAGGGTTTTTACTGGCCAACACTGTTCGCCGACTCCAAAAGGGTGGCAGCGAGATGTGAGGCTTGTCAAAAGATTGCTAATAACATCCGACAGCCACCTGAACTCTTGCAAAGTATTACCTCGCCTTGGCCGTTCGCCATGTGGGGGATTGACTTGATCGGCCCAATGCCAACAGCAACTGGAGGAGCAAAACATGCCATAGTAGCTGTGGATTATTTTACAAAATGGGTAGAAGCCGAGCCATTGGTACACATAACCGAAGCAAACACTGTAAGCTTTGTGAAGAAAAATATCCTTTACAGATTCGGGATACCAAACACCATCATCACGGACAATGGGACCCAATTTGACGGGAGGAAATTCAGGGAGCTATGTGACAAGTACGGCATCAACAACTACTATGCCTCTCCAGCACACCCACAGACGAATGGCCAGACTGAAGCAGTAAACAAAATCATAAAACATAACCTGAAGGCTAAATTGGCAGTTAAAAAGGGCAGCTGGGCAGACGAATTACCACAGGTACTTTGGGCATACCGAACCACAGAAAGGAGTTCAACAGGCGAGACCCCATATTCCATGGCATATGGAGCTGAAGCTGTCATTCCCGTGGAAACATCTTTCTCTTCGCCGAGGGTAACTTTTTCAGCCAGAAATCAACATTGATATGCTAAAGTGCGGCCTAGATGAATTAGAGGAAAGAAGAGAGCGCGCGCAAATAAGGAATACTGCATACCAACATAGGGTAGCCAAATATTACAACTCACATGTGCGTGAAAGAAGGTTCTCGCTGGGCGACTTAGTGCTGAAAAGGGTGAACCAAGGAACAAAAGACAAAGCTGCAGGGTCACTCGCAGACAAATGGGAGGGGCCTTACCAGATTACAGGCATAGCTGGCCATGGGGCATATCGCATCACATGAGAAGGTTTTGGCGAACTACCCCGTCCATGCAATGCGCAGTACTTGAAGATATATTATCCATAACTTGGGGGTCAAATTTAGAATTGGTGTGAGCCTTTTATTTTTCTTAGAACAGTTTTCATACTAGTATTTGTTTTCTTTTCTTTGCGATTATGTTAACAGAGTTGCAGGAATTATCCAAATAAAGAGTAATTTATTACTAAGAAATCGCGACTTGACTCGCCAATTACAAAAAGACACTCGCCGACGTATGTCAATACCATTGCGTAAAGACGAGTTTCGTACTCACAGCAGTGAGAATAAGTGACAACCCAACGAAATTAAAAACCAGCCGAAAGCGACTTAGTCGCCATAGCCCAAGCTACAGAAATCAGGGGATCGCTCCCACAAGGAGAATAAGATCTCTGGAGAAAAACTTGGTATGGGCAAATACGCCATGAATAAACACCAAGTACGCCAGAACTCAGCAATGGCAGCTGAATAAATAAAAACATGTTAAAAACTTGGTGTATGGTCGGATACGTCCTGACAAACACTAAGTACGCCAAAATCTAGCAACGGCAGCTGAATACAAACTAAGTTAAAAACTTGGTGTATGGTCGGATACGTCCTGACAAACACTAAGTACGCCAAAATCCAGCAACGGCAGCTGAATACAAACTAAGTTAAAAACTTGGTGAAACGCTAAGTACGCCAAAATCCAGCAACGGCAGCTAAATACAAACTAAGTCAAAAACTTGGTGAAACGCTAAGTACGCCAAAATCCAGCAACAGCGGCCGAATACAAAATGTGCTAAAGACTTGGTGAAATACTGAGGAAATCGAAAATTCAGTAAAAGCAGCTGAACGAAGAAAAAGTTTATAACTTCTCATAAATAAAGTTATTTACAATTAAAGAATTAAAAATGAAAATACAAAAAATCAACTAGCTGCAGGAGGGTCCTCGCTATCTTCCTCATCTGAAGGCCAGGCGACTTCCTCATCCCCTTCTGGCATAAAACGCTCGTAATCCCTTCCAGCAACAGGGCCCAAGTCAGGCTCAGCACCAGAACCAGAAAAACTGCCCTTCCGACCCGAATAATAAGTATTGAAGGTACGCTTGCTGGGGATTTCTAAATGCATAGGGTGAGGTTCAGTCATGTTGTAGCGACAGTGGGCTTTCCAACGTTTTATCTGCTCTTTAATCGAGTCCACTCCGCTGGCCATATGCTGTTGAAAAGACCGGTCGAAACGCCCCAGAGCTTTCTCATTGGAGTGATCCTTCATGGCGAAGAATTTCTTCGCCTGACTCATGCCTTTCTCAAATTCACGCAATAAAAGAGCGTCATAGGCAGGGGATCTCTTGAAACGATCAACCGATTCAACCTCCAGCACAGCCTTGAGATCGTTCAGAATAACTTCATGCGAGGACAACTGGTTGCGCAAATCCAAGGCTTCACGTTCAGCTTTCTCCTTTGCCTCCTCAGCCAGTTGCTCAGCCTCAAAACGTGCTGCGAGTGATTCTTGATTAGCGGAGAGTTGCTCTCGCAGCAAACGAATCTCTTCCTCAGCAGCAGCTAATATATCTTCAGCAACAAGTTTAGCTGAAAGATAGCCATCCGCAGATTCCCTCATCTGAGCGAGATGCTGAGTATGGATTTCCTCAGCAGAGAGTTTCTCAGCGACCAAAATAGAAGTTTGTTCCCGCAGGTGTTTCACATCCCTCGAAAGGAAGTTCCCTCGCCTGTAAGCGTCGGTCAACTCAGACATCATCTAAAAAAGAAAAACAGTCAAGTCAGGAAACATACGAATGAAAAACGCAAAACGCAAAACACAAATATCACAAGAGACTCACCAGGGACTGACAATCGAAGAAAAATTCCATCTTCTTGTTGCAGGATCTGCTCTTCAGGCGCTCCCAACCCTCATCAATGTAAACATTGTTGTTCATTATATGTGAGCAGATATCTGCAGCCGTGAAATCTGAAAGGGACACACACCCCTCTCCCTCACCAACTCCGGTTGGATCCACGGGAGGAACTTCACGGGCAACACCCGAACCTGACGCGGAAGCCCCAGTTTGCTTCGATGGCCCCGACCTATCAGCTGGCCCCGGCTGACCAGATGGCCCAGGCTGATCGGCAGACGACATGTTCGGCTCCTCTACAGTCGCTGGAGGAGAAGCCGCACCAGTTGGAGACAAAGCAGGAACATTCAATTCACCAACTCTTTTAGGAGGTGGAGACGCTACCTCACTCATCCCTTCAGTGAGGGCTTCAAGCACTGTTGGATGAGTAGAAGGAATTCCGGCGAACACAGGTCCATCAGCACCCTCATCGTCAGAAGAAACAACATACTGCACGACTCTTGATGCCCGCTTCAAAGGTCGAGTAGTATGGTCAGGGGTACCCTCAGCCGGGCGCTTTCCTCTACCAGTCCTGGGAGTTAGATCATTCGCAGGATCCAGAGGAATTTCAGGAACATCCGCATCAAAAATAGGAGTGTCACGGACTGGCCCTGAAACTCCAACTTTTTCTTTTCCCTTGCGGCTGGAGGTAGCTGCAGGAGTGGTTGCAGCAGAAGTATTCGCAGCAGGTATGTTCACAGCAGCCTCTGTGTACACAGGGGGTTGCTCCGATTCGACCCCACCCTCAGGAATATCACCAACTTCCTCGCCATCGGAGGGATCGCCGCCATCCGGACTAGCAAGTCCTTCCTTGGCCAACCCAGCAGCATGTCTTCTACTGGTTGCCTCAGAATTCTTTACTGCCCGGGCGTGTTAATCACAAACTGTGTCAAAATCGCACACTGCAAAGAAAAATAAACAAAGTATCAACTAACAGAATAAGATAGTAAAACAAAGGAGTGGATAAAGACTTACAGCGAGGAAGCCTTGCATGTAGACGTGGGAAAATCCCCTCGGAAATCATTTTTTCCTCATCCAAGAGGAAGGACCTATCCCTTTCTCTCAAAGGGAGGACAGCTGCTGCGGCGAGGTGAGAAACCTCCCTATTCAGTAAAACAGGGGCCGCCCTCAACCAAGCTTCAGGCGATGTGAAGTGTCTGGGAACCTTCTTCGCCAAGAAATTGTGGCGACTACTGGCGGGCAAATGACGACCCCACTCGCCATCAACGAAAAACCAGCTGTTCTTCCACCTCTTGTTCGAAGTGGGAAAACCCCAGATGAACCCCTTTTTTCTTCTCATCGCTGGAGATTTCCACTTGACCGGGGTTCGCCACACCCTCAGGAATCCAGCTCTCCACGGGCGAAGAGATAAGGAAATACGTACCACCATGGCCCGCCTGCCTTAGCGTGTAAAAATGGCGGATTTCACGAGGAGTAGGGGGCCCGTAACCCTTAAACTTCCACATAAGGCACAGGCACATCAATATCCTGTAGCTATTTGGAGCAAGCTGTGCCGGCGTAATTTGAGCCTCCGCGAGAAATCTAGCGATGAAAGGCTGAAGAGGGAGAGTCACCCCACAGCTAAGCATGGCCCCGTAAATGGCGACTGCGTTTTCAGGAGGATTCCACACAGCCCGGTCGCCAGGTAAGATGAGATTCACCGAGTCTGGCAAGTCAAAACGACTCTTGTATTTACAAAGCTCAACCTCGCCGACCACGTTTACCTCCGTATCAAAAGAACACGGATGGTTTGGCGAGAAGTGTAGCCTATCCCTCTGATGGTCTTCAACATCAGAGTCGACAATCGTCTGCGCATCCAGCAGGGATTCACGTGGAACCCTAGAAGCGCGTCGTCTACTGCTTGTGGGTCTAGACGATTTCGGCATTTTTGGAGAACCGCTGTTAGAAGATGAAGGAGAAATGTTAGGGATAAAATCATCTCCAGAAGACGGAACATAAACAGAAATTGGGACCGGAGAATCTGGATGAAAATTACGAATCAGAGATTCAATTTTGTCCGCAGTACTTTTATCACCAAGCTCCATGGCTTGCATCATTCGATTAAAAAGAGAAGAGCGTAAAGAAGGGTCCATGGGAACTCACCGGAAAACCCTGGATTCACGGAAGATTCGTAGAAAGGCAGGAACAATCGATTCCAATGAACCGTCTGATAAACAGAAAACACAGGGAAAGGATTGTAGCAAGCACTCGAAGCAACAAGGTAGATAAAAACGAAGAATCGAACTGTTCTTTTTGGCTCTGAGAAAACCAGTAGAGGAATAAAATGGAAAGAATGAAATAGAGAAGAGAAACGATCGGTCCTTAAAAAGAGGGAGTTTCGAAATTCAAAAAAGAAAATCAAGTAAAAAGATATGCAATTAATGAGAATGACAGCCACAGTGACCAGCCGCAATAGCCACCATCAGAAAACAGACACGTGGCATCTCGGGGAAAGCCAAGCGGTCAAAATGTCCCTTCGTCCGTCAGGTAAATGAGTGCGTCAACAATTATGTGGACCAAGTTGAAAGCTTGCACCAGAAGAATCAATTATCAATACAGCGCGTGACAAAAAGGAAAGGAGGAGGCATTACAAAATGCATCGAAACCTTGTAAGTATAAAAATAAAAACTACTCGCAGAGACAAACGAAGTAAGAAGAACAAATCATTCGCCCAGCTCGGAGTATTTATGGGGGTATTGTTGTATGCATAAATTCGCCAACCCGACACGTCATCAAAAAGAGTCAGTAAAGATTGCCACGTCACTCACTGACCGGGTCAATAAAGGAAACATGACAAGTCAATGTCGAAATACCTCGAAACCAAAGAAGTCAGAAACACGCTCGCCGAAACTGGATATGTACTCGCCAAATCTAGATATATGGTCGCCGAAGAAGCGAAACCCAGATAGAAATATACTCGCTGTACCAGCACACTGGGCCTAAATCGACTCGGCAGAAACACGGAAATAAACCCTACACTTTAGGAAACCCAAAAGACAACAAGGAATCAAGGGAGGAAAAGGTGAAGACCTACCTGTATCCGTGACAGCGTGGGATTCCCAGTACGAATCTGAAAGGAGATCCTACTACGAATAGGACTAAAATCAAGGGAAAAACCCTAAAACATCATGTATAAATAGAACCACCAATCCCTCGAGGAAAGGGTTGAGAAAAAGAGAGAAAAAAGAAAGCAACTGTAAGAGAGATCTAAGCGTGTAATAAGGCAACGAAAACCTAGTATTATTTTTCTGCCCTCAGGGTCGCCGTGGTTTTTTTCCCGTTCAAGGGTTTTCCACGTAAAATCTGTCTTTTACATACCTTCTTAATTTTCTTGTTTATATTAAACTGATATAATTGTTGAGTGCGTGGCAATCCAAAAATCACCGTCAACAATACTAATCTCAAACTTGTATTCAAAGTATATAAAATAACATACAAGTAATTAATTGAGATTGCTTGTTAAGAGAAACACAAAATATGTAAGATATTAGTGAAAAGCTTACCAAGCAAAGTATGATGAAGAATCCATGCAAGATGTCATCTAGATGATCAAGGATGATGCTAGATGATGATTGATGATCATGAAAAAGTGTTTGAGTAATCTAAAAATGAGTTCTTTGTAATTTTTCTTCCCTTTGAAAAATATCCTAAGTATGGAATCTGAATATGAACTCTTGTAATTGACCTAAAGTCAAAATGGCATATATATAGGAGGCCAAAACAAAGTGTGGTCGTTTTGATAAGTTTGCCTCAAATTTTGCCATGGGCGCTCTACGTAGAGCGCTTTGTAGAGCCCCCTTGCTCTGTTCTTGCGAGAAAACAGAGGGGTGCTCTACGTAGAGCGCTTTGTAGAGCGCCTCCAGAGGGGTCGCTCTACGTAGAGCGCTTTGTAGAGCGCCTCTACAGCGCTCGTACAGCGACCGAATTAAATCGATCAGGTCTGTACAGCGCCCAACAGGGGCTGTTCGTAGAGCGCTTTTGGGAGCGCCCAGTGCAAAAATGCAATCCTAAGTCTAAGCATGACAAGGCAATTGGATATGCAAGATGCAATCAAACTAACATACAAGAAGAGATGTTAATGAGCATTAAGGCACACAAATAAGACACACAACATACAAGGATTAAACATATGCATGAGTTGTGAGTGTGTGCAACTATCTCTTCAAGACAAGTAAGCACTTAGAGAATTACCTTTTGAGTGCTTAACATTTGCAAGGGCCTTGAGCTTGAACACATTCCTAAGCTACCCTTACATGATCCCTAACATGTGGTTTGTCCACGAAATAAGCCAATCAAGATATGGGAATCCTTACAATCTCCCCCTTTGGCTATTTCGTGACAAAACCACCACTCACATTGATTCCTCACAAAGAAATAGAAACTACGGGACTATAATGATATTCTATATTACAAAGAGATAAGAAAATGAAACTTGAAGTCTTCAACCTCTTGTAGAATAACCAATCCCTGAAAATAAGTTTCTAACATTTCCAATACAAGTAAAGTGTGAGATGAATCAAGTGAGAACAAAAACAAGCATTTGCATTTTAAAAGTTTAGGCACAACATTATGAAATGTATGTGTATGCAATGCTCCCCCTCAACGGGTTACTCCCTCTCAACGAATGTTCTCCCCAATATGCACAATTGCCTCTATTTTGCAACTCCCCTTACCATATCCTACTCCCCCTTTTTGTCATGATATAGGCAAAGGAGTAGTCCCCAACCGGGTCACTCATAGCAACGAGAGATATAAGCATGCAAGATATTTGCATATATATATAAGTCACTTTATGCACCTCAATTAATTGAAGAGAAACAAGGAGATTTATTTGAAAGAAAATGTGTGAATCAAACATGCTTTGCATACAAGACATGTAGCATTCAAGTCCAAAAAACAATGGTATTTGGCAAAGCAAATGACAAGGTTTCTAATAAGAATTCAAACCAATTTCACCAATGTCATGAGTAAAGCAAGGATATAGAATATATTGATTTCAATTTAAGAACAACTATATCCAACTTTATAAGCGAAACATGGCATGAGCGACTTTGCACCCTTTTTGATTTTTCCGGATAAGATATCCGTATGATAGTAGCCATGTTCAACCAATAAAGAAAGAGAGACATTTGGAATGTAAATTCCTTTGAACGGATACAAGATCCTTTATTCATTTTGAGTCTCATAAGCTTTCACACAAGGTTTTGCATTTTAAGAATATGCAATCATCAATTCATGCTTTTCATGTGAGCATGTGATATGAATTTCATGCTTTTTCATTTGACATTAGCATGTTATTAAAGAATCATCATGTCATGGAGATAATCATAGGTCATTCAAATCATACTTCCTACATACATCTCCTAGTCCAAAAATGCATGTTTGAACATAAATATGACATGGATTGTAAACAAGCAAGGTTCACACTTATTGAATTGAAAACATATATACATATGTGCAACCAAGCTTACTCAAACAATTAAAAGAAGAGGCATAAATTATTTCAAATTTTTTGCAAGTGACAAGAATGCAAAATAGCTCTCTTTGCTTGAGTTCCCCATATGGGGTCAATCATAGAACATCACTCCACAAGACATATCCCAATAGATCTACTAAGAGTTTTTAATCGAGTAGCATCTAAGGGTTTAGTAAATAAGTCCGCAAGTTGATCATTAGTACCTACATGTTCAAGTACTATGCATTTATTTTCAACAAGCTCTCTAATGAAGTGATGGCGAATGTCAATATGCTTAGTTCTAGAATGTTGTACCGGATTCTTGGAAATATTAATAGCACTCATGTTATCACAAAAGAGAGTGAGAGTACCTTGGTTGAATCCGTAGTCTACTAGCATTTGATTCATCCATAGGAGTTGTGTGCATCCACTCCCCGCGGCTATGTATTCGGCCTCGGCCGTGGACAAGGAAATCGAGTTTTGCTTCTTGCAAAACCAAGACACCAAGTTGTTGCCTAGAAAGAAGCAACCGCCCGATGTGCTCTTCCTATCATCACAATTTCCTGCCCAATCCATATCACTATATCTTACAAGACTAGGATTAGTGTCAAAAGAGTACCAAATTCCATAGTTGGATGTCCCATTCACATAGCGAATGATTCTCTTTACGGAAGAGAGATGGGACTCCTTAGGATCCGCTTGGTACCTAGCACACACACCCACACTAAAGGAGATATCGGGCCTACTTGCGGTCAAATAGAGCAAGCTACCTATCATGCCACGATATAACGTTTGTTCCACACTTTTACCACTAGCATCCTTGCTTAGCTTCAAAGTGGTACTCATGGGTGTATTACAATGTTTGGCATTCTCTAAACCAAACTTCTTCACTAGGTTTTTGGCATATTTGGCTTGGGTTATGAAAATCCCATCATCTAATTGCCTAATTTGCAAACCTAGGAAGTAACTAAGCTCACCAACAAGACTCATCTCAAATTCATGAGACATGACATCAACAAATTGTTGGACCTTGGTGTTGTTGGTGGAGCCAAATACAATGTCATCAACATAGATTTGAGCTATAAATAACTCATCTTTGTTTCTCTTGATGAACAAGGTCTTGTCAACACTATCTCTTGTGCAGTCATTGTCAACAAGAAATTGAGTGAGGCGCTCATACCAAGCCCTCGGTGCTTGTTTCAACCCATATAGTGCCTTCTTGAGGCGATAGACATGGTTGGGGTGGTGAGCATCCACAAACCCCTTGGGTTGTTCAACAAACACTTCCTCTTGCAAGAAGCCATTGAGGAAGGCACTCTTGACATCCATTTGGTGCAATTTGAACTTGTGCACACAAGAAATGGACAAGAGAAGCCTAATAGACTCTAAACGGGCAACAGGAGCAAATGTCTCCTCAAAGTCGATACCCTCAATTTGAGAGTACCCTTGTGCTACAAGTCTAGCCTTGTTCCGCACTATGTTGCCATCCTCATCGGATTTGTTCCTAAATATCCATTTAGTGCCTATGACATTAGTGGTCTTAGGCCTAAGAACTAGAGTCCAAACCTCATTCCTTTCGAATTGGTTTAGCTCTTCTTGCATGGCAAGAACCCAAAATTCATCATTTAAGGCTTCATCAACCTTTTTGGGTTCAATTTGAGAGGTGTAGCATGTGTAGCTAATAAGATTAGCAAGTTGACGTCTAGTCCTAACACCCTCATTAACATCTCCAATAACATCCTCTTTGTTATGGAGTCTTCTAACCCATGGAGCGGGTTCATTAGAGTCCAAGAGAGGAACTCTAGTAGTGGGTTGTGTGACTTCATCATTTTCATTAGATGTCCTAACATTGGGAGTCACCACAACCCTCTCCAAAGGAGAAACATCACTAAAAACAACCTCCTCCTCATGATCATTAGACTTGAGCCTAGTATCATCAAATACGACATTGGATGATTCCATAACACTTAGAGTTTTTAAATTGAAAACTCTATAGGCTCTACTATTCAAGGCATAGCCAATAAAAATACCCTCATCACTCTTAGCATTGAATTTGCCAAGTTGATCACGGTCATTTAAAATGTAGCATTTGCTTCCAAAAGTGTGGAAGTAGCTAACATTTGGCCTCTTGCCTTTCCATAACTCATAGGAGGTATTTCTAGTACCGGGCCTTAGGAAAACACGATTCCCTATATAGCAAGCCGTATTGACGGCTTCGGCCCATAGGTTCCTAGGGACATTGTTGCTAAGCAACATCACACGGGCCATCTCTTGAAGGACCCTATTCTTCCTCTCAACAACTCCATTTTGTTGAGGTGTCCTAGGAGCCGAGAACTCATGGGAGATGCCTAAGCTATTGCAATAGCTTTTAAATGAGGCATTCTCAAATTCCCTCCCATGGTCACTTCTAATCCGTTTTATGCTTTTAATATTAGAATTCATCTCATTTTGTATTTTATTACAAAGCATTTTAAACTTATCAAAAGTTTCAGATTTTTCTCTAAGAAAATATGTCCATGTGAACCTAGAGAAATCATCAACACAAACAAAAATGTATCTCTTTCCACCCAAACTTTCGGTTTGCATGGGACCCATAAGGTCCATGTGGAGAAGCTCAAGAGGCTCCTTGGTGGTGAGATACTTACCCTTTTTGTGCATGCTTTTAGTTTGCTTTCCTTGTTGGCAAGGTCCACAAACACCATTGGCTTTCTTCCCAAGCTTAGGGAGGCCACGCACACAATTGAACTTTCCAAGGGTCCGTAGGTCCCTAAAGTTCATGTGGCCAAGTCTTTCATGCCACAACTCAATTTGCTCATCCATGGACACATGATTAGATACCATACTAGCTTCAAGACAATAACAATTGTCGCTAGATCTCATGCCCTTCAACAAGGTTTGTCCATCGGGTTTTAGGATAGAGCAATAATCTTTAGAAAACAAGACGGAATATCCTTCATCACTAAGATGTGAAATGCTTATTAAATTGGCTTTCAAGCCATCAACAAATAAAGCATTGGATAAGGAAGGAACGGAAATGGTTTCTTTCCCTACAACATTTCTTTTGGATCCATCACCAAAAGTGACATTTCCACCTTCCTCCATAACAAGAGTCTCGAAGAAACTCTTGTTTCCCGTCATGTGCCTAGAGCACCCACTATCCAAATACCAAAAATTAGAAGAATTTGCCTTCAAGGCTATTTGTGTAACATGGCAAACATTTTTATTCTTTCTAATCCACTTAGCAACAATTTTAGATTTCTTAGTGGTCTTTGGTACATGTGCTCTACTATTCCTAGGATCATGCAAATCAATATTGTTATTCCTAGGAACATGCATCTTGGCTCTATTCTTTCTCTTTTCTATCATGCTTCGTGTTCTACACATTTTAATATATTGAAAGCAATTTGGTCTAATATGACCATCACAACGACAATAGTGACAAATAGGGATGAAAAAAGGAATCATACCTCGTCTTTGTGCATGTATGGGAGCTTGTCCATGTCTTTGTGGATAAGTGGGTTCAATCCATCTTCGTTGTTGAACCGGTCTAGGTTGCTTCCAAGCTTGAGGTTGCATGATAGGTCTCTTTCCTTTGTGAGCCATTTGTGGAGGAATGTTGGCTTGAGGGACCCTAGGGGGTTGAGCTTGAGGTTGCCTTCTTGGCCCCATCTTCACTTGTGCATTAGAGCATTGTCCTACTTCTAATTTCTTCTTAGGAGCTTGCACCAATGAAGCTTATTTACTCCCCAAACTCTTAACAAAAATGGTCTTCTTGGAAGTGGAAGTCTCCATATCATCTTCAAACCCGAGACCTCTCTTGTCACTTGGACTCTTTCCAACACCAAGTAAATGATCAAGCTTCTTGGTGCTAGAACCTATCCTAGCCAAGGACCCTTTAACTTCTACAAGTTCCCTCTTCAAGCCTTCTTCACTTCTCTTAGATAAGTCTAACTCCTCAATTAACTTATCCTCTCTCCTCTTCAATCTTTCCACTTGTTCACTTAAGTGGTCATTGTGAGCCGAAAGTTCAAGGTTCTCTTCTCTCAACCTCTCAATCTTTCTTGTGCTTTTAATTGCTAAATCATTGAACTCGGCATGGTATTTAGCAAGCACCTTTTGCTCCACAAATTTCTTTATGGAATTAGAAGAGGAGTCACTTCCTTCTTCACTAGAGTCAATTTCCTCTTGACTCATTTCCTCTCTCTCACTAGCACTTTTGCTCTTGTGAGATGAGGCAAACGCTAGGAAGTTAGCCATGAGCTCTTCTTCACTTGAAGTCTCATCTTCCTCATTGGAGCCATCACTACTCCCACTCCAAGTGGCGGCCATCACTTTGTCCTTCTTCTTTTCATTGTGATTAGCACATTCGGGGGCAAAGTGACCAATCCCACCACATTCAAAGCATCGGACCCCTTTCCTTTCGGTCCTCTCTTGTCTAGGCTCAAATTTCTTGAAGGAACCTTTTTTCTTCAAGTCTTGTCCTCTTGACCCAAATCCCTTCTTCTTCTTGAACCCCATAACCTTATTAAACCTTTTCACGAATAAGGCAAGGTCTTCATCCGAGTCATGCTTTGCCTCCTTTGCATCCTTAGATGCTTTCAAAGCTATTCCTTTAGACTTTTTAGGAGGAGTAGTGGTGCTAGGAGCCTTCCTAGACTCATATGCAAGGAGACGTCCAATCACCTCACTTGGCTTCATATCCATGTAGCCACTATTTTCTTCTATGGCCGTCACCTTTGATTCAAACCTATCGGGGAGAGATCTCATAATTTTTTGCTTGACTCTCCTATCCGAATACGGGTCTCCGAGTTGATGACTTTGATTTACAATGTCCATCAATTTGATTTCGAAGTCATTGAAGCATTCATCCTTTCCCATCCTAAGTAGCTCAAATTGAGTTTGGAGGACTTGAAGCTTGGACTCCTTCACCACATCGGTTCCCTCATGTGCAACTTGAAGGATGTCCCATGCCACTTTTGCAATCTGAGTATTCTGAATAAGCTTGTATTGATTCTCATCCATTGCACACATGATGGCATGCATAGCCTTCCTATTCCACTTAGAAGCCTCAAACTCTTGCGCGTTCCATTGCGCCTTAGGCTTCAAAACTTCTTCTCCTCCACCACCAGGATTCATCTTGGGTAGATCATATCCGTCTTCCACCGCCATCCATGCACGGTCATGAATTTGGCATATGTAGGATTCCATCTTCCCTTTCCATTGGGAATAATTTAAACCGGTAAGAAGTGGAGGCCTTGTGCTAGAAGCACCTTCGTGGCCACCACCATTTCCACCGTTTCCACTCATAGTGTTTATGAATGAATGAAATGAATGCAAATGTATGAATGATCAAAAATCACACAAAATGCAAAACACACCAAAAAAGCAAGGATCACCTAAGTATGTCTAGGAAACCGCTCTGATACCAATTGAAACAAATAATAGCACGGTGTGTATAAAACTATCTAGAGGGGGGTGAATAGATTTTAAGCTTTTTACCCAATTTTTCGTATAAGTCAAAATTACGAATTTACCCCTAAATAGATAAAGCAATAAATCAAGTATAAAATGCGGAAATTAAATAAGACTTGATTTTTACGTGGAAACCCTCACGGGAAAAACCACGGGCTAGTAAGTAAGCCACACTCGAACCTCGAATCCACTAAATGTGTAAAACGATTACAACCTAATCCCGGAAGTAATCACACACCTACCTAATCCCGGTATGAGTGAACCTAGTCCAATTTTGCTTGCGATCTAAGCAACCTAATCCCGGATGCTACACACAAGACTTACTTTCTCTATGAAGAGAATAACAACCCTAAGTGAATATATGAATATTCAAAATGCAACATAGAGCAAGGGAAACCCTATATGCTTATCTAAGATGATTAATATGCAATTAGAGCAATCCTAGATATCAAAACTAAATGAAATGTTCAATCAAATAGTTTAGCTAATCAAGATTAAGCACAAAACCTAATTAGCTATCACAATACAACTTCTCAAACATACATCATACTAATCTCAAACTTGTATTCAAAGTATATAAAATAACATACAAGTAATTAATTGAGATTGCTTGTTAAGAGAAACACAAAATATGTAAGATATTAGTGAAAAGCTTACCAAGCAAAGTATGATGAAGAATCCATGCAAGATGTCATCTAGATGATCAAGGATGATGCTAGATGATGATTGATGATCATGAAAAAGTGTTTGAGTAATCTAAAAATGAGTTCTTTGGAATTTTTCTTCTCTTTGAAAAATATCCTAAGTATGGAATCTGAATATGAACTCTTGTAATTGACCTAAAGTCAAAGTGGCATATATATAAGAGGCCAAAACAAAGTGTGGTCGTTTTGATAAGTTTGCCTCAAATTTTGCCATGGGCGCTCTACGTAGAGCGCTTTGTAGAGCCCCCTTGCTCTGTTCTTGCGAGAAAACAGAGGGGTGCTCTACGTAGAGCGCTTTGTAGAGCGCCTCCAGAGGGGTCGCTCTACGTAGAGCGCTTTGTAGAGCGCCTCTACAGCGCTCGTACAGCGACCGAATTAAATCGATCAGGTCTGTATAGCGCCCAACAGGGGCTGTTCGTAGAGCGCTTTTGTAGAGCGCTTTTGGGAGCGCCCAGTGCAAAAATGCAATCCTAAGTCTAAGCATGACAAGGCAATTGGATATGCAAGATGCAATCAAACTAACATACAAGAAGAGATGTTAATGAGCATTAAGGCCCACAAATAAGACACACAACATACAAGGATTAAACATATGCATGAGTTGTGAGTGTGTGTAACTATCTCTTCAAGATAAGTAAGCACTTAGAGAATTACCTTTTGAGTGCTTAACACTTGCAAGGGCCTTGAGCTTGAACACATTCCTAAGCTACCCTTACATGATCCCCAACATGTGGTTTGTCCACGAAATAAGCCAATCAAGATATGGGAATCCTTACATCCTTCTTATGAACCTTAACCCCTTTAATTAATTAACCATATATAAAGTAACAAAAGTTGAATACCTTTTGTCGCGTGATCCGATTGACTTACGTCGATGGTAATCCGTAAGATCTTCAATCCTAGCATGAACGTGAATCACCTAAGAGCGTGGTCTCCCTTTTTCTTTGAATTGTAAACCTGAGAATGGACAAACAAACTTTTCGTTTTCTTTTGTTAGTCACAAAACAATCAAAAGAATACAAAGATTATTCCGGTCACTTTTGAGTTCTCAATCTAATGATCGAAACTCGCGTGAACCTAATTCGATGTTGTACACACAAGCTTATTGATGAACAAGCAATTAGTGTACCATCAAAAGAATAATCTTTTTCTTTTCTTTTATGTTTTAGTAGTGAAACTTATTATAGCATGGTGTTTATAAAGCTATCTAGAGGGGGGGGGGGGGGGGGGGGTGAATAGATTTTACGCTTTTTACCCAATTTTTCGTGTTAGTCAAAATTACGAAAATGCCCTCAAGATAATATAAACAAGCAAGTGTAATATGGTACGGAAATTAAAACAACACTTGGTTTTTACGTGGAAACCCTCACGGGAAAAACCACGGGCTATGTAAGTAAGCCACACTCGAACCTCGAATCCACTAAATGTGCAAACGATTACAACCTAATCCCGGAAGTAATCACACACCTACCTAATCCCGGTATGAGTGAACCTAGTCCTATTTGCTTGCGATCTAAGCAACCTAATCCCGGTTGCTACACACAAGACTTACTTTCTCTAGAAGAGAATACAACCCTAAGTGAATATATGTGAATATCCAAAATGCAACATAGAGCAAGGGAAACCCTATATGCTTATCTAAGATGATTAATATGCAATTAAGAACAATCCTAGATATCAAAACTAAATGACATGTCAATTAGTTTAGCTAATCAATATTAAGCACAAAACCTAATATGCTAGCACAATACAACTTCTCAAACATACATCATACTCATCTCAATATTGTGTCCAAAGCATACAAAATAACAAACAAGTAATTAATTGAGATTGCTAGATAAGAGAAACACAAAACATGTAAGATATTAGTGAAAAGCTTACCAAGCAAAGTATGATGAAGATTCCATGCAAGATGACATCTAGATGATCTAAGATGATGCTAGATGATGATTGATGATCATGAAAAAGTGTTTGAGTGATTAAAAATGAGTTCTTTGTGTATTTTTCTTCTCTTGAAAAATATCCTAAGTATGAAGCATGAATAAGAACTCTTGTAAATGACCTAAAATCAAGTTAGCATATATATAGAGGCCATAAGTGAAGTGAGGTCGTTTTGAAAACGCGCCAGAAAATTGCTCTGTGCGCTGGTGGACCTGCGCTGGACGACAGGCGCAGGACCAGCGCACACGCACATTTTTGCTTTGGCGCTGGACGACATGCGCTCACACAGGCGCCAGACCAGCGGAGCCATACTGGGCGATCAGCGCTGGTGGCCTTGCGCTGGTGTAGACCAGCGCACGACCGGCGACAGAGAACTGGACGATCTGCGCTGGTGTGGACCAGCGCACGACCAGCGGCACGCCACTGGGCGTTTTGCGCCGGTGAGCGGCGCTGGACGATAGGCGCAGGAGGACCAGCGCACAGCCCACAACTTTGAACCCCACAAGCAATCATGCAAGGGGAACAAAGGTAAACTAAGATGCATCCTAAAAGCCTAAATGCTATGATGTTATAAACATAAGATGCAATCATAATAACAAGCAAGAAGAGATGTAAATAGGCATTGATGCACAACAAAAAGAAACACAACATACAAAGATTAAACATATGCATGAGTTGTGAGTGTGTGCAACTATCTCTTCAAGACAAGTAAGCACTTAGAGTATTACCTTTGGTGCTTGTCAATAATGAGGTCTTCAAAGGGCCTAAGCAATAACAACAACAACAACATCTAAACTACCCTTACAAAGAATCCCCACATATGGTTTGATCACGAAATAAGCCAACTAAAAACAACGGGAATCCTTACAAGTAGAATAAAATCTAATACTTTTCTTTGAGTTGAGAAGAAGAAGAAAAATTGAATCAATCAACAAGTAGGGTGGCCGAATTCTATAACAAGTGTTATATAGGGTGGCCGAAATTTTTCTCCTCTTCCTTTTAGGGTTGGCCGAAATCTCCATGTGGTCCAATTAGGGTTGCCAAATTTCCTCTACAAAAAAGGATTTGTGTTGTACCCTAATTCACATGTTAATTAGACTCCTAACCCTGATTCAACTCATAAGTATTTTTATTCTTTTATTGACTAAATAAAAAGACTTCTTATTTGATTAAATAAATAAACTTAATTATTTATTTTCTTATCAAACAAGTCTTTTACTTTTAGTATAACTCTAGGAAATATATTTCCTAAACAGAAACAGATTTGTTTCTTAATTAAACAATTAATTAATAAATTAATTAATTCTTATTTAATTAAACAATGAAACAAAATAATATGTTAGGTTAATATTTTAACCTTGCCGCCCCACATGTATAAAATGGGCCATATATTATTTTCTTATTTCATTTAATCCATTGGACTTTAAATAAAAAGCCCACATGTGAACCAGACCCATTCTTACTAAAAGAAACAAGCCCACATGCTATTCATTAATATATAAATATAATTGAGCAGCCCATTAAATAATTAATGTGCAAATTATATTCTTAATATATTAAATGCAATTCTAGATGGACCCTTAAATTGGTCCGGTAGAATATATCAAGTGATCCATGCAAGTCCGTGTGGATTGGGGATCTTGGCGGGCTATCTAAATTTAAGCTTCAATAGACACAACCTAATCACAATCAACAAATGATTCACTTAGGTCCGATCCATTAATTTTAACTCATTCCACTAAAGAGCTAAAATTGAACTCTTAAATAAAGATAGAAAAGGAAGACGTTCCTCTTTCATAACCCTAGACAATCATATTGGAGATAGTGTATTCTCGTGATTAATATCAGTAATCGTCAAGAGTTTATAGACCGCCTATAACTCTCCAAGTTACCATATTTACTCATATGACCACGTTTTGAACTTGGATATTTTGACTTGTCCAGAAGCCATGTTTTCAATAGTCACTATCGAAAACTCAACGTTGAGATTCAATATCCAATTACCTCAAAACATCCATATGATGATATTATACTCTCATTTAATAAATGGAGCCACGATGTCCATATCTATAAATGAAGTCCTCTATCGATTAACAAATGAATATCACCAAACTATCGAGCATAGACTATGCTATATAATCGTACTCATTGATAACTCAAATGATATCACTTGCAACCATAAGTCCATCATTTATCTCAGGATTAAGATAGACTCTCCGATTGTCATGATAATGAAAAGACTATTATCTATTGACAGTTCTAGATAAAGCTTTTCATTGTGATCTAGTTCAATGCACCCAGTGCATTAGATTCTTTTGCTTGAAGACACTCCGATGATTTTAGACTCATCATATCTCATTTGATCCCACTCAAATGCTAGCAAAAGAATTCTACAACTTTAACAAGATAAAGGTGCCTAACCTTTAACTTAAGTTTTGAACATTATTCAAGACTAACTAAAGAATTGTGTCTACCTCATACATATCCAGATGTACGAACAATTCTTCTTTTCTCATAGTCTTTAGACCTTATGATTATTTACTTTGACAATTATAATATTAAACTATAAATGCTATAAGATTTGTTAAACCAGAAATCACTTTATTAATATGAAAAAGATTGTTAATTACAATATTACACTCTTGCTATTGAGCATAATCCTAACATACAAGACTTTGCTCGGACTTACTTAGAGCCACACACTCTTAGCCAAGACTTCCTTTGCTTGGGCTTACTTAGAGCCTCACACTCTTAGCCAAGACTTCCACCTTTTACAAGGCAAGTGATATAGGTGATGCAAATGATGCAAGCACAATCAACATAGGACATATGATCAATGTGAACTATGGAAACTAGAATTAGACAATGAGCACACAATGTATGATATTCTAGTTTGAAATCCAAATGATGCAATCATTCAAGATGATGCATGAACATATGAAATGTATGGATCATGTACAAATCATGTAGACTAGACTTAGTCAACAAAGCTCACAACAAAAATAGTCTAGGTCATTAATGCATGAAAACTGAAATCCAGAGTGTGCCAAATCACCAAACACACTTTAATCCTAGATTTGATTCATGCAACTAAAGCTTGATATTAGACATGTTCATGAAGCACATATACAAGTATTTAGTACATAAAAGAAAATCCTAGAGAAGTGAGATAATATCTTCAAACTTCTTCTAGAAAACAATTAGAGCATGTATTCAACTATCAATTAAGTGAATCCAATCAAAGCTCTAAAACATACATAAACATGTGCTATTTTCGAATATGATCAATCAATATAACATAGCACAACTAGGAAACATTTATCATTAGAATATCAATAATCAATGCACAAATATTCCTAGATACAAAGCTAATCACAATACAACTTTTAAGCATGTGAAAACATAGGTTTAGAAAACCTAACTCACATTTAAGAATCTAATCATGATCAAATTAGCTTTTAATTGAAGCTATCCTTCTAAATAGCATTCATCATAGTAACATATACATATAGAAGAAGAAAACCCAAGGTAATTGAAGATCATAAAAGATGAAATCACAACGTTTAGTTCAATACCTAAGAATCTTATGCAGTTTCGGTTTTGAGTGAAGCACCACAACAAAACTTGATCAAACAGCTATAAACTCTTTTAGAAAAGGTAGAGGACTTGAATACGAAGATTTTCCAACTTGAATCACTCAATTCAGAGTCTGAAGGAGAAAGATATGGTGTTTGGAAGATGAGAAAGTCGAAGAGAAAATTTCAGCTCTAATTTCAAAATTTCTTCTTTGAAAATGAACAAGTGAGAGAGAAGGAGTATTTAAAACAGAATGAGAGAGAAAACTAAAAGGAGTGGGACCCATTTGGGAGGTGGCCATCTTGGATTTCCTGTGGAGGCGTGTGGCCACCACGGAGAGGCCGAAAGGCCTTCTTCCTGTGGTGGCCACGCGTGGTCTTCGCTCCTTTCATTCTTCTCCTCACGTACCCCTCACGTTCTTCGACCGTCCTTTGGCCTCCTAACTTGGAATTCGAATCCGTTTTTAGATTACAAACTGTGACTCACTAATACATGAGGACGATTATGAAACTTTGACAAATGGATGTGAACTCGACTCGATATACGAAGATGAAGACAATGCATTGTAAAAGAACGTAAAGTTTCGTAACTTCCTTGTTTGAACTCGAAATCTAATGAGTGAGTATCCAAAATGACAGTAACTCAACAAGGAATCATCTAAGAACATATTCAAGTCCAAATACACTTATACACAAACAAATAAATACAAGATCACACAAGTATGCAATTTGCTATAAATAGTCCTAGTACATGCATTTCTACAATGTTTGTCAATTTGAGATCAATGCATGAGCATAGTAAAAACATGTGTGAATGTGTTATACTAATTTGGCACTACGATGCAGGGACACTTATGAATGAATTATGTATGTGTGTGTGTGCGCCTAAGCCTTGTAAGAGGAAAGAGGTCTTATTACCTTTGTAGTCAATAGCGCTTTCCTTGTACGAAGGCATCACTTTGCTTGAACCATTGTCCATCTTCTTTGAAGCTTGATAAACCACACAACTAGGACAACTAAACAATACAAAGCAAATAACTCTTTGATATAGAATAGTGCCAACTAGACTCAAAATCCTAACAATCTCCCTGATCGGACCAAATATGGTACGATTTTGTACCCTTATTTCCTACTCTTTGTGCTTAATTCTTGGGCATTTCCCCATATTTAATGTTGCAAAATCAAGTGTTTCAGGTTTATGAGGCCTCAAAGGAAATTGTGAAAAAGAAGAAGAACTTAGTATGAAAGAAGAGCATAAAGATATAAAGTAGGGCATTCTCGCCACTTGCTAAAGAAAGGTCGCCATGGCGACAGAATGGTTTGTTAAAAGTCGCCATTTGGTCGCCTCAGGGTCGCCATGGTGACATACCATATTTCTCCAAGAAAGTGCATCAGGTGTGGTCACCATTTGCATGTCGCCATGGCGACATTCAATGGCAAATGGCGACCTCCTCCCAAATTCCTCAGTATCGCCATTTGCAAAGGGCGAAAAAGATGATACTCATGGCGACAATGGGATCTCAGAATTCGTAACAGTATGTCGCCATGAGGTCGCCATGGCGACACAAATAGCGACATTCCCGCCACATCAGCTTTCCAAGAGATTTTCAGCACAAAAATCAAGCCAGTATAAATATCCCTCTTCTCTGAGTTTGGAAAGAGAGAGGAATATATAGAGTTTTAGAGAGAACACTTTTTACTTAGCATTTTAGACCTAGATTTTCTTCCATGACTCCCACTTCCAAATTCCTCCATTTCTAACCTTGAACTACCTTTTCCATCAAACACTCAACACCAAATCTATCCTACCTCACCAAATCATTTCTCTCTCACCATATTCTTCACCTTATTACCTTAGTCACACACCATTTGTCACTCATAACACTAGTACACAAGGAGCATTTAAGGAGGGAAATGATTGAGCATTAAAGAAGGTGACCTACGGGTGATTTCCTCATTATTTACTCTCTTTTCCTATTTGTAACTATGTGTAGCTAAAACCCCCAATCTAGGGGGTTGGTGTTAGAAACATTTGGACTTAGGGTTGCTTGACTATATTTTAATTGAATCTCTATGTATTTTCTATTTATTATATCTTTAGATTCTTGTCACTATATGATTGATTTGTATATCAACCTATTAATCATAATCTTGCTAGAATAATCTATTATATAATCACCTTTGGAATGACAACCTTATTTGATTAAAGAATTCGATAAATAGGATGGATTATTGTAGGAAATACCAACCACAATAATCCAAACCTTGTTGTGAGGTTAATCCATTTGAGATTGGTTCTTTATGATAGTTTAAAAAGCACCCTTAATCCATTTGCAACTTCACTAATCCTCTAGCGTATCTCTTAATTGAATTCACCCACTTCTCTTATTTTAGATTGTTGAGATTCTATTTTCCCTATCACTTTTATTACTTTTACTTTATGCATGTTTTGTGGTATTTTAAACCACCCACTATCCACTTATTATGATTTATATTATCGCAATCTTAGATTAGTTAATCAACCTAACCATTACTTCATTTCCCTATGGAACGAATCCAACTTACCATTATTACGTTTCATATCCTAAAAGGGATTCCCAAGTGGTAAAACATTATTTTCCTACAAGATCACACATATATTTATATTGTTTTGATGTGCACAAACGACCTCATCAAAATGGTGCCGCTGCCGGGGAATATGGTAGCAATTGTTAAGTTGATTAACTTTTCTACGTAGTTTAGATAGTTAGTAATTATTTGGAATATATTATTTTTGTTGTTAATTGTTCATTGCTCTTTTTACTTTTTTTGTGTTTTCTTTCTTTTATTCTATTTCCAGGAGTATAGGTGTATGCACAGTAGGAGATCCTTAGGAAGAGGATTATACCCACCATTGGACGGTACTAGCCGTATTGAAAGAACTGTAAGAGAAATTGAAGAGACTCCTAGACAAGCTATGAGTACAGAGGGACAGGACTATAAGAGGGAAGAAGAAGCTCCTCCTAGGGAAGAGATGACGGAAGAGACTCCTACTAACCAAGGCCTAAGGATGACCATGGGGGAGTACTCATTACCTGCAATTGGGAACCAACCTTCACCAATCGTTTTGGATCCGATTGTAAGGGGATATGAGCTAAGGACTATGCACGTGAACCTCTTACCTTCCTTCTATGGGAAGTTGAATGAGGATTGTTTGCAATTCATGAAGGAATTCAGTGCTATCATTGTGACATTCCCAATCATGCGCCTAACTAGGGAGCAACTTCACATGAGGTGTTTCCAGTATTGCCTAAAGGACTTGGCAATGAAGTGGTTAATGGGGCTTAGGCCGGGGTTTTTGACAAGCTGGAGTCAGATTTGCAGGGTGTTCTTCAATAGATTTTTCCCAGCTAGGAAGGCTAAAGAGCTTAAGGTAAAGATAGCAGACTTCAGTGAGAGTGAAGGGGAGCTTTTTCAAGAGTCATGTGAGAGGTAACAACTCCTTTTGGCTCAATGCCCTCCTTACATGTTCACAGATGAGTACAAGGTATCTTGCTTCCAAGGTGGTCTTACTAGTTTCTCTCAAGTATTGGTGGATAATGCTTGTGGAGGCTCTTATGACACGAATATTGCCACTGAGATATATGAGATATATGAGATGTTAGCATAAAACTCTCAACAAAGGAATGCTAATAGTGTTCGAGGTGGAAGGTTCGATGTGAGTGCTAGCACGGAGACCGCTATTGAGATCTCTGGGATGAATAAGAAGATGGAATCCTTGACATCTTACATTGAGAGCATGGGATTTCTCAAGACCGGAGTGAAGATTTTAGACAAGAGGCAAGCCCTAGCGATCAATTCAGTGATAGTGAGGGATTCACTAACATGAATCAAGGACAAGAACATGAGGAGGTACAAGCTATGGGTTTCTAAGGTCAAGGGATCAATCCCTACTCAAACACTTTCAACCCAGGATTGAGAAACCATCCAAATCCTTCTTGGTCCAACAATAGCAATGTATTGAACCCACAACCTAAGAATCAACAAGGAGGATACCAACAAGGCAGAAACAATCAAGGTGGATACCGTCAAAGGGAGCAACAAGGTGGATATCAACAGAGTGGATATCAACAGAGTGGATATCAACAAGGAGGAAACCAATGGGGAGGAAATCAATGGAACAACAACAACAATAACAATGCTCAGTCTAGCTCGTATCAACCTCGCCGTAATGTAGATGAAGAAATGAGAGGGATGATACAAGGCTTCCAAAGGGCCAAAAACACACTGACAAACTTCATGCAAGCTAGTGGCCAAAGGTTTGGCAACTTAGAGGCATCGTTTGGGAAGTTGGAAACTCAAATGGGGCAAATTGCTGAAGCCCTCCAAAAATAAGAAAAGGGGAAGTTTCCTAGTCATACCGAACAAGCTAAGGAAGGGAATTTTGTCAATAGGGACAGAGTTAGAGATGAGGCAATGATGTTTGAAGAAGCTGTCCAAGCAAAGGTAGATGATCCAGGAAGTTTTGTGATCCCCATATCGGTTGGAAAGAGTGAAGTATTAAAGGGAATGCTTGATTTGGGTGCAAGCATTAACATGATGCCTTTGGCATTATATGAGAAGTTAGGATTGGTGGGACTAGAACCAACTAGGAAAAAGCTTATGTTGGCGGATCGAACTTCTCAATCACCATATGGAGAGATAAAAGATGTACCTATTCTTGTAGATG
Source organism: Acer yangbiense (assembly GCA_008009225.1). Lineage (NCBI taxonomy): Eukaryota > Viridiplantae > Streptophyta > Magnoliopsida > Sapindales > Sapindaceae > Acer > Acer yangbiense. The sequence continues at coordinate 19,709,766 of CM017770.1, read as the reverse complement.
GAATAGTGGTTCCTACTGATTTTGTAGTGTTAGACATTGAAGAGAAATCATATGATGTAGTGAGATGGCAAGTTTTGCTAGGTAGACCTTTTATGGCTACCGCTCAGATGAAGATTTGTAAGGTTCCCATTTGCTGATTGGCTCATTTCGTGGACAAACCACATGTTGGGGTTCTTTGTAAGGGTAGCCTAGGTATCGGGTTTATTGTTCGAAGCCCTTTGAAGACCTCGTATTGATAAGCACCGAAGGTATATTTCTTTGTGCTTACTTGTCTTGAAAAGATAGTTGCACACACTCACAACTCATGCATATGTTTAATACTTGTATGTTGTGTGTCTTATTTTTGTGCATTAATGTTCATTAACATCTCTTCTTGCATGTTAGTTTGATTGTAACTTGCATATCCAATTGCCTTGTCATGCTTAGACTTAGGATTGCATTTTTGCATTGGGCGCTCCCAAAAGCGCTCTACAGAAGTGCTGTACGAACAGCGCCCATTGAGCGCTGTTCAGACCTGATCGATTTAATTCGGTCGCTATTGGGTCGCTGTGCAGGCGCTGTACAAAGCGCTCTACGTACAGCGCCACTCTGTTTTCCCGTGAGAACAGAGTAGGGGCGCTGTACAAGCGCTGTACAAGAGGCGCTCTACGTACAGCGCCCAAGGCAATATTGAGGCAAACTTATCAAAACGACCACACTTTGTTTTGGCCTCCTATATATATGCCACTTTGACTTTAGGTCAATAACAAGAGTTCATATTCAGATTCCATACTTAGGATATTTTTCAAAGAGAAGAAAAATTCCAAAGAACTCAATTTTAGTTTACTCAAACACTTTTCCATGATCATCAATCATCATCTAGCATCATCCTTGATCATCTAGATGACATCTTGCATGGATTCTTCATCATACTTTGCTTGGTAAGCTTTTCACTAATATCTTACATATTTTGTGTTTCTCTTAACAAGTAATCTCATTTAATTACTTGTATGTTATTTTATATACTTTGAATACATGTTTGAGATTAGTATGATGTATGTTTGAGAAGTTGTATTGTGATAGCTAATTAGGTTTTGTGCTTAATCTTGATTAGCTAAACTATTTGATTTGACATGTCATTTAGTTTTGATATCTAGGATTGCTCTAATTGCATATTAATCATCTTAGATAAGCATATAGGGTTTCCCTTGCTCTATGTTGCATTTTGGATATTCATATATTCACTTAGGGTTGTTATTCTCTTCATAGAGAAAGTAAGTCTTGTGTGTAGCATCCGAGATTAGGTTGCTTAGATCGCAAGCAAATTGGACTAGGTTCACTCATACCGGGATTAGGTAGGTGTGTGATTACCTCCGGGATTAGGTTGTAATCGTTTTACACATTTAGTGGATTCGAGGTTCGAGTGTGGCTTACTTTCTAGCCCGTGGTTTTTCCCGTGAGGGTTTCCACGTAAAAGTCAAGTCTTATTTAATTTCCGCATTTTATACTTGATTTATTGCTATCTATTTAGGGGTAATTTCGTAATTTGGACTAACACGAAAAATTGGGTAAAAAGCTTAAAATCTATTCACCCCCCTCTAGATAGTTTTATACACACCGTGCTATAATTTGTTACAATTGGTATCAGAGCGGGTTCCTAGACATACTTAGGTGATCCTTGCTTTTTTTTTTGGTGTGTTTTGCATTTTGTGTGATTTTTGATCATTCATACATTTGCATTCATTTCATTCATTCATAAACACTATGAGTGGAAACGGTGGAAATGGTGGTGGCCACGAAGGTGCTTCTAGTACAAGGCCTCCACTTCTTACCGGTTTGAACTATTCCCAATGGAAAGGGAAGATGGAATCCTACATATGCCAAATTCATGACCGTGCTTGGATGGCGGTGAAAGACGGATATGATCTACCCAAGATGACTCCCGGTGGTGGAGGAGAAGAAGTTTTGAAGCCTAAGGCGCAATGGAACGCGCAAGAGTTTGAGGCTTCAAAGTGGAATAGGAAGGCTATGCATGCCATCATGTGTGCAATGGATGAGAATCAGTACAAGCTTATTCAGAACACTCAGATTGCAAAAGTGGCATGGGACATCCTTCAAGTTGCACATGAGGGAACCGAGGTGGTGAAGGAGTCCAAGCTTCAAGTCCTCCAAACTCAATTTGAGCTACTTAGGATGGGAGAGGATGAATGCTTCAATGACTTCGAAATCAAATTGATGGACATTGTAAATCAAAGCCATGAACTCGGAGACCCGTATTCGGATAGGAGAGTCAAGCAAAAAATTATGAGATCTCTCCCCGATAGGTTTGAATCAAAGGTGACGGCCATAGAAGAAAATAGTGGCTACATGGATATGAAGCCAAGTGAGGTGATTGGACAGCTCCTTGCATATAAGTCTAGGAAGGCTCCTAGCACCACTACTCCTCCTAAGAAGTCTAAAGGAATAGCTTTGAAAGCATCTAAGGATGCAAAGGAAGCAAAGCATGAATCAGATGAAGACCTTGCCTTATTCGTGAAAAGGTTTAATAAGGTTATGGGGTTCAAGAAGAAGAAGAGATTCGGGTCAAGAGGACAAGACTTGAAGAAAAAAGGTTCCTTCAAGAAGTTTGAGCCTAGACAAGAGAGGACCGAAAGGAAAGGGGTCCGATGCTTTGAATGTGGTGGGATTGGTCACTTTGCCCCCGAATGTGCTAATCACAATGAAAAGAAGAAGGACAAAGTGATGGCCGCCACTTGGAGTAGGAGTAATGATGGCTCCAATGAGGAAGATGAGTCTTCAAGTGAAGAAGAGCTCATGGCTAACTTCCTAGCTTTTGCCTCATCTCACAAGAGCAAAAGTGCTAGTGAGAGAGAGGAAATGAGTCAAGAGGAAATTAACTCTAGTGAAGAAGAAATTGACTCCTTTTCTAATTCCATAAAGAAATTTGTGGAGCAAAAGGTGCTTGCTAAATACCATGCCGAGTTCAATGATTTAGCAATTAAAAGCACAAGAAAGATTGAGAGGTTAAGAGAAGAGAACCTTGAACTTTCGGCTTACAATGACCACTTAAGTGAACAAGTGGAAAGATTGAAAAGGAGAGAGGATAAGTTAATTAAGGAGTTAGACTTATCCAAGAGAAGTGAAGAAGGCTTGAAGAGGGAACTTGAAGAAGTTAAAGGGGCCTTGGCTAAGATGGATTCTAGCACCAAGAAGCTTGACCATATGCTTGGTGTTGGAAAGAGTCCATGTGACAAGAGGGGTCTTGGGTATGAAGATGGCAAGAAGATCTCAACCTCTAACAAGACCGTGTTTGTCAAGTCCTTGAGGAACGAAGAAACTTCATTTGTGCAAATTCCTAGGAAGAAATTAGAAGTAGGACAATGCTCAAATGCACAAGTGAAGATGGGGCCAAGAAGGAAACCTCAAGCTCAACCCCCTAGGGTCCCTCAAGCCAACACTCCTCAACAATTGGCTCACAAAGGAAAGAGACCAATCATGCAACCTCAAGCTTGGAAGAAACCTAGACCGGTTCAACAACGAAGATGGATTGAACCCACTTATCTACAAAGACATGGACGAGCTCCCATACGTGCACAAAGACAAGGTATGATTCCTTTTTCCATCCCTATTTGTCACTTTTGTGGTTGTGATGGTCATATTAGACCAAATTGCTTTCAATATATTAAAATGTGTAGAACACGAAGCATGATTGAAAAGAGAAAGAATAGAGCCAAGATGCATGTTCCTAGGAATAAAAATATTGATTTGCATGATCCTAGGAATAGTAGAGCACATGTACCAAAGACCACTAAGAAAGCTAAAATTGTTGCTAAGTGGATTAGAAAGAATGAAAATGTTTGCCATGTTGCACAAATAGCCTTGAAGGCAAATTCTTCTAATTTTTGGTATTTGGATAGTGGGTGCTCTAGGCACATGACGGGAAACAAGAGTTTCTTCGAGACTCTTGTTATGGAGGAAGGTGAAAATGTCACTTTTGGTGATGGATCCAAAAGAAATGTTGTAGGGAAAGGAACCATTTCCGTTCCTTCCTTATCCAATGCTTTATTTGTTGATGGCTTGAAAGCCAATTTAATAAGCATTTCACATCTTAGTGATGAAGGATATTCCGTCTTGTTTTCTAAAGATTATTGCTCTATCCTAAAACCCGATGGACAAACCTTGTTGAAGGGCATGAGATCTAGCGACAATTGTTATTGTCTTGAAGCTAGTATTGTATCTAATCATGTGTCCATGGATGAGCAAATTGAGTTGTGGCATGAAAGACTTGGCCACATGAACTTTAGGGATCTACGGACCCTTGGAAAGTTCAATTGTGTGCGTGGCCTCCCTAAGCTTGGGAAGAAAGCCAATGGCGTTTGTGGACCTTGCTAACAAGGAAAGCAAACTAAAAGCATGCACAAAAAGGGTAAGTATCTCACCACCAAGGAGCCTCTTGAGCTTCTCCACATGGACCTCATGGGTCCCATGCAAACCGAAAGTTTAGGTGGAAAGAGATACATTTTTCTTTGTGTTGATGATTTCTCTAGGTTCACATGGACATATTTTCTTAGAGAAAAATCCAAAACTTTTGATAAGTTTAAAATGCTTTGTAATAAAATACAAAATGAGATGAATTCTAATATTAAAAGCATAAAACGGATTAAAAGTGACCATGGGAGGGAATTTGAGAATGCCTCATTTGAAAGCTATTGCAATAGCTTAAGCATCTCCCATGAGTTCTCGGCTCCTAGGACACCTCAACAAAATGGAGTTGTTGAGAGGAAGAATAGGGTCCTTCAAGAGATGGCCCGTGTGATGTTGCTTAGCAACAATGTCCCTAGGAACCTATGGGCCGAAGCCGTCAATACGGCTTGCTATATAGGGAATCGTGTTTTCCTAAGGCCCGGTACTAGAAATACCTCCTATGAGTTATGGAAAGGCAAGAGGCCAAATGTTAGCTACTTCCACACTTTTGGAAGCAAATGCTACATTTTGAATGACCGTGATCAACTTGGCAAATTCGATGCTAAGAGTGATGATGGTATTTTTATTGGCTATGTCTTGAATAGTAGAGCCTATAGAGTTTTCAATTTAAAAACTCTAAGTGTTATGGAATCATCCAATGTCGTATTTGATGATACTAGGCTCAAGTCAAATGTTCATGAGGAGGAGGTTATTTTTAGTGATGTTTCTCCTTTGGAGAGGGTTGTGGTGACTCCCAATGTTGGGACATCTAATGAAAATGATGAAGTCACACAACCCACTACTAGAGTCCCTCTCTTGGACTTTAATGAACCCGCTCCATGGGTTAGAAGACTCCATAACAAAGAGGATGTTATTGGAGATGTAAATGAGGGTGTTAGGACTAGACGTCAACTTGCTAATCTTATTAGCTACACATGCTACACCTCTCAAATTGAACCCAAAAAGGTTGAAGAAGCCTTAAATGATGAATTTTGGGTTCTTGCCATGCAAGAAGAGCTAAACCAATTCGAAAGAAATAAGGTTTGGACTCTAGTTCCTAGGCCTAAGACCACTAATGTCATAGGCACTAAATGGATATTTAGGAACAAATCCGATGAGGATGGCAACATAGTGCGGAACAAGACTAGACTTGTAGCACAAGGGTACTCTCAAATTGAGGGTATCGACTTTGAGGAGACATTTGCTCCCGTTGCCCGTTTAGAGTCTATTAGGCTTCTCTTGTCCATTTCTTGTGTGCACAAGTTCAAATTGCACCAAATGGATGTCAAGAGTGCCTTCCTCAATGGCTTCTTGCAAGAGGAAGTGTTTGTTGAACAACCCAAGGGGTTTGTGGATGCTCACCACCCCAACCATGTCTATCGCCTCAAGAAGGCTCTATATGGGTTGAAACAAGCACCGAGGGCTTGGTATGAGCGCCTCACTCAATTTCTTGTTGACAATGACTACACAAGAGGTAGTGTTGACAAGACCTTGTTCATCAAGAGAAACAAAGATGAGTTATTTATAGCTCAAATCTATGTTGATGACATTGTATTTGGCTCCACCAACAACACCAAGGTCCAACAATTTGTTGACGTCATGTCTCATGAATTTGAGATGAGTCTTGTTGGTGAGCTTAGTTACTTTCTAGGTTTGCAAATTAGGCAATTAGATGATGGGATTTTCATAACCCAAGCCAAATATGCCAAAAACCTAGTGAAGAAGTTTGGTTTAGAGAATGCCAAACATTGTGATACACCCATGAGTACCACTTTGAAGCTAAGCAAGGATGCTAGTGGTAAAAGTGTGGAACAAACGTTATATCGTGGCATGATAGGTAGCTTGCTTTATTTGACCGCAAGTAGGCCCGATATCTCCTTTAGTGTGGGTGTGTGTGCTAGGTACCAAGCAGATCCTAAGGAGTCCCATCTCTCTTCCGTAAAGAGAATCATTCGTTATGTGAATGGGACATCCAACTATGGGATTTGGTACTCTTTTGACACTAATGCTAGTCTTGTAGGCTTTAGTGATGCGGATTGGGTAGGAAATTGCGATGATAGGAAGAGCACATCGGGCGATTGCTTCTTTCTAGGCAACAACTTGGTGTCTTGGTTTTGTAAGAAGCAAAACTCGATTTCCTTGTCCACGGCCGAGGCCGAGTACATAGCCGCGGGGAGTGGATGCACACAACTCCTCTGGATGAAGCAAATGCTAGTAGATTACGGATTCAACCAAGGTACTCTCACTCTCTTTTGTGATAACATGAGTGCTATTAATATTTCCAAGAATCCGGTACAACATTCTAGAACTAAGCATGTTGACATCCGCCATCACTTCATTAGAGAGCTTGTTGAAATTAAATGCATAGTACTTGAACATGTAGGTACTAATGATCAACTTGCGGACTTATTTACTAAACCCTTAGATGTTACTCGATTAAAAACTCTTAGTAGATCTATTTGGATATGTCTTGTGGAGTGATGTTCTATGATTGACCCCATATGGGGAACTTAAGCAAAGAGAGCTATTTTGCATTCTTGTCACTTGCAAAAAATTTGAAATATCTTATGCCTCTTCCTTTAATTGTTTGAGTAAGCTTGGTTGCACATATGTATATATGTTTTCAATTCAATAAGTGTGAACCTTGCTTGTTTACAATCCATGTCATATTTATGTTCAAACGTGCATTTTTGGACTAGGAGATGTATGTAGGAAGTATGATTTGAATGACCTATGATTATCTCCATGACATGATGATTCTTAAATAACATGCTAATGTCAAATGAAAAAGCATGAAATTCATATAACATGCTCACATGAAAAGCATGAATTGATGATTGCATATTCTTAAAATGCAAAACCTTGTGTGAAAGCTTATGAGACTCAAAATGAATAAAGGATCTTGTATCCGTTCAAAGGAATTTACATTCCAAATGTCTCTCCTTCTTTATTGGTTGAACATGGCTACTATCATACAGATATCTTATCCGGAAAAATCAAAAAGGGTGCAAAGTCGCTCATGCCATGTTTCACTTATAAAGTTGGATATAGTTGTTCTTAAATTGAAATCAATATATTCTATATCCTTGCTTTACTTATGACATTGGTGAAATTGGTTTGAATTCTTATTAGAAACCTTTGTCATTTGCTTTGCCAAATACCATTGTATTTTGGACTTGAATGCTACATGTCTTGTATGCAAAACATGTTTGATTCACACATTTTCTTTTAAAATAAATCTCCTTGTTTCTCTTCAATTAATTGAGGTGCATAAAGTGACTTATATATATATATGCAAATGTCTTGCATGCTTCTATCTCTCATTGCTATGAGTGACCCGGTTGGGGACTACTCCTTTGCCTCTATCATGACAAAAAGGGGGAGTAGGATATGGTAAGGGGAGTTGCAAAATAGCAATTTTGCATATTGGGGAGAACATTCATTGAGGGGGAGTAACCCGTTGAGGGAAAGCATTGCATACACATACATTTCATAATGTTGTGCCTAAACTTTTAAAATGCTAATGCTTGTTTTTGTTCTAACTTGATTCATCTCACTTTTTACTTGTATTGGAAATGTTAGAAACTTTCTTTTCAGGGCTTGATTATTCTACAAGAGATTGAAGACTTGAAGTTTTATTTTCTTATCTCTTTGTACTATAGAATATCATAGTTATCCCGTTGTTTCTATTTTAATGTGAGGAATCAATGTGAGTGGTGGTTTTGTCACGAAATAGCCAAATGGGGAGATTGTAAGGTTCCCATTTGTTGATTGGCTCATTTCGTGGACAAACCACATGTTGGGGTTCTTTGTAAGGGTAGCCTAGGTATCGGGTTTATTGTTCGAAGCCCTTTGAAGACCTCGTATTGATAAGCACCGAAGGTATATTTCTTTGTGCTTACTTGTCTTGAAGAGATAGTTGCACACACTCACAACTCATGCATATGTTTAATACTTGTATGTTGTGTGTCTTATTTTTGTGCATTAATGTTCATTAACATCTCTTCTTGCATGTTAGTTTGATTGCAACTTGCATATCCAATTGCCTTGTCATGCTTAGACTTAGGATTGCATTTTTGCATTGGGCGCTCCCAAAAGCGCTCTATAGAAGCGCTGTACGAACAGCGCCCATTGAGCGCTGTTCAGACCTGATCGATTTAATTCGGTCGCTGTTGGGTCGCTGTGCAGGCACTGTACAAAGCGCTCTACGTACATCGTCACTCTGTTTTCCCGTGAGAACAGAGTAGGGGCGCTATACAAGCGCTGTACAAGAGGCGCTCTACGTACAGCGCCCAAGGCAATATTGAGGCAAACTTATCAAAACGACCACACTTTGTTTTGGCCTCCTATATATATGCCACTTTGACTTTAGGTCAATAACAAGAGTTCATATTCAGATTCCATACTTAGGATATTTTTCAAAGAGAAGAAAAATTCCAAAGAACTCAATTTTAGTTTACTCAAACACTTTTCCATGATCATCAATCATCATCTAGCATCATCCTTGATCATCTAGATGACATCTTGCATGGATTCTTCATCATACTTTGCTTGGTAAGCTTTTCATTAATATCTTACATATTTTGTGTTTCTCTTAACAAGTAATCTCATTTAATTACTTGTATGTTATTTTATATACTTTGAATACATGTTTGAGATTAGTATGATGTATGTTTGAGAAGTTGTATTGTGATAGCTAATTAGGTTTTGTGCTTAATCTTGATTAGCTAAACTATTTGATTTGACATGTCATTTAGTTTTGATATCTAGGATTGCTCTAATTGCATATTAATCATCTTAGATAAGCATATAGGGTTTCCCTTGCTCTATGTTGCATTTTGGATATTCATATATTCACTTAGGGTTGTTATTCTCTTCATAGAGAAAGTAAGTCTTGTGTGTAGCATCCGGGATTAGGTTGCTTAGATCGCAAGCAAATTGGACTAGGTTCACTCATACCGGGATTAGGTAGGTGTGTGATTACCTCCGGGATTAGGTTGTAATCGTTTTACACATTTAGTGGATTCGAGGTTCGAGTGTGGCTTACTTTCTAGCCCGTGGTTTTTCCTGTGAGGGTTTCCACGTAAAAATCAAGTCTTATTTAATTTCCGCATTTTATACTTGATTTATTGCTTTATCTATTTAGGGGTAATTTCGTAATTTGGACTAACATGAAAAATTGGGTAAAAAGCTTAAAATCTATTCACCCCCCCTCTAGATAGTTTTATACACACCGTGCTATAATTTGTTTCAAGATTGATGTGTGCAAAAGGAGAGTCGTGATCCACTCATCTGAGAGAGAGCTTGAGCTTGAGCTTGATCCCTGCACTTGTAACAATGATTTAAAGAGCATTGGGAGTTGCAATGTGGTGGATGTGCAACCATCGGAGGTAAAAAGAGGAAAGGTGAGCAACTTGGTTCAATTGTATGAGAATAGTAGCCGAGAAGAGTAGCCAAGAAGATGAGGAGAGTATAGGCGATTCTGAGATTGACGGACTCAAGAACACTAACCTAGAACTTATGCTTGAAGTGGAGATGCTTAAGGCAGAAAAGTTTGCTCTTGAAAGGAAAGTGGAAGACCTTTCAAAGAAGAATCACAAATGGAAGAAGGTCAACAAAACCCTTGCATTGGAAAATGAGTCAACTGTATAAGAACCTGAAGATTTAGCCAAACTCACTGAAGAATTTGAGGAGGAATCCTCAATGAAGATGAGAAAGACCCTTATGAGCATAGAAGCTAAGAATAAGGCATTAGATAAAGTCAAAGAAGAGTTGAGCAAGAAAGAGTTGGCATTGAAGATTGCCAAGGTGAAGGAGTGTGATCATTTGGTGGAGATAGACCGGATGGACCAAGCAATCAAAACACTTACCATGGAGGGCCACTCCAATGCTCAAACTCCAATGAAAAAAGGGAGAATTCCTTTCCCTTCCCTATCTTGTTATTTTTGTCATAGGAAAGGTCATATTAAATCTAGGTGTTTTGAATTTTTGAAGCATGCTAATTATGAAAGAACTCAACCTAGGATGAGACCTAATCATGTCAAGAAAATTTGGGTTAGAAAGGAATTAGTGGACAAAGTCCGGGTTGAACCTAGAGGACCAATTTGGGTAGTTAAAAGAAAGATAAATGAATGCTTGGTTGACCCTTATAATGAGCATCACGGTCTGAATTTACATAATAGGATGCGCTAGTGCGGACTTGCAATTTTACATTTTATGCTTTGAATAAAGTTTGTGTGTTTTATTTTAGCTCTTGTTGTTTGTCTTTTTGCTTGTTTAAATTTCAAATAAGTGTTCCAATTTCCTTGTTAGTATGTTGTGAAATATGAACTTATGTTGTGTTTGGTAATTTGCAGGAAATAGGTCCATATTTGCAATTAAGTGATTGTCGCCATGAGGTCGTCATAGCGACCAAGAGGGACAAATGGTGACAATTTAAAGAAAAGTGATTGTCGCAAGAAGGTCGCCATGGCGACCAAAAGGGACAAATGGCTACCACATGCAACAAGCACCAGACCTGATCGAAGTCGCCATGAGGTCGCCATGGCGACCGAGTGGACAAATGGCGACCTAGGGCGATCATCATATAAGTGTTCGCCGCTAAATCACAAGCGCCACACACAACAAAAGAACGTATCCACTCAAATTTTCTCAACTTCTCAAGCCGTGGCACGCACGTAATCGTCAAAATTGGTAAGCAATCACTCTAGTTCTTCAATGTTTCCATTCATAATCATCCTACGTTGCATCTAGATACACTAGGGGTAGTTTTGAGTTTGATTTGAAGTGAATAGTGCCTAGGATTGGATTTTTCTAGTGGTATTGTGCATATTGGAGGTATTGAGACATTGAGGAAATATTTGTGATTGATTGTGGAGATTAGAGAGTGTGGTTTTGTCAGTTAAGCGCCGTGATGCTGCTGAATTTTAGTTAGACACTCAATGGCTCCCAAGATGAAATTGCCGAACAAGGGAGGAAAGGGAAGTAAGCCGAAGAAGACAGTACCAGAATGCACACTGAATAAGGATTTTTAAGACCGAATGGACACATTTTGCGAAAAGAAGATTTGGCCTCAGAGGGGAATCAATTTGGAAAATTTGGTGAATACCCCCATTCCAACGACAGTGAATGACATGGGATGGGGAGGTTTAGTAGCTACTCCTCCTTATTACAGTGAGAGACTCGTGAGGGAGTTTTATGCGGGCATGAACCCCGGTGAGTTCATGAGAGGTGGTCCAATCTTGGTCAGAGGGGTTCCCGTCTTTTTGAATGCTACGGACATTAACATCTATTTTGGGACCACATTGTTAGAATTCGAAGGGTTGCGAGAACGCATGGTGGAGGGGATTACCAAGAATCCCTTATATGTGAAAAACTCGATAGACTTCGCAAACACTTTGACAATCATTCCTATGACGATTTGGATGGCTAAAAGATATGCTCTCAAACAGTCCAACTTGAAGATTGAGCCCGCATTTTGGCATATCTTTCTAAACTCTTCACTTAGGGCAGTTTCCCACATGTCTACAGTTCCTTTTGAGGTAGCTCGTATTTTGCATTGTATCATGGAAAGGCAGCCCATTGATGTGGGAATTATAGTGAAGATGGAGATTCAGAGGATTGGGTGAAATGAGTCAGAGTCAGATATTCTTCCTTTTCCATGCCTGATTACAGAGGCGTGCAGATTGGCAGGTGTGGATTTATCTGGGGATGTGCTTAAACCCCCTGTATCTGATATGGATTTGACTACATGGCGTCGCTTGCTAAGCAAGTGTGGAGATTTACCAACTGCTGGGAGGCGGAAGAGAGCGCACAGATCTGAGACTGGCACGAGCGTAGAGGCAGAGTTTGATGGGGTGATTTCAGATGAGGAGCGCTTTGATGATGATGATGAGGATATTGGGGGACCCGCTATTGTTGATGATCCTAGTCAGCCTATAGGTTTTCGGATTTTAGATGGTGTAAAGCGTATTATGGGCTCTCAGATTGCTGACTTTGATATTCTACATGCTGATGGTTTGGCGTTAGAAGCTAGGCAGAAGAACCTAGAGATGAAGCAGTCAGATATTATTACTAGACAGATGCTCTAGAGAGTCTGGTTAGAGATTTGAGTGAGACCGTGATCATGGGCTTCACAAAGCTCCGTCAGGATTTGAAGCTCACCCCATATGTCAGGAGACCTAGGAGGACCACTGATCCAGTCGCAGAAACTCCATCCTTTCCAGCCACAGTACCAGGGCCCAATGTCACGGCACCAATCTCCGTCCTACAGACTGCACGGTCTGCCGCTGAGGAGGCAGCCCAGTTAGAGGAGGTTTTAGCCCGTTCACTCACCGATCAGGGAGTTCGTTCCACAGGAGGTTCTTTAGTGGATGAGGCAGCAGCACATAAGAGATGGAGAGATGAGCAAGCCCGGAGAGCGGCTGCGGTAAAAGAACAAAGGAGGAAGGACCTGAGAGGAAAGGGAAGAGTTGATTATGATCAGTCAGATGAGGAGTCAGATTGATACCACCACCATCTTTTAGACATTATTTTTGACTATCATCATTTGCATCATTTACTTACTTGGATATTGTTTAGTACTTTGGTTAATTTTTAGTTTATTATGTTGGATATTTTATTGCTTTATGTTTATTATTATCTTTCATTCTTGTTTTTATTTCTTTCTCGTTGTTTTTCTTGTTTTATTGATTAGAATAAGTGTGTGCATTGAAACTCTGGTAGAGGATTTAGAGATTATATGCTTTCTTGCATGATATTTGTCGAATGGATGATTGTGCATATTAGGATAAGAGAGCAATATGCCTACATATTGACACTCATTGAATATTGCCTTTGATATATTAATTTTTTGATTTTAATGAATGGGTTGCGCAATGTAAATTTTTTTTTTCTTCCTCCCATGAACATTGAGGACAATGTCCAATTTAGGTTTGGGGGTACATTTGTGCAACACCACTTTACTCTCCATGCTTGGTTTTACAATTTGAGCCGATTTTTCAAATTTTTGTGATAATACCATATTGAGCATTCCTTGCTTATTGAGATTATGATTTACATGAGTAGTGAGGAATTGTGCATCTTTGTCATTGTATGGTTTAAATTAATGTCATGCCATTTGGGACTTCATTGAACAAAGCGCGTGCATCTTTTTCTCAAAATGTTAGAGTGGATTATCATTGTTGCTCGAAGGGCTAAGAATTAATAGTGGAGATTCCCGAGAGGATCACAAACACGGCCCAAAAAGAAGCATATTTTGAGTTGTCAAAATTTCACTTTTTAAACATGCTCTCTCAAACACTCTTTTAAGCATTTATAGGTCTCATTGCACTCAAATATTGCATATCATAGAATACTATGGACTGCTTATGGATGCTTTGATTTGCTCATGGACAAACCTTTAGAAAGGACTCTAGGCAATGCATGTGAAGAAAACCGTAATTGGACTAAAACACTTCCTCACCCTCTTAAATGTGTGTGCTCCTAAGCCTTTTCGAAGCCAAATACATCTTAAGCTTTTCATTTTGTGAACCACATCTAAATTAACCATATAGCCTAAATAGTTGACATACCTCAACCAAATGATTTTGCTAAAGGCTTAGGTTATATATGTAAGCTCTTTTATGTAAAAATGTTGATGCATGTACCTAGGCATGTAATTTTGTGTTTAGAGCAAAAGAAAAGCAAAAGCAAAAGAAAAGAAAAAGCAAAGAAAAAGAAAAAGATTGAAATGAAAAAGATGTATGCAAAAAAAAAAAAAAAAAAAAAAAAAAAGAAAAAAAAAAAGGCAAAGCCAAGAAAAAGATAAAATGAAAAGAAAAATATGAATTAGGCACAATTGGCCTAGATAGAGGGTTTAGAAATTGAATAGGCTACTCAAGAAAAGTTTAAGTAGTGAATATGCATTTGAAACATTATTGTAAGTAATGGGCGCCAAAGGTGTAAATGAATGTGTGAAGCAAGTGGAACTTGTAATAGAATGTATGCCGAAAGTATAATCATTTGGTTCCTTGTGATCTTTTTGACCTATTATTTGGTTCACCATTCACCCAAACCCCGTTACAACCAAAGAAAGACTTTCATGATCTTTAGGAATGTCCATTTTGTGAATTGTAGTTTTCGCATGTTCTTTCTAATTCATGATGTGCAAATCCATTCATGGGACCATATTTTTCAGAAATTGCGTTTTAAAATAACATCATATGCAATCAATTTGATTTTATGAAATTAACTCATATTGCATATGTACTTTTGAGGAAAGCTTAGGGTTCTGAGAGAAGAAATGAGAGAATCCGGTAAGGAATAGCTATCAAGGCGAATTACATTCTAATTTGAACAGTACCTTTGCTTTGAAGCTTAGGCATTTTTGAATGTGAGATCGCGCTGCGTGCAATCATATCTAAAAGTGGCATATTTTTAATTTTTACTTGACATTTTCTTACATGAATAGGTCCTCACTAGTGCATCATTGTTTTAATCTCTTCATTATTTGGTTTCGCTTATCAATCAATGGCTAGTAGAATCTTGATAGGTTGATTTGAAATTGTTTAAATATTTTGTTATGAAATAGCTTGATAAATGTCTAGGGGTTGATTGATGATTGTTTTGCTAGAGGACGAGCAAAAGATAGGTTTGGAGGTATTTGATCGGACCAAATATGGTACGATTTTGTACCCTTATTTCCTACTCTTTGTGCTTAATTCTCGAGCATTTCCCCGTATTTAATGTTGCAAAATCAAGTGTTTCAGGTTTATGAGGCCTCAAAGGAAATTGTGAAAAAGAAGAAAAACTTAGTATGAAAGAAGAGCATAAAGATATGAAGCAGGGCATTCTCGCCACTTGCTAAAGAAAGGTCGCCATTTGGTCGCCCTAGGGTCACCATGGCGACAGAATGGTTTGTTAAAAGTCACCATTTGGTCGCCCCAGGGTCGCCATGGCGACATACCATATTTCTCCAAGAAAGTGCATCAGGTGTGGTCGCCATTTGCATGTCGCCATGGCGACATTCAATGGCAAATGGCGACCTCCTCCCAAATTCCTCAGTATCGCCATTTGCAAAGGGTGAAAAAGATGATACTCATGGCGACAATGGGATCTCATAATGCGTAACAGTATGTCGCCATGAGGTCGCCATGGCGACACAAATAGCGACATTCCCGCCACATCAGCTTTCCAAGAGATTTTCAGCACAAAAATCAAGCCAGTATAAATATCCCTCTTCTCTGAGTTTGAAAAGAGAGAGGAATATACAGAGTTTTAGAGAGAACACTTTTTACTTAGCATTTTAGACCTAGATTTTCTTCCATGACTCCCACTTCCAAATTTCTCCATTTCTAACCTTGAACTACCTTTTCCATCAAACACTCAACACCAAATCTATCCTACCTCACCAAATCATTTCTCTCTTACCATATTCTTCACCTTATTACCTTAGTCACACACCATTTGTCACTTATAACACTAGTACACAAGGAGCATCTAAGGAGGGAAATGATTGAGCATTAAAGAAGGTGACCTACGGGTGATTTCCTCATTATTTACTCTCTTTTCCTATTTGTAACTATGTGTAGCTAAAACCCCCAATCTAGGGGGTTGGTGTTAGAAACATTTGGACTTAGGGTTGCTTGACTATATTTTAATTGAATCTCTATGTATTTTCTATTTATTATATCTTTAGATTCTTGTCACTATATGATTGATTTGTATATCAACCTATTAATCATAATCTTGCTAGAATAATCTATTAAATAATCACCTTTGGAATGACAACCTTATTTGATTAAAGAATTCAATAAATAGGATGGATTATTGTAGGAAATACCAACCACAATAATCCAAACCTTGCTGTGTGACGTTAATCCATTTGAGATTGGTTCTTTATGATAGTTTAAAAAGCACCCTTAATCCATTTGCAACTTAACTAATCCTCTAGCGTATCTCTTAATTTAATTCACCCACTTCTCTTATTTTAGATTGTTGAGATTCTATTTTCCCTATCACTTTTATTACTTTTACTTTATGCATGTTTTGTGGTATTTTAAACCACCCACTATCCACTTATTATGATTTATATTATCGCAATCTTAGATTAGTTAATCAACCTAACCATTACTTCATTTCCCTGTGGAACGAATCCAACTTACCATTATTACGTTTCATATCCTAAAAGGGATTCCCAAGTGGTAAAACATTATTTTCCTACAAGATCACACATATATTTATATTGTTCTGATGTGCACAAATGACCTCATCACTCCCCCTTTGGCAAATTCTATGTCATAACACCTATACAAAATTCTAAACATTACAAATGAAGAAACACACCCTCACATTACAATGAGATATCATCCTACACTAGTCTTCAACAAGTCTTGAACTTCTTCAAATGAGCTTCTCTTGATATTACCTAAAAATAGGCTTGAAATCACAAGAATATACAAGAGACCATATGGCAAATATATACTTAACAAGAATATGACATTTAAGTTCAAATGGAATATAGCAATTAAGTACAAAGAGTACATGTATTCTCCCCCTCAAACATGCATACTCACAAAATAACCCAAACCATTTCAAATAACCTAATCAAGTTATTACATGCCATAAGAAGTTCAAAAAACACAAAAACAAAATTCCTAAAGAAGATAGATATAGGCATATCATATTTCTCCCCCTTTTGACATAATATGAAGCCAAAAAGAAACAAGAAATAACACCTTGAGATCTCAAATGCTTTGTTAGCCACTAGTGCCACCAAAGAACGTTGAATGCTTCGAAGATCTCACATAAAATTTGGAGTTGGAATCCTTGCTTGAAGAGTTGCCTTCATCCAAGCACTTGACTCTTGCCTTTAACTCCACTATCCCTTTCCTTGATGTCACAAGCTCTTCCTTCAATTGAATGGCCCAATCCAGAAGATAAGATGAGCTTGACACATTGCTTGACTCTTGAATCTCTTCAAAAAGTTTCAAAGTATCATTACCACCCTTCTCCTTGTATGACATGTGTAAGGTTCCCATTTGTTGATTGGCTCATTTCGTGGACAAACCACATGTTGGGGTTCTTTGTAAGGGTAGCCTAGGTATCGGTTTTATTGTTCGAAGCCCTTTGAAGCCTCGTATTGATAAGCACCGAAGGTAAATTTCTATGTGCTTACTTGCCTTGAAGAGATAGTTGCACACACTCACAACTCATGCATATGTTTAATCTTTGTATGTTGTGTTTATTTGTGTTGTGCATTAATGTTAATTTTCATCTCTTCTTGCATGTTAGTTTGATTGCTTATTGCATTGCCCATTGTCTTGTCTTGCATAACATTGGCATTCTTGCATTGCAAAGGGCGCTGTTCAAAGCGCTTTACAAAGCACTATTCTGAACAGTGCCCACAAGACCTGATGCAAAAATGGTCATTTTAATGCATTAGGTCTGATGTATTTTGTTGAGGCGCTGTACGAGCGCTGTACAAAAACGCTGTTCGTACAGCGGCCAACTGAGACCTGATTGAAATTGTTTATTTTAAAGCATCAGGTCTGATGGTTTTTAGGTAGGCGCTGTACAGAAGCGCTGTTCGTACAGCGCCACTTTGTTTTCCCGTGAGAACAGAGTTGAGGCGCTGTACAGGCGCTGTACAAGAGGCGCTCTACGTACAGCGCCTAAGGCAAATATTAGGCCAACTAATCAAAACGACCACACCTTGATTTGGCCCCCTATATATATGCCACTTTGACTTTAGGTCAATTAAGAGAGTTCATATTCAAATTTCATACTTAAGATATTTTTTCAAGAGAAGAAAAATTTCCAAGAACTCAAATTTTATTCACTCAAACACTTTTTCATGATCATCAATCATCGTCTAGCATCATCCTAGATCATCTAGATGTCTCTTTGCATGGATTCTTCATCATACTTTGCTTGGTAAGCTTTTCACTAATATCTTATATATTTTGTGTTTTTCTTAACAAGCAATCTCAATTTATTACTTGTATGATTTTCATATATCTTTTGATACAAGATTGAGATTAGTGTGATGTATGTTTGAGAAGTTGTATTGTGATAGCTAATTAGGTTTTGTGCTTAATTTTGATTAGCTAAACTATTTGATTGAACATGTCATTTAGTTTTTAATATCTAGGATTGTTCTAATTGCATATTAATCATCTTAGATAAGCATACAGGGTTTCCCTTGCTCTATGTTGCATTTGAATATTCATATATTCACTTAGGGTTTTATTCTCTTCCTTGAGAAAGTAAGCCTTGTGTGTAGCTTCCGGGATTAGGTTGCTTAGATCGCAAGCAAATTGGACTAGGTTCACTCATATCGGGATTAGGTAGGTGTGTGATTACTTCCGGGATTAGGTTGTAATCGTTTTACACATTTAGTGGATTCGAGGTTCGAGTGTGGCTTACTTACTAGCCCGTGGTTTTTCCCGTGAGAGTTTCCACGTAAAAATCAAGTGTTATTTAATTTCCGCATTTTATACTTGATTTATTGCTTTATCTATTTAGGGGTAATTTCGTAATTTTGACTAACACGAAAAATTGGGTAAAAAGCTTAAAATCTATTCACCCCCCCTCTAGATAGTTTTATACACACCGTGCTATAATTTGTTTCAACATGTATGCCACACATTTTTCACAAAAACTTTCCAATGGTGGGAGAAGCTCATCCTTCTCAACTCTCTTTACTCCATGTGCCATACCCAAATGAGTAATAAACCCCGAAAATGGAAGTTTCTTATTCGCTCTAAGTGTGCAAGCCGCATTCTCAGTATGCTCTATAAGAATCTCTCCTAGGTTCAAAGGCTTGTTGGTAACCAAGGCATACACTATCTCGACCTTCTCCTTATTCAACTCAGTTGCATTAGTTGAAGGAACAAGATTTGCACAAACAAACAAATGCCAAAATGCACTAATTTTGGTCAACTCACTTTGATTGATATAAACTCGCTTTCCCCACTCAAACTTGTTGTGTTTTTCCCATTTCATTTAGATCATCAATAGACTCCACATCAAGTAATTCTAAAGAAATATCATCTGAAAGACCAAGGAAATTATTGATATGATCCGAAGACACTCTAAAGACAACACCTCTAATGTTCACCAAAGCATTTTCATGGAATGTACATTGCTTGAATTCATGGTAGAATTCTCTAACCACATTTTCATTTACTCCACCAAGCATATCAATCCATGAATTCCAATTCCTATCAACAATTGACTTATGAACATAAGATCTTTCACAATCACACAAATCTATCCCTCTATCAAAAATAAGCTTTTTGGTTCCCATCACACCTAAAGGATTCACCTTAATAGGTTTGGATTTCTTAGAGGATGGTTTTGTGGATTTTGGATTTCCTATGGGTTTGGTTGGATTTTCAACTCTAGACACTTTTGATTTCCTCATATCTTGTGAAGGTGTACTGTAAGATCCTAGATCTTTATTGGCTTGATTCCATTGCAAAACGCTCTTTATTTGTAATGATTAGTTGCTTAGGTTGTTCTTGGTGAAAAGAAGTTTCAAAGAAGAAAAGCAACGTCTCATGTAAATATCGTCTTCAAGAGGAAAATCGCGTACTTGGATACTAAGGTATCAAGATTATTCTTCCTCTTGCAAGGCGTAAGCGCACACACACACAATTTATTCATGTGTTTCTCTGTATTGTTATGCTACATTTGGTTTAACACATTCACACACCATTGAAGTATGCTTATGCATTGAACTCATAGTGTCATACATTGTAGAGTTGCATGTTTTAAGACTATGTCTAGGAAATGGCATACTTGTGTGATCTTATGTTTATTTGTTTGTATTTCTTGTATTTTGGACTTTAACATGATCTTATTTGATTCCTTATTGAGTCCCGGTCATTTTGGTTACTCATTCATTAGGTTTCGAGTCCAAACAATGTAGCTACGCTACTTTGCGTTCTTATTCGTTAAGTTGTCTTCGTCGTCATTTTCCGAGATTAATTTTCAACCTTTTGTCAAAGTTTTGTAGACATCATTGTGCATGAGAGAGTCAAGGTTCGTAATCCAAAAACGGATTCGAATTCGGAGTTCAGATGCCAGAATACGACTGAAGAACGTGAGAGGAGTGCGAGGGAGCTTGCTCGGCCAAAGGCCAAGCAAAGGAGGCCACGTGTGGGCCATGTGTGCCACACGGCCAGAGTCCTCCTCTGACCACGTGTGCCACACATGCGCCACACATGGCTGGTGATGTGGATCTTTTTGATTGGCCACCGAATCCCTCTCTTCTCTATCTCTTTTCCCTCCATTTATATTCGAAAATTCTGCATAATTCTATACAACTTTTGATTTCTTATTTTGATCATATCTCTCTCATTTCAACTCCAAATCAAGTGATTCAATAGCTAAAAATGTTGGTATTGAAGAGCGGAACAAACCCCAACCATTTTCAGAGTCAAATGATGTCGTGATTTTATGCAGTAAATCGATTTCAGTTCGTGGATCATCATTTGTATGTGAATCATCTTCTTCTCACTTTCTCTTTTAATCATCTCTTTTATTCTTCCTAATTGATAGATGAAATGTGTTAAGAATGATGTTAATTCATACTCTAGGTTTTTTTGATCAATTAATTGTTGAGTTTTAGCTTTGTGATTTCATTTGAACATATATTAGCTAAACTTGATTGAACTTGAAATTGATTCTAGAAATGGATTGTATGATGTGCTTCATGATATTTTCTAGGTTTAATTTCATGATCTAAGAACTAAGATTGTTTGAGTGATATATTGAATATTCTTATCTTGTTCTTATTGATTCACATGTCTTGATTTCTAGAGACATTTGTGATTGATTATTGAAAGCATATTCTAGATTATCATTGAACATGTTCATAGAGCTTGATTGATCATCTTGCTTTATTTGATTGTGATTTGCATCATTTGCATCACTTAGATCATTGCCTTGTGAAAAGGTTGAAGTCTGAAACAAATTAACGGTGTGTTCGATATATATCTAGAGGGGGGGTGAATAGATTTTAAGCTTTATTACCCAATTTTCGCATGCAAGTCAATTTTACGAAAATGCCCCTACTAGTCAAAAATACAAGCAAGTGTAATATAGTGCGGAATTTAAATAACACTTGATGTATACGTGGAAACCCAACCATTGGGAAAAACCACGGGCTGTTTAGTGCGCCACACTTGGACCTCGAAATCCACTAATTGAAATGGAGTTTACAACCTATGTAGACCTCGTCTAACACTCCGGTTAATAACCCCCCACTTCTACCACTCGGGCCTTTAAAAGGGCTCTAGTCCAATTGCTTGATGCCTAAGCAATCTTAGCCTTAAGACTTTATTCTCAATGAAGAGATTATGCAACCTATGTGAATATGTATAAATATTCAAATAACAAACAAGGCTAGGTAACCTTAGATGCTTATCTAGGATGATGATATAATCAATTTAAATCAACCCTAGATATCAATTGCTAAATGACATGTCAAATAGCTTAGCTAATCAAGATTAATCAAAAATCTAATTAGCTATCACAATACAACACTCAATCAATTCATAACAATTAATTCTCTATTCTTGTATTTATCATATGATCAAAAACGTACAAGTAAATTAAAAGAGAATATGCTTGATAGTAAAATACTAAAATAAGATGAAATTAATCAAAATCTTACTAAGCATGTTGTGATGATGCAAACCCATTCATAGATGAATGCAAGATGAACTTTGATGCACAAAGGAATGTATTTGAGTGTTTAAATGAGCAAACTTGCTTGCTTTTTCTCTCAAAATCTCTATTTAAAATATAGAGTTCTTGATAATCAAAGAGTCATATTCAGAACAAGAGAAAATGAGATATTTATAGGCATGAAAAACAGAGCATGTGAAAAAACAAGTTTGCCCCTGAAATCGCACGATCGACGGTTTCATTCGACGGCCAGGCCGCCGTTTCAAACCGCCGAATTGAACACGAGAAGAACAGGGGAACAACGGCGGTTTCAATCGGCGGTTTCGAAACCGTTGAACCAACCGTAGAATCAAACCTGAGGAATAAATCAATCAGGTATGATCGGCGGTTTTGAACGGCGGTCGGTGGCCGCCGATCGTAACCGTAGAATCACTCTAGACCTTTCTGGACTGAAATGGCGGTTTTAATTCAGCGGCCAAGCCACCGATCAAACCGCCGATTCACCAGTGATGGTGAATCTAAAGGAGAAGCCAAGAGCATTCTCCGTTGGTGGTCTTCGCGCAAAACCAAGCACATTCTAGTGCATGCGCGGACGTTTCCGAACACTATCGGGAAACAAATTACTAAGCATATATACACACAACAAGATATCAATCAAAGTGCTAGTGTGTAAAGTGACATGTGAAGAGTATGCACACAAATGCAAGTATGCTAAGTGTATGTGTGCTAACTAAATCTCTTCAAGGAAAAATTAAGCACTAGAGATTATACCTTTGGCGTGCTTATCCTTTGAGGTCTTGAAAGGGCCTTTGAGCTTGAAGTTTAATCACCTAAACTACCCTTACACAATCAACCCCAACAAGTGGTTTGTCCACGAAATAAGCCAATCAATATATAGGAATCCTTACAATCTACCCCCTTGGCTATTTCGTGACAAAACCACCACTCAGATTGATTCCTCACAACATAATAGAAACTATGGGTCTACAATGAATTTCTACATTACAAAAAAATATATAAAAATAATCTTTGTAATGTAGACAAATCAATCCCTGAAAGCAAAGTTTCTATTCTTTCCAATACAAGTAAAATGTGAGATTAATCAAGTGAGAACATACACAAGCATTTGCATTCTTGAAATTTAAGTACTACAATAACATCATGCAATGTTTGATGAATGCAATGCTCCCCCTCAAAGGGTTACTCCCCCTCAATGTGTTGTCTCCCCAACATGCACAATTGCTACCACAATTTGCAACTCCCCTTACCACCATTCTACTCCCCCTTTTTGTCATGATATAGGCAAAGGAGTAGTCCCCAATCGGGTCACTTAGCAAAGAGAGATAGTAGCATACTATATACTTGCATAATCATATAATCCACTTTATGCAACTCAATCAATTGGAGAGAAACAAGGAGAATTATTTAAAATAAATGTGTGAATCAAAACATGCTTTGCATACAAGACATGTAGCATTCAAGTCCAAAATACAATGGTATTTGGCAAAGCAAATGACAAAGGTTTCTAATAAGAATTCAAACCAATTTCACCAATGTCATGTGAGAAGCAAGGATATAGAGTTTTCATTGATTTTAATATATGAGCAACTATATCCATCTTTATAAGCCAAACATGTCATGAGCAACTTTGCACTCTATTTGATTTTTCCGGGAATGAAACCCGTATGATAGTAGACATATTCAACAAATAAAGAAAGAGAGACATTTGGATTTTAAAATCCTTTGAACGGATACAAGATCCTTTATTCATTGAGTCTCATAAGTTTTTTCACACAAGTTTTGCATTTTAGAATATGCAATCATCAATTCATGCTTTTTCATTTGAGCATGTCATATGAATTTCATGCTTTTCAATATTCATTAGCATGTTATAATAGCTCATGCTTTTCAATTTTTAAGCATGTCATTAAGAATCATCATGTCATGGAGATAACTATAGGTCATTCAAATCATACTTCCTATATAAATCTCCTAGTCCAAAAATGCATGTTTGGACATAAATATGATATGGATTGTAAACAAGCATGGTTCACACTTATTGAAATGAAAACATATATACATATGTGCAACCAAGCTTACTCAAGCAATCAACAAAGAAGCATAAGATTTTTCAAATATTTGCATGCAACAAGTATGCATAAGCTCTCTTTGCTTAAGTTCCCCATATGGGGTCAATCACCATCCTTCATCAATGAAGGTCATGAGGTCCTATAGACCTCCCAAGTCCATTTGACTTGGTTGAACCTATTTGAGACTTGTTAGTCTCGTAGCAAGCGGGTTCATTTTTTCTTATCCACATAGATATGACATTTTTATTCCTAATGGTCAATGGTTCAAGAGTTCTAGAAATTATAGGATCATTAATATGAATTTTTTCTTTCCTATTAACATACATTCTAGCTCTTGTCATTCTTTTTTCAATCATGCTTTTGAATCTACATAATTTAATGAAATGAAAGCAATTTGGTCTAATGTGACCATCAATACCACAAAAGTGACATGTAGGGATGAATTTAGAAATCATACCATGTCATTGAGCATGCATAGGAGCCTTCCCATGACTTTGTGGTTGAGTGGGTTCAAATCTTCTTCGTTGTTGAATCGGTCTAGCTTGCTTCCATGGTTCATTTTGCATGATTGGCCTCTTCCCTTGATGAATTTGAGCTTGAGGGAAGTCAGGTTGAGGAACTTTTTAAGCTTGAGGTTGTCTCCTTGGAGCTTCCTTCATTTGTGCACTTCTTGAACATTGTCCTAGATCAATTTTCTTCCTATGAGTGTGCACCGGCGAGGCTTCTATCTTGCCCAAACTCTTGACAAAGACGGTCTTGGTTGGAGTAGTAATCTACTTGCTTTCTTCATACCCAATACCTTTCTTGTCACAAGGGTTCTTTCCACTACCAAGAATGTGGTCAAGTTTCTTGGTGCTTGTAGTCATCCTAGTCAATGACTCTATAGCTTCATCAAGCTCTCTCTTCAACCCTTTTTCATTCCTCTTAGACATAGCTAGCTCATCCCTTAGCTTGTCTTTAATCATCTTGGATGTTTCCACTTGCTTACTCAAGTGGTCATTGTGTTTTGAAAGCTCTAGATTTTCATCCTCTAAAATCTTCAACTTTCTATTGTTCTTCTTCATTGAACTTTCACACTTGACTATAAAGTCATGAACATCCATTTTCTCTACACTTCCATTTGTAGAGTTAGATGAGGAGTCATCTACACTTGAGCTATCTCCTCCACTCTCCATCTCTCCTATGGAGTCATTTCTCTCATTAAGACCTTCACCTTGGTCTCTTGAGTTAATGAGAGCCATGTCCCAATGAGTAGCTACACCTATCACCTCTAGAGTTACTTCTTCATCATCTTCTTCTTCTATGGGATCATTAGTCAAGGCTTTCTTACCAACAACTTTGTCTTCTACACAAGTGGCCCCAAATGCCGTGTAGTCGATGGTAAGCTCATCATCACTTGATGACTTGTCTCCCTTTTCGGAGTCATCACTTTCACTCCAAGTGGCGGCCATCACTTTTGCCATCTTGTTCTTCAAATTCCCACAATCGGGTGAGATGTGTCCTATACCGCCACACTCATAGCATTGGACCCCTTTCTTTTCGCTCTTCTCTTGCCTAGGCTCAAAATTCTTGAAGGGAGCCTTTTTCTTCAAGTCTTGGCCTTTGGATCCAAGTCCTTTCTTCTCGAACTTAACAAATTTCTTGAATTTTCTAAGCATCAAAGCCATGTCTTCGTCCGAGTCACCTTTTTCCTCCTTCTCAACCTTGGAAGCTTTCAAAGCAATCCCTTTTTGCTTTTTAGGAGGAGAAATACTAGGAGCATTCCTAGATTCATAGGCGAGGAGTCTTCCAATTACCTCGCTCGGCTTCATATCCTTATATCCATTGTTTTCTTCTAAAGCCGTCACCTTTGCTTCAAACCTAGAGGGGAGAGACCTCATAATTTTTTGCTTGACTCTCCTATCCGTATAAGGGTCACCGAGTTGATGGCTTTGATTTACAATATCCATCAACTTGACTTCAAAGTCATTGAAGCATTCGTCCTCCTCCATCTTGAGCAACCCAAATTGCATTTGAAGGACTTGAAGCTTGGAATCCTTGACAACATCGGTTCCTTCATGTGCAACCTCTAGGATATCCCATGCCTCCTTGGCTATCCTAGTGTTTTGAATCAGTTTATACTGATTTTCATCCACTGCACATAGAAGAGCGTGCCAAGCCTTTCTATTCCATTTTGAAGTCTCAAACACTTCAGTGGACCACTGAGCCTTAGGCTTGAGTACTTCTTCTCCACCACCCATGGGAGTCATCTTAAGAGCCACATACCCATCTTCAATTGCCATCCATGCCCTATCATGGATTTGACACAAGTATGCCTCCATCTTGCCTTTCCATGAGGCATATTCACACCGGTGAGAAGAGGAGGTCGTGTACTTGACGCACACTCTTGGTTGCCACCGTATCCACTCATTGTATATAATGAATGAATTCAAATGAATGCAAAATGTATGAATGAGCAAAAATCACACAAATGCAAAACACACCAAAAATGAGTTAGGATCACCTAAGTATATCTAGGAACCCGCTCTGATACCAATTGAAACAAATTAACGGTGTGTTCGATATATATCTAGAGGGGGGGGGGGGGGGGGGGGGGGGGGGGGGTGAATAGATTTTAAGCTTTATTACCCAATTTTCGCATGCAAGTCAATTTTACGAAAATACCCCTACTAGTCAAAAATTACAAGCAAGTGTAATATAGTGCGGAATTTAAATAACACTTGATGTATACGTGGAAACCCAACCACTGGGAAAAACCACGGGCTGTTTAGTGCGCAACACTCGGACCTCGAAATCCACTAATCGAAATGGAGTTTACAACCTATGTAGACCTCGTCTAACACTCCGATCAATAACCCCCACTTCTACCACTCGGGCCTTTAAAAATGGCTCTAGTCCAATTGCTTGAGGCCTAAGCAATCTTAGCCTCAAGAATTAATTCTCAATGAAGAGATTATGCAACCTATGTGAATATGTATAAATATTCAATAACAAACAAGGCTAGGTAACCTTAGATGCTTATCTAGGATGATGATATAATCAATTTAAATCAACCCTAGATATCAATTGTTAAATGACATGTCAAATAGCTTAGCTAATCAAGATTAATCAAAAACCTAATTAGCTATCACAATACAACACTCAATCAATTCATCACAATTAATTCTCTATTCTTGTATTTATCATATGATCAAAAACATACAAGTAAATTAAAAGAGAATATGTTTGATAGTAAAATACTAAAATAAGATGAAATTAATCAAAATCTTACCAAGCATGTTGTGATGATGCAAACCCATTCATGGATGAATGCAAGATGAACTTTGATGCACAAAGGAATGTATTTGAGTGTTTAAATGAGCAAACTTGGTTGCTTTTTCTCTCAAAATCTCTCTTTAAAATATTGGGTTCATGATAATCAAAGAGTCATATTCAGAACAAGAGAAAGTGAGATATTTATAGGCATGAAAAACAGAGCATGTGAAAAGACAAGTTTGCCCCTGAAATCGCACGATCGGCGGTTTCATTCGGCGGCCAGGCCGCCGTTTCAAACCGCCGAATTGAACCCGAGAAGAACAGGGGAACAACGACGGTTTCAATCGGCGGTTTTGAAATCGTCGAACCAACCGTAGAATTAAACTCGTGGAATAAATCAATCAGGTATGATCGGCGATTTCGAACGGCATTCGGTGGCTGCCGATCGTAACCGTAGAATCACTCTAGACCTTTCTGGACTGAAATGACGGTTTCAATTCGGCGGCCAAGCCGCCGATCAAATCGTCGATTCACCAGTGATGGTGAATCTAAAGGAGAAGCCAAGAGCATTCTCCGTGGGCGGTCTTCGTGCAAAACCAAGCACATTCTAGTGCATGCGCGGACCTTTCCGAACACTATCGGGAAACGAATTACTAAGCACACATACACACAACAAGATATCAATCAAAGTGCTAGTGTGTAAAGTGACATGTGAAGAGTATGCACACAAATGCAAATATGCTAAGTGTGTGTGTGCTAACTAAATCTCTTTAAGGAAAAATTAAGCACTAGAGATTATACCTTTGGCGTGCTTGTCCTTTGAGGTCTTGGAAGGGCCTTCAGGCTTGAAGTTCAATCACCTAAACTACCCTTACATAATCAACCCCAACAAGTGGTTTGTCCACGAAATAAGCCAATCAATAAATGGGAATCCTTACAAAGTCTCTTTCAAAGTAAGTGAAGCTTTGTTTAGAGTAAGAAAACTTGGCTAGGAAAGTGTTCCGGATAGCCAAGCAAAAGTCTTAGCTAAGAGTGTGGTACTTCGGATGGTTGAGCTAGGGAAGCTTGACTAGGATCTTGGTGATCTAGATAGCTAAACAAGCAAATCTTCCTAGAGGCTTGAGAGCCTTGGATAGGGAGTTGCTCTCTAGAGGTGTAGGACACACCTTGGATAGGGAGTAAGGAAAGTGATTCATTTGACCTTGAGGGTAGACTAGAAGTTGATTGCATTGAGTGTGTATCTTTTCTTATTCATAATGGATTGCTTTGCCGGTGGTTGTGGTATCAACCCGTGGATGTTTCCTCTTTGAGGTTTTACCACGTAAAAAATACTTATGTCTCTTTTTGCTTTACTTTTTGTTAACCGCCAAAAATGGCAGGTATCAAAGAAGAATTTTCTATTGGCCTTAGAAAAATAAGTCGGGGTAGAAAGCAATAATGGAAGAGGTATCTGGGTACCGCGCCTACCTACAGAAAGGCCAGGATGTGAATTTCTAGCCACCTCGACCAGGTCCAAAACCTCCAGGATCCCGGAAGTACAAGGGAACCCCGAAAATGAAGCCCGGGGACTCTATTGTTGCAAAATTTCAGTACTAGTCGGCCTCCAGATACCCCGATATCCCGGTACCCCGGTATCCCAATACGTTCCAGAATAATTCAAGAAAAACAAGAAGAAGGCGAGGACTTGAGTACCCCGATCCATCAAAAGCCAGCGGCAAACACCTAGTAAATCCTAGTGCTTTGACCCCGCCAAACATAAGAAGCAAGTACCCCGAACAGCAAGCCGAGAGGGAAGGCAAGCATTGAACGCCATCGTTTAGGACAAAATATTACATGCATTCCCGCCATTCAAGAATCCCATTCAGAAGCCAAGTCAACTCTTTCAGTTTGAAAAGGAATCATTGGATTTTAGAGATCAATTCCTCGATGAACTTGTAGATCGCCAAGGAAAGACCTATAAATTGCTAAAACCCTAGACCGAAGTTCTAGGAGTGCATGGCGAGACACGAGCCTATATATATTCATCGTATAATCATAGAAGAGGGGGGAGAAAGAAACCCTACCTCATATTTTTCCACTTATCGATAGACACGAGAAGCTCTATCACCATCACCCATCTAGTTTACCATATTTTTGTTTAAATATTGATAGTTATACTACCGATTGAATGTAACCTTGTTACGTGTTTATTCAAAAAAACGTGTTCATCTTACTATATGCTTAAACTCATCCTTCTTACTACAATCATACACCATTCTTAGTGGATCTTTAGGAAGCATAGGGTATCGAACTACTTGATACCCCGCCGACCAAGATCTACCCCGATCCTGGTCCCCCTTGAGTTGTTAATTAGAAATATCACCCCAGTGATAATTTTCGGTTAACACTTTGGCGTCGTCTGTGGGAAATAACTCCCCACCCTTAATAAGCTACCAAGCTCTACCTAGAAGAAGTAGAAGATGAGACTCCGATCTTTTCAGGGGCAGCCCGCCACCTCGGGGCCCCATTCTCTCGCTTCCACCCAAAGAAATCAAAGGAAAAGGAAGGGAGCAAGAAGCCAGATCCCGACACCAGTTCCGCCACCTAATCCAGGATCAGCATCATAGGACCCCACGGTCCCCTAGACAAATCGAGATGCCATGGAACAACATGCTTCTGCCTACGCAGAGAGCGTCCGTCTTCGGATGATTGCCCAAGGAATACCCTTTGAAGCACCCAAATTTACAGAAAGGGGTGGACCAAGTACCCGGATACTGGTCTTTGACAGACTCGGGCCGCCTCTACCAGAGCCGGATCACCTTGGAGATCCTAGACCTCGACGGGTGAAATTAGTTTTCGACATCCCTCCCAGAAGGATCCAGCCAACGACAAGGCCGGCAACAGAAATGAAGAATCATCAGCATGATGCAGGTGGCAATACTGGATCCAGGAGGATCCATCGGGATATCCAGCCTCAGAGTAAAGATGAAGGAAAGGACTTGATGCAGCAAAATCAGATCACTCACACTATCAGTGGAGGCCCAACACTAGTAGGTGAAACAAATTATAGCACGGTGTGTATAAAGCTATCTAGAGGGGGGGTGAATAGATTTTACGCTTTTTACCCAATTTTTCGTGTTAGTTAAAATTATGAAAATGCCCTCAAGATAATATAACCAAGCAATTGTAATATGGTGCGGAAATTAAAACAACACTTGGTTTTTACGTGGAAACCCTCACGGGAAAAACCACGGGCTATGTAAGTAAGCCACACTCGAACCTCGAATCCACTAAATGTGCAAACGATTAACACCTAATCCCGGAAGTAATCACACACCTACCTAATCCCGGTATGAGTGAACCTAGTCCTATTTGCTTGCGATCTAAGCAACCTAATCCCGGTTGCTACACACAAGACTTACTTTCTCTAGAAGAGAATGCAACCCTAAGTGAATATATGAAAATATCCAAAATGCAACATAGAGCAAGGGAAACCCTATATGCTTATCTAAGATGATTAATATGCAATTAGAACAATCCTAGATATCAAAACTAAATGACATGTCAATTAGTTTAGCTAATCAATATTAAGCACAAAACCTAATATGCTAGCACAATACAAATTCTCAAACATACATCATACTCATCTCAATATTGTATCCAAAGCATACAAAATAACAAATAAGTAATTAATTGAGATTGCTAGATAAGAGAAACACAAAACATATAAGATATTAGTGAAAAGCTTACCAAGCAAAGTATGATGAAGATTCCATGCAAGATGACATCTAGAAGATCAAGGATGATGCTAGATGATGATTGATGATCATGAAAAAGTGTTTGAGTAATCAAAAATTGAGTTCTTGGAATTTTTCTTCTCTTTGAAAAATATCCTAAGTATGAATTCTGAATATGAACTCTCTTAATTGACCTAAAGTCAAAGTGGCATATATATAGGGGGCCAAATCAAAGTGTGGTCGTTTAAGTAAGTTTCAAAGAAACGCGCCGATCGGCGGTTTCAATCGGCGGCCAGGCCGCCGATCATGACCGCCGAATTGAGCTCGTGAAGAACAGAGCATAAACGGCGGTTCATTCGGCGGTTTCGTGACCGCCGATTCCAACCGCCGAACCAAAACAGAGAGATTAAAAACAATCAGGTATGAACGGCGGTTTCATGACCGCCGAATACACCGCTGAATTAGACTGAGAGATAAATCAATCAGGTCTTGAATCAGCGGTTTAGAACGGCAGTCGTGACCGCCGATCTTAACCGTAGAAATGCTTCAGACCAATCTGGACTGAAACGGCGGTTTCATTCGGCGGCCAGGCCGCCGATCATAACCGCCGATCACCTAGATAGGTGAAAATGAGGGAGAAGCCAAGGGCATTCTCCATAGGAGGTCCTCGCGCTAAACCAAGCACATTCTAGTGCATGCGCGGACGTTTCCGAAAGTTATCGGGAAACGAATTACACAACAACATGACACAATTACACACAACAAAATATAATAAATAAGTGCAAGTGTGAAATGTGACAAATGAAGAGAATGCACACATATGCAATGAATGTTAAGTGTGTGTGTGCAACTAATCTCTTCAAAGAAAAGTAAGCACATAGAAATTTACCTTCGGTGCTTATCAACACGAGGTCTTCAAAGGGCTTCGAACAATAAGACCGATACTTAGGCTACCCTTACAAAGAACCCCAACATGTGGTTGTCCACGAAATGAGCCAATCAACAAATGGGAACCTTACAGTAGGGACTTCCAACAATTCAAGGAAGAACCATGCTAGGAAGATCCCAAGGCACACCACTGGTCAAGATATATTCCGGGTATCCAGAGGATCACGAGATTATCCTCCCTCTGCTCAGATCATCTTCACCGAGGATGATGCCTTCAACACAATACAACCCCATGATGACCCAATGGTGATCACAGTATAGGTTGCCAATTATCGGGTCCGCCGTATCCTGATAGACAATGGAAGCAGCGTGGATATTTTGTTCAAAGGAGTATTGGAGAAACTCAACCTGAAGAATCCTTGCTACAACAGTTGCACTACACCTTTGTATGGTTTTACGGGGGACTCCGTGATACCAGTGGGAACACACATTTTACCGGTGATAATTGGAGAAGCCCACCTTCAACAGAATATTATGACAGAGTTCATAGTGGTTAATACCCCATCCGCTTACAATGCAATCCTAGGAGGACCTTTACCATCGGGAATCAGAGGAGTCCTATCCATTTATCACAACGTACTGAAGTTCCCGGTTGGAACTGAGGTAGGAGAAGTCAGGGGAGATCAGCAAGCAGCACGCACCTGCTATATAGTCTCCGCCAATCCTACCACATTAGTCGAGCAATGCACCCATGTTACCAATGAGCCGGACAACTATATCCTAAAGGAAGAAGAAATGCTAGATTTGATCATTGAGGAAACTGGAACGGAAGAACGAGGATGGATTGGTGGACACCCTACGGAGTAGTTAGAAGAAATCCAGATTAGAAAAGGAGACCCAACCAAAGTAGTGAAGATAGGAGGTGTACTATATCACGAGGTTAGAGGAAGCATGGTAAAACTTCTAGAGGAGTATAACGACATTTTTGCCTGGAGTCATGACGAAATGCCGGGTATCCCTCTCAACCTAGCAGCTCATCGGTTGGTTGTAGATGCTACTGTCAAGCCCGTTAAATAGAAACGGAGACATTTCAACACAAAGCGGAACACAGCTGTACAGGAAGAGGTGGATAAACTCTTGAAAGCCAGATTCATCAGGGAATCCCGCTACCCTGAATGGATCGCCAATGTAGTCATGGTGACCAAAGCCAATGGAAAGTGGCGTATGTGTGTGGACTATACCGATCTCAAACGGGCTTGCCTAAAAGACAGCTTCCCTCTTCCTAAGATCGACCATTTAATTGATTCTACTACAGGAATTAAGCTCCTAAGTTTCATCGATGCTTTCTCAGGATACAACCAGATCATGATGCACCCCGCCGACCAAGACAAGACCAGCTTCATTACTGGGCAATGTCTCTACTGTTACAAGGTTATGCCATTTGGCCTCAAAAATGCTGGAGCCACATATCAACGCTTGGTGAACAAGTTATTCAAGCAGCTGATAGGGAGGTCTATGGAAGTATACATAGATGACATGATCACCAAATCTCAAATGGCCAACCAACATTCTGAGGACTTGCGCCAGACTTTCCAGGTGATTCGGGAGAATCAGATGAGGCTAAATTCGACTAAGTGCACCTTCGGAGTAGCAGCAGGGAAGTTCCTTGGCTTCATGGTGCATGAGAGAGGAATCGAGGCCAATCCTGAGAAGATCAAGGCCATCATGGATCTGAAATCTCCTACTACACTCTAATAAGCACAGGGGTTGACTGGCCGAATAGCAGCTATTGTATGTATGTTTTCGCCAGGCGGACACGTCATCAAAAGAATCAACAAATGCTGAGGAAGACGTTGCCATATCACTCGTTGACCAAGTCAAAGGAGAAGTGTGGACTAGACAGCATGTCAACAAGTCCCAAGTCAAAAAGTCAAAGGTGTATTCGCCAAATCAAGATATGTACTTGCCAGGGACAAAAACGTGGTCGCCAAAGGGTGATACCCAGAGATGAAGGTACTCGCTACATCAGTTTACTAAGCATAAAGCATAGAAATAAACCCTAACTTCTAGAAGACCCATGACAACGAGGAATCATAAAAAGGGAAAGAGAGAAAGCATATCCGGAGACGTTACAACATGGGAATCCTAGTACGAATCAAAAAGGAAATCCTACCACCAACACGGCTAAAATCAAGGGGAAACCCTAATTATCATGTATAAATAGAACCATCTATCCCACGAGGAGGGGGTTCGAAAACTTAGAGAGAAAAGAGAGCAATTGTATGAGAGATCTGAGTGTGTAACGAAGCAATAAGCCTAGTATTATCTTTCTGCCTTCTGGGGCACCGTGGTTTTTTCCCATTCAAGGGTTTTCCACGTAAAATCTGTCTCTTGCATGCATTGATTACTTTCTTGCTTTATTTTGAGTTGATATAATTGTTGAGTGCGTGGCAATCCAAATTTCACCTTCAACAATTGGCGTTAGAAGGAGGGGGATTTCTGAATAGAAATGTCGAGGAACCCTTGCGAATTGAAAAATATGAACAACGATAGTGACAAAGATGGTCACTCCAATGGAGATCTAATTGTTGAACCAGCCGCGCCGAGAGGAGATATGGCGATGACGATCGGGGAACAATCGGTAGCAACGCTAGGAACTAGGGCAGCCGACCCCGGGGTTCTGCAGCACTTCCAAACTACATTGGTAAACTTAATCAGCGAGGCTAGCAAAATAGGGCTTTCGCTTCCCATAGGCCTGGGATTCTCTTCTCCCTATGAGTTAACCACTCCTGGAATCCAACTACCTGGAAGACTGCAGTCGGAAGTTCACATTGCAACCCCCGATGCTCAAGCAAGACAATCCACTGAAGAGACTCCCCAGGACCACCCTGAGAATTTCGAAGGAAGAAAACAAAGGAAGGGAAAAGGCGTGATGAATGAAGAATCTATGGAGGGGCGAGACCAGGTGCGAACACATGGGGTTAATTCCAGTGACACATACCAAAGGAACCGGCAGAAACACCGTTCTATCTCGTCTGAAGACAAGAGTCCTCATCCGGGAAGGGAATTACGATCAAAAAGAGCACGACGGAGAAGATCCAAAAGCACAGAACATCGAAGGTGTTAGGATTATGCTCAATAGCAAGAGTGTAATAGTGTTTTTGACAATCTATTCATATTAATAGTGTGATTTCTGGTTTAACAAATCTTATAGCATTTATAGTTTAATTATTATAATTGTCAAAAGTAAATAATCATAAGGTCAAAAGACTATGAGAAAAGAAGAATTGTTCGTACATCTGGATATGTATGAGGTAGACACAATTCTTTAGTTAGTCTTGAATAATGTTCACAACTTAAGTGAAAGGTTGGGCACCTTTATCTTGTTAAAGTTGTAGAATTCTTTTGCTAGCATTTGAGTGGGATCAAATGAGTTATGATGAGTCTGAAATCATCGGAGGGTCTTCGAGTAAAAGAATCTAGTGCACTGGGTGCATTGAACTGGATCACAATGAAATACTTTATCTAGAACCGTCAGTAGATAAAAGTCTTTTCATTATCAGGACAATCGGAGAGTCTATCTTAATCCTGAGATAAATGATGGACTTATGGTTGCAAGTGTTATCATTTGAGTTATCAATGAGTACGATTATATAGCATAGTCTATCCTCGATAGTTTGGTGGTATTCATTTGTTAATCGATAGAGGACTTCATTTATAGATATGGACATCGTGGCTCCATTTATTAAATGAGAGTAGAATATCATCATATGGATGTTTTGAGGTATTGGATATTGAATCTTAACGTTAAGTTTTCGATAGAGTCTATTGAAACATGGCTTCTGGACAAGTCAAAATATCCAAGTTCAAAATGTGGTCATATGAGGAAATATGGTAACTTAAAGAGCTATAGGCGGTCTATGAGCTCTTGGCGATTACTGATATTCTTCACGAGGATACACCATCTCCTATAAGATTGTCTAGGGTATGAATGAGAATCATTTACTTATTCCATCTTTATTTAAGAGTGCAATTTTAGTTCTTTAGTGGAATGAACTAAAATTAATAGATTGAACCTAAGTGAATCATTTGTTGATTGTGATTGGGTTATGTCTATTGGAGCTTAAATTTAGATAGGCCCGCCAAGATCCCCAATCCACACGGACTTGCATGGATCACTTGATATATTCTACCGGACCAATTTATGGGTCCATCTAGAATTGTATTTAATATATTAAGAATATAATTTGCACATTATTTATTTAATGGGCTGATCAATTATATTAATATATTAATGAAAGGTATGTGGGCTTGTTTCTTTTAGTAAGAATGGGTCTGGTTCACATGTGGGCATTTTATTAAGGTCCAATGGTTTTAATAAAATAGAAAAACAATATATAGATATATTAATATATATGGCACATGGCCGAGATATATATATGATATTATATTGTTTTATTTTTATTATTTGATTAAATGGAAATTAATTAATTGATTAATTAATTATTTAATTAAAAATCAAAATCTTTTTCTGACTAGGAAATATGTTTCTTAGTAGTATACTATTGTGGTAGTATAAATAAAATAAAAGACTTTATTTGGTAAGTAGATAAATAAGGGATTTATTTATCTAGTCAAATAAGGAAGTCTTTTATATAGTCACAAATACACTAAAGAGTTGGATTAGGGTTTGTATATAATACATATGCATGCGGAATATATAGATTATATATGCATGAATGCATGCGTAAATATATTTACATATATGCATGCGGCAGCATATATATATATATATATATATATATATATATATATATATATATATATATATATGAGAGATACACTATTATTTATGTGTCATGCAGAGAGATATATATAAAAAATTGAATTCGTGCATTACATATATATAATATATTGTGCATCAGATATATACAATATATTGCACTAGATATATATAATAGATTATGCACGGTAATGCGCAATATATATATATTTTAATAGGGTGCAGCTTTTATAAAAAATAGACCTAATATATATATTGTGCAAAGAGAATTAGGCAACCCTAGAGTTCTGGCTTGAGAGAGTTTTTTCTTTTGCTAGAGAAAAATAGAATCCAACTCTTAGACTAGTGTGATTTTCGGCCAAGAGGAATAGAGAGAAAAGTTTGTTCTTATTTCGATAGTGCACTAGTAACTTTTATATCAAAAGGTTTTGTGCACAATTTTGAATAAGGTTCACGCGAGTTTCGATCTAACGATTGTGAATTCAAAAGTGACCGGAACATTCTTTGTAGCGTCTTGGAATTTGTT
The DNA here is from genome assembly GCA_008009225.1 of Acer yangbiense. Lineage (NCBI taxonomy): Eukaryota > Viridiplantae > Streptophyta > Magnoliopsida > Sapindales > Sapindaceae > Acer > Acer yangbiense. Next base: position 19,672,389 of record CM017770.1, on the reverse strand, counting down.
GGGACTAACGAAAAAGAAAAAGTTTTGTTAATCCATCCTCAGGTACACAATTCAAAAAGAAGGGAGACCACGCTCCTAGGTGATTCACGTTCGTGATTGGATTGGACGATCTTGCGGATTACCATCGACGCAATGTCAATCGGATCACGCGACAAAGGTATGATATCTTTAGTATTATATGTTAATTAATTAGAGGGTTAAGGTTCAAATTATGGAAAAATTTTAAACTATACTAAACTCGATTTTAGTCTCGCTTCCGCTGCGTTGACCGTATTTTTCCCTACAATTGGTATCAGAGCCTAGGTTGAACCCTTTTAATTAATTAACGTATATATAGGTGAATCTATTTCTTTTTATTGTGATTATACATGTTTAGAAAGAGATGGCACTCTAGGTATTCGCATATATAATTACATGTGGATGTATGGATTTATATATGTTTTTATGTGGATTGTTGTTGCTCGATTTTGGTCCTAGATTTTCAATGTATTTTTTGTTTTGGAATTGTAACAAGAAGGGTGGTCTATCATCGCCATAATTCCTTCTTGGTAGTTGCTAGATTTTCTTTTATTTTTTTATTGTAATTAAATAGTGCAGTATTTTATGTATTATAATTTACTGCAGTTTTTATTCTATTTTAAGTGCAGTTTTTTTTTGTAAAAAGTACTGCAGTGAATAAAAAAAAAAAAAAAAAAATACTGCAGTATTTTATTAGTTTAAATACTGCTGTAATGTATTCGGGTATGGAAAATTCGAAGACATGAAGAAAAGGAAGCAACCGGAACCTAGAACAAGCACCGTGCGCACCCTAGGAGTGGATTGGGCTGCGCATGGCAAGCCCATATCATGGTGGGTTGCGCACGGCAGCCCCTTTGTGGGGTTGTGGGGTGTGCACGCCTATGAGGGGCAGCCGAGGGATGTGCGGATGGTTGATGGCCACTTGAAGATCTTGTATTTCTAACAAATTGTAATTTACTTGTTTTTCTAGGATGGACCAAAATTGTGGCTATTTATTTTTTTCATAAATATTACAATATTTGTTATTGTATGATAACATGTCATATAGAATAGGAGTGCCACTCATATATCTCTTTTGGTATGAACATGCATTGAATGATTTAGGTATCTAAATTGGCATCTAGATAACTTGGTAAATCATTCTATGGGATTTAATCACACGCCTTAAATAATTGAGTGGGAGAAGGTGTTTTGTAACACCTATGGCCTCCAAGGTTAGTTGAGCTTTATTGTTTATTGGTAATCCCCCCAAGGGGCGTCCATGAATGGAATTTCGCAACATACTTCCTTACAAGGATAGACTAGACAATTGACTCAAACGAGATCTACTCCCCAAGGAGGGACTTTCGTGAGAGAAAATTGAGGGTCGATATCTTGGTAACACACTCAATGTAATTTTATTGATATCCTCCCAAGAGTTCTTGTCAGTAAAATTGCAAGGCTAAAATTAAAAACGTTGGTTGTTATGTTAACAATTAGGTGGGACCTAGTCTAACTAGTAAATGGTGCGAACTCCCAAAGGAGGCGTAACATTTATAGGTGTTAGATCACCGTTGAATTTTTATGATTGAGTTATTTATTTAAATCAAGATAAATATTCAAAAGTGCTTTATCATGATTATTTACTCATATAAATTTTTGTTTATATTCAGAAATCATGACCCCATCACTTATGAACATCCTAAAAGATATAACTTTAACTGGTAATAATTATGTCACATGGAAAAGGAAAATTGGGTTGTTGTTGCAAGCTGAAAAACATAAATTTATTCTATCTATTCCTAAGCCACTTGCTCATACTTGTGAATCTAATGGCACAAGTCAAGAGATTCATTTGGTTGGTAAAGTTGCTACTGTTAAGACCCGTAAGAAGGTCAAGAAATAACAGAAGAAAAAGCAACTTGGGCCTACCAAGATAGTAACCAAGATCAAAGGGAAGTGCTCTCTTTGTGGTGAAAAGGGACATTGGAAAAGTAATTGCCCAAAGTCTCAGAACAAGAAGGAACAAGGTAATGTTAATTATCTTTAAACATGTTTTTGGCAGATTCTACAGATTCTTGGATCATAGACTCTGGAGCCACTAATCATGTTTGTTATTCCTTGCAAGGGTTCAAGGAAAGGAAAAGACAGAATAAAAATGAAATCAACTTTCGTTTGGGCAACGGAACGTTAGTGTCTGCAAGTGCAGTGGGAGATATTAGAGTTAATATTGATTCTAGTAGGCATTTAGAATTGATAGACGTTTATTATGTACCTCAATTCAAGAGGAATTTAATTTCAGTTTCTTGTTTAAATAAATTTGGATATTCGGTTACTTTTAATAAAGTTTTTATTATTAGTAAGAATGACAAAATTATTTGCAAAGGTACATTGGAAAACGGTCTGTTCTTTTTGCATAGAAATATCTCTCACTCGTTAGACACAGTATTAACGGAACCTAACCATAAAAGAGTAAAAATTATCATAGGATGAAACCTACCTATGCCATTTGCGCCTAGGTCATATTAACCTTAATAGGATTAAAAGATTGGTTAGTGATGGACCTTTAAGTGACTTAAAGGTTGATGATCTACCAACTTGTGAATCCTGTTTGGAAGGTAAAATGACCAAAAGGTCGTTCAGGACCAAAGGCACAAGAGCCACTGAATGTTTAGGATTAATGCATACTGATGTATGTGGTCCTATGAGCATTCAAGCTAGAGGTGGATATGAGTACTTCATCACCTTCACAGATGATTACTCGAGATTTGGTTATGTGTATCTCATGCGACATAAGTCGGATGCTTTTGACATGTTCAAAGCATTCAAAGCTGAAGTAGAAAATCAGCTTGAGAAACACATAAAAATCTTGAGATCTGATCGTGGTGGAGAATATCTATCTGGTGAGTTTCAGCAATATCTTATTGATAATGGGATAGTTTCTCAGTTTTCTGCATCGGGTACACCTCAACAGAATGGGGTAGCAAAAAAGGAGAAATAGAACTCTTTTAGACATGGTTAGGTCTATGTTGAGTTATTCAACGCTTCCTATTTCTTTTTGGGGATATGCTTTACAAACTGCTATATACATTCTAAACGATATACCATCTAAGTCCATTCCTCAAACACCGCATGAGTTGTGGACTGGGCGCAAGCCTAGTTTACAACACTTAAGGATATTTGGTTGTTCTGCGCATGTGTTGAAAGGAAAGACAGAAAAGATGGAGTCCCGTTCGAAAACATGTATATTTGTAGGGTATCCAAAAGAAACTAAAGGATATTATTTCTATAGTCCTTCAGATCTTAAAGTATTTGTTTCGACAAATGCTAAATATCTGGAAAAGGACTATATGAATGATTTTGAGCCAAGAAGTAGAATTGTCCTGAATGAGATGTCAGGAGATACAATTTCACGAGAGGTTACACAACCTAACCCAATTGTAAGTTCCGATCCAACACAAAATCAACAACCTACCATTCCTCGTCGTAGTGGGAGGGTTAGAACACAACCCGAAAGATACATCGGTCTGGGAGAATCAGTGGAGAGTCTCCCGGACGACGATGATCCCTACACGTATAAGGAAGCAATGGAGGATGTTGATAGTCGCCATTGGCAAAAGGCAATGCAATCTGAGATTGAATCTATGTTCGATAACAAAGTCTGGTCCCTTGTAGACTTGCCTAAAGGGATAAAACCCATTGGGTGCAAGTGGGTATACAAGAGGAAAAGAGGTATGGATGGAAATGTGGAAACCTTTAAAGCTAGATTGGTAGCTAAAGGGTATACACAGAAAGAAGGTATCGATTACGAGGAAACCTTCTCTCCTGTGGCCATGCTTAAATCCATTAGGATACTCTTGTCCATTGTAGCATCTTTAGATCTAGAGATTTGGCAAATGGACATCAAGACAGCTTTCCTTAATGGAAGTCTTGACGAAAGCATCTACATGATGCAACCAGAAGGATTCATTGAAAAGGGCCAAATGGAAAAGGTATGCAAGTTGCAGAAATCCATATATGGATTAAAGCAAGCATCCAGATCCTGGAACATAAGGTTCGATCAAGCTGTGAAAGGTTTTGGATTTATTCAGAATCTTGACGAACCTTGTGTACACAAGAGGATTAAGGGCGACAAGTTGGTTTTCCTGATTCTTTATGTTGATGATATACTACTCATTGGAAACGATGTAGGTGTATTGACATCAGTAAAAGAATGGTTAGCAAAACAATTTGATATGAAGGACTTAGGAGAAGCAAGTTTTATTCTAGGTATCCAAGTAATAAGGGATAGAAAGAATAAAATGATTGCATTATCCCAAGCTTCATACATAGACAAAATCTTGTCTAGGTTTTCCATGCAGGATTCCAAGAAAGGTATGTTACCTTTCAGACATGGAATCAAACTTTCTAAGGAGCAAGTTCCTAAGAATGAACATGAAGAGCAATTCATGAGTAGAGTTCCATATGCCTCGGCAGTTGGAAGTCTCATGTATGCAATGCTCTGCACTAGACCAGATATTTGTTTTGCTGTTGGCATAATTAGCAGGTTTCAATCGAAACCTGGTCCTGATCACTGGACGGCAGTCAAGCATATTTTCATGTATCTCAAGAGAACGAGAGATAATATGCTTGTATACTCTGGAGGGGATTTAATTCCCGTTGGGTATACAGATTCTGACTCTAGAAAATCCACATCAGGATCTGTGTTTACTATTGGAGGAAGAGCAGTCATATGGAAGAGTATCAAGCAATCATGTATTGCTGATTCCACCATGGAAGCTGAGTATGTTGCTGCATGCGAGCCTGTTTGGCTCCGCCAATTCTTGATTGACTTGGAAGTGGTTCCCAGTGCGAATAAGCAGAACACTGTCTATTGTGACAATAGTGGAGCAGTGGCTAATTCGAAAGAACCAAGAAGTCGTAAGAGAGGAAAACACATTGAAAAGAAGTATCACCTTTTAAGGGAAATTGTATATAGGGGTGAGAACATGGGAATAAGAGATATGACACATTTGCTATAGCGCAAGTGGGAGATTGTTAGGATTATGCTCAATAGCAAGAGTGTAATAGTGTTTTTGACAATCTATTCATATTAATAATGTGATTTCTGGTTTAACAAATCTTATAGCATTTATAGTTTAATTATTATAATTGTCAAAAGTAAATAATCATAAGGTCAAAAGACTATGAGAAAAGAAGAATTGTTCGTACATCTGGATATGTATGAGATAGACACAATTCTTTAGTTAGTCTTGAATAATGTTCACAACTTAAGTTAAAGGTTGGGCACCTTTATCTTGTTAACCCTCTAATTAATTAACATATAATACTAAAGATATCATACCTTTGTCGCGTGATCCGATTGACATTGCGTCGATGGTAATCCACAAGATCTTCCAATCCGATCACGAACGTACGTAGGGACCGACCGAAAACTTACGAAGAGATGATGGAAATAGCTGGCGACTACGCACTGGCAGAGGAAGAAGAAGTAGCACAGGGAGGTAGCTACGTGCATGGCCACAAGCCCGATTCAAAATCAGAGCGCAAGGATGACAAGAAAACACAGTCGCGTGTGAAACAAATATTGCACGGTATGTATAAAACTATCTAGAGGGGGGTGAATAGATTTTAAAGATATTACCCAATTTTTCGTGTATAGTCAATATTATGAAATTACCCAAAACTAGATAAAGCAATAAATCAAGTATAAAATGCAGAAATTAAATAACACTTGATATTTACGTGGAAACCCTCAAGGGAAAAACCACGGGCTGGTAAGTGCGCCACACTCGAACCTCGAATCCACTAATGATAATGAAGATTACAACCTAATCTCGGTATGTAACTCACTACCACTACCTACTCCGGGTATGAGTGAACTTAGTCCAATTGCTTATGTGAACACCTAATCCCGGTGTACGACCTAATCCCGGTCATCACACAAGACTTACAATTGCTTGTGACAAAAGGCAATCTAATCCCGGAAGCCACACAAGTCTTACTTCTCAATGAAGAGATAAAAATGCATATGTGAATATATGATGATATTCAAGGAACAAATAGAGCTAGGTAACCCTATATGCTTATCTAGGATGATAATATGACAATTAATACAATCCTAGATATCAAGAGCTAAATGACATGTCATAAAGCTTAGCTATATAGAGGATAACCAATCCTAGATACAATAGCTATCAAAAACAATCTCAAACATTTCAATGAGATTAATTAGCTAGATGTATATATCAATCATGAAATCCTAGCTATCAAAAAACAATCTCAATCATGCAATGAGATTAATTAGCTAAATGACATATAAGCATGAAAACCTAGCTATCATAAATAATCCTACGTGAACACACATGAGGACTTAATTAGATGCAAGATGATTCTAGCAACCAAATTGTCAACAAACATTCAAAAGCTTAACTAGCTGATTAAAAGATAATCTATCAACCTAGTTATCAATAAATCCATAAGAATGTTTATGACTTAGATTTTAGGCAAAAATGACCTAATCAATTAAGCTATCAAAATACAAACCCAATCATGCTATCAAGACTCATAAATATATGCAATAAAGAGAGTCTAGGTATTAAATCATGCAATAAATACCTAATATAGAGTAAGAAGAACATTGAATGATATTCAATGAAGTTCTAACTTACCTAGTCATGAAACCATGAAGACCCATGCTCGAATGATGTTGAATGATGCAAGATGGAGATGGGTTTTGGGTTTGGAGAGTTAAAGAAGCAAGCTTGGTGCTTTCTCTCTCAAGAATCTCTCTTTCTATCTCAAGAATCTCTCTTTCTCTCTCAAGAAAGTGAATTCTCTCTCTAGGGTTTCAGTTGGGAGAGTTATTTTAAAGAAGGAGAGATAAGAGGGTATTTATAGGTGCCAAATGAAGCTACGATATTTTGAGAATGTTAAAAAGACGTCACTGGGCATTCTGCGGCCAAATCGGCGGCAAGGCCGCAGAATCATGCGACAGCACTTCAGCTCCAAATTCGAGCGCACCGAAACATGAACAAACAACATCAAATTGGAAAGGTATGGAAGTCTACTTTCTACTCCAATTTATGGAATGACATTTTGATGTCTGTAGAAAAAGTTATGGTTAATTGAGTGACCAAAGGTCAGATTCGGATAACAGCTTTGATGCCCTGTTTTAGTGGTCACTTTGGAGATTTCAAAACCAAACCAAACGGTCATGAAATATTACGAATAATATACCGTTGGAAAGGTATGGGTGTCTAGTTTGTCTAGAATTTTACAAAACTCAATTTCAAACTTTTTATAAAAATTTATGGTCACAAGACCATACAAAGGTCAGTTTTGAAAAATATTTAAATCATTGAAATCCAATCTTTTAAAACTAGACACTTTACTCCAAATAACCAAACCGAATCTAACTTTTATCCAAGAGAAGAATGAGACCTTCTCAAGAGGTCAACTATAGCGCTAAGACATGCACACCATCGTGCAAGCGCGGACGTTTCCGATCATCCTTCGGGAAACGAATTACACCACACTTAAAGCTAACAATCATGAAGTGCAAGTGTGGGTATTGAATGCATCCTAATGCCTAACATGTCATGGCATTATAATAAACTAGATGCAATCAATTAAAACATGTAAGAAGAGATGTTCAAGAATATGCATGCACACATATAAAAACACACAACATACAAGTTATAGAAATATGCATGAGTTGTGTGTGTGTACAACTAGATCTCTTCAAAGCAAGTAAGCACTAGAATTTACCTTTGGTGCTTCTTTTCTTAAGAGGGCCTTGGTTGTGCAAGTCATCAACCGTCACATGCCTAAGCTACCCTTACATCAAGCCCCAAAATGTGGTTTGTCCACGAAATAAGCCAATCAATAAATGGGAATCCTTATAGCGTGATCGTCAGAAAGATGAAAAGAACCAAAAGGGGCAACTTAGGGAAAGCAGAGAAAACAATCGAACCAATAGGTTCCGGGGAAGGTATAGCCATTACACCCCTCTAACAGGTGATCAAGACACTACAAAAAAAATGGTCTTTTCCGACGGCCAAATGCCGTCGGAAAAGACCGGAAAAGACCATTTCCCGTCGAAAATATGCTTTTCCGACGGGAAAAAGCTGTCGGAGGCTGTCACAAATACGCTTGTCAGAAATAACTATTAACTGATGAGCTATCACAAATACCACCATTTCCGACGGCCATGGCCGTTGGAAAAGATAAAAATGCCATCGGAAATAGTGATTCAAGGTGGTCAAAATTACTTATATTTTTGACGGCTTTACCACTATTTCCGACGGCTTATTGCCGTCGAAAATAGTCGAATTATAAAAAAAAATAGCATGACTTGACTTGATAGTCGCCACGTCACCCCGACACGTGCCACGTCATCAACCGGCACCACATCATCGCCACATCAACCAGCACGTGGCACTCTAAATCCATGATATTCATGTGGCTTGAACCCTTGACCTGGTTGACAGTAAGGGTTTCCCTTACCATTTTGCTATAACCTTATATCTGATATGTTTTACATATTATTTATATATAAGCTATTGATATGTTTGTATGCTATGTAATTAAATATATTTTTTTGTATACTATTTAAATATAACTATTGAGATATTGTTTTTAAAAATAATATTTTATTAAAATTATTAGAGTTTTTGTTGAAAGTGAATTTTGGATACATTTAACACATATAGTGATAAATTTAAAATATTGACGTACAAGTTACATTTTTTGTGTAGTGTATAAATTAAATACATTCCATTATAATTTATTAATTAATATTATAGTAATAAATTATTTATTTATTCCATGAAATTGAGGTCAACAAAATAAAGACTATTGTAAGGTTCCCATTTGTTGATTGGCTCATTTCGTGGACAAACCACATGTTGGGGTTCTTTGTAAGGGTAGCTTAAGTATCGGTCTTATTGTTCGAAGCCCTTTGAAGACCTCGTGTTGATAAGCACCGAAGGTAAATTTCTTTGTGCTTACTTTTCTTTGAAGAGATTAGTTGCACACACACACTTAACATTCATTGCATATGTGTGCATTCTCTTCACTTGTCACATTTCACACTTGCACTTATTTATCATATTTTGTTGTGTGTAATTGTGTCTTGTTGTCGCGTAATTCGTTTCCCAATAACTTTCGGAAACGTCCGCGCATGCACTAGAATGTGCTTGGTATAGCGCGAGGACCGCCTATGGAGAATGCCCTTGGCTTCTCCTTGGTTTTCACCTTTCTAGGTGATCGGCGGTTATGATCGGCGGCCTGGCCGCCGAATGAAACCGCCGTTTCAATCCAGATTGGTCTGAAGCATTTCTGCGGTTAAGATCGGCGGTCACGACCGCCATTCGAAACCGCCGATTCAAGACCTGATTGATTTATCTCTCGGTCTAATTCGGCGGTTGAATCGGCGGTCATGAAACCGCCGTTCGAAACCGTCGTTCATACCTGATTGATTTTAATCTCTCTGTTTTGATTCGGCGGTTGGGATCGGCGGTTGGGATCGGCGGTCACGAAACCGCCGAATGAACCGCCGTTTATGCTCTATTCTTCACGAGCTCAATTCGGCGGTCATTATCGGCGGCCTGGCCGCCGATTGAAACCGCCGATCGGCGCGTTTCTTTGAAACTTACTTAAACGACCACACTTTGATTTGGCCCCCTATATATATGCCATTTTGTCTTTAGGTCAATTAAGAGAGTTCATATTCAGAATTCATACTTAGGATATTTTTCAAAGAGAAGAAAAATTCCAAGAACTCATTTTTTATTACTCAAACACTTTTTCATGATCATCAATCATCATCTAGCATCATCCTTGATCTTCTAGATGTCATCTTGCATGGATTCTTCATCATACTTTGCTTGGTAAGCTTTTCACTAATATCTTACATATTTTGTGTTTCTCTTAGCTAGCAATCTCAATTAATTACTTGTATGTTATTTTATATACTTTGAATACAAGTTTGAGATTAGTATGATGTATGTTTGAGAAGTTGTTTTGTGATAGCTAATTAAGTTTTGTGCTTAATCTTGATTAGCTAAACTATTTGACATGTCATTTAGTTTTGATATCTAGGATTGTTCTAATTGCATATTAATCATCTTAGATAAGCATATAGGGTTTCCCTTGCTCTATGTTGCATTTGGATATTCATATATTCACTTAGGGTTGTATTCTCTTCATAGAGAAAGTAAGTCTTGTGTGTAGCATCCGGGATTAGGTTGCTTAGAACGCAAGCAAATTGGACTAGGTTCACTTATACCGGGATTAGGTAGGTGTGTGATTACTTCCGGGATTAGGTTGTAATCGTTTTACACATTTAGTGGATTCGAGGTTATAGTGTGGCTTACTTACTAGCCCGTGGTTTTTCCCGTGAGGGTTTCCACGTAAAAATCAAGTGTTATTTAATTTCCGCATATTATACTTGATTTATTGCTTTATCTATTTAGGGGTAAATTCGTAATTTTGACTATCATGAAAAATTGGGTAAAAAGCTTAAAATCTATTCACCCCCCTCTAGATAGTTTTATACACACCGTGCTATAATTTGTTTCAACTATTTCCGACGGCCTTAATGCCATCGGAAATAATGTATTCCTTTTTTTCTTTACAAATGGAACAAGACTATTTACGACGGCATTAAGGCCGTCGGAAATAGTGTATTCCTTTTTTGCTTTTCAAATGGAACAAGACTATTTCCGACGGCATTGGGCCGTCGGAAAAAGTGTATTCCTTTTTTTACTTTTCAAATGGAACAAGACTATTTCCGACGGCATTGAGGCCGTCGGAAATAGTGTATTCCCTTTTTACTTTTCAAATGGAACGAGACTATTTCCGATGGCATTGGGCCGTCGGAAAAAGTGTATTCCTTTTTTACTTTTCAAATGGAACAAGACTATTTCCGACGGCATTAAGGCCGTCGGAAATACTGTATTCCTTTTTTTGCTTTTTAAATGGAACAAGATTATTTCCGACGGCATTGGGCCATCGGAAAAAGTGTATTCCTTTTTTTTACTTTTCAAATGGAACAAGACTATTTTCGACGGCCTCAATGCCGTCGGAAAAAGTGTATTCCTTTTAACTTTTCAAATGGAACGAGACTATTTCCGACGGCATTTGGCCGTCGGAAATGTGGTATCATATTTTTACTCATTTCCGACGGCACTGAAATAGCCGTCGAAAATGGTGCCATTTCCGACGGCAATTAGCGCCGGTAATTAGCGCCGTCGGAAATAGTTCGTCACTGATAGGCCTTTTTTTTGTAGTGAGAGGAGATACTTTCTGTAGTAGAAGACAAGGGACTCGCCAAGTATCCTTGGTAACAGTCAAATAATGCACGAAGGGATACAACCAAATACTACCGATTTCACAAAGATCATGGGCATGATACTTCGAAATGTTTTCAGCTGCGTGACCATATTGAGAGTCTAATCAGAGAGGGGCACCTGATAGATTTTACACTGAAAGGAGACAAGCATGGTGGTCGCCAAGATAGCGGCCAGGGAAGTGGGCAGAAAAGAAAAAGCCCAAGGAGAAGCAGCCCCGGTGCTACAATAAACACCATTTTTGGTGGACCACATACAGGCAGAAGCAATCGAGAGAGAATGTCAGAAGTCAGAGAAGTAATGTATGATGGCAGAAATATAGAGATAAACTCTGTGCAGAGAAACCCAAAGAAGGGAAGAGAAGGACATGACCCCATAACATTTACGGCGGAAGACTCAGATGGGATTGATGCCAAGCCCAACGATGCAATTGTAGTGGGAGTTCAAATAGCATACAGGGATGTACTCCGAGTAATGATAGACAACGGAACTGAAACAAATACGGTGTGTTCTAAATATATTATCTAGAGGGGGGGTGAATAGATTTTAACTATTATTACCCAATTTTCGTATGCAAGTCAATTTTACGAAAATGCCCCTACTAGTCAAAAATTACAAGCAAGTGTAATATAGTGCGGAATTTAAATAACACTTGATGTATACGTGGAAACCCAACCACTGGGAAAAACCACGGGCTGTTTAGTGTGCCACACTCGGACCTCGAAATCCACTAATCAAAATGGAGTTTACAACCTATGTAGACCTCGTCTAACACTCCGGTCAATAACCCCCCACTTCTACCACTCGGGCCTTTAAAAGTGGCTCTAGTCCAATTGCTTGAGGCCTAAGCAACCTTAGCCTCAAGACTTAATTCTCAATGAAGATATTATACAACCTATGTGAATATATATGAATATTCAAATAACAAACAAGGCTAGGTAACCTTAGATGCTTATCTAGGATGATGATATTATCAATTTAATCAACCCTAGATATCAATTGCTAAATGACATGTCAAATAGCTTAGCTAATCAAGATTAAGCAAAAACCTAATTAGCTATCACAATCAACACTCAATCATTTTCATCACAAATAATCTCTAACTTGTATCTAGCATATAATCAAAAGCATACAAGTAATTAAAGAGATGTATTATTATGAAAAACACTAAAGTAATATGAAATTAGTGAAGAACATACCAAATAAGATGTGATGATTCAAAACCATGCATGGATCAATTCTATGAAGGCATAGAAGATCAAATATAAAATTTTATGCAAAAGGGATTTGATTTGAGTGTTTAAAGTTGAGTTCTTGATTTGATTTTTTCTTAAAAATCGCTCTTTGAAGTTTAGGGTTCTAATAACTCAAGAAGCTTGTTCAGAGAATGAGAAAGTAAGATATTTATAGACATCAAGAATTGGGCATGTGAAAAGACAATTTTGCCCCTGAAACGCACCGTTCGACGGTTTCAATCGGTGGCCAGGCCGCCGATCACGACCGCCGAATTGAGCTCGTGAAGAACAGAGCATCAACGGCGGTTTCATTCGGCGGTTTTGTGACCGCCGATCCAACCGCCTGTTAGGATTATGCTAAATAGCAAGAGTGTAATAGTGTTTTTGACAATCTATTCATATTCATAATGTGATTTCTGGTTTAACAAATCTTATAGCATTTATAGTTTAATTATTATAATTGTCAAAAGTAAATAATCATAAGGTCAAAAGACTATGAGAAAAGAAGAATTGTTCGTACATCTGGATATGTATGAGGTAGACACAATTCTTTAGTTAGTCTTGAATAATGTTCACAACTTAAGTTAAAGGTTGGGCACCCTTATCTTGTTGAAGTTGTAGAATTCTTTTGCTAGCATTTGAGTGGGATCAAATGAGTTATGATGAGTCTAAAATCATCGGAGGGTCTTCGAGTAAAAGAATCTAGTGCACTGGGTGCATTGAACTGGATCACAATGAAATACTTTATCTAGAACCGTCAATAGATAATAGTCTTTTCATTATAAGGACAATCGGAGAGTCTATCTTAATCCTGAGATAAATGATGGACTTATGGTTGCAAGTGGTATCATTTGAGTTATCAATGAGTACGATTATATAGCATAGTCTATCCTCGATAGTTTGGTGATATTCATTTGTTAATCGATAGAGGACTTCATTTATAGATATGGACATCGTGGCTCCATTTATTAAATGTGAGTAGAATATCATCATATGGATGTTTTGAGGTATTGGATATTGAATCTTAACGTTAAGTTTTCGATAGAGTCTATTGAAACATGGCTTCTGGACAAGTCAAAATATCCAAGTTCAAAATGTGGTCATATGAGTAAATATGGTAACTTGGAGAGCTATAGGCGGTCTATGAGCTCTTGGCGATTACTGATATTCTTCACGAGGATACACCATCTCCAATAAGATTGTCTAGGGTACGAATGAGAAATATTTACTTATTCTATCTTTATTTAAGAGTTCAATTTTAGCTCTTTAGTGGAATGAGTTAAAATTGATAGATCGGACCTAAGTGAATCATTTGTTGATTGTGATTAGGTTATGTCTATTGAAGCTTAAATTTAGATAGCCCGCCAAGATCCCCAATCCACACGGACTTGCATGGATCACTTGATATATTCTACCGGACCAATTTATGGGTTCATCTAGAATTGTATTTAATATATTAAGAATATAATTTGCACATTATTTATTTAATGGGCTGATCAATTATATTAATATATTAATGAAAGGCATGTGGGCTTGTTTCTTTTAGTAAGAATGGGTCTGGTTCACATGTGGGCCTTTTATTACGGTCCAATGGATTTAATAAAATAGAAAAACAGTATATAGATATATTAATAAATATGGCACATGGCCGAGATATATATATGATATTATATTGTTTTAATTTTATTATTTGATTAAATGGAAATTAATTAATTGATTAATTAATTATTTAATTAAAAAAATCAAAATCTTTTTCTGACTAGGAAATATGTTTCTTAGTAGTATACTATTGTGGTAGTATAAATAAAATAAAAGACTTTATTTGGTAAGTAGATAAATAAGGGATTTATTTATCTAGTCAAATAAGGAAGTCTTTTATATAGTCACAAATACACTAAAGAGTTGGATTAGGGTTTGAAATTCTAAGGAAATCTACCTAGGGTTAGGATTTAAGTCAAAAGACACAAATCCTACATGGTAGAGGATTTCAGCCACAATATATAAATATATATGATATATATATGGCACATTGCCGTAAAATATATATAGAATGCACGCAGAGTATTTGGGTGCATACATGCATGCGGAATACAATTAATATATATATATACATGCATGCGGAATACAATTAATATATATACATACATGCAAGTTGAATTAAGGTAAATTATATATTATATATGCATGTTATAGTCGTGTATATATATGGATTATATAATTAAATATTTTCTACATATATAATATATTGGCAAGGTCATCGCACTACATATATATATATATATATATAATATATTGTGCAAGACTCAAGTACTAGACATATATTCTTTATATAGAATGGGCTAACCCTAGAGTTCTTGCTTGAGAGAGTTTTTTCTTTTGCTAGAGAAAAATAGAATCCAACTCTTAGATTAGTGTGAGAATTCGGCCAAGAGGAAAAGAGAGAAAAGTTTGTTCTTATTTCGATAGTGCACTAGTAACTTTTATATCAAAAGGTTTTGTGCACAATTTCGAATAAAGGTTCACGCGAGTTTCGATCTAACGATTATGAATTCAAAAGTGACCGGAACATTCTTTGTAGCCTCTTGGAATTTGTTGTGACTAACGAAAAAGAAAAAGTTTTGTTAATCCATCCTCAGGTACACAATTCAAAGAGAAGGGAGACCACGCTCCTAGGTGATTCACGTTCGTGATTAGATTGGAAGATCTTGCGGATTACCATCGACGCAATGTCAATCGGATCACGCGACAATGGTATGATATCTTTAGTATTATATGTTAATTAATTAGAGGGTTAAGGCTCAAATTATGGAAAAATTTTAAACTATACTAAACTCTTTTTTAGTCTCGCTTCCACTGCGTGCATGTATTTTTCCCTACACCGCCGAATTAGACCGAGAGATTAAAATCGATCAGGTATAAACGGCGGTTTGTAACGGCGGTCGTGACCGCTGATCGTGACCGCATAATTGCTTCAGACCAATCTGGACTGAAACGGCGGTTTAATTCGACGGCCAGGCCGCCGATTATAACCGCCGATCACCAACAATGGTGAAAATCAAGGAGAAGCCAAGGGCATTCTCCGTGGGCGGTCTTCGCGCAAAACTAAGCACACATATGTGTGAGCGCGGACGTTTCCGAACATTATCGGGAAACGAATTACTAAGCACATATACACACAACAAGATATCACAATCAAAGTGCTAGTGTGTAAAGTGACATGTGAAGAGTATGCACACAAATGCAAGTATGCTAAGTGTGTGTGTGCTTACTAAATCTCTTCAAAGAAAAATCAAGCACAAGAAATTATACCTTTGGCGTGCTTGTCCCTTGAGGTCTTGAAAGGGCCTTCGAGCAAGAAGTTGAAACACCTAAACTACCCTTACATTATCAACCCCAACATGTGGTTTGTCCACGAAATAAGCCAATCAATATATGGGAATCCTTACAATCTCCCCCTTTGGCTATTTCGTGACAAAACCACCACTCACATTGATTCCTCACAACATAATAGAAACTACGGGTCTACTATGAGTTTCTACTTTACAAAGAGATATGTAAAAATAATCTTGAAGTCTTCAATCTCAAGTAGAACAATCAATCCCTGAAAGCAAAGTTTCTATACTTTCCAATTCAAGTAAAAAGTGAGATGAATCAAGTGAGAATTAGAACAAGCATTTGCATTCTAAGAATTTAAGCACAACTACAACATCATGTAATAATTGTGAATGCAATGCTCCCCCTCAAAGGGTTACTCCCCCTCAATGTATTGTCTCCCCAACATGCATAATTGCAACTCCCCTTACCACCATTCTACTCCCCCTTTTTGTCATGATATAGGCAAAGGAGTAGTCCCCAACCGGGTCACTTAGCAAAGAGAGAAGATAGCATTCAAGTCATTTGCATAATCATAAAATGCACTTTATGCAACTCTATCAAATGGAGAGAAACAAGGAGATTTATATTGAAATAAATGTGTGAAACAAAACATGCTTTGCATACAAGACATGTAGCATTCAAGTCCAAAATACAATGGTATTTGGCAAAGCAAATGACAAAGGTTTCTAATAAGAATTCAAGCCAATTTCACCAATGTCATGAGAGAAGCAAGGATATAGAGTTTTTCATTGATTTTAATGTATGAGCAACTATATCCATCTTTATAAGTCAAACATGTCATGAGCAACTTTGCACCCTATTTGATTTTTCCGGGAATGAAACCCGTATGATAGTAGACATGTTCAACTAATAAAGAAAGAGAGACAATTTGGAATATAAATTCCTTTGAACGGATACAAGATCCTTTATTCATTTTGAGTCTCATAAGCTTTTTCACACAATGTTTTGCATTTATAAATTGCAATCATCAATTCATGCTTTTTCATTTGAGCATGTCATTAAAAAAAAAAACATCATGTCATGGAGATAACTATAGGTCATTCATATCATACTTCCTATGTAAATCTCCTAGTCCAAAAATGCATGTTTGAACATAAATATGACATGGATTGTAAACAAGCATGGTTCACACTTATTGAATTGAAAACATATATACATATGTGCAACCACGCTTACTCAAGCAATTAACAAAAAAGCATAAGATTTTTCAAATATTTGCATGCAACAAGTATGCATAAGCTCTCTTTGCTTGAGTTCCCCATATGGGGTCAATTTCATCCTTCATCAATGAAGGTCATGAGGTCCTATGGATCTCCCAAGTCCATTTGACTTGGATGAACCTATTTGAGACTTGATAGTCTCGTAGCAAGCGGGTTCATCTTTCCTTATCCACATAGATATGATTTTTTTCTTCTTAGTGGTTAAGGGTTGCATGTCATTCACTAACCTAGGATTATTGACAAAGGATTTCCTAGGCTCATGCAAGTGGGCTCTTCTTAGCCTCTTTTTCTCTATCATGCTATTAATCCTACAATGCTTAATGTACTTAAAGCACTTAGGCCTAATATGCCCATAAACACCACAATAATGACAAGTTGGTACAAAGTAAGAATTCATACCATATCCGTGTGAAGTCATTGGAGACTCATCATGCATTTGATGTCTTTTTTGGTGTTGAGCCGGTTCATGTCTTCTATGTGGTTGAACCGGAATGGGTTGCCTCCTTGGATGAGGTAGCATGTTTTGCCTCTTTTCATAGTGAGTCATTTGTTGAGGAGAGTTTACTCGAGAGGCTCTAATCCGTTGAGCTTGGGGTTGTTTTGTTTTCACCACCTTCACTTGTGCATTTTTCAAACATTGTCCTAGTTCTAACTTCTTTATAGGAGTTTGCACCGGTGACGCTTCTATCTTACCCAAACTCTTCACAAAGACGGTCTTCTTAGGAATAGAGCAATCCTTGCTCACTTCGAATCCAAGACCTCTTTTGTCACCAGGGCTTTTTCCTACATCAAGTATGTTGTCAAGCTTCTTGGTGCTTGTGGTCATTCTAGTCAATGACTCTTTGGCTTCAACAAGCTCTCTCTTCAAACCCTCTTCATTCCTTTTAGACAAAGCTAGCTCATCTTTTAGCTTGTCTTCTTTCACCATGGATCTTACCACTTCATCATTCAAGTGATCAACTTGTGTTGAAAGCCTAAGTAGTTCTTCCTTTAACCTTTGAATCTCTTTTTCATTCTTTAACTTAGAGCTTTCAAAACTTTCAAAGTTGTCCTTAAGATCCATCTTCTCCACTTGCTTCCTTAAGAGGTCATTGTATGTTGAAAGCTCTAGATTTTCTTCCTCTAAAATCATTAGAAATCTATCTTTCTTCCTCATGGAGCTTTCAACATTGACTATAAAGTCATGCACATCCATATTCTCTACATTTCCATTTGTAGAGTTAGATAAGGAGTCATCTCCACTAGTGTCATCTTCTAGACTCTCCTCCTCTCCTATGGATCCAATATCCTCATCAAGACCTTCACCTTGATCTCTTGAGTCAATAAGTGCCATATCCCAATGTGAAGCAACAACTATCTCCTCTATAGCTACTTCTTCGACTTTCTCTTCTATGGGATCACTAGCAACGGAATTCTTACCAACAACTTCATTTTCTTCATTAGTGGCACCCAATGCCTTGAAGTTATTGATAAGCTCATCATCACTTGATGACTTATCTCCCTCTCCGGAGTCATCACTTTCACTCCAAGTGGCGACCATCATTTTTTCTTTCTTGTTCTTCAAATTCCCACAATCGGGTGAGATATGACCTATGCCGCCACACTCATAGCAATGGACCCATTTCACTTGCCTAGGCTTACGCTTCTTGAAGGGAGCCTTTTTCTTCAAGACTTGGCATTTGGATCCAAAGCCACGCTTCTCGAACTTGACAAATTTCTTGAATCTTTGAAGCATCAAAATCATTTCTTCGTCCAAGTCACCTTTCTCCTCCTTCCCTACCTTAGTAGCACTCAAAGTAATTCCTTTTTGCTTCTTTGAAAGAGTGGAGCTAGGACCCTTCCTAGACTCGTAGGCGAGAAGTCTACCTATTACCTCGCTCGGCTTCATGTCCTTAAAATCACTTTTTTCTTCTAATGCCGTCACCTTAGACTCAAACCTCTCGGGAAGCGATCTCATTATCTTTTGCTTGATCCTTCTATCGGAGTAAGGGTCACCAAGTTGATGACTTTGTTGACAATGTCCATCAACCTAATCTCAAAGTCATTGAAGCACTCATTCTCCTCCATCGTAAGTGTCTCAAATTGAGTTTGGAGGACTTGAAGTTTGGAGTCCTTCACTACTTCGGTTCCCTCGTGTGCAACCTCTAAGATGTCCCATGCCTCCTTGGCTATCTTAGTGTTCTGAATCAGTTTGTCCTGATTTTCATCCACTGCACATATAAGGGCGTGCCACGCCTTTTGATTCCACTTGGACAACTCAAACTCGGGTTGTGTCCACTGTGCTTTAGGCTTGAGCACTTCTTCTCCTCCACCCGTGGGAGTCATCATAGGAGGCGAATATCCATCTTCAATGGCCATCCATGCCCTATCATGGATTTGACACACATATGCCTCCATCTTCCCTTTCCATTGGGAGTAATTTATGCCGGTGAGGAGGGGTGGCCTTACGCTCGAAGCACCCTCATTTGAACCACCGATTCCACTCATAGTGTATAATGAATGGATGAAATGAATGCAAAATGTATGAATGATCAAAGAATCACACAAATGCAAAACACACCAAAAATGAGCTAGGATCACCTATGTATGTCTAGGAACCCGCTCTGATACCAATTGAAACAAATACGATGTGTTCTAAATATATTATCTAGAAGGGGGGTGAATAGATTTTAACTATTATTACCCAATTTTCGTATGCAAGTCAATTTTACGAAAATGCCCCTACTAGTCAAAAATTACAAGCAAGCGTAATATAGTGCGGAATTTAAATAAAACTTGATGTATACGTGGAAACCCAACCACTGGGAAAAACCACGGGCTGTTTAGTGCGCCACACTCGGACCTCGAAATCCACTAATCGAAATGGAGTTTACAACCTATGTAGACCTCGTCTAACACTCCGGTCAATAACCCCCCACTTCTACCACTCGGGCCTTTAAAAGTGGCTCTAGTCTAATTGCTTGAGGCCTAAGCAACCTTAGCCTCAAGACTTAATTCTCAATGAAGAGATTATACAACATATGTGAATATATATGAATATTCAAATAACAAACAAGGCTAGGTAACCTTAGATGCTTATCTAGGATGGTGATATTATCAATTTAATCAACCCTAGATATCAATTGCTAAATGACATGTCAAATAGCTTAGCTAATCAAGATTAAGCAAAAACCTAATTAGCTATCACAATCAACACTCAATCATTTTCATCACAAATAATCTCTAACTTGTATCTAGCATATAATCAAAAGCATACAAGTAATTAAAGAGATGTATTAATATGAAAAACACTAAAGTAATATGAAATTAGTGAAGAACATACCAAATAAGATGTGATGATTCAAAACCATGCATGGATCAATTCTATGAAGGCATAGAAGATCAAATATGAAATTTTATGCAAAAGGGATTTGATTTGAGTGTTTAAAGTTGAGTTCTTGATTTGATTTTTTCTCAAAAATCTCTCTTTGAAGTTTAGGGTTCTAATAACTCAAGAAGCTTGTTCAGAGAATGAGAAAGTAAGATATTTATAGACATCAAGAATTGGGCATGTGAAAAGACAATTTTGCCCCTGAAACGCACCGTTCGGCGGTTTCAATCGGCAGCCAGGCCGCCAATCATGACCGCCGAATTGAGCTCGTGAAGAACAGAGCATCAACGGCGGTTTCATTCGGCGGTTTCGTGACCGCCGATCCAACCGCCGAATTAGACCGAGAGATTAAAATCGATCAGGTATGAACGGCAGTTTCTAACGGCGGTCGTGACCGCCGATCGTGACCGCATAATTGCTTCAGACCAATCTGGACTGAAAAGGCGGTTTCATTCGGCGGCCAGGCCGCCGATCATAACCGTCGATCACCAACAATGGTGAAAATCAAGGAGAAGCCTAGGGCATTCTCCGTGGGCGGTCTTCGCGTAAAACTAAGCACACATATGTGTGAGCGCGGACGTTTCCGAACATTATCGGGAAACGAATTATTAAGCACATATACACACAACAAGATATCACAATCAAAGTGCTAGTGTGTAAAGTGACATGTGAAGAGTATGCACACAAATGCAAGTATGCTAAGTGTGTGTGTGCTTACTAAATCTCTTCAAAGAGAAATCAAGCACAAGAAATTATACCTTTGGCGTGCTTGTCCCTTGAGGTCTTGAAAGGGCCTTCGAGCATGAAGTTGAAACACCTAAACTACCCTTACATTATCAACCCCAACATGTGGTTTGTCCACGAAATAAGTCAATCAATATATGGGAATCCTTACAGGAAGTTCAGCCGACATTTTAAGCGCTAGAGTATACGATGAGCTGCGACTGGACAAGAAAGATCTGGAGCCTTTCCATGTACCATTGAAAGGTTTTGGGGGCACAGAAGTAAGATCGTTGGGGACCGTGAAGCTACCGGTGAGGTTTGGGATAGCACCGTGCCGGCGAACAATCCTACTGGATTTCATCGTAGTCGACATTCACAACTGGCCGTATAATGCTTTACTCGGCCGACCATTCCTGAACAAAGCCCGAGCAGTCACTTCAACCCATACACTGAAAGTAAAATTTCCTATAGAGTTTGGGGTTGGAGAATTAAAAGGATCACATGAGATGGCCCGCCGCACTAACCTCTCAATTTTCAAAGACAAGACAAGAGTGGAAACCTTGAGCGTATTTGAGGTAACAAAGGAAATGCAAGAAGAAAATCCAAGAGCTTTCGAATTGGATCCAAGGGATAAAGCGAGCAGGGAAAAAGAAGAACCCACTGAGTCTATTGTTCTGGACGAGACGGAACCTGATAAAACAGTCAAGATTGGTGTAAGGCTGGCCGAACAAGTCAAGAGAGATGTATCGAACTTGCTGATAGAGTACAAGGAAATCTTTGCATGGAGCCATGAAGACATGCCAGGGATTAGTAGAAGCGTGATCTCAAACAACCTGGCCGTAGACGAAAAAAGCAAACCGGTGGTGTAGAAAAGGAGGAGCTTTAACCCGGAAAGGAGCGCAGCAATAAAAGAGGAAATCTCTAAATTACTCGCCGTAGGATCAATCAGAGAGGTTAAGTATCCGGAATGGGTGGCAAACGTAGTCCTTGCAAAAAAGAAGAATAATCAGTGGAGGATGTGTGTAGACTTCACCGATCTAAACAAGGCTTGCCCCAAGAATAGCTTCCCATTACCAAGAATTAACCAGTTGGTCGATGCAACGGTCGGACACGAGACGTTGAGCTTCATGGATGCATACTCAGGATATAACCAAATCAATATGCACAAGCCAGACGAAGAGAAAACAGCATTCACCACAGATCAAGGGTTATACTGCTATACAGTCATGCCATTCGGCCTGAAAAACGCTGGAGCAACTTACTAGTGCCTAGTCAACAAGATGTTTGCCTAACAAATAGGGAAGAATATGGAGTTATATGCTGACGACATGCTAACAAAGAGCGTCAAGGCTGACAAGCATGTAGATGACCTGAGAGAGACATTCGATGTGCTAACTAGATACGGAATGAAGCTGAACTCTGCAAAATGTGTATTCGGCGTACCGTCTGGAAGGTTCCTAGGATATCAGAGAGGAATAGAAGTGAACCCTGACAAGATCCAGGCATTAGCTAAAATGGTTTCCCCAAAGACCTTGAAGGATGTCCATAAACTCACAGGGTGCTTAGCATCATTAAACAGGTTCATAGCAAAATCAACGGACCGGTGCCTACCATTCTTTAAAGCTCTCAAGAAAGGCAAAGGGGTTGAGTGGAACGAAGATTGTGAGAAGGCTTTTCAAGCCTTGAAAGAGTACCTCGGGCGAGCACCACTGCTGTTGTTGTATATATAATTTCGCCAAGTAGCCACGTCATCAAAGGAGTCAATAAATGCTGAGGAACAGGTTGCCACGTCACTCATCGACCAGGTCAAAGAAGAAAACGTGGACCGGTCAGTATATCAACAAGTCATATAAATCAAAGGTGTGTTCGCCAGAGCTAGATATGTACTTGCCAAATATAGAAGCATAGTCGCCAAAAGGTAATACCCAGGAGGGGAGATATTCGCCACATCTGCGTACTGGGCACAAACCAACTCGGCAGAAACACGAAAATAAACCCTAAACTCCCAGAAGACCCATGGCAACGAGGAGTTGTAAAAAAGGAAAGGGCTGAAAACACATATCCGTATCTGTTACAACATGGGAATCCTAGTACGAATCAAAAAGGAAATCCTACCTCCAACATGACAGGATCACGTAGTAACCCTAAATTATCATGTATAAATAGAACCACCTATCCCACGAGGAAGGGGTTCGAAAACCTAAAGAGAGAAAAAGTAAGAACTCGAGAGACTTAAGTGTGTAACCGAAACAAGTGAATTTTAGTGATATTTTCCTGTCCTCCGGGACGCCGTGGTTTTTTTCCCATTCAAGGGTTTTTCCACGTAAATCTGTCTCTTACATGTGCTGATTTTCTTTCTTGTTTAACGTTCGTTTTAATTTAATTGTTGGTTGTGTGGTAATCTAAATTTCACCGTCAACAATTGGCGCTAGAAGAAGGGGGGCTTTTTAAACAGAAACTTCGAGGAACCCTTGCGAATCGAGAGGTATGAACAACGATAGCTACAAGGATGGTAACTCCAGCGGAGATCAAATTGTTGAACCAACCGGGCCGATAAGAGATGGGGCGATAACTATCGGGGAACAATCGAAAGCAACGCCGGGAATTAGGGCAGCCAATCTAGGAATTCTGCAGCACTTCCAAACTGCATTGGTAAACTTAATCAGCGAAGCTAGCAAAATAGGGCTTTCACTTCCCATAGGCCTGGGAGTTTCTTCTCCCTATGAGCTAACCCCTCATGGGATCCAGCCACCTGGGAGGATGCGGTCGAAAGTCCACATTACAACCCCCGACGCTTAAGCAAGACAATCCACAGAAGAGACTCCCCAGGACCACCCTAAAAATTTTGAAGGAAGAAGACAAAAGAAGGGAAAAGGTGTGTTGAATGGGGAATCTACGGAGGGGCGAGACCAGGCGCGAGTACATGAGGTAAATTCTAGTGACACGTACCAAAAGAGCCGGCGGAGACACCGTTCTATCTCGTCCGAAGATAAAAGTCCCCAGCCACGAAGGGAGTTACGATAAAAAAGAGCACAACGGAGGAGATCTGAGAGCACAGAAGATCGAAGAACTGGTAGGAGCCTGGGTGATAGAGGCAATTATGGTATAATGACAATCAAAAGCAGACTCGATCCAGCAGGAGAGCCAACTGGTCAGTGCGATGTCACCCTACAAGAACTATCAAAGAAGGTCTCAGCGATGGCACGAAGATATGGTCGCAACGTATCTTCGGATGATGAGTTAGACAGCCTATTCATTGAAAGTATTGCTCATACCCAATTTCCAGACAGATTCAGAATGCCAACCATCGAGCAGTATAAGGAGAGTAGAGATCCGAAAGAGCATGTTCGCCGATTCCGCAATGTTATGGCCCAGTATTCGTCCAATGATGGGCTACTATGCCTTACCTTCCCGTAAACATTCGGCGATCTCGCATCCAGGTGGTTTGGGCGACTTCCACCCGGAAGTATTAGCAGTTTCTCAAACCTTAGCAAGACGTTCATAAGACAGTTCATGGGGAGTGTGCAGAGAAGAAAGTCACTCGCCCATTTATCAAACCTGAAGCAGGAACGCAACGAGTCCATCAAGAAGTATCTAGCAAGATTCGGAAAAGAGGTCGCTCAAATTGAAGACGCCAGTGATGTAGCTGTCATCGCCGCTTTCACCAATGGGTTACAAAGTGGGCGATTATCCTTTGACCTGCGAAGAGAGAGGCCAAAAACTTATGAAGAGATGATGGAAATAGTTGGCGATTATGCACTGGCAGAAGAAGAAGAAGAAGAAGTAGCGTATGGGGGTAGCTATGTTCATGGCCACAAACCTGACTCAAAATCAGAGCACAAGGATGACAAGAAGGTGCAGTCGCGCGATCGCCAGAAAGACGAGAAGGGCCAAAAGGGGCATCCAAGGGAAAGCAGGGGAAACGCCCGAGCCAGTAGGTTTCGAGGAAGGTACAACCATTACACTCCTCTAACTGGCGATCAGGAGGAAATACTTTCCGTGGTAGAAGACAAAGGACTTGCCAAGTACCCTCGACAACAGTCAAATAATGCCAGAAAGGATACGACCAATTACTGCCGATTTCACAAAGATCATGGGCATGACACTTCAAAATGTTTTCAGCTGCGAGACGATATTGAGAGTCTAATCAGAGAAGGCCACCTGAAAGATTTTACACTAAAAGGAGACAAGCATGGTGGTCATCAAGATAGTCGTCAAGGAAGTGGGTAGGAAAGAAAAAGCCCAAGGAGAGGCAGCCCCGGTGCTACAATAAACACTATTTCTAGGGGACCACATACAGGCAGAAGCAATCAGGAGAGAATGTCAGAAGTCAGAGAAGTAATGTACGAGGGCGGAAATATGGAGATAAATTCTGTGCAGAGAAACCCAAAGAAGGGAAGAGAAGGACATGACCCCATAACATATACGGCGGAAGATTCAGATGGGATTGATGCCAAGCCCAATGATGCAATTGTAGTGGGAGTTCAAATAGCGCACAGGGATGTACTTCGAGTAATGATAGACAACGGAAGTTCAGCCGACATTCTGAGCGCTAGAGTATACGATGAGTTGCGATTGGACCGGAAAGATCTGGAACCTTTCCATGTACCATTGAAAGGTTTTGGGGTTGCAGAAGTAAGATCGTTGGGGACTGTGAAGCTGCCAGTAAGGTTCGGGACAATACCATGCCGGTGAACAATCCTGCTGGATTTCGTTATGGTCGACATTCACAACTGGCCGTATAATGCTTTACTCGGGCGACCATTCCTGAACGAAGCCCGTGCAGTCACTTCAACCCACGCAATGAAAGTAAAATTTCCTACAGAGTTTGGAGTTGGGGAATTAAAAGGATCACAGGAGATGGCCCGCCGCGCTAACCTTTCAATTTTCAAAAACACGACAGGAGTGGAAACCTTGAGCATATTTGAGGTAAATAAGGAAATGCAAGAAGAAAATCCTGGAGCTTTTGAATTGGATCCAAGGGACAAGGCGAGCAGGGAAAAAGAAGAACCCACTGAGTCTATTATTCTGGACGAGATGGAACCTGGTAAAACAGTCAAAATTGGTACAAGATTGGCCGAACAAGTCAAGAAAGATGTATCGAACTTACTGATAGAATACAAGGAGATCTTTGCTTGGAGCCATAAAGACATGCTAGGGGTTAGTAGAAGCGTGATCTCGCACAACCTGGCAGTGGACGAAAAAAACAAACCGGTGGTGCAGAAAAGGAGGAGCTTTAACCCGAAGAGGAGCGCAACAATAAAAGAAGAAATTTCTAAATTACTCGCCGCAGGATCAATCAGAGAGGTTAAGTATCCAGAATGGGTGGCGAACATGGTCCTTGTAAAAAAGATAAACAATCAGTGGAGGATGTGTGTAGACTTCACTGATCTAAACAAGGCTTGCCCCAAGGATAGCTTCCCACTACCAAGAATCGACTAGCTGGTCGACGCAAGGGCAGGACACGAAACGTTGAGCTTCATGGATGCGTACTCAGGGTATAACCAAATCAAGATGCACAAGCCAGACGAAGAGGAAACAGCATTCACCACGGATCAAGGGTTATACTGCTATACAGTCATGCCATTCGGCCTGAAGAACGCAAGAGCAACCTACCAGCGTCTAGTCAACAAAATGTTCGCCAAACAAATAGGAAAGAATATGGAAGTATATGTTAGGATTATGCTCAATAGCAAGAGTGTAATAGTGTTTTTGACAATCTATTCATATTAATAATGTGATTTTTGGTTTAACAAATCTTATAGCATTTATAGTTCAATTATTATAATTGTCAAAAGTAAATAATCATAAGGTCAAAAGACTATGAGAAAAGAAGAATTGTTCGTACATCTGGATATGTATGAGGTAGACACAATTCTTTAGTTAGTCTTGAATAATGTTCACAACTTAAGTTAAAGGTTGGGCACCTTTATCTTGTTAAAGTTGTAGAATTCTTTTGCTAGCATTTGAGTGGGATCAAATGAGTTATGATGAGTCTGAAATCATCGGAGGGTCTTCGAGTAAAAGAATCTAGTGCACTGGGTGCATTGAACTGGATCACAATGAAATACTTTATCTAGAACCGTCAATAGATAATAGTCTTTTCATTATCAGGACAATCGGAGAGTCTATCTTAATCCTGAGATAAATGATGGACTTATGGTTGCAAGTGGTATCATTTGAGTTATCAATGAGTACGATTATATAGCATAGTTTATCCTCGATAGTTTGGTGATATTCATTTGTTAATCGATAGAGGACTTCATTTATAGATATGGACATCGTGGCTCCATTTATTAAATGAGAGTAGAATATCATCATATGGATGTTTTGAGGTATTGGATATTGAATCTTAACGTTAAGTTTTCAATAGAGTCTATTGAAACATGGCTTCTGGACAAGTCAAAATATCCAAGTTCAAAATGTGGTCATATGAGTAAATATGGTAACTTGGAGAGCTATAGGCGGTTTATGAGCTCTTGGCGATTACTGATATTCTTCACGAGGATACACCATCTCCAATAAGATTGTCTAGGGTACGAATGAGAAATATTTACTTATTCCATCTTTATTCAATTTTAGTTCTTTAGTGGAATGAACTAAAATTAATTGATTGAACCTAAGTGAATCATTTGTTGATTGTGATTGGGTTATGTCTATTGGAGCTTAAATTTAGATAGGCCCGCCAAGATCCCCAATCCACACGTACTTGCATTCACTTGATATATTCTACCGGACTAATTATGGGTCTATCTAGAATTGTATTAAGGCATGTGGACTTGTTTCGTTTAGTAAGAATGGGCCTAGTTCACATGTGGGCCTTTTATTAAGGTCCAATGGATTTAATAAAATAGAAAAACAATATATAGATATATTAATATATATGGCACATGGCCGAGATATATATATGATATTATATTGTTTTATTTTTATTATTTAATTAAATGAGAATTAATTAATTGATTGATTAATTATTTAATTAAGAACCAAAATCTTTTTCTGACTAGGAAATATGTTTCTTAGTAGTATACTATTGTGGTAGTATAATTAAAATAAAAGACTTTATTTGGTAAGTAGATAAATAAGGGATTTATTTATCTAGTCAAATAGGGAAGTCTTTTATATAGTCACAAATACACTAAAGAGTTGGATTAGGGTTTGTATTTTATATATATGCATGTGGAATATATAGATTATATATGCATGAATGCATGCGGAATATATATACATATATGCATGCGGAATGCAAGTAATATATATGCATGAATACATGTGCAAGTAATATATATGCATGAATGCATGCGGAATATATATACATAAATGCATGCGGAATATATATATATATATATATGTATGTATGATATACATGTAAGTTATTTAAGTGCAGAATTTGGTTAATAAATATATATATAATGAAAGTGCAGAATTCGGCTCACTTATATAATATAAGGAAAGAAGAATTCGGTGCACTTTAGGATTTATATATATATTAATAGGAAATTGAATTCGGGCACTAAAGATAGATATGAGGCAAGAGGATTCGGTAACCCTAATTGCTAGTTCTTGCTTGAGATAGTTTTTTCTTTTGCTAGAGAAAAATAGAATCCAACTCTTAGACTAGTGTGATTTTCGGCCAAGAGGAATAGAGAGACAAGTTTGTTCTTATTTCGATAGTGCACTAGTTACTTTTACATCAAAAGGTTTTGTGCACAATTTTGAATAAGGTTCACGCGAGTTTCGATCTAACGATTGTGAATTCAAAAGTGACCGGAACATTCTTTGTAGCCTCTTGGAATTTGTTGTGACTAACGAAAAAGAAAAAGTTTTGTTAATCCATCCTCAGGTACACAATTCAAAGAGAAGGGAGACCACGCTCCTAGGTGATTCACGTTCGTGATTGGATTGGAAGATCTTACGGATTACCATCGACGCAATGTCAATCGGATCACGCGACAAAGGTATGATATCTTTAGTATTATATGTTAATTAATTAGAGGGTTAAGGTTCAAATTATGGAAAAATTTTAAACTATACTAAACTCGTTTTTAGTCTTGCTTCCGCTGCGTTGACCGTATTTTTCCCTACAGTATATGTTGACGACATGCTAACAAAGAGCGTCACGTCTGACAAGCATGTAGATGACCTGAGAGAAAAATTCGATGTGCTAACTAGATACGGAATGAAGCTGAACCCTGCGAAATGTGCATTTGGCGTACCGTTTGGAAGGTTCCTAGGATACCAAGTGCATCAGAGAGGGATAGAAGTGAACCCTGACAAGATCCAGGCATTAGCAAAAATGGTTTCCCCAAAGACCCTGAAGGATGTCCAGAAACTCACAGGTTGCTTAGCATCATTAAACAGGTTTATAGCAAAATCAACGGACCGATGCCTACCATTCTTTAAAGCTCTCAAGAAAGGCAAAGGAGTTGAATGGAACGAAGATTGTGAGAAGGCTTTTCAAGACTTGAAAGAGTACCTCAGGCAAGCACTGCTGCTGTCAAAACCAGTAGCCGAGGAAACACTTTACATGTACCTATCTGTCTCCGAAGCAGCCACCAGTTTTGTACTGGTGAAATAGGAAGAGGGGGTTCAGAAACCTGTATATTACACAAGCAAAGCACTGTTACCAGCTGAGACAAGATACTCACCAGCCGAGAAGATGGTACTCGCCCTAATTACAGTGGCGAGGAAGTTAAGACCGTATTTCCAGGCTCATAAAATTGGAGTATATACCAATTGCCCACTGAAACTGATTTTGCAGAAGCCAGAGGTATCCGGTAGACTAACAAAGTGGACGATCGAATTAAGTGAATTTGATATAGAATATCTCCCAAGGACAGCGATCAAGGGCCAAGCAGTGGCGGATTTTGTGGCAGAGTTCACCGAACCAAATATGGAAGTAGCAAGGATGATGGTGGAGCAAACTAAGAAAACATTCAGGTGGCAACTCCGTGTTGACGGGTCGTCAAAAACGCATGGCAGCGGGGCAGGGGTAGTGGTATCAACCCCGGAAGGAGATTAAGTAGAGTGTGCCTTGCGTTTTGACTCCAAAGCTACCAACAACCAAGCTGAGTATGAAGCACTCATAGCAGGACTAAGAGTTTGCACAGTCCTAGGAGCCGATGAGGTGGAAATTTGCAGCGACTCCCAAGTCATTGTTAATCAAGTGTTAGATGAATACCAGGCGAGAGATAAAAACATGATCGCCTACCTACAATTAGCAAAGGAGCTACTGGGGAGGTTTAAAGAGTACAGGATTACCCAGATTCCCAGAGAAGAAAACGAACAGGCTGACGCCTTGGCAAAACTGGCATCCGCCGCAATCAACATCTGGCCCAGGACTATTCCCATGATTCACCTACTACACCCAAGCATAGTCAAAAAATGGAAGTTGGGGCAGTCTTCGATGAAGCAAATAGCTTGATAACTGTAGGGAAAAATACCGTAGTACACGCAGCGGAAGCGAGACTAAAAATAGATTTAGTGACTTTTAAAATTTTTCCCTTTTATGAACCTTAAACCCTTTAATCAATTAAACATATATATATTATCTAACAAAAGAATAATACCTTTTGTCGCGTGATCCGATTGACTTACGTCGATGGTAATCCGCAAGATCTTCAATCCTAGCACGAACGTGGATCACCTAGGAGCGTGGTCTCCCTTTTCTTTGAATTGCAAACCTGAGAATGGACAAACAAAATTTTCTTTTTCTTTTGTTAGTCACAAAACAATCAAAAGAAGACTAAGATTATTCCGGTCACTTTTGAGTTCTCAATCTAATGATCGAAACTCGCGTGAACCTAAATCGATGTTGTACACACAAGCTTATTGATGAACAAGCAATTAGTGTACCATCAAAGAATAATCTATTCACTCTTTTATGTTTTAGTCGAAATCAACACACACTAATCACTAGAGTTGGATTCTATTTTTTTTATTTTATTTTATTTTTTTTTAAGCAAAAGAAAAAACTCTCAAGCCTTACAAATAGGTTTAGCTGAATTCAACCTATTCAATTAGGGTTGCCGAATATATTATGTATATATATTATATATTGCCGCATAACTTTAACATGCATATATGTAATGTATATAATTCTGCACCACTTTTAATCATGCATGCATATACTATATATTTCTATATATCCGCATGACTTTTATCATGCATATATTATATGTATATTTCTATATATATCCGCATGACTTTAATCATGCATATATTTTTCCGCATGCATGCATTCATGCATATATATTCTATATATTAAATACAAACCCTAATCCAACTCTTTAGTGTATCTGTGACTATATAAAAGACTTCCTTATTTGATTAAATAAATAAACTTTATTATTTATTTTCTTACCAAATAAGTCTTTTACTTTTAGTATACTACTACCAATAGTATAACTCTAGGAAACATATTTCCTGATCAGAAAAAGATTTTGTTTCTTAATTAAATAATTAATTAATAAATTAATTAATTCTCATTTAATCAAACAATAAAATAAAATAATATATTAGACTAATAAATTAGCCTTGCCGCCCACATCATATATATATGGGCTCAATATTATTTTCTTATTTTATTTAATCCATTAGACTTTAATTAAAAAGCCCACATGTGAACCAGACCCATTCTTACTAAAAGAAACAAGCCCACATGCCTTTCATTAATATATTAATATAATTGATCAGCCCATTAAATAAATAATGTGCAAATTATATTCTTAATATATTAAATGCAATTCTTGATGGACCCATAAATTGGTCCGGTAAAATATATCAAGTGATCCATGCAAGTCCGTGTGGATTGGGGATCTTGGCGGGCCATCTAAATTTAAGCTTCAATAGACATAACCTAATCACAATCAACAAATGATTCACTTAGGTCCGATCCATTAATTTTAACTCATTCCACTAAAGAGCTAAAACTGAACTCTTAAATAAAGATAGAAAAGGAAGATGCTCCTCATTCATACCCTAGACAATCATATTGGAGATAGTGTATCCTCGTGATTAATATCAGTAATCGCCAAGAGTTCATAGACCGCCTATAACTCTCCAAGTTACCATATTTACTCATATGACCACGTTTTGAACTTGGATATTTTGACTTGTCCAGAAGCCATGTTTTCAATAGACACTATCGAAAACTCAACGTTGAGATTTAATATCCAATTACCTTAAAACATCCATATGATGATATTATACTCTCATTTAATAAATGGAGCCACGATGTCCATATCTATAAATGAAGTCCTCTATCAATTAACAAATGAATATCACCAAACTATCGAGGATAGACTATGCGATATAATCGTACTCATTGATAACTCAAATAATATCACTTGCAACCATAAGTCCATCATTTATCTCAGGATTAAGATAGACTCTCCGATTGTCCTGATAATGAAAAGACTATTATCTATTGACGGTTATAGATAAAGTATTTCATTGTGATCCAGTTCAATACACCCAGTGCACTAGATCCTTTTGCTCGAAGACACTCCAATGATTTTAGACTCATCATATCTCATTTGATCCCACTCAAATGCTAGCAAAAGAATTCTACTACTTTAACAAGATAAAGGTGCCCAACCTTTAACTTAAGTTGTGAACATTATTCAAGACTAACTAAAGAATTGTGTCTACCACATACATATCCAGATGTACGAACAATTCTTCTTTTCTCATAGTCTTTAGACCTTATGATTATTTACTTTGACAAATATAATATTAAACTATAAATGCTATACGATTTGTTAAACCAGAAATCACTTTATTAATATGAAAAAGATTGTTAATTACAACATTACACTCTTGCTATTGAGCATAATCCTAACAATAACACCAATCAAAGAATACCTTGTCAATGACGTGCTCCCAAGCTATCCATTGGAGGCAAAGCGACTAAAGTACAGAGCTACAAGATATTCAGTACTCAATGGAGAACTGTACAAAAGGGGGTACTCAAGGGCACTGTAGAGATGCGTCGGGCCTGAAGAAGCAGAAGGGATCCTGAGAAGCATACATAGTGGAAATTGTGGGAATCATGCTGGGGGTGTCAGCTTAGCCCACAAAACATTACGACAGGGTTTTTACTGGCCAACACTGTTCGCCGATGCTAAAAGGGTAGCAGCAAGGTGTGAAGCATGTCAAAAAATTGCAAACAACATTCGCCAGCCACCTAAACTTTTGCAAAGTATCACCTCACCTTGGCCTTTCGCCATGTGGGGAATTGACTTGATCGGTCCAATGCCAACAGCACCCGGAGGAGCTAAACATGCTATCGTGGCTGTGGATTATTTCATAAAGTGGGTAGAGGCTGAGTCATTAGTGCACATAACAGAGGAAAACACAACAAGCTTTGTGAAGAAAAATATCCTGTACAGATTCGGGATACCAAACACCATCATCACCGATAATGGAACCTAATTCGATGGCAAGAAATTCAGGGAGTTGTGTGACAAATATAGAATCAACAACTACTACGCAACTCCAGCACATCCACAGACAAATGGTTAAACTAAAGCAGTCAACAAGATCATAAAGCACAACCTAAAAGCTAAATTAGCTACGAAGAAGGGTAACTGGGCAGAGAAGCTACCACAAGTACTGTGGACGTATCGAACTACGGAAAGAAGCTCAACGGGTGAAACCCCATACTCCATGGCTTTCGGAACTGAAGCTGTTATTCCCGTGGAAACATCCTTCTCTTCGCCAAGGGTACAACTATTCCAGCTAGAACTAAACGTCAATATGCTAAAATGTGGCCTGGACGAGCTAGAAGAAAGGAGAGAACTTGCACAAATAAGAAACGCTGCATATCAACAAAGGGTGGCCAGGTATTACAACTCGCATGTGCGTGAAAGGAAATTTGTACTCGGCGACTTAGTTATGAAAAGAGTGAATCTAGGAACTAGAGACAAAGCTGCGGGATCACTCGCAGACAAATGGGAAGGGTCTTATCAAATTACAGGCATAGCTGGTCACGGGGCATATCGCATTACTCGAGAGGGTTTTGGCGAATTACCTCGGCCATGCAATGTGCAATACCTGAAGATATACTACCCTTAACTTTCTCATTTGCTTCTAGAATTTATTTCAATGTTTTTTCTTCTTAGGTAGTTTTCGCTTTAGCATTCTTTCTCTTTTTCATTTTAACAAAAGTTGCATGAAGTATTCAATAAAGAGTAATTTATTACTAAGAACCCATGACTTAGCTCACCACAAAAGTAATCAGGCACAAAGAATATTCGCCATCATACACCATAGGTCACTCGTCGTTGCGTAAAGACGAGTTTTATTCTCGTAGCAACGGAAACGAGTGAGATGACGCACGAAATTAAGGCGTGGCAATTATGCCTAAAAGCTATCATAAAGGTCAGTGGTCGCCGCCACGGGAAAAATGAGATCCCAAGAAAAACACAAGGAATGCCCAATTAAAAGCGCACATGAGGAATCTCAAACGCTGGGGATTGAGAAAGCTAGCCGAGCACAAAAGTGACTAAAACACAAAGTAAAAGTAAAAGCAAAAGAGGGAGACGTCCCAACAATATGCTAAAAACTTGGTGTATAGTCAGATACGTCTTGACAAACACTGAGTACGCTAAAACTCAGCAATGGCAGCTGAATAAACAATCAACAATACGCTAAAAACTTGGTATATAGTCGGATACGTCTCGACAAACACTAAGTATGCTAAAACTCAGCAATGGCAGCTGAATAAATAAAAAATAATACGCTAAAAACTTGGTGTATAATCGGATACGTCAGGACAAACACTGAGTACGCTAAAACTCAACAATGGCAGCTGAATAAAGAACAAAGCCAAGAATTCATCAAGGGCAGCTGAACCAAAAGTAAAGTCAAAGGAGTTATAAATTTTGTATAAGTTATTTACAAGTGAAACTACAAGGAGAGTTATTCACAACTAAAATAATACATAAAGTCAACCAGCTGCAGGAGGATCCTCGATGTCTTCCTCATCTTCAATCTCATCTTCAGAAGGCCAAGTAATTTCTTCGTCCCCCTCTGGCATGAAAGGCCTATAATCCCTACCAGCAACAGGGCCTAAATCAGGTTCAGCACCAGAACTAGAAAAACTGCCCTTCTGACCAGAATAGTATGTATTAAAAGCGCGTTTGCTGGGAACGTCTAAGTGCATTGGATGAGGCTCAGTCCTCGTATAGCGACAATGGGCTTTCCACCGTCTTCTCTGTTCCTTTATCGAACCCACTGCACTGTCCATATGCAGCTCAAGGGATTTGTCAAAATGCCTTAGAGCCTTTTCATTCGAATGATCATTCATGGCGAAGAACTTTTTCGACTGCCTCATACCTCGTTCGAATTCACGCAACAAAAGCGCATCATAGGCAAGGGACCTCTTAAAACGATCAACTGCTTCAACCTCTAAAACAGCCTTTAAATCATTGAAGATGACGTCACGCGAAGACAGTTGATTGCGCAGGTCCAGTACCTCACACTCAACTTTCTCTCTAGCTTCCTTAGCTACTCGCTCAACCTCTAAGCGTGCTACGAGTGAGTTTTGACTCGCAGACAGCTGCTCCTTCAGCAAGCGAATCTCCTCCGTAGCAGCAGATAGTTTTTCTTCGGTAGCCAGCTGAGCAGAAAGATAACCATCGGCGGACTCCCTTAACTGAGTAATTTGCTGAGCATGAAGTTCCTCAGCAGAAAGCTTCTCAGCTGCCAAAGTGGAAGCTCGCTCTCGTAGGCGTTTCACATCCCTAGAAAGGAAATTCCCATGCCTGTAGTTGTCAACCAACTCAGACATTATCTGAAAAGAAAAACAGACAAGTCAGGAAACACACAAACCAAAGTACAACATGAATACTGCAAGAGACTTACCAAAGAGTGGCAGTTGAAGAAAAATTCCATTTTTCTATTACAAGACCTACTCTTCACATGCTCCCAACCTTCACCGACATAAACATCGTTGTTCATCAGGTATGAGTGTAAGGTTCCCATTTGTTGATTGGCTCATTTCGTGGACAAACCACATGTTGGGGTTCTTTGTAAGGGTAGCCTAGGTATCTGGTTTATTGTTCGAAGCCCTTTGAAGACCTCGTATTGATAAGCACTGAAGGTATATTTCTTTGTGCTTACTTGTCTTGAAGAGATAGTTGCACACACTCACAACTCATGCATTTGTTTAATACTTATATGTTGTGTGACTTATTTTTTGTGCATGAATGTTCATTAACATATCTTCTTGCATGTTAGTTTGATTGCATCTTGCATATCCAATTGCCTTGTCATGCTTAGACTTAGGATTGCATTTTTGCATTGGGCGCTCCCAAAAGCGCTCTACAGAAGCGCTGTACGAACAGCGCCCATTGAGCGCTGTTCATACCTGATTGATTTAATTCGGTCGCTGTACAAAGCGCTGTACAAAGCGCTCTACGTACAGCGCCACTCTGTTTTCCCGTGAGAACAGAGTAGGGGCGCTGTACAAGAGGCACTCTACGTACAGCGCCCAAGGCAAATATGAGGCCAACTTATCAAAACGACCACATCTTGTTTTGGCCCCCTATATATATGCCACTTTGACTTTAGGTCAATTAGAAGAGTTCATATTCAGATTCCATACTTAGGATATTTTTCAAAGAGAAGAAAAATTCCAAAGAACTCATTTTTAGTTTACTCAAACACTTTTTCATGATCATCAATCATCATCTAGCATCATCCTTGATCATCTAGATGACATCTTGCATGGATTCTTCATCATACTTTGCTTGGTAAGCTTTTCACTAATATCTTACATATTTTGTGTTTTTCTTAACAAGCAATCTCAATTTATTACTTGTATGATTTTCATATATCTTTTGATACAAGATTGAGATTAGTGTGATGTATGTTTGAGAAGTTGTATTGTGATAGCTAATTAGGTTTTGTGCTTAATCTTGATTAGCTAAACTATTTGATTGAACATGTCATTTAGTTTTTAATATCTAGGATTGTTCTAATTGCATATTAATCATCTTAGATAAGCATATAGGGTTTCCCTTGCTCTATGTTGCATTTGGATATTCATATATTCACTTAGGGTTGTATTCTCTTCATAGAGAAAGTAAGTCTTGTGTGTAGCATTCCGGATTAGGTTGCTTAGATCGCAAGCAAATTGGACTAGGTTCACTCATATCGGGATTAGGTAGGTGTGTGATTACTTCCGGGATTAGGTTGTAATTGTTTTACACATTTAGTGGATTCGAGGTTCGAGTGTGGCTTACTTACTAGCCCGTGGTTTTTCCCGTGAGGGTTTCCACGTAAAAATCAAGTGTTATTTAATTTCCGCATTTTATAATGATTTATTACTTTATCTATTTAGGGGTAATTTCATAATTTTGACTAACACGAAAAATTGGGTAAAAAGCTTAAAATCTATTCACCCCCCCCCCCCCCTCTCTAGATAGTTTTATACACACCGTGCTATAATTTGTTTCAATGAGCAAATCTCAGTAGCTGTGAAGTCTGAAAGGGAAACAGACTCAACTCCCTCACCAGCTTCAGTTGGATCCACGGGAGGAACTTCATGAGCAACGCCCGAACCCGATGTAGAAGTCCCAGGTTGCTTTGATGGCTCTGGCTTATCAGCTGGCCCTGGCTGACCAGATGGCCCAGGTTGACTAGCAGAAGACACACTCGGCCCACCCACAGCCACCGAAGGAGAAGCTGCACCGGTCGGGGAGGAGGCAGGAGCATTCAACTTGTTAACTCCTTTAGAAGGTGGAGACACCACCGCACTCATCCCACCAGCAGGAGCCTCAGGAATAGTTGTTTGAGTAGAGGGAGTTTCGGCGAGTACAGGTCCATCAGCACCCTCATCATCTGAAGAAACAACATACTGCACAACTCTTGACGCCTGCTTTAGAGGTCGAGTAGTATGATCAGGGGTGCCCTCAGCCGGGCGTTTACCTCTACCGGTCCTGGGGGTTAGGTCACTCGCAGGATCAAAGGGAGTTTCAGGGACATCCGCATCAAAAATAGGAATGTCACTGACTGACCCTGAAACTCCAACTTTCTCTTTTCCCTTACGGCTGGGGGTAGCCGTAGGAGTAGTCGCAGCAGCAGTAGTCACAACAGTCATACTTGCAGCAATTTCTGGATACGCAGGGGGCTGCCCCGACTCAACACCTCCCCAGCAACATTACCCACTTCCTCGCCGTCTGAGGGATCATCAACATTCGGGCTAGCAATTCCTTCCTTAGCCAAACCAGCGGCATGTCTTTTGCTGGACGCCTCACAGTTCTTTACTGCCCGGGCTTGCAAGTCACAGACAGTATCGAAGTCGCACACTGCAAGAAAAATCACCAAGTATTAGCAATGGGAAAAGCGAAACTATAAAACCAAAAGAAAGCAGGTAAAACTTACGGAGAGATAGTCTGGCAGGTAAGCGCGAAAAAAGCCGCTGAGCGATCATTTTATCCTCATTCAAAAGAAATGGACGGCCCCTTTCATGTAGAGGGAGGACGACTGCAGTAGCGAGATGAGATATCTCTTCATCCAACAAAATAGGGATGGCCTTCGACCAAGTGTCGGGAGAAGTGAAGTGCCTAGGAACTTTCTTCGCCGCAAGATTCAGGCGACCACAAGCGGACATGTCTCTACCCCACTCGCCGCCAACGAAGAACCAGCTGTTCTTCCATCTCTTATTTGAGGTAGGAAAACCCCAAATAAATCCTTTCTTCTTCTCATCACCAGAAATCTCTATTTGTCCAGGGTTTGCCACTCCCTCGTGGGATCCAGTTTTCCACGGGCAAAGAAAGAAGAAAGTAAGTTCCACTGTTGCCCGCCTGCCTTAAACTATAGAAATGGTGAATCTCACGAGGCGTAGGGGGTTCATAACTTTTCAACTTCCACATTAATCATAAACACAAGAGAATCCTATAGCTATTTGGGGCAAGTTGAGCGGGTGCAATTCGAACCTCTGCAAGAAACCTGGCGATGAAAGGCTAAAGAGGAAGGGTTACCCCACAGCTGAGCATGGCACCATAAATGGCGACCGCATTTTCGGGAGGATTCCATGCTGCTCGATTACCAGGTAGCATCAAAGTCACTGAGTCTAGAATTTCAAAGCGACTCCTATACTTGCGGAGTTCATCCTCGCCAACCATATTAACTTCGGTGTCAAAGGAACACGGACGATCAAACGAGAAATGCAGCCTATCATGTTGATGGTCTTCAATGTCAGAGTCAACAGTTGTCTGCGCACCCAGTAGGGACCCACGAGGAACCCTAGAGGCGCGTCGTTTGCTGCCACTCGGTTTAGAAGATCTCGGCATCATTGAAGAATCACTATCGGAAGACGAAGGAGAAATGTTAGGGATAGAATCATCTTTAGAAGATGGAACGTAAACAGAAAGTGGGACCGGAGAATCCGGGTGAAAATTACGAATCAAAGATTCGATTTTGTCCGCAGTACGTTTGTCACCAAGCTCTATAGCTTGCATCATTTGATTAAAAAGAGAAGAACGTAATGAGGGATCCATGAAAACTTACCAGAAAAACCCTAGGTTCGGAGAATGAGCAGGAGATTTGGGGACGCTAAGAAATAAGCACGATCGAGTTCAAGATGAGCCGTCCGACAATAAAATAAAATAGAAGAAATTTATGGCAGAAATTTCTAAGGGAGAAGAATAAGAGACAATGAAGGAACTTTGTTTTGAGAGAAAGAAGAGATTAATGGAGATGTGAGAGGATAGAGGAGAAGGAGAAACGATCAGGCATTAAAAGAGGGAGTTTTGAAATTCAAAAAGAAAAAATCAGATAAAATGATATTTGTTTAAAGTGAGCGACGGTCACAATAACTGGCCGCAACAGTCACTACCAAATAACAGACATGTGGCACCTCGGGGATCACCAATCAGTCAAAATGTATCTTTACTTGTCAAATGAGTGGAAGCGCTAGAAATTGTGTGGCCAAGAATGAAGGCTTGCACCAGAAGAATCAACTAACAAGTTCAACACGTGGTGAAAATGAAAAAGGGGGGAGTTATTTGCAAAACACGCCAAAATTTTATAAGCATGGATATAAATACTGCTCGCAGAGGCAAACGAATTAGAAACCTAAATCATTCGCTCAGCTCAAAATATTTATAGGGGTATTGTTGTATATATAATTTCGCCAAGCAGCCACGTCATCAAAGGAGTCAATAAATGCTGAGGAACAGGTTGCCACGTCACTCATCGACCAGGTCAAAGAAGAAAACGTGGACCGGTCAGTATATCAACAAGTCAAATAAATCAAAGGTGTGTTCACCAGAGCTAGATATGTACTCGCCAAAGATAGAAGCATAGTCGCCAAATGGTAATACCTAGGAGGGGAGATGTTCGCCACATTTGCGTACTAGGCACAAACCGACTCGGCAGAAACACGAAAATAAACCCTAAACTCCCAGAAGACCCATGGCAACGAGGAGTCGTAGAAAAGGAAAGGGCCGAAAACACATATCCGTATCTGTTACAACATGGGAATCCTAGTACGAATCAAAAAGGAAATCCTACCTCCAACACGACAGGATCACGTAGTAACCCTAAATTATCATGTATAAATAGAACCACCTATCCTACGAGGAAGGGGTTCGAAAACCTAAAGAGAGAAAAAATAAGAACTCGAGAGACTTAAGTGTGTAACCGAAACAAGTGAATTTTAGTGATATTTTCCTGTCCTCCGGGACGCCGTGGTTTTTTTCCCATTCAAGGGTTTTTCCACGTAAATCTGTCTCTTGCATGTGCTGATTTTCTTTCTTGTTTAACATTCGTTTTGATTTAATTGTTGGTTGTGTGGTAATCCAAATTTCACCGTCAACAGCTGTCAAAACCAGTAGCCGGAGAAACACTTTACATGTATCTATCTGTCTCCGAAGCAGCCACCAGTTCTGTACTGGTGAGACAGGAAGAGGGGGTTCAGAAACCTATATATTACATAAGCAAAGCACTGTTACCAGTTGAGACAAGATACTCGCCAGCCGAGAAGATGGCACTCGCCCTAATAACAGCAGCGAGGAAGTTAAGGCCGTATTTCTAGGCTCATAAAATCGGAGTATATACCAATTGCCCGCTGAAACTGATTTTGCAGAAGCTAGAGGTATCCGGTAGACTAACCAAGTGGGCGATCGAATTGAGTGAATTTGATGTAGAGTATCTCCCAAGGGCAGCAATCAAGGGCCAAGCAGTGGCGGATTTTGTGGCAGAGTTCACCGAACTAAACATGGAAGTAGCAAGGATGATGGTGGAACAAATTAAGAAAACATTCAGGTGGCAACTCCGTGTTGATGGGTCGTCAAACACGCATGGCAGCGGGGCAGGGTTAGTGGTATCAGCCCCGAAAGGAGATTCAGTAGAATGTGCCCTGTGTTTTGACTTCAAAGCTACCAACAACCAGGCCGAGTATGAATCGCTCATAGCAAGACTAAGAGTTTGCACAGTCCTAGGAGCCGATGAGGTGGAAATTTTCAACGACTCCCAAGTCATTGTTAATCAAGTATTAGATGAATACCAAGCAAGAGATGAAAATATGATCGCTTACCTAAAATTAGCAAAGGAGCTGCTGGGGAGGTTTAAAGAGTACAGGATTACCCAGATTCCCAGAGAAGAAAACGAACAGGCTGACGCCTTGGCAAAACTGGCATCCGCCACAATCAACATCTGGCCCAGAACTATTCCCATGATTCACCTACTGCAGTCAAGTATAATCAAACAAATGGAAGTTGGGGCAGTCTTCGGCGAAACAAATAGCTAGATAACACCAATCAAAGAATACCTTGTCAATGATGTACTCCTAAACGATCCATTGGAGGCAAAGCGACTGAAGTACAGAGCTACAAGATATTCAGTACTCAATGGAGAACTATACAAAAAGGGGTACTCAAGGGCACTGTAGAGATGTGTCGGACCTGAAGAAGCAGAAGGGATCCTGAAAAGCATACATAGTG
This sequence comes from Acer yangbiense, assembly GCA_008009225.1. Taxonomy (NCBI): domain Eukaryota; kingdom Viridiplantae; phylum Streptophyta; class Magnoliopsida; order Sapindales; family Sapindaceae; genus Acer; species Acer yangbiense. The sequence continues at coordinate 19,630,140 of CM017770.1, read as the reverse complement.
GAAACTGCGGGAACCATGCTGGGGGTGTAAGTTTAGCCCACAAAACATTAAGACAGGGTTTTTACTGGCCAACGTTGTTCGCCAATGCAAAAAGGATAGCAGCAAGGTGTGAGGGGTGTCAAAGAATTGCGAACAACATTCGCCAACCACCTGAACTCTTGCAGAACATCACCTCGCCATGGCCATTCGCCATGTGGGGAATTGACTTGATCAGTCCAATGCCAACAACACCCGGAGGAGCAAAACATGCCATTGTGGCTGTGGATTATTTTACAAAATGGGTAGAAGCTGAGTCATTGGTGCACATAACAGAGGAAAACACTACCAGCTTTGTGAAGAAAAATATCATGTACAGATTCAGGATACCAAACACCATTATCACTAACAATGGAACCCAATTCGATGGCAAGAAATTCAGGGAACTGTGTGACAAGTATGGAATCAACAACTACTACGCAACTCCAGCACATCCACAAACAAATGGTCAAACCGAAGCAGTGAACAAAATCATAAAACACAACCTGAAAGCCAAGCTGGCTGCAAAGAAGGGTAGCTGGGCAATGAAGTTACCACAGGTACTCTGGGCATATCGAACCACAAAAAGAAGTTCAACAGGTGAGACCCCATATTCCATGGCTTACGGAGCTGAAGCTGTCATTCCCGTGGAAACATCTTTCTCTTCACCAAGGGTACAACTCTTTCAACCGGAACTCAATATTGATATGCTAAAATGCGGTCTGGATGAGTTAGAAGAAAGAAGAGAACGCACACAAATAAGAAACGCTGCTTACCAACAAAGGGCAGCTAGGTACTACAATTCACATGTGCGTGAAAGAAGGTTCGCACTCGGCGACTTGGTGCTGAAAAGGGTGAACCCAAGAACCAGAGACAAAGCTGCAGGATCACCCGTAGACAAATAGGAAGGGCCCTATCAAATTACAGGCATAGCTGGTCACGGGGCATATCGCATTACTCGAGAGGGTTTTGGAGAATTACCTCGGCCATGCAATGCGCAGTACCTGAAGATATACTACCCTTAACTTTTTCATTGCTTTTAGGATTTATTTCAATGTTTTTCTTCTTAGGCAGTTTTCGTTTTAGCATTTTTTTCTCTGTTTTTATTTTTGACAAAAGTTGCAGGAAGTATTCAATAAAGAGTAATTTATTACTAAGAACCCGTGACTTGACTCGACACAAAAGTAACCAGGTACAAAGAGTATTCGCCGTCATACATCATAAGTTACTCACCGTTGCGTAAAGACGAGTTTTATACTCGTAGCAACGAAAATGAGCGGGATGACCCACGAAATTAAGGCGGGCCAAAGGAAACTACGCCTAAAGCTGTCATAAAAATCGGTGGTCGCCGCCGCAGAAAAAAATGAGATCCCAAGAAAGACACGAGAAACACCCAATCGAAAGTGTACATGAGGAATCTCAAACGCTGGGGATTGAGAAAGCTAGCTGAAAACAAAAACGACTAAAGCATAAAGCAAAAAGCAAAAAGCAAAAAGCAAAAAGCAAAAGAGGGAGACGTCTCAATAATATGCTAAAAACTTGGTGTATGGTCGGATACGTCCTGACAAACACTGAGTATGCCAAAACTCAGCAATGGTAGCTGAATAAACAACAATAATATGCTAAAAACTTGGAGTATGGTCGGATACGTCCTGACAAACACTGAGTATGCCAAAACTCAGCAATGGCAGTTGAATAAACAATAATAATATGCTAAAAACTTGGTGTATGGTCGGATACGTCTTGACAAACACTGAGTACGCCAAAACTTAGCAATGGCAGCTGAATAAACAACAATAATATGCTAAAAACTTGATGTCAAACACTGAGTATGCCAAAAACTCAGCAATGGCAGCTGATAAAAAGAACAAAGCCGAGAACTCATCAAGGGCAGTTGAACAAAAAATGAAGCCAAAGGAGTTACAAATTTTGTATAAGTTATTTACAATTGAAGCTACAAGAAGGAGAGTTATTTACAACTGAAGTAATGCATAATTTCAACTAGCTGCAGGAGGACCCTCGCTGTCTTCCTCATCTTCAATCTCATCCTCAGAATGCTAGGTTATTTCTTCATCCCCATCCGGCATGAAAGGCTCATAATCCCTACCAGCAACAGGACCTAAATCGGGTTCAGCACTAGAGCCAAAAAAGCTGCCTTTCTGACCAGAATAGTAAGTATTAAAGGCGCGTTTGCTGGGAACTTCTAAGTGCATCGGGGGAGGTTCAGTCCTCGTATAACGACAATGGGCTTTCCACTGTTTTCTCTGTTCCTTTATCGAACCCACTGCACTGTCCATATGCAACTTAAAGGATTTGTCAAAACGCTTTAGAGCATTTTCATTTGAATGATCCTTCATGGCGAAGAACTTCTTCGACTGCCTCATGCCTCGTTCAAATTCACGCAACAAAAGTGCATCATAGGCAGGGGATCTCTTAAAACGATCAACTACTTCAACCTCTAAAACAGCCTTCAAGTCGTTGAAGATGACATCACGCGAAGACAATTGGTTATGCAGGTCCAATACCTTATGCTCAGCTTTTCCTCTAGCCTGTTCAGCTAGTCACTAAGCCTCCAAGCACGCTGCGAGTGAGTCTTGATTCGCAGACAACTGCTCTTTCAGCGAGTGAATCTCTTCCTCAGCAACAGATAGTTTTTCTTCGGCAGCCAACTGAGCAGAAAGGTAACCATCGGCGGATTCCCTCAACTGAGTAAGTTGCTGAGCATGGAATTCCTCAGCAGAAAGCTTCTCAGCTGCCAAGTGGAAGCTTGCTCTCGTAGGCGTTTCACATCCCTAGAAAGGAAATTCCCTCGCCTATAGTTGTCAGCCAACTCAGACATCATCTGAAAAGAAAAACATACAAGTCAGGAAACACGCGAACGAAAATACAACATGAATACTGTGAGGGACTCACCAGAGAGTGGCAGTTGAAGAAAAATTCCATTTTTCTGTTACAGGACCTGCTCTTCACATGCTCCCAACCTTCACCAACATAAACGTCGTTATTGATTAGGTATGAGTAAATCTCTGCAGCTGTGAAATCCGAAAGGCAAACAGACTCGACTCCCTCACCAGCTTCGGTTGGATCAATGGGAGGAACTTCACGAGCAACACCTGAACTAGATGCAGAAGTCCCGGGTTGCTTTGACGGCTCCGGTTTACCAGCTGGCCTTGGCCGACCAGATGACACAGGTTGACTAGCAGAAGACACATTCGGCTTACCCTCAACCGCCGGAGGAGAAGCTGCACCGGTCAGGGAAGGGGCAGAAGCGTTCAACTCGTTAACTCCCACAGGAAGTGGAGACACCACCGTACTCACCCCTCCAGCAGGAGCCTCAGGAACAGTTGTTTGAGTAGAGGGAGTCCCAGCGAGTACAGGTTCATCAGCACCCTCCTCATCCGATGAAACAACATATTGCACAACTCTTGACGCCCGCTTTGGAGGTCGAGCAGTATGATCAGGGGTACCCTCAGCCGAGCGTTTGCCTTTACCGGTTCTGGGGGTCAGGTCACTTGCAGGATCAAAGGGAGTTTCAGGGACATTCGTATCAAAAATAGGAATGTCACTAACTGCCCCAGAAGCTCCAACCTTCTCTTTTCCCTTACAGCTGGGGGTAGTTGCAGCAGGAGTAGTTGCAGCAGTCTCTGGATGCACAGGGGGCTGCCCCGACTCAACACCTCCCCCAACAACATCACCAACTTCCTCGCCATCTGAGGGATCACCACCATCCGGGCTAGCAATTCCTTCCTTAGCCAAACCAGCAGCATGTCTTTTACTGGCAGCCTCAGAATTCTTTACTGCCCGGGCTTACAAATCGTAAATTGTATCGAAGTCACATACTGTAGAAAATAACCAAGCGTCACTAACAGAATAAACAAAATAGTAATATCAAAAAGAAGGCAGATAAAACTTACGGCGAGGAAGCCTAGCAGGTAGGCGTGTGAAAATTCGTTGCGCGATCATTTTTTCCTCATCCAAGAGGAAAAATCTACCTCTCTTATCCAAAGGAAGGACAGCTGCCGCAGCAAGATGAGCAATCTCAGCATCAAGGAGGACAGGGTTTGTTTTCGACCAAGCCTTAGGAGAAGTGAAGTGCCTGGGAACTTTCTTCACCAAAAAGCTATGGCTCACACTGGCTGGCACATCCCTGCCCCACTCGCCACCAGCGAAAAACCAACTATTTTTCCACCTTTTGTTCGAAGTGGGAAAACCCCAAATGAAGCCCTTTTTCTTCTCGTCACTGGAGATTTCCACCTGTCCGGGGTTCGCCACACCCTCAGGGATCCAATTTTCCACTGCTGAGGAGAGAAGGAAATACATGCCACTATTGCCCGCTTGTCTTAAAGTATAAAAATGGCGGATCTCACGGGGCGTAGAGGGTCCATAGCCCTTCAGTTTCCACATCAAACACAGGCACATCAAGATCCTGTAACTGTTTGGGGCGAGTTGGGCAGGCGCAATCTGGGCCTCTGCGAGGAATCTGGCAATGAAAGGCTGAAGAGGAAGAGTTATCCCACAACTAAGCATCGCGCCATGAATGGCGACCGCATTCTCAGGAGGGTTCCATGCCACTCGATCACCCGGCAGAGCCAAAGTCACAGCATCTGGGATTTCGAAGCGACTTTTGTATTTACAGAGTTCCTCCTCGCCAACCACGTTTACTTCACAGTCAAAAGAACATGGGCGGTCAGCTGTGAAGTGTAATCTGTTCTTCTGATGATCTTCGACATCTGAATCAACGGTGATCTGAGCATCCAGCAGAGACCCTCGGGGAGCCCTAGAATCTCGTTGTCTACTACCACCTGATTTGGAAGACCTCGTCATCATCGGAGAGACACTACCAAAAGACGAGAAAGAATGGATGTTAGGAACAAAATTTTCCTCAGAAGAAGGAATATAAACAGAAATTGGAGATGGGGAATCTAGATGGAAGTTACGAATCAAGGATTCAATTCGGTCTGCAGTGCACTTATCACCAAGTTCTAAAGCTTGCATCATTTGATTAAAAAGAGAAGAACGCAAGGAAGGATCCATGGGAACTCACCAGAAAACCCTAGATTCGTAGGAATGTGTAGGAGAGTTGGAGACGCTGAGAAGTAAGAAAGGTAGAGTTCGGAGAGACGTCTGGTAATGGAAAACGCAGTAAAAAAGCCGTAGCAAATACTCGAAGAAATAGGAAAATAGGGCAGATAGGAACGAAGATTTAAATCTATTTCGGCTCTAAGAAAACAAACGAAGTACAAATGGAAGGGTTGAAATAAAGAAGAAGAAACGTTTCAGCGTTAAAAAGGGGGAACTTTAAAATTCAAAAAATCAGAAAATGGAAAGCTGTTAAGGTAAACGACGGTCACGGTGAATAGCCGTAAAAACATCCACCCCGTAATAGACATGTGGCACCTCGAAGATCACTAAGCAGTCAAAACGTATCTTCACCATGTCAAGTAAGTGGAAGCGTCAGAAATTGTATGGCCAGAAATGAAGGCTTGCACCGGAAGAGACAGCTAGCAAAATTCAACACGTGGTGAAAATGAAAAGGAGGGAAAATATTTGCAAAGCACGCCGAAAAGTCAAAGTATGGATATAAATACTGTTCGCAGAGATAAACAAATTGGAAGACCAAGATATTCACTCAACTCAAAGTATTTATGGGGGTATTATTGTATGTATGTTTTCGCCAGGCGGACACGTCATCAAAAGAGTCAACAAATGCTGAGGAAGACGTTGCCACATCACTCATTGACCAAGTCAAAGGAGAAGCGTGGACCAGACAGCGTGTTAACAAGTCCCAAGTCAAAAAGTCAAAGGTGTATTCGCTAGATCAAGATATGTACTCGCCAGGGACAAAAACGTGGTCGCCAAAAGGTGATACCCAGAGATGAAGGTACTTGCTACATCAGTTTACTAAGCATAAACCGACTCGGCAGAAGCACAGAAATAAACCCTAACTTCTAGAAGACCCATGACAATGAGGAATCATAAAAAGGGAAAGAGAGAAAGCATATCCAGAGACGTTATAACATGGGAATCCTAGTACGAATCAAAAAGGAAATCCTACCACCAACACGGCTAAAATCAAGGGGAAACCCTAATTATCATGTATAAATAGAACCATCTATCCCACGAGGAGGGGGTTCGAAAACTTAGAGAGAAAATAGAGCAATAGTATGAGAGATCTGAGTGTGTAATGAAGCAATAAGCCTAGTATTATCTTTCTGCCCTCTGGGGCGCCGTGGTTTTTTCCCATTCAAGGGTTTTCCACGTAAAATCTGTCTCTTGCATGCATTGATTACTTTCTTGCTTTATTTTGAGTTGATATAATTGTTGAGTGCGTAGCAATCCAAATTTCACCGTCAATAGCAGCACTGAACTGTTTCATATCTCGATCTACAGATAAATGCTTACCTTTCTTTAAAATTATCAAATAGGGGAAGAACATGAAATGGGACAAAGAAAGCGAGCAGGCGTTTCAGGCACTAAAGAAGTATCTAGCCAATCCGCCGTTACTATTAAAACCCTTTCCAGGACAGGAATTACAACTTTACTTAGCAGTATCAGAAACCGCGACAAGCGGAGCCTTGGTAAAGGAATGCAGTGATGGAGCCCAAAGACTGACACGCCCAAACCGGTTCTACAAATGTCACTATAATATAACCTATTATACCTCGGTTGTATTAAAGGGGCGTGCGAGTCTGGTGACCCTATTGCAAGTGCACAAGTCGTTAAACTAGTGTAGTGAGCAAGTAAGGGTATCGTTCCCACTAGGTCAGCACTAAAAAGATTTCTATCCTTAGATTAACTCTACAATTTCCTAATTATTCTAACAAGTTTTACTTAAATTAACTAGTGATTAACAAATTAATTATTCTAAGATGAAGTTGTCTAATTAGCAATTACAACTACTTGAATTAAATTCTATATTGCAAATTGTTAAGGAATTAGATTCATTCAAGTATATTCTAGCTTCTAATCAATTATTCATTAAGCCTAACCCTCAATTACTAACATACATATATTCATATGAATGTTCTAAGCACCTAATTCTCTACTGAATCACAATGAAATCTAAGATTAGAGTGTGATTAAGTGGAATTAGTCATTTCATAATAGAGAATTACAAGTTAGTAATCTCTACTCATAGGTGCTTCACTATTAATATGCAATAAATGGTACATGCATACAATTTCATCAAGTTATTGCACTATAAAGAGAGAGGTGGTTGCAACCACCACACATGCAATCATAAATGTACATAAACATGACTCAAGAGGATTATAACAATATGATTGATTAGATGACAAGGGATTACAAGAATTACATCTAATTCCCTAACAAGAGGGATTAGCTACACATAGTATCAAAATTACAAAGATATACAAGAAAAGGAAACATCACCAATGAACAAACTTGTGTGGTGGAAATGGTCTTCCTTGCAATCCAAGCAATTAACTCTTCTATGGCAACTTGAAGTGATCACTCTAAGTAACCAACATGTGGTGTTTGGCTACCTAGAAATTGGCCAAGAAAATACTATCTTTCTTGATTCCTAAGAACAAAATATCTCTAATTAATATCTTTTACTTTTTCTCTTCTCTCTAACTAACTAACTCCTCTCTCTCACTAAAAGAACTCCTTTATATCATGAGAGAGGAGGCCTTCCAAGGACAATAGGTGGAGAAAGGGGCAGCCTTCTTTGACTTTTGGGGCGAGCTTCAGTCAATTTGTAGCTTCTCAGAATCGGCGGCGGGCATTCACGGCGGCTTTGTGCCCGCCGAAAGATCCTGCCTTGACGACGGCGGCGGCTTATGGCGGCGTCCAATTGCCCGCCTTCCAGATCGTCTGAACTCGCCACTTTTGACGAGATGCTTCCTCCGGCGGCTTTGTTCCCGCCGGCCTGAATGCACGAACCCGCCTTCTTGCTCTTCTTCTGCTTTTCTTCCTAATTTGCCCCCATTTCTTCACTTTAGACAAAAATGCCCTTGAAACACCTATTTTACCTGAAAATACTTATTTACACAATTAAACACATGGAATGCTTAGAAAATGATAGCAAAACAAGGTAAAAGGGGCACTAAATATAAATATTTAGAGCACGATCAGACCCCCAAACCTGACTTTTGCTCGTCCTCGAGCAAACCATAAATGTTAAACTAACAGCAATTTTCACTATGTACACAATATATATATACGCACACTAAAACATTTCCAAGAGCCAAGTTACAAATATACCAAAAAGATGTGATGAAATAGGAAATAAACATGCGGAAACCTCTAGATAGGTGCTAGCACGATTACATTCCTCAAAAACACGCTACACGGTGCATCCCACACTCTAAATGTTCAGTTTCAAAAACTAAGCGCTCAAAAGCAAGAACTCAATTCGCCTTGACTCTATCCTTACCGGATTTCAGTCTGATTTTCTCTCAGAACCTAAGTTGCTCTCAAATAACATATGCGAGTAAGAATTTTTATAAGAATTAAATGTAACGCATATGCAACTAAATTAACGCACAACTTGTGGAAACTGTTTCATGAATGAATTGAAATGCCAAAAATGTGGAAAGAACATGCTTAACTCGCATTCCCCAGCTAGACTTCCTAAAAGATCAACTAGGTCTTTACATGGTTGTAACGGGGCCAAGGGTGATATGGAAGAATCACTAGAATTCTGAAGTATTAGATCGATAATCTTAGATTTCACTACTTAGCTCAAAAATCTCCATGCGTCTAGGCTAAGATTTTATTTTCTTGAGTTCTAATTTGTACATAGATTGAAACACTTATAAATAATTTATTTGCTAAAATCAGTATCATATGATCAGTATTTATATACATAAAGCTTTTTTATTTTATTTTATTTTATTATTTTATTATTTTATTTTTTATAACAATATCTATCATCGCCTGAGTACACGCTATCTACCGAGTTTCGAGCTAAATTTCGAGCTAAATTAATGCATCTATATCATGCATATTCTTGATCAAAATACAACATCATTCCAAGTGATTAATAGAAATTTTTGGTGTATGATGGAAAGAAAGGATTGTGTTTGGCCTCAAAGTGGTAGTTGGAGCACACATCACAATATGGACAGTGTTTGGACATTTGGTAGTTAAGCACACATGCCTAAAATCATTTCCAGAAGTCCGTCTAACTTGGGAATACAAATCTAGCAAGCAGTCCACAATTTTATGTTCATGGCATCCAATTATGCAATATGAGTTTATGTATGATTTGGAAGGTATTTACTCTCATAAGGTGAAATTTTAGGCTCTGTTCCTTACAGGTAGTCTCCACTATTGGTTCATGCAATCTTGCGCTCAATTCTATTCGCTATGCACAAGAGAAAGGGACTATTGCACGTGTGCAATGTCATTTTGAAATGACATTGTGATAGTTACAATTAGTGATCAATGCATGCACATTTCCTTAATCAACACATACATTTTAGCATCTTTATTAAACACATGTTCCCTTGGCTCAATCGGATTCAAAAGATAAAAAATTTTACAAGATAACAAATTTTTTTGCACAATTTAAACTAAGGCAATAAAATATAATTTAAACTAAGGCAACAATATATAAATATTTACAATCATGTGAAGGATTGACAAAGTGTTACTGTGCCCACACCCCCAAACCTAAACTTGACATTGTCCCCAATGTCTGCACACGGAAGACAATAAAAAAGTTCGTTGGTTTGGTTGTTTGGGCAACAAACAACTTATCAATCTCATGCAAAAAGGAATCCATATGTGCAACACATGATATTCTATCCATCATGCACACTATTTTCAATAATCCTAAGCACTAATCAATCAATCATACAAGTGTCCACACTTAGATCTAAACATGTTACTAACTAAAAACATATATGCAAGTAAGCAATATAGATATATAATAATAAAAAGGCTATAACCATACTCCCAAAAAGTAAAGTAAAGGGTATACAAAAATGCGGAATAATGCTCCGCCCATAAAAATTCATGCGGCGTACCAATCCGTCCATATGAAAAAGTCATCGTCACTGAAGTCTAAGGGTGTAAACTGAACTCCTCCGACGGAGTAGAGAAAAATGGGCTCAGGAGGAGGTGGTTCAACATAAGGGATGATGTGCGTCGGGGACTCGAGCTCCTCCACAATGTATTCCACCAGATCAGTAGTGGTCCCTTCGTATCCATCCGGAAGAAGCTCAATGCCTACCACGTACGACTCCATGTACGCCACATGCTCCACCTGCTCAGGTATCTGCTCCTGGAATGGTTTTCGATCCTCCATCTCCTCCGGAAACAGGCCTCGCATCTCCTCCATGTAAATCCCTCTCAATTGGTCCGGTAGACCCCTCTCTACCTCCGGTCTCCCTATCACCTGTTCTAGAATCTGTTGTTGCTCACAAAGTAAGTCCATGAAGTTGTAATTCTGCTGACCTAGGTCTGGTGGAGCCATAGGACTGAAAAATAGATCATCAATATCAACAAAAGTAAAGGGGTTAGGTATACCTGTCTCGGGTAAGGGTGGAATAGCTGATGTCTCTGGTGCTGTGGGTGCCTCATCGTGTCTGCGCTTCTAACGGCGCTCTTCATCTCGATCACTAGAGTGATCACCGGGCTCTCTCACCTGGTAGCCCACACATAGTGCCACTGCTCCCGTCAATGCTCTCACTTGCCTAGCGAGGCGGCGAACAATCCATGATAGAACATCATTGGACTCTATCAATTTCTTATGGGACTCCATCATGTCGCTCGCCCAAGCTGGTGCCTCAACCTCTCTCTCAGACTCTGTCTCCTCAGACTCCTCCTCGGACTCCTCCTATCCATGTGCTTCTATTCTTTCCAATTCTCTCCTCTTGATGGACCTCCGCTGAGAAAATCTATGCTCTCTCTGCTCACGCAAAACTGAGAAGCCTCTCTATTCCCGGCTTTCCCACAGCCGCCTCATTATAGGCCCTTCTGCCTACATAACCTCTAGGTGTCAAAATCCCATATGCTGGCAAATCCACTCGAAGGCCTGCCCTCCGAGCAAAGTGAGTGATCAAACACGGAAAGAAGAGGCTCAGATTGCTACGTCTCCCTGACTCTGCTATTCTCTTCACTATCGTGCGCCCGACATCGAACTCCAAGTGGTTCTTCATTTGGTAGATCATGATGGCAATTTGCTTCTTCAAGTCTGTTCTGTGTGAACTGGGCATGAGTGAGTAACTAAAGTAAATACTCCAAAAATGCTCCTCAAAGCCTAGCTGTCTCTAATAAATCTTGCCATCCCAATCCATGTCTTCGTCCCCTGTGATAGCAATTCCGAACTGCTTGTCATACTGATCAAACAGGGCATTTGGCTCGTATCCCTCCTCCCACTGAGGGTAACTCTGTGTGTGGAAGAATTCGTTGATTTGCTCGGCGGTCATGGAGATGGCTTTCCTTCGGACTATGACCGGGGCTCCCCTCTCAAACTCATCAGGGTCTATGGCAGCATAAAACTCCTGGACGATCCTTCGGTTGGCTCTCTTTGGGAAGGACACATACGCCTCCCACCTTCTCCGACGAATCTCGTTAAAAATCGCCGTCTCCCCCAATTCCTCAAAGCTCACGTCTCTCTCAATGAGGATGGGTCTCTTAGTGGTGCTCTGGAGCCGTTCTTCATAGATCTCCTCAGCTGTCCTCTCCGGTTGTAAGGGTCTTTCCTTCTCCTTTCCTTTTCGGGATGCACTTCCCCTCTCAATTGTGGATGCCTTCCGTTTTGGTCCCATCTGTGGTTAGTGCAAGGAGAAACACAACAAATACTCCAAATAGATCAGACTTCGGGTTAGTGATGATAATCTCAAACTAAACTTAGCTAAAACACTATAATTATGTGTACTACTAATATTATGTGCGTGTGTGTGTGTTTTTCACCCTACCATTAAGCTAGGAGAATCAATAGAGTCATATTGGAACAGAATTTGGTGCCAAATTTCTACATAAGAGATGCCACATATATGCATTATTGTACAACATTTTATCCATGTAAATGTAGATACCATTTTCATCAATTAAAATCACACACAAGTGTGTCACATTGTACTCGAGTTGTCCAACACAACTTAGATCACATTGACAATTAATTGGTCTTTAACATATGCACACAATTGCACATACCTCACTTGATCTAAATTTGGCACACAATTTGCTTCCCTCAACATGAACAATCAACATCTATCCTAAAATCAAGTCTTTTATCACATTTTACACAAAATAGATTGTTATTGTACATGCACAAGAATTGCCATTTCCACATTTCCATATCACATTTCTTAATTCCCTTAACCAAACCAATTCAACAATTCCAATACCAATACATCCGAAATTTTCTTTCAATGAATCACAATCAAGCACAATTAATCAAAAAGCATGCCCTCAATCAATCATTCCATTTATCATGCATGATTCCATGTCAATTTCGAGCAATAATCACATCACAAGAATCATTAACATAGATAATAATTTTGAAACCCCCCAAATTCGGCCAAGTAATAAACCCTAACATGAACAATCACGAAATGGAATCAAACTAGGGGAAGTTGGTTCGAAATGAGTTCTATCATGTGTATCCAACATCAATTGCATCAACAAATGCCCAATGACTCAATCAAACTCAAGAACCATGCATGAACCCTAATTATCATATCATAAAGCATTTCAAGATGAAGTATGACATGAATTTGTGTTCAAAAGAGTTTAAAGTTAAAGTACTTACCTTTTCCTTGAAGTTTCGGATGATTTCGAACAAGATTAGGGGAGGATTGGAGAAGAAGTTTTGTTGATTCACGCGGGAGAAGTGGAAAGGATTTGAAATTGGGAAAGCTTTTTGTCGTGACACTGACAGGTCCTATTTATAGGACTTGGATTTGGGCGGCTTCTTGCCTTCCTAACAAACCCGCCGTCCCTCTAATTTGCATCAAAACGGCAGCGTTTTGGTCATTCAGAGATGTGGCGACTTTGTTTAAGGCGGCTTGTTGCCAGCCTCAAGAGCTCGCCGTATCTGAGTGATGTTGGCGAGCTTGTACGTTCTGTAAGGCGGCCTTATTCCCGCCTTATGAGCTCGCTGTGGACTTCTTCCCTTCAGGATTGGCGGGTTTATACGTTCTGGAAGGCGGGCTCATTCCCGCCGAGATGGAACCCGCCGAGATTTCTCATGTGTGGCCGCGGGTTCGTCTCTTCTGGAAGGCTGCCAATGTCCCGCCTAGATGAACTCGCCCATGTTTCTGACTTCAGTTGTGGTGAGCTTATACATTCTGGAAGGCTGGTAATGTCCCGCCTATATGAGCTCGCCAACTTTGTTTGTTCGTCTGAATAATATCCGCGGTCTTGAACATTCTGGAAGGCTGGACATATCTTGCCTTCCAGAACCCGCCGAAATGATTTTGCCCTCCTTTTACTCCCTTCAATTTCTCTCTTGATTTCCTATTACCTACACACAATGGCACAACAAACACACCAAATGCAACATATTTTCTCTACATTAATGATCGGTTCATTTCTATACATGTTTTAGGCCCCGAATTCCTATTATTTATGCTTTGTTCTCGAGTAAATTAGGTTGTTTAATATGTTTGTTGAGCATGTGTAGGTCCACTCCGTTCAAGTGGTGTTAAATCTTATTTTGGAAGAAAAAAAATCAAAAGATGGAGAAAAGGTGCAAATTGGAAGAAACAATGAAAAGATGATTTTCGGCCAGTGCAGAACCTCTATGTTGCGGGGCCCATATCTCTCAGCTGCGACTGAATTGTGTGTCCTACCACCTATGGACTGAAATCCCCGGAAGTCTAGTTTCCAGCACACTTTTTGGATCGCAATTCCGATATTCCTAGAAGAAGTTATGACTGATTTAGTAACCGAAGGTCAGGGCTGAAATGTTTACCGCTGACCAGACCGCCCCCCGTGCAACTTGCCTGGGCAGCGAGCCAGAACAGAACAATTCCGCTTCTTGTGCAGCTGTGGAGGCAACTTGCCTGGGCAGCGACCTGGGCAGCGGTAATTCATAAAATTGGTTCGTTTGGGACAGCAAGTGACCTATTTTTGAGAGGATTATATATAGAAATTGATATCTTATTTTGAGAGGAGAGCCACCACAAGGGGATTAGACCTAAAAACACCATTCTTTCACATTGATTCATTCCATTGATTCTTTCATTCACATCATCCATCCTTGGAGGATTCTTGGAAGCAAGAAGAAGGAGATTTCCAGCCAAGAAGCTATCAAGATAAAATATGGGTTTTCTCTACATCTCTTCTATGTTTTTATTCTCTCCGTTGATGTGTAACTAAACCTTTATTAGGGGATTGATGTAACCAATTTTGGACAACTCTATGTAATCAATTAGTCTATCTTTTGTTAATCAATTGGGTTTTAGTCTTGTCTATTGAATTAATTGCTCTACATTACTTATTCATATTATTTTGTGGCCTCAATTGATATGGGTTTGTGATTTAGGTTATCCATGAGATTAGGGTTTAGATGTGAATGGCCTTTTCCATTTAAACCATGATCATAAGCTTAATAGATTTTGAAAGTTAATGTTTGCATGGCCTTGTTGCATTGATTTGGCTTAGAGTTTTGTTCTAAAGGATTTCGTTACTATTACTTGATACATGGACTTTGTGCAAGTGGTAGGAAAGAGATTTGTTCTTAATTGTTTATCAAAACAAGCCCTAAACTTTATTGAAGTATTTATTGAGACTGATTGAGAGCATTGAGTGTCTAAGAAAGGTGCATCAATTCCCTAGTTTTTCTCTCCATATATTCATTCCTTGTGTGTGATCTTTGATTTGGTTTGATTCGATTTTAGTTTTTAGTTCAAGTAGTCATAATTTAGGTTAATTTTAGAATTAAACAATTTCCAAAACAAAGTATTATGCAATTTAGTTTTTCGCACTTAGAGTAATCCTTGCTAGATTAATTGGCTTTGACCGATAGAATCGCCGATCCCAGTGAACGAACTTTCTTAGTAAATTGAACACAGATTTTACTGCATCAATTAATTAGGCTACTTGAACGTGCTTAATTCATAACAAGGATTTCAAAACCCCCAAACCTTTCTTTTGTGCACCCTAACTCTTAGTGAATTAATTTTAAGCTCGGTGAGTGCACAAGAGGTTGAGTGGGGTTGTCAATTTCCCGATCACTTCTAAACACAATTCAATTTATTCAAAACTCAAATATTTACAAAGCAAAATACATCAATGTAGCAAGTGTGTCTTCGATATTCAATATTTGCACACTTAAACAATCATCAATTCAATCACCTCCTCCATGTCCTATTTAGAATGGGTGGTTCAATCACCACATACCCCTTTTCTTTCTTTTTGACCCACAAGGGTCCCTTCCCACTAAGTCCTTCCAACTTGGATTTTGCGATCCAAATGGATTTGACATTGACCTTGGGAACTGGGGTTGCATACTTTCTAACTTGCCATCTTTTGTTTGGACAATTAGGCCTAATGTGGCCTGTTCGATGGCAATAGTGACATATGGGAGTGAAAGTAGAAAATGTACCTCCCGATGTAGATTGTGGAGGTGGAATGCAGTTCTTTCTTCTATGCCTTCGCCGTGGTTTTTGTTTCGGAGCAAAAGTGGTGGACTCCTCGGGTGATACATGCATCGTCTTCCTGGAAGATGGCTGAACCATCCCTTCGGACTTGACCGAAGTGCCTATCTTTGGCATAGCAATCTCAACTCGAGTCTCCTCATTTTTCACTCTTAAGATTTCCAGGGCCTTGTCCCTAGAATGAATCTCCTCTTCCATGATTTTCATCTTGCCTTCGAATTCCTTACTCAAAGACTCATTCCTTTCTCCGAATTCATCTTTCACTAGGGAGAAATCGTCTTCAATTTTGTCTTGGAGGGCATAATTTTCCTCTAAAGCTTCATCAAGTTTAATATTGAGTTCAAAGTTCTTCTCCACCAACTCCCGGTTTTCTTCCTTGAGCTGAGCGATGGTGTCCTTGTAACTTGATGAATCATGTTCCAAAAGCGGGGTCTTGTTAGTCACCTCGCTGTGAGCGAGTGCTACGTACTCCCCAAAAGTATAGTGAGGTTCATCATCATGTTCGTCACTGGCAATGTTAAAACAAACACTACCCTTCAACGGGTTCTTCATGCTTTCAAACACTTCAAACTCTGCTGTCTGACCTAAAACCGTCATGGAGAGCCGTCCCTTGTGGACATCGATAATTGCCTTGGCAGTTGACATAAATGGTCGCCCTAGCAATATCGGCATCTCCCTTGCCTTGGTTAAATCGGTCTCCATTTCTAGAATAACAAAGTCAGCTGGGATGATCAATTTGCCCACCCTGACTAACACATCTTCAACCACTCCTGTTGGATGTCGTACTGAGCGGTCGGCTAGTATCAATTCCATGGTAGTCGGCTTCAGTCCCTTTAATCTTAAATCCTTAAACAATGCATAAGGCATTAAATTGATCGAAGCTCCTAAGTCTAACATTACCTTCTCCCTCCGAGTTTCACCAACTGATATGGTAATGATGAAACTTCCCGGATCCTTCATCTTAGGTGGCAATGCCGTTTCCATGGCTGCACTGGCTTCTTTGGAAATCTCTATTTTCTCCAGAAATTCCTTCTTACGTGCCTTTGAGTTGAGTTCCTTGAAGAACTTGGCGTATGCGGGCATTTTCTCAATCACTTCAAGTAAAGGAAGGCTCATATTCACCTTTGATAGGATGTCATAAATCTCCCTGAAAGCTTGGTCCAATTTCGACTTCTGAAGCCTTCCTGGAAATGGAATTGGAGGAACATACGGATTAGGAGACTTGTGTATCCTTGAAGTGTCCTTGTGACCTTTCTCCAGACCCCTGCTCGTTCATGTTCCTACTTGAGTGTCAAGATCATTCTTACTAGGCACTTCCCTGTCCACTGAAACATTATCAGGAATATCAGAAATTTCAGGTGGATATGGGTTAGAAAGTACCTTACCACTTCTTAAGACCGTGGCTGACTTGGCTTGTTCTGACTGACTTGGGAGCTTCCCTGGCTCATTCTTTTGACTAACTTCAGCATACTCCCCTATTTGTCTTTCCAATGTCTTGACTACTCCTTCCATAGAAGTAATCCTGATGTGATTAGGATCATTGGTGTAATACTGATTAGTGGCCCTGTACTCATTGTCTCTCTGGCCTTGTTGGCGCTAAGGCAAGTTTTCCTTTACCTTCCATGGTTGTGTGCTTTGCTGTGGTCTTGATTGGTGTCCCTAAGGTGGATACCAGTTGTTGTTGTTGTTGTTGTTGTTGTTTTGTGGAGGTAACTGGGGATTCAAACAGTGGTTGTTCCCGTAATTGAGGTTAGGATGCCTTGCCCATCCCCGATTGTACGTGTTGGAAAAAGGATCATCCAACTGTCTTGACTGACGTGGCAGATACACCACTTGTAATTCTTCTTTCGTGGGTGGCATTGGCTCAACCATGGAATTCATGTCCATTCCACGGTTTTCCCTAACATGAACCCGATCTGCTACTAAAGGTTGGTTCCCGAACCTACTCATGAGTGTCTATATATTCTTACTCATCTCGCTCATTTGACTTGCCATTTCCCTACTCACTTCTCCTCGACTACCTCGAGTGTTTCTCTGCTGGGAATTCTGTTCAAGCATCTCATACTTATCAAACACGTACTGTGCCGTTTTCTCTCGCATCGCTCCTCCACATGCATTGTCAACAATTGCCTGTGAAAGTCCCGTCAATCCATCATAGAAAGATTGAACTTGTGATACTAAAGTATACTCGTGGTGAGGGCACTGTGCTAAAAGTAGCTTGAACCTACCCCATGATTCATGAAATGCATCCCCTTCCCTTTCCCTTTCCTGGAAATCAGCTATCATACTTCGTATTTCTTTCCTCTTCCATGAGGGAAAGTACTTAGCAAAAAACTTCTGCTCAACACCGCTCCATGTGGTAAGTGATCCTGCTGGTAATGCCATGAGCCACTTCTTGGCGTCGTCTCTCATGCAATACGAAAAACATCGTATGCGTAAGTGATCCTCCGTCAAGTTTCTGAGTGGAAAAGTAGTCACCACATTGTAATATTCCTTCATGAATTGAAGGCAGTCTTCGCTTAGGTTACCACCAAAGTACGGGAGTGTGTTGTAATGCAAGTTTTTCAGCTCGTAATTCCTCTAGGCATCGTCTAACAATATAGCTGAAGGATGTGATCCAACGGTAGGCAATGAGAATTCCTTCATCATTCGTTGATCCTGTCCGTGTTCTGAACCAGTGGAGGTACTGCTAGAAGAGGTTGATCCTTCCTCGAGGTCAGATAGTCCTCTAGGATTGTCTGTCATTGTCAGTAGCCTCGCTATGCGATCAATATTTTCAACAAAAGGTTCAAGTGGGCTTCCCAAAGATCGTCTTCCGTGCATCAATTTGTGACAAGACCTGAAATTACACTACACTAACTACCAAAAGGTTAAGTGCTCAAACAGAAAATCACTACTATTATGCAAAAATTAAATTAACTAATGTTCTAAAGAGAATAAGGCAAAAAGTAAACAAAGCCGTGCAATCCCCGGCAGAGGCGCCATAAGTTTTGACACGCCCAAACCGGTTATACAAATGTCACTATAATATAACCTATTATACCTCGGTTGTATTAAAGGGGCGTGCGAGTCTGGTGACCCTATTGCAAGTGCACAAGTCATTAAACTAGTGTAGTGAGCAAGTAAGGGTATCGTTCCCACTAGGTCAGCACTAAAAAGCTTTCTATCCTTAGATTAACTCTACAATTTCCTAATTATTCTAACAAGTTTTACTTAAATTAACTAGTGATTAACAAATTAATTATTCTAAGATGAAGTTGTCTAATTAGCAATTACAACTACTTGAATTAAATTCTATATTGCAAATTGTTAAGGAATTAGATTCATTCAAGTATATTCTAGCTTCTAATCAATTATTCATTAAGCCTAACCCTCAATTACTAACATACATATATTCATATGAATGTTCTAAGCACCTAATTCTCTACTGAATCACAATGAAATCTAAGATTAGAGTGTGATTAAGTGGAATTAGTCATTTCATAATAGAGAATTACAAGTTAGTAATCTCTACTCATAGGTGCTTCACTATTAATATGCAATAAATGGTACATGCATACAATTTCATCAAGTTATTGCACTATAAAGAGAGAGGTGGTTGCAACCACCACACATGCAATCATAAATGTACATAAACATGACTCAAGAGGATTATAACAATATGATTGATTAGATGACAAGGGATTACAAGAATTACATCTAATTCCCTAACAAGAGGGATTAGCTACACATAGTATCAAAATTACAAAGATATACAAGAAAAGGAAACATCACCAATGAACAAACTTGTGTGGTGGAAATGGTCTTCCTTGCAATCTAAGCAATTAACTCTTCTATGGCAACTTGAAGTGATCACTCTAAGTAACCAACATGTGGTGTTTGGCTACCTAGAAATTGGCCAAGAAAATACTATCTTTCTTGATTCCTAAGAACAAAATATCTCTAATTAATATCTTTTACTTTTTCTCTTCTCTCTAACTAACTAACTCCTCTCTCTCACTAAAAGAACTCCTTTATATCATGAGAGAGGAGGCCTTCCAAGGACAATAGGTGGAGAAAGGGGCAGCCTTCTTTGACTTTTGGGGCGAGCTTCAGTCAATTTGCAGCTTCTTAGAATCGGCGGCGGGTATTCACGGCGGCTTTGTGCCCGCCGAAAGATCCCGCCTTGACGACGGCGGCTGCTTACGGCGGCGTCCAATTGCTCGCCTTCCAGATCGTCTGAACTCGCCACTTTTGACGAGATGCTTCCTCCGACGGCTTCGAGTGGCGGCTTTGTTCCCGCCGGCCTGAATGCACGAACCTGCCTTCTTGCTCTTCTTCTGCTTTTCTTCCCAATTTGCCCCATTTCTTCACTTTAGACAAAAATGCCCTTGAAACACCTATTTTACCTGAAAATACTTATTTACACAATTAAACACATGGAATGCTTAGAAAATGATAGCAAAACAAGGTAAAAGGGGCACTAAATATAAATATTTAGAGCACGATCAAAGACTAATCTATTACGTAAGTCGTTCTCTGTCAAAATCTGAGAAGAACTACACCATTCTAGAGAAGCTAGCCTTTTCGTTAGTAACCACAGCTAGAAAGCTTCGGCCTTATTTTCAAGCTCACACGGTTGCAGTGGTGACCGACCAACCCCTGAGACAAATCCTTCAGAGGCCAGACGTGTCAGGTAGACTGGTCTTGTGGGCCCTAGAGCTCACTCCGTATGACATAAAGTACAAGGCAAGAACGACGATCAAGGCTCAAGCCCTGGCCGATTTATATTAAAATTCAGCATGATTCCCTATCCGAATACCTCCGTAGCTCCGAGCTTAGACCCGGAGTCCACGGGTTGGCCTGCTGATTGCAAGACTTGGATCCTATATACAGATGGAGCTTCAGATCAAGCTGGTTATGAAGCCGGGATCGTCCTTATTGACCCTGAAGGAATTGAATGCAGTCATTGTTTTAGGTTTGAGTTTAAAGTTACCAATAACGAGGCAAAATATGAAGCCCTGTTAGCAGGAATGAAGGTGGCTACAGAATTAGGGGCTGAATACCTCCTTGTTAAAAGTGACTCCCAATTAGTAATTAATCAGGTATCCGGTAAGTATCAAGCAAGAGGTGACAACATGATAGCGTATCTTAGGAAAGTCCAAGAAGCAGCTACGAAGTTTAAGGGTATGAAAATGGAACAAATCTCTCGAGAGAAGAATCATCGAGCAAATGTCCTAGCTAAGATAGCTTCAACCCGGAGGGCGAGCATTACCTAAAGGAATTCCACTCCAATTAATACCCTAACCTAGTACGACCCCGGGGTTAGAAGTGAACCCGGTCGTTCGACAACCTTGTTGGATGGATCCCATAGCTGACTATCTTTAAAATGGCACAATCCTTGAGAACCCGGATCAAGCACACAGGCTCAAGAGGATTGCAACCCGGTACTGCTTGGTAGAAGGGCACCTCTACCGCAAAGGAAAATCACTCCCGTTACTAAGATGTCTTCACCCGGATGATGCTCAATGGGCATTAGATGAGGCACACGCAGGGGACTGTGGCAACCATGTTTCAGGAGAGATTCTAGCATACCAGGTGCTCAGAATAGGATATTACTGGCCTACTATTCATCAGGACGCTAGAAAGTTTGTACAATCCTATGAACCTTGTCAGAAGACCGCCAACCTTCACCATCTACCTCCAGAAAGGCTCACCTTAATCAGCACACCTTATCCATTTGCTATCTAGGGACTGGACCTGATCGGGCCACTTCCTACCGCGCCCGGTCAAGCCAAGTATGTTGTAGTAGCCATAGATTATTTCACCCGGTGGTAGAAGCAAAATCCCTGGTCCAGATAACTGAAGCCAACACCACGAGCTTCGTCAAGGAAAACATTGTCTGCAGGTTCGGAACCCCGATGGCCATAATCGTCGATCTTGGTAAGCAATTTGACAATGCCAACTTTAGACTTTTCTGCAAAGAATGGGGTATCGGTCTCCGACTGGCCTCAGTGGCCCACCCTCAGTGTAACGGTTTAGTAGAAGCTAGTAACAAGACTATCAATAAGCTCCTCAAGAAGAAACTTCAATAGAAGAAATGGGGATGGGTTGACGAGCTCCCTAATGTTCTCTGGGCATATCGAACTACCAAAAGGAATGCTACTGGGGAAACCCCCTATTCGCTTGCTTTTGGAACAGAGGTAGTCTCACCTATCAAGCATAGACTGACATCTTTCAAGGTCTAGCATTTTGAGTTAGAAGAAAATGAAACGAAGTTAAGAACCAATCTAGACCTCCTTGAAGAGAAGCAGGATAAAGCGGCCAAGCAGATTGCAGCCTACCAAAGCAAGATAGCCCGATGCTTCAATAAAAAGGTGAAGACCCGAAATTTCAAAGAAGGGGATCTAGTCCTCAGAAAGGTAACCCAGAATACCCGGAAGATGTCTGACGGGGTACTAGCCCTCAACTGGGAAGGTCCATACCTGATAAAAGTAGTGGTACGTAGAGGGGCATACAAGTTGGAAGACATGGATGGTTACTCGGTAGATCACACCTGGAATGCTGATCACTTCAAAAGGTTTTACCCCTAAAATTTGAAGAAGAATGTTATCTCGGTTGGTATACTTCTGATATGTGTACCCCGTTTTTGCTTTGTATTCTCTTTTGAGAAATTCAATAAAGTCAGCTTTTATTCTCCTACATGATTCTCCTAAGTTCGCCTAGCAAGTTTTTGCCATTTGTTCTGATCACCTCAAGACCAGGAAGGGCCATATGGCATTCCTGCTGCTTTGGTCGGGGTATACCCTCTTCCAGGAAGGATATGGTGCTTGAACGCATAAGATGCGTAGTCGCCTACCAGAGTCTACCTTGTCAAGACCAGGAGGACCTATATAGACCCCCTGAAGCCTCGGACGGGGAATTCCCCTCTCTAAGAGAAACCTGGTGCCAAAGTGGCCTTAGTTGCCTACCAGGACAGATCGCCAAAGAATCAAGATATCTTACCGGGATACTTGACTTCTCAACATCACGTATAAAATCCTGGTATTAAAATGACTTTAACCGCCTACCAGGATGAAGTATCAAGAAACCAGGTCACCATCTCTAGATGCCAGACCCTTCACCCCGATGGGCAATCGGGATAAAAATAATCATCAGGATCCCCAATGAAGAATTCATCAAGGTTAGGCAAATAATGATCAAGTTAGGGTATCTAGACAGCTTTGGCTTCATACACGGGAAACAAGGCATATATGAATCTCGCTATTTACCAGGTAATCAAGATGTCCGGGTGAGCTGTACTTGGGGCATATTCAAGCATACTAGTACTGTCCTTTACCAAGATAGAAGTTCTGTAAGCGAGCATATGAGGAAAGTAAAATAGAATGATTGCAAAAAAGAGGAGGAGTTCATTCAATCAATCAAGGTGCCCAATCCCCTTTCACGGGCTAAAAAAAAAAAAAGGTTTACATATAACGAAAAATAACAAAAGGCAAAATCATATATCCTGCCCTTCCTCTACTTGCTCCTCCCGCCTAGATCTATCCACCTACTCTCCTCCTGCTTGCCCCTCTTGCCTGGAGCTACCTACCCCTTCCGCCACCTAGACTTCAGCAACAATTGAAATATGATCAACTTTAAGCACACCTGCCTCAGTAGAGAAATCTGCCACCTTAGCATACTAGTCAGAGTCCTGTCCTAGATCTTCTCTAGTAGATGGAGGATCTTGAGACTCCATCTCGATAGTATCACCAGAACCGACAGTAGGCAGGTGAGGAGATGAATCTGGGACGGCAGTAGCTGGTGAAGGACCTCCTTGATCCGGATCAACGTCTAAAAGCACAGCAGCCTTGGCCATGATATGATCCCGATCCCAACCAAGAGGGGTTAGCAAGTTGAAAGGGGCAGGAAAAGCCTTGGCAACCTCATAAGAGGCGGTGAAGTAACCATCTGTGAAGGAAGAATCCACTCGGGATTCTAAAACCTTCACGGTACCCCGCAGAAACCGATTCTCATCCAGGAGGACTGCCTTTTCTGCTTTGACAGTTTCTCTCTCAGCTTTGCGGCGAGTCGAAATGATGGTCTCAATGTCATAAGCACGCCTCATTCTTTCCAACTCCACCAAGGCAGCCTGCCTCCTAGATTCAAACTCAGAAGCAGGCTGAACCAGGGTAGTGACCTTTTCTTTAGCCCGGGCTAGATCGTCGTGGGCCTCTTCCAACTTAGCTTGAAGCACCAAGTTCGCTTCCTTTAGAGCTGTCACCTGCTGCCCCATAACCAGGGTAAATTTAAAGCCCTGCAGAAGAAAAGAAAGAAGATAAAATACGAAAAACAGAATCATATCTAATAAATTAAAAGGGTAAGGCTCATACCTCGGCAAGTAGAGAAGCGCCTTTGGTAGCCAAAACCTCAGAAGGCAGGGAAGACATCAATTGCAGGCTCCCACCCGGACACGCGATGATAAACTTGGAAACAATTTCTTTTTGGCCGCTATCCTGTGACCTCGATCCGGAAAGAAGATCAGTGGGAGGAGCTTTGGTCGTGGTAGATTTTTCTTTCTCCACCAGGTTAGATTTATCCTTCTCCGCCCTAGTAGGACACCTAACTGAAGGAACAAAGGAAGTAAGAAGGGTAACCACGACTGCAGGCTCGTGAATAACTGCCTTAGTAGCCGGTTTCGGGTTGGGGAGTGGAGAGACTTTAACTTTGGCACCTCTCGCCAGCATCTCGCTCAGAGATGGACATGCTATGATCTTTACAGGAAAGGAAACTGGAGAACAGGATGACAACCCCGCCAATGTAGGGGGAGAAGTAGGTGCTGGGGGATGGGACCCCGATGCAAACCCGGTACAAGAAGGAGAAGGAATAGGGGAGCGGGGTACACCGGTAGCCGGGATTGCCGGTCTTGAAGAAGCAAGAGAAGATGTCAAGAGGGGAGTTGCCGAAACTACAAAAGAAAAGAGAATGTCAAAAAAAAAATAATAACAATAATAAAAAAGAGATATTTATTAATAAGGCGCAGTTATCTACCAGGATCAGCGACAGATATCCTCAGATACCTCTCTAGTCGGGCTCCTTCGCAGGGGTCGCAGGAAGGATACTGCAAATTCATGTAACCCCGATCCTGGATCCTTTTCAGGATCCCCCTAGATTCAGAAGAAAGAACCCCTGTGCTCCATTGATCTCGGGGAGAGAATTGGGTGGGCACCGAATACTCAGTCCCTCCAATATGCACCGAATGGCCTCAATCCCCTTCGACCACAATCCATTCATCCTTCCAGGATTGGTTATATTTCACGTTCGCCCCGGTTACAACGAACTTCATTTTGTTGCTGGGCCTCAAATAAAATTGACCCCGGGGTGTCAAGTTGGCTACCTAGTAGATATAGCGAATCTCATCAAGACCCGCTTCCCTCTGCAGATTATCTCTCTCACATTGCTCTTTCTAGAGCACCAAGAATCCCGTTAGGTTCTTCCAGAACCCAGGAGAGATTTGAAGAGGGGCCAACTCCAAAGCTACAAGCAACCTATGGAGTGAAGCGTGAAGAAGGAGCCGGACCCCACACTCGAAGGCGGCCACATGAATTAACAAGTGACCCGCGGAAGGGGTATAAACATCAAAACCCCGATGAGGAAGAAACAGAGAGATGTAGTCCAGGATCTTGTATGTCCCCCTCAATCTAAAAAGGTTGTCGATGGTGCAAACAGAATCCGGGACAATCCGCCGTCATGGAAAGAAGATAAAGGGCCAGTTTGAACCCCGGCTAGGTTGACGGCCAGGATGTTCCTCTCCTCCACCTCGACATCAGTATCCTCGTCATTTTCTTCATCAGTAATTTGGACTGGAACTTTGGGTCTAGTACCAGAGCCCGACCCGTTTCCCAAGTTCCCCTCAAAGCAATGACACTTGAGCGGGGTATTATCTTCGGCAACACTGCCTTCATCCCGACCGTGTTTCTTTCCTTGGGATGTCAGGGAACTCTCGTCCGACTCCACCCGCTCCATGTTCAGCAGCTCGTCGAGGCTATCAGGAGGATTCGATGAGGTAGGCTGAGGATTTGATGAAAAAGAATGGAGGTCTGAGGCAGGAAGGACTGGTTCAGAAGCTGGGATTTTTTATGGTGAGGCCATTTTTAACGAAAGAAGGAAAAAAAAAAGATTCTCGAGAAAGGAAGACTTGTAGAGAAGAAGAAATTAAAACTATTGAAGGTTTAAGCAAGCGTGAACAAGTGAAGAAAGAAGAAGTAACTCATTTATAAGCAAAGAGGAACGGTTACCGAGATAAAAGAAGAAACGAAACCGAAAACGTATCGCGATGGTTTCAAGGAGAATTGTACCAAAAACGGCCCGTTTAAAATTTGAAAACAGTAGTTATCCAGCACGTGGAGTGCGCATTAAATGAAATCAAATCCAAGGAAGATTTCCACCTTGATTATAGAAGCCAACTGGCTGAGATTAGACAGAAAGGCATAATAGAAAATTCTTCAAGTGGACTAGAGATCTTGATTCCAACCCCAGCAAGATACCTGTGTCCAAGTCAGGGGGACTTCTGTTAACAGCCAAAAATGGCGGGGATCAAAGAAGAATTTTCCATTGGCCTCAGAAAAATAAGTCGAGGTAGAAAGCAATAATGGAATAGGTATCCGGGTACCCTGCCTACCTACAGAAAGGCCAGGATGTGAATTTCTAGCCACCTCAACCAGGTTCAAAACCTCCAGGACCCTGGAAGTACCAGGGAACACTGAAAATGAAGCCCGGGGACTCCGCTGTTGCAAAATTTCAGTACCAGTTGGCCTCCAGATACCCTAATATCCCGGTACCTCGGTACCCCGGTATCTTGATACGTTTCAGAATAATTCAAGAAAAACAACAAGAATGCGAGGACTTGAGTACCCCGATCCATCAAAAGCTAGCGGCAAACACCTAGTAAATCCTAGTGCTCTGACCCCGCGAAACATAAGAAGCAAGTACCCCGAACAGCAAGCCGAAAGGGAAGGCAAACATTGAACGCCATCATTTAGGACAAAATATTACATGCATTCCCGCCATTCAAGAATCCCATTCAGAAGCCAAGTCAACTTTTTCAGTTTGAAAGGGAATCATTGGATTTTAGAGATCAATTCCCTGACGAACTCGTAGATCGCCAAAGAAAGACCCGTAAATTGCTAAAACCTTAGACCGAAGTTCTAGGAGTGCATGGCGAGACACGAGCCCATATATATTCATTGTATAATCACAGAAGAGGGGGGAGAAAAAAACCCTACCTTATATTTTTCCACTTATCGACAGACACGAGAAGCTCTATCACCATCACCTATCTAGTTTACCATATTTTTGCTTAAATATTGATAGTTATACTACCGATTGAATGTAACCTTGTTACGTGTTTATTCAAAAAAAAGTGTTCATCTTACTATATGCTTAAACTCATCCTTCTTACTACAATCATACACCATTCTTAGTGGATCTTTAGGAAGCACAGGGTATCGAACTACTTGATACCCCGCCGACCAAGTTCTACCTCGATCTTGGTCCCCATTGAGTTGTTAATTGGAAATATCACTCCAGTGACAATTTTCGATTAACACTTTTCATTATCTTCCATATCATGTATTGATTGTATCTCTTGTATATTGATTTTTACATGTATTGACTCATACTATACAATTGTTAAATCATATCAAGTGTACATTTCATTCTTGTAATCCGCAAATTTTGAATTTAGAAGAAATTGGGCCTATACCTATTCACCCCCCTAGGTATATTATACACTATATTGCTTGAGGGAATTTCATGTACTGTTAACCCAAAATTGTCACCGGGGTGCAATTTTGAATTAACGGTATGTGATGGACCCAAATCTTATTAGACCTGGGCTAGCGGGATACTCTATACCCCGATCTTCCGCTGGTTCACTGGAATCTGCTAGGTGAGATATTGCATGTATGTAACGGATCCGGATCGGGATTGACTAGGGCCAGCGAGATACTTAGTAGCCTGGTATCCCGCTGGGTATCATGAATATGATATTATGATGAATACAAGTAATGGGATGGATGAGTTTCTTATACGGTGGATGTATGAAAACTGAAAGGGGGTTTATATATATGTATATATGGATTTGAAATACGATCTTTACAACTCGGTATTCGAACTATCAGTATTACAGCATGGAGGAAAATAAAGGCTCAAGGAGAACGATGGAGATTGAGCTTTTCGTGCCTGTCGATAAGTAGAAAAAGTGAATTAGGGTTTTGATCCCCCTTCCTATGAACATATGATTTGTATATATAGGCCCGCTTTCTTGCTGAGCACTCCTAGAACCTCGGTCTAGGGTTTCAGTGATACACGGGTCTTCCTGTACAGTCCCACAAATTCGTCGGGAAATTGATCCCAAAAGACATGGTGATTCCTTCTTTTTCGGTTCCCAAATGAGTTGTCTCCTACACTAAATTGGCGGGAATCAATGTCGCGTTGTAGCTTGAGTCTTTATCTTAAATGGTGACGTTTAATGTCTGTTTTTATATGTAGTCTATTCTTCGGGGTGTCCCCCTCCTACTTCAGCGGGGTCGGTTTACTGGGATCCTGGTATATGTCTTGCCATGTGTTTGTCACGTGTTTTGCTGGTTGGGGTACCCCGGGTACCCTGCGTCTCTCACGCTCCTTTAATAGTGATGTTCACAGATATCGGGGTTTCAAGTAGCGGGGTACCAAGATACTCGGGTATCGGGGTATCCGGGGTAGTTAGGTGCCAGGATCTGGTAATGGTTGTGACTCCCAGGCCCCCATTTATTTTTTTCGGCTTCCTAGTGCTTTTTCATGGTCCCGGGAATTCTGGACCTAGCCGGGGTGGGTAAAGGCTCTTTCTGTAGTCCGTCAGCTAACAGGTAGGGTACCCGGACATCTTTTCGCTTCTACTTTGGATCCCGGCTTTCTTCTGTAAGCTAGTGGAAAATTCTTTTTTGATCCCTACCAATTATGGCGGTTAACAGAAGTCCCCCCTGACTTGAACACCGTGTAGGGAAAAATACGGTCAACGCAGCGGAAGCGAGACTAAATACGAGTTTAGTATATTTTAAAATTTTTCCATAAGTTGAACCTTAACCCTCTAATTAATTAACATATAATACTAAAGATATCATACCTTTGTCGCGTGATCCGATTGACATTGCGTCGATGGTAATCCGCAAGATCTTCCAATCCAATCACGAACGTGAATCACCTAGGAGCGTGGTCTCCCTTCTCTTTGAATTGTGTACCTGAGGATGGATTAACAAAACTTTTTCTTTTTCGTTAGTCACAACAAGTTCCAAGAGACAACAAAGAATGTTCCGGTCACTTTTGAATTCACAATCTTTAGATTGAAACTCGCATGAACCTTATTCGAAATTGTGCACAAAATCTTTTGATGTAAAAGTAACTAGTGCACTATCGAAATAAGAACAAACTTTGCTTTCTATTCCTCTTGGCCGAAAATCACACTAGTCTAAGAGTTGGATTCTATTTTTCTCTAGCAAAAGAAAAAACTCTCAATTTAAGCATTAGGGTTGTCGAATTCTACTTGCATATAATATATATGTATATCATGAATTCTTCTTGCCCAATTATATAGGTAGTCAACCAATTCTTCTTACAAAAATAATATATATATATTACTCATGAATTCTTCTTGCCAAAATAATAGGGTGGCCGATTATGCATGCTTTATATAATATATATCTATTGCGGCCAATTCTATATGACATATAAATAATATATATATTCACTACTACAAAATGCTTAAAGACATCACTAGAAATCACTAAAAGAAATCGGTTTTTGGTAACCGATTTAAAAAAAGCTTTTAGAAATCAGTTTTTATAAAAACCGATGTCTTAAAAATTACAATTTCAAAAGACATCGGTTTTTAAGAAAACCGATATTAAAAAAAAACGTTTAGACATCGGTTTTTATAAAAACCGATGTCTTAAATTTTGCGTTGAAAAGACAACGGTTTTTATAAAAACCGATATTAAAAGCAAGCGTTTAGACATCGGTTTTTCTAAAAACCGATGTAGATTCAAAAGCAAAATTTTGCAATGCAAATCTGACCTATGTCCACATTCAAGGGCACATCTCTAAAAATACTCAACGTTATTTGCTCAACTTTTGACACAAGAAAGTAGACATGCAAACAAACACTTTTAAATCAGAAAATATTCCAAAAATAGATTTGGAAAAGTGAGAAAATGAGCGATGAAAACAGCTCACTCGCGGATTCACGAATCGCTTCTGACCTTTGACTGAATAATTAATCATAACTTTCAAAATACCACCCGAAATTTTACGTTCTTTATACCGTTGGATTCATATCGAAACATTGACGAACCCAACATGGACAAAAAAATTTATTTCCTTGCCAAAAGATACAGTTTTAAGGAAAGCGTTTTCACAAAAATATCTCCAATTGCTTCAATTCTGACCTTTGACTGAAAAATTGATCATAACTTTCAAAATACCAACCGGAATTTTACGTTCTTTATACCGTTGGATTCGTATCGAAAAATTGAAGAACTCAACATGGACAAAAAAAATTATTTCCTTGCCAAAAGATACAGTTTTAAGGAAAGAATTTTTACAAAAATATCTCCAATCGCTTCAATTCTGACCTTTGACTGAAAAATTGATCATAACTTTCAAAATACCAACCGGAAGTTTACGTTCTTTATACCGTTGGATTCGTATCAAAAAATTGAAGAATCTACCATGGAAAAAAAAATTTATTTCCTTGCCAAAAGATACATTTTTAAGGAAAAGGTTTACACAAAAATATCTCCAATCGCTTGACCTTTGAGTACTCATGAATAATTGATCATAACTTTTAAAATACCGCCCATAATTTTACGTTCTTTATACCGTTGGATTCGTATCGAAAAATCAAAAAATCTAGCATGGATGAAAAAAATTATTTCGTTGCCAAAAGATACAGTTTTAGGGAAAAAGTTTGCATAAAAATATCTCTAGCAGAACACAAAACCGTACACAATAAAAAATGAAATGAAAAATAAACCCACCAATAAAATTTATTTAATATATGTATGTTTGTAGTAGAAATTAGAATTTTGATTAGTTGAGTAAATTTAAATTTATCAAACAAGTTTTTTTTTTTTTTTTTTTTTTTTTTTTCTAACAATTCATATAGGTTATATATATATATATATTGTGCAATTGTTAACACATTCAATCTTGTAGTCAGGCGGTAAAGGCTTACCACTTTGACTTTGAGGTTACGAGTTCGATTCCTCATAATGACAGTTTAATTGTCATTATTATCATAGGTGGGGTTGGCCGGTCGGTGAGGCGGGCCGGAGGTGGTGGCTGGTCGGTGGCCGGCGACGGTGGGATTTTTTTTTGTAATTCATCAATTTTACATCAGGTTTTTTAAATCGGTTTTAACTAAAACCGATGTCTTTTCTCCTAGGTTTTTAAATCGGTTTTAAGTAAAACCGATTTCTTTTCTCTTGTTTTACATCGGTTAAAAACCGATGTCTTTTGCGCTTTTTTTTCTAAATCACTCAAAAAGAGATCGGTTTTAAAAATTTCAAAAACCGATTTCTTCCATATAAAAAAACCGATTTCTTTTGCATTTTTTGTAGTAGTGATTTCAATATATATGCCGAATTCTTCATGGCACATGTAATATATATTCTGCATGCTTTATAAATATATCTATATATATTCCGGCTAATTACCATATATATTTCATATATATCTATATATTGAGGCCGAAATCCTTTACCATGTAGGATTTATGTCTTTTAACTTAAATCCTAATCCTATGTAGATTTCCTTAGAATTCCAAACCCTAATCCAACTCTTTAGTGTATTTGTGACTATATCAAAGACTTCCTAATTTGACTAGATAAATAAATTCCCTTTATTTATCTACTTACCAAATAAAGTCTTTAATATTTATTATACTACAACAATAGTATACTACTATGAAACATATTTCCTAGTCAGAAAAAGATTTTGATTCTTAATTAAATAATTAATCAATCAATTAATTAATTCCCATTTAATTAAATAATAAAATAAAATAATATTTTAGACTAATAATTTAGCCTTGCCGCCCATATACACATACATGGGCCAAATATTATTTTTCCATTTTATTTAATCCATTGGACCTTAATTAAAAGGCCCACATGTGAACTAGACCCATTCTTACTAAAAGAAACAAGCCCACATGCCTTAATACAATTCTAGATGGACCCTCAAATTAGTCCGGTAGAATATATCAAGTGATCCATGCAAGTCCGTGTGGATTGGGGATCTTGGCGGGCTATCTAAATTTAAGCTTCAATAGACATAACCTAATCACAATCAACAAATGATTCACTTAGGTCCGATCTATTAATTTTAACTCATTCCACTAAAGAGCTAAAATTGAACTCTTAAATAAAGATAGAATAAGTAAATATTTCTCATTCGTACCCTAGACAATCTTATTGGAGATGGTGTATCCTCGTGAAGAATATCAGTAATCGCCAAGAGCTCATAGACCGCCTATAGCTCTCCAAGTTACCATATTTACTCATATGACCACATTTTGAACTTAGATATTTTGACTTGTCCAGAAGCCATGTTTCAATAGACTCTATCGAAAACTTAACGTTAAGATTCAATATCCAATACCTCAAAACATCCATATGATGATATTCTACTCACATTTAATAAATGGAGCCACGATGTCCATATCTATAAATGAAGTTCTCTATCGATTAACAAATGAATATCACCAAACTATCGAGGATAGACTATGCTATATAATCGTACTCATTGATAACTCAAATGATACCACTTGCAACCATAAGTCCATCATTTATCTCAGGATTAAGATAGACTCTCCGATTGTCCTGATAATGAAAAGACTATTATCTATTAACGGTTCTAGATAAAGTATTTCATTGTGATCCAGTTCAATGCACCCAGTGCACTAGATTCTTTTACTCGAAGACCCTTCGATGATTTCAGACTCATCATAACTCATTTAATCCCACTCAAATGCTAGCAAAAGAATTCTACAACTTTAACAAGATAAAGGTGCCCAACCTTTAACTTAAGTTGTGAACATTATTTAAGACTAACAAAAGAATTGTGTCTACCTCATACATATCCAGATGTACGAACAATTCTTCTTTTCTCATAGTCTTTTAACCTTATGATTATTTACTTTGACAATTATAATATTAAACTATAAATGCTATAAGATTTGTTAAACCAGAAATCACTTTATTAATATGAATAGATTGTCAAAAACACTATTACACTTTTGCTATTGAGCATAATCCTAACAATCTCCCACTTGCGCTATAGCAAATGTGTCATATCTCTCATTCCCATGTTCTCACCCCTATATACAATTTCCCTTAAAAGGTGATACTTCCTTTCAATGAGTTTTCCTCTCTTATGACTTCTTGGTTTTTTCGAATTAGCCACTGCTCCACTGTTGTCACAGTAGATAGTGATCTGCTTATTCACACTAGGAACCACTTCCAAGTCAATCAAGAATTGGCGGAGCCAAACAACCTCTTTGGCAGCCTCGCATGCAGCAACATACTCAACTTCCATGGTGGAATCAGCAATACAGGATTGCTTGATACTCATCCATATGACTGCTCCTCCTCTAATAGTAAACACAGCTCCGATGTGGATTTTTTGGAGTCAGAATCTGATTGAAAATCAGAATCTGTATACCCAACGGGAATTAAATCCCCTCCAGAGTATACAAGCATATTATCTCTCGTTCTCTTGAGATACTTGAAAATATGCTTGACTGCCGTCCAGTGATCAAGACCAGGTTTCGATTGAAACCTGCTAACTATGCCAACAGCAAAACAAATATCTGATCTAGTGCAGAGCATTACATACATGAGACTTCCAACTGCCGAGGCATATGGAACTCTACTTATGAATTGCTCTTCATGCTCATTCTTAGGAACTTGTTCCTTAGAAAGTTTGATTCCATGTCTGAAAGGTAACATCCCTTTCTTGGAATCCTGCATGGAAAACCTAGACAAGATCTTGTCTATGTATGAAGCTTGGGATAATGTAATCGTTTTTTATTCTTTCTATCCCTTATTACTTGGATACCTAGAATAAAACTTGCTTCTCCTAAGTCCTTCATATCAAATTGTTTTGCTAACCATTCTTTTATTGATGTCAATACGCTTACATCATTTCCAATGAGTAGTATATCATCAACATAAAGAATTAGGAAAACCAACTTGTCGCCTTTAATCCTTTTGTATACACAAGGTTCGTTAGGATTCTGAATAAATCCAAAACCTTTTACAGCTTGATCGAACCTTATGTTCCAGGATCTGGACGCTTGCTTTAATCCATATATGGATTTCTGCAACTTGCATACCTTTTCCATTTGGCCTTTTTCAATGAATCCTTCTGGTTGCATCATGTAGATGCTTTCGTCAAGACTTCCATTAAGGAAAGCTATCTTAACGTCCATTTGCCAAATCTCTAGATCTAAAGATGCTGCAATGGATAAGAGTATCCTAATGGATTTAAGCATGGCCACAGGAGAGAAGGTTTCCTCGTAATCGATACCTTCTTTCTATGTATACCCTTTAGCTACCAATCTAGCTTTAAAGGTTTCCACTTTTCCATCCATACCTCTTTTCCTCTTGTATACCCACTTGCACCCAATGAGTTTTATCCCTTTAGGCAAGTCTACAAGGGACTAGACTTTGTTATCGAACATGGATTCAATCTCAGATTGCATTGCCTTTTGCCAATGGCGACTATCAACATCCTCCATTGCTTCCTTATACGTGTAGGGATCATCGTCGTCCGAGAGATTCTCCACTGATTCTCCCAGACCGATGTATCTTTTGGGTTGTGTTCTAACCCTCCCACTACGACGAGGAATGGTAGGTTGTTGATTTTGTGTTGGATCGGAACTTACAATTGGGTTAGGTTGTGTAACCTCTCATGGAATTGTATCTCCTGACATCTCATTCAGGACAATTCTACTTGTAGGTACGAAATCATTCATATAGTCCTTTTCCAGAAATTTAGCATTTGTCGAAACAAATACTTTAAGATCCATTATAGAAATAATATCCTTTAGTTTCTTTTGGAAACCCTACAAATATATATGTTTCCGAACGGGACTCCATCTTTTCTGTCTTTCCTTTTAACACATGCGCAGGACAACCAAATATCCTTAAGTGTTGTAAACTAAGCTTGCACCCAGTCCACAACTCATGCGGTGTTTGAGGAACGGACTTAGATGGTACATCGTTTAGAATGTATATAGCAGTTTGTAAAGCATATCCCTAAAAAGAAATAGGAAGTGTTGAATAACTCAACATAGACCTAACCATGTCTAAAAGAGTTCTATTTCTCTTTTCTGCTACCCCATTCTGTTAAGGTGTTCTCGGTGCAGAAAACTGAGAAAATATCCCATTATCAATAAGATATTGCTGAAACTCACCAGATAGATATTCTCCACCACGATCAGATCTCAAGATTTTTATGTGTTTCTCAAGCTGATTTTCTACTTCAGCTTTGAATGCTTTGAACATGTCAAAAGCATCCGCCTTATGTCGCATGAGAAACACATAGCCAAATCTCGAGTAATCATCTGTGAAGGTGATGAAGTACTCATATCCACCTCTAGCTTGAATGCTCATAGGACCACATACATCAGTGTGTATCAATCCTAAACATTTAGTGGCTCTTGCACCTTTGGCCGAGAATGACCTTTTGGTCATTTTACCTTCCAAACAAGATTCACAAGTTGGTAGATCATCAACCTTTAAGTCACTTAAAGGTCCGTCACTTACCAATCTTTTAATCCTATTAAGGTTAATATGACCTAGGCGTAAATGCCATAGGTAGGTTTCATCTATTGATAATTTTACTCTTTTATGATTAGGTTTCGTTAATTCTGTGTCTAACAAGTGAGAGATATTTCTATGCAAAAAGAACAGACTGTTTTCCAATGTACCTTTGTAAATAATTTTGTCATTCTTACTAATGATAAAAACTTTATTAAAAGTAACTGAATATCCAAATTTATTTAAACAAGAAACTGAAATTAAATTCCTCTTGAATTGAGGTACATAATAAACGTCTATCAATTCTAAATGCCTACTAGAATCAATATTAACTCTAATATCTCCCACTGCACTTGCAGACACTAACGTTCCGTTGCCTAAACGCAAGTTGATTTCATTTTTATTCAGCCTTTTCCTTTCCTTGAACCCTTGCAAGGAATAACAAACATGATTAATGGCTCCAGAGTCTATGATCCAAGAATCTGTAGAATCTGCCAGAAAACATGTTTCAAGATAATTAATATTACCTTGTTCCTTCTTGTTCTGGGACTTTGGGCAATTTATTTTCCAATGTCCCTTTTCACCACAAAAGGAGTACTTCCTTTTGATCTTGGTTACTTTCTTGGTCTCCTTCTTGGTAGGCCCAAGTTGCTTTTTCTTCTGTTGTTCCTTGACCTTTTGACGGGCCTTAACAGTAGCAACTTTACCAACCATATGAATCTGAGATTCAATAATAGGAGCAGGTGGTTTAGGAGCAGACAGAACAAACTTATGTTTTTCAGCTTGCAGCAACAACCCAATTTTTTCTTTTCCATGTGACATAATTATCTCCATTTAAAATATTATCTTTTAAGATATTCATTAGGGATGGGGTCATGATTTCTGAATAAAACAAAGAATTATATGAGTAAATAATCATGATAAAGCACTTTTAAATATTTATCTTGAATTAAATAAATAACTCAATCGTAAAAATTCAACGGTGATCCAACACCCATAAATGTTACGCCTCCTTTGGGAGTTTGCACCATTTACTAGTTAGATTAGGTCCCACCTAATTGTTAACATAACAACCAGCGTTTTTTTTAATTTTAGCCTTGCAATTTTATTGACAAGAACTCTTGGGAGGATATCAATAAAATTACATTGAGTGTGTTACCAAGATATCGACCCTCAATTTTCTCTCACGAAAATTTCTCCTTGGGGAGTAGATCTCGTTTGAGTCCATTGTCTAGTCTATCCTTGTAAGGAAGTATGTTGCTAAATTCCATTCATGGACGCCCCTTGGGGGGATTACCAATAAATAATAAAGCTCAACTAACCTTGGAGGCCATAGGTGTTGCAAAACACCTTCTCCCACTCAATTATTTAAGGCGTGTGATTAAATCCCATAGAATGATTTACCAAGTTATCTAGATGCCAATTTAGATACCTAAATCATTCAATGCATGTTCATACCAAAAGAGATATATTAGTGGCACTCCTATTCTATATGACATGTTATCATACAATAACAAATATTGTAATATTTATGCAAAAATAAATAGCCACAATTTTGGTCCATCCTAGAAAAGCAAGTAAATTACAATTTGTTAGGAATACAAGATCTTCAAGTGGCCATCAACCATCCCCACATCCCTCGGTTGCCCCCCATAGGCGTGCACACTCCACAACCCCACAAAGGGGCTGCCGTGCGCAGCCCATGAGAGCATATAGGGCTGCCGTGCGCAGCCCACCATGATATGGGTTTGCCATGCGCAGCCCAATCCACTCCTAGGGTGCGCACGGTGCTCATTCTAGGTTCCGGTTGCTTCCTTTTCTTCATGTCTTCGATTCTTCAATACCCGAATACATTACAGCAGTATTTAAACAAATAAAATACTGCAGTATTTTTTATTTTTTTTTAATCACTGCAGTATTAATTACAATAAAAAAACTGCACTATAATAAAATAAAAAAACTGCAGTAACTTTTAATACATAAAAACTGCACTTTTTAATTACAATAAAAATAAAAGAAAACCTAGCAACTACCAAGAAGGAATTATGGCGATGATAGACCACCCTTCTTGTTACAATTCCAAAACAAAAAATACATTGAAAATCTAGGACCAAAATCGAGCAACAACAATCCACATAAAAACATATATAAATCCATACATCCACATGTAATTATATATGCGAAAAACTAGAGTGACATCTCTTTCTAAACATGCATAATCACAATAAAAAGAAATAGATTCACGTATATATACGTTAATTAATTAAAAGGGTTCAACCTAGGCTCTGATACCAATTGTAGGGAAAAATACGGTCAACACAGCAGAAGCGAGACTAAATACGAGTTTAGTATATTTTAAAACGTTTCCATAAGTTGAACCTTAACCCTCTAATTAATTAACATATAATACTAAAAATATCATACCTTTGTCGCGTGATCCGATTGACATTGCGTCGATGGTAATCCGCAAGATCTTTCAATCCAATCACGAACGTGAATCACCTAGGAGCGTGGTCTCCCTTCTCTTTGAATTGTGTACCTGAGGATGGATTAACAAAACTTTTTCTTTTTCGTTAGTCACAACAAGTTCCAAGAGAGAACAAAGAATGTTCCGGTCACTTTTGAATTCACAATCTTTAGATTGAAACTCGCGTGAACCTTATTCGAAATTGTGCATAAAACCTTTTGATGTAAAAGTAACTAGTGCACTATCGAAATAAGAACAAACTTTGCTTTCTATTCCTCTTAGCCGAAAATCACACTAGTCTAAGAGTTGGATTCTATTTTTCTCTAGCAAAAGAAAAAACTCTCAATATAAGCATTAGGGTTGTCGAATTCTACTTGCATATAATATATATGTATATCACGAATTCTTCTTGCCCAATTAAATAGGTAGTCAACCAATTCTTCTTACAAAAATAATATATCAATAATGCTAAACATCCCACCTAAAATCCCACCTTTTTCATCCCACTACATGTGGCATGTGAGGTGTCAAATTATGAGTGGATACACATTAATGACATCTACCCCATGTATCTACTCACAATTTAACACCTCACATGCCACATGTAGTGGGATGAAAAATGTGGGATTTTAGGTGGGATGTGTAGCATTACTGATAATATATATATATTACTCATGAATTCTTCTTGCCAAAATAATAGGGTGGCCGATTATGCATGCTTTATATAATATATATCTATTGCGGCCAATTCTATATGACATATAAATAATATATATATTTCAATATATATGCCGAATTCTTCATGGCACATGTAATATATATTTTGCATGCTTTATAAATATATCTATATATATTTCGGCTAATTACCATATATATTTCATATATATCTATATATTGAGGCCGAAATCCTTTACCATGTAGGATTTATGTCTTTTAACTTAAATCCTAATCCTATGTAGATTTCCTTAGAATTCCAAATGTAAGGTTCCCATTTGTTGATTGGCTCATTTCGTGGACAAACCACATGTTGGGGTTCTTTGTAAGGGTAGCCTAAGTATCGGTCTTATTGTTCGAAGCCCTTTGAAGACCTCGTGTTGATAAGCACCGAAGGTAAATTTCTTTGTGCTTACTTTTCTTTGAAGAGATTAGTTGCACACACACACACTTAACATTCATTGCATATGTGTGCATTCTCTTCACTTGTACATTTCACACTTGCACTTATTTATCATATTTTGTTGTGTGTAATTGTGTCTTGTTGTCGTGTAATTCGTTTCCCAATAACTTTTGGAAACGTCCGCGCATGCACTAGAATGTGCTTGGTTTAGCGCGAGGACCGCCTATGGAGAATGCCCTTGGCTTCTCCTTGGTTTTCTCCTTTCTAGGTGATCAGCGGTTATGATCGGCGGCCTGGCCATTGAATGAAACCGCCGTTACAGTCCAGATTGGTCTGAAGCATTTCTGCAGTTAAGATCGGCGGTCACGACCGCCGTTCGAAACCGCCGATTCAAGACCTGATTGATTTATCTCTCGGTCTAATTCGGCGGTTGAATCGGTGGTCATGAAACCGCCGTTCAAAACCGCCGTTCATACCTGATTGATTTTAATCTCTATGTTTTGATTCGGCGGTTGGGATCGGCGGTCACGAAACCGTCGAATGAACCGCCGTTTATGCTCTGTTCTTCACGAGCTCAATTCGGCGGTCATGATCGGCGGCCTGGCCGCCGATTGAAACCGCCGATCGGCGCGTTTCTTTGAAACTTACTTAAACGACCACACTTTGATTTGGCCCCCTATATATATGCCATTTTGTCTTTAGGTCAATTAAGAGAGTTCATATTCAGAATTCATACTTAGGATATTTTTCAAAGAGAAGAAAAATTCCAAGAACTCATTTTTTATTACTCAAACACTTTTTCATGATCATCAATCATCATCTAGCATCATCCTTGATCTTCTAGATGTCATCTTGCATGGATTCTTCATCATACTTTGCTTGGTAAGCTTTTCACTAATATCTTACATATTTTGTGTTTCTCGTAGCTAGCAATCTCAATTAATTACTTGTATGTTATTTTATATACTTTGAATACAAGTTTGAGATTAGTATGATGTATGTTTGAGAAGTTGTTTTGTGATAGCTAATTAAGTTTTGTGCTTAATCTTGATTAGCTAAACTATTTGACATGTCATTTAGTTTTGATATCTAGGATTGTTCTAATTGCATATTAATCATCTTAGATAAGCATATAGGGTTTCCCTTGCTC
The DNA here is from genome assembly GCA_008009225.1 of Acer yangbiense. Taxonomy (NCBI): domain Eukaryota; kingdom Viridiplantae; phylum Streptophyta; class Magnoliopsida; order Sapindales; family Sapindaceae; genus Acer; species Acer yangbiense. Next base: position 19,589,993 of record CM017770.1, on the reverse strand, counting down.
TATGTTGCATTTGGATATTCATATATTCACTTAGGGTTGTATTCTCTTCATAGAGAAAGTAAGTCTTGTGTGTAGCATCCGGGATTAGGTTGCTTAGAACGCAAGCAAATTGGACTAGGTTCACTCATACCAGGATTAGGTAGGTGTGTGATTACTTCCGGGATTAGGTTGTAATCGTTTTACACATTTAGTGGATTCGAGGTTCGAGTGTTACTTACTAGCCCGTGGTTTTTCCCGTGAGGGTTTCCACGTAAAAATCAAGTGTTATTTAATTTCCGCATATTATACTTGATTTATTGCTTTATCTATTTAGGGGTAATTTCGTAATTTTGACTTTCACCAAAAATTGGGTAAAAAGCTTAAAATCTATTCACCCCCCCTCTAGATAGGTTTATACACATCGTGCTATAATTTGTTTCAATTGGTATCAGAGCGGGTTCCTAGACATACATAGGTGATCCTTGCTTTTTTGGTGTGTTTTGCATTTTATGTGATTTTTGATCATTCATACATTTGCATTCATTTCATTCATTCATAAACACTATGAGTGGAAACGGTGGAAATGGTGGTGGCCACGAAGGTGCTTCTAGCACAAGGCCTCCACTTCTTACCGGTTTAAATTATTCCCAATGGAAAGGGAAGATGGAATCCTACATATGCCAAATTCATGACCGTGCATGGATGGCGGTGGAAGACGGATATGATCTACCCATGATGACTCCCGGTGGTGGAGGAGAAGAAGTTTTGAAGCCTAAGGCGCAATGGAACGCGCAAGAGTTTGAGGCTTCCAAGTGGAATAGGAAGGCTATGCATGCCATCATGTGTGCAATGGATGAGAATCAATACAAGCTTATTCAGAATACTCAGATTGCAAAAGTGGCATAGGACATCCTTCAAGTTGCACATGAGGGAACCGAGGTGGTGAAGGAGTCCAAGCTTCAAGTCCTCCAAACTCAATTTGAGCTACTTAGGATGGGAGAGGATGAATGCTTCAATGACTTCGAAATCAAATTGATGGACATCGTAAATCAAAGCCATCAACTCGGAGACCCGTATTCGGATAGGAGAGTCAAGCAAAAAATTATGAGATCTCTCCCCGATAGGTTTGAATCAAAGGTGACGGCCATAGAAGAAAATAGTGGCTACATGGATATGAAGCCAAGTGAGGTGATTGGACGTCTCCTTGCATATGAGTCTAGGAAGGCTCCTAGCACCACTACTCCTTCTAAAAAGTCTAAAGGAATAGCTTTGAAAGCATCTAAGGATGCAAATGAGGCAAAGCATGACTCGGATGAAGACCTTGCCTTATTCGTGAAAAGGTTTAATAAGGTTATGGGGTTCAAGAAGAAGAAGGGATTTGGGTCAAGAGGACAAGACTTGAAGAAAAAAGGTTCCTTCAAGAAGTTTGAGCCTAGACAAGAGAGGACCGAAAGGAAAGGGGTCCGATGCTTTGAATGTGGTGGGATTGGTCACTTTGCCCCCGAATGTGCTAATCACAATGAAAAGAAGAAGAGTAAAGTGATGGCCGCCACTTGGAGTGGGAGTAGTGATAGCTCAAATGAGGAAGATGAGTCTTCAAGTGAAGAAGAGCTCATGGCTAACTTCCTAGCTTTTGCCTAATCTCACAAGAGCAAAAGTGCTAGTGAGAGAGAGGAAATGAGTCAAGAGGAAATTGACTCTAGTGAAGTAGAAAGTGACTCCTCTTCTAAGTCCATAAAGAAATTTGTGGAGCAAAAGGTGCTTGCTAAATACCATGCCGAGTTCAATGATTTAGCAATTAAAAGCACAAGAAAGATTGAGAGGTTGAGAGAAGAGAACCTTGAACTTTCGGCTCACAATGACCACTTAAGTGAACAAGTGGAAAGATTGAAGAGGAGAGAGGATAAGTTAATTGAGGAGTTAGACTTATCCAAGAGAAGTGAAGAAGGCTTGAAGAGGGAACTTGTAGAAGTTAAAGGGTCCTTGGCTAGGATAGATTCTAGCACCAAGAAGCTTGACCATATGCTTGGTGTTGGAAAGAGTCCATGTGACAAGAGGGGTCTTGGGTATGAAGATGACAAGAAGATCTCTACCTCTAACAAGACCGTGTTTGTCAAGAGCTTGAAGAAAGAAGAAACTTCATTTGTGCAAATTCCTAGGAAGAAGTTAGAAATAGGACAAAGTTCAAATGCTCAAGTGAAGATGGGACCAAGAAGGCAACCTCAAGCTCAACCCCCTAGGGTCCCTCAAGCCAACATTCCTCAACAATTGGCGCACAAAGGAAAGAGACCAATCATGCAACCTCAAGCTTGGAAGCAACCTAGACCGGTTCAACAACGAAGATACCCACTTATCCACAAAGACATGGACGAGCTCCCATACGTGCACAAAGACAAGGTATGATTCCTTTTTTCATCCCTATTTGTCACTTTTGTGGTTGTGATGGTCATATTAGACCAAATTGCTTTCAATATATTAAAATGTGTAGAACACGAAGCATGATTGAAAAGAGAAAGAATAGAGCCAAGATGCATGTTCCTAGGAATGATAATTTTATTTTGCATGATCCTAGGACATCTAGAGCCCTTGTACCAAAGACCACTAAGAAAGCTAAAATTGTTGCTAAGTGGATTAGAAAGAATGAAAATGTTTGCCATGTTGCACAAATAGCCTTGAAGGCAAATTCTTCTAACTTTTGGTATTTGGATAGTGGGTGCTCTAGGCACATGACGGGAAACAAGAGTTTCTTCGAGACTCTTGTTATGGAGGAAGGTGGAAATGTCACTTTTGGTGATGGATCCAAAAGAAATGTTGTAGGGAAAGGAACCATTTCCGTTCCCGAATTACCCTCCTTATCCAATGATTTATTTGTTGATGGCTTGAAAGCCAATTTAATAAGCATTTCACATCTTAGTGATGAAGGATATTCCGTCTTGTTTTCTAAAGATTATTGCTCTATCCTAAAACCCGATGGACAAACCTTGTTGAAGGGCATGAGATCTAGCGACAATTGTTATTGTCTTGAAGCTAGTATTGTATCTAATCATGTGTCCATGGATGAGCAAATTGAGTTGTGGCATGAAAGACTTGGCCACATGAACTTTAGGGATCTACGAACCCTTGGAAAGTTCAATTGTGTGCGTGGCCTCCCTAAGCTTGGGAAGAAAGCCAATGGTGTTTGTGGACCTTGCCAACAAGGAAAGCAAACTAAAAGCATGTACAAAAAGGGTAAGTATCTCACCACCAAGGAGCCTCTTGAGCTTCTCCACATGGACCTCATGGGTCCTATGCAAACCGAAAGTTTGGGCGGAAAGAGATACATTTTTGTATGTGTTGATGATTTCTCTAGGTTCACATTGACATATTTTCTTAGAGAAAAATCCGAAACTTTTGATAAGTTTAAAATGCTTTGTAATAAAATACAAAATGAAATGAATTCTAATATTAAAAGCATAAAACGGATTAGAAGTGACCATGGGAGGGAATTTGAGAATGCTACTTTTGAAACCTTTTGTAATGGTTTAGGCATCTCCCATGAGTTTTCGGCTCCTAGGACACCTCAACAAAATGGAGTTGTTGAGAGGAAAAATAGGGTCCTTCAAGAGATGGCCCGTGTGATGTTGCTTAGCAACAATGTCCCTAGGAACCTATGGGCCGAAGCCATCAATACGGCTTGCTATATAGGAAATAGAGTTTTCCTAAGGCCTGGTACTAGAAACACCTCCTATGAGTTATGGAAAGGCAAGAGGCCAAATGTTAGCTACTTCCACACTTTTGGAAGCAAATGCTACATTTTGAATGACCGTGATCAACTTAGCAAATTCGATGCTAAGAGTGATGAGGGTATTTTTATTGGCTATGCCTTGAATAGTAGAGCCTATAGAGTTTTCAATTTAAAGACTCTAAGTGTTATGGAATCATCCAATGTCGTATTTGATGACACTAGGCTCAAGTCTAATGATCATGAGGAGGATGTTATTTTTAGTGATGTTTCTCCTTTGGAGAAGGTTGTGGTGTCTCCTAATGATGGGACATCTAATGTCAACAATGATGACACACAACCTATTGATAGAGTTCCTCTCTTGGACTCTAAAGAACCCGCTCCATGGGTTAGGAAACTCCATGATAAAGAAGATATCATTGGAGAGGTTAATGAGGGTGTTAGGACTAGACGTCAACTTGATAATCTTATTAGCTACACATGCTACACCTCTCAAATTGAACCCAAAAAGGTTGAAGAAGCCTTAAATGATGAATTTTGGGTTCTTGCCATGCAAGAAGAGCTAAACCAATTCGAAAGGAATGAGGTTTGGACTCTAGTTCCTAGGCCTAAAACCACTAATGTCATAGGCACTAAATGGATATTTAGGAACAAATCCGATGAGGATGGCAACATAGTGCGGAACAAGGCTAGACTTGTAGCACAAGGGTACTCTCAAATTGAGGGTATCGACTTTGAGGAGACATTTGCTCATGTTGCCCGTTTAGAGTCTATTAGGCTTCTCTTGTCCATTTCTTGTGTGCACAAGTTCAAATTGCACCAAATGGATGTCAAGAGTGCCTTCCTCAATGGCTTCTTGCAAGAGGAAGTGTTTGTTGAACAACCCAAGGGGTTTGTGGATGCTCACCACCCCAACCATGTCTATCGCCTGAAGAAGGCACTATATGGGTTGAAACAAGCACCGAGGGCTTGGTATGAGCGCCTCACTCAATTTCTTGTTGACAATAACTACACAAGAGGTAGTGTTGACAAGACACTATTCATCAAGAGAGACAATGATGAGCTTTTCATAGCTCAAATATATGTCGATGACATAGTGTTTGGCTCCACCAACAACACCAAGGTCTAACAATTTATTGATGTTATGTCTCATGAATTTGAGATGAGTCTTGTTGGTGAGCTTAATTACTTACTAGGTTTTCAAATTAGGCAACTAGATAATGGGATTTTCATAACCCAAGCCAAATATGCCAAAAACCTTGTGAAGAAGTTTGGTCTTGAAAAAGCCAAACATTGTGACACTCCTATGAGCACCACTTTGAAGCTAAGCAAGGATGCTAGCGGTAAAAGTGTGGACCAAACCTTATATCGTGGCATGATAGGGAGCTTGCTCTATTTGACCGCTAGTAGGCCCGATATATCATTTAGTGTAGGAGTTTGTGCTAGGTACCAATCCGATCCCAAGGAGTCCCATCTCTCTTCGGTTAAGAGAGTCATTCGCTTTGTGAATGGGACTTCCAACTATGGGATTTGGTACTCATTTGACACTAATCCTAGTCTTGTAGGATATAGTGATGCGAATTGGGCAGGAAATTATGATGATAGGAAGAGCACATCGGGCGGTTGCTTCTTTCTAGGCAACAACTTGGTGTCTTGGTTTTGCAAGAAGCAAAACTCGATTTCCTTGTCCACGGCGGAAGCCGAGTACATAGCCGCGGGGAGTGGATGCACTCAACTTATATGGATGAAGCAAATGCTAGTTGATTACGGATTCAACCAAGGTACTCTCACTCTCTTTTGTGATAACATGAGTGCCATTAATATTTCCAAGAATCCGGTGCAACATTCTAGAACTAAGCATATTGACATCCGCCATCACTTCATTAGAGAGCTTGTTGAAAATAAATGCATAATACTTGAACATGTGGGTACTAATGATCAACTTGCGGACCTATTTACTAAACCCTTAGATGCTACTCGATTTAAAACTCTTAGTAGATCTATTGGGATATGTCTTGTGGAGTGATGTTCTATGATTGACCCCATATGGGGAACTCAAGCAAAGAGAGCTAGTTTGCATTCTTGTCACTTGCAAAAAAATTGAAATATCTTATGCCTCTTCTTTTAATTGCTTGAGTAAGCTTGGTTGCACATATGTATATATGTTTTCAATTCAATAAGTGTGAACCTTGCTTGTTTACAATCCATGTCATATTTATGTTCAAACATGCATTTTTGGACTAGGAGATGTATATAGGAAGTATGATTTGAATGACCTATGATTATCTCCATGACATGATGATTCTTTAATAACATGCTAATGTCAAATGAAAAAGCATGAAATTCATATAACATGCTCACATGAAAAGCATGAATTGATGATTGCATATTCTTAAAAATGCAAAACTTGTGTGAAAGCTTATGAGACTCAAAATGAATAAAGGATCTTGTATCCGTTCAAAGGAATTTATATTCCAAATGTCTCTTTTTCTTTATTTGTTGAACATGGCTACTATCATACGGATATCTTATCCGGAAAAATCAAAAAGGGTGCAAAGTTGCTCATGCCATGTTTCGCTTATAAAGTTGGATATATTTGCTCTTATATTGAAATCAATGTATTCTATATCCTTGCTTTACTCATGACATTGATGAAATTGGTTTGAATTCCTATTAGAAACCTTTGTCATTTGCTTTGCCAAATACCATTGTATTTTGGACTTGAATGCTACATGTCTTGTATGCAAAGCATGTTTGATTCACACATTTTCTCTCAAATAAATCTCATTGTTTCTCTCCGATTAATTGAGATGCATAAAGTGACTTATATTAATTATGCATATCTTGCATGCTACTATCTCTCGTTACTATGAGTGACCCGGTTGGGGAGAAAATGGATTCCTCCTCTAACTCCATAAATGGATTTGTGGAGAAAAAGGTGCTTGCTAAATACCATGCCGAGTTCAATGACTTAGCAATTAAGAGCACGAAAAAGATCAAGATGTTGAGAGAAGAAAATCTTGAGCTTTTATCTCAAAATGACCACTTAAGTGAACAAGTGGGAAAGTTTAAGAAGATAGAAGATGAGCTAAGAAAGGACTTAGACTTATCTAGGAGGAATGAAGAAGGTCTAAAGAGGGAACTTGATGAAGCTTTAAAATCTTTAGCTAGGATGGATTCTAGCACCAAGAAACTTGATCATATACTTGGTGTTGGAAAGAGTCCGTGTGACAAATGGGGTCTTGGGTATGAAGATGGCAAGAAGATATCAACCGCTAACAAGACCGTGTTTGTCAAGAGTTTGAGTAACGAAAAAACTTCAATTGTGCGAATTCCTAGGAAGAAGTTAGAACTAGGACAATGTTCAAATGCACAAGTGAAGATGGTGCCAAGAAGGCAATCTCAAGCTCAACCCTCTAGGGTCCCTTAAGCCAACATTCCTCCACAATTGGCTCACAAAGGAAATAGACCAATCATGCAACCTCAAGCTAGGAAGCAATCCAGATCGGTTCAACAATGAAGATGGATTGCCCCATTCATCCACAAAGACAAGGACAAGGTATGATTCCTTATTTTACTCCTATATGTCACTTTTGTGGATTTGATGGTCATATTAGACCATATTGCTTTCGATATATTAAAATGTGCAAAACTAGAAGCATGATTGAGAAGAAAAAGAAAAGAGCCATGATGCATGTTCCTAGGAATGATGATATTGTTATGCATGATCCTAGAACATCTAGAGCCCATGTACCAAAGACCACTAAGAAATCTAAGGTTGTTTCTAGGTGGATTAGAAAGAATGAAAATGTTTGTCATGTTGCTCAAATAGCCTTGAAGGCAAATTCTTCTAATTTTTGGTATTTAGATAGTGGGTGCTCTAGGCACATGACGGGAAACAAGAGTTTCTTTGAGACTCTTGTTATGGAGGAAGGTGGATATGTCACTTTTGGTGATGGATCCAAAAAGAAAGTTGTAGAGAAAGGAACCATTTCCGTTCCCGGATTACCCTCCTTATCCGATGCTTTATTTGTTGATGGCTTGAAAGCCAATTTAATAAGCATTTCACATCTAAGTGATGAAGGATATTCCGTCTTATTTTGTAAAGATGATTGCTCTATCCTAAAGCCCGATGGACAAACCTTGTTGAAAGGTATGAGATCTAGTGACAATTGCTATTGTCTTGAAGCTAGAATAGTCTCAAACAATGTGTCTATGGATGAGCAAATTGAGTTGTGGCATAAAAGACTTGGCCACATGAACTTTAGGGATTTACGAACCCTTGGAAAGTTCAATTGTGTGCGTGGCCTCCCTAAGCTTGGGAAGAAAGCCAATGGTGTTTGTGGACCTTGCCAACAAGGAAAACAAACCAAAAGCATGCACAAAAAGGGCAAGTATCTCTCCACCAAGGAGCCCCTAGAGATTCTCCACATGGATCTCATGGGTCCTATGCAAACCGAGAGTTTAGGTGGAAAGAGATACATTTTTGTTTGTGTTGATGATTTCTCTAGATTTACATGGACATATTTTCTTAGAGAAAAATCCGAAACTTTTGATAAGTTTAAAATGCTTTGTACTAAAATACAAAATGAAATGAATTCTAACATTAAAAGCATTAAACGGATTAGAAGTGACCATGGGAGGGAATTTGAGAATGCCTCATTTGAAAGCTATTGCAATAGCTTAGGCATCTCCCATGAGTTCTCGGCTCCTAAGACACCTCAACAAAATGGAGTTGTTGAGAGGAAGAATAGGGTCCTTCAAGAGATGGCCCGAGTGATGTTGCTTAGCAACAATGTCCCTAGGAACCTATGGGCCGAAGCCGTCAATACGGCTTGATATATACGGAATCGTGTTTTCCTAAGGCCTGGATCTAGAAACACCTCCTATGAGTTATGGAAGGGTAGGAAGCCAAATGTTAGCTACTTCCACACATTTGGAAGCAAATGCTATATTTTAAATGACCGTGATCAACTTGGCAAGTTTGATGCTAAGAGTGATGAGGGTATCTTTATTGGCTATGCCTTGAATAGTAGAGCCTATAGAGTTTTTAACTTGAAGACTCGAGCCGTCATGGAATCATCGAATGTTGTTATTGATGATACAAGGCTCAAGTCTAATGACCATGAGGAGGAGGAAGTTTTAGATGATGACTCTTCTTTGGAGAGGGTTGTGGTGACTCCCAATGTTGGGACGTCCAATGACAATAATGAGGTCACACAACCTCTTACTAGAGTCCCTTTCTTGGACTCTAATGAACCCGCTCCATGGGTTAGAAGACTCCATAACAAAGAGGATGTTATTGGAGATGTGAATGAGGGTGTTAGGACTAGGCGTCAAATAGCTAATCTAATTAGCTACACATGCTACACCTCTCAAATTGAACCCAAAAAGGTTGATGAAGCCTTGAATGATGAATTTTGGGTTCTTGCCATGCAAGAAGAGTTAAACCAATTCGAAAAGAATGAGGTTTGGACTCTAGTTCCTAGGCCTAAAAGCACTCATGTGATAGGCACTAAGTGGATTTATAGGAACAAATCCGATGAGGATGGCAACATAGTGCGGAACAAGGCTAGACTTGTAGCACAATGGTACTCTCAAATTTAGGGTATCGACTTTGAGGAGACATTTACTCCCGTTGCCCGTTTAGAGTTCATTAGGCTTCTCTTGTCCATTTCTTGTGTGCACAAGTTCATGAAACAATTATAGCACGGTGTGTATAAAACTATCTAGAGGGGGGTGAATAGATTTTAAGCTTATTACCCAATTTTTCGTGATTAGTCAAAATTACGAAATTACCCCTAAATAGATAAAACAATAAATCAAGTATAAAATACAGAAGTAAGTAAGCCACAGTCGAACCTCGAATCCACTAAATGTGTAAACGATTACAACCTAATCCCGGAAGTAATCACACACCTACCTGATCCCGGTATAAGTGAATCTAGTCCGATTGCTTGCGAATTAAGCAACCTAATCCCGGTCACAACACAAGACTTAATTCTCTAAAAAGAGATTAACACCCTAAGTGAATATATGAATATTCAAAGGCAACATAGAGCAAGGGAAACCCTATATGCTTATCTAAGATGATGAATATGCAATTAAAAACAATCCTAGATATTAAAGCTAAATGACATGTCAATTAGCTTAGATAATCATAGATTAGAGAAACCTAGATATCTATCATAAAAACAACACTCAATCAAATCAACACAACAATCTCTATCTTGAATATTAGAATATAATCTAAGAACAATCAAGTAATAAAAGAGATGCCATAATAAATTAAACACTAATTATGTATGATAATAGTGAAAAACTTACCAAAGTAAGTGTGATGACGAAAGACCCATGTAAGCAAGCATCCTAGATATGCTAGAGAATGCTAGATGAACTTTGATGCAAATGGATTTTGGTTTGAGTGTTTGATGAGCAAACTTGATTGCTTTCTCTCTTAAAAATCTCTCTTTTTAAAGTAGGGTTCTTGATGATTAAAGAGTCACACTCAGAACAAGAGAAAATGATGTATTTATAGGCATGAAAAACAGAGCATGTGAAAAGACAAGTTTGGCCCTGAAACGCACCGATCGGCGGTTTCAATCGGCGGCCAGGCCGTCGATCATAACCGCCGAATTGGCCCTAGAGGAACAGGGGACCAACGGCGGTTTCATTCGACGGTTTCGTGACAGCCGATCTAACCGCCGAATCAAACCTGAGATTAAAAAATCAATCAGGTATGAAAACGGCGGTTTCATTCGTGGCCGCCGATCATAACCGCCGATCACCAACAAAGGTGAAAACCAAGGAGAAACCAAGGGCATTCTCCGTAGGCGGTCCTCGCGCTAAACCAAACACATTCTAGTGCATGCGCGGACGTTTCCGAAAATAATCGGGAAACGAATTACAAGACAACAAGACATAATTACACACAACAAAATATAACAAATAAGTGCAAGTGTGAAATGTGACAAGTGAAGAGAATGCACACATATGCAATGTATGTTAAGTGTGTGTGTGCAACTAATCTCTTTAAAGAAAAGTAAGCACATAGAAATTTACCTTCAATGCTTATCAAGACGAGGTCTTCAAAGGGCTTGAGCAATAACACCAATACCTAGGCTACCCTTACAAGGAACCCCCAACATGTGGTTTGTCCACGAAATGAGCCAATCAACAATTTGGAACCTTACAATCTCCCCCTTTGGCTATTTCGTGACAAAACCACCACTCACATTGATACCTCACAAAAAAATAGAAACTACGGGACTATAGAGATATTCTACAATACAAAGAGATAAGAAAATAAAACTTCAAGTCTTCAATCTCTTGTAGAATAATCAATCCCTATAAATAAAGTTTCTAACATTTCCAATACAGGTAAAAAGTTAGATGAATCAAGTGAGAACAAAAACAAGCATTAGCATTTGTAAAAGATTAGGCACAACATTATGAAATGTATGTGTATGCAATGCTCCCCCTCAACGGGTTACTCCCCCTCAATGAATGTTCTCCCCAATATGCACAATTGCTTCTATATTTTGCAACTTCCCTTACCATATACTACTCCCCCTTTTTGTCATGATATAGGCAAAGGAGTAGTCCCCAACCGGGTCACTCATAGCAACGAGAGATAGTAGCATGCAAGATTTGCATAATTAATATAAGTCACATTATGCATCTCAATTAATTTGGAGAGAAACAAGGAGATTTATTTGAAAGAAAATGTGTGAATCAAACATGCTTTGCATACAAGACATGTAGCATTCAAGTCCAAAATACAATGGTATTTGGCAAAGCAAATGACAAAGGTTTCTAATAAGAATTCAAACCAATTTCACCAATGTCATGAGTAAAGCAAGGATATAGAATATATTGATTTCAATTTAAGAACAACTATATCCAACTTTATAAGCGAAACATGGCATGAGCGACTTTGCACCCTATTTGATTTTTTCGGATAAGATATCCGTATGATAGTAGCCATGTTCAACCAATAAAGAAGGAGAGACATTTGGAATGTAAATTCCTTTGAACGGATACAAGATCCTTTATTCATTTTGAGTCTCATAAGCTTTCACACAAGATTTTGCATTTTAAGAGTATGCAATCATCAATTCATGCTTTTCATGTGAGCATGTTATATGATTTTCATGCTTTTTCATTTGACATTAGCATGTTATTTAAGAATCATCATGTCATGGAGATAACCATAGGTCATTCAAATCATACTTCCTACATACATCTCCTAGTCCAAAAATGCATGTTTGAACATAAATATGACATGGATTGTAAACAAGCAAGGTTCACACTTATTGAATTGAAAACATATATACATATGTGCAACCAAGCTTACTCAAACAATTAAAAGAAGAGGCATAAGTTATTTAGAATTTTTTGCAAGATACAAGAATGCAAAATAGCTCTCTTTGCTTGAGTTCCCCATATGGGGTCAAATAACAAAACACATCACTCCACAAGACATATCCCAATAGATCTACTTAGTGTTTTAAATCGAGTAGAATCTAAGGGTTTAGTAAATAGGTCCGCAAGTTGATCATTAATACCTACATGTTCAAGTACTATGCATTTATTTTCAACAAGCTCTCTAATGAAATGATGGCGGATGTCAATATGCTTAGTTCTAGAATGTTGCACCGGATTCTTGGAAATATTAATGGCACTCATGTTATCACAAAAGAGAGTGAGAGTACCTTGGTTGAATCCGTAGTCTACTAGCATTTGCTTCATCCGTAGGAGTTGTGTGCATCCACTCCCCGCGGCTATGTACTCGGCCTCGCCCGTGGACAAGGAAATCGAGTTTTGCTTCTTGCAAAACCAAGACACCAAGTTGTTGCCTAGGAAGAAGCAACCGCCCGATGTGCTTTTCCTATCATCACAATTTCCTGCCCAATCCGCATCACTAAAGCCTACAAGACTAGCATTAGTGTCAAAAGAGTACCAAATCCCATAGTTGGAAGTCCCATTCACATAGCGAATGATTCTCTTTATGGAAGAGAGATGGGACTCCTTGGGATCTGCTTGGTACCTAGCACACACACCCACACTAAAAGATATATCGGGCCTACTTACGGTCAAATAAAGCAAGCTACCTATCATGCGCCGATATAGAGTTTGTTCCACACTTTTACCACTAGCATCCTTGCTTAGCTTCAAAGTGGTACTCATGGGTGTATCACAATGTTTGGCATTCTCTAAACCAAACTTCTTCACTAGGTTTTTGGCATATTTGGCTTGGGTTATGAAAATCCCATCATCTAATTGCCTAATTTGCAAACCTAGGAAGTAACTAAGCTCACCAACAAGACTCATCTCAAATTCATGAGACATGACATCAACAAATTGTTGGACCTTGGTGTTGTTGGTGGAGCCAAATACAATGTCATCAACATAGATTTGAGCTATAAATAACTCATCTTTGTTTCTCTTGATGAACAAGGTCTTGTCAACACTACCTCTTGTGTAGTCATTGTCAACAAGAAATTGAGTGAGGCTCTCATACCAAGCCCTCGGTGCTTGTTTCAACCCATATAGTGCCTTCTTGAGGCGATAGACATGGTTGGGGTGGTGTGCATCCACAAACCCCTTGGGTTGTTCAACAAACACTTCCTCTTGCAAGAAGCCATTGAGGAAGGCACTCTTGACATCCATTTGGTGCAATTTGAACTTGTGCACACAAGAAATGGACAAGAGAAGCTTAATGGACTCTAAACGGGCAACGGGAGCAAAAGTCTCCTCAAAGTCGATACCCTCAATTTGAGAGTATCCTTGTGCTACAAGTCTAGCCTTGTTCCGCACTATGTTGCCATCCTCATCGGATTTGTTCCTATAAATCCACTTAGTGCCTATCACATGAGTGTTTTTAGGCCTAGGAACTAGAGTCCAAACCTCATTCCTTTCGAATTGGTTTAGCTCTTCTTGCATGGCTAGAACCCAAAATTCATCATTTAAGGCTTCATCAACCTTTTTGGGTTCAATCTGAGAGGTGTAGCATGTGTAGCTAATTAGATTAGCTATTTGATGCCTAGTTCTAACACCCTCATTCACATCTCCAATAACATCCTCTTTGTTATGGAGCCTTCTAACCCATGGAGCGGGTTCATTAGAGTCCAAGAGAGAGACTCTAGTAATAGGTTGTGTGACTTCATTAATGTCATTGGACGTCCCAACATTGGGAGTCACCACAACCCTCTCCAAAGGAGAGTTATCATCTAAAACTTCCTCCTCCTCATTGTCATGAGACTTGAGCCTTATATCATCAATAACAACATTCGATGATTTTATGACGGTTCGAGTCTTCAAGTTGAAAACTCTATAGGCTCTACTATTCAAGGCATAGCCAATAAAGATACCCTCATCACTCTTAGCATCAAACTTGCCAAGTTGATCACGGTCATTTAAAATGTAGCATTTGCTTCCAAATGTGTGGAAGTAGCTAACATTTGGCTTCCTACCCTTCCATAACTCATAGGAGGTGTTTCTAGATTCGGGCCTTAGGAAAACACGATTCCCTATATAGCAAGCCGTATTGACGGCTTCGGTCCATAGGTTCCTAAGGACATTGTTGCTAAGCAACATCACTCGGGCCATCTCTTGAAGGACCCTATTCTTCCTCTCAACAACTCCATTTTGTTGAGGTGTCCTAGGAGCCGAGAACTTATGGGAGATGCCTAAGCTATTGCAATAGCTTTCAAAAGAGGCATTCTCAAATTCCCTCCCATGGTCACTTCTAATCCGTTTAATGCTTTTAATGTTAGAATTCATTTCATTTTGTATTTTAGTACAAAGCATTTTAAACTTATCAAAAGTTTCGGATTTTTCTCTAAGAAAATATGTCCATGTAAATCTAGAGAAATCATCAACACAAATAAAAATGTATCTCTTTCCACCTAAACTTTCGGTTTGCATAGGACCCATGAGATCCATGTGGAGAAGCTCTAGGGGCTCCTTGGTGGAGAGATACTTGCCCTTTTTGTGCATGCTTTTAGTTTGTTTTCCTTGTTGGCAAGGTCCACAAATACCATTGGCTTTCTTCCCAAGCTTAGGGAGGCCACGCACACACTCGAACTTTCCAAGGGTTCTTAAATCCCTAAAGTTCATGTGGCCAAGTCTTTCATGCCACAACTCTATTTGCTCATCCATGGACACATTGTTTGAGACTATTCTAGCTTCAAGACAATAGCAATTGTCACTAGATCTCATACCTTTCAACAAGGTTTGTCCATCGAGCTTTAGGATAGAGCAATCATCTTTAGAAAACAAGACGGAATATCCTTCATCACTTAGATGTGAAATGCTTATTAAATTGGCTTTCAAGCCATCAACAAATAAAGCATCGGATAAGGAGGGTAATCCGGGAACGGAAATGGTTCCTTTCCCTACAACTTTCTTTTTGGATCCATCACCAAAAGTGACATATCGTCCTTCCTCCATAACAAGAGTCTCGAAGAAACTCTTGTTTCCCGTCATGTGCCTAGAGCACCCACTATCTAAATACCAAAAATTAGAAGAATTTACCTTCAAGGCTATTTGAGCAACATGGCAAACATTTTCATTTTTTCTAATCCACCTAGAAACAATATTTGCTTTCTTAGTGGTCTTTGGTAATCGGGCTCTAGATGTCCTAGGATCATGCATAACAATTTTATCATTCCTAGGAACATGCATCTTGGCTCTATTCTTTCTCTTTTCAATCATGCTTCTAGTTTTGCACGTTTTAATATATCGAAAGCAATGTGGTCTAATATGACCATCAAATCCACAAAAATGACATATAGGAGTAAAATAAGGAATCATACCTTGTCCTTGTCTTTGTGGATGAATGGGTTCAATCCATCTTCGTTGTTGAACCGGTCTAGATTGCTTCCTAGCTTGAGGTTGCATGATTGGCCTTTTTCCTTTATGAGCCAATTGTGGAGGAATGTTGGCTTGAGAGACCCTAGGGGGTTGAGCTTGAGGTTGCCTTTTTGGCCCCATCTTCACTTGTGCATTTGAACATTGTCCTATTTCTAACTTCTTCCTAGGAATTTGCACAAATGAAGTTTCTTCGTTCCTCAAACTCTTGACAAACACGGTCTTGTTAGAGGTTAAGATCTTCTTGCCATCTTCATACCCAAGACCCCTCTTGTCACATGGACTCTTTCCAACACCAAGCATATGGTCAAGTTTCTTGGTGCTAGATTCCATCCTAGTCATCGACTCTTTTACTTCTTCAAGCTCCCTCTTTAGACTTTCTTCATTCCTCCTAGATAAGACTAACTCCTCTTTTAGCTTATCTTCCATCTTCTTGAATTTTTCCACTTGTTCACTTAAGTGGTCATTATGAGATGAAAGCTCAAGATTTTCTTCTCTCAACATCTTGATCTTTCTTGTGCTCTTGATTGCTAAATCATTAAACTCGGCATGGTATTTAGCAAGCACCTTTTTCTCCACAAAACTATTTTTGGAGTTAGAAGAGGAATCACTTTCTTCTCCACTTGAGTCATTTTCCTCTTGACTCAATTCCTCTCTCTCACTAGCACTTTTGCTTTTATGGGAGGAGGCAAAAGCTAGGAGGTTAGCCATGAGCTCTTCATCACTTGAAGACTCATCTCCCTCAATGGAGTCATCACTACTTCCACTCCAAGTAGCGGCCATCACTTTTCCCTTCTTCTTCTCAATGTGATTTGCGGACCCCTTTCCTTTCCGTCCTTTCTTGCCTAGGTTCAAACTTCTTGAAAGAGCCTTTTTTCTTCAAATCTTGACCTTTTGATCCAAAGCCCTTTCTTCTAAACTTCATAACCTTGCTGAACCTTTTTACAAACAAGGCAAGGTCTTCATCCGAGTCAATCTTCTTTGCCTCCTTTTCATCCTTGGAGGTTTTCAAAGCAATTCTTTTTTTCTTTTTAGGAGGTGTGGAGATAGGACCCTTCCTAAACTCATAAGCTAGAAGTCTCCCAATCACCTCACTCAACTTCATATCCTTGTATCCACTATTTTCTTCTAAAGCCGTTACTTTTGATTCAAACCTATCCGGAAGAGATCTCATAATATTTTGCTTGATTCTCCTATCCGAATATGGATCACCAAGTTGATGACTTTGGTTGACTATATCCATCAACTTGATCTCGAAGTCGTTGAAGCACTCATTCTCCTCCATCTTAAGCATCTCGAATTGAGTTTGGAGGACTTGAAGCTTAGAGTCCTTCACCACTTCAGTTCCCTCATGTGCAATCTCTAGGATGTCCCAAGCCTCCTTAGCTATCCTAGTATTTTGAATCAATTTGTATTGATTTTCGTCCATAGCACATAAGATGGCATGCATCACCTTCCTATTCCACTTTGAAGCCTCAAACTCTTACGTGTTCCATTGCGCCTTTGGCTTCAATACTTCTTCTCTTCCACCATCGGGAGTCATCTTGGGTAGATCATATCCGTCTTCCACCGCCATCCATGCATGGTCATGAATTTGGCATATGTAGGATTCCATCTTCCCTTTCCATTGGGAATAGTTCAATCTGGTAAGAAGTGGAGGCCTTGTGCTTGAAGCACCTTTGTTGCCACCACCATTTCCACCGTTTCCACTCATAGTGTTTATGAATGAATGAAATGAATGCAAATGTATGAATGATCAAAAATCACACCAAATGCAAAACACACCAAAATAAGCAAGGATCACCTATGTATGTCTAGGAACCCGCTCTGATACCAATTGAAACAATTATAGCACGGTGTGTATAAAACTATCTAGAGGGGGGGTGAATAGATTTTAAGCTTATTACCCAATTTTTCGTGATTAGTCAAAATTATGAAATTACCCCTAAATAGATAAAACAATAAATCAAGTATAAAATGCGGAAATTAAATAACACTTGATTTTTACGTGGAAACCCTCACGGGAAAAACCACGGGCTAGTAAGTAAGCCACACTCGAACCTCGAATCCACTAAATGTGTAAACGATTACAACCTAATCCCGGAAGTAATCACACACCTACCTAATCCCGGTATAAGTGAACCTAGTCCGATTGCTTGCGAATTAAGCAACCTAATCCCGGTCACAACACAAGACTTAATTCTCTAAAAAGAGATTAACACCCTAAGTGAATATATAAATATTCAAATGCAACATAGAGCAAGGGAAACCCTATATGCTTATCTAAGATGATGAATATGCAATTAAAAACAATCCTAGATATTAAAGCTAAATGACATGTCAATTAGCTTAGATAATCATAGATTAGAGAAACCTAGATATCTATCATAAAAACAACACTCAATCAAATCAACACAACAATCTCTATCTTGAATATTAGAATATAATCTAAGAACAATCAAGTAATAAAAGAGATGCCATAATAAATTAAACACTAATTATGTATGATAATAGTGAAAAACTTACCAAAGCAAGTGTGATGATGAAAGACCCATGTAAGCAAGCATCCTAGATATGCTAGAGAATGCTAGATGAACTTTGATGCAAATGGATTTTGGTTTGAGTGTTTGATGAGCAAACTTGATTGCTTTCTCTCTTAAAAATCTCTCTTTTTAAAGTAGGGTTCTTGATGATTAAAGAGTCACACTCAGAACAAGAGAAAGTGATGTATTTATAGGCATGAAAAACAGAGCATGTGAAAAGACAAGTTTGCCCCTGAAACGCACCGATCGGCGGTTTCAATCGGCGGCCAGGCCGCCGATCATAACCGCCGAATTGGCCTGAGAGGAACAGGGGACCAACGGCGGTTTCATTCGGCGGTTTCGTGACCGCCGATCTAACCGCCGAATCAAACCTGAGATTAAAAAATCAATCAGGTATGAAAACGACGGTTTCATTCGTGACCGCCGATTCAACCGCCGAATTAGGCCAAGAGATAAAATCAATCAGGTCTTGAACGACAGTTTTGAACGGTGGTCGTGACCGCCGATCATAACCGTAGAATTTCTCCATACACTACTGGAAGCAAACGGCGGTTATGATCGGCGACTAGGCCGCTGATCATAGCCACCGATCACCAACAAAGGTGAAAACCAAGGAGAAGCCAAGGGCATTCTCCGTAGGCGGTCCTCGCGCTAAACCAAGCACATTCTAGTGCATGCGCGGACATTTCTGAAAACAATCGGGAAACGAATTACAAGACAACAAGACACAATTACACACAACAAAATATAACAAATAAGTGCAAGTGTGAAATGTGACAAGTGAAGAGAATGCACACATATGCAATGTATGTTAAGTGTGTGTGTGCAACTAATCTCTTTAAAGAAAAGTAAGCACATAGAAATTTACCTTCAATGCTTATCAAGACGAGGTCTTCAAAGGGCTTGAGCAATAACACCGATACCTAGGCTACCCTTACAAAGAACCCCCAACATATGGTTTGTCCACGAAATGAGCCAATCAACAATTTGGAACCTTACAGTTCAAATTGCACCAAATGGATGTCTAGAGTGCCTTTCTCAATGGCTTCTTGGAAGAGGAAGTGTTTGTTGAACAACCCAAGGGGTTTGTGGATGCACACCACCCCAACCATGTCTATTGCCTCAAGAAGGCTCTATATGGGTTGAAACAAACACCGAAGGCTTGGTATGAGCGCCTCACTCAATTTCTTATTGACAATAACTACTCAAGGGGTAGTGTTGACAAGACACTATTCATCAAGAGAGCTATTTTGCATTCTTGTATCTTGCAAAAAATTCAAAATAACTTATGCCTCTTCTTTTAATTGCTTAAGTAAGCTTGGTTGTACATATGTATATATGTTTTCAATTCAATAAGTGTGAACCTTGCTTGTTTACAATCCATGTCATATTTATGTTCAAACATGCATTTTTGGACTAGGAGATGTTTATAGGAAGTATGATTTGAATGACCTATGGTTATCTCCATGACATGATGATTCTTATATAACATGCTAATGTCAAATGAAAAAGCATGAAATTCATATAACATGCTCACATGAAAAGCATGAATTGATGATTGCATATTCTTAAAATGCAAAACTTATGTGAAAGCTTATGAGACTCAAAATGAATAAAGGATCTTGTATCCTTTCAAAGGATTTAAAAAAATCGAAATGTCTCTCTTTCTTTATTGGTTGAACATGGCTATTATCGTACGGATATCTTATCCGGAAAAATCAAATAGGGTGCAAAGTCGCTCATGCCATGTTTCGCTTATAAAGTTGGATATAGTTGCTCTTAAATTGAAATCAATAAAATCTCTATATTCTTGCTTTTCTCATGACATTGGTGAAATTGGTTTGAATTTTTTTTAGAAACCTTTGTCATTTGCTTTGCCAAATACCATTGCATTTTGGACTTGAATGCTATATGGCTTGTATGCAAAGCATGTTTGTTCACACATTTTAATCAAATAAATCTCTTTGTTTCTCTTCAATTAATTTGGGATGCATAAAGTGACTTATATTATTATGCAAATATCTTGCATGCTACTATCTCTCTTTGCTAAGAGTGACCCGGTTAGGGACTACTCCTTTGCCTATATCATGACAAAAAGGGGGAGTAGATTGTGGTAAGGGGAGTTGCAAATTGAAGTGGCAATTGTGCATATTGGGGAGAATATTCATTAAGGGGGAGTAACCCATTGAGGGGGAGCATTGCATACACATACATTGCATAATGTTGTGCCTAATCTTAATCTTTTAAAAATGCAAATGCTTGTTTTTTTTCTCATTTGATTGATCTCACTTTTTACTTGTATTGGAAATGTTAGAAACTTTATTTTCAGAGATTGATTATTCTACAAGAGGTTGAAGACTTCAAGTTGCATTTTCTTATCTCTTTGTAATGTAGATTATCATTGTAGTCCCGTAGTTTCTATTTTTTTGTGAGGAATCAATGTGAGTGGTGGTTTTGTCACGAAATAGCCAAAGGGGGCGATTGTAAGGTTCCCATTTGTTGATTGGCTCATTTCATTGAAAAACCACATGTTGGGGTCCTTTGTAAGGGTAGTTTAGGTGTTGTTGTTATTGCTCAAGCCCTTTGAAGACCTCGTCTTGATAAGCACTCCAAAGGTATATCTCTAGTGCTTATTTTTCTTTGAAGAGATTAGTTGCACACACACACTTAACATACATTGCATATGGGTGCTTTCTCTTCACATGCCACATTTCACACTTGCACTTATATGTTATTTTTTGTTGTGTGAATTTGTGACTTGTAATTCGTTTCCCGATAGTATTCGGAAACGTCCGCGCATGCACTAGTATGTGCTTGGTTTTGCGTGAAGACCGCCTATGGAGAATGCCCTTGGCTTCTCCTTGGTTTTCACCTATGTTGGTGATCGGCGGTTATGATCGGTGGCCTGGCCGCCGAATGAAACCGCCGTTTGCTTTTAGAAGTGTCTGGAACAATTTTGCGGTTACGATCGGTGGTCACGACCGCCGTTCGAAACCTGATTGATTTTATCTCTCGGTCTGATTCGGTGGTTGAATCTGCGGTCATGAAACCGCCGAATGAAACCGCCGTTCATACCTGATTGATTTTATCTCTCGGCTTGATTCGACGGTTAGATCGGCGGTCACGAAACCGTCGAATGAAACCGCCGTTGTTCCCCTGTTCCTTTCGGGTTCAATTCGGCGGTTAGAATCGGTGGCCTAGCCGCCGAATGAAACCGCCGATCGGTGCTTTTCAGGGACAAACTTGTCTTTTCACATGCTCTGTTTTTCATGCCTATAAATACATCACTTTCTCTTGTTCTAAATGTGACTCTTTAATCATCAAGAACCCTACTTTCAAAAGAGAGAATTTTAAGAGAGAAAACAACCAAGTTTGCTCATTAAACACTCAAACCAAAAATCCATTTGCATCAAAGTTCATCTAGCATTCTTTAGCATATCTAGGATGCTTGCTTGCATGGGTCTTTCATCATCACACTTGCTTTGGTAAGTTTTTCACTATTATCATATATAATTAGTGTTTTATTTATTATGGCATCTCTTTTATTACTTGATTATTCTTAGATTATATTCTAATATTCAAGATAGAGATTGTTGTGTTGATTTGATTGAGTGTTGTTTTGTGATAGATATCTAGGTTTCTATAATCTATGATTATCTAAGCTAATTGACATGTCATTTAGCTTTAATATCTAGGATTGTTTTTAATTGCAAATTCGTCATCTTAGATAAGCATATAGGGTTTCTCTTGCTCTATGTTGCATTTGAATATTCATATATTCACTTAGGGTGTTAATCTCTTTTTAGAGAATTAAGTCTTGTGTTGTGACCGGGATTAGGTTGCTTAATTCGCAAGCAATCGGACTAGGTTCGCTTATACTGGGATTAGGTAGGTGTGTGATTACTTTCGGGATTAGGTTGTAATCGTTTTACACATTTAGTGGATTCGAGGTTCGAGTGTGGCTTACTTACTAGCCCGTGGTTTTTCCCGTGAGGGTTTCCACGTAAATATCAAGTGTTGTTTTAATTTCCGCACAATATTACACTTGCTATATTTTATTGACTATTAGGGGTATTTTCGTAATCTTGTCATTAAACGAAAATTGGGTAAAATTAGTTAAAATATATTCACCCCCCCCCCTCTAGATTAATAGTTTACACACCGTGAGTACTTTCAGGGACCGTGGGGTCCTGTGGTGCTGATCCAGGATTAGGCGATGGGACTAGTACCGGGATCTGGCTTCTGGTTCCCTTCTTTTTCCCTTGATTTCTCTGGGTAGAAACGAGGGAATGGGGTCCTGAGTTCGTGGGCTGCCCCTGGGAGGATCGGAGCCTCATCTTCTATTTTCTTCTGTGTTGAACTTGAAAGTTGGTTAATGGTGGGGGGTTGTTTCCCACAGACGGCGCCAAAGTGTTAACCCAAAATTGTCACCGGGGTGCAATTTAGAATTAACGGTATGTGATGGACCCGGATCTAATTAGACCTAGGCTAGCGGGATACTCTATACCCCGATCTTCCACTGGTTCACTGGTTCACTGGAATCTGCTAGGTGAGATATTGCATGTATGTAACGGATCCGGATTGGGATTGACTAGGGCCAGCGAGATACTTAGTAGCCTGGTATCCCGCTGGGTATCATGAATCTGATATTATGACGAATACAAGTAATGGGATGGATGAGTTTCTTATACGGTGGATGTATGAAAACTGAAAGAGGGTTTATATATATGTATATATGGATTTGAAATACGATCTTTACAACTCGGTATTCGAACTATCAATATTACAGCATGGAGGAAAATAAAGCCTCAAGGAGAACGATAGAGATGGAGCTTTTCGCGCCTGTCAATAAGTAGAAAAAGTGAATTAGGGTTTTGATCCCCCTTCCTATGAACATATGATTTGTATATATAGGCCCGCTTTCTTGCTGAGCACTTCTAGAACCTCGGTCTAGGGTTTCAGTGATACACGGGTCTTCCTGTGGAGTCCCACAAATTCGTCGGGAAATTGATCCCAAAAGACCTGGTGATTCCTTCTTTTTCGGTTCCCAAATGAGTTGTTTCCTATTTACAATAGGACACTAAATTGGCGGGAATGAATGTCGCGTTGTAGCTTGAGTCTTTATCTTGAACGGTGACATTTAATGTCTGTTTTTATATGTAGTCTATTCTTCGGGGTGTCCCCCTCTAGCTTCAGCGGGGTCGGTTTACTGGGATCTTGGTATATGTCTTGCCTTGTGTATGTCATGTGTTTTGCTGGTTTGGGTACCCTGGGTACCCTGCGTCTCTCACGCTCCTTTAATAGTGATGTTCGCGGATATCGGGGTTTTAAGTAGCGGGGTACTAGGATACTCGGGTATCGGGGTATCCGGGGTAGTTAGGCGTCAGGATCTGGTAATGGTTATGTCTCCCAGGCCCCCACTTAGTTTTTTCGGCTTCCTAGTGCTTTTTCATGGTCCCGAGAATTCTGGACCTGGCCAGGGTGGGTAAAGGCTCTTTCTCTAGCCCGTCAGCTAGCAGGCGGGGTACCCGGATATCTTTTCGCTTCTACTTTGGATCCCGGCTTTCTTTTGTAAGCTAGTGGAAAATTCTTTTTTGATCCCTGCCAATTATGGCGGTTAACATGTACTAACACAAAAGCAATGAGTGGAAACATCAAAGCAAGTTAGTGACCAATAAACATATACAAAGGCAAAACATCATTTTTGAAAAAATCAATATGCATATCAAGTATTAACATAGCATCTTTAAGATTTATCAAAACAATTATAATGCCAACAAACATCAATCTTGAAGAATATGTTAACATATCATAAAAGTGAACAAAAGTCTAGCATATAATGCTCCCCCTTGATAAATGCTCTATCTAAGATCTAGATAGAAAATTGCTAACAAAAATAACCACACAATCACATCACCAAGCAATTTTAATAGATTTTCAAATAAACTCCATAAACAATGAGAGTTACATCAAGATTTTCAATCTCTCTCATATTTCTTCAAAAATTGCTATAGTATCAAAATACCAAATAAGCAAATGTGAGTGTGTGAATATTTTGCTTCAAGTATATGAAAAGAAGTAATTTAATAATCAAACATGCAAACAATTTCAACATCTATTCATTTTAAACCTTTCCATAAAAAGGTCAAATCGATTATCATCCAGAATTTTACTTTTAAGAGAATAGATTTCAATATATGAGTGTGTGTGTGTGTGCATGTGGCTCGTTATTTCATTTTTATTTGACAACCTGAGCTAACTTGATTATTCAACTATACTCTATAAAGCCCTTTTTGTTTTATTTTATGCTTGAATCAAAGATTTTTTTTTTTTTTTTTTATAATGATTCTTTTCAACCCTTCTTTGATTTTTTCCAACATAAAGATATACGCTTCATGGTGGCTTTCACTCATCATAATGGTGTAACCCTTTCCTACATTGGGCAGCTGCAGAACCAAGGTGTGTAGCTCTTTCCATGAAGGTGCTCGTTGAGTTCTATGTAGTTGCCAAAGCAAATGGGTACCAATCATAGGTCATCTTTAAACGTACTAGTCATAGGACTTCAAGGTGTATCCAAAACTTACATCAATCAAACTCAACTTACTCAACTAAGCATACAAGAGAAGCAAAGTGCATTTTTTGAAACCAAGTTTTATGGCTTAAAAGCACATGATCAAAAAGCAATACAAAGAGACTTACTTAAGATCATTACTTCTCAAGAGAGTAGCTTTTCAAGGAATATGAAGCCCATATTTTTTAAAAACTTGCCACTCAACATTCATACAACCGACACACATCATGATTAAGATCAAGGTGAACAATTATCACCAAAAGATCTTAAAAGAGCAAATGTCAATGAGAACCATACAAACACTATACTAGTTCTCTAATATGACATGCTTCATGAAGTGGTGCAAACAATGAGTCGAAAGATGAAAAATCAAGTAAGCAAGCAATGTGATATAGAGATACCTTTGCAAGCTATTTTTCATCCAATGTAAAGTACTCACCCTTTTTATGAGTCCTCTTGGCTTGTTTGTACTCATGACAACAAGTTGTTGGTATATCGATCTAAGAGACTAAAGACTTAGCATTTCAACACAAACACATATAAAAATGACTTTCTTCCAAAGTCTTAACAAAATTATCACCATATAGATTCATGATATACAACTTCTCAAAAGTTAATCAATAAATGTCGACTATCATAACAAATATGTGAGATAGCTAAGTTCATGCTAAGTTATAAAGATACAAAGCTAGATAGCTAAGTTTCTCAACAACTTGGCACTAATCTTCAAGCTAACTCACATGTACAACTTACTCTAATGGTAAGAGCACTCACCCTTGACCAACTTGGTTGTTAACAGAAAATTGTCACTTGGGGTGATTTTCCAATTAACAACTGTAATGACTAAAATCGGTGTAGATCTCAGTCGGAGAGATATCAAGTAGTTCGATACCTATAGATTCTCAATAAAACAAGTTAAAAACGATGATAATGGTGAGACAAAAATAGCGTAGCAATAGGATCACATATAACTCTTTTTTTTTTTTATTGATATTCAACACATAATTAGAGTATAATGGAGATTATATATGGCTATGGTGATAGGGTTAAAACTCAGTTGGCGATGGCGATGGAGCTCTCGTGCATGTCGATAAGTGGAAAAAATAAACTATAGGGTTTAAGGACTCAAGTTGTGGTCCTTTTTTCTGTATGATAATATGATGTATATATACGTCCCAATGCTTGCTCAACACTCCTCTAAATTTGGTCCAGTGACCTAGAGTTTTTTGGGACGTTCCATGGCGATTGGCGAGAAGATCGTAGCCTTTCTTCTAGGAATCAAGCGATCCCTTATTTGGTGGAATTTTGATAGAGTTGACTTTGCTTTCAAATAGAACTCTTGAATGACGGGAATAAGTCGATTTCCTTATTATCAAAATGTTGATGTCTCACTATCCTTCTATGTAGCTTGATCTTCGGCGTACCTGGTCTTACCTTGATAATTGGTAGTCTGTTAATCTGATACTTACTTCTTGGTTGGTTGGCTGGCTCTAGGAGGGCTCGGGGTACATGGGCGACCTTCCTCTTACTAGATCATGGTACAAGAGTATCGGGGTATCGGGATACCGGGTTGGTGTGGTAGCAGGGTACTGAGAGTCTGTAGTAATGGAGTCCTTAGGAACTTGGCTTCTGTGTTTCCTGGTACCTTGGAGTCTAGGAGCTCTTGATTTCGAACTAGATTGATATAAGGCCTACCTAGGTACTTTGTGGTAGGGTACTGGGATGCTCTTCTATTATGCCCTTCAATCTTAATTATTTCTTCAATGCTGATGGAAAATTCTTCTTTGAACCCCTACCATTTTTGGCGGTTAACAGAAGTCCCCCCTGACTTGAACACCAGTACCTTGCTGGGGTTTGGAGTTAGGATACCAGGATACTTGAAGAATTTTTTCTTATCTTATCCAGCTGGTTTCCATTGTCTTGGAGGAAGTCCTCTTTTAGCACGCATATCCTTCTTCAGCATGCTCAAAATAAGTGAGCAATCCACATGCCAAACCCTGAATGGTCCGCTTGTTTGAATGGGCAGTTTTTGGCACGATTTTCTCGAAACTGCCTCTTACACGTCTCCGGTCATCAATTCTGGTTTCCTTGCTTATTCAGGTAACCGCCTACCTTCCTCTATAAATGACCCATCCTTCTTCCTTCTTCTCACGTTGATTTCAAATTTCAAAAACAAAACCTAGCTTTCTTTCTCTGAACCTTCTCTTCTTTCCAGCAATCTCTAAGACTTCTTTCTTCTTATTCCATCTTTTGCTATGGCGACCTCACCAAATCTTCCTCCCGCTTCATAAGATCCTCATCTGACTTTACCAAACCCTCATTCGACTTTTTCAAACCCCTCCGACAGCCTCGATGCCCTCTTGGATATGGAGAAAGTCGATTAAGGTAAGAGCTCCCAATCGATGAAAGGGATGAAAAGGAGTCGAGAAGAAGGTGATACTGCTGGAAGTTCCATCCCGGCTCGATGTCGCTATTCTACTAGAAAACCCAGAATCGGGTCGGGGTTTCACAACAAAACCGATAACCCAATCGAGCTCATTGACGAGGATGAAGACGAGGACGATGTTTCTGATCAGGGATGTGTCCAGAATAGGGACGCCTTGATTGTTTTAATTGGGCCCTTTTCTTCTTTTCATGACTCCTAGATTATTCCCGATTCTATCTGCTTCGTCGATACCATAACGCGCTTGAGGAGGGACTATCATATTCCTGAGGGTATCACTCTTACCCTTCCACATCGAGGTTACAAAGTGTACTCTCCTCATAAAGGTCATTGCCCAATTCACATGGCTGCCTTCAAATGTGGGGTCACGCTACTGATGAGGTCGTTTTGGTACTCAACAAAATACAATATTGATGTTCTTTTGAAAACCGTATTTTAACCATTTTGAAAATCCTTAAAGATAATATTTCTTAGCAAGTGGTAAGCAAAGTTCGTTCCACAGGGAGATGGAGGATGTATTGGATCAATTGACTAATCTAAAGCAATAAAATAAATCATTGAAAAGGGATAGTTGTTTGGGTTTTACAACCCATGAAAATGCAATTAAAATAAACATACAAAAATGATATGGAAAATAGAATATTCAACAATCTTGATAAGAGAGATGGTAAAATCAATTAATGGAAGATAGGGAATAGATTGAGTTACTTATGAATCTAGGTAATGCTTTCAAAACGCAATAATGACCAATCTCATACATGCTACCCATTTGTTTTCTAAAGTGTGTTGAGGTCATCACTATGAACACTCAACATCTTCTCACCTCAATCCCAAACCGATTAAGGAAAGGGTGTCAAGGTGAGATTAGTTAGGTACAAATCAAGGGTTGGATTAATGGGGTTGATATACCCACCACTAATCCATCCTAATCACTAAGTTCTTCAACCAATCAAGGGTGTCAATCCAAGATTGGTTTCACAACAAATTATCCCACACAATATTACGATTCACTAGTGATATACAATACAAATCACAATAAGCATAGAATCTAAATATAAAGTGAAAAGGAAACAAATTGAGATTCAATTACAAATAGTTTAGCAAATACCCATATCCACAAGTTCCTCAAATCTATCCCCTAAATTAGGGGTTTAGCTACACATAGTTACAAACAAAAGAATAGGAAGTAATAGTTGAGGAAATCACCCTTAGGCCACCTTCTTTAGAGCTTGCTCCTTCCTTTCCCTTGATGCTCCTAGTGTAGAGAGTGGTAAAAGATGAAGTGTCTAGATAGGTGGGTGTCTAATGGTAAGTGACAAAGGTATGGAAATGGAGAGAATGGAAAGAGAGGAATGATTTGGGTGAAGGAATCAAGACATTGTGTTGAGGTTTTGGATGGTTGAGACAGTTCAAGATTAGAGAATGGAAGAGGTTGAAAGGTGAGTAATGGATGAGAACTGGGGTTAGATTTGTAGAAATTCCGTGCTCTCTAAGTATGGTGTGTGGCTTAAGTTTGGAAGAAGAGGTATATATATAGTGGCCATGGAAATGTACTGATAACCGCTAGAAAATCTAATGTGGCACTGTGTCGCCACTTCCATTGTCGCCACTTGTCATGGCGACACAAGTGGTGACAAACGGTTATAGCTCCTGAGATTCAAGTGTCGCCACAATTCTCATCTTTTTCGCCATATCACAAGTGGTGACATCAAGTGAGCTTCCAAAAACCTTCTGTCGTCATGGCGACGCTTGTGGCAACAGAAGTGGTGACAATTTCATTTCTTCTGTGTCGCCATATGTAGAAGTGGCGACATCTTGTGGCAGCGAGACCTGATTAATTTGTCTTGAAATAGGACTTCCTATCGCCATGGCGACACAAGTGGCGACGCTTGTGGCGACAATGCCCTGTTTTGTTCATTTGTGCACCTTTTTGAACCAAACTTCACATCTTCTTCACAAAAGCCCTTGATACCTAAATAAACTTGAAATGCTCATTTTAACACTATTAAATACGGGGACATGCCCGAGAATCAAGCATAAAGAGACGGGAATGAGGTACAAAATCATACCAAATTTGGTTTGATCAAATACCCCTAAACCTATCTTTTGCTAGTCCTTGAGCAAAACAATCAACATCAACCCCCAAGGGCAAGCATCAAGACATTTCAAAGGTTTTCAATAAAGCCTTAACTCATCCTAGCAAGGATTTACTATCAATGATTATCATGCGAAACCAAAATGAAGAGATTAACACAATGATGCACACGTGAGGATTTATTCATGTAAGAAAGTGTTAAGTAAAGATTAAGAGCATGTCACTCTAGGTATAATTGTACGCAATGCGACCCTACATTCAAAATGCTACAGCTTCAAAGCAATGGTGCTATTCGGTTTAGAATGTAATTCGCTTTGATATCTACTCCTCACCGAAATCTCTCTTTTCTTCTCATTGATTCCTAGGTTCTGCTCAATATACATATGCAATATGAATTCATGTCATGGATATCAAATTGATTGCATATGATAACATTTAAAACGCAATTTCTAAAAAATGAGTCTCATGAATGGAATTGCAAGCCATGAATAAGAAAGAACATGCATCAACCAAATTTTACAAAGTGGACACTCCTAAAGATCATGAAGGTCTTTCTTTCGGTTGTAATGGGGTCTTAGGTGATGGTGAAACAAAGAATGGGGCAATGGATAACAAAGAACCCAATAATACACTAAGGCATACATTCTAATTGTGAGTTCCGATGCTTCACACATTAGGCGTCCAGGCTTGCAATTTCAATTTATATGTGCATTCTACTCTAATTTTTTTTTTTTTTCATTTGAGTAGCTCATTTCACTTTCATTTTCACTCAAGGCCAATTGTGCCTATGCATTGGTTCTCTTTTCTTTACTTTGCCACATTTTTTTTTTCAAGCTTCTTTTCTCTTTGCTTCACTTTTCTTTTCAAATTTCTTTGCTTTTTCTTTTTCTTTCAAGTTTTCTTGCTTTGCAAGATTCCTTTGCACACACTTTCATGCCTAGGTACACGCCTCTACATTTTCAATTGAAAGAACAAATTAACGGTTGTACAATATTATTTAGAAGGGGGGTGAATAGATTTTAACTAGTTTTACCCAATTTTTTGCATACATGTCAATTTTACGAAAATGCCTCTACTAGTCAAAAATACAAACAAGTGTAATATGGTATGGAAATTAAATAACACTTGATGTATACGTGGAAACCCAACCACTGGAAAAAACCACGGGCTGTATAGTGCGCCACACTCGAACCTCGAAATCCACTAATTGAAATGGAGTTTACAACCTATGTAGACCTCGTCTAACCCTCTGGTCAATAACCCCCCACTTCTACCACGGGGGCCTTTAAAAGTGGCTCTTGTCCAATTGCTTGAGGCCTAAGCAATCTTAGCCCCAAGTTTTAATTCTCAATGAAGAGATAATGCTACCTATATGAATATGTAAAATACTCAAAATGCAACAAGAGCTAAGTAAACCCTATATGCTTATCTAGGATTATGATATATCAAATAAAGCAATCCTAGATATCAATAACTAGATGACATGTCAAATAGCTTAGCTAATTAAGATTAAGCAAAACCTAGATAGCTATCACAATACAACACTCAATCAATTATATCACAAATAATCTCTAACTTGTATTTAGCATATGATCTAAAAACATACAAGTAATTAAAAAGATGTCTTAATATGAAAATCACTTAAAATAGATGAAATTAGTGAAGAACATACCAAGTAAGATGTGATGATCCAAAACCATGCATGGATGCATTCTTTGTAGACATAGAAGATACAATATGAAATTTGATGCAAAAAGGATTTGATTTGAGTGGTTAAAGGTGAGTTCTTGATTTAATTTTCTCTCAAATATCTCTCTTTGAAGTTTAGAGTTCTAAGGAGTAAAAGAACTAATTCAGATAATGAGAAAGTGAGATATTTATAGACATCAAGAATAGGGCATATGAAAAGACAGTTTTGTCCCTGAAACACACCGATCGGCGGTTTCAATCGGTGACCAAGCCACCCCGAATTGAGCCCGAGAAGAACAGAGCATCAACGGCGGTTTCATTCGACGGTTTTGAAACCACCGATTCAACCGCAGAATCAAACCCGAGAGATTAAATCAATTAGGTATGAACGGCGGTTTCGAACGGCGGTCGTGGCCGCCAATCGTAACCGTAGAATTGCTCCAGACACTTCTGGATGCAAACGACAGTTTCATTCGGCGTTCGGGGCAGCCGATCTAACTGTCGAATCACCACTTAAAGTGAATCCTAAGGAGAAGCCAAAGCATTCTCCATCGGTGATCATCGCGCTGAACCAAGCACACTTTCGTGCATGCGCAGACGTTTCCGAACAATGTTATGAAACGAATTACTAAGCACATGAAAGTATACAAACGTAGTTAAATTGCCTAAGGCATACCTAGAGGGGGGGGGGGGGGTGAATAGGTTTTTACGCATTTTTTCAATCCCTTGAACAAACTTTCATTTGTCCTGTAGGGAAAAATACGGTCAACGCAGCGGAAGCGAGACTAAAAAAGGAGTTTAGTATAGTTTAAAATTTTTCCATAATTTGAACCTTAACCCTCTAATTAATTAACATATAATACTAAAGATATCATACCTTTATCGCGTGATCCGATTGACATTGCGTCGATGGTAATCCGCAAGATCTGCCAATCCAATCACGAACGTGAATCACCTAGGAGCGTGGTCTCCCTTCTCTTTGAATTGTGTACCTGAGGATGTATTAACAAAACTTTTTCTTTTTCGTTAGTCACAACAAATTCCAAGAGGCTACAAAGAATGTTCCGGTCACTTTTGAATTCACAATCGTTAGATCGAAACTCGCGTGAACCTTATTCGAAATTGTACACAAAACCTTTTGATATAAAAGTTACTAGTGCATTATCGAAATAAGAACAAACTTTTCTCTCTTTTCGTCTTGGCCGAATTCTCACACTAATCTAAGAGTTGGATTCTATTTTTCTCTAGCAAAAGAAAAAAAACTCTTAAGCATAAGACCTTAGGGTTCCTTAAAATATACAAATAATATATATATATTTAGTGGCCGCAAGTCCCATGCAAAAATTATGTATATATATATCTCTTTATATATGCTTGAATCCTACTTTACATATATATCTCAAACATATAGCCTACATATTCTGCATGCCTATATGTATATATATATATTTCTGCATGAATTCCGCATGCATATATGTATATATATATTTCCCCATGCATTCATGCATATATTTATTTCCATTCCTCATGCATATATGTATAAATATATTTCCGCATGCATTCATGCATATATATTATATACAAACCCTAATCCAACTCTTTAGTGTATTTGTGACTATATCAAAGACTTCCTAATTTGACTAGATAAATAAATCCTTTATTTATCTACTTACCAAATAAAGTCTTTTATTTTATTTATACTACCATAATAGTATACTACTAAGAAACATATTTCCTAGTCAGAAAAAGATTTTGATTTTTAATTAAATAATTAATTAATCAATTAATTAATTTCCATTTAATCAAATAATAAAAATAAAACAATATAATATCATATATATATCTCGGCCATGTGCCATATATATTAATATATATATATATTGTCTTTCTATTTTATTAAATCCATTGGACCTTAATAAAAGACCCACATGTGAACCAGACCCATTCTTACTAAAAGAAACAAGCCCACATACCTTTCATTAATATATTAATATAATTTATCAGCCCATTAAATAAATAATGTGCAAATTATATTCTTAATATATTAAATACAATTCTAGATGGACCCATAAATTGGTCCGGTAGAATATATCAAGTGATCCATGCAAGTCCGTGTGGATTGGGGATCTTGGCGGGCCTATCTAAATTTAAGCTCCAATAGACATAACCCAATCACAATCAACAAATGATTCACTTAGGTTCAATCTATTAATTTTAGTTCATTCCACTAAAGAACTAAAATTGCACTCTTAAATAAAGATGGAATAAGTAAATGATTCTCATTCATACCCTAGACAATCTTATAGGAGATGGTGTATCCTCGTGAAGAATATCAGTAATCGCCAAGAGCTCATAGACCGCCTATAGCTCTCCAAGTTACCATATTTACTCATATGACCACATTTTGAACTTGGATATTTTAACTTGTCCAGAAGCCATGTTTCAATAGACTCTATCGAAAACTTAACGTTAAGATTCAATATCCAATACCTCAAAACATCCATATGATGATATTCTACTCTCACTTAATAAATGGAGCCACGATGTCCATATCTATAAATGAAGTCCTCTATCGATTAACAAATGAATACCACCAAACTATCGAGGATAGACTATGCTATATAATCGTACTCATTGATAACTCAAATGATAACACTTGCAACCATAAGTCCATCATTTATCTCAGGATTAAGATAGACTCTCCGATTGTCCTGATAATGAAAAGACTTTTATCTACTGACGGTTCTAGATAAAGTATTTCATTGTGATCCAGTTCAATGCACCTAGTGCACTAGATCTTTTACTCAAAGCCACTTTGATGATTTTAGACTCATCATAACACATTTGATCCCACTCAAATGCCAGTAAAAGAATCTACAACTTTAACAAGATAAAGGTGCCCAACCTTTAACTTAAGTTGTGAACATTATTCAAGACTAACTAAAAAATTGTGTCTACCACATACATATCCAGATGTACGAACAATTCTTCTTTTTTCATAGTCTTTTGACCTTATGATTATTTACTTTTGATAATTATAATATTCAAACTATAAATATTATAAGATTTGTTAAACCAGAAATCACATTATTAATATGAATAGATTGTCAAAAACACTATTACACTCTTTTCTATTGAGCATAATCCTAACATGTCCCTCAAGATAGCCTTACACATAACAAAATAAACCAAGAGAGACATACATAGACAATATGAGAATATAATAATGTAAGCAAGATCTATGTATATCACCTAGTTGGTGAGGTATAAGAACAAATAAACACAATAACAAATAATACTTGTATTTCAATAGATGTTCAATGAGTTACAAGAGTGATCAAATATCACTATACAAAAATTACAATATACAAAAATGATCAAAAGAATGAATCCACAAATCACACTTTACAAATACTTGCTTCACTATACATCACAAGTGAATAATGTGAAACAAGATAATAACATACACAAATAAAATATAAAAGATAGAGATAGGAAGAATTAACACAAGAGATTTTTTAACGTGGTAAAACCTCCAAAGAGGAAACATCCACGGGTTGAACTACAACCATTGGGTACTATATATATTGGATGATAAAAATAGAGAATCCACAAAGTGACCAATCTTTAGCTCACCCAACCTAGTGGAGTCTAAGTCTACCCAACCATATTGGAAAGTATGAAATCCCTCAATGATGCGGAACCACCATATATTGGACAACACACAAAACCAACATCGATGGAAGATTAAAAATTCCTCAAGAGTGCATACACCTCCCGTGTACCTCGCTCTTTTGGAGTCTATGTCTACCCATACGCCTAGGCCTACCAATATAATAGCCAACTCCCTATCCAAGGCACTCATGCCTCTAGGGAGCCTCCCATGCATGACTATCCGAGTCCTCCCGACTCTAGCCATGACTTCTTGCTTGTCTATCCGAGTCCTCTCGACCCTAGACAAGACTTCTTGCTTACCTATCCGAGTCATCCCGACTCTACGCAAGTCTTCTTGCTTGGCTATCCGAGTCATCCCGACTCTAACCAAGACTTCATGCCTTTTACAAGGACTTCCTAGTGTGATCATGTGAATGCAAATGATGCAAACAACCAATTCAACATAGAACATGTAATCAATACATTCCATGGTACAAATAGACCTAAACATGTGAAATCACAAGTAATAAAAGTCTAGATGCAAAATACAAGAATAAAACCTAAAGCATGTGTAAACACCAAACACATAAGCTCAAAGTCTCATTCACACATACAACACTTGAACAAAATATATTCATGAAGAACAAGTTCAAGATGCTATCAACATACAATAAAATGCTAGATATATGAGATTTAATCAATCAATATTCTAGACAAAAATATAGAGCAAGGATTCAAGATATAAATCAATCAAATCCTAGATTGCTCTAAAACACATACAAATACAATAATCCTAGATTTCATCAATCAAAGGATCAAATCAAATCTCAAGGTCATTTATCACAAAATTGATTCAATCAAGTCACAAACAACCTAAGATGCCATTCTAATCACAATACAACTCACAAACATGTGAAAACCCTAGAATCATAGAAACTAGTCCACATTTGTCTCTAAATAGACTTTTGATTAGAATGATTATGAAGCTATCTTTCTCAATAGCTTTCACCAAACATAAACATACATATAGAAGAAGAAACCCCAAGCAAATTGAAGGTTAAAAAGGAAGAAACCCCATAGATAAGACCAATACCTTGGATTCACGAGCTGGTTCGGATTTCTGTGTGGAACCACCAGAAAACTCGATCAAACAGCCACCAAACCACTTGGAAAAGGTAGAGGACTCGATTACGAACGCTCTCCAACTTGAATCACTCAAATCTGACTTCGTATGAAGAAGTTATGGTATTTGGAAGATGAGAAAATTGGGAGAAAAAATCTGACGGGAATTTTCAATTTTTCTTCTTGAAAAGAATGGGAGGGAATGGAGGGAAATAAAAAGAAGGAGAGAGAAGGCAAATATTGGCCAATCACAAGGGGCCACATCAGCCCAGCCCAGCCCCGTGGGGGGCGCGTGGGCCACACGGGGGCAGTGAGCCCCTCTGGCCGTGGGGCCCACGGCTTGGGCCACACGTGGCCTCTTGGCCACTTTCGCCCTCGCGCCCTCCCTCACGTTCTTCAGCCGTATCTTGGGCATCCAAACTCCTATTTTGAATCTGTTTTCGGATTACGAATCGTGACTCCCTCACGCATGACAATGATGACTACACAACTTTGAAAAATGGTTGAGAAATCATCTCGGAAAACGATGATGAAGTCAACTCAACGAATGAGAACGAAAAGTAGCATAGCTACATCGTTTGGACTCGAAATTAAATGAATGAGTAACCGAAACGACCGAAACTCAATAAGGAATCATAATAGAGCATATTCAAGTCCAAATACAAAAATACGGAAACATACAAACACAAAGACACACATATATGCTATTTCCTAGACATAGTCCTAGAACATGCAATAAGCAAAGTTTGTCAAGATAGTATAAATGCATGAGCATATATTATCAAGTATGTGAATGTGTTATATCAATGATGTTTAACCATGAAGGAACACACAAGGATGCCATGTGTGTGTGTGTGTGCCTAGCCTTGTAAGAGATATGAGGTCTTATATTACCTTTGATGATCAATAAAGCACATATCTCTTTAATGCTGGCTTCTTGCATGAATTGTGGTAGTGACATTCTTCGTCTTCTTAAATCTTCAATATATGAACCACTAAACATTACAAGAGAAACACGTTTTGATATGGAATTTATGCCAGCACAAACTATAAACCTAACAGCACATATACACACAACAAGATATCAATCAAAGTGCTAGTGTGTAAAGTGACATGTGAAGAGTATGCACACAAATGCAAGTATACTAAGTGTGTGTGTGCATTCTAAGTCTCTTCAAAGAAAACCAAGCACTAGAGATTATACCTTTGGCGTGCTTGTCCCTTGAGATCTTGGAAGGGCCTTCGAGCTTGAAGTTCAATCACCTAGACTACCCTTACACAATAAACCCCAACATGTGGTTTGTCCACGAAATAAGCCAATCAATATATGGGAATCCTTACAATCTCTCCCTTTGTCTATTTCGTGACAAAACCACCACTCACATTGATTCCTCACAACATAATAGAAACTACAGGTCTACAATGATTTTCTACTTTACAAAGAGATATATAAAAATAATCTTGAAGTCTTCAATCTCTTGTAGAACAATCAATCCCTGAAAGCAAAGTTTCTATACTTTCCAATACAAGTAAAATGTGAGATTAATCAAGTGATAGCATAAACAAGCATTTGCATTCTAGAAATTAAGCACAACATCATGCAATGTATGTGTATGCAATGCTCCCCCTCAACGGGTTACTCCCCCTCAATGTATATTTTCCCCAACATGCATAATTGCTACTACAATTTGCAACTCCCCTTACCACCATTCTACTCCCCCTTTTTGTCATGATATAGGCAAAGGAGTAGTCCCCAACCAGGTCACTTAGCAAAGAGAGTTAGTAGCATACTAGATACTTGCATAATCATATAAGCCACTTTATGCAACTCAATTAATTGGAGAGAAACAAGGAGATTTATTTTGATAAAAATGTGTGAATTAAAAATGCTTTGCATACAAGACATGTAGCATTTAAGTCCAAAATACAATGGTATTTGGCAAAACAAATGACAAAGGTTTCTAATAAGAATTCAAACCAATTTCACCATTGTCATGAGAGAAGCAAGGATATAGAGATTTCATTGATTTCAATTTAAGAGCAACTATATCCAACTTTATAAGCTAAACATGGTATGAGCGACTTTGCACCATATTTGACTTTTCTAGATAGTATATCCGTATAATAGTAGCCATGTTCAACCAATAAAGAAAGAGAGACATTTGGATTTTAAAATCCTTTGAACGGATACAAGATCCTTTATTCATTTGAAGTCTCATTTTTGCTTTTTCACACAAGTTTTGCATTTTAAGAAAATGTAATCATCAAATCATGCTTTTTCTTTTGAGCATGTTATATG
Source organism: Acer yangbiense (assembly GCA_008009225.1). NCBI lineage: Eukaryota > Viridiplantae > Streptophyta > Magnoliopsida > Sapindales > Sapindaceae > Acer > Acer yangbiense. The sequence goes on along the minus strand of CM017770.1, from coordinate 19,552,003 downwards.
AATTTCATGCTTTTTCATTTGACATTAGCATGTTATAAAAGAATCATCATGTCATGGAGATAACTATAGGCCATTCATATCATACTTCCTATGAGAATCTCCTAGTCCAAAAATGCATGTTTGAACATAAATATGACATGGATTGTAAACAAGCATGGTTCACACTTATTGAATAGAAAACATATATACATATGTGCAACCAAGCTTACTCAAGCAATCAACAAAGAAGCATAAGATTTTTCAAATATTTGCATGCAACAAGTATGCAATAGCTCTCTTTGCTTAAGTTCCCCATATGGGGTCAATCACCATCCTTCATCAATGAAGGTCATGAGGTCCTATAGACCTCCCAAGTCCATTTCACTTGGTTGAACCTATGTGAGACAAGTTTGTCTCGTAGCAAAAGGGTTCATTTTTCCTTATCCACTTAGGTATAACTTTTTTCTTCCTAGTGGTTAGTGGTTAAAGAGTTCTAGAAATAATAGGATCATGAACATGAATTTTTTCTTTCCTATTAACATGCATTCTAGCTATTGTCATTCTCTTTTCAATCATGCTTTTGACTCTACATAATTTAATGAAATGAAAGCAATTTGGTCTAATGTGACCATTAATACCACAAAAGTGACATGTAGGGATGAATTTAGAAATCATACCATGTCCTTATGCATGCATAGGAGCCTTTCCATGACTTTGTGGTTGATTGGGTTCAATCCTTCTTCGTTGTTGAACCGGTCTAGCTTGCTTCCTTGGTTCATTTTGCATGATTGGCCTCTTTCCATTTAGAGTCATTTGATGAGGAATGTTGACTTGAGAGACTCTAATGCGTTAAGCTTGAGGTTGTCTCCTTGGGGCTTCCTTCACTTGTGCACTTCTTGAACATTGTTCTAGATCGATTTTCTTCCTAGGAGTGTGCACCGGCGAGGCTTCTATTTTGCCCAAACTCTTGACAAAGACGGTCTTGGTTGGAATAGAGATCTCCTTGCTATCTTCATACCCAATACCTCTCTTGTCATAAGGGTTCTTTCCAACACCAAGTATGTGGTCAAGCTTCTTGGTGCTTGAAGTCATCATAGTCAACGACTCTTTAGCTTCATCAACCTCCCTCTTCAACCTTTCTTCATTCCTCTTAGACATAGTTAGTTCTTCTCTTAGCTTGTCTTCAATCATCTTGGATCTTTCCACTTGTTTACTTAAGTGATTATTGTGTGTTGAAAGCTTTAGATTTTCATCCTCTAACATCTTCAATTTTCTATTGTTCTTCTTCAATGAACTTTCACACTTGACTATAAAGTCATGAACATCCATTTTCTCTACATTTCCATTTGTAGAGTTAGATGAGGAGTCATTTTCACTTGAATTATCTCCTACACTCTCCATCTCACCTATGGAGTCATTTCCCTCATTAAGACCTTCACCTTGGTCTCTTGAGTTAATGAGAGCCATGTCCCAATGAGTAGCTACACCTATCTCCTCTAGAGCTACTTCTTCATCTCTTTCTTCTATGGGATCACTAGTCAAGGCATTCTTACCAACAACTTTATCTCCTACACAAGTGGCTCCAAATACCGTGTAGTTGATGGTAAGCTCATCATCACTTGATCACTTGTCTCCCTCTCTGGAGTCATCACTTTCACTCCAAGTGGCGGCCATCACTTTTGCCATCTTGTTCTTCAAATTCCCACAATCGGGTGAGATATGTCCTATACCACTACACTCAAAGCATTGGACCCCTTTCTTTTCACTATTCTCTTGCCTAGGCTCAAAACTCTTGAAGGGAGCTTTTTTCTTCAAGTCTTGGCCTTTGGATCCAAAGCCCTTTTTCTCGAACTTGACGAATTTCTTGAATCTTCTAAGCAACAATGCCATGTCTTCGTCCGAGTCACCTTTTTCCTTTTTCTCAACCATGGAAGCATTCAAAGCAATCCCTTTTTGCTTTTTAGGAGGAGTGGTACTAGGAGCCTTCCTAGACTCATAGGCGAGGAGTCTTCCAATTACCTCGCTCGACTTCATGTCCATATATCCATAATTTTCTTCCAAAGCCGTAACTTTTGATTCAAACCTAGCGGGGACAAACCTCATAATTTTCTGCTTAACTCTCCTATCCAAATAAGGATCACCAAGTTGATGGCTTTGATTGACAATATTCATCAACTTGACTTCAAAGTCATTGAAGCATTCGTCCTCCTCCATTTTAAGCAACTCGAATTGCGTTTGAAGGACTTGTAGCTTGGAATCCTTGATGACATCGGTTCCTTCGTGTGCAACCTCTAGAATATCCCATGCCTTCTTGGCTATCCTAGTGTTCTGAATCAATTTGTACTGATTTTCATCCACTGCATATAGAAGAGCATGCCATGCCTTCCTATTCCATTTTGAAGTCTCAAACTCTTCAGTGAACCACTGAGCCTTAAGCTTGAGTACTTCTTCTCCACCACCCGTGGGAGTCATCTTAGGAGGCGCATACCCATCTTCAATAGCCATCCATGCACTATCATGGATTTGGCACACGTATGCTTCCATCTTGCCTTTCCATGAGGCATAATTCACACCGGTGAGGAGAGGAGGTCGTGTGCTTGAAGCACCCTCATGGTTGCCACCGTATCCACTCATTGTATATAATGAATGAAGTGAAATGTATGCAAAATGTATGAATGAGCAAAAATCACACAAATGCAAAACACACCAAAAATGAGCTAGGATCACCTAAGTATATCTAGAAACCCGCCCCGATACCAATTGAAAGAACAAATTAACGGTGTGTACAATATTATCTAGAGGGGGGTGAATAGATTTTAGCTAGTTTTACCCAATTTTCGCATACATGTCAATTTTATGAAAATGCCCCTACCAGTCAAAAATACAAATAAGTGTAATATGGTGTGGAAATTAAATAACACTTGATGTATACGTGGAAACCCAACCACTGGGAAAAACCACGGGCTGTATAGTGTGCCACAATCGAACCTCGAAATCCACTAATTGAAATGGAGTTTACAACCTATGTAGACCTCGTCTAACACTCCGGTCAATAACTCCCCACTTCTACCACGCGGGCCTTTAAAAGTGGCTCTTGTCCAATTGCTTGAAGCCTAAGCAATCTTAGCCCCAAGTCTTAATTCTAAATGAAGAGATAATGCTACCTATGTGAATATGTAAAATACTCAAAATGCAACAAGAGCTAGGTAAACCCTATATGCTTATCTAGGATTATGATATATCAAATAAAGCAATCCTAGATATCAATAACTAGATGACATGTCAAATAGCTTAGCTAATTAAGATTAAGCAAAACCTAGATAGCTATCACAATACAACACTCAATCAATTATATCACAAATAATCTCTAACTTGTATTTAGCATATGATCTAAAAACATACAAGTAATTAAAGAGATGTCTTAATATGAAAATCACTTAAAATAGATGAAATTAGTGAAGAACATACCAAGTAAGATGTGATGATCCAAAACTATGCATGGATGCATTCTATGTAGACATAGAAGATGCAATATGAAATTTGATGCAAAAAGGATTTGATTTGAGTGGTTAAAGGTGAGTTCTTGATTTGATTTTCTCTCAAATATCTCTCTTTGAAGTTTAGGGTTCTAAGGAGTAAAAGAACTAATTCAGATAATGAGAAAGTGAGATATTTATAGACATCAAGAACATGGCATGTGAAAATACAATTTTACCCCTGAAACGCACTGATCCGCGGTTTCAATCGGCGGCCAGGCCACCGTTTACAACCGTCGAATTGAGCCCAAGAAGAACAGAGCATCAACGGCGGTTTCGAAACCGCCGATTCAACCGCAGAATCAAACCCGAGAGATTAAATCAATTAGGTATGAACGGCGGTTTCGAACGGAGGGTAGTGGCCGCCGATCATAACCGCAGAATTGCTCCAGACACTTCTGGATGCAAACGGCGGTTTCATTCGGCGTTCGCAGCCGCCAATCTAACCACCGAATCACCACTGAAGGTGAATCCTAAGGAGAAGCCAAAGCATTCTCCATCGGCGATCATCGCGCTGAACCAATCACACTTTCGTGCATGTGCGGACGTTTTCAAACAATGTCGGGAAACGAATTACCAGACCCATAAACACACAACAAGATATAACAATCAAAGTGCTAGTGTGTAATGTGACATATGAAGAGAATGCACACAATTGTAAGAATGCAAAGTGTGTGTGTGCTTCTAAATCTCTTCAGAGAAAGTAAGCACTTAAAATATTACCTTCGGTGCTTATCAAGATGAGGTCTTGAAAGGGCATGAACTTGAACACCAACACCTAAGCTACCCTTACAATAAACCCCAATTGTTGTTTGTCCACGAAATGAGCCAATCAAGATATGGGAATCCTTACATCAATTATAAGATCTTACATTAATTTCCTAAGCCTTAGTAAATTATTTGGTCAAGGTAAGTCAATCATGTAGGCTATAAGGTTAATGTAGACGTGGTTAATGAATGAAAGGCTTAAAGCGTTTTTGGCTTCAAAGGGGCTTGGGAGCACACACATTAGAGGATTGGAAATATTTGGGCTAATTTAGTGGTTCACACATGCATTGCCTAAAATCCTTTCTAAAGGCTTGTCCACTAAGCAAAATAAGGCATCCACAAGTAGACCATAATATTCTATGGCAAGCAATATTTATGTGCAAATGAGACCAATACATGCTTGAATCAGTGTTTGATAGTGAGTGTTTAAAGAGTGAATGTTTGAAACTCGAAATCCACTTTTTTTTAAGGCCGTGTTTGTGTTCCTCACAGGAATCTCCACTATTAATCCCTAGCCTTAAGCAACATTGATAATTCACCCTAACAATTTGAGAAAACGATTAACGCATTTTGTTCAATGACACCCTAAATGGCATGACGTTAATCTAAACCAAACAATGGCAAAGATGCACAATTCTGCACTAGTCATGTAAATATCAATCTCAACAGGCAAAGTATACTCAAACATGGCCTTATCGCTAAATTTTTAAAAAATTCGGCTCTAGTTTTAAAACCAAGTAAATAGTGTTGCACACATGCACCCCAAAACCTAAATTGGACATTGTCCTCAATATTCATGGGAGGTAAACATTATATAAAGGCGCAATTCACAAAGAAATCACATATTTATCAAAATTGTTCAATGTTTTCAAAAATATGGCAATTATATCATGCATAACTCATCCACAATAAAGTAATCAACCATGACAAGTATATCCTCAATCTTCCATTCAATAAAAGATCATCAAATAAGCACATTCAACCTAAATCCACTACCAAAATCCAAAGCACACCCTTATTCTAAGCAAAAACAAAACAAAAGCTAAAATAAGGAAATGGAAATAAAAGAAATTGAAATGAAGGTAAAACCAATGTAATCAAGAAGTATCAATAACAATAAAGCAAATAAAACTAAAGTGCTAAAAAATATCCAAATCTAAATATGATGCATATGTGATAGTCCAAATGATAACTAAATGATGGTGGTAACTAATATGACTCCTCCTCGAACTGCTCTAACTCTGTTGTACTCTTCCCTCTCGGGTCCCTATGCTATGCCACCCTAGCTGCAGCCTCTCTCCGGGCCTGCAACTCTGCTAATCTCCTACAGGCAGCTGCCTTATTCACTCGAGGTCCTCCTCTGGTACGAACGCCCTGATATGTGAGAGAACGGGCTAAGGCCAGCTCATACTGCTTTGCCTCCTCAATGGCAGACCGTGCGGTCTGTAGGATCGGGTTTGCTGTAATCACTGGTGCAAATGAAGAACTGGATCCTGCTACTGTGGCTGGGAAAGGTGGAGTCCCTGTGGTAGTAGTGGTACTGGAGAAGGTGGCTGGGCCAGTAGTGCTCCTCGGTCTCCTTACATATGGAGTGAGTTTCAAATCCTTACGAATATCTGTAAACCTCGTAATCACGGTCTCGCTCAACTCCTGAATCAAACTCTCCAAGGACGTTTGCCTCTTCTCTAAGGCTTTTTGCCTCTCTTCCAACACCAATCCATCAGCATGTAAAATGTTAAAGTCAGTGGTCTGAGTACCCATAATACGCTCCACACCATCTAAAATCCGAAGACCTATAAGCTGACTAGGATCATTCATAACAATTGGGGTCTCTACATCCTCATCATCATCATCATCATCATCACCAAAACGCTCCTCATCCGGAATCACTCTATCAAAATCTGCCTCAGCACTCGTACCGGCCTCTGCTCTGCGTGCTCTCTTCTGTCTCCCAACAGTCGGTCTCTCCGGATCTCCGGGCAACCTAAATCCACACATGCTCAATAAACGCCGCCATATAGACAAACCCATATCGGATGTAGGGGGTCTCAAAATATCCCCAGATAAGTCCACACCCGCCAACCTACATATCTTAGTGATAGTGCATGGGAAAGGTAGAATGTCTGAATCTGACTCATTTCGACTTATCCTCTGAATCTCCATCTTTATTATCACACCTACATCAATGGGCTGCCCCTCCATAATACAAGATAATATCCGGGCAGCCTCAAATGGTACAGTGGACCTGTGGGAAACCGGCCTAAGCGAATATGCCATGAAGATGTTCCAAAACGCTGGTTCAGCCCTCAAGTTAGAATGCCTAAGATGGTATCCACCAGCAATCCAGTGTGTCATAGGAGTAATAGTCAAAGTGTTGGCAAAATCCACTGAACCCTTCTCATACAATGGGTTTAAGGTGATCCTTTCTATCATGCGCTCACGCAACTCCTCATACTCCAAAAGTGTGTGTAAGGATTCCCGTTTTGTTGATTGGCTTATTTCGTGGTCAAACCACATGTTGGGGTTTTGAATGTAAGGGTAGTCTAAGTGTTTAGTGTTGAAGATCAAAGGCCCTTCCATGACCTCAAGATACAAGCACGCCAAAGGTATAATCTCTTGTGCTTGTTTTTCTTTGAAGAGATTTAGTAGCACACACTCACTTAGCATTCTTGCTATGATTGCATACTTGCTTATTTTTATGTGCATCTCTTCACATGTCACTTTACACACTAGCACTTTGGATGATATATCTTGTTGTGTGTATATGTGCCTTATAATTCGTTTCCCGACATTATTCGGAAACGTCCGCGCTTGCACTAATTAGTGCTTGGTTTCGCGCGAAGACAGCCTATGGAGATTGCCCTTGGCTTCTCCTTGGTTTTCACCATTGTTGGTGATCGGCGGTTATGATCGGCGGCCTGGCCGCCGAATGAAACCGCCGTTTCAGTCCAGATTGGTCTGAAGCAATTATGCGGTCAAGATCGGCGGTCACGACCGCCGTTCGAAACCGCCGTTCATACCTGATCGATTTTAATCTCTCGGGTTTGATTCGGCGGTTGTATCGGCGGTCACGATACCGCCGAATGAAACCGCCGTTAATGCTCTGTTCTTCACGAGCTCAATTCGGCGGTCGTCATCGGCGGCCTGGCCGCCGATTGAAACCGCCGAACGGTGCGTTTCAGGGGCAAAATTGTCTTTTCACTTGCCCTGTTCTTGATGTCTATAAATATCACACTTTCTCATTATCTGAATCAGTTCTTTGACTCTTAAGAACCCTAATCTTCAAAGATAGATTTTGAGAGAAAATCAAATCAAGAACTCATCTTTAACCACTCAAATCAAACCCCTTTTGCATCAAATTTCATATTGCATCTCCTATGTCTATATAGAGTGCATCCATGTATGGGTTTGCATCATCACAACTTGCTTGGTAAGATTTTGATTAATTTCATCTTATTATAGTATTTTAAATACCAAGCCATCTCTTTTAAATTACTTGTATGTTTTAGATCATATGTTAAATACAAGAAAAGATAATATTTGTGATGAATTAATTGAGTGTTGTTTTTGATAGATATCTAGGTTTTTATAATCTATGACCATCTATGCTATTTGACATGTCATTTAGCAATTGATATCTAGGGTTGATTTAAATTGAATATATCATCATCCTAGATAAGCATTTAGAGTACCCTAGCTCTTATTGCATTTATTGAATATTCATATATATTCACATAGGGTTGTATTCTCTTCAAAGAGAAAGTAAGTCTTGTGTGTAGCATCCGGGATTAGGTTGCTTAGAACGCAAGCAAATTGGACTAGAGCCGCTGTAAAAGGCCCGCGTGGTAGATTAGAGGGTGCTCACGCCAAGAGTAGTGTATCAGGGGATATCACTAGGGATTGAACCAAGAGTGGCGATTGGTAGTGTCCATAGCCTGAGGTTATCTAGGGTGAGAGTCTGAGAATCACTTGAGGGTGTAACCGTCTTTTCATATAGTGGATTTCGAGGTCCGAGTGTGGCGCACTTAACAGCCCGTGGTTTTTCCCAGTGGTTGGGTTTTCCACGTATACATCAAGTGTCATTTACTATTTCCGCATCTTATTACACTTGTATGTTTTGTTGACTTGCTAGGGGTATTTTCGTAAAATTGACTTGCATTGCATGCGAAAATTGGGTAACAATTAGATAAAATCTATTCACCCCCCCTCTAGCTTTATATTGATAAACACACCTCGAGTATTTAATTACTTTCAGTGTGGTTCCAAAATAAATATTAATGTCCCTCGCATTCATGAAAACAGGAACCCCTCTCACTAAAATTGGACCACCTCTCATGAACTCCCCGGGATTCATCCCCGCATAGAACTCCCTCACCAGTGTCTCATTGTACATGGGTGGCGTGGCTACTAATCCTCCCCATATCCATCTTGCTTGCATGGGTTTTGGTCAACACATATTCTTTGGTAAGTTCTTCACTATTATCATACATAATTAGTGTTTTATTTATCATTGACATCTCTTATATTATTTGTATGCTCTTGAATATATTCTAGACACAAATTAGAGATTGTTGTGTTGACATGATTGAGTGTTGTATTTTTGATAGCTATCTAGGTTTTGTTAATCTATGTTTAGCTAAGCTATTTGACATGTCATCTAGCTTTTAATATCTAGGATTGAATTTATTGCATATTCACTATCCTAGATAAGCATATAGAGTAACCTAGCTCTTAATTGCATTTTGGATATTTTATATATTCACATAGGTTGTATAATCTCTTCTTAGAGAATTAAGTCTTGTGTTGTGACCGGGATTAGGTTACTTAATTCGCAAGCAATCGAACTAGGTCCACTTATACTGGGATTAGGTAGTTGTGATGATTATTGATCGGGATTAGATCATGAGACTGGGATTAGGTTGTAATCATTTCAATTAGTGGATTCGAGGTTCGTGTGTGGCGCACATAACAGCCCGTGGTTTTTCCCGTGAGGGTTTCCACGTAAATATCTTGTGTCATTTATTATTCCGCACTTTTTACACTTGATATTTATATTGACTAGTTAGGGGCATTTTCGTAATATTGACATACATGCAAAAATTGGGTATTAAAGTTTAAAATCTATTCACCCACCCCTCTAGATTGTTTTATACACACCGTGCAATATTTGTTTCAATTGGTATCAGAGTGGGTTCCTAGACATACATAGGTGATCCTTGCTCATTTTGGTGTGTTTTGCATCTTGTGTGATTTTTTGATTTAGTCATACATTTTGCATTCATCTCATTTGCATTCATCCAAACACTATGAGTGGTTTCGGGATGAACAAAGAGGGAGCGTCGAGCGTGAGGCCACCGTTGCTCACCGGCGATAATTACTCCTCATGGAAGGGGAAGATGGAAGCATACATATGCCAAATCCATGATAGGGCATGGATGGCGGTTGAAGATGGATATGCTCCACCTATGATGACTTCTACGGATGGAGGAGAAGAAGTTCTCAAGCCTAAGGCACAGTGGAGTCCTCAAGAATTTATTGACTCCATGTGGAACAACAAGGCTATTCATGCCATCCGATGTGCAGTGAGTGAAAATCAGTACAAACTGATTCAAATTACTAGGATTGCTAAAGAGGCATGGGACATCCTAGAAGTTGCACATGAAGGCACCGAGGTTGTCAATGACTCAAAGCTTCAAGTCCTTCAAACTCGGTTTGAGACCATTAGGATGGAAGAGCACGAGCACTTCAATGACTTCCAAGTGAGACTAATGGACATTGTGAACCAAAGTCACCAACTTGGTGATCCTTACTCGGATAGAAGAATCAAGCAAAAGATCATGCGATCACTTCCCGAGAGGTTCGAACCCAAAGTGACGGCTTTAGAAGAAAATGACACTTACAAGGAAATGAAGCCGAGTGAAGTCATTGGAAGACTTCTAGCCTATGAATCAAGAAAGGCTACCACATCTCCTCCTAAGAAGAAAAAGGATATTGCCTTGAAGACATCCAAGATGGAAGAGGAGGAGGATGACTGAAAGTTCTCAAAGTGTGTTTTTCAATATAAAGCTAGAGGGGGGTGAATAGATTTTATCTAATTATTACCCAATTTTCGCGTGCATGTCAATTTTACGAAAATACCCCTAGCAAGTCAACAATACATACAAGTGTAATAAGATGCGGAAATAATAAATGACACTTGATGTATACGTGGAAAACCCAACCACTGGGAAAAACCACGGGCTGTATAGTGCGCCACACTCGGAACTCGAAGTCACTAATTGAAATGAAGTTTACAACCTATGTAGACCTCGTCTAACACTCCGGTCTGTAACCCCTCACTTCTACCCAGCGGGCCTTTATTAGCAACCCTATTCCAATTTGCTTGATCCTCGAAGTCACTACTTGTAATGATGTTTACAGCCAATCCCAGTCTGTAACCCACCACTACTACCCAGCGGGCCTGTAATAGCAACCCTAGACCAAGACTTGAATCTCTCAAAAGAGATGCACAACCCTATGTGAATATGTATGAATATTCAATTAATGCAATAAGAGCTAGGGTACTCTAAATGCTTATCTAGGATGATGATATATTCAATTTAAATCAACCCTAGATATCAATAGCTAAATGACATGTCAAATAGCTTAGCTAATCAAGATTAATTAAAAACCTAATTAGCTATCACAAACAACACTCAATCAATTCATCACAAATAATCTCTTTTCTTGTATTTATCATATGATCTAAAACATACAAGTAATTTAAAAGAGATGGCTTGGTATTTAAAATACTACAATAAGATGAAATTAATCAAAATCTTACCAAGCAAGTTGTGATGATGCAAACCCATACATGGATGCACTCTATATAGACATAGGAGATGCAATATGAAATTTGATGCAAAAGGGGTTTGATTTGAGTGGTTAAAGTTGAGTTCTTGATTTGATTTTCTCTCAAAATCTATCTTTGAAGATTAGGGTTCTTAAGAGTCAAAGAACTGATTCAGATAATGAGAAAGTGTGATATTTAGACATCAAGAACAGGGCAAGTGAAAAGACAATTTTGCCCCTGAAATCGCACGATCGGCGGTTTCATTCGGCGGCCAGGCCGCCGAATTGAACCGCCGAATGGCTCCCGAGAGGAACAGGGGAACTTCGGCGACTTCGTTCGGCGGTTCCATAACCGCCGATCAGAACCGCCGTTTTGGACCCGAGAGGAATTTCAATCAGGTCTGATTCGGCGGTTTCGAACGGCGGCCAGGCCATCGAACGGAACCGCCGTTTCACCAAAAATGGTGAAACCAAGGAGAAGCCAAAGGCATCTCCACCGGCGATCATCGCGCAAAACAAAGCACATCAACGTGCACGCGCGGACGTTTCCTAACAACCTTCGGGAAACGAATTACACCACACTAAAAGCTAACATACATGAAGTGCAAGGTGGGTATTGAATGCATCCTAATGCCTATCATGTCATGGCATTATCATATAACAAGATGCAATCAATTCAACATGCAAGAAGAGATATTGAATAAATCAATAAAGTACAATGCACACAAAATATAAACACACCATACAAGAATAAGAGTTATGCATGTTGTGTGTGTGTGTGCAACTATAACTCTTCAAGCCAAAGTAAGCACAAGATATACCTTTGGTGCTTGTCCTCTTGAGGTCTTGGAAAGGGTCTTGATCTTCAACAAATCACCTAGACTACCCTTACACCCAAACCCCAACATGTGGTTTGCCCACGAAATAAGCCAATCAATAAAAGGGAATCCTTACAATGACTCATATGAAGACATGGCACTCATTGCCAAAGGATTCAAGAAGTTCTTGAATCTTCAAAAGAGTGATTATGGCTCAAAGGGGAATGACTTCAAGAAGAAGAAGTCCACTATTAAGAATGTCAAGCCATATCATGAGATGTCTTCAAGAGAGAAGATTCAATGCTACGAATGTGGAGGATTCGGGCATATCTCCAAGGAATGTGCTAACTTGGAAGATGAAAGAGAGGAGGCCGCCACTTCAAGTAATAGTGATGAAGAGATTGTGGCAAAATTCTTGGCATTAGGTTGCTCTCACAAGCGGGACAACAAAGTGAAAGTTGTTGAAGAAAGTCCCTCAAGCTTGAATGATTGTGAGAACAACTATTTTGCCTTTCCGATCTCCTACAATGAAGAAGAGAATGAGAGTCAAGAAGAAAGTGACTCTAATGAAGATGACTCTTCATCTAACTCCTCACATGGATATGTGAAGAAAAAGGTTCTAGATGAATACCTCACTGAGTTTAAAAGCTTAGCAATGAAGACCAAGGAAAAGATACGAAGATTGAGAGAAGAGAATCTAGACCTTGTGGCTCATGTTGACCACTTAAGTGAACAAGTGGATAGATCCAAGAATATTGAAGATAAGCTAAGAAAGGAGTTAGACTTATCTAAAAGGAATGAAGAAGAATTAAAAAGAGAGCTTGAAGAGGCTAAAGGATCAAGGACTAGGATAGTTTCTAGCACCGAAAAACTTGACCACATGTTAAGTGTTGGAAAGAGTCCTTGTGATAAGAGAGGTCTTGGGTTTGAAGATAGTAAGGAGTCCTCCACTCCTAACAAGACCATGTTTGTCAAAAGCTTGAGCTACAAAGAAGATTCACCGGTGCAAACTCCTAGGAAGAAGATTGAGCTAGGACAATGCTCTCATAGTGCACAAGTGAAGGTAGCTCCAAGAAGACAACCTCAAGCTCAACCTACAAGAGTTCCTCATGCTAACTTCCCTCAAACTCAAATCCATCAAGGGAAGAGACCAATCATACAAACTCAACCGTGGAAGCAACCAAGTCTTGGTCAACAACAAAGAAGGAGAAATCCTATCCAACAACCAAGACAACCACAAAGACATGGGAAGGCTCCTATACATGCACAAGGACATGGTATGATTCCTAACTTTGTCCCTACATGTCATTTTTGTGGTGTTGATGGTCATATTAGACCAAAGTGCTTTCGTTACATTAAAATGTGTAGAGTTAAAAGCATTATTGAGAAAAAGAAAACTAGAGCTAGAATGCATGCTCATAGGAAGGAATAAATTCATTTACATGATCCTATGACATCTAGATCTCTAGAACAATTGACCACTAGGAAGAAAAATGTCACACCTATGTGGATAAGGAAAAATGAACCCGCTTGCTACGAGACTATCAAGTCTCAAATAGGTTCATCCAAGCCAAATGGACTTGGGAGGTCTATAGGACCTCATGACCTTCATTGTTGAAGGTTGATGATGACCTCATATGGGGAACTCAAGCAAAGAGAGCTATTTTGCATTCTTGTCACTTGCAAAAAATTTGAAATATCTTATGCTTCTCTTTTTGTTGCTTGAGTAAGCTTGGTTGCATTGTATATATATTTTCTATTCAATAAGTGTGATCAATGCTTGTATTGCAATCCATGTCATATTTATGTTCAAACATGCATTTTTGGACTAGGAGATATTTACATAGGAAGTATGATTTGAATGACCTATAATGATCTCCATGACATGATGTTTGCTAAATGACATGCTAAATGCTAATCTTAAAAAGCATGTTTTGATGATTGCATTTCTTAACTGCAATAATGTGTGAAAAAGTTTATGAGACTCAAAATGAATAAAGGATCTTATATCCATTCAAAGGAATTTAAATTCCAAATGTCTCTATTTCTTTATTGGTTGAACATGGCTACTATCATACGGATATCTTATCCGGAAAAATCAAAAAGGGTGCAAAGTTGCTCATGCCATGTTTCGCTTATAAAGTTGGATATAGTTGCTCTTAAATTGAAATCAATATATTCTATATCCTTGATTTACTCATGACATTGGTGAAATTGGTTTGAATTCTTATTAGAAACCTTTGTCATTTGCTTTGCCAAATACCATGGTATTTTGGACTTGAATGCTACATGTCTTGTATGCAAAGCATGTTTGATTCACACATTTTCTACCAAATAAATCTCCTTGTTTCTCTCCAATTAATTGAGATGCATAAAGTGACTTATATTGATTATGCAATTATCTTGCATGCCTCTATCTCTCGTTGCTATGAGTGACCCGGTTGGGGACTACTCATTTGCCTATATCATGACAAAAAGGGGGAGTAGGATGTGGTAAGGGGAGTGGCAATTATGCATTTTGGGGAATATACATTAAGGGGGAGTAACCCGTTGAGGGGGAGCATTGCATACACATACATTACATGATGTTGTGCTTAAAATTCTTATATGCAAATGCTTGTTTTATTCTCACTTGATCATCTCACATACTCTTGCTTTGGAAAGTATAATCTTTTGTTTTGAAGGGTTGATAGTTCTACAAGAGATTGAAGACTCGAAGTTTTTTTTATTCTTATCTCTTTGTAATGTAGATTATCTTTGTTATCCCGTAGATTCAATTATGTTTGTGAGGATCAATGTGAGTGGTGGTTTTGTCATGAAATAGCCAAAGGGGGAGATTGTAAGGATTCCCATTCTTTGATTGGCTTATTTCGTGGACAAACCACGTATTGGGGTTTGTATGTAAGGGTAGTTTAGATAATTGAGAATCATTCTCAAAGGCCCTTTCAAGACCTCAAGGGACGAGCACTCCAAAGGTATACTTCTAGTGCTTAACTTTCTTTGAAGAGATTTAGAAGCACACACACCCTTTGCATTCTTACATTTGTGTGCATTCTCTTCATATGTCACATTACACACTAGCACTTTGATTATTATATCTTGTTGTGTATTTATGTGTCTTGTAATTCGTTTCCCGATAGTGTTCGGAAACGTCCGCGCATGCACTAGAATGTGCTTGGTTTTGCGCGAAGACCGCCCACGGAGAATGCCCTTGGCTTCTCCTTGGTTTTCACCTCTGTTGGTGATCGGCGGTTATTATCGGCGGCCTGGCTGCCGAATGGAACGCCGTTTGCTTCTAGGAGCAATTCTGCGGTCACGATCGGTGGTCACGACCGCCGTTCGAAACCGCCGTTCATACCTGATCGATTTCGATCTCTCGGGTCTGATTCGGCGGTTGGGATCGGCGATCACGAAACCGCCGAATAAACCGCCGTTTATGCTCTGTTCTTCACGAGCTCAATTCGACGGGCATGATCGGCGGCCTGGCCGCCGATTGAAACTGCCGAACGGTGCGTTTCGAGGGCAAACTTGTCTTTTCACATGCCCTGTTCTTGATGCCTATAAATATCACACTTTCTCATTTTCAGAATTCATGTTCTTTAACTCTAAGAACCCTAAACTTCAAAAAGAGACATTTGACAGAAAATCAAATCAAGAACACCTTTTTAACACTCAAAAACCATTCTCATATGCATCAAAATATCATCTAGCATTTTCTAGCTTAGTTAGGATGCTTGCTTGCATGGGTTTTGGTCAACACATATTCTTTGGTAAGTTCTTCACTATTATCATACATAATTAGTGTTTTATTTATCATTGACATCTCTTATATTATTTGTATGCTCTTGAATATATTCTAGATACAAATTAGAGATTGTTGTGTTAACATGATTGAGTGTTGTATTTTTGATAGCTATCTAGGTTTTGTTAATCTATGTTTAGCTAAGCTATTTGACATGTCATCTAGCTTTTAATATCTAGGATTGAATTTATTGCATATTCACTATCCTAGATAAGCATATAGAGTAACCTAGCTCTTAATTGCATTTTGGATATTTTATATATTCACATAGGTTGTATAATCTCTTCTTAGAGAATTAAGTCTTGTGTTGTGACCGGGATTAGGTTACTTAATTCGCAAGCAATCGAACTAGGTCCACTTATACCGGGATTAGGTAGTTGTGATGATCATGAGACCGGGATTAGATCATGAGACCGGGATTAGGTTGTAATCATTTCAATTAGTGGATTCGAGGTTCGTGTGTGGCGCACATAACAGCTCGTGGTTTTTCCCGTGAGGGTTTCCACGTAAATATCTTGTGTCATTTATTATTCCGCACTTTTTACACTTGATATTTATATTGACTAGTTAGGGGCATTTTCGTAATATTGACATACATGCAAAAATTGGGTATTAAAGTTTAAAATCTATTCACCCACCCCTCTAGATTGTTTTATACACACCGTGCAATATTTGTTTCATAAAACATAAAAACATAAAAGTGCAAATCCACACTAATGCATCTCAACATGCAAATTGGGACCATGATGCTCATCACAACGATCAACCAAGCATTCATTTAATCTTCTCTTAACTACCGAAATTGGTCCCCTAGAATCAATCCGGACTTGGTCCACTAAATTCTTCTTAACCCAAACTTTCTTAACATGGTTAGATGACACCCTATGTCTATTTTGCTCATGAGTAACATGCTTCAAAAATTCAAAACACTTAGATTTAATATGACCTTTCTTATGACAAAAATAACAAGATATAAAAGAGAAAGGAATCCTCCCTTTTTGTGTTGGAGCTTGAGGTTTGGGGTGACCATTCTTGGTAAGCTCCTTGATGGCTTGTTCCATCCGATCTATCTCCACCAAATAATCACACTCCTTCACTTTTGCAATTTTTAGTGACACCTCTTTCTTGCTTATCTCTTCTTTTATCTCCTCTAATGCCTTGTTCTTGGTGTCAATGCTTATGAGATTCTTCCTCATCTTTCTTGAAGTTTCTTCCCCAAATTCTTCGGTGAGCTTGGCTAAATCCTCAAGCTCTTGCATCGTTGACTCGTTCTCTTTGGTAAGAGAGGCATTGAGCTTCTTGAGCTTGTGATTCCTCCTAGATAGGTCTCCAACCTTCTTCTCAAGAGAATATTTTTCTGCCTTAAGCACCTCTACTTTAAGCATAAGCTCTTGATTTGCATTTTTGAGCCCTTCAATCTCCGAGTCACCTACACTCTCCTCATCTTCTTGGCTACTCTTCTCATATAATTGAACCAAGTTGCTAACCTTTCCACCCTTATTCCTTGGTGGTTGCACATCCACCACATTGCAACTCCCAATGCTCTGTAGATCATTGTTGCATGCGATGGGATCAAGCTCAAGCTCTTTCTCAGATGAGTGTATCATAACTATCCTTTTGCACACATCAATCTTCATCTGAGCAGTAGCCATAAAAGGTCTACCTAGCAAAACTTGCCATCTTGCTACCTCATTTGATATTTCTTCAATGTTCAACACCACGAAATCCGTCGGGACCACTATTCCATCCACTAGAATAGGTACATATTTTATCTCTCCATGTGGTGCTCAAGAAGTTCAATCCGCCAACATAAGCTTCTTCCTAGTTGGTTCTAGACCTACCAATCCTAACTTCTCATACAATGCCAAAGGCATCATATTGATGCTTGCTCCCAAGTCAAGCATTCCCTTAAGTAGTTCACTTCCTCCAACCGATATAGGGATCACAAAACTCCCCGGATCATCAACCTTTTCTTGGAAAGTTTCTTCAAACATCATTGCTTTATCTCTAGCTCCATCTTTGTTGATGAAATTTCCCTCCTTAGCTTGCTCGGTGTGACTTCGAAACTTCCCCTTTTCTTGCTTCTGGAGAGCCTCAGCAATTTGCCCCATTTGAGCTTCCAACTTCCCGAATGAAGCTTCCAAGTTGCCAAATCTTTGGCCACTAGCTTGGATGAAGTTCGTCAATGTGCTCTTGGCTCTTTGGAAACTTTGCATCATTCCTCTCATTTCTTCATTAACATTACGGCGAGGTTGATAGTTACTAGATTGAGCATTGTTGTTGTTGGTCCATTGATTTCCTCCCCATTGATTTCCTCTTTGGGGATATCCTCCTTGTTGATATCCACCTTGTTGCTCTCTCTGACGGTATCCGCCTTGATTGTTTCCACCTTGTTGGTATCCTTGTTGGTTTCTAGGTTGTAGATTCAATATGTTGTTGTTGTTGGACCAAGAGAGATTTGGGTGGTTTCTCAATCCTAGGTTGTAAGTGTTTCAGTAGGGGTTGTTCCCTTGACCTTGGAAACCCATAGCTTAGACTCCCTCTTGCTCTTACCCTTGATTCAAGTTATTGAATCCTTCATCATTACCAAATTGATCACTAGAGCTACCTTCATGTCTTCCTAGCATCTTCACCCTGGCCTTAGGAAATCCCATGCTCTCAATGTAAGATGTCAAAGACTCCATCTTCTTGTTCATCCTAGAGATCTCAATTACGGTTTCTGTGTTTACATTCACAACAAATTTTCCTCCTCGAACACTGTTTGCATTCCTTTGTTGAGAGTTTTGTGCTAACATCTCATATATCTCATATATCTCAGTGGCAGTCTTTGTGTTATAAGAGCCTCCACAAGCATTAGCCACCAATACTTGAGAGAAACAAGTGAGACAACCTTAGAAACAAGATACCTTGTACTCTTCTGTAAACATGTGAGGAGGGCATTGGACCAAAAGAAGTTGGTATCTCTCCCATGACTCATGAAAAAGCTCCCCTTCACTCTCATTGAAGTCTGCAATCTTCACCTTAAGCTCCTTAGCCTTCATAGCTGGGAAAAACCTATTGAAAAACACACCACAAATTTTCCCCCAACTTGTCAAAGATCCCGGCCTATGTCCCATCAACCACTTCATTGCCAAGTTTTTTAGTTAATATTGGAAACACCTCATGTGAAGTTGCTCCCTAGTTATGCGCATGATTGGGAATGTCTCAATGATGGCACTGAACTCCTTCATGAATTGCAAACAGTCCTCATTCAACTTCCCATAGAAGGAAGGTAGGAGGTTGACATGCATTGTCCTTAGCTCATATCCCCTTGCAACCAGATCTAAGACAATTGGTGAAGGTTGATTCCCAATTACGGGCAATGAGTACTCCCTCATGGTCATCCTTTAGCCTTGGTTAGTAGGAGTCTCTTGAGTCACTTCTTCCCTAGGAGGTGCTTCATCCTCCCTCGTTGGTTCTTGTCCCATTGTACTCATAGTTTGCCTAGGAATCTCATCAACTTCTCTAACAACTCTCCTAACACGGCTAGATTCTCCCAATGGTGGGTGTACTCCTCTTCTTAAGGATCTCCTATCGTGCATACACCTAAATTCTTGAAAATGGAAAGGATAAAGAAAACACAAGAAAAAGGTAAAAAGAACTATGAAAATCTAAAGACAACCGAAATCAACAATAATTATGAAAAAGGTTAGTAAGCTAACTAGCGAAATTATATAATACAAAGATAAGTCAATCAATTCAACAATCGCTACCAGTCCCCAGCAGCAGCGCCAATTTTGATGAGATCGTTTTTGTACTTAACAAAATATAATATTGATGTTCTTTTGAAAACCGTATTTTAACCACTTTGAAAATCCTTAAAGATAATATTTCTTAGCAAGTGGTAAGCAAAGTTCGTTCCACAGGGAGATGGAGGATGTATTGGATCAATTGACTAATCTAAAGCAATAAAATAAATCATTGAAAAGGGATAGTTGTTTAGGTTTTACAACCCATGAAAATGCAATTGAAATAAACATACAAAAATGATATGAAAAATAGAATACTCAACAATCTTGATAAGAGAGATGGTAAAATCAATTAATGGAAGATAGGGAATAGATTGAGTTACTTATGAATCTAGGTAATGCTTTCAAAACGCAATAATGACCAATCTCATACATGCCGTGGAGACTCTCATTCCTGCTAAGAGGGCTTCATACCCAGCCTGATTGTTTGTTGCTTTAAAGTCGAACCTGAGGGCACATTCTATCTGGTCGTTTTCAAGTGTAGTTACCACCATTCGTGCCCCACTCCCGTGCGTTTTTGACCACCCGTCCACATAGAGTTTCCATAGGAAATTGTCTTCTAGATGTTTGGACTCAACCAATCTCATCTCAACTGTGGGCTCTAAAAACTCTGTTATGAAGTCAGACACAGCCTGTCCCTTGATGGATGATCTAGGTTTATACTCAATATTGAATTCTCCCAGTTCTATGGCCCATTTTGTCAACTGGCCTAAGACTTCCAGTTTTTGTAGGATCTGTCGTAGTGGGCAATTAGTTAGGACCGTGATGGGATTGGCCTGAAAGTATGGCCTGAGCTTTCTAGCGGACATAATCAACACCAATGCCATTTTTTCTGCCTTAGAATATTTGGTTTGGGGGTTTGTGAGCGCTTTGCTTGTATAATATACCAGCCACTAGATTCCATCTTCCACTCGGACGAGAGTTGAACTAGTGGCGACTGAAGAAACTAATAGATATAATAAGAGAGCTTCCCCTGTGATTGGCTTTAACAATAGCGGGGTGGTGCCGAGGTATGTTTTCAATTGTTGGAAGGCTACTTCGCATTCTTGGGTCCATTCTAATGACTTACCTTTCTTTAGAGCTTTAAAAAAGGGCAGGCATTTGTTGATTGATTTCGATATAAATTTGCTAAGCACGGCGAGGCACCCGGTCAACTGCTGGAACTCCTTCAAGGTCCGAGGGGACTTCATTTTTACGAGAGCATCTATTTGGTTGGGGTTTGCTTCAATACCTCACTGATGTACAAAAAAGCCAAGGAATTTTCCTGCTTAGACGTCGAAAATGCACTTTGCTGGGTTCAACTTCATCCCAAATCTTCTAATAGTGGTGAACGTTTTTCGAAGTGCATCGATATGTTCATCAACCGTCAGGCTATTTGTTAACATATCATCCATGTAGACCTCCATTGTCTAGCCTATTTGGTCAGCAAACATTCAATTTACTAACCGTTGGTATGTTGTGCCTGCATTTTTGAGTCCGAAAGGCATGACCTTATAAGAGTACAATCCCTGGTCAGTGATGAATGTTGTTTTGTCCTCATCCGATGCATTTATTTTTACATGGTTATATCCTGAGTAGGCATCCATGAAGCTTAGCAACTCATGTCCAGAGGTGGCATCCACCAGTCGGTCAATCCTTGGGAGGGGAAAACCGTCCTTCAGGCAAGCAACAAGCTTTGTTTAGGTTTATAAAATCTACACACATCCTCTAGGTGTCGTTCTTTTTCTTTACCAAAACGACGTTGGCTATCCATTTTGGGTACATTACTTCTCGGATGGATCTAACCACCAAGAGCTAATTCACTTCTTCTCTAACTGTCGCGTTTCTTTCGGAATTAAAACATCTTCTTTTCTGGGTTACAAGACAAGCGTCAAGTCTCACTGATAAACTATGGGTGATTATACTCGGATCTATACCAATCATATCCTCGTGGCTCTAGGCGAAAATGTTAGCATACTATATTAGGAAAGCCGAGAGGCTGGCTTTTAATTGAGGATTTAAATGGCTTCCTATTTTAACAATTCTCTTTGACATGCTTTTGTCGAGTCCGATGTTATCTGTCGGCTCGATTTCGTCCTCTTGATCTCTGTTGGCTG
This sequence comes from Acer yangbiense, assembly GCA_008009225.1. Classification (NCBI taxonomy): domain Eukaryota; kingdom Viridiplantae; phylum Streptophyta; class Magnoliopsida; order Sapindales; family Sapindaceae; genus Acer; species Acer yangbiense. The sequence goes on along the minus strand of CM017770.1, from coordinate 19,530,385 downwards.
ATTCCCTTGGATCTAAAGCAAAACTTGAGAGAGTTTTAGCTATATTCTCAATGAGCGTATTTCTCTCAGCCAACACCTTTCTTATTCGTTGTTTTCTCTCAATCGTCGAAGGTTTATCCAACCGAAGCACTTCTTCAACTCCTTTTTGTGTGAATGTTAAGAGGTTTGCCTTCCGAGCGGTTTCCTGACAACCTTTGATTTCTCCAGTACCAAACTCGGTTGGGAATTTTATTTTAAGACAGTACATGGCTATGACTGATCTTATCTCGTTGAGAAAGGGTCTTCCTATTAAAGCGTTGTAAGGCCATTTGGGGATGTTCACTACCATAAACTCAATTAGTACCGTTCGTCGAGCAGGGTATTGGCTGGCCCTTACTGGTAGTTTCACCATTCCCAGCGAACGGATTTCAAATCCTCTGAAGTTTCGAGGGGGGCCATCGAATGACTCGATATCTTTGGTTACGAAACCTAGCTGCTGAAAAACTAACTCACTTAGGATCTCCGCAGAACTATCGTTGTCGATCAAGATTCTTCATACGTCTCTATGACCGATTTTTAATTCGACCAATATAACGTCGTTAGGTCGAGCGTCGTATCCATTAGCATCTTCTGGCCGAAAAGAGATTGGGCTCCAACCTTCCTTTGATTTCTTTTGAGTTTGTTCTGCAAGATTGACTTCTCTCCTCGAAACCTCCCTTATCTCAGCTTTCTTTTCCCGGTTACTATGACCAGTGTTTGGTCTTCCCGAGATTGTGTGAATCGGGCTTCCCTTTTAGGGGCTTTTCTCAGTCGTGTTCTTCTTTTCATCCGGCTTTGAAACTCGGTTATCAACATTTCTGGTCAGGTAGTCTTTCAAATGGCCTTCTTTGATTAAACTTTCATTATGTTCTTTTAGCTGGAAACACCTCGAGGTTTCATGCCCATGATCACGGTGGAATCGACAATACTTTTCCGTTGTTCGTTTATGTGGAGGGGCATTCATTTTCTGGGGCCAATGAAGTATCCCTTTTTCTTGGGCTACTGCAAAAATACTCTCCACATCACACGTGAGTAGGGTATAAGTCGAATACCTGCTTTTCAGGTAATCTCTTCCATCTCGCGCATCATTTCTCCGACTGCCTTTGTTTCTGTCAAAACGCTTCTCTTTTTGTCCCACCTTGGCTGCTTCAGCCGTTTTCGATCATTCCCTTTTTTCAGGTCGTGAGCCATGTACCAAAGTCCCGCCTTGCGCTACCTCTTCTTCCTTAGCCCTAGCAAATTTAGCGGTTACTTCGACCAACTCTGGGTACGTGGTGGGTCTCTATCGCCTTAGTTGAAAGGAAAAAGGACTATTCTGAAGACCATTGGTGAAGGCGTTTATGGCTGCTATGTCGTTGAAGTCTTCTATCCTAACTACTTCTTTGTTGAAATGGGCCAAGTATTCTCGGATGGCCTCGGTTCTACCCTGCTTTAGGCTTGATAGATGAGCCAATGATTTTTTTTTCTTTGGAGACTTCCCATGAATTGCTAGATGAAAGCCTGGCTAAGTAGATTAAAATTGCTGATGTTGTTCCGGGGTAATTGTCTAAACCAACTTCGTGCTAAGTCCCCAAAAGTGACTGGAAATGTCTGGCATAAAAAGCGATCATCACGAGTTTGGGTAGCCATTAAAGTGACAAAACAACTGACATGCTCTATCGAATCTAGCTCCTCCGTGTATTGCTCGACATTTGGCATCCTGAAATTCCTAGAAAAGGGTTTTCCTAATACCTCATCCGTGAATGGTCCATATTGGCTACCGGGCAACCGTATCGAACCTCACATCTCGCATCGGCCTATTTCCATACTTTGTATTTCATCCCTGATTTTTCGTATTTCCTCTATATATTCTTGGTCCTTCCTTGTTGAATGACCGAAATGGAGACGTTGGCGAGCGGGTGGACTTTTTTTATTGTCCGAGACTCTTTTTGCTTTGTAGGGAGACTCGTTGGTTCTAGGTGGAGTTTCAGTCCTTCGGGACATATGACTTCGTGGGCCACGGTCTCGTTTATGGGGGACACTTTTCTCAATGTCCATCTCGTCGGTTGTTTTGTGACTTTTTCTTTTTGAACGGGTTAAATGAGAGCTTTCTTCGTTCGAGTAAACTTGCCAGGATTGCGATTTGCTATATTCCTCCATTGTCGCTTTTCCTTTGCTAGGTGGAGTTTCAGTCGTTCAGGACGTATGACTTCGTGGGCCACGGTCTCGTTTATGGGGGACACTTTTCTCAATGTCCAGCTCGTCGGTTGTTTTGTGACTTTTTCTTTTTGAACGGGTTAAACGAGAGCTTTCTTCATTCAAGTAAACTTGCTAGGATTACGATTTGCTATATTCCTCCATTGTCGCTTTTCCTTTGCCAGTTCTGGCTTCCTGCGAAGGGTCTTCAGCTTGTACGCCATATGGAGCTAAAACCGCCTGACTCCTGGGGGTGCGATAAACGAGAGGGGGGACTTGGAAACCTCCTTCCATGATCTTTATGAGCTGTTGTAGATGCGCATTTGCTTCCTGTAATCCTTGCGGTGTGAGACTCGAGAGGGTCTACGTATCGGACGGGAGCGAAGTCAGAGTGATCTGGGGAGCATCGAGTTCTCGTAGCCTAAGAGCTTGGTTTTCGACTGTTGGGTCAGTGGTGAGATCCGTCGGATCGTTCCTTGTGCTGTCCGGTGGACCCATGGGCCGAGTTCCTAAGATTTCCTCGGAATCGAGTTTGTTCAACCCCTCCTTCTAGCGCCAATTGTTTTAGGGAAAATTTGGTGAATAGAGGTTAAACCACTAAATTAGTCGTTTTACCATTTTTCTTTATTGGAGAAGATTAATACATAACTGATAAATATGTTGTTGGCTAATTCTAGGATTCTTTCCTCGATGTCTTAAAGAAACAAATCTTAAGAATGAAGTAAAAAATCTCTAAAGGAAGTAAGGAACTATTGCTCTTCGTTTTTTCTCCCTTGGCGATGAGCCTCTTCGTTTGTATTTATATTCTTTGAAGATGTGTTTGAGTTTCCAAACTTGAGTATTTTGTCTGGCAGTCTAGGTAGCTTGGGCGGGGGAATCTTTTGGCTGACATCCACCTAAACTACCCTTACATTTTAAACCCCCAAAATGTGGTTTGTCATGAAATAAGCCAATCAAAATTAAAGAACTTACAATCTCCCCCTTTGGCTATTTCATGATAAAACAACCATTCACAAAATAATCCTCACAAAAAGAAAACAAAAGCTAATGGTTAAGAAAAGTAGATTCTACGTTACAAAAAGAGAAACCTAAGACACTAAGTCTTCAAGGTCTTCAATCTTTTCGTAGATCATCATACCTACACACAATAGCAAGAAAGCACTTTCCAAGATCAAGGGCATGTGAGGTGATCAAACATAAAAAGCATTTGCAATCAATAAAGCAATATAAATAAATGCATGTGCAATGCTCCCCCTAAAAGGTTACTCTCTCTCAAACTTCTCCCCCAAAGCATACACAATGCTCCCCCTATATCTCTTAAGACTTCTCCCCCTTTTTGTCATGAGATAGGCAAAGGAGCTCCCCCTATCAGGTTGCTTTAGCAAAGAGAGCTACTAGCACAAAAGGCATTTGCATAATCATATAAACGAACTTTATGCAACTCAAGTAATTGAGAGAGATTCAAGAAGTTTTTTTTTTAAAAATAAATGTGTGACAAAGATGCTTTGCATGCAAGACATATTGTATTCAAGTCCAAAATCAATGGTATTTGGCAAAGCAAACATTAAAAGGGTTTCCAAGAGAATTCAAACCAATTTGTACCCTTTTGTCATAAACAAGCAAGATATAGTTTTTCAAAAGATATTTTCGCGCTAAGAGCAACTATATCAATCCTTAAAGGCAAACCAAGACATGGATTCAAGGATCCTATTCGATTTTTCCGGATGAAACATCCGTATGATAGTAGCCTTGTTTATACCTTTAAGAAGAGAGAGAAGACTAATTTGGATATAAAATCCTTATTGATTGAATGGATACTAGATCCTTATTGATTTTAGTCTTCTCATTTGCTTTTCACACATTTTGCATATAAGCAATCAAAAACATTTCATGCATATCATTTTAAGCATGTCATAAAATTCTCATGTCATGGAGATAAATTATGGGTCATTCACATGTATTTTCTCAAATAATTCTCCTAGTCCAAAAATGCATGTTTAAGCATAAATATGACATGGATTGCAAGAAAAGCAATGGTTCACACTTATTATGAAAAAAGATCATATAAGCATATATGTGCAACCAAAAATCTCAAGCAATTATAAAAGGAGTCATAAATTTAATCAACTTTTTGCAAATGGCAAATCATACAAGTTTGCTCTCTTTGCCTGAGCTCCCCTCATAGGGTCAATTCCAACCAAGTCAAAGGGAGACATGAGTCCCTATAGATTTACCAAGTCCATTGGACCTAGTTGCATCTACGGGTATCACATTGGGGCAATGGCAAGCGGGTTCATTCTTTCTAACCCACCTAGGTTCCACTTTATCATTTCTAGCGGTCATAAACATGTTTCTAAGTTCCCTAGGTTTATGCAAACTTACCCTCTTTTTCAACTGTTTTTCTTTCATGCTCTCTAACCTACACCTCTTGATGTAATCAAAGCAATTTGGTCTTAAGTGACCAATCATACCACAAAAATGACAAGTAGGTACAAAGTAAGAATTTATACCATTGCATTGTGATCTCATCGAGGCATTGTCATGTTGATGAGGTTGTCTTTGGTGGTGCATCAGTTTGCTTCTCTTTGGAGCTTGAGCTGATTGGTGGCACCTTTGTGGTCTAGCTTGTTGAGGTGGTTGAGCCGATTGAGTGTACCTCCTTGGTTGTGCAAAGCTTGGAGGTTGAGCTCTTGAATTTTGAGATTGAGCTTTACCCTTTATTGGCATCTTCAATTGGCCATTCTTGGATGACTCTCCAAGATCAATCTTCCTCCTAGGGTGTTGAGAATGTGAAGCTATCCTTTTACCTTGAGCTTGAGGTTGCTTGATCTTAGCCTTCTTCAAATCTTCAAGGTACCTTATCTCTTTGTCCTTGAAAATCTTTATAAGAGCACTCTTAGAAGATTCACCCACTTTAAGAGTCTTCTTGTGGTAAGAAGATTAAGGAGACAACTTAGGAACAATTTCCTTCACAAAAGTTGTCTTGTTGGATGATGATGTGACTTCCTCATCAACAAAACCTAGGCCTCTCTTGTCACTAGGCATCTTCCCACAACCTAGCATAATGTTGAGCTTCTCCGTACCCAAAGTGAATTTAGCAAGTGACATCCTTGCTTCTTCAAGCTATTTCTTCAACTTGTCCTCATTTTCTTTAACAAGTTTTACTTCCTCACCTAAAAGAATCACCTTTTCTCTTAGTTGAAGATTATCTTCCTTCAACACAAAAATCTCCTTCTTTTTCTTCTTCAAGGAGTCATGAAAGAATGTCATAAAATCCTCATAACTCATTCTTTCCTTGTTGTCACAACTCTCCAAGTCGGAGTTATCGTCATCACATGAGTATGAGCAACACTTATCATATTGCCTCTCACTAATTGAGTCAACTTCCTCATCAAGACATTTGCCTTGGCCATTTGATGTCATACAAGCAACTTCCCTTTGCGTAGCTACATCAATCACACTTCTAGCTACCTTTTCATACACTCATTCTTCAAGGTCACAAATAGAGGCATTTTTACCTTCTTCTCCAACATCCACATGAGAGGCTCCAAAGGCCGTGTAGTAATTTGCAAGCTCTTCATCACTTGAAGAATCTTTTACACTCTCACTATCACTTGATGAGGTGGCCATCTCCTTTCCATTTCTCTTGTTCTTCAAGTTACCACAAACCTTGGAGGTATGACCATATCCTCCACATTCAAAGCATTGAATGCCTTTTCTTGAAGACTTCTCTTAGCTTGACTCAACCTTCTTGGAATCATTCTTTTGTAACCTCAAGAACTTCTTGAATCTTATCACCATTTGAGCCACGTCTTCATCTGAGTCATCATCCTCATTTTCAACTTTGGAGGTCTTCAAGGCTATTCCCATTTGCTTCTTGGGAGATGAGGAGGTAGGAGCCTTTTTTGACTCATAGGCAAGAAGCCTTCCAATTACTTGACTCGGCTTCATCTTCTTGAAGTCAACATTTTCTTCAACTGCCGTCACCTTGGATTCAAATCTAGGAGGTAGTGACCTCATGATCTTTTGCTTGATCCTCCTATCCGAGTATGGGTCACCTAGTTGATGGCTTTGATTGACTATGTCCATCAACTTCACTTGGAAGTCATTTAAGCACTCATGCTTCTCCATCCTAATAGTCTCGAATAAGGTTTGGAGCACTTGGAGCTTGGAGACTTTCACCACTTCGGTTCCCTCATGTGCCATCTCCAAGATTTTCCAAGCTTTGTGTGCATTTTTGGCGATTTGGATGAGTTTATATTGGCTCTCATCCATTGCACTAAGCAAGGCATGCATGGCCTTGTTGTTCCACTTCAAAGCTCCAAACTCTTCAGTACTCCATTGAGCCTTGGGCTTGGGCACAATGCTTCCATCTTCGTCGGTCACAGTTAGAGGTGTAAATCCATCCTCAATCACCATCCATACCCTATCATCTATCACCGATAGATAGGACTCCATCTTCCCCTTCCACGAGAAGTAATTGTCACCCTTGAGCAATGGTGGCCTCATACTCGACGCTCCCTCTTTGCCCAAATTCACTCATAGTGTTTGGGTGAATGTAGCAATCAAAACACATAAAAGCAAGACACACAAGCACGAGCAAGGATCATCTAAGTATGTCTAGGAACCCGCTCTAATACCAATTGAAAATAAATACTCGCGTGTGTCTAAACAACCTAGAAATGGGGGGGGGGGGGGTGAATGGGTTGTTAATTGATTATTACCAATTTTTTGATTAGTCAAAATTAATCACTATTAACCCAATTCAACAAACAATAAAAATCAAGTAAAAGTGTGGAAATTAAAGAACACTTGATTTTTACGTGGAAACCCTCAACAGGGAAAAACCACAGGCTGTTATGTGCGCCACACACGAACCTCGAATCCACTAATTGCAATGGTGTTTACAACCTAGGTTGACCTCAACCTCTCACAGTCTATAACCCACCACTACTACCCGCAGGCCTTTAAAAGTGAACCTAGTCCAATTTGCTTGAGCACTACACACCGATAGTCACAAGACTTAACTCTCAATGAAGAGATCAATAACTTATGTGAATATATGACAATATCCAAAATGCAAATAATGCTAGGCTACACTAAATGTTTAACTAGATGTTATAATACAAATCAACAGTCTAGTTATCAACAATGCCTACATGCTTATACATGAGGACTCAATTAGATGCAAGGAGACTCTAGCAACCTAATTGTCAACAAACAAAGCCAATTCAACACATATTGTTAATAATCATGGCAAAGACTAAAAACATGTAATTAACTAAAGCAATCAAGGAATAGTCAATCAAAAGCCAATCAACACAAGTTGTCAATGAACATGGCAAGGACAATAAATATGCAATTAAGAAGTCCTACACATCAATGTCTAAATGAAAATCATGTAGACTTAGCTAGAGGGCAAAATGGTCCTAAATGCTAGCTATCAACAAACAACTCATCTCAACCAAAAATCAAAGACCCAATCATGTTATAAGCAACATTAAGTATAAAGTCATGCATTTAATTAACAACTGAATGCTAATCCTAGGTAAACATGTTATAAATATAAAACAAAGAGATGTAGAACATGTAGAGATTACCTAGTCAAAGAAATCAACAAAACCCATGCTTGGATGATGCTATGAAGATGTTAGATGCTAATGGGAAGTGATTTGGTTGAGTAAATGTGAGTTCTTGGGAGCTTCTCTCTCTAAGGTTTAAGTTTCTCTTTCTAATATCTGATTTTGAGCTCTTAAAAATGAGCTAGGAAGAAGATGGGACTTATATAGGAGCCCTAGATGAAGTGATGTCGTTTGGTAAAAAACTGTCCAACTTCTCGTCAATTGCGCTGGTGGTGCAGCGCAGGTGACTAGCGCACATGTAAGGTTTATAGTTTGTGTTGGCATAAATTTCATATCCAAATGTGTTTCTCTTGTAATGTTTAGTGGTTCATATATTGAAGAATTAAGAAGACGAAGGATGTCTCAACCACAATTCATTCAAGAAGCCGGCTTTTTAAGAAATTCGTGCATCATTGTTCAACAAAGGTAATAAAGGATCTCATATCTCCTACAAGGCTAGGCACACACACACACACACATAGAATTCTTGTGTGTTCCTTCATGATTAAACATCACTTATGTTTCACTTTCACACACTTGACAAAATATGCTCATGCATTCATACTATATTGGTAATATTTTGTTTATTGCATTTTTCTAGGACTATGTCTGGAAATTAGCATATGTGTGTGTATTTGTGCTTGTATGTTTTCGTATTTTTGTACGTGGACTTGAACATGTTCTTATTTGATGTCTTATTGAGTTCCGGTCATTTCGGTTACTCATTCATTAAGTTTCGAGTCCAAACGATGTAGCTACGTTACTTTTCGTTCTCATTTATTGAGTTGACTTCATCATCATTTTTTGAGATGATTTCTTAACCATTTTTCAAAGTTGTGAAGCCTTCGTCGTGCATAAGAGAGTCACGGTTAGTAATCCAAAAACGGATTCGAAATCGGAGTTCGGATGCCCAAGATACAGGCTGAAGAACCGAGGGAGCGCGCGAGAGAGGCAGCAGGCCGTGAGGCCACTTGGCCCAGCCGTGAGGGAGGCCGTGGGCCCCACGGCCAAGGGGCCTCTCTGCCCCCGTGAGGCCCACGTGCCCCCCACAGCCTAGGGTGATGTGGCCTCACCTGATTGGCCCAGAATTCTTCTCTCTCCTCCTTTTATTTCCCTCCTCTCTCTCCATTTGATTTTTTAAGAAGAAAATTGCAAAGTATTCCCGTCAGTTTTCTCTCTAGGATTTTCTCATCTTCCAAACATCATATCTCCCTCATCCGGAGTCGGATTTGAGTGATTCGAATTGGAGAACGTTCGTAATTGAGTCCTCTATCATTACCAAGTGGTTTGGTAGCTGATTGATCGAGTTTTCTGGTGGTTACACACTGAAATCCGAACCAGCTGTTGAATCAAAGGTATTGGACTAATCTTTGGGATTTCTTTCTTTTCAACCTTCAATTTGCTTGGGGTTTCTTCTTCTATATCTATGTTTATGTTTGGTAAAAGCTATTGAGAAAAGTAGCTTGATAATCATTCTAATTGAAAGTCAATTTATAGACAATGTGGACTAGTTTCTATGATTCTAGGTTTTTCATATGTTTGTGAGTTGTATTGTGATTAGAATGGCATCTTAGGTTGTTTGTGACTTGATTGAATCAATTTTGTGATAAATGACCTTGAGATTTGATTTGATCCTTTGATTGATGAAATCTAGGATTTGTGTATTTGTTTGTGTTTTAGAGCAATCTAGGATTTGATTGATTTATATCTTGAATCCTTGCTCTATATTTTTAGCTAGAATATTAATTGATTAAATCTCATATATCTAGCATTTTATTGTATGTTGATTGCATCTTGAACTTGTACTTAATGAATATATTTTGATTCAAGTGTTGTATATGTGAATGAGACTTTGAGCTTATGTGTTTGATGTTTCACATGCTCTAGGTTTTATTCTTGTATTTTGCATCTAGACTTTATTACTTGTGATATCACATGTTTAGGTCTATTTGTACCATAGAATGTATTGATCACGTGTTCTATGTTGATTTGATTGTTTGCATCATTTGCATTCACATGATCACACTGGGAAGTCCTTGTAAAAGGCATGAAGTCTTGGTTATAGTCGGGGTGACTCGGATAGCCAAGCAAGAAGACTTGCCTAGAGTCGGGATGACTCGGATAGGTAAGCAAGAAGTCATGACTAGAGTCGGGAGGACTCGGATAGTCCTGCATAGGAGGCTCCCTAGAGGCAAGAGTGCCTTGGATAGGGAGTTAGCTATTGTATTGGTAGGCCTAGGCGTATGGTTAGACATAGACTCCGATAGAGCGAGGTACACGGGAGGTGTATGCACTCTTGAGGAATTTCTAATCTACCATCGATGTTGGTTTTGTGTGGTGTCCAATATATGGTGGTTTTGCATCATTGAGGGATTTCACACTTTCCAATAGGGTTGGGTAGGCTTAGACTTCACTAGGTTGGGTGAGCTAAAGATTGGTCACTTTGTGAATGTTCTATGTTTACTTTCCAATAATATAGTACCCAATGTTTGTAGTTCAACCCGTGGATGTTTCCTCCTTCGAGGTTTTACCACGTTAAAAAAATCTCTTGTGTTAATTCTTCCTATCTCTATCTCTTATATTTTATTTGTATATTTTTGTTATCTTGTTTCATAGTATTCACTATGATGTATTATAAAGCAAGACTTCGTATAGTGTGATTTGTGAACTCATTTTATTGATCAATTTATTTTCTATGATTCTTTTGTATATTGAATTTGTGTAGAGTGATATTTGATCACTCTTGTAACTCATTGAACATATAGTGAAATACAAGTATTCTTTGTTGTTATACTTATTTGTTTGTTTACCTCATACAACTTGATGATGTATGTAGACCATGCTTATATGATTACCTATTCATATTGTCTATGTATGTTGTCTCTTCTTAGTATATTTGTTGTATGTATGGCAACTTTGAGGGACAAACAAAAGTTTGTTCAAGGGATTGAAAAAGGTGTAAAAACCTATTCACCCCCCCTCTAGGTATGCCTTAAGCAATTTAACTACGTTTGTATACTTTCAATTGGTATCAGTGCGGGTCGTCGGACGGCACTCGACGAGATCCGATTTATACTTACGTGTAGATTGCTTAGGTTTTTGCAAGTATGTTTTTCCAAGATGATGTGATGACCAAAGAGGCTTCGAATTCTAGACCTCCTCTTCTCAAGGGTCACAACTATGGGTTTTGGAAATTGAGGATGAAGGCGTACATTTGATCTATTGATGAGAGAGCTTGGATGACCGTTGAAGAAGGTTACCTTGCTCCCAACAAGATTGAGGATGGAGTGACCGTTTCCAAGCCTAGGAGTGAGTGGTTTACTAATGAGTTTAAGTTAGCAAAATGGCATCATCGGGCGGTGAATGCTATTTTCGGAGGTGTTGATAGTAGGTAATTTTCCTACATTCAAAACCTAGAAACCATAAAGAAGGCATGGGAGGCTCTCTAAGTCACCAATGAGGGGACTAAAGCGGTGAAGAAGTCTCGTCTTCAATTGCTCACTTCCCAATTTGAGGTTTTACAAATGGGTGAGGAAGACAAGTTTGTTGACTTCCAAGATAAGCTACTAGACATCGCCAACCGATGCCAAGCACTTGGTACTCCTATCTCCGGTGAGAGGCTAAATTGGAAGATTCTTAGATCACTTCCAAAGAGGTTCAAAGCCAAGGTTACCGCCATTGAAAAGAGCAAAGATGTTGACGTCATGAGCTTAGATGAGTTGCTAGGATCTCTTCAAACTTTTGAGGCGTGCATGAAACCGAAGGCTAAGAACAAGGGTTTAGCTCTCAAAGTTGTCAAGGAAGCTAGTAGTAGCGATGATGATGAGGAGATGGCTTTATTGGTTAGGAAGCTTAGGAAGTTCTTGAGGAAAGGTGCCAAGCTAAGTGGCAAGTACTCAAGGGACAAGGAAGTCAATAAGTCCTTTACTCCACCTCATGAGAGGAGTGGCCATGCTAAGAGCAATAGAATGGTTCAATGCTTCAAGTGCAAGAAACTTGGACATTATGCTTCGGATTGTCCTAGTGGTGATTCTAAGAAGGACAAGAAGGGAAAGGCTATGGCGGCTACATGGAGTGAAGATGATGACTCTAGTGATAAGGAGAGCTCAAGTGATGAGTCTTCTAGTGAAGAAGAGCTAGTGAGCAACTTTGTTGCATTCATGGCTTCTCACTCTACTCTAGAGGATGTGAATCAAGATTCATTGGATAAGGAGGTTGATCCAAGTCATCAAGAGTGTTTAAATGATAATCCAACCTATATTGATCTTTTGGCTAAGGTGAAGTTTCTTGAGGAAAAATTGAAGATAGCCTTAAGTGAGGTTGATGAGAAGGATGACTTGATCAAGATTCAAGTGGATGAGTTTGTTGCTACAACTCGTAGGCTCTTGCGTGAAAAGAATGCTCTTGCAAAGAAGCTTTGCGAAGTTGAGGGTATTGTGCTTGAAAAGGATAGGATCATCTCTAATATGAACTTAGGAAGTGCAAGTGACGCGGTGGTTGAAGAGAAGCTCATAGAAGCATCACTTCCTACTAGCGAAGCTATCATTGAAGAGAAAGCTCCTAAGAAGAGACGTTCCAAGAAGAAGAACAAATTGAAGAATAAGGTACCCCTTGAAACTTCCATTTGTCCTCCACCATCACCGGAAGGTAAAATCTCTTCTTTTCTTCCCATATGTCATTTTTGCAATACCTTAGGCCATATCAAGCCCAAGTGCTATAAGTTCATTGAATATTGCAACATGAAAAATGCATCTAGGAATAGAGAGGTTGGACCTCATTTTATGCTTGCTAAAGCTTTTGAATATGGAAAGCATGAAAATCTCTCAAAGCATGTTAAGAATGTCCAGAAGGTGAAGAATGCATATCCTTCTAAATTTGACAATGCATGTGTTGCTAACAATGTTGAGAAAAAGAGTATTAATGATATTATTGTGAATCAAGTTGTGGAAGAACTTTACTCTAGGTTCAACATTGTGGTTAAAGAGAATCTTGATGATGTTCGTGTATGTCCACCCAAGACAAAGTTTGTCAAGGGTGAGTGTTCTTACCATTAGTGTAAGTTGCACATGTGAGTTAGCTTTAAGACTAGTGTTATTGGTAAGAAGCTTAGCTTGTTTGCTTTGTATCTTTACAACTTGACATGAACTTGGCTATCTCACATTGTTTGTCATGATAGTCGAAATTTGTTGATTAACTTTTGAGAAGTTTTTTTTTTGGTATCTATATGGTGACATTAATGTTAAGGCTTTTAGAGAAAGTCATTTTTTTTTGTTTGTTTGAGTTGAATTACATTGTCTTTAGTCTCTTGGAATCGACACACCTATAACTTGTAGTCATGAGGACTTACAAGCCAAGAGGACTCATAAAAAGGGTGAAGACATTGTATTTGGTGAAAATAGCTTGCGAAGGTATCTCAATATCATATTGCTTGCTTACTTGATTTTTCATCTATCAACTCATTGTTTGTATCACATTCATGAAGCATGTCATAATTGAGAACTAGTATAGTGTTTATATGGTCCTCTTTCACATTTGCTAGTTTAAGATCTTTTGGTGATAAATGTTTACATTGATCTTATTTCATGAAGTGTGTTGTTATTTGTATGATTGTTGAGTGGCTAATTTTTGAATAATGTGAGCTTCATATTCTTTGATAGCTACTCTCTTGAGAAGTAGAGATCTTAAGTAAGTCTCTTTACTTGCTTCTTGATCATGTGCTTTTAAGCCTTAAATTTTGGTTTCAAAAATGCACTTTGCTTCTCTTGTATGTCTTGTTAAGTATGTTGAGCTTGATTGATGTTAGTTTTGGATACACCTTGAAGTCCTAAGGACTAGTACATTTAAAAATGACCAATGGTTGGTATCCATTTGCTTTGGCAACATAGAACTCAACGAGCACCCTCATGGAAAGGGCTACACACCTTGGTTGTGCAGCCGCCCAATGTAGGAAAGGGCTACGCCATTGTGATGAGTGAAAGCCGCCATGAGGAGTATTTTTTTTTTTGTTAGAAAAATCAAAGAAGTGTTGAATTGAATCATAAAAAAAAAAAAAAAAATCTTTGATTCAAGCCTAAATAAAAAAAAATAAAAAAAAAAAGGCTTATGGAGTATAGTTGAATAATCAAATGAGCTCGGGTTGTCAAATAGAAATGGATTGACGAGCCACATGCACACACACGCTCACATGTTGAAATCTATTCTCTTTATAAGTAAAATTTCGGATGATAACCGGTTTGACCTTTTCATGGAAAGGCCTAAGATGAATAGATGTTGAAATTGTTTGCATGCTTGATTATCAAACTACTTCTTTTCATATACTTGAAGCAAAATCTTCACACACTCACTTTTGCTTTATTAGTATTTTGATACTTTAGCAATTTTTGATGACATATGAGAGTGATTGAAAATCTTGATGTAACTCTCTTAGATATGTGAAGCTTATTTGCAAATCTAATAAAATTGCTTGTGATGTGATTGTGTGGTGATTTTTGTGAACATTTGTCTATCTTGATTTTAGATGAGGCACTTGTCAAGGGGGAGCATAATATGCTAAATTCTTGTTCTCTTTTATGACATGTTCACATGTTCTTCAAGGTTGTTGTTTGTTGGCATTATTCTTATTTTTGATAAATCATATAGATGCTTTGATATATTCTTATATGCATAATGATTTGTTGAATATAGTGTTTTGCCTTTGTATATGTTTATTGGTTTCTTTGTTTCCTCTCACTTTTGTTTTTAGTTTTTTTTTGTATTGCAAGATCATGGGAAAAGCAAAGAAAATTGGTGGCAATGCTTCTTCAACTCCCATTGACAAGTCTAAACCTACAATTTCTTCCAAAATTTCCAAAGCTAACAAAGTGGGAATTTTCGGTTGCAAGAAGTTAATTCAAGAAAGAGGTATTGACTTGGTATCTTGTGTTGGAACCTATGTTTATGATGTGCTTATGAGTAGAAATTGGAATTCTTGGGTGAACATGTTAGGAGTTTCTAATGATACCATGGTTAGAGAATTTTATCATGCTTATAAAGAAAGTTCTACCGTGACTAGTGCCATTTTGAACATGAGGAAAGTTGTTTTTAGAGTTTGTGCTACGAAGGTGAATGAATTTCTAGACTTGCCCTATGATATTGAGTCAGATTTCCTTGATGTTGATGTCTTGGAAAACCTTGATTTAATGGGTAGAACTCTATGTGATGATATTAATTTTGTGTGGGGGAAACGTGCTTATATTAAGCAAGGTGAGTTAACAAAAATTAGTGCATTTTGGCATTTATTTGTTTGCTCCAATCTTGTTGGCTCTACTAATGCTTCGGAGCTTAATAGAGACAAAATCAAGATTGTATATGCCTTGGTGACTAACAAACCTATAAATCTTTGTGAATTGCTTGTGGAGCAAATTGAGATTGTGGCTCGTACTAGTCGTTTGGATAAGAAATTGGCATTTCCGAGATTTATAACTCAACTATGCTTAGCTAAAGGAGTGAGGAATCTTGATGGTGATGTTATGCTTCCTCCCTTAGAGAAGTTGAGTGAGAAACGTGTGGCATCCATGTCATACAAGGACAAGGGAAAGTCTAGTGATGTGTTTAGGCTTTTTGGTGAATCTCTTGATTCTAGCCATGTCCCTAGCTCACCCGCTCTTCCTAGTTGGGCTTTAAAATTGAGGAATGAGGTTGAAGAGTCACGTAGGTTGATTGAGGCGTCACAAAGGAAAATTGAAGATCTTAGTGCTAAGCTTGTTGTTCAAGATGAAAGGATCAAAGAGTTGGAAGGAAAATCAACTACAACAAGGCAATATGTGAGATCCTCACACCGCACTTCATTCCTTGGTGGCACAAGTGGCTAGAGAGCTTCATGAGGTATATTTTCTTACTCTTGCCCTTTTGCTTCATATCATGTCAAAAAGGGGGAGAAATATGAGAAACACATGAGAGAAATCTAGCTTACTTAGTCTTATTTTAGTTTTTGTGTTGTTTTATTTTTAGTATATTTGGTATCAAGCTTGAACTATATGGCATGTAATATTTTTGTTGTTGTTGAATCTTGGCTTAAAATATTTTGATGGATAGTATGTATTAAGGGAGAGCATACTTGATCCACTTGAACTTATATGTTATTATTTTCTTGCCTAAGATTGGATATTGCCATATTTGTTGTCTCTTGGATATTCTTGGGCTTTCAAGTTCATTTTAGGTGATATCAAGAGAAGACCAAGTTCAAGTTCAAGACTTGCTTTGGTTGTTAATTTGTGTCTATATGTGTAACTCATTGTACTCATTGTGACCAAATTTCCTTTGTAATTGTTTTAGTGTTTGTTTAGGGGTTTTGGCATGGAATTTGCCAAAGGGGGAGATTGTAAGGTTTATAGTTTGTGTTGGCATAAATTCCATATCAAAATGTGTTTCTCTTGTAATGTTTAGTGGTTCGTATATTGAAGAATTAAGAAGATGAAGGATGTCTCAACCACAATTCATTCAAGAAGCCGGCTTTTTAAGAGATTCGTGCATCATTGTTCAAAAAAGGTAATAAAGGATCTCATATCTCTTACAAGGCTAGGCACACACACACACATAGCATTCTTGTGTGTTCCTTCATGATTAAACATCACTTACGTTTCACTTTCACACACTTGACAAAATATGCTCATGCATTCATACTATATTGGTAATATTTTGTTTATTGCATTTTTCAAGGACTATGTCTGGAAATTAGCATATGTGTGTGTATTTGTGCTTGTATGTTTTCGTATTTTTGTACATGGACTTGAACATGTTCTTATTTGATGTCTTATTGAGTTCCGGTCGTTTCGGTTACTCATTCATTAAGTTTCGAGTCCAAACGATGAAGCTACGTTACTTTTCGTTCTCATTTATTGAGTTGACTTCATCATCGTTTTTCGAGATGATTTCTTAACCATTTTTCAAAGTTGTGTAGTCTTTGTCGTGCGTAAGAGAGTCACGGTTCGTAATCCAAAAACGGATTCGACATTGGAGTTCGGATGCCCAAGATACGGGCTGAAGAACCGAGGGAGCGCGCGAGAGAGGCAGCAGGCCGTGAGGCCACTTGGCCCAGCCGTGAGGGAGGCCGTGGGCCCCACGGCCAAGGGGGCTCTCTGCCCCCGTGAGGCCCACGTGCCCCCCACGGCCTGGGGTGATGTGGCCTCACCTGATTGGCCCAGAATTCTTCTCTCTCCTCCTTTTATTTCCCTCCTCTCTCTCCATTTGATTTTTTAAGAAGAAAATTGCAAAGTATTCCCGTCAGTTTTCTCTCTAGGATTTTCTCATCTTCCAAACATCATATCTCCCTCATCCGGAGTCGGATTTGAGTGATTCGAATTGGAGAACGTTCGTAATTGAGTCCTCTATCATTTCCAAGTGGTTTGGTAGCTGATTGATCGAGTTTTCTGGTGGTTACACACTGAAATCCGAACCAGCTGTTGAATCAAAGGTATTGGACTAATCTTTGGGATTTCTTTCTTTTCAACCTTCAATTTGCTTGGGGTTTCTTCTTCTATATCTATGTTTATGTTTGGTAAAAGCTATTGAGAAAGGTAGCTAGATAATCATTCTAATTGAAAGTCAATTTATAGACAATGTGGACTAGTTTCTATGATTCTAGGTTTTTCATATGTTTGTGAGTTGTATTGTGATTAGAATGGCATCTTAGGTTGTTTGTGACTTGATTGAATCAATTTTGTGATAAATGACCTTGAGATTTGATTTGATCCTTTGATTGATGAAATCTAGGATTTGTGTATTTGTTTGTGTTTTAGAGCAATCTAGGATTTGATTGATTTATATCTTGAATCCTTGCTCTATATTTTTAGCTAGAATATTGATTGATTAAATCTCATATATCTAGCATTTTATTGTATGTTGATTGCATCTTGAACTTGTACTTAATGAATATATTTTGATTCAAGTGTTGTATATGTGAATGAGACTTTGAGCTTATGTGTTTGATGTTTCACATGCTCTAGGTTTTATTCTTGTATTTTGCATCTAGACTTTATTACTTGTGATATCACATGTTTAGGTCTATTTGTACCATAGAATGTATTGATCACATTTTCTATGTTGATTTGATTGTTTGCATCATTTGCATTCACATGATCACACTAGGAAGTCCTTGTAAAAGGCATGAAGTCTTGGTTAGAGTCGGGGTGACTCGGATAGTCAAGCAAGAAGACTTGCCTAGAGTCGGGATGACTCGAATAGGTAAGCAAGAAGTCATGACTAGAGTCAGGAGGACTCGGATAGTCATGCATGGGAGGCTCCCTAGAGGCAAGAGTGCCTTGGATAGGGAGTTGGCTATTGTATTGGTAGGCCTAGGCGTATGGTTAGACATAGACTCCGATAGAGCGGGGTACACGGGAGGTGTATGCACTCTTGAGGAATTTCTAATCTACCATCGATGTTGGCTTTGTGTGGTGTCCAATATATGGTGGTTTCGCATCATTGAGGGATTTCACACTTTCCAATAGGGTTGGGTAGGCTTAGACTTCACTAGATTGGGTGAGCTAAAGATTGGTCACTTTGTGAATGTTCTATGTTTACTTTCCAATAATATAGTACCCAATGGTTGTAGTTCAACCCGTGGATGTTTCCTCCTTGGAGGTTTTACCACGTTAAAAAAATCTCTTATGTTAATTCTTCCCATCTCTATCTCTTATATTTTACTTGTATATTTTTGTTATCTTGTTTCATAGTATTCACTATGATGTATTATGAAGCAAGACTTTGTATAGTGTGATTTGTGAACTCATTTTATTGATCAATTTATTTTCTATGATTCTTTTGTATATTGAATTTGTGTATATGGATATTTGATCACTCTTGTAACTCATTGAACATATAGTGAAATACAAGTATTCTTTGTTGTTATACTTATTTGTTTGTTTACCTTATACAACTTGATGATGTATGTAGACCATGCTTATATGATTACCTATTCATATTGTCTATGTATGTTGTCTCTTCTTAGTATATTTGTTGTATGTAAGGCAACCTTGAGGGACAAACGAAAGTTTGTTCAAGGGATTGAAAAAGGCGTAAAAACCTATTCACCCCCCCTCTAGGTATGCCTTAAGCAATTTAACTACGTTTGTATACTTTCAGCACAACTAGCGGCGACATTCTGCCCTGATTGCGCTGGTGAGGTGCGCTGGTCTGGCGCATGACGACCGGCGCACTACGCTGGTGTGCGCGGGTTTTGCGCGGGTAAGGGGACCAGCACACTGCACCTATGGCTATGCACAAATCAGACAAACAATTGTGCAAGTGAAGAGTGAAAATAACATGCATGGAAATAGATGGAATCATGAGTATTCACTAAGCATGTGACACACAACAAATGTGCAAGATATGAAAATGCATAAGTGTGAAGATAAAACATATAAACACACAATTAAGATAGACACAAATGCAATCATAAAAAATGCAATATGAAAGTGTGTGTGTGCAACTAATCTCTTCAATAAGGGTTAAGCACAAGTGATTATACCTTCAATGAGCTCTTGTGCTTGAGGGCTTGAACTCCAAAAGCTTGATCACGAGCAAGGAAGCCCTAAACTACTCTTACATTTTAAACCCCCAAAATGTGGTTTGTCATTAAATAAGCTAATCAAAATTAAGGAACTTACAACTATTAAGAGTGAAACATATGATGTGTTTCACTTTAAGTGACACATCTTCTTATATGTTTCACTTTAAGTGAAACATTTTCATTCTCCAACACATAATGTGTGTGTCACGTTGAATAATGAAACACCAAGGGTAATAATGTAATTGGATGGTTATTCGGTGAAAAGAAATTATTATGAATGGTCAGAAACAACAATTTTATGGGAAAGGTTAAAAACAATAATCAATAGCTTAAATGGATCCTTTTTGACAATTTCCACTTATTATATTATATTTTCCTTTTAATATCTTTCAAGTTGCTTTATTGATTTTTAAATAGATTAAAACCATGAATAATAATAAGAAGATTAGAGAAAAAAAAATTAATTGTGATTATAAACTTGTAATTCTGATGTAACTAATTAAAATTTGGAATTTTAGATCCATTGACTAGATTATTAAGTCAAATTAAGAATATTATAGATAAAAATTTAAGAGAATAATATTAATATAATAAAACTGAAAGTAATACACCATTTATTACTCTTTTATTAAGTATTACAAGTTACAACTATTACAATAGGACTGTCGGGACCTACTAAGATAAGACAATGCATGTGCAACCCAGATAACTACTCCCTCAAATCGAGAAAAAACTCCTCACACATGCTTGTAATACACTCTTTATTACAAGATGAAGGTAAGTAGTAAAAGACAAACCACATGAACAAAGGTAAGTAATTGAAATATAAAATTTGAAAAGTAATTAAGGGCATGTTTGGTAATATTTTTGTTTTCTATTTTTTGTTTTATATATTTTCATTTGAAAACAAGAAATTGATTTTCATATTTTCAGAAGCCGAAAACTTGTCTGGTAGTAATAATTGAAAACAGTATTATACCCTGAAATAATTGTATTTTTTTATTTTATTGAATTGTGTCCTTTTTAGTTTTTTTTTTTCCAAAAATTATTTTATTAATTTAATAGAAAAAAATATTTATCACTATATAATTACAAATAATCAGCATTATTTTCAAACCTTGGTATTGTATATATAAGATCATATTTTACCATTATACCGTAAAATTTGGAGAGACCTCTCTCATTGTGGGAGTCACATCTCAAACCATGCTTCTAATGTCTAATCTCGGCAGGTCCCAACAACCTCTGACCCACAACAGTGTTAGCTTTCAAAATAATAATAATAATAATAAGTATTATCAACTATTATATATCATGTCAAATAAAACTATTATATATGATACATAATTTTTTATTAATATGTAAAATATTAGAGGGTAAATGAATATACCCTTAAGTAATTTTCATTATCTATTAATAAATAAATTGTAAATTATGTTAATATTATATAAAGGAAAAATAAAACAATTAATAATCTAATTAGTGGGCCCATGAAAATGAAAACAAAAACAAAAACAAAAGGTTGAGAGCATCTCCAATGCAAAAATGGCTTACATACCAAAAATCGTTGACATGGCAATAAAGTCAAGAGACTTGCTTCCTATATGGCATAAAGATAGACTTGATAGATAATCAACTCAAAATTTGGTCTCCAATGCTTCTGTTTAAAACATATTTAATTTTAATGACATATCCAATTTTTTTCCTTTTTCCTTTTTTATTTTTTATTTTTTTTCCCTACCAAAAATAGACGAAAAATTAATGTTAATTTTTAATACTTGCCGAGTCAATCGAAAAAATAGATGTGCAACAGGCCGTCTGAAAGTAGACGGTTATGTTGACAATGTCTAATTTATTTATTTTTTTGTTACATCAGCATGAGGTTAAATATGCAAAGCTGCATTGGTGATACAATTTTTAATAGACTGTCTATTTATCCTATGTGGCATCTCTTCTTTTCACAAGTCACTCTTACATTGGAGATGCTCTAAGAATACCTTTTAGACTCAAATATATATATATATACAATTTTTCTATTGTCAGTTCGTCCTGATATAAAATATATCATGACGAAGAATATGGACAATTAGATTTACATATTTTGACTCAAAGTGTATGCATTTGTCAAAACTTCTCCATAATCTATGGTCCACATTTTCCATCTTGATATATTTTGTATTAGGACGAATTGATAGTAGAAAGACTGATATAAAATTTTCTATTGTCAATTCGTCCTAATATAAAATTTATCACGATGAAGAATGTGGACCATTAGATTTACATATTTTGACTCAAAGTGTGTACACTTGTCAAAACTTCTCCATAATCTTTGGTCCGCATTCTTCGTCCTGATATATTTTATATCAAGACGAATTGATAGCAGAAGACTATATATATATATATATATATATGCTTTAAAAGTAAAAGTTGATTTCCGTGTTTTTGTTTTTATTTTTTGAAAAATGACCATTGAACAAGTATTATGTATTTTCGGAACTCAAAAAACGAAAAACATTATTTGAAAACAATTTATTATAATAAATTTTTAATTAAAAAATACAATAAAAAAGATTGAAAATGAAGATACTTTAAAAAAAAATTAAAATAAAATAAAAACATTTTTTATTTACTTTAAAAATAGTAAAACAAATTAAATTAAAAAATGAAGATAATTTTAAATTTTAAATATAGTTTTGCATTTTTGTTTCCATTTACATTCCACCGAGAGTATTATCTACAATTAATTGATTTTATTTTATTTTTATAAAAAGATTATCTTCATTTTTAAATTTTAATAACTAAGGGCGATTTAGTCTTTTTACTAGTTAAATTTTAAGAGTAAGGGAGATCTTAGTAGATAAATGAATATTTTCCCTCTAAGTGTATTTATGTCAAACTTGATGGGTGGTCAGTGGACATGGTTTTACGATCCAAGATAAACTTTGTTATACCCAAAATTCGGACCGACTACCACATGATCCAAATGTCTAAAGGAAGGCCCAAAAAGATTAAGGAACTAGGGCAGCCCATCTAAGCTTTCTGCTTCTTGTCTAAACCAACCATATGTTGAAATCTAAAACCACGGATCTCAGAGTAGACCTTTTCCAAAAAAGATCCAAAGACCCTCACTTAACAGGAAAAAGGACGCCATCAGACATTAGTACTTGGGCAAATCCATGCATTAAACTAAGTAACCATTGTACCCCTAGAACGTCGAGTTTCCTATCCACCAACACCTTCTCTTGACTAGCTGCATCCACCTCCTCAGCCACCTTGGCTCTTGCATCAACTTGCTCCTCTCCACCCTTACTACCCTAGATTCAGCAAGGGTCTCTACCTCCTTCACCTGGTCATCTTGAGCGACGAGAGAATCAGGGAACACCTCAATAGTTGGCTCTACTTGGCCAGAGGTAGGTAGATCGGGCTCCCGAGGTAAAGAAAAACTTGGGATAGCAGTAGAAGTAGAAAGACCAGCCTATCTTGAAGCAATTGAGGAGAGTTTGGCAGCCTGATCTTCAATCTGCTTCCGATCCCACCCAAAAGCAGCCTTCAAATCATAAGGAGGAGGGAGGGCTTTAGCAACCTTATAGGCGGCGTAGAAATATCCCTCAGCAAAGCCATTGTCTAATATGGCCTCCAAACTCCTCATTGTACCTTGTAGGAGTCGGTTCTCATCCTGGAGCAAGACTCTGTCCTCTCTCAAGCTTTCCCTTTCAACGCGGCGACGATTTGACCTAAGGGTTTCTGTATCTATAGCCCGCGCCAACCATTCTGATTCCACCAAGGCAGCATCCCTCCTATTCTCAGCCTCGGTCAGAGCCTTGTTCAAAAACACGATGCTCGCCTCAGACCGGGTTAGCTCCTGCTTAGCATCATCCAACTCTGCCTTGGCAGAAATGGCAGCTTCCCGGAAAACATTCACTTGCTTTTCCATTGCAATATTGAACTTAAACGCCTACAAAGAAAGGAAGAAAATGAGTTTCTTTCTAAGAATCCTACCATAAGGGAAAGAAGACAGAGAGAACTGTATCTCAGCAAGAAGGGAAACTCCCTTTAAGGCCATGATATTCCATGGCATGGAGGATTCAGCCTGCATATTGCCACCAAGACACACCTTCAAGAATCTGGCTACCACTTTCTCCAGGTTTTTATCCAGCGATTGAGAACTTAAATGGGCAGAAGGAGTAGCCACAATGCCAGCATCATTTTCCCTATCAACCCTTGGTTGGCACCGGGTAGATTCGGTAGGAGGCAAATGAGGAGGAGTCATCTACTTTTTAGCCTACTTAGTCATGGTAGGTCTTGCAGAAGGAGTAACTGTCGGCTATTTTTGAGTCTCCCCTGAAGAATTGAGAATCCTAGCAGCCCTCGTAGCCATCTCACTTAGAGAGGAGGGCGCCATAGTAAGACTAGGAAGGACAATAGCAGTAGGACTCTGTTGTTGCCTCATTGGAGATGGAGGAGGGGTAACTGTAGCTCGACTAGATCCAGGTAGGATACTAGTATTGGTAACAGAAGGAGAAGGAGAAGGAGAATGAGAAGGAGAAGGAACAGAAAGTGCAACTGGAAGTGCCATGGGAGGAGTAGCTGTAAAAACTATTAGTTCAAATCAGTAAACCAAGCAAGATAAACCAATCAAAGTAAAAGAAGAGCAAGAAGCAGAAGACTACTTACGCGGATAAGACAAAGAGATCTTGAGGTACCGATCTACCCTAGCACCATCAAAAGGATCGCAATCGAGATACTCTAGGCTAGCATAGTTACGGGCTACGATTCCTTCCAGAACACCCATCAATTCCTTGGAAGGACACCCCTTGTCCCATTTATCCTTCCTGGTAAAATCAGTGGGCACCGGGTATTCAATCCCACTTATATGCACTGAGTTGCCCTAATCTCATCCTACCACAACCCATTCATCCTTCCAAGGTTTGGGATACTTGATGGTAGCTCCAGGTACGATAAGCTTTAGAGGGTTTTCGCCCTCAAATAAAACTGACCCTTAGGGCCTAGAGTCAGGTTAGCCACCTGGAAGATATATCGGAACTCATCAAAACTTGGTTCCCTCATCACATTATCCCGATCACACTGCTCTTTCCAAAGCACCAGAAACAAGGTGAGATTCTTCCAGAAACCTGGTGAAATTTGTAACGGAGCCAGCTTGAGGGCGTATAATACCCTGCAAAGATTGGGGTGGAGGGGTAGCTGATCAAACCAAATTCGGTATGATTTTGTACCTCATTTCCGTCTCTTTATGCTTGATTCTCGGGCATGTCCCCGTATTTAATAGTGTTAAAATGAGCATTTTAGGTTTATTTATGTATCAAGGGCTTTTGTGAAGAAGATGTGAAGTTTGGTTCAAAAAGGTGCACAAATGAGCAAAACAGGGCATTGTCGCCACAAGCGTCGCCACTTGTGTCGCCATGGCGACAGGAAGTCCTATTTCAAGACAAATCAATCAGGTCTCGCCGCCACAAGAAGTCACCACTTCTACATATGGTGACACAGAAGAAATGAAATTGTCGCCACAAGCGTCGCCATGACGACATAAGGTTTTTGGAAGCTCACTTGATGTCGCCGCTTTGTGTCGCCACTTGTGATATGGCGAAAAAGATGAGAATTGTGGCGACACTTGAATCTCAGGAGCTATAACCGTTTGTCGCCATGACAAGTGGCGACAATGGAAGTGGCGACAATGGAAGTGGCGACACAGTGCCACATCAGATTTTTCAGCGGTTATCAGTACATTTCCATGGCCACTATATATATACCTCTTCTTCCAAACTTGAGCCACACACCATACTTAGAGAGCACGAAATTTCTACAAATCTAACCCTAGTTCTCATCCATTACTCACCTTTCAACCTCTTCTATTCTCTAATCTTGAACTATCTCAACCATCCAAAACCTCAACACAATGTCTTGATTCCTTCACCAAAATCATTCCTCTCTTTCCATTCTCTCCATTTCCATACCTTTGTCACTTACCATTAGACACCCACCTATCTAGACACTTCATCTTCTACCACTCTCTACACTAGGAGCATCAAGGGAAAAGAAGGAGCAAGCTCTAAAGAAGGTGGCCTAAGGGTGATTTCCTCAACTATTACTTCCTATTCTTTTGTTTGTAACTATGTGTAGCTAAACCCCTAATTTTAGGGATATATTTGAGGAACTTGTGGATATGGGTATTTGCTAAACTATTTGTAATTGAATCTCTATTTGTTTCCTTTTCACTTTATATTTAGATTCTATGCTTATTGTGATTTGTATTGTATATCACTAGTGAATCGTAATATTGTATGGGATAATTTGTTGTGAAACCAATCTTGGATTGACACCCTTGATTGGTTGAAGAACTTAGTGATTAGGATGGATTAGTGGTGGGTATATCAACCACATTAATCTAACCCTTGATTTGTACCTAACTAATCTCACCTTGACACCCTTTCCTTAATCGGTTAGGGATTGAGGTGAGAAGATGTTGAGTGTTCATAGTGATGACCTCAACACACTTTAGATTAATGTATGAAACCTTGTAATTTTTCCCAGAAAATGTGAAACCTTATATTTGGCCAAAAAAATGTGAAATATTATACTTTTCTAAGAAAAAAAACATGGAAAACGTGAAACCATATTGTGATGGCTGGAAATCGTGAAATGACCTGAAAATTTAATTATTTATATATCTTACTCCATTTAGGTTAATGGAAGTCGGACTGTGGGATGAGTTATAGTACGTTGGTTGTGAGATGTTTGTTGAGTTGGTGTCGAAGGAGTTGAAATATTTGGAGTCGAACTTGGTGTTTGAATTCATCAATATTGATAGAACTTTTTTACTAACGAAGTGAACTTATGGCTATTCATATTGGATCTTATTTGTATTATTTTCGATATTAGGTACGAAACGAATTTCTGACTATTCATATTAGAACTTAATTGTATTATTTTCGATATTAGGTACGACTTCATCCATTAGAAAATATTTTTAGTTATTAGTTTAGAAAAATATTGATATACGTTAAATATTAAGAATCAAAAGCACCATATCAATATGGTTGAAAAATCACCAGTTGCAGCAATAGTAATTGCTGGGGATAACGATATATTATTTAGACTAATATAATATAACAAATAGTTTCCACACAAGTGAATAACAATAACAATATACATGTTAGGTTATTTACAGATTAATAGATCAATAAAATTACAAAAGTAGTAGCAGAAACATTGATGATTCCATACTCAAATTTTCATCATGAACCACTCAGCAACAGATAAAACAAGCGTGTGAGACCACTGAATAGCTAGTAAACAAGTAACTAGAAAGTCCACTACAACTGCACACTCGACAAGACAGCAGCACTGGTTATGCTTGACTAGAGCACTACATAAACTTTTTTACTTCGTTGTAGCACACTGCAGATGTATCCAGTTGAATAATTAAAAAGCCAAATTTAGCATCAAACTGATTAACAAGTCACAAAAAGAATTTCTAAACTAACTGGTAGAGCAAAGGTACAGGCAATATCTTTGACATCTTTGACAACAACTTGCACTTCAAGAATATGTCAACTTATTCATAATATAATTTTATGTCATCCATTAACAAATTCCTATGATCACCTCTCTCAAAATACTTAAATCTGAGACACGTGACAATGCATACTGACTCAAGCATCATACACTCATGCTCCAAAAACTTATAAGCCAAAGCCCCCGAATTGTCAACCAACAGCACAAAAAAAAAAAAAAAAACAGCAATAAATATATAATTTAAGGGTAAATTAGCGAAAATAGCCTTTCCCAACTTTCACTTTCTAGGAAATAGCCCCTTGGAAAAAAAAATGCATAAATAGCCACTTGGACAACCCCATTTACCACAATGCCCTTAAGAAGCCCTCACCTGGAAATTCCTCTAATACCCTCCTTCAATATTTTAGGAAATAAAACTTGGGAAAGTTTACTAAATTACCCTCCCCAATCTGATTTCCCACAAATATATTTCCTACAAAATTTACTTTATCTGAAACCTTAATTTTCAAATTCAATTCATCTACCGCCAACTACTTTTACACCCAAAACACTCTTATCGCCGCTCATCTACGGTGACTCGTCCTCCGCCACTCGTCTCCCGTTCTTCCTCTGACGCACGTCCTCTACTCGCGTCGACCTCCTCTCTTGTTCTTGATCTCGTCATTTTTCTCTCTAAAGTGACTGGGTGTTCTTTCTCCGACTCTCATCCTCCGTTGGCAGTCGACTTCCTCATGCTTTGAAAGTAAGCTATTGTGTTACTGGTACTGGTTCGTTACAACTGACGTCTTCACTCTCACATTTTTCTCACTTTCTCTCCTTCTCTCTCCTCCAATAAAACTATAAGATTCCCAGCAACCAACAGATTCTCTCCTTCACTTCAACCTCAAAAACCCAACTTTGCTTCCAAAATCACACTTTCTCTCGTGTAATTCTAATCAAGAAACCCAGAGCCAGTCGTTTGTCAGCAGCTGTTGATGGAGGAGGCGGCGTTGGCGATGGATGTTGTGGTGGTGCTACAGACGCAGCGGCAGAGGCAGCTGCTGCGATGGTCGCTGCTGAGGATTATGCTAGGCGGTTCGAGTCTGGTGACATTGCGGTTCGTTTCTTGCATTTTAATCATATATGATTTTACTTTAATGTATTTGTGTCGGATACTTGGACTAACTAGATTGTTTATTATTTTTTTTTAAAGAAAATTGATAGTTAGGTTATTGAATTCCAAACATAAAATTGTTGTTTATTTTAAATTTTTAATTGTAAAGAATGTGAATCTTGTTTTGTGTTTGCAAGTACCTGTTTGTCATGGCATGAGTTGTGAAATAGTAGATTCTGCTCACTTAGTGTAGATTTAGTTCTCTGTTACGTTCTAGGAATTTGAATTTATGGAATGCGTTATTTATAAGATATGGATTCTTGTTTTTTTGTCGGCCATTGTTTGCAAGATAACTTATGTTTATTGTGGGAGTCGAAAGAGGTCTCCACCACCACCCTATGGGTTTGTTATAGTGTTCGTTTATTGTTTAATTCTACAAAATCACTCATTTCATGTTCTCTGTGCAGGTAACCTCAAAAGATCTTGCTGGAGAAGATGGTCAATCCAACATGAATGTATTTTGCCGGCTTTGTTGTGTGGGAGAAAATGAAGGAAGTGAAAGAGCTAGGAAGATGCTTTGTTGCAAAAGTTGTGGCAAGAAGTACCATAGAAACTACTTGAAAAATTGGGCTCAAAATAGAGGTACTATATCATGGCTCGAAGTTGTGCTGCTGCAAGTTAATGTTTTTCTTATTTGGGGATTCTATTTGCAGATTTATTTCACTGGAGTTCATGGAAGTGCCCTTCTTGCCGAATTTGTGAGGTACACAGTGATGAACATTACTAGTCAATTACCACTCTATTTCTTTGGTGTGTGTGTGTTCAAACGAGCCCTTTTCCTTCATGGAGGTACTGATTTCTAGTTGTCTATGTATTACTAGACGTTTTTTCACAATTTTATTCTAGCTTTGTACAATTTTAATGGATAGCTCTAATATTCTAGCATTTCTAGATGTTCATGTCTATTAATCTAAATATGTTTTAGGTAGTTCTTTTATTGATTATGATTGAATTCATGACCTTGTATGTCGTGTGGATCTTGTAGAACTGAATACTAGGAAATAAATTGAGAAATTAAATCATTTTTGTTTGCTATCTTAGCATTTGCAAAATGATGGCCGAACATTTTTTCATTACCTTGATATGTATGCCATGACTCATGAGCCTAGGAATTATCAGCTAGGAATTAATGCATGTACGTTTTTGAGCCTATGATTGATTGAATTAATGCATGTAAGCTTTTGAGCCTATGATTGATTGATATAAGCTTGGGAATGGATACCATGAGCCTAGGAATTATTAGCTTGGAATTAATGCATGTATGCTTTTGAGCCTATGATTGATTGATATAAGACTAAGAATGGATGCCATGAGCCTAGGAATTATCTGTTGGGAATTAATGCATGTATGCTTTTGATCCTATGATTGATTGATATAAGCCTGGGAATGGATGCCATGAGCCTGGGAATGGATCCCATGAGCCTAGGAATTATCAGTTTGGAATTAATGCATGTATGCTTTTGAGCCTATGATTGATTGAATTAATGAGCCTACGATTGATTGATATAAGCCTGGGAATGGATGTCATGAGCCTAGGAATTATTAGCTTGGAATTAATGCATATATGATTTTGAGCCTATGATTGATTGATATAAGCCTGAGAATGGATGCCATGAGCTTAGGAATTATCAGTTAGGAATTAATGCATGTATGCTTTTGAGCCTATGATTGATTTATATAAGCCTGGGAGTGAATGCCATGAGCCTAGGAATTATCAGCTTGGAATTAATGCATGTATGCTTTTGAGCCTATGATTGATTGATATAAGCCTAGGAATGGATGCCTAGGAATTAAAGCATGAATGCTTTTGAGCCTATGATTGATTGATATAAGCCTGGGAATGGATGCCATGAGCCTAGGAATTATCAGCTTGGAATTAATGCATGTATGCTTTTAAGCCTATGAATGATTGTTATAAGCCTGATAATGGATGGGCATGAGCCTGAGAATTAATGCTTGTATATGCATGTATGATTTTGAGCCTATTATTGATTGATATAAACCTGGTAATGGATGCCATGAGCCTAGGAATTATCAGTTGGGAATACATGCATGTATGCTTTTGAGCCTATGATTGATCGATATAAGCCTATGAGAATTGTTCCAAGGCCTAGGAGATTTGTTCCAAGGCTTGGAACAATTCTCTTAAGCCTGTGAACAATTCTCCTAGGCCTGGGAACAATTCTCTTAGGTTTTATGTCTCTTAGGCCTGGGAACAATACTCTTAGGTTTTATAATTTTTTATCTAGTTTCTTAAAAAATTTATATTGTTTATATAGGTGCTCATCCCGTGCAACCTTTCCGCCCATTGGGTTTTATGTCATGTACTTTTGAAGGAAGGAAAAGTACTGTTATTTGACTCTTTGGATGAACGGGACGGAACTAGTCATCGACTAATGTACAGCCTAGGAATCAATATTTTAGTCTGAGAATATTTTGTTTAGTTCTCTTAGGCTGGGAATATTTATGATGTATTTTGTGCTTAGGAATGTTAACAGCCTGGGAATGTTCAGCCTAGGAATATTTTGTGACAAATTTAACTGTACCAACTGATCGGACCAAATATGGTACGATTTTGTCCCTCATTCTCGTCTCCTTATGCTTGATTCTCAGGCATCTCCCCGTGTTTTAATATCGTTAATTGAGTATTTTCAGGTATTTACAAAGTTCAAGGGCATTGAAGTAATTTGGAGAAACTGGGGGTAAAAGTGTAAAGTAGGAGGAACGATTGAAGCTATCGCAAATAGGGAATAGATCAGGGGAGCATTCTGTAAATAACCAAGCAAAGCAGACAACGCGCCATGTTATTTAGTGATGCTGTGCGTTTTGAGAGGTGGGCTTAGGCCTCTAAGCGCACCCCAGGCCATTCCTAAGCGCACCGCAAAGAAGGTAAAAGACATTAGCCCAAGTTCACCCTATCCTTCTGCTAATTGCACCATAGTAAAGGCAAGGGACCAAGCCCGTGTACACCCATGTCTGTTGCTAAACGTCCCCCCTTCATCTTCTACCTTTAGCCTTCTGCCTCCCTTCACGAACCAGCAAACCCTAGGTCACGCCGCCGCCCTAAAGTCACCGGGATCAGACCTATCGCCGGCCAATATCGGTGCCAAATCAACGGCCACCTCAACGTGAGTCCAGTCACACCTTTTTCGGTCCTCCAAACCCCCAAAATCGGGCCACAATCCTCTCCTCCAAGTCAACGCCGTTGCCTCCAAGTCAACGCCGTTGCCTCCATGTCGCCCCAATCCCAAACGGCGACCAAACCACAAATTCAATTGGCGCCGTTTGCACAGTGATGTCGCCACAGCGACAGGGAAGTGATTTCCATACCTGATGCCTTCGCCAAGCGTCGCCATGAACCCAAAACCGCGAAGCCTCTCTGTTCAATGGTGATTGGCTAGGAAAATTACATAATGCACCCCTTTAGGGGTCAAAATGGAAATTGGACTTGTTGAAGGGGTCTTTTGGTAATTAGCCATTCGTGACCTAATTCAAAAACACTATAAATTCATCCATATTTTCAATTTAAAAATCTATCCTATTCTCTCCTACCTATCTCATCTTCAACCTAGGATCACCATCAATCATCTCCCAAACTCTTCCATTTCTATACTTGAACTCACCTTTTCCATCCAAACCTCAACACCAAATCTTGACTACTTCACCCAACCATTCCTCTCATCCCATTCTCTACATCCCAATCCCTTTGTCACTCACCATTAGACACCACCTATCTAGACACATCCCCTTCTACCACTCTTTGCATTAAGAAGCATCTAGGGAAGGAAAGGAACAAGCATTAAAGAAGGAGACCTAAGGGTAATTTCCTTATTTATTACTCTATTTTCTTATTTGTAATTATGTGTAACTAAAACCCCCAATCTAGGGGGTTGGTGTTAGGAACATTTGGATTTGGGGTTTTGCTTGACTATATTGTAATTGAATCTTTATATGTTTTCTATTTATTCTATCATTAGATTCTTTTCATTATGTGATTAATTTGGTATATCAACTTGTTAATCATAATCTTGTTAGAATAATATATTATATAATCTCCTTTGATTGACACCCTAGTGTGATTAAAGAATCCAATGAATGGGATGGATTAGTGGAGGGTATATCAACCACATTAATCTAAACCTTGTCTTGTAAACAACCAATCCCACCTTGACCCCCTTTCCTTAATCAGTTAGGCATTGAGGTGGAAAGATGTTTATGGTTCATAGTTATGACCTAAACACACTAAAGAATACAAGAGGTTAATTTATATGAGATTGGCTCTTTAAGATAGTCTAAAAAGCACCCATAATCCACTTGCAACTTTATCAATTCACTAGCGTATCTCTTAATTGTTTACACCCACTTTTCTTATTAAGATTGTTGAGTATTCTATTTTTCCTATCACCATATTTTTAGTTATATTTACTTTTATGCATATTTTGTGGTTTATCAAACCACACACTATCCACCTACTATGATTTGCTTAATTGCATTTAGGATTAGTTAAGTTATTCAACCAATTACTCAGATTCCCTGTGGAACGAATCCTTACTTACCGTTATATTAATCTTTATATCCTAAAAGGATTTTCTAGTGGTAAAAACATGGTTTTCTAAAAGATCACATTTATACACAAATATCGTATTTTGTTGAGTACCAAAACGACCTCATCACCAACTATTAAATTAGTTAAGTAAAATTATGAAATTCTTTGAAAATAAAAAAACCTATGACAAATTCTCTTAGGCCTGGGAACAACTCTCTTGGGCCTTGGAACAAATCTCCTAGGAGAATTGTTCCATCCAAGGCCTTGGAGATTTGTTCTCAGGCCTAGGAGAATTGTTCCAAGGCCTAAGAGATTTGTTCCAAGGCCTATAAGATTTGTTCCCAGGTTTAGGAGAATTGTTCCAAGGCCTAGGAGATTTGTTCCAAGTTCTAGAAGATTTGTTCCTAGGCTTAGGAGAATTTTTCCAAGGCCTAGTAGATTTGTTCTTAGGTCTAAGAGAATTGTTCCAAGACCCGCAATAAACTGGTGGCTTTTCATTTTCAGAAAAAAAAATATATACAATATTATGTCTCTTTAACTGAAGTTACAGTGGTGAGTGTACCCACCGTTCAGTTTACAATGAAAATAAATGTTCATTTAAGGTACGATGGTTTATTTCAAATGTAAATGTTATAATGGTTCAATTAATGTAAAGGTGACTTTTCAGTTTTCATTGATATTGGTCATCTTGTTCTACTATAAAAACCCCATCTCTGTTGAAAAAAATAATAAAAATTTCAAAAAACATTTCTGATGACGTGGCAACTGTAAGGTTCCCATTTGTTGATTGGCTCATTTCGTGGACAAACCACATGTTGGGGATTCTTTGTAAGGGTAGCTTAAGTGTTGGTGTTATTGCTCAATGCCCTTTGAAGACCTCGTCTTCATAAGCACCGAAGGTAAATTTCTATGTGTTTACTTGTCTTGAAGAGATAGTTGCACACACTCACAACTCATGCATATGTTTAATCCTTGTATGTTGTGTGTCTTATTTTTGTGCATTAATGTTCATTAACATCTCTTCTTGCATGTTATGTTGATTGCATCTTGCATATCCAATTGCCTTGTCATGCTTAGACTTAGGATTGCATTTTTGCAATGGGCGCTCTCAAAAGCGCTCTACAGAAGCGTTGTACGAACAGCGCCCATCGAGCACTGTACAGACCTGATCGATTTAATTCGGTCGCTATACAGGCACTGTACAAAGTGATGTACGTACAGCGCCACTCTGTTTTCCCGAGAGAACAGAGTTGGGGCGATGTATAGGTGTTGTACACTGGGCGCTCTACGTACAGCGCCCAAGGAAATTTAAGGCCAACTTATTCAAAACGACCACACTTTGATTTGGCCGCCTATATATATGCCACTTTGACTTTAGGTCAATTAAGAGAGTTCATATTCAGATTTCATATTTAGGATATTTTTCAAAGAGAAGAAAAATTCCAAGAACTCATTTTTAATTACTCAAACATCTTTTCATGATCATCAATCATCATCTAGCATCATCTTTGATCATCTAGATGTCTCTTTGCATGGATTCTTCATCACACTTTGCTTGGTAAGCTTTTCACTAATATCTTACATATTTTGTGTTTTTCTTAACAAGCAATCTCAATTTATTACTTGTATGATCTTTATATATATTTTGGATACAAGTTTGAGATTAGTGTGTTGTATGTTTGAGAAGTTGTATTGTGATAGCTAATTAGGTTTTGTGCTTAATCTTGATTAGCTAAACTATTTGATATGTCATTTAGTTTTAATATCTAGGATTGTTTTAATTGCATATTCATCATCTTAGATAAGCATATAGGGTTTCCCTTGCTCTATGTTGCATTTGGATATTCATATATTCACTTAGGATGTTATTCTCTTCATTGAGAAAGTAAGTCTTGTGTTACTATCGGGATTAGGTAGCTTAAATCACAACCAATTGGACTAGGTCCACTTATACCGGGATTAGGTAGTTGTGATGATTATTGATCGGGATTAGACCATTAAACCGGGATTAGGTTGTAATCATTTCAATTAGTGGATTAGAGGTTCGTGTATGGCGCACATAACAGCCCGTGGTTTTTCCCGTAAGGGTTTCCATATCAATATCAAGTGTTATTTACATTCCGCACCTTATTAAACTTGTTATATTATTGTGACTAGTTAGGGGCATTTTCGTAAAATTGACATACATGCGAAAATTGGGTAATAACGATTAAAATCTATTCACCCCCCCCCCCCCCCCCCCCCCTCTCTAGATTAGTTTTATACACACCGTGCAATATTTGTTTCAATTGGTATCAGAGCGGGTTCCTAGACATACATAGGTAATCCTTGCTCATTTTGGTGTGTTTTGCATCTTGTGTGATTTTTTGATTTATTCATACATTTTGCATTCATCTCATTTGCATTCATCCAAACACTATGAGTTGTTTCAGGATGAGCAAAGAGGGAGCGTCGAGCGTGAGGCCACCGTTGCTCACCAGCGATAATTACTCCTCATGGAAGGGGAAGGGGAAGATGGAAGCATACATATGCCAAATCCATGATAGGGCGTGGATGGCGGTTGAAGATGGATATGCTCCACCTATGATGACTCCTACGAATGGAGGAGAAGATGTAAGGTTTATAGTTTGTGTTGGCATATGAAAAGAAAAACTCGAGGTGTGTTCTATATATTATCTAGAGGGGGGGGGGGGGGGGGGGGGGGGGGGGGGGGGGGGTGAATAGATTTTAACTATTATTACCCAATTTTCGCATGCAAGTCAATTTTACGAAAATGCCCCTACTAGTCAAAAATACAAGCAAGTGTAATAAGATGCGGAATTTAAATAACACTTGATATATACGTGGAAACCCAACCACTGGGAAAAACCACAGGCTGTATAGTGCGCCACACTCGGAACTCGAAATCACTAATTGAAATGAAGTTTACAACCTATGTAGACCTCGTCTAACACTCCGGTCTGTAACCCCTCACTTCTACCCAGCGGGCCTTTATTAGCAACCCTATTCCAATTTGCTTGATCCTCGAAGTCACTACTTGTAATGATGTTTACAGCCTAATCCTGGTCTGTAACCCACCACTACTACCCAGCGGGCCTGTAATAGCAACCCTAGACCAAGACTTCAATCTCTCAAAAGAGATGCACAACCCTATGTGAATATTTATGAATATTTATGAATATTTATGAATATTCAATTAATGCAATAAGAGCTAGGGTACTCTAAATGCTTACCTAGGATTATAAGATGACAATATAATCAATCATAGATATCACATATAGCTATATGTCATGGCATATAACTTTAGCTAAGTAAAGGATAACCAATCCTAGATACAAAGCTATCATATAAAACCCACAAACATTCAAAGGATTAACTAGTTGATTAAAAAACAATCTATCAACCTAGTTATCAATACGTCACACAAGAATGTTCATGGCATAGCTTTTAGGCAATAATGACCTAATCAAATAAGCTATGAAAAATAATCTCAATCAACAAATGAGATCAATTAGCTAGATGGCATATGAACATTAAAGCCTAGCTAACAAATAATAACCCAATCAACACATAATCTCAATCTTATATGTAGAAATTAATCTAAACACATATAAGTAAAATATGAGATAAAATTGATAAGTAGAAACACTAATTATGTAAGATAAAAAGTGTTCAACAAATCATACCATGTGTGTTGAAGAAGACCCATGCATTAGCATATGCTAGATGAACCTAGATGATGCCTAGATGATGATTTGTGCATGTGGGAATGGGTTTAGAGAATTAAAGATGTGATCTTTTAGGCTTTTTCTCTCAAGTCTCTCTAAATATCTCTCTAGGGTTCTTGGGATGCAAGACTTGTATTCTGAACCAGAGATAAGGATGTATTTATAGAGACCAAAAATAGGGCAGGTGAAAATACAATTTTGCCCTTGAAACGCACCGATCGGCGGTTTCAATCGGTGGCCAGGCCGCCGAATTTAACCGCCGAATGGCTCCCGAGCGGAACAGGGGAACTTCGGGTACTTCGTTCGGCGGTTTAGAAACCGCCGATCCCAAACGCTGTTTTGGACCCGAGAGATATATTTCAATCAGGTCTCATTCGGCGGTTTCGAACGGCGGCCAGGCCGCCTAACGTAACCGCCGTTTCACCAAAAATGGTGAAACCAAGGAGAAGCCAAAGGCATCTCCACCGGCGATCATCGTGCAAAACAAAGCATATCAACGTGCACGCGCGGACGTTTCCGAACATCCTTCGGGAAACGAATTACACCACACTAAAAGCTAACATACATGAAGTGCAAGTGTGGGTATTGAATGCATCCTAATGCCTATCATGTCATGGCATTTC
The DNA here is from genome assembly GCA_008009225.1 of Acer yangbiense. Taxonomy (NCBI): domain Eukaryota; kingdom Viridiplantae; phylum Streptophyta; class Magnoliopsida; order Sapindales; family Sapindaceae; genus Acer; species Acer yangbiense. The sequence goes on along the minus strand of CM017770.1, from coordinate 19,493,440 downwards.
ATAAAACAAGATGCAATCAATTTAATGCAAGAAGAGACATTGAATAAACAATAAAGCACAATGCACACAAAATATAAACACAACATTCAAGAATAAGAGTTATGCATGTTGTGTGTGTGTGCAACTATATCTCTTCAAGCCAAAGTAAGCACAAGATATACCTTTGGTGCTTGTCCTCTTGAGGTCTTGGAAAGGGTCTTTGATCTTCAACCTTAATCACCTAGACTACCCTTACAACCAAACCCCAACATGTGGTTTGACCACGAAATAAGCCAATCAATTTAATGGGAATCCTTACAGCATAAATTCCATATCAAAATGTGTTTCTCTTGTACTGTTTAGTGGTTCGTATTGAAGAATTAAGAAGACGAAGGATGTCTTAACCACAATTCATTCAAGAAGCCGGCTTTCAAGAGATTCGTGCATCATTGTTCGACAAAGGTAATAAAGGACCTCATATCTCTTACAAGGCTAGGCACACACACACACATAGCATTCTTGTGTATTCCTTCATGATTAAACATCACTTATATTTCACTTTCACACACTTGACAAAATATGCTCATGCATTCATACTATATTGGTAATATTTTGTTTATTGCTTTTTCTAGGACTATGTCTGGAAATTAGCATATGTGTGTGCATTTGTGCTTGTATGTTTTCCTATTTTTGTACGTGGACTTGAACATGTTCTTATTTGATGTCTTATTGAGTTCCGGTCGTTTCGGTTACTCATTCATGTAGTTTCGAGTCCAAACGATGTAGCTACGCTACTTTTCGTTCTCATTCGTTGAGTTGACTTCATCGTCTTTTTCCGAGATGATTTCTCAACTATTTTTCAAAGTTATGTAGTCTTCGTTGTGCATAAGAGAGTCACGGTTAGTAATCCGAAAACGGATTCAAAATCGGAGTTCGGATGCCCAAAATACGGGCTGAAGAACCGAGGGAGCGCGCGAGAGGGGCTGCTGGCCGTGAGGCCACTTGGCCTGGCCGTGGGCCCCATGGCCAAGGGGACTCTCTGCCCCCGTGAGGCCCACGCGCCCGCCCCCCCCCCCCCCCCCCCGGCCAGGGGGTGATGTGGCCTCATGTGATTGGTCTTCAATCTCCTTCTCTCTCCTCCTTTATCTTCCCTCCATCTCTCTCCATTTGATTTCAAGAAGAAAAAAATTGAGTTTTCCCGTCAGAATTTCTCTCCAGAATTTCAGAACTTCAAAACACCATATCTTCCTCATCCAAAGTTGGATTTGAGTGATTTGAATTGGAAAACGTTCGTAATTGAGTCCTCTATCATTTCCAAGTGGTTTGGTAGCTGATTGATCGAGTTTTCTGGTGGTCACACACTGAAATCCGAACCAGCTCGTGAATCAAAGGTATTGGACTTATCTTTGGGATTTCTTTCTTTTTAACCTTCAATTTACTTGGGGTTTCTTCTTCTATATCTATGTTTATGTTTGGTAAAAGCTATTGAGAAAGGTAGCTTGAAAATCATTCTAATTGAAAGTCAATTTATAGACTATATGGACTAGTTTCTATGATTCTAGGTTATCCACATGTTTGTGAGTTGTATTGTGATTAGAATGGCATCTTAGGTTGTTTGTGACTTGATTGAATCAATTTTGTGATAAATGACCTTGAGATTTGATTTGATCCTTTGATTCATGAAATCTAGGATTTGTGTATTTGTTTGTGTTTTAGAGCAATCTAGGATTTGATTGATTTATATCTTGAATCCTTGCTCTATATTTTTAGCTAGAATATTGATTGATTAAATCTCATATATCTAGCATTTTATTGTATGTTGATTGCATCTTGAACTTGTACTTCATGAATATATTTTGATTCAAGTGTTGTATATGTGAATGAGACTTTGAGTTTATGTGTTTAGTGTTTCACATGCTTAGGTTTTATTCTCGTATTTTGCATCTAGACTTTTATTGAATGTGTTATCACATGTTTAGGTCTATTTGTACCATAGAATGTATTGATCACATGTTCTATGTTGATTTGATTGTTTGCATCATTTGCATTCACATGATCACACTAGGAAGTCCTTGTAAAAAGCATGAAGTCTTGGTTAGAGTCGGGGTGACTCGGATAGCCAAGCAAGAAGACTTGCCTAGAGTCGGGATGACTCGAATAGGTAAGCAAGAAGTCATGGCTAGAGTCGGGAGGACTCGGATAGTCATGCATGGGAGGATCCCTAAAGGCAAGAGTGCCTTGGATAGGGAGTTGGCTAATATATTGGTTAGACATAGACTCCGATAGAGCGGGGTACACGGGAGGTGTATGCACTCTTGAGGAATTTCTAATCTACCATCGATGTTGGTTTTGTGTGTTGTCCAATATATGGTGGTTTCGCATCATTGAGGGATTTCACACTTTCCAATAGGGTTGGGTAGGCTTAGACTTCACTAGGTTTGGTGAGCTAAAGATTGGTCACTTTGTGAATGTTATATGTTTACTTTCCAATAATATAGTACCCAATGGTTGTAGTTCAACCCGTGGATGTTTCCTTCTTGGAGGTTTTACCATGTTAAAAAAATCTCTTGTGTTAATTCTTTCTATCTCTTTCTCTTATATTTTAATTGTATATTTTATTATCTTGATTCATAATATTCACTTATGATGTATTGTGAAGCAAGACTTTGTATAGTGTGATTTGTGGATTCATTCTTTTGATTATTTTTGTATCTATGATTCTTTTGTATATTGTATTTTTTGTATAGTGATATTTGATCACTCTTGTAACTCATTAAACATCTATTGAAATACAAGCTTACTTTGTTGTTGTGTTTATTTGTTCTTATACCTCACATTACTAGATGATATACTTATACCTTGCTCTCATGATTGTATTCTCGTATTGTCTATGTATGTCTTCCTTGGCTTATTTTGTTGTGTGTAAGGCTACCTTGAGGGACAAACGAAAGTTTGTTCAAGGGTTTGAAAAAAGGTGTAAAAACCTATTCACCCCCCCTTCTAGGTATGCTTTAAGCAATTTAACTACGTTTGTATACTTTCAATTGATATCAAAGCGGGTCGTCGGACGGCACTCGATGAGATTCGGTTTATACTTACGTGTAGATTGCTAAGGTTTTTGCAAGTATGGTTTTCCAAGATGATGTGATGACCGAAGGGGCTTCGAATTCTAGGCCTCCTCTTCTTAAGGGTCACAACTATGGGTTTTGGAAATTGAGGATGAAGGCGTACATTCGATCTATTGATGAGAGAGCTTGGATGATCGTTGAAGAAGGTTACCTTGCTCCTAACAAGATTGAGGATGGAGTGACCGTTTCCAAGCCTAGGAGTGAGTGGTCTACTAATGAGTTTGAGTTAGCAAAATGGCATCATCGGGCGGTGAATGCTATTTTTGGAGGTGTTGATAGTAGGCAACTTTCCTACATTCAAAACCTAGAAACCGTAAAGGAGGCATGGGAGGAGGCTCTCCAAGTCACCAATGAGGGGACTAAAGCGGTGAAGAAGTCTCGTCTTCAATTGCTCACTTCCCGATTTGAGGTTTTGCAAATGGGTGAGGAAGACAAGTTTGTTGACTTCCAAGATAAGCTACTAGACATTGCCAACCAATGCCAAGCACTTGGTACTCCTATCTCCGGTGAGAGGCTAAATTGGAAGATTCTTAGATCACTCCCAAAGAGGTTCAAAGCCAAGGTTACTGCCATTGAAGAGAGCAAAGACGTTGACGTCATGAGCTTAGATGAGTTGCTAGGATCTCTTCAAACTTTTGAGGCGTGCATGAAACCGAAGGCTAAGAACAAGGGTTTAGCTCTCAAAGTTGTCAAGGAAGCTAGTAGTAGCGATGATGATGATGAGATGGCTTTATTAGTTAGGAAGTTCTTGAGGAAAGGTGCCAAGCCAAGTGGCAAGTACTCAAGGGACAAGGAAGTCAAGAAGTCCTTTACTCCACCTCATGAGAGGAGTGGCCATGCTAAGAGCAATAGAAAGGTTCAATGCTTCAAGTGCAAGAAGCTTGGACATTATGCTTCGGATTGTCCTAGTGGTGATTCTAAGAAGGACAAGAAGGGAAAGGCTATGGCGGCTACATGGAGTGAAGATGATGACTCTAGTGATGAGGAGAGCTCAAGTGATGAGTCTTCTAGTGAAGAAGAGCTAGTGAGCAACTTTGTTGCATTCATGGCTTCTCACTCTACTCTAGAGGATGTGAATCAAGATTCATTGGATAAGGAGGTTGATCCAAGTGATCAAGAGTGTTTAAATGATAATCCAACCTATATTGATCTTTTGGCTAAGGTGAAGTTTCTTGAGGAAAAATTGAAGATAGCCTTAAGTGAGGTTGATGAGAAGGATGACTTAATCAAGATTCAAGTGGATGAGTTTGTTGCTATAACTCGTAGGCTCTTGCGTGAAAAGAATGCTCTTGCCAAGAAGCTTTGCGAAGTTGAGGGTATTGTGCTTGAAAAGGATAGGATCATCTCTAATATGAACTTAGGAAGCGCAAGTGACGCGGTGGTTGAAGAGAAGCTCATAGAAGCATCACTTCCTACTAGCGAAGCTATCATTGAAGAGAAAGCTCCTAAGAAGAGACGTTCCAAGAAGAAGAACAAATTGAAGAATAAGGTACCCCTTGAAACTTCCATTTGTCCTCCACCATCACCGGAAGGTAAAATCTCTTCTTTTGTTCCCATATGTCATTTTTGCAATACCTTAGGCCATATCAAGCCCAAGTGCTATAAATTCATTGAATATTGCAACATAGAAAATGCATCTAGGAATAGAGAGGTTGGACCTCATTTTATGCATGCTAAAACTTTTGAATATGGAAAGCATGAAAATCTCTCAAAGCATGTTAAGAATGTCAGGAAGGTGAAGAATGGATATCCTTCTAAATTTGACAATGCATGTGTTGCTAACAATGTTGAGAAAAAGAGTATCAATGATATTATTGTGAATCAAGTTGTGGAAGAACTTTACTCTAGGTTCAACATTGTGGTCAAAGAGAATCTTGATGATGCTCGTGTATGTCCACCCAAGACTAAGTTTGTCAAGGGTGAGTGCTCTTACCATTAGTGTAAGTTGCACATGTGAGTTAGCTTGAAGATTAGTGTCTTTGTTGTTAAGAAGCTTAGCTTATTTGCTTTGTATCTCTACAACTTGACATGAACTTAGCTATCTCACATTGTTTGTCATGATAGTCGAAATTTGTTGATTAACTTTTGAGAAGTTTTTTTTTGGAATCTATATGGTGACATTAATGTTAAGGCTTTTAGAGAAAGTCATTTTTTTTGTTTGTTTGAGTTGGATTACATTGTCTTTAGTCTCTTGGAATCGACACACCTATAACTTGTAGTCATGAGGACTTACAAGCCAAGAGGACTCATAAAAAGGGTGAAGGCATTGTATTTGGTGAAAATAGCTTGCGAAGGTATCTCAATATCATATTGCTTGCTTACTTGATTTTTCATCTATCAACTCATTGTTTGTATCACATTCATGAAGCATGTCATAATTGAGAACTAGTATAGTGTTTATATGGTCCTCTTTGACATTTGCTAGTTTAAGATCTTTTGGTGATAAATGTTCACATTGATCTTATTTCATGAAGTGTGTTGTTATTTGTATGATTGTTGAGTGGCTAATTTTTGAATAATGTGAGCTTCATATTCTTTGATAGCTACTCTCTTGAGAAGTAGAGATCTTAAGTAAGTCTCTTTACTTGCTTCTTGATCATGTGCTTTTAAGCCTTAAATTTTGGCTTCAAAAATGCACTTTGCTTCTCTTGTATGTCTTGTTAAGTATGTTGAGCTTGATTGATGTTAGCTTTGGATACACCTTGAAGTCCTAAGGACTAGTACATTTAAAAATGACCAATGGTTGGTATCCATTTGCTTCGGCAACATAGAACTCAACGAGCACCCTCATGGAAAGGGCTACACACCTTGGTTGTGCAGCCGCCCAATGTAGGAAAGGGCTATGCCATTGTGATGAGTGAAAGCCGCCATGAGGAGTATATTTTTTTTTTTGTTAGAAAAATCAAAGAAGTGTTAAATTGAATCATTAAAAAAAAAAAAAAATCTTTGATTCAAGCCTAAATAAAAAAAAAAAAAAGGCTTATGGAGTATAGTTGAATAATCAAATGAGATCGGGTTGTCAAATAGAAATGGGTTGACGAGCCACATGCACACACTCGCTCACATGTTGAAAACTATTCTCTTTATAAGCAAAATTTCGGATGATAACCGGTTTGACCTTTTCATGTAAAGGCCTAAGATGAATAGATGTTGAAATTGTTTGCATGCTTGATTATCAAACTACTTCTTTTCATATACTTGAAGCAAAATCTTCACACACTCACTTTTGCTTTATTAGTATTTTGATACTTTAGCAATTTTTGATGACATATGAGAGTGATTGAAAATCTTGATGTAACTCTCTTAGATATGTGAAGCTTATTTGCAAATCTAATAAAATTGCTTATGAAGTGATTGTGTGGTGATTTTTGTGAACTTGTCTATCTTGATTTTAGATGAGGCACTTGTCAAGGGGGAGCATAATATGCTAAATTCTTGTTCTCTTTTATGACATGTTCACATGTTCTTCAAGGTTGTTGTTTGTTGGCATTATTCTTATTTTTGATAAATCATATTGATGCTTTGATATATTCTTATATGCATAATGATTTGTTGAATATAGTGTTTTGCCTTTGTATATGTTTATTGGTTTCTTTGTTTCCTCTCACTTTTGTTTTTAGTTTTTTTTGTATTGCAAGATCATGGGAAAAGCAAAGAAAATTGGTGGCAATGTTTCTTCAACTCCCATTGACAAGTCTAAACCTACAATTTCTTCCAAAATTTCGAAAGCTAACAAAGTGGATGATTTGGGAATTTTCGGTTGCAAGAAGTTAATTCAAGAAAGAGGTATTGACTTGGTCTCTTGTGTTGGAACCTATGTTTATGATGTGCTTATGAGTAGAAATTGGAATTCTTGGGTGAACATGTTAGAAGTTTCTAATGATACCATGGTTAGAGAATTTTATCATGCCTATAAAGAAAGTTCTACCGTGACTAGTGCCATTTTGAACATTAGGAAAGTCGTCTTTAGAGTTTGTTCTAGGAAGGTTAATGAATTTCTTAACTTGTCTGATGACATTGAATCGGAATTCCTTGATGTTGACATCTTGGAAAACCTTGATTTAATGGGGAGAACTCTACGTGATGATAGTAATTTTGTGTGGGGGAAACGTGCTTATATTAAGCAAGGTGAGTTAACAAAAATTAGTGCATTTTGGCATTTATTTGTTTGCTCCAATCTTGTTGGCTCTACTAATGCTTCGGAGCTTAATAGAGACAAAATCAAGATTGTATATGCCTTGGTGACTAACAAACCTATAAATCTTGGTGAATTGCTTGTGGAGCAAATTGAGATTGTGGCTCGTACTAGTCGTTTGGATAAGAAATTGGCATTTCCAGGATTTATTACTCAATTATGCTTAGCTAAAGGAGTGAGGATTCTTGATGGTGATGTTATGCTTCCTCCCTTAGAGAAGGTGAGTGAGAAACGTGTGGCATCCATGTCATACAAGGACAAGGGAAAGTCTAGTGATGTGTTTAGGCTTTTTAGTGAATCTCTTGATTCTTACCATGTCCCATGCTCACCCGCTCTTCCTAGTTGGGCTTTAAAATTGAGGAATGAGGTTGAAGAGTCACGTAGGTTGATTGAGGCGTCACAAAGGAAAATTGAAGATCTTAGTGCTAAGCTTGTTGTTCAAGATGAAAGGATCAAAGAGTTGGAAGGAAAATCAACTACAACAAGGCAATATGTGAGATCCTCACACCGCACTTCATTCCTTGGTGGCACAAGTGGCTAGAGAGCTTCATGAGGTATATTTTCTTACTCTTTCCCTTTGGCTTCATATCATGTCAAAAAAGGGGAGAAATATGAGAAACACATGGGAGAAATCTAGCTTACTTAGTCTCATTTTAGTTTTTGTGTTGCTTTATTTTTAGTATATTTGGTATCAAGCTTGAACTATATGGCATGTAATATTTTTTTTTTGTTGAATCTTGGCTTAGAATATTTTGATGGATAGTATGTATTAAGGGGGAGCATACTTGATCCACTTGAACTTATATGTTATTATTTTCTTGCCTAAGATTGGATATTGGCATATTTGTTGTCTCTTGGATATTCTTGTGCTTTCAAGTTCATTTTAGGTGATATCAAGAGAAGACCAAGTTGAAGTTCAAGACTTGTTTTTGGTTGTTAATTTGTGTCTATATGTGTAACTCATTGTACTCATTGTGACCAAATTTCCTTTGTAATTGTTTTAGTGTTTATTTAGGGGTTTTGACATGGAATTTGCCAAAGGGGGAGATTGTAAGGTTTATAGTTTGTGTTGGCATAAATTCCATATCAAAATGTGTTTCTCTTGTAATGTTTAGTGGTTCGTATTGAAGAATTAAGAAGACGAAGGATGTCTCAACCACAATTCATTCAAGAAGCCGGCTTTTAAGAGATTCGTGCATCATTGTTCGACAAAGGTAATAAAGGACCTCATATCTCTTACAAGGCTAGGCACACACACACACAGAGCATTCTTGTGTGTTCCTTCATGATTAAACATCACTTATGTTTCACTTTCACACACTTGACAAAATATGCTCATGCATTCATACTATATTGGTAATATTTTGTTTATTGCTTTTTCTAGGACTATGTCTGGGAATTAGCATATGTGTGTGTATTTGTGCTTGTATGTTTTCGTATTTTTGTACATGGACTTGAACATGTTCTTATTTGATGTCTTATTGAGTTCCGGTCGTTTCGCTTACTCATTCATGTAGTTTCGAGTCCAAACGATGTAGCTACGCTAGCTACTTTTCGTTCTCATTCGTTGAGTTGACTTCATCGTCGTTTTCCGAGATGATTTCTCAACCATTTTTCAAATTTGTGTAGTCGTCGTCATGCGTAAGAGAGTAACGGTTTGTAATCAGAAAACGGATTCAAAATCGGAGTTCGGATGCCCAACATACGGGCTGAAGAACCGAGGGAGCGCGCGAGAGGGGCTGCTGGCCGTGAGGCCACTTGGCCTGGCCGTGAGGGAGGCCGTAGGCCCCACGGTCAAGGGGGCTCTCTCCCCCCGTGAGGCCCACCCGCCCCCCATGGCCAGGGGGTGACGTGGCCTCATGTGATTGGTCTTCAATCTCCTTCTCTCTCCTCATTTATCTTCCCTCCATCTCTCTCCATTTGATTTCAAGAAGAAAAAAATTGAGTTTTCCCGTCAGAATTTCTCTCCAGAATTTCAGAACTTCAAAACACCATATCTTCCTCAGCCGAAGTCGGATTTGAGTGATTCAAATTGGAGAATGTTCGTAATTGAGTCCTCTGTCCTTTCCAAGTGGTTTGGTAGCTGATTGATCGAGTTTTCTGGTGGTCACACACTGAAATCCGAACCAGCTCGTGAATCAAAGGTATTGGACTTATCTTTGGGATTTCTTTCTTTTTAACCTTCAATTTGCTTGGGGTTTCTTCTTCTATATCTATGTTTATGTTTGGTAAAAGCTATTGAGAAAGGTAGCTTGAAAATCATTCTAATTGAAAGTCAATTTATAGACTATATGGACTAGTTTCTATGATTCTAGGTTATCCACATGTTTGTGAGTTGTATAGTGATTAGAATGGCATCTTAGGTTGTTTGTGACTTGATTGAATCAATTTTGTGATAAATGACCTTGAGATTTGATTCGATCCTTTGATTCATGAAATCTAGGATTTGTGTATTTGTTTGTGTTTTAGAGCAATCTAGGATTTGATTGATTTATATCTTGAATCCTTGCTCTATATTTTTAGCTAGAATATTGATTGATTAAATCTCATATATCTAGCATTTTATTGTATGTTGATTGCATCTTGAATTTGTACTTCATGAATATATTTTGATTCAAGTGTTGTATATGTGAATGAGACTTTGAGCTTATGTGTTTGGTGTTTCACATGCTTAGGTTTTATTCTCGTATTTTGCATCTAGACTTTTATTGAATGTGTTATCACATGTTTAGGTCTATTTGTACCATAGAATGTATTGATCACATGTTCTATGTTGATTTGATTGTTTGCATCATTTGCATTCACATGATCACACTAGGAAGTCCTTGTAAAAGGCATGAAGTCTTGGTTAGAGTCGGGGTGACTCGGATAGCCAAGCAAGAAGACTTGCCTAGAGTCGGGATGACTCGGATAGGTAAGCAAGAAGTCATGGCTAGAGTCGGGAGGACTCAGATAGTCATGCATGGGAGGCTCCCTAGAGGCAAGAGTGCCTTGGATAGGGAGTTGGCTAATATATTGGTAGGCCTAGGCGTATGGTTAGACATAGACTCCGATAGAGCGGGGTACTCGGGAGGTGTATGCACTCTTGAGGAATTTCTAATCTACCATCGATGTTGGTTTTGTGTGTTGTCCAATATATGGTGGTTTCGCATCATTGAGGGATTTCACACTTTCCAATAGGGTTGGGTAGGCTTAGACTTCACTAGGTTGGGTGAGCTAAAGATTGGTCACTTTGTGAATGTTCTATGTTTACTTTCCAATAATATAGTACCCAATGGTTGTAGTTCAACCCATGGATGTTTCCTCCTTGGAGGTTTTACCACGTTAAAAAAATCTCTTGTGTTAATTCTTTCTATCTCTTTCTCTTATATTTTAATTGTATATTTTATTATCTTGATTCATAATATTCGCTTATGATGTATTGTAAAGCAAGACTTTGTATAGTGTGATTTGTGGATTCATTCTTTTGATCATTTTTGTATCTATGATTCTTTTGTATATTGTATTTTTTGTATAGTGATATTTGATCACTCTTGTAACTCATTGAACATCTATTGAAATACAAGCTTACTTTGTTGTTGTGTTTATTTGTTCTTATACCTCACATTACTAGATGATATACTTAGACCTTGATCTCATGATTGTATTCTCGTATTGTCTATGTATGTCTTCCTTGGCTTATTTTGTTGTGTGTAAGGCTACCTTGAGGGACAAACGAAAGTTTGTTCAAGGGTTTGAAAAAAGGTGTAAAAACCTATTCCCCCCCCCCCCCCCCCTCTCAAGGTATGCTTTAAGCAATTTAACTACGTTTGTATACTTTCAGAAGAGGTTCTCAAGCCTAAGGCACAGTGGAGTCCTCAAGAATTTATTGACTCCATGTGGAACAACAAGGCCATTCATGCCATCCGATGTGGTGAAAATCAGTACAAACTGATTCAAATACTAGGATTGCTAAAGAAGCATGGGACATCCTAGAAGTTGCACATGAAGGAACCGAGGTTGTCAAGGACTCAAAGCTTCAAGTCCTTCAAACTCGGTTTGAGACCATTAGGATGGAAGAGCACGAGCACTTCAATGACTTCTAAGTGAGACTAATGGACATTATGAACCAAAGTCACCAACTTGGTGATCCTTACTCGGATAGAAGAATCAAGCAAAAGATCATACGATCACTTCCCGAGAGGTTCGAGCCCAAAGTGACGGCTTTAGAAGAAAATGAAACCTACAAAGAAATGAAGCCGAGCGAAGTCATTGGAAGACTTCTAGCCTATGAATCAAGAAAGGCTACCACATCACCTCCTAAGAAGAAAAAGGATATTGCCTTGAAGACATCCAAGATGGAAGAGGAAGAGGATGACTCAAATGAAGACATGGCACTCATTGCCAAGGGATTCAAGAAGTTCTTGAATCTACAAAAGAGTGGTTATGGCTCAAAGAGGAATGACTTCAAGAAGAAGAAGAAGACCACAATCAAGAATGTCAAGCCATATCATGAGATGTCTTCAAGAGAGAAGACTCAATGCTACGAATGTGGAGGATTCGGGCATATCTCCAAGGAATGTGCTAACTTGGAAGATGAAAGAGAGGAGGCCGCCACTTCAAGTGAGAGTGATGAAGAGGTTGTGGCAAAAATTTTGGTATTAGGTTGCTCTCACAAGCGAGACAACAAAGTGAAAGTTGTTGAAGGAAGTCCCTCAAGCTTAAATGATTGTGAGAACAACTATTTTGCCTTTCCGATCTCCTACAATGAAGAAAAGAATGAGAGTCAAGAAGAAAGTGACTCTAATGAAGATGACTCTTCATCTAACTCCACACATGGATATGTGGAGAAAAAGGCTCTAGATGAATTCCTCGCTGAGTTTAAAAACTTAGAAATGAGGACCAAGGAAAAGATGCTAAGATTGAGAGAAGAGAATCTAGACCTTTTGGCTCATGTTGACCACTTAAGTGAACAAGTGGATAGATCCAAAAATATTGAAGATAAGCTAAGAAAGGAGTTAGACTTATCTAAAAGGAATGAAGAAGAATTAAAAAGAGAACTTGAAGAGGCTAAAGGGTCAAGGACTAGGATAGTTTCTAGCACCGAAAAACTTGACCACATGTTAAGTGTTGGAAAGAATCCGTGTGACAAGAGAGGTCTTGGATTTGAAGATGGCAAGGAGTCCTCCACTCCTAACAAGACCGTGTTTGTCAAGAGCTTGAGCTACAAAGAAGCTTCACCGGTGCAAACTCCTAGGAAGAAGATTGATCTATGACAATGCTCTCATAGTGCAAAGTGAAGGTAGCTCCAAGAAGACAACCTCAAGCTCAACCTACAAGAGTTCCTCATGCTAACTTCCCTCAAACTCAACTCCATTAAGGGAAGAGACCAATCATGCAAACTCAACCAAGGAAGCAACCAAGTCTTGGTCAACAACAAAGAAGGAGAGATCCTATCCAACAACCAAGACAACCACAAAGACATGGGAAGGCTCATATGCATGCACAAGGACATGGTATGATTCCTAACTTTGTCCCTACATATCATTTTTGTGGTGTTAATGGTCATATTAGACCAAAGTGCTTTCGTTAAATTAAAATGTGTAGAGTTAAAAGCATGATTGAGAAGAAGAAAGCTAGAGCCAGTATGCATGCTCATAGGAAGGAAGAAATTCATTTACATGATCCTATGACATCTAGATCTCTAGAACTTTTGACCACTAGGAAGAAAATTGTTTCACCTAAGTGGATAAGAAAAGATGAACCCGCTTGCTACGAGACAAGCTTGTCTCTAATAGGTTCAACTAAGTCCAATGGACTTAGTAGGTCCATAGGACCTCATGACCTTCAATGATGAAGGATGGTGATGACCCCATATGGGGAACTCAAGCAAAGAGAGTTATTTTGCATTCTTGTCACTTGCAAAAAATTTGAAATATCTTATGCCTCTTCTTTTAATTGCTTGAGTAAGCTTGGTTGCACATATGTATATATGTTTTCAATTCAATAAGTGTGAACCTTGCTTGTTTACAATCCATGTCATATTTATGTTCAAACATGCATTTTTGGACTAGGAGATGAACATAAGAAGTATGATTTGAATGACCTATAGTTATCTCCATGACATGATGATTCTTTTATAACATGCTAATGTCAAATGAAAAAGCATGAAATTCATATAACATGCTCACATGAGAAGCATGAATTGATGATTGCATATTCTTAAAATGCAAAACTTATGTGAAAGCTTATGATACTCAAAATGAATAAAGGATCTTGTATCCGTTCAAAGGAATTGATTTTCCAAATGTCTCTCTTTCTTTATTGATTGAACATGGCTACTATCATACAGATATCTTATCCGGAAAAATCAAATAGGGTGCAAAGTCGTTCATGCCATGTTTCGCTTATAAAGTTGGATATAGTTGCTAATCGCGCTCCAAATGTTCACATTTAGCGCTCCCTATTCCCATCTTTTGTGTTCATTTCCGAGCACTTTTGTGTATATAATATGTATTTTAGCTATGTGTAGGTAAATATCCCTCAGAGTGGGTGTTTTAACCTAAATGGAAGAAAACAGGGAAATTCAGGGGCAAATATGTTATTGTGGAGAATCAGGGGTCAAAGTGAAACATTCGGGAAAGTATTGAATATTCTGTGAATAAGGAGAAGAGCAGGGATGCATATTGTAATTGACCGCGTAAAGCACAGATCAGCCTGCCACGTCACGCGCTAAACGGCGTCGTTTTGGGAGGGTCCGCGTCAGCCTGACGTCACGCTGACGTCAGGTCATCTTCAAGCTTGTGCCGGGTCACCTTGACCCGCGATGACCCAACCCGACCCGTGTTTGACCCTGTTCAGACCCGATGATAACCCGGCCATTTCAGATGGTTTTTCCAGCCGTTCTCCACCCAGATCGGTAGCCTGTCTCCTTCCGGTCACGATGGACCCACTTTGAGCCTCCCATGCAAAGGTTCCACACTCCACCAAATCCTCCCAACTCCATGGCCATTCATTCATTCAAGCTTGCAAGCTTGGTTCAGCGGCTTCTTTCCAGGGTTCCAGAACGTCCAAACTCACCGGAAGATGATGGTTTCATGCAGCGGGAAGAAGCCAGCGGTCCAGAAGGTCAGAACTCACCGCAGACTCCAAATTCTCCACCGCGAGTTTCGACGGCGGGCACAAACTCGCCTTCTAGGGTGTCTGAACCCACCTAGCTGACCGACACAAGAGGATTTTGAGATATTTTGGGATATTTTGATCCCCATTCCTGCCCTATACACTTCCACACTATATATGTAAGGTTCCCATTTGTTGATTGGCTCATTTCGTGGACAAACCACATGTTGGGGTTCTTTGTAAGGGTAGGCTAGGTATCGGTTTTATTGTTCGAAGCCCTTTTGAAGACCTCATGTTGATAAGCACCGAAGGTAAATTTCTATGTGCTTACTTGTCTTGAAGAGATAGTTGCACACACTCACAACTCATGCATATGTTTAATCTTTGTATGTTGTGTTTCTTAGTGTTGTGCATTAACGCTTATTTTCATCTCTTCTTGCATGTTAGTTTGATTGCTTATTGCATTGCCCATTGTCTTGTCTTACATAGCATTGGAATTCTTGCATTGCAAAAGGCGCTGTTCAAAGCGCTATTCTGAACAGCGCCCGATCAAGACCTGATTGCAATTGTATTTTAAATGCATCAGGTCTGATGCATTTTGGGTAGGCGCTGTACGAGCGCTGTACAGAAGCGTTGTTCGTACAGCGCCACTCTATTTTCCCGAGAGAAAAAAGTTGGGGCGCTGTACAGAAACGCTCTACGTACAGCGCCCAAGGCAAATTTCAGGCCAACTTATCAAAACGACCACACTTTGTTTTGGCCTCCTATATATATGCCACTTTGACTTTAGGTCAATCAAGAGAGTTCATATTCAGATTTCATACTTAGGATATTTTTCAAGAGAAGAAAAAATTCCAAGAACTCAAATTTTATTCACTCAAACACTTTTTCATGATCATAAATCATCATCTAGCATCATCCTAGATCATCTAGATGTCTCTTTGCATCGATTCTTCATCACACTTTGCTTGGTAAGCTTTTCACTAATATCTTACATATTTTGTGTTTTTCTTAACAAGCAATCTCAATTAATTTCTTGTATGTTATTTATATATCTTTTGATACAAGATTGAGATTAGTGTGTTGTATGTTTGAGAAGTTGTATTGTGATAGCTAATTAGGTTTTGTGCTTAATCTTGATTAGCTAAACTATTTGATTGAACATGTCATTTAGTTTTTAATATCTAGGATTGTTCTAATTGCATATTAATCATCTTAGATAAGCATATATGGTTTCCATTGCTCTATGTTGCATTTGGATATTCATATATTCACTTAGGGTGTTATTCTCTTCATTGAGAAAGTAAGTCTTGTGTGTAGCTTCCGGGATTAGGTTGCTTAGATCGTAAGCAAATCTGACTAGGTTCACTCATACCGGGATTGGGTAGGTGTGTGATTACTTCCGGGATTAGGTTGTAATCGTTTTACACATTTAGTGGATTCGAGGTTCGAGTGTGGCTTACTTACTAGCCCGTGGTTTTTCCCGTGAGGGTTTCCACGTAAAAATCAAGTGTTATTTTATTTCCGCACTTTATACTTGATTTATTGCTTTATCTATTTAGGGGTAATTTTATAATTTTGACTAAACATGAAAAATTGGGTAATAAGCTTAAAATCTATTCACCCCCCCCCCCCCCCTCTAGATAGTTTTATACACACCGTGCTATAATTTGTTTCAATTAGTATCAGAGCGGGTTCCTAGATATACATAGGAGATCCTTGCTTATTTTGGTGTGTTTTGCATTTTGTGTGATTTTTGATCATTCATACATTTGCATTCATTTCATTCATTCATAAACACTATGAGTGGAAACGGTGGAAATGGTGGTGGCAACGAGGGTGCTTCTAGCACAAGGCCTCCACTTCTTACCGGATTGAACTATTCCCAATGGAAAGGGAAGATGGAATCCTACATATGCCAAATTCATGACCGTGCATAGATGGCGGTGGAAGACGGATATGATCTACCTAAGATGACTCCCGGTGGTGGAGGAGAAGAAGTATTGAAGCCTAAGGCGCAATGGAACGCGCAAGAGTTTGAGGCTTCAAAGTGGAATAGGAAGGCGATGCATACCATCTTATGTGCTATGGACGAAAATCAATACAAATTGATTCAAAATACTAGGATAGCTAAGGAGGCTTGGGACATCCTAGAGATTGCACATGAGGGAACCGAAGTGGTGAAGGACTCTAAGCTTCAAGTCCTCCAAACTCAATTCGAGATGCTTAAGATGGAGGAGAATGAGTGCTTCAACGACTTCGAGATCAAGTAGATGGACATAGTCAACCAAAGTCATCAACTTGGTGATCCATATTCGGATAGGAGAATCAAGCAAAAGATTATGAGATCTCTTCCGGATAGGTTTGAATCAAAAGTAACGGCTTTAGAAGAAAATAGTGGATATAAGGATATGAAGCCGAGTGAGGTGATTGGGAGACTTCTAGCTTATGAGTCTAGGAATGGTCATATCTCCACACCTCCTAAAAAGCAAAAAGGAATTGCTTTGAAAACCTCCAAGGATGAAAAGGAGGCAAAAAAGAATGACTCGGACGAAGACCTTGCATTATTTGTGAAGAGATTCAAGAGGGTCATGAAGTTTGGGAAAAAGGACTTTGGTTCCAAAGGTTAAAACTATAAGAAAAAGGGTTCATACAACAAGTTTGAGCCTAGGAAAGAGAAGACCGAAAGGAAAGGGGTCCGATGCTTCGAATGTGGTGGCATAGGTCACTTTGCCCCCGAATGTGCTAATCACAATGACAAGAAGAAAGGTAAAGTAATGGCCGCCACATGGAGTAGTAGTAGTGATGACTCCATTGAGGGAGATGAGTCTTCAAGTGATGAAGAGCTCATGGCTAACCTCCTAGCTTTTGCCTCATTCCATAAAAGCAAAAGTGCTAGTAAGAGAGAGGAAATGAGTTAAGAGGAAAATGACTCAAGTGAAGAAGAAAGTGATTCCTCTTCTAACTCCATAAATGGTTTTGTGGAGAAAAAGGTGCTTGCAAAATACCATGCCGAGTTTAATGATTTAGCAATCAAGAGCACAAGAAAGATCAAGATGTTGAAAGAAGAAAATCTTAAGCTTTCATCTCAAAATGACCACTTAAGTGAACAAGTGAAAAAAATTCAAGAAGAAGGAAGATAAGCTAAGAGAGGAGTTAGTCTTATCTAGGAGGAATGAAGAAAGTCTAAAGAGGGAGCTTGAAGAAGTAAAAGAGTCTATGACTAGGATGGATTCTAGCACCAAGAAGCTTGACCATATGCTTGGTGTTGGAAAGAGTCCATGTGACAAGAGGGGTCTTGGGTATGAAGATGGCAAGAAGATCTCAACCTCTAACAAGACCGTGTTTGTCAAGAGTTTGAGGAACGAAGAAACTTCATTTGTGCAAATTCCTAGGAAGAAGTCAGAAATAGGACAATGTTCAAATGCATAAGTGAAGATGGAGCTAAGAAGGTAACCTCAAGCTCAACCCTCTAGGGTCCCTCAAGCCAACATTCCTCCATAAGTGGCTCACAAAGGATAGAGACCAATCATGCAACCTCAAGCTAGGAAGCAATCTAGACCGGTTCAACAATGAAGACTAATTGAACCCATTCATCCACAAAGTCAAGGACAAGGTATGATTCCTTATTTTACTCCTATATGTCACTTTTGTGGATTTGATGGTCATATTAGACCACATTGCTTTCGATATATTAAAATGTGCAAAACTAGAAGCATGATTGAGAAGAAAAAGAAAAGAGCCATGATGCATGTTCCTAAGAATGATAATATTGTTATGCATAATCCTAGAACATCTAGAGCCCATGTACCAAAGACCACTAAGAAAGCTAAGATTGTTTCTAGGTGGATTAGAAAGAATGAAAATGTTTGCCATGTTGCGCAAATAGTCTTGAAGGCAAATTCTTCTAATTTTTGGTATTTAGATAGTGGGTGCTCTAGGCACATGACGGGAAACAAGAGTTTCTTCGAGACTCTTATTATGGAGTAAGAAGGATATGTCACTTTTGGTGATGGATCCAAAAATAAAGTTGTAAGGAAAAGAACCATTTTCGTTCCCGGATTACCCTCCTTATCCGATGCTTTATTTGTTGATGGCTTGAAAGCCAATTTAATAAGCATTTCATATCTAAGTGATGAAGGATATTCCGACTTGTTTAGAAAAGATGATTGCTCGATCCTAAAGCCCGATGGACAAACCTTATTGAAAGGTATGAGATCTAGCGACAATTGCTATTGTCTTGAAGCTAGAATAGTCTCAAACAATGTGTCCATGGATGAGCAAATAGAGTTGTGGCAAGAAAGACTTGGCCACATGAACTTTAGGGATTTAAGAACCCTTGGAAAGTTCGATTGTGTGCGTGGCCTCCCTAAGCTTGGGAAGAAAACCAATGGAATTTATGGATGTAAGGTTCCCATTTGTTGATTGGCTCATTTCGTGGACAAACCACATGTTGGGGGTTCTTTGTAAGGGTAGCCTAGGTATCGATGTTATTGCTCAAGCCCTTTGAAGACCTCGTCTTGATAAGCACCGAAGGTAAATTTCTATGTGCTTACTTTTCTTTAAAGAGATTAGTTGCACACACACACTAAACATACATTGCATATGTGTGCATTCTCTTCTCTTGTCACATTTCACACTTGCACTTATTTGTTATATTTTGTTGTGTGTAATTGTGTCTTGTTGTCGTGTAATTCGTTTCCCAGACATTGTTCGGAAACGTCCGCGCTTGCACTAATGAGTGCTTGGTTTCACGCGAAGACCGCCCTCAGAGATTGCCCTTGGCTTCTCCTTGGTTTTCACCATTATTGGTGATCGGCGGTTATGATCGGCGGCCTGGCCACTGAATGAAACCGTCATTTGCTTCCAGTAGTGTATAGAGCGATTCTACGGTTCTGATCAGCTGTCACGACCACCGTTCGAAACCGCCGTTCAAGACCTGATTGATTTTATCTCTCGGCCTAATTCGGCAGTTGAAACAGCGGTCACGTATGAAACCGCCGTTTTCATACCTGATTGATTTTTAATCTCAGGTTTAATCTCACGAAACCGCCGAATGAAACCGCTGTTGGTCCCCTGTTCCTCTCGGGCCAATTCGGCGATTATGAACGGCGGCCTGGCCGCCGATTGAAACCGCCGATCGGTGCGTTTCAGGGGAAAACTTGTCTTTTCACATACTCTGTTTTTCATGCCTATAAATACATCACTTTCTCTTATTCTGAATGTGACTCTTTGATCATCAAGAACCCTACTTTCAAAAAGAGAGATTTTTAAGAGAGAAAGCAATCAAGTTTGCTCATTAAACACTCAAACCAAAATCCATTTGCGTCAAAGTTCATCTAGCATTCTCTAGCATATCTAGGATGCTTGCTTGCATGGGTCTTTCATCATCACACTTGCTTTGGTAAGTTTTTCACTATTATCATACATAATTAGTGTTTAATTTATTTTGGCATCTCTTTTATTACTTGATTATTCTTTGATTATAATCTAATATTCAAGATAGAGATTGTTGTGTTGATTTGATTGAGTGTTGTTTTTATGATAGATATCTAGGTTTCTCTAATCTATGATTATCTATGCTAATTGACATGTCATTTAGCTTTAATATCTAGGATTGTCTTTAATTGCATATTCATCATCTTAGATAAGCATATAGGGTTTCCCTTGCTCTATGTTGCATTTGAATATTCATATATTCACTTAGGGTGTTAATCTCTTTTTAGAGAATTAAGTCTTGTGTTGTGACCGGGATTAGGTTGCTTAATTCGCAAGCAATCGGACTAGGTTCACTCATACCGGGATTAGGTAGGTGTGT
The DNA here is from genome assembly GCA_008009225.1 of Acer yangbiense. Classification (NCBI taxonomy): domain Eukaryota; kingdom Viridiplantae; phylum Streptophyta; class Magnoliopsida; order Sapindales; family Sapindaceae; genus Acer; species Acer yangbiense. The sequence continues at coordinate 19,473,222 of CM017770.1, read as the reverse complement.
GATTACTTCCGGGATTAGGTTGTAATCGTTTACACATTTAGTGGATTCGAGGTTCGAGTGTGGCTTACTTACTAGCTCGTGGTTTTTCCCGTGAGGGTTTCCACGTAAAAATCAAGTGTTATTTAATTTCCGCATTTTATACTTGATTTATTGCTTTATCTATTTAGGGGTAATTTCGTAATTTGGACTAACACGAAAAATTGGGTAAAAAGCTTAAAATCTATTCACACCCCCCCCCCCCCTCTAGATAGTTTTATACACACCGTGCTATAATTTGTTTCAGTGGACCTTGTCAACAAGGAAAACAAACCAAGAGCATGCACAAAAAGGGCAAGTATCTCTCCACCAATGAGCCTTTAGAGCTTCTCCACATGGATCTCATGGGTCCTATGCAAACCGAGAGTTTAGGTGGAAAGAGATACATTTTTGTTTGTGTTGATGATTTCTCTAGATTTACATGGACATATTTTCTTAGAAAAAATCCGAAACTTTTGATAAGTTTAAAATGCTTTGTACTAAAATACAAAATGAAATGAATTCTAATATTAAAAGCATTAAACGGATTAGAAGTGACCATGGGAGGGAATTTGAGAATGCCTCTTTTGAAAGCTATTGCAATAGCTTAGGCATCTCCCATGAGTTCTCGGCTCCTAGGACACCTTAACAAAATGGAGTTGTTGAGAGGAAGAATAGGGTCCTTCAAGAGATGGCCTGAGTGATATTGCTTAGCAACAATGTCCCTAGGAACCTATGGGCCGAAGCCGTCAATACGGCTTGTTATATAGGGAATCGTGTTTTCCTAAGGCCCGGATCTAGAAACACCTCATATGAGTTATGGAAGGGTAGGAAGCCGAATGTTAGCTACTTCCACACATTTGGAAGCAAATGCTACATTTTAAATGACCGTGATCAACTTTGCAAGTTTGATGCTAAGAGTGATGAGGGTATCTTTATTGGCTATGCCTTGAATAGTAGAGCCTATAGAGTTTTCAACTTGAAGACTCGAACCATCACGGAATCATCGAATGTTGTTATTGATGATACAAGGCTCAAGTCTAATGACCATGAGGAGGAGGAAGTTTTAGAGGATGACTCTCCTTAGGAGAGGGTTGTGGTGACTCTTAATGTTGGGACGTCCAATGACAATAATGAAGTCACACAACCTATTACTAGAGTCCCTCTCTTGGACTCTAATGAACCCGCTCCATGGGTTAGAAGACTCCATAACAAAGAGGATGTTATTGGAGATGTGAATGAGGGTGTAAGGACTAGGTGTCAAATAGCTAATCTCATTAGCTTTACATGCTACACCTCTCAAATTGAACCCAAAAAGGTTGATGAAGCCTTGAATGATGAATTTTGGGTTCTTGCCATGCAAGAAGAGCTAAACCAATTCGAAAGGAATGAGGTTTGGACTCTAGTTCCTAGGCCTAAAAGCTCACATGTGATAGGAACTAAGTGGATTTATAGGAACAAATCCGATGAAAATGGCAACATAGTGCGGAACAAGGCTAGACTTGTAGCACAAGGGTACTCTCAAATTGAGGGTATCGACTTTAAGGAGACATTTGCTCCCGTTGCCCGTTTAGAGTCCATTAGGCTTCTCTTGTCCATTTCTTGTGTGCACAAGTTCAAATTGCACCAAATGGATGTCAAGAATGCCTTCCTCAATGGCTTCTTGTAAGAGGAAGTGTTTATTGAACAACCCAAGGGGTTTGTGGATGCACATCACCCCAACCATGTCTATTGCCTCAAGAAGGCTCTATATGGGTTGAAACAAGCACCGAGGGCTTGGTATGAGCGCCTCACTCAATTTCTTGTTGACAATAACTACACAAGAGGTAGTGTTGACAAGACACTATTCATCAAGAAAGACAATGATGAGCTTTTCATAGCTCAAATATATGTTGATGATATAGTTTTTGGCTCCACCAACAACACCAAGGTCTAACAATTTGTTGATGTCATGTCTCATGAATTTGAGATGAGTCTTGTTGGTGAGCTTAGTTACTTCCTAGGTTTGCAAATTAGGCAATTAGATGATGGGATTTTCATAACCCAAGCCAAATATGTCAAAAACCTAGTGAAGAAGTTTGGTCTAGAAAATGCCAAACATTGTGATGCACCCATGAGTACCACTTTGAAGCTAAGCAAGGATGCTAGTTGTAAAAGTGTGGAACAAACGTTATATCGTGGCATGATTGGTAGCTTGCTTTATTTGACTGCAAGTAGGCCCGATATCTTTTTTAGTATGGGTGTGTGTGCTAGGTACCAAGCGGATCCCAAGGAGTCCCATCTCTCTTCCGTAAAGAGAATCATTCGCTATGTGAATGGGATATCCAACTATGGGATTTGGTACTCTTTTGACACTAATGCTAGTCTTGTAGGCTTTAGTGATGCGGATTGGGCAGGAAATTGTGATGATAGGAAAAGCACATCGGGCGGTTGCTTCTTCCTAGGCAACAACTTGGTGTCTTGGTTTTGCAAGAAGCAAAACTCAATTTCCTTGTCCACGGCCGAGGCCGAGTACATAGCCGCGAGGAGTGGATGCACAAAACTCCTATGGATGAAGCAAATGCTAGTAGACTACGGATTCAACCAAGGTACTCTCACTCTCTTTTGTGATAACATGAGTGCCATTAATATTTCCAAGAATCCGGTGCAACATTCTAGAACTAAGCATATTAACATCCGCCATCACTTCATTAGAGAGCTTGTTGAAAATAAATGCAAAGTACTTGAACATGTAGGTACTAATGATCAACTTGCGGACCTATTTACTAAACCCTTAGATGCTACTCGATTTAAAACACTAAGTAGATCTATTGGGATATGTCTTGTGGAGTGATGTGATTTGTATTTGACCCCATATGGGGAACTCAAGCAAAGAGAGCTATTTTGCATTCTTGTATCTTGCAAAAAATTTGAAATATCTTATGCCTCTTCTTTTAATTGCTTGAGTAAGCTTGGTTGCACATATGTATATATGTTTTCAATTCAATAAGTGTGAACCTTGCTTGTTTACAATCCATGTCATATTTATGTTCAAACATGCATTTTTGGACTAGGAGATGTATATAGGAAGTATGATTTGAATGACCTATGGTTATCTCCATGACATGATGATTCTTTTATAACATGTTAATGTCAAATGAAAAAGCATGAAATTCATATAACATGCTCATATGAAAAGCATGAATTGATGATTGCATATTCTTAAAATGCAAAACTTGTGTGAAAGCTAATGAGACTCAAAATGAATAAAGGATCTTGTATCCGTTCAAAGGAATTTATATTCCATATGTCTCTCTTTCTTTATTAGTTGACCATGGCTACTATCATACGGATATCTTATCCGAAAAAATCAAAAAGGGTGCAAAGTCGCTCATGCCATGTTTCGCTTATAAAGTTGGATATAGTTGTTCTTAAATTGAAATCAATATATTCTATATCCTTGCTTTACTCATGACATTGGTGAAATTGGTTTGAATTCCTATTAGAAACCTTTGTCATTTGCTTTGCCAAATACCATTGTATTTTGGACTTGAATGCTACATGTCTTGTATGCAAAGCATGTTTGATTCACACATTTTCTAACAAATAAATCTCCTTGTTTCTCACCAATTAATTGAGATGCATAAAGTGACTTATATTGATTATGCAAATATCTTGCATGCTACTATCTCTCGTTGCTATGAGTGACCCGGTTGGGGACTACTCCTTTGCCTATATCATGACAAAAAGGAGGAGTAGGATATGGTAAGGGGAGTTGCAAAATATAGAAGCAATTATGCATATTGGGGAGAACATTCAATGAGGGGGAGTAACCCGTTGAGGGGGAGCATTGCATACACATACATTTCATAATGTTGTGCCTAAACTTTTAAAATGCAAATGCTTGTTTTTGTTCTCACTTGATTAATCTCACATTTCACTTGTATTGGAAAATATAGAAATCTTATTTTAAGGGCTTGATTATTCTACAAGAGATTGAAGACTTGAAGTTTTATTTTCTTACCTCTTTGTGTTGTAGAAAATCATAGTTGTCCCGGAGTTTCTATTTTTTTGTGAAGAATCAATGTGAGTGGTGGTTTTGTCATGATATAGCCAAAGGGAGAGATTGTAAGGTTCCCATTTGTTAATTGGCTCATTTCGTGGACAAACCACATGTTGGGGTTCTTTGTAAGGGTAGCATAGGTATCGGTTTTATTGTTCGAAGCCCTTTTGAAGACCTCATGTTGATAAGCACCGAAGGTAAATTTCTATATGCTTACTTGTCTTGAAGAGATAGTTGCACACACTCACAACTCATGCATATGTTTAATCTTTGTATGTTGTGTTTCTTAGTGTTGTGCATTAACGCTTATTTTCATCTCTTCTTGCATGTTAGTTTGATTGCTTATTGCATTGCCCATTGCCTTGTCTTACATAGCATTGGAATTCTTGCATTGCAAAGGGTGCTGTTCAAAGCGCTGTTCTGAACAGCACCCGATCAAGACCTGATTGCAATTGTATTTTAAATGCATCAGGTCTGATGCATTTTGGGTAGGCGCTGTACGAGCGCTGTACAGAAGCGCTGTTTGTACAGCGCCACTCTATTTTCCCGAGAGAACAGAGTTGGGGCGCTGTACAGAAGCGCTCTACGTACAGCGCCCAAGGTAAATTTCAGGCCAACTTATCAAAACGACCACACTTTGTTTTGGCCTCCTATATATATGCCACTTTGACTTTAGGTCAATCAAGAGAGTTCATATTCAGATTTCATACTTAGGATATTTTTCAAGAGAAGAAAAAATTCCAAGAACTCAAATTTTATTCACTCAAACACTTTTTCATGATCATCAATCATCATCTAGCATCATCCTAGATCATCTAGATGTCTCTTTGCATGGATTCTTCATCACACTTTGCTTGGTAAGCTTTTCACTAATATCTTACATATTTTGTGTTTTTCTTAATAAGCAATCTCAATTAATTTCTTGTATGTTATTTATATATCTTTTGATACAAGATTGAGATTAATGTGTTATATGTTTGAGAAGTTGTATTGTGATAGCTAATTAGGTTTTGTGCTTAATCTTGATTAGCTAAACTATTTGATTGAACATGTCATTTAGTTTTTAATATCTAGGATTGTTCTAATTGCATATTAATCATCTTAGATAAGCATATAGGGTTTCCCTTGCTCTATGTTGCATTTGGATATTCATATATTCACTTAGGGTGTTATTCTCTTCATTGAGAAAGTAAGTCTTGTGTGTAGCTTCCGGGATTAGGTTGCTTAGATCGCAAGCAAATCGGACTAGGTTCACTCATACCGGGATTAGGTAGGTGTGTGATTACTTCCGGGATTAGGTTGTAATCGTTTTACACATTTAGTGGATTCGAGGTTCGAGTGTGGCTTACTTACTAGCCCATGGTTTTTCCCATGAGGGTTTCCACGTAAAAATCAAGTGTTATTTTATTTCTGCATTTTATACTTGATTTATTGCTTTATCCATTTATGGGTAATTTCGTAATTTTGACTAAACACAAAAAATTGGGTAATAATCTTAAAATCTATTCAACCCCCCCCCCCCCCCCCCCCCCCCAAATAGTTTTATACACACCGTGCTATAAGTTGTTTCAATATATACATCACTTTGCCTCTCTTTAAAGGAGTGACCACCCAACTTTGCTCCAAGAAATCCATTTTCTTGGATTGATCATCACAAAAGAGAGAGAGCAACTCCAAGCCTTCCATGGGGGATCTTCCTCCATGGAAAGCCTTCCATGGAGAGTAGATATGCAGAGATAGGAGAGGCTTGTGTGTCAAAACTAAGCCAAAGGAGTTTCATAGCAAGGAAGAGATATTGGAGGCTTGTCTTCAAGGGTTATTTCTTCATTTGCTCATCTTTGTATTTTCTATTGATGTATAACCCATTTGGGAGTATTGTAAACCTACACTTATGCTAATATATGTATGTATTGTTCATTTGCTTTGATTTGGTATTGATTCATTCCTTAGATGTATATTGATTAAGCTCTTTTTGTGATATTCATATGTATGGATGATTATGTGTTAATATGTATGATGAATGAGATTAGGAGTAGATTAACTAAATGATTAGGAGTAGTTGTAATCAAATATCTCATTTGTTTATGTATGTTGATGTATGATTTACTATGTATGTGTTTAGAGTGATTAGAGAGATTGAGAGTTGAGTTTGTGCTCGGATTTCCATTCCGGGTATAATCTTGACTGTTAGCTCTTGGGAATGGAAATAGCTTAGGTGTGCATAATCATGTCACTTTAGCTTTGGTTCATAAGTTCTTGTGCTTAATGGGTCTAAACCCTAGACACAATCACTTTTCCGATTGGAGAGTGATGATATGATTTTGGGAATTCCCTAATCAAGAGAACGAACCCTTTACTAGATTAATTGAATTCACATGTAAACAATCGACATAAATTACATATTGTGTTTGGTGAACCGATTTCCCATATGTGTTATATATCTTGCTATTCTCCAAGCCACCTTTGTTTTTCGTAGCTAGGGTGTCTTGCCTCTAGGAGTAGAATAACTTAATTAGGAGTAGATTAATTAGATAGCCAAGACACCCGGCTACATTTCTATCCTAGTTAGTTAGTTCACACACACACACACACCACACACGCATTTCCTTTTACATGCTTTAATAAACACTAGAGCTAAATACAGTTAACGAATTACGCTCCCTGTGGAACGAGACCCTTGCATACTTGCTATACTAGTCCTTTGACTCGTTGCATTTGCGAGGTGATTAGAATAGAAATATCTTTTCTACCGGGTACAACGACACCCGATCAGAAAATGGCGCCGCTGCCGGGGATGGTTTTCGTTAAATGTATTTAGTTTTAGTAAATAATGTAGTTTGTTATGTTTGTTTGTTTTATTTGTTTTTATTTTCGTATCAAGCAAATGCGTTTGATTTTGTTTGAGTATTGGTGATGTGTAGGATTCTTAGGTCCGGAATCAAGGAAGAGGGTCAAAACGAGAAAAACTATCTTCCGCGACCTTAGTCCGCGGGTCAAGTCCGCGGGAACGAGCCCGCCCAACAAAGCCGCCGGGTTCTTTTTGATCCTTTAGCGAGACACAATGGCGAGACATAACCCGCCGTCCAGAAGATCAAAACCCACGGAATATGCTGAAGGAAGTCGGCGACTTCATGCCGCGGGACATAACCCGCCATCCAGATGGAAGGAACTCGCCGAGTTCACGGCGACCTCATGCCGCGGGAATAATCCCGCCGGCTAGAGAACACAAAGCCGCCACACCATCTGGAGGAATCACCGTGACTTCATGCAGCGAGGAGGAATCACCCCTTGCCGAGCCACAACAGTCGATGACTGCATAACCCATGGACCGCAACGCACGCTACAAGAGGTATCCTCTTCACTTTGCTTTCCCAAACACAGGTCTCTTCAATCGACTCATCCATTTTTGGATTTGAGAGGATTGAATTGAGACTTAGTCTTGTGCTTCAATTCAAGTGGAATGCATATTTGTTGAGTTGAGCTTAATGTAATATGTGTCGTTGTAGTATGGTGGTAAGTTTTCCACCAATGAGCTTCATAGATAAATGCATTGCTTGTATATTTTGTAATTTTTATGTTTGTTTAGATCTAAGAGTGTGATTGTTTGTGCTTAGATCTTAGGATTTATTTTGTTTTGTTGTTTTTAGTCTTTGTGATTTTTGTTGTTCTTATGTCCGAATCTTGCTAAGCATTATCCAATTTATGTACGGAAAAGGTTCTGTTGTGCTACATTGAGGATAATGTTAAGTTTAGGTTTGGGGGTGTGGACAACTTTTTGTGATGTTTTATATATATATATATATATATATATATATATATATATATATATATATATATATATATAGGTTTTGTCGTTGATAATTTTCAAATCTCTGCAAATTGGTCAAAATTGAAAATTTTGGAATTGAAGTCCATTTTGTTGAGATAATATCTTTGCGTGCCTGTAGAGACATGTCATGTATGCTTTTAGGTCTATATCTTGACTATCATTCATGCCATGTATGATCTTTGCATCACTATTAATTTGCTTGTACAGTGCCAATCTTTTGATGTTGAGGTAGATGAGACTCTATTCTTGTTTAGCTTAGGAGAATAGTGGAGACTACCCTTGTGAGATATTTGAGCCTGTAAGCGTTTTTATTTGAGAGGGTATTTTGTTTCTACTCATTAAACACTCTTCGAATTTTGTTTCTTAATTTTTAGTGATCTCATTGTACATCAATTTTGCATTGATTGCCATAGAACATTTATGTGGACTGCTTGTTGAAATTCATATTCCCTTGCTAGATGGATTTTTAGAAATGATTTTGGGCTATAGTGTTAGCAAAACTCCAAATCTAGCCTAAACACTTTCATGTCCCTATGTGTACTTCATTGCTTAAATTGAGACCAAACACTAAACCTACACACATCACCCACAATTCAAACACTTAACCACTCCCTAGTTACTAATCATGTTAAGGTGCATAGCTTAATAGAAGTCAATTGTAAGCTCCCAATTGTGTAAAAGCGTGTACTGAGGCAAATGTGTAAAAATTGTGCTAGAAAAGGGCTTTCGAAAAGAAGTGTTCATTGAAAAACACTTAAGCCTTCAAGCTTCAATGTAAAGTTACTCAAAGATGTGAGGACAAATTTTAGCAAATTTTGAACTTAAAGTTTATAGCCTAGATGCTTAAATTGTATTCTGAAAAATACATAGAGCTTACTATATTGAAAGTTTAATGTTTAAACACTTTGGCATGATTTATAGCTTTATCAATCCATTCCTACCATAACATCCATACACCACAAATCACCCTTGGTCACAATACAAATTAGGGAAAGCCTAATTGATCTCTTAGGAAGTCTATATTGGGAATATGAGTTGATGCATGCTCTTTTCTCGTTCATGGTATTTCAATTCCTTCCATGAGATCCATTTTCAGAAATTGTGCTTTAATTGAAAATATTCATATGCGTTATATTTGATTTTGATACATAAACTCCAATCGCATATGTTTGATAAAGAGTGATAGCCTAGGATTCTGAGTGAAAATATGACTGAAATCCGGTGAGAATTAGAGTCGAGGCGAATTCTAGCCGAAGCATCCGAGTTTAGTTGTTTTGTAAACCGAAAGCATCCTAAGTATTGGCATACTTGCATGACTATGATGTATTGATTTGAGTGGCATATTGTTAGTCTCTATGCAGAAATTCTAGCATGCATGTAGTCTTTGCTTGGTATGTATGGATTACATCTCAACCTTTTGCTTTGTAAAGTTACGTTTGTGGGTATCGTAGCGGTAAACCCTCAGGAGACTACACTCCTCCTACTAGGGACACCTAGGGGTTTAAAAGGCTTCTGGCACATGCTAAGTGCCATCGTTTCTCCCACGACAGTGGACTAATTAGTTTCTATGTTATTGCTTTAGTGTTTAGTTTGTTAATTTATTTTTTTATTTTATTTTATTTTATTTTTGATTTTGCTCGAGGACAAGCAAGAGTTAGGTTTGGGGGTTTGATCGCGCTCCAAATGTTCACATTTAGTGCTCCCTATTCCTATCTTTTGTGTTCGTTTCCGAGCACTTTTGTGTACATAATATGTGTTTTAGCTATGTGTAGATAAATATCCCTCAGAGTGGGTGTTTTAATCTAAATGGAAGAAAACAGGGAAATTCATGGGCAAATATGTCATTGTGGAGAATCAGGGGTCAAAGTGAAATATTCGGGAAAGTATTGAATATTCTGTGAATAAGGAGAAGAGTAGGGGTGCATATTGTAATTGACCGTGCAAAGCACAGATCAGCCTGCCACGTCACGCACTAAACGGCGTCGTTTTGGGAGGGTCCGCGTCAGCCTGACGTCAAGTCGTCTTCAAGCTTGTGCCGGGTCACCTCGACCCGCGACGACCCGACCCGACCCGACCCGACCCGTGTTCGACCCGGTTCAGACCCGACGATAACCCGGCCGTTTCCAATGGTTTTTTCGACCGTTCTCCACCCAGATCGGTAGCTGGTCTCCTTCCGGTCACGATGGACCCACTTTGAGCCTTCCATGTAAGGGTTCCACGCTCCACCAAATCCTCCCAACTCCATGGCCATTCAAGCTCCCAAGCTTGGTTTAGCGGCTTCTTTCTCGTGTTCCAGAACGTCCAAACTCGCCGGAAGACGGCGGTTTCATGCAGCGGGAAGAAGCCAGCGGTCCAGAAGGTCAGAACTCACCGCCGACTCCAAATTCTCCACCGCGAGTTTCGACGGCGGGTACAAACTCACCATCTAGGGTGTCTGAACCCGCCTAGCTGGCCGACACAAGAGGATTTTAAGATATTTTGGGATATTTTGATCCCCATTCTTGCCCTATACACTTCCACACTATATATACATCACTTTGCCTCTCTTTAAAGGAGTGACCACCCAACTTTGCTCCAAGAAATCCATTTTCTTGGATTAATCATCACAAAAGAGAGAGAGCAACTCCAAGCCTTCCATGGGGGATCTTCCTCTATGGAAAGTCTTCCATGGAGAATAGATATGCAGAGATAGGAGAGGCTTGTGTGTCAAAACTGAGCCAAAGGAGTTTCATAGCAAGGAAGAGCTATTGGAGGCTTGTCTTCAAGGGTTATTTCTTCATTTGCTCATCTTTGTATTTTCTATTGATGTATAACCCATTTGGGAGTATTGTAAACCTACACTTATGCTAATATATGTATGTATTGTTCATTTGCTTTGATTTGGTATTGATTCATTCCTTAGATGTATATTGATTAAGCTCTTTTTGTGATATTCATATGTATGGATGATTATGTGTTAATATGTATGATGAATGAGATTAGGAGTAGATTAACTAAATGATTAAGAGTAGTTGTAATCAAATATCTCATTTGTTTATGTATGTTGATGTATGATTTACTATGTATGTGTTTAGAGTGATTAAAGAGATTGAGAGTTGAGTTTGTGCTCGGATTTCCATTCCAGGTATAATCTTGACTGTTAGCTCTTGGGAATGGAAATAGCTTAGGTGTGCATAATCATGTCACTTTAGCTTTGGTTCATAAGTTCTTGTGCTTAATGGGTCTAAACCCTAGACACAATCACTTTTCCGATTGGAGAGTGATGATATGATTTTAGGAATTCCCTAATCAAAAGAACGAACCCTTTACTGGATTAATTGAATTCACATGTAAACAATCGACATAAATTACATATTGTGTTTGGTGAACCGATTTCCCATATGTGTTATATATCTTGCTATTCTCCAAGCCACCTTTGTTTTTCGTAACTAGGGTGTCTTGCCTCTAGGAGTAGAATAACTTAATTAGGAGTAGATTAATTAGATAGCCAAGACACCCGGCTACATTTCTATCCTAGTTAGTTAGTTCACACACACACACACACCACACACACATTTCCTTTTACATGTTTTAATAAACACTAGAGCTAAATACAGTTAACGAATTCCGCTCCCTGTGGAACGAGACCCTTGCTTACTTGCTATACTAGTCCTTTGACTCGTTGCATTTGCGAGGTGATTAGAATAGAAATATCTTTTCTACCGAGTACAACGACGCCCGGTCAGTTCCTCTTAAATTGAAATCAATAAAATCTCTATATCCTTGCTTTTCTCATGACAATGGTGAAATTGGTTTGAATTCTTTTTAGAAACCTTTGTCATTTGCTTTGCCAAATACCATTGTATTTTGGACTTGAAGGCTATATGTCTTGTATGTAAAGCATGTTTGTTTCACACATTTTCTTCAAATAAATCTCCTTGTTTCTCTTCAATTAATTGGGATGCCTAAAGTGACTTATATTATTATGCAAATATCTTGCATGCTACTATCTCTCGTTGCTATGAGTGACCCGGTTGGGGACTACTCATTTGCCTATATCATGACAAAAAGGAGGAGTAAGATATGGTAAGGGGAGTTGCAAATTGTAGTAGCAATTGTGCTTGTTGGGGAGAATATTCATTGAGGGGGAGTATCCCGTTGAGGGGGAGCATTGCATACACATACATTGCATAATGTTGTGCCTAATCTTTTAATATGCAAATGCTTGTTTTTTGTTCTCACTTGATTAATCTCACTCTTACTTGTTTTGGAAAGTTTAGAAACTTTATTTTCAGGGATTGATTATTCTACAAGAGATTGAAGACTTGAAGTTTTATTTTTTTATCTCTTTATAATGTAGATAATCATTGTAGTCCCGTAGTTTCTATTTTTTTGTGAGGAATCAATGTGAGTGGTGGTTTTGTCACGAAATAGCCAAAGGGGGAGATTGTAAAGTTCCCATTTGTTGATTGGCTCATTTCGTGGACAAACCACATGTTGGGGATTCTTTGTAAGGGTAGCTTAAGTGTTGGTGTTATTGCTCAATGCCTTTGAAGACCTCGTCTTGATAAGCACCGAAGATAAATTTCTATGTGCTTACTTGTCTTAAAGAGATAGTTGCACACACTCACAACTTATGCATATGTTTAATCCTTGTATGTTGTGTGTCTTATTTTTGTGCATTAATGTTCATTAACATCTCTTCTTGCATGTTATGTTGATTGCATCTTGCATATCCAATTGCCTTGTTATGCTTAGACTTAGTCAGAGCTCTTCGTGTTACACTCACAACAATGGAGCATAAAGCTCACGTGTCGTCTTCCAGTCCATCACTGATGACCAAACTGCCATCTTCCGACTCAGTTTTTCATACTGAATTCAATGGTGCCATCGGTTACTGTGTTTGGGTTAGGAGTAAACGACCATCGCTGCCCTAAACCACTGGTGAACTGTTCTTCATGTTCATCATCCAAAAACAAACCCATAACCATTTCCATCTTTTGATCTACGACAGAAAACAATCAAAACAGTTTTTCTCTCTCCACACTAATCAGAATTACGCGTATGACCTATCGTCAGAAAGCTCTCGGAAAAATCTTTCTAAAGGTACCATGATCGCAGAAAATAAAAAAACAATTGACGATTACAGTTACAGGTTTTCACACAAAGGTTTTCCAAAAAAACTGGGTTTGACTAAAGGTTTTCACAAGATTTTAGGTTTTCGATTTGGGAACACATGAAGAAGAAGATGGGTTTGATTAAGGAAGAAGATGAAGAATTAGTGGGATCCAACCTGTAATGAAAAGAAGAAGATTTAGTGGGATCCATCTGTAATCCATTTCCACCCTATAATGTCTTAACACGTGTCAATACAAATGACGTGGCGAGCAAAAACCCCTGAGCCTAGGAAATATTTTATAGGCCTAGGAACAATTCTGTTAGGCCTAGGAACAATTCTGTTAGGCCTAGGTATGGTTCCTAGGCCTTTTAGTTTTCCTTTGTAGATGAAATTATACGGGCCCCGCAATAATCTCAACGATGATGGGGTATCAATGGAAACTTGTACGTGAAGTTTCGAGATCATCGAACGGTCAAACAAGTATGTTGCTGCCCATTACACTAGATATAGTAAACAACCCTTTTAATTATGAACCCACAAATGCCTTAGAGTTCTTTCACAAACTTGTAAGTTGTTGTCATTGCTTGACTTGATCTCCCGTATTAGCTTTACAGTTCCCAACTCGAGTTCGATGGGTGCACACCGCTTTTTAAAAACATCATGTGCAATCAGAAAAAAAAAAAAAAAATATATATATATATATATATATATATATATATTTATTTATTTATTTATTTAATTCGAAATTAAATCTACCATGGGCCTAGAAGTTATTCCTAGGCTTAAAGTACCGATTCCTAGGCCATGAACGTCCTGGGCTTAGTTCATTCTTATCAGCCCCCAATATTGATGACGTGGCGACGAAAAACACCTGAGCCTAGGAAAGATTTTACAAGCATAGGAACAATTCTATTAGGCCTAGGTATGGTTCCTAGACCTTTCAGTTTTCCTTTGTAGAAAAAATTATAGGGCCCTCGCAATAATCACAACGATCGGCACCGTCTAGCAATGAAGGGGTATCAATGGAAACCTATATGTGAAGTTTCGAGATCATCGAACAGTCGAACAAGTACGTCACTGCCCATTACACTAGATATAGCAAACAACCCTTTCAATTATGAACCCCTAAATGCCTGAGAGTTCTTTCACAAACTTGTAAGTTGTTGTCGTTACTTGACTCGATCTCCCGTATTAGCTTTACAGTTCCCAACTCGAGTCCGATGGGTACACACTGCTTTTTTAAAACATCCCGTGCAACCGGAAAAAAATAAAAAATAAATAAAAAAAATTTATTTAATTCGAAATTAAATCTATCATGGGCCTAAGAGTTATTCATAAGCTTAAAGTACCGATTCCTAGGCCTTGAACGTCCTGGGCTTAGTTCATTCTTATCAGCCCCAATACTGATGATGTGGCGACGAAAAACACCTGAGCCTAGGAAAGATTTTATAGGCCTAGAAACAATTATTTTAGGCCTAGGTATGGTTCCCAAGCCTTACAGTTTTCCTTCATAGATGAAATTCTGGTGGCCTCGCAAATATCTCAACGATCGGCACCGTCCAACGATGAAGGGGTATCAATGGAAATATGTACGTGAAGTTTCGAGATCATCGAACGGTCGAACAAGTACGTCGATGCCCATTACACTAGATATAGCAAACAACCCTTTCAATTATGAACCCATAAATGCCTAAGAGTTATTTCACAAACTTGTAAGTTGTTGTCGTTGCTTGACTTGATCTCCCGTATTAGCTTTACAATTCCCAACTCGAGTTTGATGGGTGCACACCACTTTTTAAAAACATCCAGTGAAATCGAAAAAAAATAAAAAAATTTAAAAAATTTTATTTTATTTGAAATTAAATTCACCATGGGTATAGGAGTAATTCCTAGGCTTAAAGTACCGATTCCTAGGCCTTAAACCTCCTGGGCTTAGTTCCTTCTTATCCGTTCCAATACTAATGACGTGGCGAAGGAAAAAAACCTAAACCTAGGAAAAATTATTTTGGGCCTAGGAATGGTTCCCAGGCCTTACAGTTTTCTTTCGTAGACAAAATTTAGGGGGCCCCGCAATAATCTCAAGGATCGGCACCGTCCAACGATGAAGGGGTATCAATGGAAATCTATATGTGAAGTTTTGAGATCATCGAATGGGCGAACAAGTACGTTGCTGCCCATTACACTAGATATAGCAAACAACCCTTTCAATTATGAACCCCTAAATGTCTAAGAGTTCTTTCACAAACTTGTAAATTGTTGTCGTTGCTTGACTCGATCTCCTGTATTAGCTTTACAGTTCTGAAATTGAGTCTGATGGGTGCATACCGCTTTTTAAAAACATCCCGTGCAATCGGATTTTTTTTTAAATATATATATTTAATTCAAAATTAAATCCACCATGGGCCTAGGAGTTATTTTTATGCTTAAAGTACCGATTCCTAGGCCTATAACATCCTGGGCTTAGTTCCTTCTTAAAAACAATTTTTTAATTATTTTCTTTAAGACAATACTCTTTTTTTTTTTTTTCCACATTTCATAATTATAAATTTTAAGAATTTTCTTATATTAAGAATTTTCTTTAAATTTTAAGAATTTTCACATTTCATGCCATCAATTACCAAACTTATAACAATCATTCATAGGCTCAAAATCATACATGCATCTACAAGCATTAATTCCTAGGCTTATGGAATCTATTACCAGGCTCAAAAGCATACATGCATATACAAGCATTAATTCCTAGTGAGTTTCTTGTAGCAGTCTTAACTTGCATTGCATCTCTTTCACTTCATTTATCTTGGCGTTTTCAGTCCAATTCCAAAACTGAGTATATTACATCTTTCAAGGGATACAACCTATCTGATACAGTGAAAGTGTGTACGTTAATTTCAATTTCTATCCAACTAAGGCCATCTCCAATCAGAAACTCTAAAATGCAGCAACTTTGCTCCAAAATGTAGCAACTTTGCTCCAAAATGCATCAACTTTCACACTTCCATCTCCAACCAGCAACTCCAAATCCTACTCTAAAAAGAATATTCCCTAAATATTCCCCTTTTTATTATTTCACAACAATTAACATTTCACCCTTAATTATGATAATATTACGATAAGTTAAGAGATTAACATAATATTACGATAAGTTAAGAAATTAATAAATTAATAAATTTAATTCATTAATAAATTAATAAATTATATGAAATTAACTAAAATATTACATTTATTATTAATTGAACTTTGACATGACAATTCATAAAATAAATAAAAACACAATTAAAAGTACATATTAATCATCATTTAATTCTCTGAATTAGTATATTCATCCCACAAATGATTAATTAATACATTCCGGAGTGCATTGTGAGCTTTTTGGAGGATCCGCAAATGATCTCCCAAATTACTAAATTGTTATTGTAATTTCTATTGTATTTTTCCTTCTTGTTTTAATGTAATTATTAATGTAGTGTTTTGCTTCAATTGTTTTTTTATTTTTAAATCCATTTTAGTGTTTATAAATATCATTTAGTAATTTTTGTATTATGTAATTAATTTTAGTTTATTATAAATATTAATATAAATAATAATTAAATTAAAACAAATATAATATAACCAAAAGCATTAGATAATTAAAAGGATACAATTGGAATACATTTGATTTAATAGGGGTAAAACTATGATTAAACAAAACATTTAAAAAGGGATACAAGTGAAACAACAGAAAATAAGCTTATAAAACTGTCATTACATAAACCTGAAGGGGCTGAAAATTAAAAAAGCCAAGAACATCTGCATAAGTAGCGCTGCACTGGAAAGATCGCCAGATGTGGCGACAAAAACTGAAGGTCTCTACTTTGGAGATGAATATGCAGTCCGGTTGGAGAAGATTTCAGCTGCAAATGGAGATTTGGAGGCTGATTGGAGATGCCCTAATTGCTCGTTCTTTCTTCACCTGTCTCTCGTCCATAAGTCGTCTCACCTTCTCTACCAATTCCCATTTCCCAAGAGCAGCATATATACTTGAAAGTAGTACATATGTTGCAGAGGATTGAGGTTCCAATTCAATTAGTCGCTCAGCTGCTTTTCTTCCCAACTCCATATTTCCATGGATTCTACATACGAGTATGGCATTCCAAAGACAACCATCAAGCTCACAAGGCAACTTCTTGAGCTGATTCATCAACTGGCCGATTCCATATCCCCCCACTTGGTATAACCCGAAACCAAAGTGGTCCAAGCAAGAACATCCCTCACTTGCATTTCATTAAACAACCTCCTAGTATCATTCATCTCTCCACACCTTGCATAGGCATCAACTAACGTACTCGAAATCACCAAATTCGATAAGAATCCGATAACTAAAACCTGCCCTTGAACCTGCCTAGTTAGCTTCAATTCCTTCATTTTCACACAGACAGTCAGAGCACCGTAAAAACTAAACTCATTGTACCCAATACACAACCTCCTCAACTCCTTATAAAACCTCAAACTCTAATCGAAAACCCTGCTCTTCGCATACCCTATAATCATGCTATTCCAAGACACAACGTCTCTCTTGGGCATTTGATCAAACAACTTCCTGGCATTAGCTCTCTGCTCCAAAGCTTAGATGGATCCAATGTCAAGGAAATACTAACTTCTCTAGTAGCTACAACCTCAACTGATATGCCCAAATCTTCAAAGGTTGAAAATAACTACAAAATAAACAAGAAAACATAATGATGACTTGATCCATTAATAGAAAGTAATCAAAATTGAATTGCTATTGAAATACAAGGAAATACCTACAAAAAAGCGAGCATAAATAGAAAGAAAAAATATGTCAATGATTTATAACACACGCATAAATAGAAAGTAATCAAAATTGAATTGCTACTGAAATCATGCCTTGAAAAACTTATCCCAAACCAAGTCGAGAGGAAGACGATTTCTGGCGATAAAAAGGAAGGAGATGTTGGGTTTGGAGAGAAACGAGGCCGTAGAGACACAATCCGAGTGTACTGAGTCTGCGTCACACCAGACTGCCCAAACAGAATCCGACCAGAATGACCGTGAAAACCTTCCGCTTCCATTTGTAGCTAAGCTTCTGCTGCTGCGTCGCTTTTCACTTCATTTATTTTGGCGTTTTCAATCCAATTCCACCACCATCTTCGATCAGTGTGTTCCAGTTCAAGATCCAAGGAGATTTGTTGAACTGAACACCACGCGCCACGTCAGGAGAGAGAGAGAGAGAGACTTCGGCTTGACTTGAGGTTGAGGTTGAGGAGTGAGTGAGTGAGAGTTTTTAGTTATGGAGGAGTCGTGATACCTAAAGGTTAGGTCTAAATATTTTGATTTTGATTTTGATTTTCTTCGGTGAAGGAGAAGAAGAAAAGGGTAGTTTCGTCCTTACACAATGTAAGAGGGTAATTTAGTCATTTCGTACGGTTTAATTGTGGAGGGCATTATTGTCTTAGAAAGACTATTTCCTAGAAAGTAAATATCAAGAAATGCTAGATATGCACTTTTTTAACCAATGGGCTATTTCCTAAAACTGAATGTTGGGATGGGCTATATTTGCAAGGACCCCATAATTTAATGGGGCCTTTGCAAATTTAGCCTATCCCAACATTCACTTTGAGGAAATAGCCTGTTGGGAAAAAAAGTGCATATCTAGCATATCCTGATATTTACTTTCTACGAAATAGCCTTTCTAGGACAATAATGCCCTCCACAATTAAACCGTGCAAAATGATTAAATTACCCTCTTACAATGTGTAAGGACGAAACTGCCATTCTCTTCTTCTCCTTCAATTCACTGAAGAAAACCAAAAGTTTCAGAAGTTGGGTCATCTTCTCCATCGTTCTCCTGTGGACCGGAATCCACTCCATAGTCCCATTTTAAATTCCATCGTCATCACTGTCGACCGGAATCTACTGCTGTTCAAATCCCATCTCCGCTGGAATCTTGCTACCGACTGTAATCTCGACGGCGACCGGAATCGAGTCAGTGCCGACACCTCGCCCACACCTCCTTCAATCGAGCTTCACTGTCAAGTTTGAAATCGAGCTTTTTTTAGTCAATGTAAGTCCCGTAATCACACTTAAGTTTCTAATGTCATTGAATCTGTCAGTCTTTTATTGTTGTTTAAGTTTGAGACGTTTTTTATAGAATGAGGGATTGATGGTTTTGGATTTCTTGCCCATGAATTTGGGTTTATGTATGTAGTATTGTTGGGTTTAGTTAAGGTGTTTGATGAAATGCCACATCAAGCTTTTAAGAGGGGCAGTATTGTTGTAGTTAAGGTATATGTAGTATTGTTGGGTGCAAACACATTGTCCTCACTATCACATGAATAACCGGAAGAAATGCACTCTGGTGAACAGTGTTGTATGGTTTGTTTTCACATTTATTGTGTTGTATGGTTTGGTGGGGAAAGGTTTAGGGAATTTGTATGTGATTTTGTGAGGATTGATGTTGTATGTATATTTGTTTGTGTTGATCGCTGCTGAACCAAAACAGGTTTAGGATTTTGCTATTGTTGTTGGTTGATGGTTGAAATTCCCTTAAGTAATATAGTGTAAAATATACCTAGAGGGGGGTGCATAGGTATAGGCCAAAATTCTTCCAAATTCAAAATATGCGGATTACAAGAATGAAATGTACACTTGATATGATTTAATCAATGGTATAGTATGATTCAATACTTGTGAAAATCAATATACAAGAGATACAATCAATACATGATATGGAAGATAATGAAAAGTAAAATGAAAAAGACACAAGTATTTTTACGTGGTAAAACCTCAAAGAGGAAACATCCACGGGTTGATACCACAACCACCGGCAAAACAATCCACTATATGAAAAAGAACTTACACATTCAAGCTACCAACTCATGATATCCGCTCAAGCTATCAACTCCTAATCTACCCTCGGGCTAGTGAACCATAAAGCCTACTACCTATCCAAGGTGTGTCCTACACTTCTAAGTAGCAACATCCTATCCAAAGCTCTCAAGCTTCTAGGATGATTTCTTGCTTAGCTATCCGGAGTTTCCTACTCCTAGCTAAGTCTTCTTGCTTGACTATCCGAGTCTTCCCGATTCTAATCAAGACTTCCTTGCTCTATCCACAAAGCTTCACTCACTTTGCTAGAGACTTCAACCTTTCACAAGACAATGATGTAAGTGATGCAAATGATGCAAATCACAATCAAATAAAGCAAGATGATCAATCAAGCTCTATGAACATGTTCAATGATAATCTAAAATATGCTTTCAACAAACAATCACAAATGTATCTAGAAATCAAAGCATGTGAATCAATAAGAACAAGATATGAATATTCAATATATCACACAAAAATCTTAGTTCTTAAATGATGAAATTAAACCTAGAAAATAACATGAGGCACATCATATACAACATTTCTAGAATCAATTTCAAGATAGGTCAAGTTTAGCAATATATGTTCAATTGAAATCAAATGGCTAAAACTCAACAATCAATAGATCAACCACCCCTTGAATATGATCTAACAACATTCTAAACACATATCATCTATCAATTAGGAAGATTAAAAGAGATCATCAAAAGATGAAGTGAGAAGAATATGTTTCACCTATAAATGTAGAATCTCGGACTGAAATATGCTTGGGGTTTGTTCCTCTCATCAAGACCAACATTTTTAGCTTTTGAATCAAGTGAATCGGAGTTGAGATGAGAGAGATATGGTGAAATTAAGATTTGAAAAATTGTAAGAAAAACATTCTGCACACAAAAAAGTTGTTCTTCTTTTTCACTCTCGATTTTGAATTCCCGTCAAAGGGAATAAATTGAGTGAGACTGTGATCAGGTGAGGTAAGCTCACGTGAGTAACATATCATATGACCAATAGGAAGTAAGACCAAAGACACCACATGCTTTGATTGACCATGCACACCAAACACCATATGCATGCAATACATATGACAAAAACCCATTAATTCATGAAATGAATTTGCAATCAGCTCTTCATGGCCGTTTGCTACACGGGGACAGAGGCCATGTTTTGGCGTGTGCCCCACGTGCCCTCAATGGCCAAGGGGACCATGAACACCAAACACCATATGCATGCAATACATATGACAAAAACCCATTAATTCATGAAATGAATTTGCAATCAGCTCTTCATGGCCGTTTGCTACAACACCATATGCATGCAATACATATGACAAAAACCCATTAATTCATGAAATGAATTTGCAATCAGCTCTTCATGGCCGTTTGCTACACGGGGACAGAGGCCATGTTTTGGCGTGTGCCCCACGTGCCCTCAATGGCCAAGGGGACCATGCACACCAAACACCATATGCATGCAATACATATGACAAAAACCCATTAATTCATGAAATGAATTTGCAATCAGCTCTTCATGGCCGTTTGCTACACGGGGACAGAGGCCATGTTTTGGCGTGTGCCCCACGTGCCCTCAATGGCCAAGGGGGGCAAATGGCAATTTGCCATCTTTTGTCTTTTAGCACCCTTTCGCGTATCTTTCACGTTTTTTTTACTGTTCTCCGATCTCCGAACTTCGAATTCGAATCCATTTTCGGATTACAAACCGTGACTCCCTCACGAACATAGACATCAACAAAACTTTCATAAAAAAAATGGAAATCGAAAAGACGAAAACCATGTACGATAAAAGTACGGAAAGTTTCGTAACTTCCAACTCGGAACTCGAAAACAAATGAGTGAGTAACCGAAATGATCGGAACTCAACAAGAAATCATTTGAGAACATATTCAAGTCCAAAACACATACACACAAACAAATAAACACAAGATCACACTAGTATACAATTTCCTAGAAATAGTCCTAGTACATGCATTTCTACAATGTATGGCAATATGAGATCAATGCATGAGCATACTAAAACATGTGAATGTGTTATATTAATTTGGCACAACTATGCAGGGACACACATGTATGAATTGTGTGTGTGTGTGCTTACGCCTTGCAAGAGGAAGAAGAATCTTGATACCTTAGCATCCAAGTATGCGATGTTCCCCTTGAAGACGATATTTGCACAAGATGTTGCTTCTTCACCTTTGAAGCTGCTTTTTCACTAAGAACCACCTAAGCAACAACTATTACAAATATATATAGTTTTACAATGGAATCAATCCAATACAAATCAAGGAACTTACAATCTCCCCCTTTGGCTATTCCATGGCAAAACATCATCCTCACCATACAATGTTCACTCAAATAAACTCAAGGTTGATAGCATTCTCTCATCCTCACAATACAAAGAAATCCCTAGACTAAAAAGTCTTCAAGTCTTCATGAGTCTTTAAGATTTCCTCTTTGGTCTTCAAAGTACCTATGAGCAACATAGCAAACCAACAAGAGATCTTCTTACAAAGAAGAATGGTGAGATATATTCACAAAAACAAATACAAAACTTCCCTTATCTCAAACAAAAATACATTATCTCAAGTGTATGAATGTTTTCACATTAAAACTCTCCTTAAGATCCTTAACACATTTAGGCAAGAATTCTTTTCTCCCCCTTAAGACAAAGTCTCCATAAAAGCACAAAGAGGAATTTCCCACACATTTGGAACATTTCTCCACACATGGTGAGAGGTATACCTTTTTCTCCCCTATATTAAACATGGATTCCCCCATATCAAACATGGTGAGGTATACAATTTCTCCCCCTTTTTGTCAAGGAATAGACAAAGGACACAAGAGATAAAGAATGAGATATTAAGCAAAACTGTTCTTGTAACAGAAGAACGAAGGGTGGGGATGATGATGCTGGGCTAGCGGCAACAGTTCTTATAACAGAAGAACGAAGGGTGAGTAGAACACCCAATAGTTCTTCACCGTCCCTAAACACACGGTGGACAATATCAGGTTCAGAGCTTTACTCAATACCAGCCGTTCGATCAGTGGATGTGTTTCAAAATCCAGGTGACCAAGGTCCATTATACAAAGGACAGATGTTCAAGGACAGATGTTCAAGGACAAGCCTACATTGAAGCAAGCTGTAGGGTCATATGCATTTGTAAAGAGGATTGAGCATAGGATTTCACGATCTTCTAATACACAATTCACTGCCGAATGTACACAGAGAAGTTGTGGATAGGTTCTTCGGGCATGGAAGTCGAATAGGGGGAATTATTGGCATGTTAAGACATTCGTTAATGAGCACACATGTGAGACAAATGACAACTACAACATTGAATTTAAACGTGTAAGTGCCACCGTGATAGGGGATTTGTATGCAAGTAAATATCGCGATCCCGGGCACATCATCCGTCCTAAAGATATAGTTTTTGAGATGAGGGAGCAGCATGGCATACACCTCTCGTACAACAAAGCCTACAGGTCGAAGGAGCACGCTTTGAGTCAGGTATTCGGCGATCCGTGGGAATCCTTTCAGAGGTTGCCATCTTATTTTTATGTATCGGAACAAGCAAACCCCGGGACTGTGATAAAGATCAAGACCGACTCAAAAAACCAGTTGAAATATGGATTCATGGCAATTGGAGCCTCTATTGAGGGGTTCAATTCTGTTATTAGGACGGTTATCTGTATCGATGCTACCCACTTGAAGGCTAGGACTAGGGGTGTTATGTTAGTTGCGGTGTGCAAAAACGGAAACGAGATGATATACCCTCTGGCATTTGGGTTTGCAAACTCTGAATGCACAAAGTCGTGGACTTGGTTTTTGAAGAAACTCCGTAAAGTGATCAAAAATCCGAACCGTGTGATGTTAGTTTCGGATCGGCACAATGGTATATTTAATGCAATGGAAGCCATATTCCCAGATGCAACACATGGCGTTTGTGCATACCACTTGGCACAAAATCTTAAAAGATTTTGCAAGTAGAGTGTAAGGTTCATGATTTGTATTGACTTGATTCCATTGCAAAACACTCTATATTTGTATTAGTTGTTGCTTAGAATATTCTTGGAAGAAAGGAAGCTTAAAAGGTGGAGAGCAACGTCTAGTGCAAAAGTCGTCTTCAAGAGGTGAAAAGCGTCAAAGGTATATCTTGATTTTTATCCTCTTGCAAGGCGTTAGCGCACACACACACAATTCATACATGTGTGTCCCTGCATCGTGGTTCAAACATTTGGTATAACACATTCACACATCTCATAGTATGCTCATGCATTGATCTTGTATAGACAAACATTGTGGAATTGCATGCTTTGTGACTATCTCTTTGATATGGCATGCTTGTGTGTATATGTGTTTATTTGTTTGTGTATTTTGTGTTTTGGACTTGAACATGTTCTTATTTAATGCCTTATTGAGTTCCGGTCGTTTCGGTTACTCATTCATAAGGTTTCGAGTCCAAACGATGTAGCTAAGCTACTTTTCGTTCTCATTCGTTGAGTTGACTTCATCGTCGTTTTCCGAGATGATTTCTCAACCATTTTTCAAAGTTGTTAGTCTTCGTCGTGCGTGAGGGAGTCATGGTTCGTAATCCGAAAACAGATTCAAAATCGGAGTTCGGATGCCCAAGATACGGGCTGAAGAACCGAAGGAGCGCGTGAGAGTGGTCTGGAGAGCGTGAGGCCACAAGGCCTGGCCGTGAGGGAGGCCGTGGGCCCCACGGCCAAGGGAGCCCTCTGCTCCTGTGGGCCCCACATGCCCCCCACGGGGAGGTGATGTGGCACGCTCTGATTTGCTCGAAAAATCTCTCTCTCTCTCCTCCTTTTAAACTCATTTCCTTCCCTCCACACTTGTTGAAGAACTTGAAGTGATTTTCACGAAATTCTGCACAATTTTCTTCAATTTTCATTTTCTTATTTTGATCATAACTTTCTCATACGAACTCGAAATCAATCGATTCAAAAACCAAAATTGTTGGTCTTGAAGAGAGCTACAAACCCCAAGTATTTCCAGAGGCAGCTGACTTCGCCATATTTCTCAGTTGATCCATTTTCAGTCCGTGGTCAGTATGTTTGTTTCAACTTCTTCTTTTTCAATTTCATCTTTGATCATCTCTTGATTCTTACTATTTGATTGATGAAATTTGTTGAGAAGTATGTTAGATCACATGCTAGGGTTGTTTGATCATTTGTTAATTGAGATTTAGCTTTGTGATTTGTTTTGAACATATATGTGCTAAACTTGATTTTGTGTGAAATTGATTCTAGAAATGAATATATGATGTGTCTCATATTATTTTCTAGGTTTTATTTCATGATCTAAGAACTAGGTTTTTAGTGTGATATATTGAATATTCATACCTTTGTTCTTATTGATTTACATGTCTTGATTTCTAGATAATCTTGTGATTGTGTGTTGGAAGCATATTCTAGATTGTCATTGAACATACACATTTTGCTTGATTGATCATCTAGCTTAATTTGTTTGTGTTTGCATCACTTGCATCACTTTAGATCATAGCCTTGCATTAGGTTGAAGTCTCTAGCAAAGTGAGTAAAGCTTTGTGGATAGAGCAAGGAAGTCTTGATTAGAGTCGGGAGGACTCGGATAATCAAGCAAGGAAGACTTGTCTAGGGTCGGGAGGATCCGGATAGGCAAGCAAGAAATCTTCCTAGAGACGTGAGCGTCTTGGATAGGAAGTTGCTTTCTAGAGGTGTAGGACACATCTCGGATAGGAAGTAGGCTTGGTGATTCACTAGCCCGAGGGTAGATTAAGAGTTGATAGCTTGAGCGGATATCATGTGTTGATAGCTTGAGTGTGTAAGTCCTTTTTCATATAGTGGATTGCTTTGCCGGTGGTTGTGGTATCAACCGGTGGATGTTTCCTATTTGAGGTTTTACCACGTAAAAACACTTGTGTTCATTTTTGTTTTTACTTTTCTTTATCTTCCATATCTTACATTGATTGCATATCTTGTAAATTGATTAACTCTTGTATTAGTGAAATCAATTCATTTGCTAAATCTAATCAAGTGTGCATTTTCTTTGTTGTATTCCGCATCATTTTTAATTGTTGAAGAATTTGAGTAAATACCTATTCACCCCCCCATCTAGGTATATTTTACACTATATTGCTTAAGGGAATTTCAATTGGTATCAGAGCGGGTGTCTAGACGTAATTAGATAGATCCATATTATAGTGTTTGTGTTTTGTTTTGTTGTGTTTCTTTTGTGTTTGCTCATTTTTGTAGCTATGGGTGATTCAATGCTGGAAGGTGCTTCTAGTGCTAGACCTCCACTCTTGGATAGTGGTAACTACACCTTTTGGAGAAATACAATGAAAGCCTACATTAGAGCCATCAATGATAAATCATGGATGAGTGTGAGTGATGTAGTAGAGGAAAAGGAGTCCTTGAATGATCGAGAATCTACTAACAATTACATTGCTCATGTGGCTATATATGAACGAAGATTTGAGGATAGTTGTGAAGAGTCCTCAAGTAATGAGGAAAGTGAAAATTCTTCAAGTAGTGAAGATAGTGAAATCTCCTCCAATGATGAAGTGTTCGAAGCCTCCTCAAATCAAGATTTTATAAGCTTCAATGACAAGATCCTTCAACAAAAGAATGAAGAGAACATCAAGTTGAAGTTGACCAATGCCAATTTAGTGGTGATTTTTAAAGCTCTTATCAATGAAAAGAAGATGTCTTTGGAGAAGATGAGCAAGCAAAGTGAAGTCATTAAGGAGCATGAAAAGACCATTGAGAAGTATGTCTCTGAGGTGGAGGAAAGTGCTCAAGAGCTAGATGATCTAAAAGAAGACTTTACTATGAAGTTGTTTGCCATGGAAGGAGAGATTAAGCAAAAAGAGAACTCTTTGTCTATCATGAAGATAAAGGAGTGTGAGCTTATAATGAAGTCAAAGCTCTCAAAGAGTCGATTAATGGCATGAAAATAGGAGCCATTAAGCTTGATGAAGTAATAAAGCTTAGAAAGCATCATGGAGATATGAGTGGCTTGGGCTTTGTAGAAGAAGTTAAGAAGACTCCTACAACCAAGAACAAGTCAAGAAAGTCCAAGAAGAAGAAAGACTCAACTACTATTCCTTCCAACATCAAAGACAAAGACAAGAAGAGCTATGGAACTTCTCAACCGACTTCTCAACCAAAGCATGCACACCCAAAAAGTAACTTTTCTAAATTCATTCCGGTTTGTCATTATTGTAATGTGGTTGGTCACATTAGGCCTAAGTGCTATGAATATGCTAGGCAATGCAAACTAGGAAATGTGGAACATGATAAAAATGTGAAAAAGTTACCTAATCATTCTCCTAAGCATGTGTTTAAGTCTAGAGCTAGACATAACATCTCTAAGTTTATCCCGGTTTGTCATTTTTGTAATGTTGTAGGGCATATCAAACCTTAATGCTACAAGTATATTAGACAATGCGAACTAGGGAATGAGATGCATGCTAGTGAGATGAAAAGACTTCCTTTGGTTGTTTCTAAACATGTTAGGGCATTAGAGACTATGCATGATGAACATGTTAATGAAAAGAAATCAACAAGGAAAGTTTGGGTTAAGAAAAATAATGTGCATTCTTGTGAAATGGATAAATCTTCTTTGAAAGTTTCTAAACATGACAATAGCTTTGATGCTTTGAGAAATGTGCATATTGATCATATTCATGTGAAGAAACCTACAAAGAAAATTTGGATTGAAAAGAATGACATGCATGTTAATAATAATCATGTTAAGAAATATGTTGAGAAGAAGTTGGTTAAGAAGAGTGTTAACCATGATCATTTGAAGAGTCTTGATGAAATATTTGTGCGTGGCAAAAATGTTGACTTTAATATGAGTGATGTTTTCATGAAGAAGATAGTTGATGATTTATCTTCTAGATTTCATATTGCCATGCATAATGATCATGATGTTGTTTGTGTTGGTTCACCTAAGACCAATATGGTCAAAGGTGAGTGCTCTCATATGTGATTGAGTAGCACATATGAGAATGTTTTTGTTCTTGTTTGATAAGAGTTCTAAGTTTGATGCATGACTAAGCTATTTGTAATGTGCTAGGTCTAGTATTCAAACTTGGTGTCTCTAATCAATTCATGAACTTAATATTCTCATATTCACTATGATAGTCAAAATTTGTTGATTAACTTTAGAGAAGTTGAATTTTGAAATCTATTTGGTGAAATTTTTTGTTAAGACTTTTAGAGAAAGTCATTTTCATTTGTTTGTTTGAGTTGAAAGTGTTTGGTCTTTATTTTCTTGGGATGACACACCAACAACTTGTTGTCATGAGGACAAACAAGCCAAGAAAGCTCATAAAAAGAGCGAAGACCTTTCATTGGTGAAAAAGTTTGCTAAGGTATTTCTCTATTCTAAAAGCTTGCTTTCTAGTTCATCGTTTTCAACTCTATGTATGCATGATATCATTGCACATAGATATTAGGCATCATTTCATTAGAGAAAATGTTGAACATTCTATTGTTTCTCTAAAGCATATGCCTACTAAAAATCAACTTACGGATTTGTTTACTAAGTCCTTGGACAAAAAAAAAAAGAGGTTTAAAACTCTACTAAGATCCATTGACATGATTTGTGTTGATTATTGTCTATGTGTGATTGTGAGTAGCTTGATGAGTAAAACTTTATTTGATATCAATATCTTTGAGAGCTACTCACTTGAGAAGTAATGATCTTAAATAAATAACTCTTATTGTTTCTAGATTATGCACTTGAGCTTGAAAAAACTTTTTTTTGAAAAGTACACTATTGCTTCTCTTATATGTTTTAGTTTTGAGTATATGTGGTTGAAAATGTGTAGATAATGGATGCATCTATTGCTAAGTACATGATAGATGACCTATGGTATGTATCCATTTTGCTTCGGCACTACATAGTAATCAACGAGCACCCTCATGGAAAGGGCTACACACCTTGGTTGTGCAGCCACCCAATGTAGGAAAGGGCTACGCCATTGTGATGAGTGAAAGCCGCCATGAGGTGTATATGTTTATGTAAGTAAAATCAAAGAAGCGTTGAAATGAATCATTAAAAAAAAAAAATTCTTTGATTCAAGCCTAAAACAAAACAAAAAGGCTTATGGTGTTTAGTTGAGAATTGTGAAAAAGCTCGGGTTGACAAATAGAAACGGGAAAACGAGCCACATGCACACACACGCTCATATGTTGATATCTATTCATTTTAAAAGCAAAAAAACCGGATGAATATCGGTGTGACCTATTTTTGGAAAGGCTTTAGATGGATAGGTGTGGATAGAGTTTGCATGTTGATATCACAATTACTCCTACTATATATGTGAGAAGCATTCACACACACACATTTTGCTTATGTACTTGATTCATTAGCAATGTGAGAATATTTTTGAGAGATTAATGAAAATCTATGATTCTCTCTTGGACTTTGACAAGTTATGAAATATTTTCTCTTATTGCTTGAATGTGTGAATGTGTGAATGTGTGAGTCCCTTGTGAACAAATCTACTTGGTGATAATATGTGGAGCATATGTTAAGGGGGAGCTTTAGTTTATTCAACTTAGCTTTCTATACGATTTGTTTGCTTAATATCTCATTCTTTATCTCTTGTGTCCTTTGTCTATTCCTTGACAAAAAGGGGGAGAAATGTATACCTCACCATGTTTGATATGGAGGAATCCATGTTTGATATAGGGGAGAAAATTGTATACCTCATACCATGTGTGGAGAAATGTTCCAAATGTGTGGGAAATTCCTCTTTGTGCTTTTATGGAGACTTTGTCTTAAGGGGGAGAATTCTTGTATTAAGGGGGAGAAAAGAATTCTTGCCTAATTGTGTTAAGGATCTTAGGAAGAGCTTTAATGTGAAAACATTCATACACTTGAGATAATGCATTTTTTGTATGAGATAAGGGAAGTCTTGTTATTTGTTTATGTGAATATATCTCACCATTCTTCTTTAGAGAAGATCTCTTGTTTGGTTTGCTATTTTCTCTCATAGGTACTTTGAAGACCAAAAGAGGAATTCTTGAAGACTTGAAGACTTTTAGTCTAGGAATCTCTTTGTAATGTGAGATTGAGAGTATGCTATCAACTTGAGTTTATTTGAGTGAAACATTGTATGGTGAGGTTGAGGTTTTGCCATGGAATAGCCAAAGGGGGAGATTGTAAGGTTCATGATTTGTATTGGCTTGATTCCATTGCAAAACACTCTATATTTGTATTAGTTGTTGCTTAGGATATTCTTGGAAGAAAGGAAGCTTAAAAGGTGGAGAGCAACGTCTAGTGCAAAAGTCATCTTCAAGAGGTGAAAAGCGTCAAAGGTATATCTTGATTTTTATCCTCTTGCAAGGCGTTAGCGCACACACACACAATTCATACATGTGTGTCCCTGCATTGTGGTTCAAACATTTGGTATAACACATTCACACATCTCATAGTATGCTCATGCATTGATCTTGTATAGACAAACATTGTGGAATTGCATGCTTTGTGACTATCTCTTTGATATGGCATGCTTGTGTGTATATGTGTTTATTTGTTTGTGTATTTTGTGTTTTGGACTTGAACATGTTCTTATTTAATGCCTTATTGAGTTCCGGTCGTTTCGGTTACTCATTCATAAGGTTTCGAGTCCAAACGATGTAGCTACGCTACTTTTCGTTCTCATTTGTTGAGTTGACTTCATCGTCATTTTCCGAGATGATTTCTCAACCATTTTTCAAAGTTGTTAGTCATCGTCGTGCATGAGGGAGTCACGGTTCATAATCCGAAAACGGATTCGAAATCGGAGTTCGGATGCCCAAGATACGGGCTGAAGAACCGAAGGAGCGCGTGAGAGTGGTCTGGAGCGCGTGAGGCCACAAGGCCTGGCCGTGAAAGGCCAAGGGAGCCCTCTGCTCCCATGGGCCCCATGCGCCCCCCACGGGGAGGTGATGTGGCACGCTCTGATTTGCTCGAAAAATCTCTCTCTCTCCTCCTTTTAAACTCATTTCCTTCCCTCCACACTTGTTGAAGAACTTGAAGTGATTTTCACGAAATTCTGCACAATTTTCTTCAATTTTCATTTTCTTATTTTGATCATAACTTTCTCATACGAACTCGAAATCAATCGATTCAAAAACCGAAATTGTTGGTCTTGAAGAGAGCTACAAACCCCAAGCATTTCCAGAGGCAGCTGACTTCGCCATTTTTCTCAGTTGATCCATTTTCAGTCCGTGGTCAGTATGTTTGTTTCAACTTCTTCTTTTACAATTTCATCTTTGATCATCTCTTGATTCTTACTATTTGATTGATGAAATTTGTTGAGAAGTATGTTAGATCACATGCTAGGGTTGTTTGATCATTTGTTAATTGAGATTTAGCTTTGTGATTTATTTTGAACATATATGTGCTAAACTTGATTTTGTGTGAAATTGATTCTAGAAAATGAATATATGATGTGTCTCATATTATTTTCTAGGTTTTATTTCATGATCTAAGAACTAGGTTTTTAGTGTGATATATTGAATATTCATACCTTTGTTCTTATTGATTTACATGTCTTGATTTCTAGATAATCTTGTGATTGTGTGTTGGAAGCATATTCTAGATTGTCATTGAACATACACATTTTGCTTGATTGATCATCTAGCTTAATTTGTTTGTGTTTGCATCACTTGCATCACTTTAGATCATAGCCTTGCATTAGGTTGAAGTCTCTAGCAAAGTGAGTGAAGCTTTATGGATAGAGCAAGGAAGTCTTGATTAGAGTCGGGAGGACTCGGATAATCAAGCAAGGAAGACTTGTCTAGGGTCGGGAGGATCCGGATAGGCAAGCAAGAAATCTTCCTAGAGACGTGAGCGTCTTGGATAGGAAGTTGCTTTCTAGAGGTGTAGGACACATCTTGGATAGGAAGTAGGCTTGGTGATTCACTAGCCCGAGGGTAGATTAGGAGTTGATAGCTTGAGCGGATATCATGTGTTGATAGCTTGAGTGTGTAAGTCCTTTTTCATATAGTGGATTGCTTTGCCGGTGGTTGTGGTAACAACCCGTGGATGTTTCCTCTTTGAGGTTTTACCACGTAAAAACACTTGTGTTCATTTTTGTTTTAACTTTTCTTTATCTTCCATATCTTACATTGATTGCATATCTTGTAAATTGATTAACTCTTGTATTAGTGAAATCAATTCATTTGCTAAATCTAATCAAGTGTGCATTTTCTTTGTTGTATTCCGCATCATTTTTAATTGTTGAGGAATTTGAGTAAATACCTATTCCCCCCCCCCCCCCCCCCCCTCTAGGTATATTTTACACTATATTGCTTAAGGGAATTTCACAGAGGAATGATCTGATTTGGCTTTACTACCGTGCTACGTATGCATACCGTATCGAGGATTTTGACCATGCAATGCGTGAGTTGAAAGAAACCCGCCCTAAGGTTTACAATGAGCTCCTGGGCGTTGGGGTAGAGAAGTTTTCATGTGTACATAGCCCTAAAAAGAGGTACTTTTTGATGACCACCAACATTGCTGAGTCAATGAATTCTTGTCTACTTAGGGTCTGAAAATTACCTATCACAGCAATGGCGGAATGTATCAGAGATTTGTTACAAAGGTGGTTCTACGATCATCGGACAAATGCACTTGAAATGTCTACATACTTGACAGCGTTTGCAGACGAACACATCAAACAGAGGACAGAAACAGCGGATCGGTCTGCGATTCACCCCATTCACTACATGAAATTTAAGGTAAACGACAAATGGATTCCTAGAACAGTCGACCTTGACGAACATTCTTGCTCATGACTTCAATGGGATTTAGATGAGTTGCCGTGTTCTCATGCAATGGTGGTTGCTAGGTATGCTTGCCGGTCTTTTAACTCTGTACATTTATCTGTTGTGGTTTATTTTACAAACTTGGGGTAATCTAGTTTGTTGGTGTGTTATGGCCTAGGTACAAAGGTATGTCAATCAATGCACTGGCTTCTAACCTATACACAACAGGATATCTTAAACATGCTTATGAAATTGGTGTCAACCCTGTTCCGGATCCTGAGATTTGGGATGTTCCCGATGCAATCCGGAACCGTATTGTATTGCCATGGAAGAAAAAGATTCTGCCAGGAAGACCAAAGAAGTTGAGGATACCGTCAGCTGGGGAGAAAAGAAAGTTACATTCTTGTTCAAACAGTGGAAAAAAAGGACACAATAAAACAAGTTGCCCAGAACCATCATCTAGCACATGCAAACCAGCCAAAAAACCTCGATCATGTAGCATTTGTAAGAAAGAGGGACACAACAGACTGACGTGCCCAGACAAGCCACCTGAACTTACCTTGCTTGACACGGACGAAGAGAATGTCGTTGGACCAACCTGTTGAACCTACCTTTATTGATTTATGGTGTACGTACATTTGTTTGTGTTAAACACTGCTGAACCAACCTTAATAGGTTTATGTATCATTTGTGAAACTATGGATATGTATATCGGAGGAATAACAATACTTGAAATACACCATCACCAGACAGTTGTCTAGTTTAATACAACCCAAAAAAGAAATGAGATACATTCAGCGTGTAATTATTTGTTCTTATATTCTCTAACAATAACAATAGTAGTGTGTAATCATTTTGCAATTTCTGCTTGTAAACATGCAGTCACCGTGTAAAAATGTTTATATTTCAGCGTGTAAATATTTCCATCGTGTGGCCCAATCTAATTTGTTTCTAGGCCTATAAAATCTTTCCTAAGCTCAGGTGTTTTTCATTGCCACGTCATCAGTATTGGGGCTGATACTAAGGCCAGGAAGTTTAAATTCACACTGTTGATCAAAAATCAACAGTGTAAAAGATTTCACGATGCAAACAAACCATTCTTACACGATATATTTAATATGTCGTGTAAGGTTTATTACTTTTCATCGTGTAATTTTTTAGACTGTTGATTTTTGATCAACAGTGTGAATGATAACATGATGAAAAGTAATCAATATTACACGATATAATAAATGAATCGTGTAAGAATGCTTACTTTTGATCGTGTAATCATTCACACTGTTGATCCAAAATCAACATTCTAAAAGATTACACGATGAAAAGTAATAAACCTTACACGATATATTAAATATATCGTGTAATTGTGGTTATTTTTCATCGTGTAATCTTTTACCATTTAGTGTGTAATGATCTTCATTCAAACACGTTTCATAATATATCCAAAAAACATCAAAATTGTAATTATCCATCAAAAAAAAAATTACAATGCTACTCAATTTCCATAGAGTTGGCAAAGATATCCCTAGTAGCTTGTTTTCTAAAGGCCGGGATGTCCTGCTGGACAAATTTGAAGTGGGGTTCTTTCCCCATCATTACATACTCTATTCCCTTTAGCATGAAAGCACCACAACTGCTACCGTCCACCTGACATGGGAATTGATAGTAGGCCAATCTCACAGCCTTCATACAAGTCAGACCTTGTTTCTTGCGTTTACTATCGTCGTAGTAACCAGACTTTTTGCAAATGAGTGGGAATAACCGACGTAGAGGCAATACCTGCTCTTGTCTATACTTTGGATTGTCCGGCAGTAGATGTGTGTTTGAGTCATAAATTGTAATATTCCAATTGTGGAGATGAACTACACAAAATACCCAATGGCTGCCTCCCACGAAGCAAGGGACTATAACATGTTACAAATAAAGTTATTTCAGCATATTGAAGTGAGTATGTATTCAATTGAGTAAGTCAACTATATTACGTCATCAACACTAGCCCATGCCGTCCCCTAGGCTGGTTTGTTACCGATAGCGTATTCTATTAAGTCTAATGGGACATCAAATTCTCCCGGGTAGAACACTTTCGTCAATGGTGCGTGGAAATCTGGTTGAAATTGACGCCAAATAAGTGTAAGTTCATTTTGCAATGAAGTAACAAAACGGGTCAGTGGGGGCTTTAAATATAGTAGAAAACTGTATTAAATGGAATGAATCCTGCAATGAAGTCTACTTACAAAGAAAGCGCAATCAACTACAGCTACTTTGCGTTTAAATTGCTTTTTCTCCATTGGGTCATTTTTCCACTTACAAAGCAGGTTTATGTACGCATCCACATGCTCAATGCCCAACCATTCCGTGGGATCTTCTAACTCTCTGAAAAATGATTGTGAAACAGAAGCTTCGATGCCGATGTAACGACTGCATTAAAAAACATGTGAGTACGATTAGTGGCATTGTACAAAATGTTAAATGACATGCTACACAAAGAACTTTTAAAAACACTTACAGCAACAGGTTCGGATCATTCACAATGGCGTTATATTTCATGTTTACTTCCATCTCCTTCATTGCTCTGGAGGGATCTGTGTATGGACTTCTTAACCACTTTGACACCCATCGCTCCCTAGCAATTTATGTCGGGTCACGTGGTGGAAGACCAGCTTTGGGATTCCCTCGATTGGAAGTGGATTCATCGGGCAGTCCAGATTCAAAGACATCGGGTTCGTGTTGAGTTCTTTTAGATGGTGGGGGAGGGGTATGTACGTCATGTGAGGGTGATTGAGGGGTATGTATGTCATCCGTCTCGGTGTGGGTGGGGGCTGTCTCGATGTAGGCGGGGGATGCTGCGGCTGTCTCATTTTGGGTGGGGTCTGCTGGGGCTTTGGGGGGTGTCCCGGTGTGGGCGAGGATTACGGGGGCTTTCTCGGTGAGGGTGAGGAATACGAGGGGTGTCTCGGTGTCCGTGGGGTCTGCGGGGGTTATCTTGGGGTTTACAGAGGCTGTCTGGGGCGCTGTCTTGGGGTGAGTGAGGGCTACGGGGGCTGTCTTGGGGTCTGTGGGGGCTTCTGGGGGTGTCTTGGTGTGGGTGGGGTCTGCGGGGGCTATCTTAGGGTCTGTGGGGGATGTAGTGGGTGTCTCGGTTTGGGCGGGGGATGTGGGGGATGACTCGGTTTAGACGGGGGATGCGAGACGTGTCTTAGTGTGGGTGAGGGATACGAGGAGTGTCTCGATGTGGGTGGGGTCTGTGGGGGCTGTCTCGGTATGGGTCAAGGATACGAGGGGTGTCTCGGTGTGGGTGGGGTCTGTGGGGGTTGTCTCAGTGTGGGTGAGGGATACGAGGGGTGTCTCGGTGTGTGTGGGGGTCTGCGGGGGATGTGGGGGGTGTCTCTGTTTGGGCGGGGGATACTAGACGTGTCTCAGTGTGTGTGAGGGATACGAGGGGTGTCTCGGTGTGGGTGGGGTCTGCGGGGGCTGTCTCAGTGTGGGTTTATCCCTTAGTGTGGGCTGCATCCAAACCTTGAGTGGCTGCCTCGAAAGGATCTGAAGGTGAATATGGGTTTGAGACCTGTTCTGCACGATCCTCTCCACGTGAACGTCTCTGTGAAAAGGAAAATGTTTATTCAAAATGAGTTGATAATATAACCAAATTTATAATACTACAAAATGATGTAGTGGAGTTATACATACCGGAATACCTACAAAAGCAAACAATTCGGTCCGAAGAGTTTCAAACTCGGACCGCATCGTGCTTTGGACCTCCTCACGTACGATGATGCGCATTTGGTCAAGTAGTTGATTCGGAATTGCAGTAGAGGTCGATCCCTAAACAATATTAATTGTCATGAAAATGATCGTTATTTAAAGAGAATAACATAATGAAAATAATCACCTCTGATCTCTTTGATTGCTGTCTACGATCAACTGGTGGAGGTGGAGGTGGAGGTGGAGGTGGAGGTTGAGGTTGACACTGACGAGTAGGAGATGAAGTCCTGTGGTTATCGTCAAACGACAACAATCCGGTATGTGTCCCTCCTGAGGATGGATGACGGAGAGGCGAGTGTGTCTCGTCAAGAGGTGGGGGTGACAGATCAGGTCTGTCACGGACATGCCGAGTGGTGCGCATACGTGGTGATGCATTAAAAAAGTTCCGTCGTCTTTTAATTGGATCATCAGGACCATGGTATTGCTTTCATTTAGTAACAAAATAGCATACAAATTCAAAACAATCTACCAATTCTACATTTACCGTTCCGTCAGCCTCTTTCTCTAACCATATTTGAGACATAGTTGATCCCCGTTTGATAAATTCCCTATTTTTAAAACGAGGGCATTCGTGATTAACGAACCTGTTGCCCAATTTTCTCTGCATCGAAGGGATGGCCTCCATTGCCCAGAACTACCAAGGAAAAAAACCAGTTTATTAGATGAATAAGATGATATTTTAAAAAACTATAAGAATAGTTCGACATATTGTCAACTTTGCACGATACCTTAACTCCTCAAACAAAACCGTATAGGTTGTATCTTCTTGTAAGACCCAACGGCTCCGGCACCTTAAAACCAGTTCGGATGTAGTGCAATGTCATCTTGAATACGTAATGACCCCATGGGAATGAATTGAATGCCTCTATGTCCTCAACCAACGTCATTAGCCAGTACGTAACTTGTCTCCTGTAATCCTGGCCGAAGAGAATGTTGTTCGCAAACAACACAAGTGCCATCTTCAAAGCATCACCCTCTCTCTTAAAAATCCGACTGAAGAACCTGGACAGCACATCTTTCAATAATAAACCTCCCTGTCCACCAAAATATCGGATGTGGATCCCATCCGGCACTGGTACGTAATCTCTCAAAAAGATATCCAGCAAAACACCAAACCTCAACCCAGTGCACAAACAAAACTCTCTCTTTCCTAGTCTAACCTTGTTCTTACCCAAAGCAAACCACATCTCATCCTCACTGGCACCTGGGAACCGAATTTGGCGGAGCAATAGGTTATGTATGTATTGCGCTTGAAATAAAGCCTGCATGTGTCCTGGTAGATCCAAGTAATGCCTGAAACATCCTCTCTTGAAACGTGCTGTAAGGATTCTCATATCTTGATTGGCTTATTTCGTGGACAAACCACTTGTTGTGGTTATTTGTGTAAGGGTAGTTTAGGTGATTAAACTTCATGCTCGAAGGCCTTTTCAAGACCTCAAGGGACAAGCACGCCAAAGGTATAATTTCTAGTGCTTGGTTTTCTTTGAAGAGATTTAGTTAGCACATACACACACTTAGCATACTTGTTCTTGTGTGCATACTCTTCACATGTCACTTTACACACTAGCACTTTATTTGATATCTTGTTGTGTGTGTATGTGCTTAGTAATTCGTTTCCCGATAGTATTCGGAAACGTCCGCGCATGCACTAGAATGTGCTTGGTTGTGCGCGAAGGCCGCCCACGGAGAATGCTCTAAGCTTCTCCTTTAGATTCACCATCACTGGTGAATCGGCGGTTTGATCGGTGGCCTGGCCGCCGAATTGAAACCGTCGTTTCAGTCCAGAAAGGTCTGGAGTGATTCTACGGTTACTATCGGTGGCCACCGACCGCCGTTCAAAATCGCCGTTCATACCTGATCGATTTAAATCTCTCGAGTTTGATTCTGCAGTTTAATCGGCGGTTTTGAAACCGCCGAATGAAACCGCTGTTGTTCCCCTGTTCTTCTCGGGTTCAATTCAGCGGTTGTAAACGGCGGCCTGGCCACCGAATGAAACCGCCGTTTGGTGCGTTTTAGGGGCAAAATTGTCTTTTCACATGCCCAATTCTTAATGTCTATAAATATCTTACTTTCTCATTCTCTGATTAAGTTCTTTGAGTCCTTAGAACCCTAAACTTCAAAGAGAGATTTTTAAGAAAAAATCAAATCAAGAACTCACATTTAAACACTCAAATCAAATCCTTTTTGCATCATATTTCATATTGCATCTTCTATGACTATATAGAATGCATCCATGATTGGGTTTGCATCATCACAACTTGCTTGGTAAGATTTTGATTAAGTTCATCTTATTTTAGTATTTTTACTATCAAGCTATTCTCTTTTAATTTACTTGTATGTTTTTGATCATATGATAAATACAAGAATAGAGAATTAATTGTGATGAATTGATTGAGTGTTATATTGTGATAGCTAATTAGGTTTTTGATTAATCTTGATTAGCTAAGCTATTTGACATGTCATTTAGCAATTGATATCTAGGATTGATTTAAATTGATTATATCATCATCCTAGATAAGCATCTAAGGTTACCTAGCCTTGTTTGTTATTTGAATATTTATACATATTCACATAGGTTGCATAATCTCTTCATTGAGAATTAAGTCTTGAGGCTAAGATTGCTTAGGCCTCAAGCAATTGGACTAGAGCCACTTTTAAAGGCCCGAGTGGTAGAAGTGGGGGATTATTGACCGGAGTGTTAGACGAGGTCTACATAGGTTGTAAACTCCATTTCAATTAGTGGATTTCGAGGTCCGAGTGTGGCGCACTAAATAGCCCGTGGTTTTTCCCAGTGGTTGGGTTTCCATGTATACTTCAAGTGTCATTTAAATTCCGCACTATATTACACTTGCTTATATTTTTGACTAGTAGGGGCATTTTCGTAAAATTGACTTGCATGCGAAAATTGGGTAATAAAGCTTAAAATCTATTCACCACCCCCCCCCCTCTAGATATATATTGAACACACCGCGTATTTGTTTCACGTGCCAACTCACCTTTTTCTTCCAACACCCTCCTGATGTCAGCGATAAATTTTAGTTTGCAATGCACTGTTATGGTTATGTCATACGCCCATGTATTCCTCGGGTATACCAAATACTAATCTAGGTCTTCATTCTCTGATGCATGTTCAATCTGTACTACGTTTTCAGTCTGTTGTATATGCTCGTCGTTCTGTGTTACGTAGCTCACCACTGCTAGGTTGTCAGTCTCTGCTACATTCTCTGCTACGTTCACATTCTCTGGTTGGTTCTCAGCTTCTGGTACGTTCACATTCTCTGTTACGTTTTGATTCTGTTCAAGGTCTTCATTCTCTGCCATTGCCTGGTTCGTTCTCACTCTCTTGTATGTTCTCATTATCTGCTTACAAACTGAAAATATTTCCAGGATTATTACAAAATTGGTTACACAATGACACACATACAAAGTAAATAAAAATGAAACCATTAATCTTTACACGCTGTAGTATAAAATTCTTTACAAGATGAGCTATACAAGTTTTCAACCGCTCAATTGCAACGTCATTTTAG
Source organism: Acer yangbiense (assembly GCA_008009225.1). Lineage (NCBI taxonomy): Eukaryota > Viridiplantae > Streptophyta > Magnoliopsida > Sapindales > Sapindaceae > Acer > Acer yangbiense. The sequence continues at coordinate 19,433,303 of CM017770.1, read as the reverse complement.
CGTGTAACCATTCTGGATAATTTCCAACATAATATCAAACCCAGATTCCTTACACGTTGTATAAACAACGTAGTTACACGATGATTTAAAAGGGTTTACACGCTATGTCTAAAGTAATTTTATCGTGTAACCATTCTCGATAATACAAAGTTCAATAAATGAAATCCAGATTCCTTACACGCTGTATAACAAACTTCGTTACACGATAATTTGTACAAGGGTTTACACGCTCAAATGTAAAGTAGCGTGTAACCATTCTGGGTAATACAAATTCAATAAATCAAAGGGAATCCAGATTCCTTACACGCTATATAAAAAACATAGTTACACGATGATATAAAAGGGTTTACACGCTAATTCTAATGTAATTTTAACGTGTAACCATTCTAGGTAATTTACAAGTTTTTCATTAGAACCCAGAATCCTTACACGCAAAATAACAATCCTCTTTACATGAATACTTGTACTAGGGTTTACACGCTCAATCTTAAACTCATTTTATCGTGTAACCATTCTGGGTAATTTGAATGTCTAAATAAGAAATCAATCATAAAAAACACAGTATTGTTCACAACAAATAAATTAAATAAAACCCAAAGTTCAACAATCTGTAATCCAAAGTTGGTACCTACAGTTTGTTGATGAACAGTTCTTCGGCGAAGTTGTTGATGAACAGTTCGTCCGCGATGAACAAATCTTCACTTTCTGAAAACCACTATCTGAAAACCACTTTCCCACTCAACAATATAACTTCCTGAAAACCTCTTTCTCAGACGTCCTTTTCAAGGTTTAAAGGCCAAAAACGTTTTTAATTTCATTTGAGTTTTATGTATTTTATTGTTTTCAAATTTCAAAATGTGCCGAATAGCCGTAATTAAGTGCCACGTTGGAATTGCAGTAAGGGTATACTAGTCCAAGAAACTTTCTCTTGGATAAAAAAAGTTAACTTATTGAGATGTGACAGTTTCACAAAGGCCCATTAGTAAAGGTGACTTTTCACTTTTCCCTGGTAGGTATGTTCATCTCGTTCCACTTGTACGTAGGCCTAGGAGATTTGTTCACAGGCTTAAGAGAATTGTTCCCAGGCTTAAGAGAATTGTTCCCAGACTTAACAGAATTGTACGTAGGCCTATGAGATTTGTTCTCATGCTTAGGAGAATTGTTCAAAGGCCCGCATATAAGTCGTTGCTTTTCATTTTCAGAAAGAGATGAACAATAAACTGATGGCTTTCCCTAGTGTACCGACCGTTCAGTTTACAATAACAAAATAAATGTTCATTTAAGATAAGTTTAATGGTTCATTTCAAATGTCAAGGTATTGGAAAGGTTACAATGGTTCATTCTTCAATGAAATTAATGTAAGAGGTGACTCTTCAGTTTTCACTGATATGGGTCATATTCTTCCACTATAAAAATGTCAATTGCTGAGTTATATTTTGGTCAGAAAAGTCTTGAAGCTTACAAGTGGAAATGGAAGCAAACGGCAGGAGCAGTCACAGGATGAATGCCATTACAGAAGTGATGCATGAAAGGATTGCAAAGGCTGAGGAGACCATCACCAAGGAGAGTGAAAATGCAAAACAGCTACGTGATGATTATACTCTTCTGATGGGGAAATTTCAAAATCTGGAAGCTGAAATCATCAACTTAAACGTTGAGATTGAAGCAAGGGACAACGAACTCAATGGCCTCTACTAACTTGTTGAAAAAATGCAGAAGAAGTTGATGGACTTCAACATTCCACCATCACCCTGAATTCAATGTTTTTTTTAATGTTTTTTCACATGTTGTACCCCCCGTCTATATAAATGGAAGTTATTGGTTCGTTTTCACATGCTTTACAAACTTCACATACTGTCATTATATTCCTTCATTACTCATACCAGTATAACAGAACAAATAAAATGGTCCTTCATTACTCATACAAGCAGAACAGAACAAATAAAATGCTCATTCATTACTCATACCAGCAAAACAGAACAGAACAAACAAGATCTTTCAAACAATCTTGCCTACTAAAACTCCCAAAATAAACACGAATACAAATAAAAACAACATCACACCAGTGCTTTCACTCTTCCCAGATACCTTCTTAGCAACATTCACAGAAGATTGAGGCCATGAATGGCTTGAATGTCCGGAACGGCAACTTATCGATTTATATGCTTCATCGGTTTAGTTAAACTTCTTGTAAGATGCTCCTGGAAAACCATCTACATGTTCATGACATTCAGGCTAAGAACTAAACACACATGTTTTCCTTCCTTTGAAAACCACATAAACAGAATTCTTCCCCATTGGTGTTCTCACAGTTTACAAATATCTGTAAATCGAAAAAAAAGTGAGGAAGGTACTAGGGCAAAACCTTGTTGCGTAAATCAGGCAAAACCATCTCAGTGGACGTGTGGAAGAGTTGGGCTATGGGAGAAGGAATCAGGTTTGCCTTCAACAGGTATTCAAACCGAAAAAAGATGAAGAACCCTAAGTTTGCTTGTTTTGGAACATGTGAAGAAGAAGAAGATGGGTTACATTTGCCTAAGGACGAAGATGAAGGAAACATGGGATCCACACTTTAAACATGTCATCAATTGTTGGGATCCATCTGTAATCCACTAACAATTGATGACATGGCTAAACGGTATGTGGGATCCTTCGTGACATGTGTCACAAATGAACGGTGCCGACGAAAAACACATCAGCCTAGGAAAGATGTTACAGGCCTAAAAACAAATTATATTGGGCCTAGGAATTCTTCTTAGGCCTTACAGATCTTACCCGTTGATTAAATTATGGGGGCCCCGCAAAAATCTCAACGATCGGCACCGTTCTACGATGAAGGGGTATCAATGGAAGAATGTACGTGGAGTTTCGAGATAATCAAACGGTCGAACAAGTACGTCCATACCCATTACACTAGATACACCATATACCAAACAACCCTTTCAAATATTAACCCCTAAGTGCCTAAGAGTTTTTTCACAACCTTGTAAGTTGTTCTAGTTGCTTGAATCGATCTCCCGTATTAGATTTACACTTCCGAAATCGAGTCTGATGGGTGCACACCGCCTTTTTAAAACATCCCGTCCAATCGGAATAAATAAATTAAATATTTTAAAATTTTATTTAAATCGAAATTAAATCGACCATGGGCCTAGGAGTTGTTCCTAGGCTTACAGTACCTATTCCAAGGCCTTTAATATCCTAGGCTTAGTTCCTTCTTATCATCCCCAATACTGATGACGTGGCGAAGGAAAAACCCTTCAGCCTAGGAAAGATGTTACAGGCCTAGAAACAAATTATATTGGGCCTAGGAATTCTTCTTAGGACTTACATATCTTACCCGTTGATGAAATTACGGGGTCCCGCAAAAATCTCAACGATCGGCACCATCCTACGATGAAGGTGTATCAATGGAAGTATGTACGTGGAGTTTCAAGATAATCAAACGGTCGAACAAGTACGTCCATACCCATTACACTAGATATACCATATACCAAACAACCCTTTCAAATATTAACCCCTAAGTGCCTAAGAGTTTTTTCACAACCTTGTAAGTTGTTCTAGTTGCTTGAATCAATCTCCCGCATTAGATTTACACTTCCGAAATCGAGTCTGATGGGTGCACATCGCCTTTTTAAAACATCCCGTCCAATCGGAATAAATAAATTAAATATTTAAAAAAATTATTTAAATCGAAATTCAATCCACAATGGGCCTAGGAGTTGTTCTTAGGCTTACAGTACCTATTCCAAGGCCTTTAATATCCTAGGCTTAGTTCCTTCTTATCATCACAAATACTGATGACGTGGCGAAGGAAAAACATGGTTACACACTGAAAAGTAATCATCGTTACACGCTAATATTAATGCATCGTGTACGGATGATTACTTTACATCGTGTAATCGTTGACATAGTTTCATCTGGATATTTGAACATGCAACTGGTCCATGATTACACGCTGAAAAGTAATCATGTTTACACGCTAATATTAATGTATCGTGTAAGGATGATTACTTTACATCTTGTAATCTTTGACATAGTTTCATCTGGATATTTGAACATGCAACTGGTCCATGATTACACGCTGAAAAGTAATCATGTTTACTCGCTAATATTAATGTATCGTGTAAGGATGATTACTTTACATCTTGTAATCTTTGACATAGTTTCATCTGGATATTTGAACATGCAACTGGTCCATGATTACACGCTGAAAAGTAATCATGTTTACACGCTAATATTAAAGTATCGTGTAAGGATGATTACTTTACATCTTGTAATCTTTGACATAGTTTCATCTGGATATTTGAACATTCAACTGTTCCATGATTACACGCTGAAAAGTAATCATCGTTACACGCTAATATTAATGCATCATGTACGGATGATTACTTTACATTGTGTAATCGTTGACATAGTTTCATCTGGATATTTGAACATGCAACTGGTCCATGATTACACGCTGAAAAGTAATCATGTTTACACGCTAATATTAATGTATCGTGTAAGGATGATTACTTTACATCTTGTAATCTTTGACATAGTTTCATATGGATATTTGAACATTCAGCTGATCCATGATTACACGCTGAAAAGTAATCAAGTTTACACGCTAATATTAATGTATCGTGTAAGGATGATTACTTTACATCTTGTAATCTTTGACATAGTTTCATCTGGATATTTGAACATTCAACTGGTCCATGATTACACGCTGAAAAGTAATCATGTTTACACGCTAATATTAATGTATCGTGTAAGGATGATTACTTTACATCATGCAATCTTTGACATAATTTCATCTGGATATGGTTTAACATGCAACTGGTCAATGATTACACGCTGAACAGTATATAGTATTACAGATGACCCACTGAAATAATCAAAGGACATTTAGAAATAAAACAAAGGACTTTTAAACTTTCTAGGTACATTGACACAGGACTTTAATCTCCCAAGATTCATAAATAAAGTTCAACTTTCCACGGTTCATGACTCTTGGAATATGCAAAGTTGATTTATCTTTCCAACAAGTGAAAATATATTGTTTTTTAAGTGAGGGTGGGACCGTCCAAGAGATTCTTATATACACTGGGCTGTGGTGGTGGTTGTAGGCAAAGTGGTTTTTTTTAGAAATGAAAAAGTTCATGGTCTGAATTTTTTCCTTTTTTTTTCTTTTTTTTTCTTTTAATAGATCTATTTTCATGTACTTGGTAGGTCTCTTTGATAGTTTCAAATTTCCAGACTTCAAATTCTACTACTAAGCATTCTCATTCTTCCGTTGTCAAACACAGACAAGGCAGGAAATTCTAAGGAAATACTTGATAGATTTGGCAATACAAAATCTGGTGTTGGACATGTTGAATTTGTGCTTGTTAACACAAATTCCAACAAGTCTTGTTGCACACGATCTAAGTAAGAAAAAAATTATCCACTTCCTTCGTCATGGTATCAGGGTTAGATGGATCGATTATGTTCAGAATTGTCACAAATTCATTCTGAAAATGCAATCATCTGAGTTCATTCATCGGCAAACTTCAATCATTGTCCAAGCTTATGTTCTCCCGAGTTTATCATCTTCACGTTACACTCGTAGTGTTAGTGTTGGAATGTGTGATGTTTTGTGTATTTATGTGTAAGAGGATTATGTCTGTGTATGAAAGCTGAGCAGCTCTAGTTGCTTCTCCCGCTCCTCTAATTCTTTTTCCTTAGCTTCCAGACGAGACAAAACCTTGTCAATCTCTAATAATATCACAACACATTTTTGCTTTTCCTTCCCTCAGTTCCCTCATGATATCAGTTTGTGAATATCAAACAGAGATAGGAAACCAAACACACAAATACAGAAAACATAGCTTCAATGCTTTGATATCTGCCTCATCACCTGTAAATTTTCTCTTCATTGCAGCAATGAATGGTTTCCTGTCAACTGGACACCAACATCACTACAATTGGTCATGGGATGAGGTATGTTTCAACATTATTATGTAGAATTTCCTGCCTTGTCTATGATGATTTTAAAAGGATAAAATATATTGTTCAAATGTAACTTGCAATCTTGTAAATGTGAGATTGGTTGCAGGAGAGAAATCTCTGGCCAACTAATGTCTGACGGTGTTAATAATTTCCTTTTTTATATGTGGGAACATGAGAGAAATCTCTGGCCAACTAACGAAGAACTCATCAGCAGTAGTCGACTTGACCCTGATTGTTCTGTCCAATTAAATGGAAGTTCTTGATACGTCTTCGGTGGAGAGGTTTAAGCGCCGGGGTGATGCTCTTAAGTTGGCATTAGTGTTGTTTGTGACCAGTATCCTTACTAAATTTGTACAATTTTTTAAAGGTTACTGGATTAGAAGAGCTGCACCCCACGAGACATGAGGCGGAACAAGATTATTGGGCGGACATTGATGTTGATCTATCCAAAGGTCCCCAGTTTGTCCCCAGTCCGCACGGTGTGCCCAACTACCATCTCCACCTACCGAAACAGATACACATGCGGGGTCACACCTACTGGATTTCCAAGAGCAATTCCCATTTGATGTTGCTTGCTGTGATGAAAGTTCCTTCCATGTGAGAAATATGATTTTATTTGTAAAAAAAAAATAATATTAAAAAAATCAACACTGCGAATGAAATGTAAATATACATCAAATATATTAAACCTACTTTAATATAAAGAATGAAATGTGAATCGATGTATCAGCCACGCAACAATTTCAAAGACTACATTTAATATAGCGTGTAAGCATAGTTACTTTTCATCGTGTAATTGCAATATTAATGATTCAACATGCAATTTGGTCAATGGTTACACGATTTAAAGTAACCATGATTACACGATACATTTAATATATCGTGTACTCATGGTAACAAATTGGCGTGTATTCATTCAGACTGTGACCATGTTACGTATAATCAGAGTGTTCCCAGTTATCATGTAAATATAAAACTGTTAAATAGCTATGCCTGATAAACGACCACATCATATACCAAATTTACGTCAAAACTAAGTGTTATTACACGCTACATATGAAGAATAGTGTAATGATGATATGTTTGCAGCGTGTAAACCATTCACACCATTGCTTGTTGAAGGATTGAACATGCAACAGAGTCAAAGATTATACAATGGCTCGTTCTACTGTTGGCAGGTATTGCCAGTCTGGATGTAGACTGTGCAAAGATTCGCATGGGAAACTTTTTTCTTTGGATAAGTGTTTGAGGGGATAAGAGGGAGCAAGTCTGGATATGATGTAGATTCTACAGAGATTCGCAAGGATACATACTTTTTTATTTGGATAAGTGAAAGGTTGTTTGACTTGTTTCATTGATGGGACATCATTACAAGTGATATATTTAAAATTATTTTTTAAAGTGAGAGGGTCGGACTGTCCTGAGTCTCTTTATTGATTGTTACAGGTAATTCGGTGGCCGTCTACAGCCACTCAATAAATGTTTTTATTTTTTTTCCTGTGTTGTTTTCACTCAAGGTTAAATCAACTTTGCATATTCCAAGATTCATGAACCTTGGAAATTTGAACTTTATTTATGAATCTTGGGAGATTAAAGTACTGTGTCAATGTACTTAGAAAGTTTTAAAGTCCTTTGTTTAATTTCTACGTGTCCTTTGATTATTTCAATGTGTCATCTGTAAAGCAATATATATAGCAAACAACATATTGTATTGTGTGTAATTTTCAAGGCATGAAGATGAATGACAAAAAAGAATGAGCCTTTAAAATACAAATATTTTCTTCTCTGTTTTGTTCTTAGTTATGTAACAAAATATCGATATCAATCAAACTCTTCAGTTTTGTGATATTGTTAACAGTTTCCCTTTTTTCAGTGGTTACCAAAAGAGAAATCTGTAGCCGACTAATGAAGAACTCATCCGCACTAGTCAACTTGACCTTGATTGTTCTGTCCAAATATACTGAGAGGTGTAGAGGGCGTCCTGTTGAGAATGATGGGACTGATTGAGCCACAATCGAGACTCCATACACTTTTGAATCACTGTCAGAGTGAGACTCGAGAGCACAAACAGCCTTCAAACAGCTAGTTCATCATCTACACAAACTTACCTTCAAACAGCCAGTTCATCATCTACACAAACTTGCCATCATCGTAATTGCATTTTGTGTAAGTTTAATAGGTTTATATACGGAGATGTATATGTTTTGACTGACTTTTATGTCATGGAAGCACTAAGAAGATGATTTTATATCACTGTTGATATGTATATTATATGTTATGTGGATTTAAATATTTAAACATTCCACCGACCATCATTGATGTTGCTTGTTGTGCTGGGAGTTCCCCCATATTAGAAATATGATTTTCTTTGTTAAAAAATAAATAAATAACATTAACAAAAAGAATGAAATGTAAAATTACACTAATTAAACCTCATTTCATATAAAGAGTCAATCACTGTATCAACCATGCAACACTGTCAAAAATTACACGATCAAAACAAATAAATACATATATTTTTCATAAAAGAAAATAAATATAAAAAATCAAATGTGAATCGTGAATCAGTCATGCAACACTCTCAAAGAAATGTGTTTGTATATTGTGCGTTTGAATGAAAGATCATTACACACTTATTGGTCGATGATTACAAGATGAAAAGTAACCATGGTTACATGATATATCATTTTTTATCGTGTAAGAATGCTTACTTTTAATCGTGTAATATTTGATACTGTTGTTTTGGATCAACAATGTCAAAGATAACACGATACAAAGTAAGCATTATTACACGATTCATTTATTATATCATTTAAGGTTTATTACTTTTCATCGTGTAATCGTTGACACTGTTGATCCAAAATCAACATTGTGAAATATTACACGATTAAAAGTAAGCATCTTTACACGATGAAAAGTAATCATGGTTAATTTCATCGTGTAACCTTTGAAACTGTTGATTTTGGATCAACGAACATGCAACACGATATGATTACGCGTTGGGTCGTGCCACTATTGCCAGATATTGCCAGTCTGGATCTAGATTGTACAGAGATACGCATGTGAAACTTTTTTCATTTTCGATACGTGTTTCACTGTTTGATTGATGGGACAACAGGGAGCAAGTCTGGATCAAGTGAAAATATATTGTTTGTGACTTTGTGGTGCTTGTTGTAGCCTGTAGGCAAAGCAGTTGTTCTCTCAGAAAAATCTTTTTTATTTATTTATTATAATCTATTTTCTTGTACTTGTTAGTTCTCTTTGAAAATCAAATATCCAGACTTCAAATTCGACTAAGCATTCTCATGCTCCATCCGACGGCGTCTTGGTAATGAATTTTGTTTTTGCTTGAATAAATGTCTTTATTTTTGTTCTGTGTTGTTTTCTTACGGTGTTAACAATTTTTTTTCTTTTTTTTGGAGGAACAGGAGACAAATCTCTGACCAACTAATGAAGAACTCATGGCCACTAATCAACTTAACCCTGATTGTTCTGTCCAATTAAACGGAAATGTGTAGAGGAGGTGGTGGCGGTGTCTTCGGGTCTTGATAATCGAAGAGATGAGCCTTCTTCATGAAAGCACTGAGAAGATGATTATATGCCAGGTAATATAATATGTACTAGGTTAGCTGGCTGAGCTTCCAAACAGTGTCACTACTGCTAAATCAAAATGAGACACGACCGAGACTCCATATATTGATGAATCACTGTCAGAGTGAGACTCTAGAGCACAAACAGCCTTCAAACATGCAGTTCATCATCTTCCCAAACTTGCCATCATCTTAATGGCATTTTGTGTAGTTAATAGGTGTATATAAGGAAATGTATAGATTTTGACTGACTTTTATGTCATGCAAGCACTGAGAAGATGATTTTATGTCACTGTTGATATGTATATTATATGTTTTTGGATTTAAATATTTAATCATTCCACCGACCATCATTGATGTTGCTTGCTGTGCTGGAAGTTCCTTCCAAGTTAGAAATAAGATTTTGTTTGTTAAAAAATAAAAAATAAATAAAAAAAAACATAAACATTAATACTGTGAATGAAATGTAAATATACACAAAAATATTATTAATCCTACTTTAATATAAAGAATGAAATGTGAATCACTGTATCAGCATCACAACAATTTCAAAGAAGACATTTAATGTTGCATGTACGCATGGTCGCTTTTCATCGTGTAATTGCATTATTAATGATTCAACATGCAACTGATCTATGATTACAAGCTGAAAAGTAAGCATGTTTACACGCTACAATTAATGTATCGTGTAAGGATGATAACTTTCCATCGTGTATTCTTTGTCATTGTATCATCTGAATCAAATTTTCAGTGTGTAATTATTGACATTGTTGCATGTTGAATCAAGTTTTCATCGCATAATGATTGAAAATGCAACAGTATGAATTATTACACGATGAGAGCTAACCATGCTTAGACGATACATTTAATGTAAGCATGGTTACTTTTTATCGTGTAATTGCATTATGAATGATTGAACATGCAATTGGTCAATGATTACACGATTTAAAGTAACATGATTACACGATACATTGAATGTATCGTGTAACCATGTTTAGAAAATGGCGTGTAATCATTCAAAATGTGACCATTTTACGTGCAATCAGAGTGTTCACAGTTATCATGTAAATATATACCTGTTAGCTATGCCTGATAAACGACAACATCATATACCAAATTTACATCAATATGTAAAGTGGAAATTACGTTTCTGATAATAGCACTTTTGGAAATTACAATGTCTAGAAACCACAGAGAAATAAATTTACAACACTTATGGAATGATAGTAGGAATATAGTGCTATGTGCTGCTTGTCTGACCTTGTGGGCATTCACACTGTTGCTTGTTGAATGGTTGAACATGCAACAGTATGAATGGTTACACGATAGAAACTAATCATTATTACATGCTACATATGAAGGATCGTGTAATGATGCTTAGTTTTTTAGCGTGTAACCAATCACACTGTTGCTTTTTGAATGAATGAACATGCAACAGAGTCAAAGATATTATACAATGGCTCGTTCTACTATTGGTAGATATTGCCAGTCTAGATGTAGATTGTGCAGAGATTCGCATGGGAAACTAATTTTTTTGGATAAGTGTTTCACTGTTTGATTGAGGGGACATGAGGGAGGAAGACTAGATATGATGTAGATTCTACAGAGATTCGCATGTGGAACTTTTTTATTTAGATAAGTGAATGAAACAAATTATAGCACGGTGTGTATAAAACTATCTAGAGGGGGGGTGAATAGATTTTAAGCTTATTACCCAATTTTTCGTGATTAGTCAAAATTACGAAATTACCCATAAATAGATAAAGCAATAAATCAAGTATAAAATGCGGAAATTAAATAACACTTGATTTTTACGTGGAAACCCTCACGGGAAAAACCACGGGCTAGTAAGTAAGCCACACTTGAACCTCGAATCCACTAAATGTGTAAAATGATTACAACCTAATCCCGAAAGTAATCACACACCTACCTAATCCCGGTATGAGTGAACCTAGTCCTATTGCTTGCGAGTTAAGCAACCTAATCCCGGTCACAACACAAGACTTAATTCTCTAAAAAGAGATTAACACCCTAAGTGAATATATGAATATTCAAATGCAACATAGAGCAAGGGAAACCCTATATGCTTATCTAAGATGATGAATTTGCAATTAAAAACAATCCTAGATATTAAAGCTAAATGACATGTCAATTAGCTTAGATAATCATAGATTATAGATACCTAGATATCTATCATAAAAACAACACTCAATCAAATCAATACAACAATCTCTATCTTGAATATAAGAATATAATCTAAGCTCAATCAAGTAATAAAAGAGATGTCATAATAAATTAAACACTAATTATGTATGATAATAATGAAAAACTTACCAAAGCAAGTGTGATGATGAAAGACCCATGCAAGCAAGCATCCTAGATATGCTAGAGAATGCTAGATGAACTTTGATGCAAATGGATTTTGGTTTGAGTGTTTAATGAGCAAACTTGATTGCTTTCTCTCTTAAAAATCTGTTCTTGATGATTAAAGAGTTACCTTTAGAACAAGAGAAAGTGATGTATTTATAGGCATGAAAAACAGAGCATGTGAAAAGACAAGTTTGCCCCTGAAACGCACCGATCGACGGTTTCAATCGGCGGCCAGGCCGCCGATCATAACCGCTGAATTGGCCCGAGAGGAACAGGGGACCAACGGCGGTTTCATTCGGCGGTTTCGTGACCGCCGATCTAACCGCCGAATCAAACCTGAGATTAAAAAATCAATCAGGTATGAAACGGCGGTTTCATTCGTGACCGCCGATTCAATCGCCGAATTAAGCCGAGAGATAAAATCAATCAGGTCTTGAACGGCGGTTTCGAACGGCGGTCGTGACTGCCGATCATAACCGCAGAATTGCTCCATACACTACTGGAAGCAAACGGAGGTTTCATTCAGCGGCCAGGCCACCGATCACCAACAAAGGTGAAAACCAAGGAGAAGCCAAGGGCATTCTCTGTAGGCGGTCCTCGCGCTAAACCAAGCACATCCTAGTGCATGCACGGACGTTTCTGAAAACTATCGGGAAACGAATTACAAGACAACAAGACACATTATACACAACAAAATATAACAAATAAGTGCAAGTGTGAAATGTGACAAGTGAAGAGAATGCACACATATGCAATGAATGTTAAGTGTGTGTGTGCAACTAATCTCTTTAAAGAAAAGTAAGCACATAGAAATTTACCTTCGATGCTTATCAAGACGAGGTCTTCAAATGGCTTGAACAATAACACCAATACCTATGCTACCCTTACAAAGAACCCCCAACATGTGGTTTGTCCAAGAAATGAGCCAATCAACAAATGGGAACCTTACAGTGAAAGGCGGTTTCATTAATGGGACAAGATTAGAAGTGATATATTAAAAAAAAATTTCTTAAAAATTATTTTCTTCGGTGCCGGTATTGTTTTTTTTTTTTTTTCCTATATTGTTTTCACTTGTTGGAAAGTTAAATCAACTTTCCATATACCAAGATTCATGAACCTTGGGAAGTTGAACTTTATTTATGAATCTTGGGAGATTAAAGTACTGTGTCAATGTACCTAGAAAGTTTAAAAGTCATTTGTTTTATTTCTAAGTGTCATTTGATTATTTCAATGTGTCATCTGTAAAGCAATATATATAGCAAACAACATATTGTATTGTGTGTAATTTTCAAGGCATGAAGTTAAATGACAAAAAAGAATGAGCTTTTAAAATACAAATATTTTCTTCTCTGTTTTGTTCTTAGTTATGTAACAAAATATCGATATCAATCCAACTCTTCAGTTTTGTGATATTGTTAACAGTTTCCCTTTTTCCGGTGGTTACCAGGAGAGAAATCTCTGGTTTATAACGAAGAACTCATCCGCACTAGTACACTTGACCCTGATTGTTCTGTCCAATTATACTGAGGTGGTGGCGGTGACGGCGTAGATGTCATTATGGGAGAGATCAGCCTTACCCATGGAAGCACTGAGAAGATGATTATATGGCTGGAAATATAAACAAACACTCTCACTCAACCATGGAATCATATTTTTATCAATATATTGGTCAACCAGAGTGAGAGTTGAGGGCACAAACAGCCTTCAAACATAGTTCATCATCCTCTCCAAGTGCAAGAATGACATCTAATTCATACTCCCAGTTTTTATCAACTTGGTGCCGTTCATCATCTTGCCATGCTGAATTGCCATCATCTTGTTTATATGCCTTAAAACTAATAGGTTTACATACGGAAATGTATAGATTTTACGTACTTTGATGTAATGGAAGCACTGAGAAGATGATATTATGTCCCTACTGTTGGTATATACATGAAAAGTTTTTGGATTGAATCATTCCTTCCATGTTAGAAATATTGATTACTTATGACCTACTTTGCTTTGCTTTGCTTCCAAAAGTTTTGGATTACTTTGCTATTATGTCATCAGTATTGGGTCTGATAAAAAGGGAACTAAGCCTAGGAAGTTTAAATTCACACTGTTGATCAAAAATCAACAGTGTCAAAGATTTCACGATGCAAACAAAGCATACTTACACGATATATTTAATATATCTTGTAAGCTTTATTAGTTTTCATCGTGTAATCTTTTAGACTGTTGAATTGTGATCAACAGTGTGAATGATAACACGATGAAAAGTAATCAATATTACACGCTAATATTAATGTTTCGTGTAAGAATGCTTACTTTCATCGTGTAATCATGTTTTCAAAGTGACATGAAATTATTCATGCTGTGACCATTTTACTTGTAATCATGGTTACTTTTCATCGTGTAGTTGCCTATATATGTTTCAAATGTGCCTCTCATTGTGTGAATTGTGTTATTCACTAACCGTTCTGGGTAATACAAAGTTCAATAAATCAAATCCAGAATCCTTACACGCTGTATAACAATATTCTTTACACGAAGATTTGTACAAGGGTTTACACGCTCAAATGTAAAGTAGCATGTAACCATTCTGGGTAATTTACAAGTTCCGCAATCGAACCTAGAATCCTTACACGCTGAATAACAATCTTTTTTACATGAATACTTGTACTAGGTTTTACACGCTCAATCTTAAACTCATTTTAGCGTGTAAACATTTTGGGTAATTTGAATGTCAAAATAAGAAATCAATCATCAAAAACACAGCATTGTTCACAACAAATAAATTAAATAAAAAGGTGACATTCTTGTAAACCCATCTTCAAAAGGTGCCATTTAGTTTTTTGTCCTCGGACATTGAACATTCAACTGGTCAATGATTGCACGCTGATAAGTAATCATGGTTACACGCTACAGTTAATGTATCGTGTAAGGAAGATTATTTTCCATCGTGTAATTTTTGTCATAGTTTCGTCCCTGACCCCAGTTTTCAGCGTGTAATTATAGACATTGTTGCATGTTGAATCAAATTAACAATGAGTTTATATATATATATGCATCTAATGTGAATGAGTCTCTCATTACAGTCAAGATCATTTTCAATATTGATTTTCAGAGTTATTGGATAAATCGGATCAAGTAACAAAAATGGTGACCGGAACCATTGTTGATGACTACAAGTCGACTAAGCCTAGGAAGAAATCTCCTAGGCCTAGAAGAGTGTTTCCTAGGCCTAACAGAATTTTTCACAGTACAAAATACATCATAAACATTCCCATTTGAAGTGCACATAACATTCTCAGCCTAAATACATGATTCCCAAGCTGTACAAGTCTATGGGGAATTACAGATTTGACCATTGGTGAAAATGTCAATTGCAATGGCCCTATGAATGTTTTTTATATTCTTTTGTCCAAAAATTGATTTCCATGGAGTTGGTACTCCAGCCATAATCAACTCAGCATACTTCATCAAAAAGGCACCACAATTGCTTCTGTTAAATGATGGGATATGTCAAACATAAGTATATTAAGGAAAGTAAATAAAGTAAATAAAAGTTTATAAATATGTCAAACATACCCATCATCTTGTTGTGGAATGAGATCATTGTGCAAGCTTTCAGCTGTGAATGGGGTGGCATGAGGATCGATCTTCGTTTGTTGGTAGTAACTGGCATGCTTCAACACAGATGGCAATAGGTAAAGCAGGCCACGAATGTCCTTTAGCCGATTACTAAGTCCGCTCTTCCGTTCATTCAATGAGTCAAATAATTTAACTTTTCCTTCCTTGAGAAGTACATGGCATAACATCCAATGCCCGTGAATGTGGCACGGAATGAGCACCTATATATACAATAGATAAAATTTATTTAAGGAAATAGATAAAATTTATTTAAGGAAATAGATAATGACAACGCAACGTCATTTCCAACAACTTACTGAATCCAGTTGCCACCAAGGTTGAGGGTATAGAAGTTCATGCCCTGTAATATGTCTAAGAACGTCTGAACTGGGTTGGTAATCTAAAGGAACAAATTCGGGGTACTCTTCCCAGACATTGACTGCTTTAGGAGAAGCATCGTTGGACTTCTTGACCCTTTTTTTGCGATCTTTTTTCTCTTGAGGAGAAGTAGTTTCTTTCGGCTTACTTCTTTCCTGGTCATCCTTCAGAGACTTTGCTTTCTCCCTCAAGCTGTCCAGCGATTTCATTTCAGTTTCCCACTTTATGTATGCTTGTCTGTCATCAAAAAATACATTCATTGAGATAATTCCTAGACTTCATTGCAACCAATCCTAGACTTCAAAAATACATGCATTATAACACATTTTCATATAGCATATCATATAACTAGGGTGAAACTTACGAAAAAAGATGTGTTGACAAATCCAATATTTTGCATGTAGCTAAGCTCACTGCTCGATCGCCTCCTCCATAGGATATCAAAGTAACTTTGAATGTGCTGCGTAAATGCAGTGATGTCCGTTAAGGTGAATAAGTAACATAAAGCCTTAATAACCAAGAAGAAATAGGTAGTTAATTATGTTACCATATCTGATATCCACTTGTCGACGTTGACCGGCTCTTGAAAAAGTTGACGTGTCATGGGAAGGATTTGACCAGTATAAAAACTATTAAAATATGAATAAATTACATTAGGATAGATATTCAAAAATGAATACATTGAAAATCATGGCAATATAACAGAGTACAGGAATGGAAAAATACCTAACTTGGTCGTCGTTCTTCAGGAAAGACGTGAACTCAACTAAGTCTACATCTTGCTCATTTGACTTTGATTTCTTTGTCTTATTGGGCATCGGATCTGTGTAGAGGCTTTCAAGATACCTTAACCGCTTTCGAGCCCTCTGTTTGTCGAGGTCTCTGTATTCAACATGCGGGTCGGCCTCAGTAAGTGCTACCACACTACTGGGGAGGGTTTGGCCAATAAAACACACGGACGGGGATGGATGTTCTTCCAAGACAAGGATAGATTTTTCCCCTGAGTTCTACATAAAATTAAATATGTAGTCGGTAAAGTACAAACCATTGATATACTCATGTACATGACAAGAAAGTATTATATAATTTGTTCGCAGGCCTGGAAAAATTGTTCCCAGGCCTAAATATTTGTTCCGAACAGAATTATTCCCAGGCCTGACAAATTGTTGTTAGCCTTGAAGAATTGTTCCCAGACCTAACAAATTATTCCCAGGCCGAATAGAATTGTTCCCAGGCCTGATAATTTATTCCCAACCCTGAAAAATTGTTTTCAGGTCTGGAAGCATTGTTACCAAGCCTAACAAATTATTCCCAAGCCGAACAGAATTGTTCCCAGCCCTGAAAAATTGTTCCCAAGCCTGGAAGAATTATTCTCATGCAAAACAGAATTGTTCCCAGGCCTCGACCATATACATAACATAAACACTATATGTTATAGATAGTATACATGACAAAATCATACCTCAACCGTCTCATCACCCTCGATTGCAATAGATCCAACAACCTTAACACCCTGAACAACAGCCTCAACTCCCTTACCACCCTTACAAAGCTTAACACCCTCACCAAGAGAATATTGCTCACCAGCCGTACGAACAAAAGCAACATCTTGCAGCTCACCCACTTCTTCAACATCCTCCTCAATAGCAGCCTTACCACCAACATCCTCCTGAACAGCAGCCTTATCACCAGCAGCCTTACCACCAATATCCTCCTCAACAACAGCCTCATCATCTTGCTCAGCACCGTTGAAAACATCAACAACAATAAATTAGTGGAATTTATTAAGGACTAAACTATTATATATAAATAATAATATAATTTTCAACAACTTTATATCTAACCTTCATCTCCTTCCTAATCTTTTCAAATTCATTTCTACAAAAGGAAATGATACGTTTCTCGCTGTCAAGCATGGCGGCATATAGTTCTGAGATTGTGGAAGGCACCTAAATTTTGCAATAATTAATACAATGCATACAAGAATAACATACTAAAAGTCTAAAACCAAATAGTATAGATGCAATCATACCTTCGAATTTCCATCGGAGAACAAACGCTTCTTAGAAGGGGGGAATATTCATTACAAAATGTGCTTATATTTCATCCCACAGAGCCTCCTATCTCCTTCAGAACAGAAGCGCATATCCCATCACTGTCATTGCCTGTCTGATAATCATCAACTCCATCATCATAACCAAGATCTTCTTTCTGTTCACTTGGATGTATTGGCTGTATTGGCAGAGCCAATTTCTCCCTCTTCTTCTCAGGTAGTGGCTCACAAACGTATTTCAAGTTCAATGACTTGAAGTACTTTGTACCATTTTCATAAATTTCAACTTCCGAAGGAAATAAAGCCATCTGCATATTAGGAACAAACAATTGTTAGCGAATTTCTACAAATAATTAACTAAAAACAAAGGTATGTCATTAAGTACACACCGATGAATTGAATTTTGATTCAATATCTAAAATTGTTGCACTAAATTGCCATCTAGTGAACTGTGGATACCCCAAACCAATTCCCTTTCCAACGTGAGCATCAATACGAATTATCATCTCCATGGCCCATACGTATACAATTTAAACTAACTATTATGAATCAATGTTTTTCAATCTAACAAAGTATGAAACGAGAAACACTAAAAAAAGTTTGATAACATGCAAAATTATTCTAAAACTTACCTGGAGTACTAGAGGGAACCCGGACAAATTGTATGTATAATATTTTGATTTCTTTTCCTTCTCTTCCTTACCTCGCGACTTCACTTTCTCTTTCTCTTTCCCTTTCCCTTTCACTTCTTCTTCTTCTAATAACTTCTTCTTCCTCTTCTTGTTCTTTTTCTTCTTATCTTCTTCTTCTTCTTCTTCTTCTTCTACTAACTTCTTCTTCCTCTTCTTGTTCTTTTTCTTCTTATCTTCTTCTTCTTCTTCTTCTAAGTCTTCTTCTTCTAAGTCTTCTGTATTCTTATTCTCCTGCAGCTTCCCATTCTTACCTCCCTTCTTTGTTTCACCTCTCAGTTGGGATAGCCGTTTGTGAAGTACAGCATTCAAAAAATATAGTGTAAACCTGAATATGTAAGAACCCCATGGAAAAGTTTTGAATTCTTCTTCGTTTTCAACTAATGAAAACAGCCACCCCGATATGGCTGTGGTCCGTCTATCATCCGTGCCAAAGAATTGGCTCACCATATATATATTTAACATCTTATATGCATCTTCACTCTGGTCAGACGTCATTTTCCTCAAAGTAGCATACAATAGCTCCGCAGTCGGCCTTCTTCCTTTGAAAATTCTTCTAAGCATCGAATCCTCTTGTACTTCATTGTTATTAGCAAAACCTTCGGGCAGCTGTCCCATATTCAAACTGCTGCATACACAAAATTCTTTTTGGCCGAAACGGGCTTTTGACTTCCCCAACCCAAACCACATCTCATCTTCTCTTTGTCCTTTGGGGTGAATGATCTCTCGTTTCAAAATATTAGGGATAAGCTGCCCGTAAATTTTCAATGACTCTTTCAAATCCAAATATTTGCCGAATAGGCCCTGCTTGAATTTTTCCACCAACCCAAATTTCTGTAGAACGGACTTCAACCGTGTAATCATGTACATTTTACTTCCACTGTTTACTCTGACGGGAACCCAATTCTTATGGTCTGGGAACCGCCACAACTCTGGAATCGAATTTTTCCACATCTAAACAATGAAAACAAAAAGAAAATATCAGTCCCAGGCTTATGAAAATATGTCCTAGGCTCAAAATTATGCATGTATCATCAGTCTCAGGCTCAACATCAGTACTAAGCTTATGAAAATCATTCAAATAATACACATTCAACATCAGTCTTAGGCTGAAAATAATACATACATGCATCATCCATCCATCACCCCTAGGCTTATGAAAATCACTCATAGGCTCAACATATACATTCACCATTAAACCTAGGCTCTCTCCGTGCAAGATAAGTCATTTTCAGTTCCAGGTTTATGAAAATATGTTCTAGGCTCAAAATTATGCATGTATCATCAGTCCCAGGCTCAACATCAATACTAGGCTTATGAAAATCATTCAAATAATACACATTGAACATCAGTCATAGGCTCAAAATAATACATGCATCATCCATCCATCAGCCCTAGACTTATAACAATCATTCATAGGCTCAACATATGCATTTACCATTACATGCAATGGTCATTTACTCTACAAACATATTTCTTTCTTCCCTCCCTCTCTCCCACTATAAATTTCTAGTGTAGTGTTCACAGCACAAATTACCATAAAAACACACAACCTCTAAATACTACACATACAACAAGTCAAAAACACAAATTACCATCCCAAGACACAAACAAGAAAAAACTACAATAAAAACACAAATTTGAACAAATTAGTACCTTGGAAATTGGTTTGCGTTTCGTTTAGGGTTTGGATGTTTGTTTCAATGCCGATGGCGATGGCGACGGAGACGGCGACGACGACGACGAGGCAACGGCGACGAGGATAACGAAGACCAGGACAATGACGACAAGGACAACGACGACCTCGTGCTTCTCCTTCCTCTCTCTATTTCTGGTTTGTTGTTGTTTGGGTTTGCGATTTCACACAGAGCAGAGTTTCGTCGTTTGGGCTTGTGCGTCACTGTATCTCTGCGTCACGGCAATGGCAACGGCAACGGCAACGTGGTTTCAGTTTGGGTTTGCACGTAATCACACAGACCAGAGTTTGAATTTGTTTTCAATTGTGCTGTAAACTGTTAGTTTTGTGGGAATTCAGAGGCCAATTTAGTCATTTTGTAGGGAATGCGAACGGGGAGGGCAATTTAGTAAATGTGATCAATTTTTATTTGTTATAACATTTAAGGAGGGTATTTAGGGAATTTCCATGTGAGGGCCTCTTAAGGGCATAGTGGTAAATAGGGTTCCCAAAGCGGCTGTATATGCAATTTTTTATCCAAGGGGATATTTCCTAGAAAGTGAATGTTGGGACAGGCCATTTTTGCTAATTTCCACTAATTTAATTTTAGTTTGAAAGACTGGTTTCAAGTTTTTTACATAAAAATGTGCAAAAATATGAAGCTTTCATGTTTTTTTATGTTTCAAGTGAAGGATTCACATTTACAAGCCATGTTTCACGTTCTCGACCAAGAATTCACGTTTTTTTCAAATTACATTTCCTATGAACAATTTATTTCACATTTCATCAAATCAACAATTTCAAATCCCTAAAATCATCCCCAAATCAATTCATCCAACTCAAACAACACAAATTATGAGTACATTCAATCAATTGGTAATCCCTAACCAACATTCTAACAATAAATCACATAAAAAAAAATGGAATCATGACCAAATTCAAACAAACAAATAGCCGTTTTAACTCACCTCAAAATTGAATTTCAACAACACCAACTAGGCTTCGACGGACTCTTATCGACGGGGTTCCCTCTCCGATGTCGTCTCAACCGCAAGCGCCGTCTTCTTTCCCATTCGCAGTGATCTCTCCTCATTGACGACAGTGGTCATTTGAGAGATTTTTTCTCTTCTCATTTCTGTCGAACAAGGAGGTTGAAGAGTGGATTTTTTTTTCTTTTTCTTATTCATTTTATACGGAGTATTACAGTAATAGCACAAAAAATAAGTTATAAACAATTAAAATTTGAAACAAGGTTAAAAACAATTATCTAATGTTTCTAATGGCTAGAAATGAATTTTTCCCTAAAAAATTTACATTTCAAAATAAAAAATAAAAAAAATTAGAGATTAAATTGATTATTGCTTAAATGAAATGGAGCAAATAACACCTAACTCCCTAGGGTTTCCCTTTTACACGTAGAAATAACTTTTTCAAAAACAGACACTCGTCTCCCCTATCGTTAGTTAAAGTTGATCAAACTTAACCGTTAACCAAGTTTAACTATCAGAAATACCAAAATACCCTTGAAATTCTTAATTAAAAAAATTGATTTTTTAAAATGAATCTCCTCTATATCAACTTAAAAAAGTGACTTAAACTCAAGTGACTTAAATTCTAGACCACTCATTTCTCATCCACTCATTTACTTCTCTTCTCCACACACACACAAATGAGTGGTCCAGAATTTAAGTCACACAATTTAAGTCACTTTTTAAAGTTGATTTAGCCTAACCCATATGTATATATATATAGTCATTAAAAAAAAAATGAATCGGTGGAGATCCAGATTGGATCGATCTCCTTCGACGGACATCGTCTCTCCATCGATGATCTCCGTCAATGGAGTCGTCTCCATCAACCACAATAGAGATTACTCCATCTTTGTTGTTCAAGTCATCTTGAGAGACAAAAATGTTTGGATCTCCATTGAATGAGATCTATTTGTACATGGAGATCCATCTAAATCTTTACCAACTTTCTTCTTATTTTTTTTTTTCATTTTGTTTTCCTTTTAATTTTCAATTAATTTCTCCAAATTATTTATTAAAAAAATATTGGAAATGATGGAAATATCCTTATTATATAAGGTCAAACTTTAATTATGGGAAGGTGATTGTCCTTTTTTTTTTATAAAGTTATGGGGAATTACACAAACTTACCCTTGTTATATGCATAATAACACAGAAACCCATAGAAAACTCATAACGACATTCACACCCCTTTGACCTGTTGACTCACAGTTGACCACCTGTTGACCACCGTTTCTCAGTCATTGACAATGTGTAATGTTGTCTTTTTGATACAGTATTCATCAAAACAAAATAAAAATAAAAATAAAAACATTTTTTAAAAAATAAAATGATTGATCTCCTTTGTCCATAACTCCATATATAAGATGGATAGTGGATATCAAATAACAAAAAAATAATAAATAATAACAAAATAATAATAATAATAATAGAAAAAAAGAGGAAAAGCTGAGAAAGATCTAGAAAATTTTCAGATCTTTTCCTAACTCCATCTCAGATGGAATGGTCTATGATGGAGCTCCATCGCAGATGGAACGGTCTACGACAAAGCGCCATCGCAGATAAAGACCCATTCATTGCCTTCGTCTCTAAAACAACATCATACCACTCGTTTAGTTTCTTCTTTTAATCTCTCTGAGAATCGGACTTCCAAGTTGCTCTCTCTTCCCTCTCCGACTCTCACTTTCTACTAGTAATTCTTCTCTCTCAATCTCTCTTACTTCACTAAACAAATTCGAGTCATCGCTTCTGGTTTTGTTGTGTAGGGACTTATCGGATCCAACTGATTCTAAACTTTACTTGTTGATGTTCGAGGCTCACCTATATTTTATTATATTGTAGCTATTTATTATCATTTATTTGAGGAACAATATTCACTAGGTGTTCATGGGTTGGAAAATGTGTCATTTATTTATGTTTGTTCATAGCTGATGTTACATTTTGATTCAGGAGGTTGGGTGCATTGATTGCAAGTATCGCAACACAATTAGAGACTCAACACGTAAATTGGGTGATTGTTATTGTTGTGTTTGGGATATTTCGATGAATGTGTGTTTCAATGTTTGGATTTGATTTTACTTTTCTTCTCTTCTTTTTTTCCAGATTATTTTGATTTTTTTCTTGGAATTGATTGGAGAAGAAGATATAATTGTCGGATGAGATTTGTGGATTTTGTTTTTGGGATTGAATTGTGATTTTTTTTTTTTTTTTTTTTTTTTTTTTTTTTTTTGTGGAATTTAGTTTTTTTGAAAGCATTGTAGAATTTAATTGGATCTCCATTCTCCATCAATTTTTTCTTCTAATTTTAGTTCATCTCCACCATCCATCTTGATATGGATGATGGAGAGCCATTCAAAAAATTATTTTTATTTTGTTTTCGAATTCTATATTACTTTATTGTTTATATATTATAAAAAGACAACATTGCCCCTTGTCTATGACAGATAAACGGTGGTCAACAGATGGTCAACCGTGAGTCAACAAGTCAAGGGGGTGCGAGTGTCATTATGATTTTTCTATGGATTTTCTGAATTATTATGTATATAAATAATGTAAGTTTGTGTAATTCCCCCTAAAGTTATTTCTACATTTAAAAGACAACCTACGAGTTTGGTGTTATCAATGAAAGACAATTTTCTTTTATTTCAACTAGCACCCAGCCAATAAGCAAGGAGCTAGATAGAGGGTCAACTTGATTTATCTCAAATTAGGTTTGAAATAACACATAATTGAAGAAAAAAATAACTAACTTCCTTTTTTACACTAAAGGGACTGATGTCTACAAAAATTGACTGTCTTAGGCCATCTCCAACCAGTCTTCAATTTGAAGACTGAAAATGGAATATTCAGGAATATTCCATTTTCATAATTTTACTACTCCAACCATTTTTCATTTTACAATCTCTAAATAATAAAATATTATTATTTTACTTTATAAATAATAAGAGGAATTGCACATACATCCCCTGAAGTTTGATAAAATTGCACAGATATGACAATTTTGACCATATACACACAAACTTCCCTCAATATTTGAAAATTGTTGCACAAATATCCTCTACCGTTATATGAACCCGTTAGTCAATGGTCAAAAGTGTAAAAAGTGTAAAAAGTTAAAATACCATTTATTTTAATTTTAAATAAACTAAAAAATTTAAAAATAAGATAAAAAAAATATATTAAAAAAATATTTTAGATAACATGAATGTATCTTAAATCCGAAACATAGAAAAAAAATATCATCTATACAAATTAAAAAAAAACAATTTAATAATAAATAAATTTAAAATTTATTTAAAATCAAAGGGGAATTGCACAAACTAATTTATTTTTATTTTTTTTGAAGATGAATTTTTTTACAGGCTTTTAGATTTAAGATACATTTATATTTTCTAAAAGATTTTGTAATATTTTTTATATCCTATTTTTGAATTTTTTATTTTAGTTTAAAATAAAAATATAGGGTATTTTAGATTTTTTACACGTTTAACCATTGACTACCAGATCTATCTAACGGTAAGGGATATTTGTGCAACAATTTTCAAATGTTGAGGAAAGTTTGTGCATATATGGTCAAAACTACTATATTCATGTAATTTTATCAAACCTTAGGGGATGTTTGTGCAATTCCCCCTAAATAATATTTCAAACTTTCTTCAATAAAATTGTTTTCTCTACATTATCTTATTAGATAATAATTTGCTCACTTTTATTACATCTGAAATTTTCTAATCTTTTTTTATAATTTGTCACACCTAACTATTTTTACATGAAATGATTTTAATAAACAAAGATCATCTGCTAACATTATCCATGGCAATTTTAATAGTTCCCACCAATTTCAAGGACCAAGGTGGTTCGTCGGTAGTGGCGGCCAAGGTTTGGTTAAACCGACGGTTAAAAATCGAAACCGTACGGTCAAAACCAAAACCGTAACCGTGACCGAAAACAGCGGTTACAAAACCGGTTGGGAACCGATTACAACACGGTTCGGTTACGAACTTAATAATAAAAAATAATAATAAATAAATAACGTACGGTTTCCTTAAAAATAAATAAATAAATATCATAAGCTGCTAAAACCGCCGTAACCTTAACCTTAACCTTAACCTTAACCGGAACCGGAACCGGAATCGTAACCAAACCGTCTAACCGGCGGTTAAAAACCGTGAACCAAACTGGCTTGGCCGGTTATGGTTACGGTTTTACCATCCCACAGAACCGAAACCGAACCGGAACCTAACCGTGGGCACCACTACTCATCGGGTAATTTTAATGGTTTTGATCTGTTTCCAAATTACTATTGTTGGAGTGGAGATAACTTATCGTAATACTAGTGTTAACTTTTTAAGTTTCAATGTTATTTTTATTGGCTTTATTTTCATTTTCAATGTACTTTTTTTTTTTCCATTTTAATATTTTAATTTAAGAATATTAATGTTATTATTTGGTTTTATTGAATTTTTTTAGTTAATTATTATGATATATGTTAATTTCGTATAAAAATTGATAATTTGAAAACATTTGTTTTGAATTAAAATACATATTAGTTCATTAATAAAAAATTTAAAATTTAAAAATAATTAAAATATAGTCAATATTGTACTCGGTTGAAAGATCTCAACAAAATGTTTCTAATGGTATAATTTTTATACTAATTACATTTATAGATAAAAAATTATATATAATTAATTGAGTTTAATTAAAAAAAGTGAAAAAAAAAAGAGATCGAAAGAAAAAATAATAATATTTTTAATTAAATAGTGAAATAAAGATCAAAATTGGATCTTCAATTTTGAAGAACCAAAAGTCTTTTTCATTTTGTGGTCTTCAATTTGAAGAATGATCAGAGCTAATCTTGTCTTCATTTTGAAAAACAATGATGATTCTTAATACAGAACATTGCAACTTCAAAAAAAAAAAAAAATAATAATTACAGCACATTGCCTACAAGATATGAATGCAAGGAACAACACCCCTTTCATTTTCATTGTCAACATGGCCTGACGGAAGGCGCACCGTGCGTCGGGCAAAACAGTGCTCAAGCGTAGTCTGGTGCGGCTCTCTCATTGGTGCGTGTTTTGGTGCACATTTTTCAGCGTGCTTCTTGAGATGGTTAACACCTTTTTTACTATCATTCATTAACTTCATTTTGCAGAATTTACATACCGCTTTTGTCGTGACATTCCCATCAACTTTGATGTCTTCGATCGTAAACCACTTCCACCATCCTGCTCTCTTGCCGCTTGGGATAACACCACTGGATACTGCCGAATGTTGCTCTTCTTGGCCGCCTGGACGCCCTGGAGGAGGAGGAGGAGGAGGAGGAGTACTGTTAGGAATGTTGGTACCCGAACCCATTTTTAACTCGTCCATTTCATTAATCGTTGTCTACCGAAATTGAATAAATATCTAAGAAAAATATAAATATATTTATATATATTTAACTTGAGAGTTACAAGTGAGCAAAGAAGAATTGAATGAGAGGGTTACATATATAGGGGAAGGGGGACATGGGTTTTGACTTTTGAGTCCTGAGAGACGTTGGCAACGTTTATCTCTTGCGATATTGGTGTTTTGAGTCTTGAATTTGAATAGACGTTGAAGACTGTTGGTGGACTTGTCTATCAATCAATCAGCAGCAAGCAAGTCGAACTTGAGCAGTGTCCGTGTGACAGTCTCTTTAGCCTTAGCCACTGCACCAAGCAACCTATTGTAGCCGGCTGCATCTTTTTTTTTTTTTTTCATTAAATAACTCTTAAAAACTTGTAATATATGTATATATATACACAGTCTTTCTATTATCAGTTCGAACTGACAATAAATATATTATGACAAAAAATGTGGACCACAGATTATAAAGAAGTTTTGACAAGTGCATACACTTTCAGTCAAAATATGTAAATTTAGTGATCTGCATTCTTCGTCCTCATATATTTATTGTCAATTCAAACTGATAGTAGAAAATCTGTATATATATAAAATGAATTACAATATATATGTTTTTAGTCCACAATTTTATTTCTTTCAATAATTTGGAGAGGGGAGAGACTCAAACCTACAACCTTAGAGCATCCACAATGGTTGAGACCTAAACACAAGACCCACTTTTGCCACATCATTAAATATGGGTCTTCACATTTGGGTCCTATTTATTTGGGTCTCTTTTCCCCATAATATGGCTAAATTGAAAACAAGAAAGTGGATCCACTTTTTTTTACTTTTTTCCAAACAATCATTACTCTTCTTTAAAATATTATATATATATATATATATATATATATATATATACAGTCTTTCTATTATCAGTTCCTTGTATATGAGCCACTGGATTTAAATACTTTGACAAACAAGTGCATATAGCCAAGTCAAAGTATTTAAATCCAGTGGCCCACATATAAGGAACTGATATAACTTTTGTCAGTTCGAACTGATAATAGAATTTTTGTATATATATATATATATATATATATATATACAGTCTTTCTAACTTTTGTCAGTTCGAACTGATAATAGAATTTCTGTATATATATATATATATATACAGTCTTTCTATTATCAGTTCGAACTGACAAAAGATATTTTAGTTCCTTGTATGTAGATCATTGGATTTAAAAAATGTTTTGACAAGTGCATGCAGCCAAGTCAAAGTATTTAAATCCAATGGCCGACATACAAGGAACTGATATATCTTTTGTGAGTTCGAACTGATAATAAAAAAATTGTATATATATATATATATATATATTCTTATTTTAAATAACAACACTATCAATAATTATTTAACAAATTATAATTAATTTAAAATAAAGCAATTTTAAATTAAAATTATCACAATTGAATTTCATCAACAATAAAAACAAATATTTAAAACAAAATATTATCCACGATTAGATATGGCGTCGGTTCCGGTTTTGGTTCCTTTTCGGAACCAACGGTTTCGGTTTCGGTTTCGGTTTCGGTTCTAGTTTCTATTCCAGTTCCAGTTCCAGTTCCAGTTTCAGTTTCAGTTTCAGTTTCAGTTCTAGTTCCAGTTCCAGATTCAGTTCTAGTTCCAGTTCCAGATTCAGTTCTAATTCCAGTTCCAGTTCCAGTTCCAGTTCCAATTCTAGTTCCAGTTCCGGGGCAACTGGAACCGACTATTTCGGTACAGGGGTAATCGAATCTGAAACCAAAACCGAAACCTCTAGGTTCCCCAGTTCCTCGATTCCGGTCTGGTTATGGCGGTTCCAAAATTTTCTACAGTTTAGTTACGATTCCCGGTTTGATTTCGATTTCGATTTCGATTTCGATTTCGATTTCGATTCCGAGCCTATAAAACAGATTCTGATTCCGGTTGTGAAGGTTCGGTTCCAGTTTCGATTTCGGTTCCAGTTTTTAAGGTTCAGTTTCGGTTCCGGTTCCGGTTCCGGTTCCGATTCCGATTCCGATTCCGATTCCGATTCCGGTTTCTAACCTTCAAAAAATTAATGTTTTCATTCAAATTAAATTTATTTATATTTTTTCATTATATATATAATTTTTGAAATTAATAATTGAATATATCAATTTAAATAATTTAAATACATATATATTAAATTTATTTATATTTTTTCATTATATATATTGTTAACCAAAAATTGTCACCGGGGTGAAATTTTCAATTAACGATTTATGGAGGGCCCGGATCGGGATAGATCTGGGCTAGCGAGGTACCTAGCAGCTTGATACCCGGCTGCTTCCTACAAATCGACTAAGTGTGGTGTATGATAGTAGCAAGATAAGAAAGATTCTGGTATATAGTGGAATGAAATTCAACTTGTTTTATTCAGTATGACAAATAATGAGATTTACAATCCGTTGATAGCACAAACATGACCATAATAATAAAGAAACGAAAGTGACTTGGTGGGCAATGGTGATGGATCTTTGCGTGCCTGTTGATAAGTGGAAAAAGTCAGGTAGCGTTTTTTCTCCCCTTCTCTTTTATCATACGATGAATATATAGGCCCATTTCTTGTTGAGCACTCCTAGAACTTCGGTCTAGGGTTTTAGTAATTTACGGGTCTTTCCTTGGTGATCCACGGATTCGTCAGGGAATTGATCCCTAAAATCAAGTGACTTCCTATTGAGCTGAAAGAGTTGACTCCACCTTTAAACAGAACTCTTGAGTGGTGGGAATGAGCGCAATATCCTGCCTTGAACGATGGCGTTTGATGCTTATCTTCCTTCTTGTTTTGCTGTTCGGGATACCCGCTTTTCGCTTTAGGCGGGGTCGGAGGATTTATGTATTTAACACGTGGTTTATTCATCAGGTGCTTACCACTGGCTTCTTAGTGGATCGGGATACTCAAGTACTTCTTCCCTTTTCCCGTTCTTGCTTGACCGGATCGGGGTACTGTGATACCGGGGTACCGGGATACCGGGGTATCGGGCTACCAGGATACCTAAGGGTAGATAGGCGCTATGATTTCGTAGCAGTTGAGTCTCTAGGGCCTCGTCTTTGAGGTTCCCTGGTGCTTTCTTTGTTTCTGAAGGTTTTGGACCTGGTCGGGGTGGATAGAAGTTCATACCTCAGCCTTCTTGTAAGTAGGCGAGGTTCCCAGGTACCTCTCCCATTGTTGCCTTCTAACCCGCCTCATTCTTCATGTCCGGTGGAAAATTCTTCTTTGATCCCTGCCTTTTTTTGGCGTTTAACAGAAGTCCCCCCTAACTTGAACACCGGTAACTTGTAGGGGTTGGAGTCAGGATTACTAGTCCGTTTGAAGAATTTTCCTATTTTGTCTGCTTGTCTAGCTTCGTCCGGCTGGCTTTCATAATTAAAGGGGAAATCTTCTTTGCATACGGTGGTATTTAATGATAATCCACGTGTCAAATGGTGGTTGCTTCGCAAATTCAAATTGGCCGTTTTTTTTTACGCGGCTTTTTCGGAGTTGTTCTCACACACGTCTCCAACCATTACTCCTTGTTTCCTTATATGCTCCGGTAACCGTCCCTCTCCTATCTCTAAATAAATCTCTCTTCCCCTCTCTTGTTTACGCTTTACTTGTCTTTCAAAAATCAAGAATTGAATTTTTTTCCTTCTTTTGAGTCTTTTTCTTTCTCACAATAGCGTCTCCCTCAAAACTTCCTGCCTCTACTCAGGATGCTCCTTCGTCCTCTTTGCCTCCTCGACCTACTTCCTCAGGTTCTCGTTCTGCCGCCTCCCATCTTCCTGGTAACCTTGACGAACCTTTGAACGTGCCGAAGACGGATTCAGCAGGGAGTTCTCCGCCAATCAGGGGGAAGAAACGTGGTCGTGGTGATGATGATGTTGCTAGAGAGGGTGTCTCGTCCTAACGTCATCGTTCTTGGAGGAATCCCTGAATCGGGTCGGGTTTTCACAACGAACCTGATGATCTGGTCTAGATAGTGGATGAAGAGAAGGGTGTTGATGTCGATGACAAAGAAGGGGAGGAGGCAGATGATATCCCTCATGTGGATTCTTTGGGAGCTCTTGTTGGGCCCTTCCTCCCTTTTAATGAAAGCCGCATCATCCCGGAGTCGGTCTGCACATCTGACACTTTAGCCCGGCTTAGGAAGGCTTATAGGATCCCAGATGCTATCCGCCTCTCCCTCCCTCCCTCCCTCCCTCATCGGGGGTATGATGTGTACACTCCCCCATGCAGGTTGCCTATTAATTCATGTGGCCGCCTTCGAGTGTGGAGTTTGGCTTCCTCTTCATCCCTCTCTTCGCAGGTTGCTTGTCGCTCTAGAACTAGCCCAGTTACAAATTTCACCTGGATTCTGGAAGAACCTGATGGGGGTCTTGGTGCTCTAGAGAGAGCAATAGAGAAAGAAGGTGCTGAGAGGGAGCCCGACTTCGATGAGTTTCGTTATATTTATCAAATAACGAGTATGGTTCCTCGGGGTCAATTCTATCTGAGGCCCAAGAATAAGATGCAGTTCGTTATTCCTGGGGCGTATGTGAAATTCAACCCGCCCTGGAAAGATGAGTGGGTTGTAGTTGAGGGTGACTGGGGCCAGTCAGTGTATCTAGATGGGGCCGAGTACCCGGTTCCTATCCGTTTTTCTCCAAAAGATAAGTGGAGCACGGGTGTGCGTTCTGCAGAATACAGAAGGATTCTTAAGAAGATTCAAGAATGGAACTACACCAATCTAAAGTATCCCACCTGTGACCCCTTTGAATGCGCTCGGTTGGAGCGGTATCTGCAGATATCCATCGCGCATCCAGGTAGGCCTTGCCTCTTATCCTTTCTTTCTCTTTCTCTTTCTCTTTTTTTTTTTTTTTTTACTAATTGTTCCTCTGACAGTTTCTGCTACTCCCCTTCTTTCTCCTTCTCTATCGGAACCGATACATCCGGATTCCCTTCCGGCCAATTCTCATATCCCTTCTCCTACCAGTGTCGGAGCTGCCTCCATATCTCAGCCACTCACATCGACTCCTCCTCCTGCAACTACGGGGTCGGCTTCATATTCTCCCACTCCCCCTCCAACAAAAGTCGCAGCACGTCCATCCTTAAGTGAGATGCTAGCACGGGCTGCCAAAGCCAAAGTTTCTCCACTCCCTACTCTGAAAAAAACTTCAAGTGCGGTCGTTCCCCCACCTGCAATAATGGTTGCTCCTCCTCCTCCCCCGCTCCAGCCTAACTTCCAGCTAGGAAGGAAAAAGGGTAGGTTGACGTTGCTCGGGTTACCCCCCACCGATCTTCCTTCTGGGTCGGGGTCGCGAAACTATAATCAGGAGGAAGTCATCTCTAAGTTCATTGCTGCTTGCATTGGTGGGGGTCTACAGTCAATGTCCTCTCTCCCTGTTGATATCTTAGCATCAAAGGGGGTTTCTCTCCTTGCTGAGGTATGTGTTCAGTCCCTTTAGCTTGTTGTGTATGAATTTCTCCTCTCTTTTTTATACCTTCTTTGTACCTCTCTGCAGGGTTTCAAGTTCGCCCTAGCCATGGGGCAGCAAGTGATTACCCTAAAAGAGGTCAACCTGGCTCTTCAGGCTAATCTAAAGGAGGCTAGGAACGATCTAGCCCGCGCTGAAGAGAACGTTTCTTCCCTGGTTCCGGATGCCTCCGAATTTGAAGCTGGTAGGAAAGCTACCTTGATGGAGCTGAAGCGGGTGACACACGCCTATGACATGGAGACTATCAGATCAACACGCCGCCGGGATGAGAGAGAGACTGTCAAGGCGGAGATGACTGTCCTTCTAGACGACTACAGGTCCCTGCAGGCTTCCGTGAGCGTTTTGGAGTCTAGAGTGGATTCTTCCTTTGGAGATGGGTATTTTACTGCTTCATATGAAGTTGCCAAGGCATTTCCACATCCCTTTGCTTGCAGACTACCCTTAACTAGGATCGTGACCAGATTATGGTTCGGGCTGCCCAATTTGAAGATCAAGACCAGAGAGGTCCTCCTCAAGCTACCATTATTCCTGAATCTGTCGAGAAGGGTACTCAGAATTCCCTGGTTTCTCCAGATGATTTAGGACGGGATTCCGTGCCCCCGGCTAGTAGGGAAAAATACCGTAATACACGCAGCGGAAGCGAGACTAAAAATAGATTTAGTAGTTGTAAAAAATTTTCCTTTTTATGAACCTTAACCCTTTAATTAATTAAGCATACATATAATTAACAAAAGTAGAATACCTTTTGTCGCGTGATCCGATTGACTTACGTCGATGTTAATCCGCAAGATCTTCAATCCTAGCACGAACGTGAATCACCTAGGAGCGTGGTCTCCCTTTTCTTTGAATTGCAAACCTAAGAATGGACAAACAAACTTTTCTTTTTCTTTTGTTAGTCACAAAACAATCAAAAGAAGACTAAGATTATTTCGGTCACTTTTGAGTTCTCAATCTAATGATCGAAACTCGCGTGAACCTAAATCGATGTTGTACACACAAGCTTATTGATGAACAAGCAATTAGTGTACCATCAAAAAATAATCTCTTCACTCTTTTATGTTTTAGTAGAATAAAAATAATACTTTTCTATGAATTGAGAAGAAGAAGAAAATTGTCTCAAGGAACAACTAGGGTGGCCGAATTCTATATGTGGTAATATATAGGTGGCCGAAATTTTGCTTCCTCTTGTCTTTAGGGTTGCCGAAATCCTCCTCAAAAATGGACTAGGGTTGCCGCAAATCACATGCCAAAATAGGTTTGTGTTGCACCCTAATTTCCATCATACTTTAGACTTCAAACCCTAATCCAACTCATAGAAATTTTATTCCTTTTATTGACTAAATAAAAAAGACTTCTTATTTGATTAAATAAATAAAATTATTTATTTATTTTCTTATCAAACAAGTCTTTTACTTTTAGTATACTACTACCAATAGTATAACTCTAGGAAATATATTTCCTGATCAGAAAAAGATTTGTTTCTTAATTAAACAATTAATTAATAAATTCATTCATTCTTATTTAATTAAAACAATGAAACAAAATAATATATTAGGTTAATATTTACACCTTGCTGCCCCACTTATATAAATGGGCCATATATTATTTTCTTATTTCATTTAATCCATTGGACTTTAAATAAAAAGCCCACATGTGAACCAGACCCATTCTTACTAAAAGAAACAAGCCCACATGCCTTTCATTAATATATTAATATAATTGAGCAGCCCATTAAATAAATAATGTGCAAATTATATTCTTAATATATTAAATGCAATTCTAAATGGACCCATAAATTGGTCCGGTAGAATATATCAAGTGATCCATGCAAGTCCGTGTGGATTGGGGATCTTGGCGGGCTATCTAAATTTAAGCTTCAATAGACATAACCTAATCACAATCAACAAATTATTCACTTAGGTCCGATCCATTAATTTTAACTCATTCCACTAAAGAGCTAAAATTGAACTCTTAAATAAAGATAGAATAAGAAGATGTTCCTCATTCATACCCTAGACAATCATATTGGAGATAGTGTATTCTCGTGATTAATATCAGTAATCGCCAAGAGTTCATAGACCGCCTATTACTCTCCAAGTTACCATATTTACTCATATGACCACGTTTTGAACTTGGATATTTTGACTTGTCCAGAAGCCATGTTTTCAATAGTCACTATCGAAAACTCAACGTTGAGATTTAATATCCAATTACCTCAAAACATCCATATGATGATATTATACTCTCATTTAATAAATGGAACCACGATGTCCATATCTATAAATGAAGTCCTCTATCGATTAACAAATGAATATCACCTAACTATCGAGGATAGACTATGCTTTATAATCGTACTCATTGATAACTCAAATGATATCACTTGCAACCATAAGTCCATCATTTATCTCAGGATTAAGATAGACTCTCCGATTGTCCTGATAATGAAAAGATTATTATCTATTGACGGTTCTAGATAAAGCTTTTCATTGTGATCCAGTTCAATACACCCAGTGTACTAGATTCTTTTACTCAAAGACACTCCGATGATTTTAGACTCATCATATCTCATTTGATCCCACTCAAATGCTAGCAAAAGAATTCTACAACTTTAACAAGATAAAGGTGCCCAACCTTTAACTTAAGTTGTGAACGTTATTCAAGACTAACTAAAGAATTGTGTCTACCTCATACATATCCAGATGTACGAACAATTCTTCTTTTCTCATAGTCTTTAGACCTTATGATTATTTACTTTGACAATTATAATATTAAACTATAAATGCTATAAGATTTTGTTAAACCAGAAATCACTTTATTAATATGGAAAAGATTGTTAATTACAATATTACACTATTGCTATTGAGCATAATCCTAACAGCCAAGGCATTTCCTCATCCCTTTGACTTGCAGACTACCCTTAACTAGGATCGTGACCAGATTATGGCTCGGGCTGCCCAATTTGAAGATCAAGACCAGGGAGGTCCTCCTCAAGCTACCATTATTCCTGAATCTGTCGAGAAGGGTACTCAGAATTCCCTGGTTTCTCCAGATGATTTAGGATGGGATTCCGTGCCACCGGCTAAAGAGATGGATCCTCCTGCTGGAATGGTCATGGCAGGAGCCGGGGAGACTCATGATGCTACTGGTGACGAAGGGGCCGAGGAGGAAGGCGGGTCTGGGCAAGGAGAGCTAGTGGAGAAAGGGTCTTGATTTTCTTTTTATTGATTTTTCTAGCTGTTTCGTTGTTTTGTTTTGTTTTTCTTTTTTCTAGCCCGGAAATAGGGACTGGGCGCCCCGATTGACTAAATGAAACTCCTTTCCCCCTTTTCTTCTGCTTTACTTCCTTAATCGTTTGTGAAATCATAATGCTTGACTTGGATTCTGCTTGGTTGACAATAGGAAAACCCATACTTATACTCTACAAATCATTCTTGGATGATGGTCCCCCCAGCCTTAGTTCGCTACGTTTTTTAACCAAGTAAACTTGTACAAGTAGGGAACTATCTTGGCCAAAAGGTCTTGACCCGGGTATGTGACTAAGACTGTCCATCGGGATGAGGTGTTTGGCTTGATATATATATATTTTTTAGTCAATCCTGGTAGGCAACTAAGGCCACCTCAGTACCAGGTCTTTCTCGCTGAGACATGGCGATATAACGTAGTGAAATGTCAAGTATCCTGATGGATCACCTCGATTCTTTGGCGACTTGTCCTGGTAGGCGACTAAGGCCACCTTGGTACTAGGTTTATCCTGGATAGGGGGATTCCCTGTCTGAGGCTTCAAGGGGTCCATATAGGTCTTCCTGGTCTTGATAAAGTAGAGTCTGGCAGGCGACTACGCCTTTTATGCATTCAGGCACCAGATCCTTCCTGGAGGGGTGTATACCCCGACCAAGGCAGCAGGAATGCCATGTGGCTTTTCTTGGTCTTAAGGCGAAAGGGATGGCGAAAACTTGCTTAGGCGAACTTAGGAGAAAACCATAGGAGAAAAAGCTGACTTTATTGAATTTCTCAAAAGCAAACACAAAGCAAAAATCGGGGTATATGTATCAGAAGTATACCCACCGAGATACATTCCTCCTCAAACTCTAAGGGTAAAATCTTTTGAGATGATCGGCATTCCAGGTATGATCCACCGGGTAACCATCCATATCTTCTATCTTGTATGCTCCCCTGTGTACCACTACCTTTATCAGGTATGGACCTTCCCAGTTGGGGGCCAGAACCCCATCTGACCTCTTCCGGGTATTCTAGGTTACCTTCCTGAGGACCAAGTCCCCTTCTTTGAAATTTCGAGTCTTCACCTTCTTATTAAAGTATTGGGCTATCTTGTTTTGGTAGGCCGCTACCCGCTCGGCAGCTCTATCTTGCTTTTCTTCAAGGAGGTCTAAATTGGCTCTTAACTTCATTTTGTTTTAACCTATGCTCGATGGGTGAGACTGCTTCTGTTCCAAAAGTAAGAGAGTAAGGGGTTTCCCCGGTAGCGGTCCTCTTGGTAATCTGATACGCCCAGAGAACGTTTGGAAGCTCATCAACCCATCCCCCTTTCCTCTGTTGGAGTTTCTTCTTAAGGAGCTTCTTGATAGTCTTGTTAGTGGCTTTGACCAATCAGTTAGACTGAGAATGAGCCACTGAGGCTAGGCGAAGATCGATACCCCTTTCTTCGCAGAAAGATCTAAAATTAGCATTGTCAAACTGCTTACCAAGATCGGCAATTATGGCCATCGGGGTACCGAATCTGCAGACGATGTATTCCTTGACGAAGCTCGTGGTGTTGGCTTCGATTATTTGGACCAGAGATTTTGCTTCTACCCACCGGGTGAAATAATCTATGGCTATTACAGCATGTTTGGCTTGACCAGGGGCAGTAGAAAGCGGCCCGATTAGGTCCAACCCCCAGATAGTGAATGGATAAGGTGTACTGATTAAAGTGAACCTTTCTGGGGGTAGATGGTGAAGGTCCGCGGTCTTCTAGCATGGCACACAGGATTGTACAAATTTTTTAGCGTCCTAATGAATAGTAGGCCAGTAGTATCCCATTCTGAGAATTTGATACGCTAGAGTCTCTCCTGAAACATGATTGCCGCAGTCTCCTGCGTATACCTCATCTAATGTCCACTTAGCATCATCCGGGTGTAAACATCGTAGTAACGGGAGTGATTTTCCTTTCCCACAGACGGCGCCAAAGTGTTAACCAAAAATTATCACCGGGGTGAAATTTTCAATTAACGATTTATAGAGGGCCCGGATTGGGATAGATCTGGGCTAGCGGGGTACCTAGTAGCTTGATACCTGGCTGCTTCCTACAAATCGACTAAGTGTGGTGTATGATAGTAGCAAGATAAGAGAGATTCTGGTATATGGTGGAATGAAATTCAACTTGTTTTATTCAGTATGACATATAATGAGATTTACAATCCGTTGATAGCACAAACATGACCATAATAATAAAGAAACGAAAGTGACTTGGTGGGCAATGTCGATGGATCTTTGCGTGCCTGTTGATAAGTGGAAAAAGTCAGGTAGCGTTTTTTCTCCCCTTCTTTTTTATCATACGATGAATATATAGGCCCATTTCTTGCTGAGCACTCCTAGAACTTCGGTCTAGGGTTTTAGCAATTTACGGGTCTTTTCTTGGCGATCCACGAATTCGTCGGGGAATTGATCCCTAAAATCAAGTGACTTCCTTTTAAGTTGAAAGAGTTGACTCCACCTTTAAACGGGACTCTTGAGTGGCGGGAATGAGCGTAATATCCTGCCTTGAACGATGGCGTTTGATGCTTATCTT
Organism: Acer yangbiense; assembly: GCA_008009225.1. Classification (NCBI taxonomy): domain Eukaryota; kingdom Viridiplantae; phylum Streptophyta; class Magnoliopsida; order Sapindales; family Sapindaceae; genus Acer; species Acer yangbiense. The sequence goes on along the minus strand of CM017770.1, from coordinate 19,395,259 downwards.
CCTTCTTGTTTTGCTGTTCGGGATACCCACTTCTCGCTTTAGGCGGGGTCGGAGGATTTATGTATTGAACACATGATTTATTCATCAGGTGCTTACCACTGGCTTCTTAGTGGATCGGGATACTCAAGTACTTCTTCCCTTTTCCCGTTCTTGCTTGACCGGATCTGGGTACCGGGATACCAAGGTATCGGGCTACCGGGATACCTGAGGGTAGATAGGCGCTATGATTTCGTAGCAGTGGAGTCTCTAGGGCCTCGTCTTTGAGGTTTCCTGGTGCTTTCTTTGTTTCCAAAAGTTTTGGACCTGGTCGGGGTGGGTAGAATTTCATACCCCAGCCTTCTTGTAAGTAAGTGAGGTTCCCGGGTACCTCTCCCATTGTTGCCTTCTACCCCGCCTCATTCTTCATAGCCGGTGGAAAATTCTTCTTTGATCCCTGCCTCTTTGGCGTTTAACATATATAATTTTTGAAATTAATAATTAAATATATCAATTTAAATAATTTAAATATATATATTAAATTTATTTATATTTTTTCATTAAATATATAATTATTGAAATTAATAATTATATATTTAAATTTAAATTTAAATAAGTCAAATATGTATATATATATATATAAGTTTATTTATATTTTTTCAGTATATACATAATTATTGTTAACCGGAAAAATAGGCAATTAATTTAAAGAAGAGCTTTTCCCATTAAAGAGCCTCATCACTTCCTAGTACCCACCGCGGAAATATCCCCGATTGCTCTAAAACGCCTAATGAGAAGAATGGCCCGGTCCATCACGTACCGCACCACCCCCCTAGGCACACCGGGTCTAAGCGCGGCTCATCAAGGAACCAGGCTCCCCCAAGAACGTCTACTAAGAAGAGGGACCTGGTTTCCTTAGAGCGCCTAGTAAGAGGAAGGACATGGTTCAATAGAGGACCCGCTCCTAGCCAACAACCCGGCCAAGAGCCATCTATAAGGATTCCCATATCTTGATTGGCTTATTTCGTGGACAAACCACATGTTGATTGTGTAAGGGTAGTTTAGGTGATTGAACTTCAAGCTCGAAGGCCCTTTCAAGACCTCAAGGGACAAGCACACCAAAGGTATAATTTCTAGTGCTTGGTTTTCCTTGAAGAGATTTAGTTAGCACACACACACTTAGCATACTTGTTCTTGTGTGCATACTCTTCACATGTCACTTTACACACTAGCACTTTGTTTGATATATTGTTGTGTGTATATGTACTTAGTAATTCGTTTCCCGATAGTGTTTGGAAACGTCCGCGCATGCATTAGAATGTGCTTAGTTTTGCGTAAAGACCGCCCACGGAGAATGCTCTTGGCTTCTCCTTTAGATTCACCATCACTGGTGAATCGGTGGATTGATCGGCGACTTGGCCGCCGAATTGAAACCACCGTTTCAGTCCAGAAAGGTCTGGAGTGATTCTGCGGTTACGATCGGCGGCCACCGACCGCCGTTCGAAACTGCCGTTCATACCTGATCGATTTAAATCTCACGGATTTGATTCTGCGGTTTAATCGGCGGTTTCAAAACCGCCAAATGAAACCGCCATTGTTCCCCTGTTCTTCTCGAGTTCAATTCGGCAGTTGTAAACGGTGGCCTGGCCGCCGAATGAAAGGGCCGATTGGTGCGTTTCAGGGGTAAAATTGTCTTTTCACATGCCCAATTCTTGATGTCTATAAATATCTTACTTTCTCATTCTCTGATTAAGTTCTTTGATTCCTTAGAACCCTAAACTTCAGAGAGAGATTTTTGAGAAAAAATCAAATCAAGAACTCACCTTTAAACACTCAAATCAAATCCTTTTTGCATCATATTTCATATTGCATCTTCTATGACTATATAGAATGCATCCATGATTGGGTTTGCATCATCACAACTTGCTTGGTAAGATTTTGATTAATTTCATCTTATTTTAGTATTTTACTATCAAGCATATTCTCTTTTAATTTACTTGTATGTTTTTGATCATATGATAAATACAAGAATAGAGAATTAATTGTAATGAATTGATTGAGTGTTGTTTTGTGATAGCTAATTAGGTTTTTGATTAATCTTGTTTAGCTAAGCTATTTGACATGTCATTTAGCAATTGATATCTAGGGTTGATTTAAATTGATTATATCATCATCCTAGATAAGCATCTAAGGTTACCTAGCCTTGTTTGTTATTTGAATATTTATACATATTCACATAGGTTGCATAATCTCTTCATAGAGAATTAAGTCTTGAGGCTAAGATTGCTTAGGCCTCAAGCAATTGGACTAGAGCCACTTTTAAAGGCCCGAGTGGTAGAAGTGGGGGGTTATTGACCGGAGTGTTAGACGAGGTCTACATAGGTTATAAACTCAATTTCAATTAGTGGATTTCGAGGTCCGAGTGTGGCGCACTAAACAGCCCGTGGTTTTTCCCAGTGGTTGGGTTTCCACGTATACATCAAGTGTTATTTAAATTCCGCACTATATTACACTTGCTTGTATTTTTGACTAGTATGGGCATTTTCGTAAAATTGACTTGCATGCGAAAATTGGGTAATAATAGTTAAAATCTATTCACACACACACACACCCCCCCCCCCCCCCCCCCCCCCCCCCCCCCCCCCAAAGGGCTGACGTCAGTCATAGAAACCAACAGGCCATAACCCTTCCAAGAGCTGATGCCAGCCCTCACCCTTTCTCACATGGGATAAGGAAGGGACTGGAAACAACCTGCAAAACTTCAATACCAGCCCATTACACTACAAGAAAAAAGGCCTATTGGGACGTTATTTTTTCGTCCCAATAGGCAGCTATTGGGACGAATTCTATATTTCATCCCAATAGACATCCTATTGGGACGAAAAACAATTCGTCCCTAAAGGTCTTACCATTTTGGACATAATTCGTCCCAATAGACATTCTATTGGGATGAATATATATTTCGTCCCAATAGAATGTCTATTGGGACAATTTTTGTCTAATGTGGTAAGGCTTTTAGGGACGAATTATTTTCATCCCAATAGGATGTTTATTGGGACGAAATACATAATTCGTCCCAATAGACTGCCTATTGGGACGAATTTATTTCGTCCCAATAGGTTTTCTTTTTATTTAAAATTATAATGGTTAATAAATTTTGTTGACCTTTAGGGACAAATTTCTTTCGTCCCAATAGGATATCTATTGGGATGAAATACATAATTCGTCCTAATAGGCAGCCTATTGGGACGAAATTTATTTCGTCCCAAAAGGTTTTTTTTATTATTTAAAATTATAATAATTAATTAATTTTGTTGAAAATTCTTGATTTATGTTTTTTGAAGTTTTTTCCTTAAAGATAGATTAATAATTAAATTACCATATAAATTAGAAAATGATGCAATATGGATCATTTTGTTTGTCCAAAGTGGTTCTCTATAGAGATGAATTTTGTTTTTTTCCTAATAAGTTCTTCATAAGGATCAATAACTATTAGTTTTGAAAGATTTTCTATTATTTTTTAAAAAAGGAACTAAACCGTTGGAACCGGAACCGAACTGTCGAAACTGAAACCGAAACCGTTGGTTCCGAATCAAAAATCGAAACTTGAAAATGATGAAAAATGCCACATTTTTAAAGTGTTTTTGTAAAAAAGTCACCACTTTAATAACTTAAGTTTAAAAGGCACCTATTATGGTGAACGGACAAAAATTCCCTTACTTTACACACATTCTCTTACTTTGAAGTTTTTATTTTTAAATTTTTTTATTATTCTTTCATCTTCATCATAGAGGTTTGTTTAACAGATCTCCAAGGGAGGTTGAACATCATTGGATAATTAGTTTAGTGGCACTACGGAGTTTTTTTGGTTTTGAATCTTCCATTATTGAGCCTTTTCATTTTATTCTTCAAGTATTTTGTAAACCCGAATCAGAAATCGAAACCGTTGGTTACAAATCGAGAGCCGGAACCGGAGTCATGTTTAATTCCGAGTACGATTAACAATTGACCATTTGATCTGACAATATATGATTTGAACAAAATAGTTTAATTAAATGTTATAATAAATGTTTTTTAATATCAATTTGTAATCATATAAAAAAAATATTTAATTAGTGGAATCAATCTACAAATAAAATTTTGATCGAAAAATAATCAATAAAAAATTAATAAGAAGTAAAGGTTATATATAAACATTATGCTTTTGTTATCACAAACAAAGGAGCAGCAAAGTGGTTGGGCGTGTGTGGGTGGGTGTGTGTGTGTGTGTGTGCAGGGTTCGACTCACCTTGAGGACAATAATTAAAATTGATTTGTGTGGGTGGCTGGTGGGTCAGTGGGTGCGCGCAGGTGGTATGGGGGTGGGTGGGTGGGTGGTGGCTAAGGCAACAATTTTTTTTTTTTTTTTTTATAATTTCGTCCCTATAGGATACCTAAAGGGACAAAAAATTATCTAAAGGGACGAAATATTTCGTCCCTACAGGTTGTCAAAGGGGACGAAAATACAATTCGTCCCTACAAGTTGTCTATTGGGACGAATATTTTCGTCCCTATACCTTATCAATTGGGACAAACAAAAATCGTCCCTATAGGTAGTTTTAAGGGACGAATTTCAATTTTCATCCCAAAGAAGCTATTGAGACCCACCTGAAGGGACGGAATTTGGGACGAATAAAATTCGTCCCAATAGACCTATTGGGACGTTTTTTGGGCTATTGGGACGAAAATAAATCGTCCCAATAGCCCTTTTTTTTTTGTAGTGTTAATGTGAGGCAGCAAGCACAAGTGGGGGAAGATAAGCAGCCTACGGTCGAGATCATCTGCTGGCCACATTGCATCAACGGTTAAACCTCACTCTATCTCAGCCCCAGCTGGAGGTCAACCATCTCATGCATGAAAGGGGATATTGTGTTTCCCCAGCAAACTACTCATAGGAACCCAGCAAGCATGAAGAAGGAAATGGTAGAGGAGGGTGCCTAACAGTGTGCAGCGGGACAAGCGCTGACACTGTCCCCCTACAGGCTAGATTTCGATAACGACCTTCCACTGTTGCGATGACCCCATCCAACCAATCAAAACCCCTGGAAACGCCACATGTTCGCCATATCAGCCCTATAGAGATGCCTATATGGACCTAAGGCCTAGGTGGAGCGATCAAGGCATGTGGCCACCACGACCCTGCTCAAAAGTAGGGGCTAGGATCAGCCCCGCCAATTTCGCCTTAGGGACTAGGGCTCCCACCTACCAAAACCAAGGCCCCAGCGAAGGAGGAACCCGGTGGCACGATCCTAACCCTCAATTCTTTACTACCGCGATAATTGGCAGGAGGGAACAGTGGAGATGGAATCAAGGATTCCCGCCTAAATGAGCTACTGCCACCTACCCCCCTACCAGAGACACTATAAATACCCCTACATTCCAAGGATAAGGGGTTGGCACCTGAATACCTAGACATCTACTTGGCTACTACCTCGCCTAACCCAAGCTCCTATGTATGATCTACTTGGCTACTACCTCGTCTAACCCAAGCTCCTATGTGTGATCTACTTGGCTACTACCTCGCTTAACCTAAACTCCTATATGTGGTCTACTTGGCTACTACCTCGTCTAACCCAAGCTCCAATGTGTGATCTACTTGGCTACTACCCCGCCTAATTTAAGCTCCATTACGTTACTTCACCTAGCGATAGTTACTCTTAGTTCAAACTCCCATACTCGATAATGTACTTGGCAGTCATGCTCTTTCCTTTTGTTGTAATCGCTCACTACAGCAGGCGAAGCGGATCGTAGTGTATCCCATCGTTAAATAATAAAAAGCCCTCTCATTTACTGTAGCAAAATATCCCTATCACGCTCCCCATATACCTTAAATATACTACCTCAACCTCGTTCCTCCTTGCAGGACCGGTCCTGTCACATTATATCGGTCCTTAGAAACCGGATCAAGGGCCCCCTCCGGTATCGTCCCCGGGAGGAGAGGAGCCACCCCCTACCCGGTCCAGACTAACCGCGGCGCACCCGTACGTCGTGGTCCAAGTTGTCCCAGGAAACTCCCGACGGATTTTTCAGGATAACAGTTTGGCGCCGTCTGTGGGGAACTCACACGCAATCTGTCTTTTCCTTCTCTTAAAGCACCTTATTTATTTCAACAAATATGAGGTTGAGGTCATCCCAAAACCGGGCCGACCCTTCTAGGCCCCGCTCCTACCTTGCTACCCATGGAGCTGAATCCTCGGAGAGCACCCCAATACAAGGCCAGCCACCGCAGATGGAAGGTTAGGCCCCGACCAATGCTGCCGCGGCCAAAGCTCTCCCCTCACCCAGACCGCTCCAACAAAGCACCTTCAACCACCACTTCACCAATTTCTTGAAGGGACTGCGACAAGAATTACTTGGTTCGCTTCATGACGGAGCGGGTCCTAGCAACCTTGAAAGTTCTCACGATGTGTTAAATATTAATCTAGAGGGGGGGTGAATAGATTTTTACGAAAATGCCCCTAACTAGTCAAATAGACATACTAGTGTAATATGGTGCAGAATGTAAATCACACTTGATGTTTACGTGGAAACCCTCACAGGAAAACCACGGGCAGTTTTGTGAGCCACACACGAACCTCGAGTCCACTAAATGTGATAAAATTACAACCTAATCCTGGAAGTAATCACACACCTACCTAATCCTGGTATAAGTGAACCTAATCCAATTGCTTGCGAATTAAGCAACCTAATCCCGGTCACAACACAAAACTTAATTCTCTAAGAAGAGATTAACACCTTAAGTGAATATGTGAATATCCAAAATGCAACATAGAGCAAGGGAACCCTATATGCTTATCTAAGATGATGATTTTGCAATAAAAGTAATCCTAGATATTAAGAACTAAATGACATGTCAAATAGCTTAGCTAATCAAGATTAAGCAAAAACCTAATTAGCTATCACAATACAACACTCAATCAAATCAACACAACAATCTCTATCTTGAATATTATAATCTAATCTAAGAACAATCAAGTAATGAAAGAGATGCCATAATAAATAAAACAGTAATTATATGTGATAATAGTGAAAAACTTACCAAGACAAGTGTGATGATGAAAGACCCATGCAAGCAAGCATCCTAGATATGCTAGAAGATGCTAGATGAATTTTGATGCATATGAATTTTAGTTTGAGTGTTTAAATGAGCAAACTTGGTTGCTTTCTCTCTTAAAAATCTCTCTTTTAAAAGTAGGGTTCTTGATGATTAAAGAGTCACATGTAGAACAAGAGAAAGTGATGTATTTATAGGCATGAAAAACAGAGCATGTGAAAAGACAAGTTTGCCCCTAAAACGCACCAATCGGCGATTTCAATCGGCGGCCAGGTCACCGTTTACAATCGCCGAATGGCTCCCGAGAGAGGCAAGGGAACAACGATGGTTTCAATCAGCGGTGACGAAAACGTCGAATTAACCGCAGAATCAAACCCGAGAGATTAAATCAATCAGGTATGAACGGCGGTTTCGAACGGCGGTCGTGGCCGCCGATCATAACCACAGAATTGATCCAGAGGTCTCTGGACTCAAACAGCGGTTTCATTCGGCGGCCAGGTCGCCGATCATAACCGATGTTTCACCAAAAGAGGTGAAATTAAAGGAGAAGCCAAGGGCATTCTCCATAGGCAGTCTTCACGCAAACCAAGCACATCCTAATGCATGCGCGGATGTTTCCGAGCAATATCAGGAAACGAATTACAAGGCACATAAGCACACACAAAATACAACATTAAAGTGCAAGTGTGAAATGTGACATCTGAAGAGTATGCACACAAATGCAAGATTGCTAAGTGAGTGTGTGCAATCTAAATCTCTTCAAAGAAAGAACTAAGTACTAAAGATTATACCTTTGGCGTGCTTGTCCCTTGAGGACTTGTGAAGGGCCTTCGATCTTGAAGTTCAATCACCTAAACTACCCTTACACAATAAACCCAAACATGTGGTTTGTCCACGAAATAAGCCAATCAAGATATGGGAATCCTTACAGTATCAAACACGGTGACTAGCGTGGCTTTGGTGAAAGAATGCGAGGGTGGGATCCAGAGGCCCATCTACTATGTAAGCCGCTCTCTCAGCAAGGCCGAAAGGAACTACAATCAGCTGGAAAAGCTCACATTCGCCTTGGTGGTAGTAGTAGTAGCAGCGCGCAAGCTGCGCCCCTTACTTCCAGAGCCACTCAATAACCATTCTCACAAACCTCCCCCTCCGGCAGTTCATGCAGCGACCTGATGTATCGGGCAAGCTAGTCTTATGGGCCCTCGAGCTTGACCGGGCGTCGTTGTACTCGATAGAAAAGATATTTCTATTCTTATGACCTCGCAATTGCAACAAGTCAAAGGACTAGTATAGCAAGTAAGCAAGGGCCTCGTTCCACAGGGAGATGGATTCGTTAACTGTATCTAGTTCTAGTGTTTATTAAAGCATGTAAAAAGGAAAGCGGTGTGTGTGTGAGTGTGCTTGTGGAAATGTAAACTAATTAACTAAGGTAGAAATGTAGCCGGGTGTCTTGGCTATCTAATTAATCTACTCCTAGTTAAGTTAATCTACTCCTAGAGGTAAGACACCCTAGCTACGAAAATAAAGGTGGCTTGGAGATAAGCAAGATATGAAACGCATATGGGACATCAGTTTACCAAACACAATATGCAAATCTATGTAGATTGTATAACCTGTTAATTCCAATTAATTCAGTAAAGGGTTCGTTCTCTTGATTAGGGGATTACCGAAATCGTGATCGTGATCTTGATTAAGGAATTGCCCCGAAATCAAATCACCACTTACCAAGTCAGAAGAGTGATTGTGTCTAGGTCTAGACCCATTAAGCACAAGAACAATGAACCAAGGCTATCATAACAAAGTCATGCATAAGCCTTTCCCATTCTATAGAGCTAATAGCCAAATTCATACCCGGAATTGTAATCCGAGCACAAACTCAACTCTCAATCTCTCTAATCACTCTAAGCATGGCATGATGAATCTTCTACCAACATACATACATAAATGAGATATTTGATTACAACTACTCCTACATCATTAGTTAATCTACTCTTAATCTCATTCATACATACATATCAATATACAACTCTACATACACATGAATATCATAATAAGAGATTATAAATGAATAGCATAGAATAGAACAATACATGAATCAAATCTAAGAAACAATACAAACATATATTATAGCATAAGTGTTGGTTACAAATATTCCCACATAGGTTACACATCAATAGAAATACAAAGATATGAGAAGTAAAGAAATCACCATTGAAGACAAGCCTCCAAAAGCTCTTTCTATCTATGAAACTCCTATGGCTTGAACACAAGCCCTCCTATCTCTGCATATCTACTCTCCATGGAAGGCTTTCCATGGAGGAGAATCCCCCATGGAAGGCTTGGAGTTGCTCTCTCTCTTTTGTGGTATAAGAGCAAAGCTCTAAGTGTTGGTTCTTTGGTTGGTCACCCCTTTAGAGAGAGACAAAGTGATGTATATATAGTGGGAAGTGTATAGGGAACGAATGGGGATCAAAATATCCCAAAATATCTCAAAATCCTCTTGAGTCGGCCAGCTTGGCAAGTTCAGACACCCTGGATGGCGAGTTTGTGCCCGCCATCGAAACTCGCGGTGGAGAATTTGGAGTCGACGGCGAGTTCTGACCTTTTGGACTGCTGGCTTCTTCCCGCTACATGAAACCACCGTCTTCCGGTGAGTTTGGATGATCTGGAACGCGGGAAAGAAGCCGTTGAACCAAGCTTGCGAGCTTGCATGGCCATGGAGTTTGGAGGATTTGGTGGAGAGTGGAACCTTTGCATGGGAGGCTCAAAGTGGGTCCATCGTGACCGAAAGGAGACCGGCTACTAATCTGGGTGGAGAACGGCTGGAAAAACCATCAAAAATGGGATAGAAACAACCGGATTATCGTCATGTCTGAACCGGGTCGAACACAGGTCGGGTCGGGTCGGGTCGGGTCAGGTCGTCACGGGTCGAGGTGACCCGGCACAAGCTTGAAGATGATCTGACGTCAGCATGACGCGGACCCTCCCAAAACGACGCCGTTTAGCACGTGACGTGGCAGGCCGATCTGTGCTTTGCGCGGTCAATTACAATATGCACCCATGCTCTTCTCCTTATTCACAGAATATTCAATACTTTCACGAATATTTCACTTTGACCCCTGATTCTCCACAATGACATATTTGCCCCTGAATTTCCCTGTTTTCTTCCATTTAGGTTAAAATACCCACTCTGAGGGATATTTACCTACACATAGCTAAAACACATATTATATACAAAAAAGTGCTCGGAAACGAACACAAAAGATAGGAATAGGGAGCGCTAAATGTGAACATTTGGAGCGCGATCAGAGCTTACCCAATATGACATTACCTTTAAGCCCCACGCTGCAATCAAAGGACAGGCTCTAGTGGATTTTGTGGCGGAGTTCAGTGGAAACCATAACTCCCATCCTGAAGGAGAGCCTGTTGCTCAGCCTGGCAATAATGTCCTGTAAGGATTCCCATTCTTTGATTGGTTTATTTCGTGGACAAACCACATGTTGGGGTCTATTGTGCAAGGGTAGTTTAGGTGATTGAACTTTAAGCTTGAAGGCCCTTTCAAGACCTCAAGGGACAAGCACGCCAAAGGTATAATCTTTAGTGCTTGGTTTTCTTTGAAGAGATTTAGATTGCACACACACACTTAGCATTCTTGCATTTGTATGCATACTCTTCACATGTCACATTTCACACTTGCACTTTGATGTTGTATCTTGTTGTGTGTATTTGTGTCTTGTAATTCGTTTCCCGATAGTATTCGAAAACGTCCACGCATGCACTAGAATGTGCTTGGTTTTGCATGAAGACCGCCTACAGAGAATGCCCTTGGCTTCTCCTTGGTTTTCACCTCTGTTGGTGATCGGTGGTTATGATCGGTGGCCTGGCCGCCGAAGGAAACCACCGTTTGCATCCAGAAGTGTCTGGAGCAATTCTACGGTTACGATCGGTGGTCACGACCGCCGTTTGAAACCTCCGTTCATACCTAATCGATTTAATCTCTCGGTTTGATTTGGCAGTTGGATCGGCGGTTATGAAACCGCCATTGTTCCCTTGTTCTTCTCGGGTTCAAATTCGACGGTTATAATCGGTGGCCTGGCCACCGATCGAAACCACCGATCGGTGCGTTTCAGAGGTGTTATAGGTAAAAATCGTCATAAAGGACACGTCACCCCCATGAAAAAGCCACGTAAGTGGGAGTCAGGAAAAGTCAACTCGAAAGGGGGAAATCTCCCAAGTAACCCACTCGGCTGAAACCAAAGCGACCCGATCACAAACAAAGAGAACCAGCTCGGGCAACACCACCTACTCGGGCATACTCGGGGATCAACAAGAAGAGATGGTTGCGGAAACTCACTTCCCAAATACACGGAAGGAATCAGCAGTGAGCACCTCCACAATACGTAGCAGTGCAACCCTTCAGAGTTTAACAAGGAAACAAACAGGTCTCCCGCGAATAAAGGAGAAAGAATCCGACCCAAACTCGAACTCAGCCAAAATAGGAAACATATCACGCCCAAGAAGGAAGTAGAATCCGACTAGGACTGGGAAACCGCTCAAGACTTGGGCGCCACGACACCAAACCCTAGCGGCATCCCCAAACCCTAGAAACAACGTGTATAAATACCCTTTTAATGCATAAGGGAGAGATATATCATTTCGAGCATAAGAGAGACCAGAGCGAATTTTTGTAATCAATTTTTATATAGTGGATTTTGGCTTCGTTGCTTAGGCAACAACCCGTGGACGTTTCTCCGATCATCGGAGTTTTACCATGTATCTCTTGCTCATTATTTTTACGGTATTAAGATTCAAACTATTATCACTCACAAATGTGATCTCAAATCATCGATTGAGTGTTGACGAAAAATCACCGTCAACAATTGGCGCTAGAAGGAGGGGCGGATTGAAGCACTTGTGAAGCAATGGCCGGTGAGGGAGATGGTAGCGATTCCAGGTACAGTCACGGATTACCCATTAATGAGTTGGGGGATGACGCCACTCCCAACACTGCGGATGCGATCCTAGCAATAGCAGATCAATCAACTGCCCTGGCTGGCATCTAGTGCTTCCCCCCAACTAATGATGAAATCGTGCAAAGATTCCGTGCTTCTCTACAGCAACTCATGGCGGATGCAGCAAGGCAGGGAGTTGACCTTTCCACCACGGAGGGTTTGATGTCACCTCACAATCTTTCCGCCCCAAATCAGCAGGCAATGAGATTGCGCTCCATGGTGGTGGTACCAATGCCGGATGCACCCATGAAGGCGGGCCAAGGTCCTGCAGACAGGCCAGCAATTTTGTCTGAAAGGTTAGCCAGGGATAGCAGGGAGCATAGAGAGGAAAATGATTCGGACAGAAGGCATGATCAGGATCGGATGGCCAGGAATTGAGATCACCCCAGGAGACGTGCTTATCGCAGAGCCCGGTCATCATCCTCAGGAGAAAGTGAGCAGAGTTATCATCGCAAGCGCAAAGCGGGCACAGTTCGGCTGCATGGCCTACCGAGAACATAGGGAATTGAATCCAGAGGAAAGGGGCCAAAAGCTGACCATAAGTTAAAATTTTAATGCGATGGGAGAACCAGAAGGAGACAAGGACATACTCATACAGAGTTTGACCCGGGAAGTTCAGAATAACCGTCGACATATGGATGCTTTAGTCAGGCGATATGGGAGTAATGAATTGTCGGACGACAAGTCTGGAAGCCATTTCACCAATGAAGTCTTGAGGACACCCTTCCCGGAGAGATTCAGGATGCCTCACGTAGAGCAATTCAAAAAGGACACTGACCCGAAGGAACACGTCAGAAGGTATAAGAGTGCCATGGCCCAGTATGTCTACAATGACGCCTTGCTGTGTCTGAATTTCCCCCAAACTCTCGGGGATTTAGGCTCCAGGTGGTTCGGCAGGTTACCAGCAGCGAGTATAGGCAATTTCAGCGAGCTGAGTAAAGCCTTCTTAAGGCAATTCCTTGGTAATGTACATAGGAAGAAGTCGGTGGCCCACTTGTCCCAGTTAAGATAGGGAAAAGATGAATCACTGAAGAAATATTTGGGGAGGTTCGGTCAGGAAGTATCCGAGATTGGGAGTGCAAATGACGAAGCCATAATTGCCGCATTCATCAATAACCTTCAGAACGGCAAATTGTCATTTGACCTCCGAAGAGCCCGACTAACCTGTTATGCCGATATGATGGACATGGCTGGGGGTTACGCCCAGGCTGAGAAGGAAGAAATTGCCACAGGAGGTTACTTCGTACATGGCGGTCGCCCAGAAGGACCTAAAACCAAAGACCAAGCAAGGGCGCCCGATACCAAAGGTGACAAACAGAAGAATAAGGCGCGAGATGGTCGGGATGGACGTCGAGCATACGACCCAAAAACCGATCAACCGCGGCAGAGGTTCCAGGGCAGATATACAAACTATGCCCCGTTGAAAAAGGATCAAGAGGAAATTTTGGCAATCCTAGAAGAAAAGAACATGTCTAAAGAATCGCCTAAGCAATCAACGTATGCTCGGAGGGACACCACCAAGTATTGCAGGTTCCACAAGGAGAATGGGCACGAGACATCTAAGTGTTTCCAGCTAAGGGACCACATTGAAACCCTCATCAGGGAAGGACATTTGAAAGACATCGTCTTAAAAAAGGCTGACATGATGGATGGATAGAAGGATAGCCGACAGGACGGACGGGCAAGAAAGCCTAGTCCTAAGAAAGCTGAGGATGAAGGAGCAATCAACACCATCTTCGGGGGACCAGCGACTGGCAAGAGTAACAAGGAAAGGACCTAGGAAATTCGGGAGGCCGTGGAAGCACGGAGAGACCTGGACGTCAATTCTGTTGAACCTGACCCGAAGAGAATCAAGGAAGGCTGGGACCCGATCATATTCACAGAAGCCGATTCACATGGAGTTGATGTTAGGCCAAACGACGCGCTGGTGATCAGCGCACGGATTGGTCATAGAAAGGTTCATCGGATTTTGATTGACAATGGAAGCTCAGCAGATATTCTAAGTGCAGAAATATATGACCAGCTGAGGCTAGATAGGAAAGACCTACAACCATTTCCCACACCCCTTAGAGGATTTGGAGGAGTCGAAGTAAGGCCACTTGGCACGGTGAAGTTACCCGTGAAGGTCGGGAAGGCTCCTTGCCAAAAAACAGTGCTACTTGACTTTGTGGTGGTAGATACAGAAAATTGGCCATACAACGCCTTATTGGGCCGACCATTCTTTAATAAAGCCAAAGTAGTGACCGCAACCTACGCCCTCATGATGAAGTTCCCGACAGAATATGGGGTATGAGTGATCAAGGGGTCACAAGAAATGGCCCGAAGGGCAAATTTGTCAGTGTATAAAGATAGGGAAGTACACCAGGTATACGCGGTAACGGCTGAGCGAGAGGTTGGTGAACTTGAAGAGCAGGCAGAAGTGCCGAAAGAATTTGAGTTGGATCCCAGAGAAGAACCTGAGGCTATGAAAGATGAGCCGACCGAAGAAGTGGCACTGGATCCAGAAGATCTGAGTAGGACAGTCAAGGTAGGGGCAAGTCTAAATGTACATGTCAAAGCCCAACTTGTCACACTACTGAAAGAGTACAAGGAAATTTTTGCTTGGAGCCACGAAGATATGTTGGGGATAGACCCGAAGGTGATATCACATTGCCTCTCCATCAACCCAGAGTTCCGCCCAGTGAAGTAGAAAAGGCGGCTGTTCAACCCCGAAAGAAGTACAGCTATTAAAAATGAAGTAAAAAAGTTACTTACCGCAGGATCGATAAGGGAAGTCAAGTACCCGGAATGGGTGGCCAATGTGGTGCTAGTAAAGAAAAAGAACAACCAGTGGAGGATGTGTGTGGATTTCACGGATTTAAACAAGGTCTGTCCGAAGGACAACTTCCCACTACCAAGGATCGACCAGCTAGTGGACGCAACAGCAGGGCACGAATTGTTAAGCTTCATGGATGCTTACTCGGGGTACAATCAGATCCGAATGAATAAAGCCGACGAACCACAGACCAGGGGTTGTATTGCTATAAGGTGATGCCATTCGGATTGAAGAATGTCGGGGCAACGTACCAGAGGTTAGTGAACAGGATATTCGCTCGGTAGATTGGGAAGAACATTGAGGTCTATGTAGATGACATGCTGACCAAGAGTGTTACGGTAGAAAGGCACGCGGAAGATCTAAAAGAAACCTTTAAAGTTCTAAGAAGGTATAAGATGAAACTTAACCCGAACAAATGTGTGTTTGGGGTACCATCAGGTAGGTTTCTCGGCTTCCAGGTGCATCAGAGGGGAATCGAAGTGAACCCCGAGAAGATCAAAGCATTAGAAGAGATGGCTTCGCCAAGAACGCTGAAGGACATACAGAGGCTGACGGGATGTCTCGCATCACTTAACCGATTTATAGCAAAATCAATAGACAGATGCGCCCCGTTTTTTAAAGCAATAAAGAAAGGAAAAGGGCTCGAGTGGAACAAAGAATGTGAAGCAGCCTTCCAAAAGTTGAAAGATTACTTAGGGCGAGCACCCATCCTCTCAAAGCCAGTAGTTGGAGAGACATTATACCTATACCTCTCGGTCACAGAAGTGGCAACAAGCTCGGTGTTGATCCGAATGGAGGAAGGAATACAGAGACCAATGTATTACACCAGCAAGGCGTTGCTGCCCGCAGAGATAAGGTATTCACCGGTAGAAAAGATAGCGCTAGCCTTGATCACGGCAGCCAGGAAGCTAAGGCCGTATTTCCAGGCGCATGCAATAGAGGTGTACACTGATTGTCCGCTGAAGCTCATCTTGCAAAAGCCAGAACTGTCAGGTAGGCTGACTAAATAGGCGGTGGAGTTGAGCAAATTCGACATCAAGTACACCCCAAAAGCCGCAGTCAAAGGGCAAGCAGTGTCAGATTTTATAGTGGAATTTACTGAGCCAGATGCCGAAGTGAGAAGAATAATGGAAGGAAAACAGGAGAATAGTTTCCGATGGAGGTTGCATGTAGATGGATCATCAAACACCCATGGCAGCGGGGCTGGGATAGTCATAACAACCCTGGAGGGAGACGCTGTAGAGTGCGCCATGAGGTTCAACTTCAAAGCAATCAACAACCAAGCAGAATATGAAGCTTTGTTGGCTGGCTTGAGGGTCTGTATAGCGTTAGGAGCAGATAAGTTGGAGATTTACAGTGATTCGTAAGTTGTGGTTAACCAGGTATTGGATGAAAACCAGGCGAGGGAGGAGCACATGATGGCTTACCTGGACATTGCAAAGAAACTGCTTAGAAAATTCAAAATGTACAAGATCTGTCAGATCCCTCGGGAAGAAAACGAGAAAGCAAACGCTTTGTCCAAATTAGCTTCAGCCACCATGAGTATCAAGTCCAAAGCGATACCGGTGGTGCACCTGACTAGGCCGAGTATAGCAGAATCTGAGAAAGTCATGGTGTCAGAGATCCGACCAGTTCAAAGCGACTGGACCACACAGCTCAGAAAGTATTTGGAGGAAAACATTTTACCCGAGGATGCTGTGGAAGCAAAACGTGTCAAGTACAGGTCAACGTGGTACACAATTCTGAGAGGTGAATTGTACAGAAGAGGGTTCTCAAAGGTGCTGCAAAGGTGTATCGCTGGCGAAGAAACCAAAAAGATCCTGAAGGATGTTCACAGTGGAGTATGCGGGAACTATACTAAGGGTAAGAGTCTGGCGCATAAAGTGCTTAGGCAAGGATTCTATTGGCCAACTTTGTTTGCAGAGGCACAACGGTTCGCAGAGAGCTGTGAGACATGCCAGAGAATAGCAAACGATATTCGGCAACCCCCGGAGTTGCTCAGAAACTTAACTTCACCTTGGCCCTTTGCCATGTGGGGCCTCGACTTGATAGGACCAATGCCCACTGGAACAAAGGGGGGTGCGAAGCATGCTATTGTGGCAATAGACTACTTTACTAAATGGGCGGAAGCAGAAGCTCTTGTGCACATCACTGAGGCAAACACCACCAGCTTTGTCAGAAAGAACATAATATATAGGTTTGGAATCCCGAGCATCATCATAACAGACAATGGGACCCAATTCGACAACAGAAAGTTCAGAGAAATGTACGAAGAGTATAAGATCGTGAACTACTATGCGTCACCTGCTCATCCTCAAACCAATGGCCAAACCGAAGCTGTGAACAAGGTGATCAAGCACACACTGAAAGCAAAGTTGGAAGCCAAGAAAGGCAGCTGGGCGAACAAGCTACCAGAGGTGCTATGGGCATATCGAACAACTGTAAGGTCATCCACAAGGGAGACTCCTTTTGCGTTAGCATTCGGAACGGAGGCCGTTATCCCAGCAGAGATAAGTTTTACATCACCCAAGGTACAACTATACAGCCCCGAGAACAATGTTAACATGCTACAGCAAAACCTAGACGAGCTTGAAGAAATAAGGGATGCAGCGCAAGTGCGAAACGCTGCATACCAGCAAAGGGCTGCGAGGTACTATAATTCCCATGTTCGCGTGCGTAGATTCCGGCTTGGAGATCTAGTGCTAAGAATAGTGTCCCCGAACACCAAGGACAGGTCGGCAGGATCCCTCGCCGATAAATGGGAGGGACCATACATCGTCAAGGGAGTCACGGGGCACGGGGCGTACATGATAGCCCGACCAGGGGGGAGCCTACTACCCCGACCATGCAATGCACAGTACCTCAAGATTTTCTACCCCTAAGGAACTCATCTATATGCTTATGTTAATTCAGTTTGTTTTTTTGTCCCGTTTTAGCTTTGCATCAACTGTTTCAGATTTATTTGATTTTCTAATAAAGTTCATTTGCCAATAAAGAGGTTGTTCATTGAAGTCGATGAGTCTCATGATCAAAGATATTCCATAGCCTATGAACAACAGCAGCCACTTAATAGTTGGCTAAACAAACGCAAAAAAATAAAAGGAAGAATTCGGGCGCTACAAAGCTGCGAGAGAGCGGACGAGTAGTGCTTGAAGGGCAAAGAAGCTGAAGTAGCACGCCCGTCTAGTTAAGATAGTGCAAACGCGCTTCTTGGCAAAAAGGCAAAACCGAGGCACCAGGGTAACTGGAAAATTGCTCGGAGCGCCGCCAGAAAGGCTAGTGAGATGCGCAGCTGTGTTGGCCGGTACATAAAACCCCAACGATTCGGCAAAACCTTGCACAGACAAAACCAGGAGACGTCCTAGGTGACTTGTGTAAGGACCTCAGCGTATGGTCGTGGTGAGCCTCAACGTAACGTTTAGGTAAAACCTCAATAGGTCAAAAAGACAAAACGCCAGTTAAATAAGATACTCGGCCACATTAATTGCCAGTTAAATAAGATACTCGGCCACATTAATTGCCAGTTGAATAAGACACTCGACTAAGAGATCGGTTAGTTGCCAGTTAAATAAGATGCTTGGCCAAATTAATCGCCAGTTAAATCGCCAGTTAAATAAGATACTTGGCCAAATTGATTGCCAGTTAAATGAGATACTTGGCTAAACTAGCTAGCGACCAGTTAAGAAAGTTCTCGAAAATTAGAAAACAGAACAGTAAGAATGAAAATTCATATATATATATAAGGATAATACAAAGAATCGTTACAAAAAAGTACAGAAGAAAAAATCAAGAAGATGGCGCTGGGGGTTGTGAACTGCTCCCACCGACACTCGGGTCAGGCTCCATCACGTACTCGCTGAGGAGGCTATCTTCGGAGGGCCACACAATCACATCTTCTTTGTCATCGTCATCCATCTAGGCGCTATAGTCCATCCCAGGGATGGGACCAACATCAGGATTCTCACCATCGATCCCCGCTTTCTGACAAGCGTGAAAAGTAAAGAAGGAATCGGCGGTGTGAACCTCCAGATGCATGGGATGTGGCATCTTACCTTTACTTAGGCAATATGCTCGCCACTCTTTCATCTGGATCTGAAGAGACTCCAGAGACGTATCCACATGCTTCTTGATCGAGAGGCTCCAGTTTGCCCTGGCCCGGTCGATCGCCCTACTCTTCATCTTGAAGAATTCTCCAGCCGAGACCATTCCTCGTTGGAACTCCCTAAGAAGCAAAGCATCACAGGCTGGAGATCTTTTAAAGCGGTCGACCCCCTGTATCTCCAACTCCAGCCTAGCTTCCTTTGATAGAGATTTGACTGTCAAGGCCTAACGCTCCAAGTCTTCTATTCGGCATTCATAAGAGGTTTTCGCGTCCTCAGCGGTCTGCTCGGCCTGGAGCAAAGCATCTTGAATGGAAGACAACTGATCTTGCAGGGTTGTGGCCTTCTCAGCAGCAGAAGACTCCTTCTGTTCAGCCTTCATCTGAGGAGCCAGGCATTGATCTAGGAGCACCTGACTTGATCTAGCCCCCTCTTGACAAGCTAACTCAGCCCAAGAGCGATGGTCCTCACTCTCCTTCAATTGGGCTTCTAGCTGCCTTATTCTTTCTGCCTGGACTTCGCCAGCCTGGTAAGCCCCGGACATCTCGGCCACCATCTGTAGCAAATCGACAGTAAACAGGATTGAAGTAACAAAAAAGAAGAAAAAGAAAAATACAAAATTATGCATATAGTCAAGGCGTTACTCACATAGGAAGCACTGTTGAAGAAGTTGCAGAGCCGGTCGGACACGGTTCCAGCCTTGAGGTGACTCCAATGATCCTCCCCAATGTAGGCTCGGCCTGAAGCCATGGCCCTCAGCATAGTCTCGGGGGTAGGATCATCTGTCTGGGTCGAGGGGCCCAAACCACCCACGCAAGTTTTAGGGAGCCCGGCAGTCGAGGCCACCCGAGGAGAGCTAGCGGAGCCGCCAACACTGTCCTTGATCTGGTCCTGTGGAGGGGTCATACTCGTTTTTCTCCCAACCTCTGCTCCCCCCTCATCACTTGAAGATGAATCAACATATGCAACTACTCGGGGAATCTTGGGGGTAGGGCGACCAGGAGAAAACGAGGCTTTTCTCTTTCCAGATTGCCTCCCGTGAGAATTCAAGTCAGCCGTAGGATCTTTAGAATCCGGATCGGGATGCCTCATTTCAACACCGCTGTCCCCGGGAGGAGTAGGAATTGGCTCGGCAGGAGTCAGAGTCTCCGAAGCCATCACGCCCAAGTGTTGCCCAGCTGCTTCAGCACCTTGGAATGTAGCACTTGGCATGTTTACAGCAGAGTAGGGAGAGTTGGTTCCACGGGAGAAAGCTGTTGGCTCAGGCTCAGGCTCAGGCTCAGAGGAGTGCCCAGCCTTCTCTTTCCCCTTAGAAGAAGAAAGACCCGCTTAATTGTCCTGCCCAGCAGCGGTCCTACTTACTCCAAAGTCGGTCCTACTTGCTCCAAAGCCCTCCGGATCGCCCACAGCCTCTGCTGAATATGCGGTCATTTCTTGACCATGGGTCTCCTCGGGCACATAATCTGGTGCTCCCTCTTCATCATCTCCCTCGGGAGGATTCTCAGGAGCACTCTCGTTAGAGTCACCTTCGGGAGGAGCTATCCCAGCATCTCGCTGGCGAAGAGCCGCTCTTCGGTTCGCCTCCACGATGCCTTTTATCCGGCGTGCCTCAGCTTCGCAGACTATGTCTACGTCGAACACTTAAAAAAAAATGAAATGGAAGGTGTTTCCCCGAGTCAGTAAACTGATTTAAAAGCCAGAATGCAAGGATAACCAAGGAAAGCTTATAAAAAACTTACGGCGTTTGTGGCATGCAGAAATCTAGGGAAAAATGTGAGCTTTAATCATTTTCTCCTCGTTGAAAAGATAAGGTCTGCCCCTCTTTTCCAAAGGGCGAACGGTTGCCCGAGCCAAAGTCTTCAGCACCTCATCAGTAAAGGCATGAGTCATATAGTTCCATTGAGGCGAACAAAAGTATCGAGGAACCTTGCAAGTCACCCGAATGCCATCAAGATCAAAACTGATTGATTGGCCCCATCGTTCACCCACGAAGAACCAACTGTTCTTCCAAATTTTATTTGAAGTGGGGAAGCCCCAAACGAACCCTTTCATCTTCTCGTTCATGGTCGGTTCGATTTCACTCTTAACCACTACGTCTTTAGGGATCTAGAGCTCGGGCTGGTTCGATTGAAGAAAATAAACCCCAGTCTTCCCCACGGGCCTCAGCATGTAAAAGTGCCGGATTTCACGAGGTGTGGGAGGTGGCCGCTTCATCCTATGCCACATGTGCCACATGCACATCAAAATTCGGTAGCTGTTCGGAGTTAGCTGCGCAGGGGCAAGCCGAGCCTCAGCCAAAAACCAGGTGATGAAGGGCTGAAGGGGAAGAGTAACACCACAAGTAAGCATTGCCCCATAGATTGCCACGTGGCCAGGTGGGGGGTTCCATACAGCTCGACCGTCAGAAGGAACCAGCGAAACCACGTTGCTGTCCAGGTCGAAGCGTCGCATATACTTTTTTATCTCTTCAAGGCCGACCACATTCGGCTCGACGTCATAGGCACATATCCACTCATGAGAGAAAGGGATGCGAGCGGCCATATGCTTCTCTTCAATATCACTCTCAATTACCTTCTGGGTCCCGACTCGGCTCTCCAGGGGATCCTTTTTACGATTACTCATCCTCTTCCCAATTCGTCTCCACGGCCGAGTATCAGCACGAATGGAAAAAGAAGAATCTGACTGAGCTTCAGGCTGATAAGAGTCAGGCCGCGATGAATTCGAAGAAACGGAGGGAATTTCTGAAGTAGCAGGTCCTTCACGAAAAAGCCCCGAAACGTCGGCGTCTAAATATTAAGGTTGATCAGAGAGAAGGTCTCCTAGCAACCTGTGGACAACCATGGCAAGAAAAAAATCACCTTATTCAATAGCAATCATACCAACAGTAAAAAGACGATTCCTAGCAGCAGGATCCATAAGAGCTAACCTTGATATATCATAAAACTGGAGCTATGCAAACTGCAGAGGAAATCTTTAGAGAAGGAGGAATGGTCTTCAAGAAAAGATCTGGGTTTTAAGGTTGAGGATCTTGGCAAAACTAAGAAATGAGCGTCTAAACCCAAAATAACTTAAAGAAAAGTAGCAGATGCAAGTGAACTTCTTTCAGGAAGAGAAAAGAAAAATGGCAAAGAGATTTTTTTCAGAGAAAAGAAAAGGATTTTCCCCACGAAGCGTCGGGCTGATATATATAGGCAGTACCAGTTTCAAAAAAAATCAAAACCCTAGAGAGGGTAGGTGAAGAAGCGGGAAAACAGAGAGGCAAGGGGAGTGACGTGGGTTGCGTACGAATGAACAGAAAGGTCGTGTCCCATTAATGCCTCCTACCACGACCAAGCAAAAGGAGACAGGTGGCAAGCAGAGAGAGCCTTGAGCCGTCAGGAAGTCAGTGTGTCACCATCAAAAGATTTCTGAATAATGGGTGGATCAAGCATGTGCGGACATAATTGAGACATGTCAGCAATACCTCGAATCAAACGAGGATACTGAAAACCAACATTAATATAAAAGACGACAAATGAAAACAAGTCGTGAGAAACGAAGCAAACAGGGGTTAAATATTTGTCCCGAGCAAGCGGTATTCGGCTAAAATATTTAAGGGGGTATTGTTATAGGTAAAAATCGTCATAAAGGACACGTCACCCCCATGAAGAAGCCACGTAAACGGGAGTCAGGAAAAGTCAACTCGAAAGGGGGAAATCCCCCAAATAACCCACTCGGCTGAAACCAAAGCGACCCGATCACAAACAAAGAGAACCAGCTCGGGCAACACCACCTACTCGGGCATACTCGGGCATACTCGGGGATCAACAAGAAGAGATGGTTACGGAAACTCACTTCCCAAATACACGGAAGGAATCAGCAGTGAGCACCTCCACAATACGTAGCAGTGCAACCCTTCAGAGTTTAACAAGGAAACAAACAGGTCTCCCGTGAATAAAGGAGAAAGAATCCAGCCCAAACCCGGACTCAGCCAAAATAGGAAACATATCACGCCCAAGAAAGAAGTAGAATCCGACTAGGACTGGGAAACCGCTCAAGACTTGGGAGCCACGACACCAAACCCTAGCGGCATCCCCAAACCCTAGAAACAACGTGTATAAATACCCTTTGTAACGCATAAGGGAGAGATCTATCATTTCGAGCATAAGAGAGACCAGAGCGAATTTTTGTAATCAATTTTTATATAGTGGATTTTGGCTTCGTTGCTTAGGCAACAACCCGTGGACGTTTCTCCGATCATCGGAGTTTTACCACGTGTCTCTTGCTCATTATTTTTACGGTATTAAGATTCAAACTATTATCACTCACAAACGTGATCTCAAATCATCGATTGAGAGTTGACGAAAAATCACCGTCAACAAGAGGCAAACTTGTCTTTTCACATGCCATGTTCTTGATGTCTATAAATATCACACTTTCTCATTTTTTGAATATATGTTCTTTAACTCTAAGAACCCTAAACTTCAAAGAGAGACATTTGAGAGAAAATCAAATCAAGAACACATTTTTAATACTCAAAAACCATTCTCATATGCATCAAATTATCATCTAAGCATTTTCTAGCATAGTTAGGATGCTTGCTTGCATGGCAACACACTTTCTTTGGTAAGTTCTTCACTATTATCATATATAATTAGTGTTTTATTTATCATTGACATCTCTTATATTATTTGTATGCTCTTAGAATATATTCTAGATACAAAATAGAGATTGTTGTGTTGACATGATTGAGTGTTGTATTTTGATAGCTATCTAGGTTTTCATAATCTATGTTTAGCTAAGCTATTTGACATGTCATCTAGCTTTTAATATCTAGGATTGAATTTATTGTAAAATCATTATCCTAGATAAGCATATAGAGTAACCTAGCTCTAAATTGCATTTTGGATATTTTATATATTCACTTAGGTTGTATTATCTCTTCTTAGAGAATTAAGTCTTGTGTTTCTATCGGGATTAGGTAGCTTAAATCACAAGCAATTGGACTAGGTCCACTTACACCGAGATTAGGTAGTTGTGATGATTATTGATCGGGATTAGATCATTAAACCGGGATTAGGTTGTAATCATTTCAATTACTGGATTCGAGGTTCGTGTGTGGCACACATAACAGGCCGTGGTTTTTCCCGTGAGGGTTTCCACGTAAATATCAAGTTTTATTTACATTTCGCACCTTATTACACTTGTTATATTATTGTGACTAGTTAATGGCATTTTCGTAAAATTAACATACATGCGAAAATTGAGTAATAACGATTAAAATCTATTCAACCCCCCCCCCCCCCCCCCCCCCCCCCCCCCCCCCCCCCAGATTAATATTAGATCACACTGTTAATTTGTTTCAATTGGTATCAGAGCGGGTTCCTAGATATACTTAGGTGATCCTAGCTCATTTTTGGTGTGTTTTGCATTGTGTGTGATTTTTGATTTATTCATACATTTTGCATTCATCTCATTTGCATTCATTCAAACACTATGAGTGATTTCGGGATGAGCAAAGAGGGAGCGTCGAGTGTGAGGCCACCGTTGCTCACCGGTGATAATTACTCCTCATGGAAGGGGAAGATGGAAGCATACTTATGCCAAATCCATGATAGGGCGTGGATGGTGGTTGAAGATGGATATGCTCCACCCACGATGACTCCTACGGATGGAGGAGAAGAGGTTCTCAAGCCTAAGGCACAGTGGAGTCCTCAAGAGTTTATTGACTCCATGTGGAACAACAAGGCCATACATGCCATCCGATATGCGGTGAGTGAAAATCAGTACAAACTGATTCAAATTACTAGGATTGCTAAAGAGGCATGGGACATCCTAGAAGTTGCATATGAAGGCACCGAGGTTGTCAAGGACTCAAAGCTTCAAGTCCTTCAAACTCGGTTTGAGACCATTAGGATGGAAGAGCACGAGCACTTCAATGACTTCCAAGTGAGACTAATGGACATTGTGAACCAAAGTCACCAACTTAGTGATCCTTACTCGGATAGAAGAATCAAGCAAAAGATCATGCAATCACTTCCCGAGAGGTTCAAGCCCAAAGTGGGCTTTAGAAGAAAATGACACCTACAAAGAAATGAAGCTGAGCGAAGTCATTGGAAGACTTATAGCCTATGAATCAAGAAAGGCTACAACATCACCTCCTAAGAAGAAAAAAGGATATTGCCTTAAAGACATCCAAGATGGAAGATGAGGAGGGTGACTCATATGAAGACATGGCACTCATTGCCAAGGGATTCAAGAAGTTCTTGAATCTACAAAAAAGTGGTTATGGCTCAAAGGGAAATGACTTCAAGAAGAAGAAGACCACAATCAAGAATGTCAAGCCATATCATGAAATGTCTTCAAGAAAGAAGATTCAATGCTACGAATGTGGAGGATTCGGGCATATCTCCAAGGAATGTGCTAACTTGGAAGATGAAAGAGAGGAGGCCGCCACTTCAAGTGATAGTGATGAAGAGGTTGTGGCAAAATGTTTGGCATTAGGTTGCTCTCACAAGCGGGACAACAAAGTGAAAGTTGTTGAAGGAAGTCCCTCAAGCTTGAATAATTGTGAGAACAACTATTTTGCCTTTCCGATCTCCTACAATGAAGAAGAAAATGAGAGTCAAGAAGAAAGTGACTCTAGTGAAGATGACTCTTCATCTAACTCCACACATGGATATGTGGAGAAAAATGTTCTAGATGAATTCCTCGCTGAGTTTAAAAACTTAGAAATGAAGACCAAGGAAAAGATGCAAAGATTGAGAGAAAAGAATCTAGACCTTTTGGCTCATGTTGACCACTTAAGTGAACAAGTGGAAAGATCCAAGAATATTGAAGATAAGCTAAGAAAGGAGTTAGACTTATCTAAGAGGAATGAAGAAGATTTAAAAAGAGAGCTTTAAGAGGCTAAAGGGTCAAGGACTAGGATAGTTTCTAGCACCGAAAAACTTGACCACATGTTAAGTGTTGGAAAGAGTCCTTGTGACAACAGAGGTCTTGGGTTTGAAGATGGTAAGAAGTCCTCCACTCCTAACAAGACCGTGTTTATCAAGAGCTTGAGCTACAAAGAAGCTTCACCGGTGCAAACTCCTAGGAAAAAGATTGATCTAGGACAATGCTCTCATAGTGCACAAGTGAAGATAGCTCCAAGAAGACAACCTCAAGCTCAAACTACAAGAGTTCCTCATGCTAACTTCCCTCAACCTCAAATCCATCAAAGGAAGAGACCAATCGTGCAAGCTAAACCGAGGAAGCAATCAAGTCTTGGTCAACAACAAAGAAGGAGAGATCCTATCCAACTACCAAGACAACCACAAAGACATGGGAAGGCTCCTATGCATGCACAATGACATGGTATGACTTCTAATTTCATCCCTACATGTCATTTTTGTGGTATTGATGGTCATATTAGACCAAAGTACTTTCGTTACATTAAATTATGTACAGCTAAAAGCATGATTGAGAAGAAGAAGAAGAAGGCTAGAGCTAGAATGCATGCTCATAGAAAGGAAGAAATTCATTTACATGATCCTATGACATCTAGATCTCTAGAACCTTTGACCACTAGGAAGAAAATTATTTCACTAAGTGGATTAGAAAAGATGAACCCGCTTGCTACGAGACAAACTTGTCTCTAATAGGTTCAACTAAGTCCAATGGACTTAGTAGATCCATAGGACCTCATGACCACCAATGATGAAGGATGGTGATGACCCCATATGGGGAACTCAAGCAAAGAGAGCTATTTTGCATTCTTGTCACTTGCAAAAATTTGAAATATCTTATGCTTCCTTTTTAATTGCTTGAGTAAGCTTGGTTGCACATATGTATATATGTTTTCAATTCAATAAGTGTGAACCATGCTTGTTTACAATCCATGTCATATTTATGTTCAAACATGCATTTTTGGACTAGGAGATCTACATATGAAGTATGATTTGAATGACCTATAGTTATCTCCATGACATGATGATTCTTTAATATCATGCTAATGAATATTGAAAAGCATGAAATTCATATGACATGCTCAAATGAAAAAGCATGAATTGATGATTGCATATTCTTAAAATGCAAAACTTGTGTGAAAAAGCTTATGAGACTCAAAATGAATAAAGGATCTTGTATCCGTTCAAGGGATTGTATAATACAATTGTCTCTCTTTCTTTATTTAGTTGAACATGGCTACTATCATACGGGTTTCTCACCCGGAAAAATCAAATAGGGTACAAAGTCGCTCATGCCATGTTTCGCTTATAAAGTTGGATATAGTTGTTCTTAAATAGAAATCAATGAAATATCTATATCTTTGCTTTACTCATGACAATGGTGAAATTGGTTTGAATTCTTTTTAAAACCTTTGTCATTTGCTTTGCCAAATACCATTGTATTTTGGACTTGAATGCTACATGTCTTGTATGCAAAGCATGTTTGATTCACACATCTTCTTTAAATAAATCTCCTTGTTTCTCTCCAATTAATTGAGATGCATAAAGTGACTTATATGATTATGCAAATTTCTTGTATGCTACTATCTCTCTTTGCTAGAAGTGACCCATTTGAGGACTACTCCTTTACCTATATCATGACAAAAAGAGGGAGTAGAATGTGGTAAGGGGAGTTGCTAATTGTAGTAGCAATTGTGCATGTTGGGGAGAATATACATTGAAGGGGAGTAACCCATTGAGGGGGAGCATTGCATACACATACATTGCATGATGTTGTGCTTAAATTCTTAAATGCAAATGCTTGTTTTATTCTCACTTGATCATCTCACATACTCTTGCTTTGGAAAGTATAATCTTTTGTTTTGAAAGGTTGATAGTTCTACAAGAGATTGAAGACTTGAAGTTTTTTATATTCTTATATCTCGTAGTAATGTAGAATATCTTTGTTATCCCATAGATTCTATTATGTTTGTGAGGATCAATGTGAGTGGTGGTTTTGTCACAAAATAGCCAAAGGGGGAGATTGTAAGGATTCTCATTCTTTGATTGGCTTATTTCGTGGACAAACCACGTGTTGGGGTTTATTGTGTAAGGGTAGTTTAAGTGATTGAACTTTAAGCTCGAAGGCCCTTTCAAGATCTCAAGGGACAAGCACGCCAAAGGTATAATCTCTAGTGCTTGGTTTTCTTTGAAGAGATTTAGATTGCACACACACACTTAGCATTCTTGCATTTGTGTGCATACTCTTCATATGTCACATTTCACACTTGCACTTTGATGTTGTATCTTGTTGTGTGTATTTATGTCTTGTAATTCGTTTCCCGATAGTATTCGAAAACGTCCGCGCATGCACTAGAATGTGCTTGGTTTTACGCGAAGACCACCTACGGATAATGCCTTTGGCTTCTCCTTGGTTTTCACCTCTGTTGGTGATCGGCGGTTATGATAGGTGGCCTGGCCACCGAATAAAATCGCCGTTTGCATCCAGAAGTGTCTTGAGCAATTCTACGGTTACAATCGGTGGCCACGACCGCCGTTCGAAACCGCCGTTCATACCTGATCGATTTAATCTCTCGGTTTGATTCGGCGGTTGGATCGGTGGTTACGAAACCGCCGTTGTTCCCCTGTTCTTCTCGGGTTCAAATTCGACGGTTATAATCGGTGGCCTGGCCGCCGATCGAAACCGTCGATCGATGCGTTTCAGGGGCAAACTTATCTTTTCACATGCCCTGTTCTTGATGTCTATAAATATCACACTTTCTCATTTTCTGAATATATGTTCTTTAACTCTAAGAACCCTAAACTTCAAAGAGAGACATTTGAGAGAAAATCAAATCAAGAACACATTTTTAACACTCAAAAACCATTCTCATATGCATCAAATTATCATCTAATCATTTTCTAGCATAGTTAGGATGCTTGCTTGCATGGGTTTTGGTCAACACACTTTCTTTGGTAAGTTCTTCACTATTATCATATATAATTAGTGTTTTATTTATCATTGACATCTCTTATATTATTTGTATGCTCTTAGAATATATTCTAGATAAAAAAAATAGAGATTGTTGTGTTGACATGATTGAGTGTTGTATTTTGATAGCTATCTAGGTTTTCATAATCTATGTTTAGCTAAGCTATTTGACATGTCATCTAACTTTTAATATCTATGATTGAATTTATTGCAAATCATTATCCTAGATAAGCATATAGAGTAACCTAGCTCTAAATTGCATTTTGGATATTTTATATATTCACTTAGGTTGTATTATCTCTTCTTAGAGAATTAAGTCTTGTGTTGCTATCGGGATTAGATAGCTTAAATCACAAGCAATTGGACTAGGTCCACTTATACCGAGATTAGGTAGTTGTGATGATTGTTGATAGAGATTAGATCATTAAACCGGGATTAGGTTATAATCATTTCAATTAGTGGATTCGAGGTTCGTGTGTGGCACACATAACAGCCCGTGGTTTTTCCCATGAGGGTTTCCACGTAAATATCAAGTGTTATTTACATTCCGCACCTTATTACACTTGTTATATTATTGTGACTAGTTAGGGGCATTTTCGTAAAATTAACATACATGCGAAAATTGGGTAATAACGATTAAAATCTATTCACCCCCCCTCTAGATTAATATTAGATCACAACGTTTATTTGTTTCATGTCCCAATTCCCGGTGAAGAATGGCCCTCTCAATCAAAAGTTTGGACGTTGTTCGTTGATGGAGCCTCCAACCAACATGGCTGCGAGGCGGGAATTGTGCTGATCGACCCAGAGGGGATCGAATCCTCCCACTGCTTAAGATTCAAATTTAGAGCCACTAACAATGAAGCAGAGTATGAAGCGCTCTTGACTTGTCTGAATGCCGCCCGAGAGTTAGAAGCCCAGTTCCTGCCATCAAGAGCGATTCTCAGTTAATCGTGAACCAGGTAGTCGGGTCCTACCAGGCTAAGGATGAGAACATGACCGCCTACCTCGAAAAGGTAAAGCATGCTACCAAGGTATTCCAAATGATCAAGATTGAACAGATACCCAGAGGGGCTAACCATCGGGCGGATGTTCTCACCAAGATCACAATAGGAGGAGGCCCAACCTCCCCACAAATAAAAAGTACTAAGGTAGAAGAAAAATTAAAGGATGCATAGGTATCAGTTCAGGGTTACATGTTAAAGGAAGACCGAGGCACAGCTAGCCTGATCCTCCCCAAATCATCAACTAAAATCACAACAAAAGAAAGGCAACAATGTGTGTGAACAAAAAAAAAAAGTGATAGAAGAAGCATTGTCTACTGGTCTTGGATGGGACTGGTGGGCTTATTGACAGGCAAGGCTGATTCGATCTGCTGTTGGCTTGGTAAGACATCATGGGCTACATCCTCTGGGCGACGCTTCTTTCGGGCCTCCTTGGGTAGCTCCCCTAATTCCACAGGCAGCGATCTTGGCATATCTCCGGTTGCACCAGGTTCCTTCTTGTCACTCCCAGCCGGATCGCTGCTGCTCGCTGTATCCCCACCTTCGGGAGGCGCCGCTTGCCCGAGAGCCACTTTAGGCGCGCCATTGGCACCTGCTAGGATTTCTTCCATGTTCCAGCCATGAATTTGGTGAAGATCGAAATCGGGAGGAGTGTGCTAGGCAACATGCAGCTGAGCAAGATAATAACCATCCCCAACAAACTTATCAGCCCCAGCCTCCACTTCCGTCGCCCTAGCAATCGCCACCATAACACGGTTCTCAGCAGCAGCCAGCTCGATCTTTAACTCATTCCGCGCCAGAGCCGGGCGGGTGGACCGGTTAACCTCAGCCTCCAACTCTTTCTACACCCGGCCAAGGTCTTTTTTCACCTGGAAGCCTTGGTGTCTAGCTCCTTCCTCTCCCTAGCAAGCTTGACGATGGCCTTCTCCGCCTCAGCCCTATCCTTCTCTGCTTTAATACGCCTCTCCTTCACCAAGCGGTGTTTCTCTTGAAGCGAAATAACTTGCTGCCCTAGAGCCAAGATATACCGGAACACCTGCAAAGAAAAAGAAGAGGACCATAAAAAATATGCAGGCCTGACACTTAGTATGGCCACCCAAACCAAACTAAACCAAAGGAGAAGGAAACAGTCGAAAGATACCTTAGCCGCTAGTACGGAGCCCTTGGAGGACAGTTCGTTTACCGGAAGCACAGCAAGTTGGAAGAAGTCCGCCTTAGAGCATGCAACTTTGAACGCATGGAGGATATCATCGGAGCTAGAACAAGAATCTCTTTTCACCTTGCGAGGAGCAAGAGGCGCCTTCTCCGCTGTCAATACTCCCTTCCCCTTGTCCGAGGAGGGCCGGGGAGGAGGCGCAGAAGACCTGGAAGGGGTGGAAGTGGACGAACCGGAAAGAAGCACCGAGGATGGTAGCTTAGAAGCCGGGGAACCGGGTAGACCGCGACTCCTACCCAGGCGCACCTCTAGCTCCGCCAACCTGGAAGAAGGTGGGCACATCTTCAAAGGTAGAGGGGAAGCCGAACCTGAAGCACTTTCCTTCTCCCTCTTGACTTTTATCGATTTCACCTGCTTCAAAGGAGTGCGCGAGGTCGCCTCGAAACCAGCAGAAGATCCCATTCTCACCTGGGTTGCACCAGAGTCGGTGAGAGGAACCTCTTCTCGTTGAACGCCTGCAAAGGAAACTACCAATTAAGCAACCATCAGAATTCTCACCAAACCCCACCATCCCCCAAATAACATCGATAGTGGTAACTTTTAAATAGTGAAGAGCACTACAA
Source organism: Acer yangbiense (assembly GCA_008009225.1). Lineage (NCBI taxonomy): Eukaryota > Viridiplantae > Streptophyta > Magnoliopsida > Sapindales > Sapindaceae > Acer > Acer yangbiense. Next base: position 19,363,583 of record CM017770.1, on the reverse strand, counting down.
CAGAAAAAGGAAAGATACAAACAAAAGAATAAGTCACCTAGAACTGCATCAATCGCCAAGAGGGAATGCTCCACCCGAGCTCACTCCCAAGGGTGACCCTCCAAATCGGGATACTTATAGCCCAGCCGCTTGATAGTAGCCAGGAGATCCAACACTTCATCGTCGTCCTCCTCCTTCGCCCACTCCGGTTGCGGCCCAAAGGAAGTGGGGACTGAACATAGGATATATGACTAAATTAAAATTAGTCATATCCTATCCCATGTAACAAACATGGCCGCACATTATTAACAATTCGACTTGGGCATTCAATTTCAAACACAAAAAAATCGACTTGGGTCCTAGGCATTCAAATGCAAAAAAAAAAAATCAAAATTAGGGTTCTTATATTGATTTTGATTAGAGAAAAAATAATCGAGTAAACATACATGAAGTGTTGACGGTCTCATTTTCTATAGTTCGTCTCGAACTCCAAAAATATCAGGCCCGTCTCTGTCCCCTACCAAATTAAGTGGCATTAATAAAAATATTTAAAAATAATTTAAATATTTAAAACCAATTCTAAACAAAATATAATATTTTTATTTGTTAAAATTGAAAATTATTATTTTTAAAATAAAATATTTTATTAATTATTAAAATATATTTATATTTTAATCACATAAAAAATAAAACAAATTGAAAAGAGAAAATAAAATAAAAATAGAAGTATAAAATGGTGTGTTAGTCCCACATTGGTTGGATAAGTTGGCTATATGGGATTAAATAATCTCATCATATGTAAGCAACAAACATAGGATATATGACTAAATTAAAATTAGTCATATCCTATCCCATGTAACAAACATGGCCACACAGTATTAACAATTCAACTTGGGCATTCAATTTCAAACACATAAAAAAAAAAAAAAATTTAAAATTTAAAATTTAAAAAAAAATTCAATTTGAGTCCTGGGCATTCAAATGCAGGAAAAAAATAATCAAAATTAGGGTTCTTAGATTGATTTTGATTAGAGAAAAAATAATCGAGTAAACATATATGAAGTGTTGACGGTCTCATTTTTTATAGTTCACCTTGAACTCGAAAAATATCACGCCCGTCTCGGTCCCCTACCAAATTAAGTGGCATTAACTCAGATTGAACATTATCTTAAATAGCTTTATCTTAAAAGGCATGCCAAGTCGCAATTGACATTATGTCGTTTTGTCTTTTTTGTGATGAAGTTGGGGCAAAGCTAGTGGTGGAGTGGTAGTGGGAGCAATGCATTTCAACTTTTTTGGGTGAGATTCCATTAATTTGCTGGTTCACTCTCTTGCATGCAAAAAAATAAAATAAAAAAATTGTCTGCTTTTTTGATGTACTAGCTAATGTGTTTGGATTTGGTCCATGTTTAATTTCATCACTTTTCTTATAAGAATATTTTCTTGTTATGTTCCTGCCTGCGTTATCCTTACCATCGGATTGATGCCATCCAAATTTTCTCTCCTTTCCGCTTCAAGTCCTGCATGTTTGATCATGTGAATCCAACTTTATATTATTACTTTTGTTATTCAATTGGATTATATACTTACTATAATATTGTATTTTATTATGTATTTTATACATAATCGTACTTATCAGAGTTTAACAACTTGACCTTTACATAGAAACTTAATCTTAATTTGGATCTATTCGTTACTAAACATGTTATCCAAACTATTTTTACTATAAACTCTTGCGTTCAAGTCCCCCTCATGCATCTACTAATTAGGTATAGAATTTGATTATGCACATCTGAACTTATTGTTGTATTTTTATTGCTGGAGAAAATAGTTATCAGTCTCACTCACTGAACATGAATTAAGGTGTTGGCCTAATTTTCTATTCAAATATATATATTATAAGTTGCTTGTTCTCTTATAATTGATTCCCTAAAATATTAAATTAAAGACAACATCTAATTAATCACATGACAAGATATGATTTAATGGGTGATAATATTTTCTTTCTTTCCACTAATTGTGGTGGAGTATGCACTAATTATGGAGATAAGACTGCTGTCTGCATCCTCAAACTCTGACCCACCACATATATCCTATGTACTCTATACGTCGTCTCACATTATATAGACGTGTAACTTAATTGGAAGATTAATTTTGCCACATAATTTATTATAAATACTTCAAATATACATGATTTAGGAGTAAATGGTGTTTATTCGATATATTAATATATTATATTTGATTTTTTTTTTAAGAGGAAATTTTAATTAATAAATGGTCATGACACACTAGGGGTCGTTTGTTTTTTCCACTTAAAACTTAATGGGTCTGAATCATAATTATTAAGTTGTTTTGTTAATTTTTTTTAAGTGATCAAACAACTTAAAAATACCAAAAAACAATTTAAATAAAAAGTAAAAAATCTTAACTTTTCTCTTAATTGCAAATCACTAAATTGCATTAAATGCAATCCATAATCTTTTCTTTCGATACTATCCCCGTATATAACACATTTCCAATTTCATCATAATTATATACGGTATAGAAATCGTTATTTTAATATATTGTTTATTTTAATTAGCTTTAAAAATAAAAAAAGAACCTTAATCACTTCTCATATTGGTGTTTAATATCAATATTTTATTATGATATTAAAGTGATGCATTTATATATTATTATTTTTAGAGTGTTTTGTGTGAATTTTCCTGCTGCTCTTTTAATTTTTTTTAAAAAAAAAAAAAAAAAAAAAACCTTTTCTTTTCTTAGTAAAAATGAAGTTTGTTTGTAATTGAAGAAGAAGACCATGATCATATGTGTTCATATATAATTATTATTTTTGGATTGTGTTTATTCTATATTATATGTATAATTGTTTAACAATGGTATAAATGTAAAATTATTTATTTTTAGACAATTTTACTTTTAAAAAACAAACGTGTTGACAATACATTCAGATGTGAGAAAAAAAAAACAAACAAACATATCATTCAAGTTTAGATTTCAGTCCCTATTCAGTCTTTTAAAAAATTTAGGACTGTTCAATCTTCAGACAAAAAATAAACGACCCCTAAACATACCTACTCATCAAACATTAGTTTTGGGAGATTGGAAAAGATTTGAGAGCGAGATTGCTAGAGGCCACGCCATGAATCATGATGATCAGGCCGTTATCATTTTTTTTTTTTTTTTTTTTGACAGTATGTTGTTATCATTTGTTTATATTGATGGTAATGGATTATTAATTCAGGTTTAAATTATTTTGGTAACACTTTTATAGTGTTGTTCATTAAATATTTCTAACCTGATCATAATACAACTTCATTTGAGTCAACTATGTCCTCAACTCTTTGTCATTATTAAGCATAATTATTCGATAACACAAATCAAGAATATATATTATCAACAAACTATTCCTTGGCATAAAATCCGCAGCCCTATGTTAGTAATTGTATTTAATTTATTATTATTTTATGATATTAAGAATTGTATTTGTGATTTTAAAATCTAAGAACAGTCTTAGGGGTCGTTTGTTTTTTTGTCTGAAGACTGAATAGTCCTGAATTTTACTGAAGACTGAATAGTGACTGAAACCTGAATCTGAATGACATGTTTTTTTTTTTTTTTCTCACATCTGAATGTACTGTTAACATGTTTGTTTTTTAAAAATAAAATTGTCTGAAAAAAAAAGTAATTTTACATCTATACCCATGTTAAACAATTATACATATAATATATAATGAAAACAATCCAAAAATAATAATTATATATGAACACATATGATCATGATCTTCTTCTTCTATTACAAACAAACTTTATTTTTACTAAGAAAAGAAAAGGTTTTTTTTTTTTTTTAAAAAAAATAAAAGGTGCAGCAGGAAAACTCACACAAATAAAAGGGGCAGCAGGAAAACTCACTCAAAACACTCTAAAAATAATAATATATAAATACATCACCCTAATATCATAATAAAGTATTGATATTAAACACCAATATGAGAAGTTATTAGGGTTATTTTGTATTTTTAAAGCTATTTAAAATAAGCAATATATTAAAATAAAGATTTCTATACAATATATAATTATGATGAAATTGGATATATGTTATATATGGAGGATAGTATCGAAAGAAAAGATTTTGGATTGCATTTAATGCAATTCAGTGATTTACAATTAAGTTAAAAGTCAGGATTTTTTACTTTTTATTTTAAGTTGTTTTTTGATATTTTTAAGTTGTTTGACCACTTAAAAAAACAAACAAAACAACTTAATAATTATGATTCAGACCCATTAAGTTTTAAGTGAAAAAAACAAACGACCCCTTAGTGTTTGTAAATATAAATATTGCATCGAATACAATTTTTTATTTTAGTTCTGTTGACGGCTAATTCTAGATTGCCACATGTCCAACAATTATGTTATGTTAAAGAAAATAAGAATGTAAATAAACACATGCAAAAACACAAATTTTACGTGGAAAACCCTAAAGAAGGGAAAAAAACCACAGTGCCCTAGAAGGCAAGAAAATAATACTATGATTAGTTCAATGGTTACACGCTCAATATTCTCTCTCTCTCTCTCTCTCTCTCTCTCTCTCTCTCTCTCTCTCTCTCTCTCTCTCTCTCTCGTCAAGGTTCTGAACCCTTTCACCGTTGATTACATGGTTTTATTTATATTGGACGGACTAGGGTTTCTTCTCTCCTATGCCGTGTTGGTGGTGGAGTCCCCAATTTAATTTGCGTTACGAATCTAATGTCGTGAACAGATTAGGATTTGTCTCCTACTTGAACCATTCCAAAAAGGAAATAAGGTTATGTCCCCTTTGGAATATAACACCTTTTAGGCCTTATATCTGGATGAATCCTTGCTATAGGAGGTGTACTGAAATAGGGTTACTTTTCGCGTATTGGTCGAGTAGGTCTGGGCCGAGTAAGGATATTTGGCGAACACGATTCTTTTCTTTAGGCTGGGTTGCTTTGGTGAGTATACTTTTGGTCTTCACCAACCTTGGTGACGTGGCTAAATGACGTGTCAAGTGGTCAATGTTTCTTTCGTTGACTAGTCAAGAAATGACGTGGCAGTATCCTTTGTGTTTCCCGCTTGTTTTGCTGATGTGTCCTTCAGCCAAATATATACATACAACAATACCCCCATAAATACTTCGAGCCGAACAGGTGGTTTGGTCTTCCAAATCCTTTGTATATGCGAGCAATATTTATACTCATACTTGGCTTCTGGTTTCCTTGAAAAATTCTTTTAGATTCCCTCCCTTTAAAAAAAAAAAAAAAAAAAAAACATGTGCCAGCTTCAATACTTAATTCTTCCCTAGCAAGCTTTCATTCTCAACAATAAGATTTTGAAATTTTGCATCTAATTAGACGCGGTGAAACGACGCTCCAACTGTTGGGTGTTCCTTGAGACGCCACGTGTCCTTCATTTGGTGGGCAGCTTCGTTAATGCCCTGTATACAGGTGGTTCACTCTATTAACATCACTTTTAACTTTTCGAATTTCGAATTTTCCTTTTTTTAAGCGAAACTGTTCCATTGCCCTCTCCCATTCTCTGATCTCCTTCACTAATCTTCGTTTTCTTTCACCAAAAACTTGCTCAAAGAGTTTCAAGTTGCAGGTTCTTGACTCTCGTTTCCTCAAGCTAAGATCCGCAACGATTTTCCTTTCATTTCTCAACCTTCGATTGTCAGACAATTTGAAGGATTTAACCACGCTCCATCGCTTGCTTCCCTAAGTCCTCCGCATAGCCTCCATTTTAGGGTTTTTCTAGTGAGTTTTCATGGATCCATCTCTGTGTTCTTTGCTTTTTAATCAAATGATGCGAGCCCTAGAACTAGGTGATAAAAATTCTGCAAACAAAATCGAATCGTTGATACATAATTTTCATCCAAGTGCTCCCGTTCCAATTTCTGTTTATGTTCCTTATGTTCAGGAAACCAGTACCTCTGATATCTCTCCTTCTTCTTTTTTTGGTAGCGATTCCTCAGAGATAGGTCCTCGAAACCAAGTGGCAGTAGGCGAAAGGCCCCCAAAGCTCCCAGAGAGTCTCTGTTGGATGCTTAGACGATCGTTGATTCAGACATTGGTAGCGATTGTTGGATCATCAAAACGATAGGTTACATTTCTCGTTTGAGCATTTGAGTGCTTTTGATAGTAAAGTGGATGTAGTCGGCGAGCAAGAACTCCGAAAATATAAAAGTCGATAGGTTACATTTCTCGTTTGAGCGTCTGGGCCTGGGTAGGTTTTAACACCAAGGTTTGGGCCTTTCAGTGTATGGCCCAAAGACCATTTTTTGCTACCACAATGGAGTACTTTCATTATTGGCTCAAGATGAGATCGTGGAATGAGAGAGTGAAGAAAAAAAAAAAGCTTTGTAGTGAAAGGCTTTTTCAACTTTCAATTCGCTTTTGACCAAGAGACTTCCGGTAAGTCTCGATCAAGACCTATTTAAGTTTCAATTGAAACTTACTGTAAGTCTATTTTAAGACCCTTTGTTAGGTTTTTGGTTTGTCTTAGCATATATTCCATATCAAAACAATGTTCTCTTGTAATGTTTAGTGGTCTAAGTGTTGAAGATTCAAGACGTCAAAGAAAGTCTTGGCCACAACTCATGCAAGATGCCGGCTTCAAAGAGAAATGTGCTTCATCGGTCTACAAAGGTATATAAGACCTCATTTCTCTTACAAGGCTAGGCACACACACACATGGCATTCATTTGTGTCCATGCATGGTTGAACAACATTTATATATCACTTTCACACACTTGGTAATGTATGCACATGTATTAGATTTAATTTGATAAACTTTGTAATTTGCATGTTCTAGAACTATGTCTAGGAAATGGCATACGTGTGTGATTTTGTGTTTATTTGTTTCCATATTTTTTTTGTTTTTGGACTTGAACATGATCTCTTATGATTCCTTATTGAGTCCCGGTCATTTCGGTTACTCATTCATTAAGTTTCGAGTCCAAACGATGTAGCTACGCTACTTTTCGTTCTCATTCGTTGAGTTGTTTTCGTCATTTTATTCTGAGATGATTTCTCAACCTTTTGTCAAAGTTTTGTAGTCTTTGTTGTGCATGAGGGAGTCACGATTCGTAATCCGAAGACATATTAGAAATCGGAGTTCAGAGGCCCGGATACGGTCGAAGAACGTGAGCAGAGCGCGGGAGGAGCAAGCATGGCCAAAGGCCAAGCTTTGTGTGTAACGTGTGGAGGTCGTGTGCCACACTGCCAGAGCACCTCTCTGCTCACATTTGGCATATGCGCCCCACACGGGGTGCTGACGTGGCAGCCCCTGATTGGCTCACGTCTTCCCTCTCTCTCTTCCTTTTAAATCCTCTCCATTCCCTCCATTTCATTCTAAGAAGAAAGAATTGAAAAATCCCGTCAGAATTTTTCTCTCCAATTTTCTCACCTTCCAAACACCATAACTTTCTCATACGAAGTCGGAATTGGTTGATTCAAGTTAGAGATTGTTCGTAATCGAGTCCTCTACCTTTTCCAAGTGATCTTGCAGCTGTTTGATCTATTTTCATGGTGGTTCTACCCAGAAAAACGAACCAACTCGTGATTGCAAGGTAGTGTTCATATCTTTGAGATTTCTTCTTTTATAACCTTCAATTTTCTTGGGGTTTCTTCTTCTATATGTATGTATATGTACGGTGAATGCTATTGAGAAAGATAGCTTCATAATCAATCTTAATCAAAAGTCTAATTATAGACATATGTGAACTAGTTTCTTAGATTCTAGGTTTTTCACATGTTTAAGAGTTGTATTGTGATTAGATTGATATCTAGGATTATTTGTGACTTGATTGAATCATTTTATGATTAATAATCCTTGAAATGTGTTTTGATCCTTTGATTGATAAAATCTATGATTAATTCTATTGTATGTGTATTTAGAGACAAATAGGATTTAATTGATTATTCAATATATCCTTACTCTAATTGTTGGCTAAAATATTCATTGAACACATTTTGTGATTCTAGCATTTTTGTATATGTTTGTAACATCTTGAATTTGTGCTTCATGTATATGAATTGTTCAAATATTATTTGTGTGAATGAAACTATGAGTTTTATGTGTTAGGTGTCACTACAAGAAAAAAGGCCTATTGGGATGAAACTCTGTTGGGACGCTTTCTTTTCGTCCCAATAGACTCCCAAATTCTGTATTTCGTCCCAATAATAGACATCCTATTGGGACGAAAAAAAGTTCGTCCCTAAAAGCTTTACCACCTTGGACAAAATTTGTCTCAATAGACATTCTATTGGGACGAAGATTTATTTCGTCCCAATAGAATATCTATTGTGATAATTTTTGTCCAATGTGATAGGACCTTTAGAGACGAATTATTTTCGTCCCAATAGGATGTCTATTGGGACGAAATACATAATTCATCCCAATAGATTGCCTATTGGGACAAATTTATTTTGTCCCAATAGGTTTTCTTTTTATTTAAAATTATAACAGTTAATAAATTTTGTTAACCTTTAGGGACGAATTTCTTTCATCCCAATAGGACATCTATTGGGATGAAATACATAATTTGTCCCAATAGACTGCCTATTGGGATGAAATTTATTTCGTCCCAGTAGGTTTTCTTTTTATTTAAAATTATAATAATTAATTAATTTTGTTGACCTTTAGGGACGAATTGGTTTCGTCCCAATAGGACATCTATTGAGACGAAATATATAATTCGTCCCAATAGGTTGTCTATTGGGACAAATTATTTTCGTCCCAATATATTTTCTTTTTATTTAAAATTATAATAATTAATTAATTTTGTTGAAAATTCTTGATTTATTTGTTTTGAAGTTTTTTCCTTAAAGATAGATTAATAATTAAATTACCATATAAATTAGAAAATGATGCAAAATGGATCATTTTGTTTGTCCAAAGTGGTTCTCTATTGAGATGAATTTTGTTTTTTCCTAATAAGTTCTTCATAAGGATCAATAACTATTAGTTTTGAAAGGTTTTTTATTATTTTTTTAAAAAGGAACTGAACCGTTGGAACCGGAACCGAAACCGAAACTAAAATCGAAACCGAAACCGAAACCGAAACCGTTAGTTCCGAATCAAAAATCGAAACATGGAAATGGTGGAAAATGTCACCTTTTTAAAGTGGTTTTGTAAGAAAGTCACCACTTTAATAACTTAAGTTTAAAAGGCACATATTATGGTGAACGGACAAAAATGCCCTTACTTTACACACATTCTCTTACTTTGAAGTTTTTATTTTTTATTTTTTTATTTTTTTATTATTCTTTCATCTTCTTCATAGAGGCCTGTTTAACAAACCTCCAATAGAGGTTGAACATCACTGGATAATTAGTTTAGTGGTGCTACGGAGATTTTTTTGGTTTTGAATCTTCCATTGTTGAGCCTTTTCATTTTATTCTGCGAGTATTTTGTAAACCCGAATCGGAAATCGAAACCGTCGGTTCCGAATTGAGAACCGAAACCGGGGTCATGTCTAATTCCGAGTACGAATAACGATTGACTCTTTGATCTGACAATATATGATTTGAACAAAATAGTTTAATTAAATGTTATAATAAATGTTTTTTAATATCAATTTATTTATCATATAAAAATAAAATTTAAATTAGTGGAATCAATCTACAAATAAAATTTTGATTGAAAAATAATCAATAAGAAATTAATAACAAGTAGAGGTTATTTATAAAAATTATGCTTTTGTTATCATAATCAAAGGAGCAGCAAGGTGGGTGGGCATGTGTGTGCAGGGTTCAATTCACCATGAGGACACTAATTAAATTTGATTTGTGTGGGATGACTGGTGGGTTGGGTGGGTGGCCTGGTTGTTTGAAGGCAACAATTTTTTTTTTTTTTTAATTTCGTCCCTATAGGATATCTAAAGGGACGAAAAATTATTTAAAGGGACGAAATATTTCGTCCCTACATGTTGTCAAAAGGAACGAAAATACAATTCATCCCTATAAGTTGTCTATTGGGACGAACAAAAATCGTCCCTATAGGTAGTTTTAAGGGACGAATTTCAATTTTCGTCCCAAAGAAGCTATTGCGACCCACCTGAGGTGACGGAATTTGGGACGAATTTTATTCGTCCCAATAGCCCTTTTTTTTTTTGTAGTGTGTTTTCACATGCTCTAGGTTTTTATTCAAGTTTTGCATCTAGACTTTTATTACTTGTGTTATCACATGTTTAGGTCTAGTTATTCCATGGAATGTATTGATCACATGTTCTATGTTGAATTGATTGTTTGCATCATTTGCATTCACATGATCACACTAGGAAGTCCTTGTAAAAGACATGAAGTCTTGGTTAGAGTCGAAAGGACTCGGATAACCAAGCAAGAAGTCTTGTCTAGAGTCGGGAGGACTCAGATAGGCAAGCAAGAAGTCATGGCTAGGATCGGGAAGGTCCGGATAGTCATGCATGAAAGGCTCCCTAGAGGCATGAGTGCCTTGGATAGGGAGTTGGCTTGTATATTGGTAGGCCTAGGCGTATGGATAGACATAAACTCCAAAAAAATGGGGTACATGGGATGTGTATGCACTTTTGAGGAATTTCTAATCTACCATCGATGTTGGTTTTGTACGTTGTCCAATATATGGTGGCTTCGCATCATTGAGAGATTTCGTACTTTCCAATAGGGTTGGGTAAACATAGACTCCTATAGGAAGTTGATCTAGGATTGGTCACTTTGTGGTATTTCTAATTTACAATCCAATATATATAGTATCCAATGGTTGTGGTTCAACCCGTTGATGTTTCCTCTTTAGAGGTTTTACCACGTTAAAAAATCTCTTGTGTTAATTCTTCCTATCTCTATCTCTTATATTTGTATATGTGTATGTTGTTATCTTGTTGCATATTATTCAATTGTGATACATATTGAAACAAGATTTTGTAAAGTGTGATTTGTGAACTAATTCATTTTGATCATTTTTGTAAATATAATTCTTTTGTATATTATAATTTTTGTGTATAGTGATATTTGATTATATTTGTAATACATTGAACAAATATTGGTATACAAGTATTCGTTGTTGTTGAGTTTATGTGTCCTTATACTTCATACAACTAATTGATATATATAGACAATGCCTAAATGATCATATGCTTATCTTGTCTATGTATGATTTCTTGGTTTATATGTTGTATGTAAGGCTACCTTGAGAGACAAACGAAAATTTGTTCAAGGGATTGAAAAAGGCGTAAAAACCTATTCACTCCCCCCCCCCCCCCAGAGGTATGCTTTATGTTATTTAACTACGTTTGTATACTTTCACCCTTATATATATATATATATATATATATATATATATATATATATATATATATAGAGAGAGAGAGAGAGAGAGAGAGAGAGAGTAATTTTCCAATGATGACTTTTTATAATACACACTTTAAGCACTTTTTGATGAAATTATATGGAATATATTCAATTTTGATTTTATTTTTTATATGGATGGTTAAAATATTAAAATACATTTATGGAAAAAAAAATTCGAGTACAAGAACTAATTTTTTCCGATTATTTTGAAGATAAAACATTTAAAAATAGGGAAATATAAGAAAAAAAAATAGTTCTCAAATCCAAAAAAAAAAATTCCAAATTTTTACCAAATATGTATTTTAATTTTCTTAGGATGCATACAAAAAATCTCATCGAAAAACATTTGATTAAATGCAATTTCATCAAAAGGTGCTTAAAGTGTGTATTATAAAAGTCCTCATTGGAAAATTACTCTCTCTCTCTCTCTCTCTCTCTCTCTCTCTCTCTCTCTCTCTCTCTCTCTCTCTCTCTCTCTCTCTCTATATATATATATATATATATATATATATATATATATATATACAGAAATTCTATTATCAGTTCGAACTGACAAAAGTTATATCAGTTCCTTGCATGTGGGCCACTGGATTTAAATACTTTGACTTGACTGTATGCACTTGTCAGTCAAGGTATTTAAATCCAATGGCCCACATACAAGAAACTGATATAACTTTTGTCAATTCGAACTGATAATAGAAAGACTGTATATATATTGGATTTAAATACTTTGACTTGACTGTATGCACTTGTCAGTCAAGGTATTTAAATCCAATGGCCCACATACAAGGAACTGATATAACTTTTGTCAATTCGAACTGATAATAGAAAGACTGTATATATATATATATCCTTTTATAAAGGATCTCTTATTTTAAATTCGGTAAAACATTGATTTTTATGAATTTTGATCTGATTTATGTTTTTTTTTTTTTTTTTTTTTTTTTGTGAATAATAAGTTCAAAGAAATGTATCTATGAATAAAATTTGAAAATTTTTCAAGCGCTAGAAGCATTTATCCGATTTTATTAAATATGAAGGCGTCGGAAAAATAGACGAAATATAAGAAAATTCAAGAAAAATAATTATATAAAAAAAATAAAAAAAATAAAAAATAAAAAAGTGCTATTTGTAGTTTTGTACCCATTTTCACTTTTTATATTAAAAATTATTATTATTAACAAATGAAACACCATTTTATAAGCAGCTATGAAGAGTTTTATTCTTAATGTTATGAGAGTAGATATCTGTGATTACGGAAATAGATATACAAACCCACAACTATAATGAAGGGATTCGAGTCCTATCGGGCATACGAATTACCATCTTGACACACGTAGAAGACTCCTAACTCAGTTAATATCATATTTCAATATTAAATTAGACCGGTGGAGCTCAATTTTTTTGTTGTATTCTCACCATCTACTCACTTGAGTCGATCGGTTCTGGTGAGTGGTGGCATTAATGCATTATCCATTTCTATAGGACGACACTTCAATCAATTGTATGTATTATTTCCCTACTTATCAAGAATTTGATCAAAGAGATTATTAATTTATAGGGCCCTACTTAATATGATGTGTCCCAAGATGAAAATCAATGGTTCTGATCATCCCTGATATGATGATGCATGGTATGACTAATTGACTATGATCACACTAGATCATCGTCACCATCACCAAAATAAGAACTCCAATTGATTACCGTAAAGTGGAAGGTTGGAGATAATGCCTAAAAAAGACATGAAAGGCCCACAGAGCATTAGGCCACCAGCATTAGCATAAAGATTAAAGAGGGAGATGACTCCAATTGCTTTTTCATAAAGCCAATGGTTGCATTTGCTGACTCTATTAAACTCACTAGACATGCATTCTACATGCTTTTAGCTCATCTTCATGAGATCTTGCTACTTGCTACATATATACTAGGTCCTTTTTAATGCAAGAAAAAAATATATCATTTGTCATTTTCGCTTTAACAGAGGAGTAATGCTATATTATCAACCACGAGGTGGTTGCCTTGGTGGTCCAAGGCTTGGGATGAAAATCTCAAGTCCTTGGTTCTACTCTTAGCAATTACATTGTGGTCAGCCATCAGGGCGCTAGCTCAGCTGGTGGAAGGATGGGTTTGGGGCACAAGTAACTCTTAGGTCAGCGGTTCGAATCATACCCAGGCGAAGGTGAATTCTAATTTACCCGCTTACATCTTTGTGTGGCCAGGGGTGAAGGCCGAGGTTTCCTATCTGTCCTACTCCATAGTATTACTGTCACATCATCTCATAACCAATATGGTTGATACAAATCAATTTACCATATTATTTAGGGAAAAACTTTGGATAATATTGATAACATATTCAAATGGTTTTAAAATTTATCAAAAATCTTACTATAGATATTGCTATAAAGTTTGACAATGTTCTAATCTATATTGGTCAAACTTTTAAAATTTAAAGGGAAAACCTAATTAATTTTAGAACTAATTAATATTGTCTTGCATTTAGTTTAAATTACTAAGGAGTTGATTGAAATTGTATGGATGTGCGTTATGTTTTCGAAGTTTTTTACCGTTCACAGGATTCGAGCCGTTAAATTAGGAGTCATTTACCCAAACTTCAAGCTCGTCCATTTACCAACAGAGCTACACCTCTGAGGTATATTTGTCTAAGTTTATGTTCAAATGTTATGACATTTAAATCATTGAAGTCCTTATAAATTTAGAGAAATGCTATTAACAATCCATTAATTATATGTTTACACTCAATTTTTTTTTTTAATTATTAATGACAATTTTAACCTGAATTAAAATTATTAAACAAAACAAGAAAGTTATAAAGACACTCCAAACCATTTTTTTAGAAAACAAGTTTTTTTCCATCATTAGGTTTTTTTTTTTCTTCCACTTTTGTGTTTTTTTTTTTTTCCTGTTTTACAAACCCTAAAATAACTTCTTCTTCTTCTTTTCAAAATAATATTTTTCTCACACACCATCAAACCATCTATCATTATCATCAGGTTCAACAAAATTTGATAACATTTTTTTTTTCTCAAATGCCACCCACATTCAATCATCACCATCACTAGAAAATATATATATTTAAAAATTAAAAAAAAAATTCTTTTTTTCATAAAAATATATTTAAAATTATTTTCTTACTCAATGGAATTTTTTTTTTCACTCAACTTAAAATCCAGAAGAGAAAAACAAATATTGTTTTCCTATTTTCACATATTGATCTTCAAAACAGTTTTCTTATTATTTTGATCTCCTTACTTTTGTTCAGTTTTATTCTATGTTTTGTTTTTTTTATTACTTCACATCTCTTTTTCATTTCCCGTTTCAAATTTTCTAAAGAAAAGTATTCAAAACGGATAATATTAAATAAAATAGAGTGTCTTTAGAAATTTAATTTAATAAAATAGAATGTCTTTAGAATAAGAGTGTCAAAAGATAAAAGGGGTAAGTTTGGAAAAAATAAAGTATCTTTAGAATTTTTTTAAATTTTAAATTTTTAGTTTAGAATTTCTTTAGAAATGAAGTGTAAAAAGAAAAACATTTGACGGTAAAGGGAAACTCTCTTGATTTTAATTAGGAGAAGGCTTAATTTATTAATAAGTTAATGGTGTGATAAAGCCTATAAAGAATGAGGTGGAGCCCATGAGAATTGGTGGGTTAGTGGACCCAATAGGCAATCACCACGTGAACTCAATTTTGCCATCACTAATGATGCCATTCTACAACAACTAGGTCCCACCCACACCCACTGAGCTTTCATGATTTCCCTCCCTCCCACAAAGCATGCCTCCACTCCAACATCACACATGGTCTGCCACCACACTGGATCATCATCCTCATCTTCATCAACTTCATCATGCATCCCCACCGTCCAATTTTTTTTTACGTGCATGCCCACCCAACCCTTGTAAATATTATATATAAACCCCAAGAAGATGAATAAAACACTGAAAAGAGAGTTTGTGTTTGTGGTCATATGGAGAAGAGCAGGTCATTCCCTGAATACTCATCATCCTTTTCCAACGAATTCGGGTCGAATTCGTATTCGTTCAACGGACCGTGCAACAAAGGAAACGGATTCGCAACATCGAATGATCCAGAGCTGAAGAGGAAGAAGAGAATAGCATCCTATAATGTGTTTACAATGGAAGGAAAAGTGAAATCAAGTGTGAGAAACAGCTTCAAGTGGATCAAAACCAAGTTCACCGATGTTCCTTATAGCAACAGTGTGTTAGAGTGAGTCAGCCATCAGTAATTAAATTAAGAGTTTCTCATCATCTCCATCATCACTTGTTTTTAGTTATTGTATACACTTTTTATATATGTGATGGTTTAATTTTCGTTTCATGAAATTGAAATTGAGGTTATTTCAATACTTCAATTACACTCTTGCATGGCAACTTGTTGGTGGGCACTGTTAGTATGTTTTTTTTGGTGAAAATATAGTTGAGGGTTTTTTTTTTTTTCTTTTTTTTTTTCTTTTTTTTTTTTTAACTTTTCTCTATTTTCACATATATAACAAATCGTTATTGCCATTTATAGCTTTAATTCCATTCTATGATCGTAATTTGGACTTTAATTTAGGCTGTGTTTGAATTTTCAGAAGGTTCAGGGAATCAGGGAAACCAAATTAACTGTAAAATATAAATATAAATATTTTTTTATTAATAATAACAATAAATAAAGTTAAGAGGTTAATTAAAGATTAAAAAAAATACCATTTTCAGGTCATAGTCTTTTATATTAATTACATTTTTAACAATCAACTGGAGTTAAAACGTTGTAGGTAAAAATGTAGCTAGCTTGAGTGCTTGACCCAAAAAAATAAATAAATAAATAAATATTTTTTAATATCTAAAATGCCTTTGACATAGTATCTAAAATTTATTTTCAAATTAAAAAATACTAAAATGATTAATTATTGTTTTTCAATTATAATTTAAGTTAAGATTTAATTGTTTCCAACACCATTTTAAACTTTTTTATCTTTTATTTATTTTATTTTTCCATTTCGGGTCCATGCCAAAATGCTCTTGCGTTGAGCAAATTCAAGTCATTATGCCTCCCTCCCTAGAATTCTAAATTCGATATATATAAATCCAGTTTAGTTTTTTTTTTTTTTTTTTTTAAATCAAATCCAGTTTCAATTTAAACATTTGTAAAGCTGAAGCTCAATATACCCTTTAAAATTAAAATCATTAAAATAAAATTTCATTTTCTTAAAAATAAAAAAATAATAAAAAAGACAATTAATGAAGGGGTTTGATATTGACACCCATAAAATAATAAAACTAATTAGTACACTCATTTTTATAAATGGACACATTTCTAAAATCTAAAAAATATATATATATTATTGTAAGTACCCATTCTAATACCAATAGTACTTTTATTGAAATGAATATATTCTTTTTAATACATTTTATCTTATAAACCCTTTTAAATTATAAACACACCCAATTTATATATATAACAAAAAAATCATATTATTTTTGGAATTAGATTTCTCTTCTAATGATAGTCTAATTTACTTTTGAAAATGTCTAGAATGTAAGAGACTTATGAAAGGGAAGATGTATAACTAAATTGTATATGAAAGATCAAGAGAGATTTTCAATATGGAATTCTCGTATATATACAGCTAAAAAAAACGCATTGATATCTATGGCCATCTTTTAAAAAAATTATTTTGTTAATTGATAGAGTTCATAACTAGACGTAAAAGAAAGATTAAAAAATGGTAAAATAATACATACCTCTGTGTATGATCAGAGTCCTCTGAAAATTCCTTTTCCATTGCTTTGTTATATGATAATCATGTGATGATGAGAAAGTTTGATATTTGAAATAAAATTAGAGTTTAATTAGGGTTTATCATAAGTTTTTTTTTTTTTTTTTTTTTAATAAAGAGATATAGTTGAAGATATAAGTGTAATTAATGAGTGTACATAGCATTTGGTTTATTTTTAATTAAAGTAATTTGTCCTTGTTGGTAAATTTTTGTGAGGAATTGGTGGAAAATGTCACTTTTTTCAACTAAATTGGTGGCAAAGTGAGTGCTTTAATAAGTTAAGTTTAAAAGGCACCTATTATGGTGAACTACCAAAATTGCCCTTGGATAATCATTTATGTTATTCTCTTTGTACTTTTCTCTCTCCACACTTCCAACAAAAAAGAACTCAATAACTCTCTCTCTCTCTACAAATTTGCCTCGACTTTCTTCCTCAACTTATAAACAATGGACATGCTTGAGTATAATAAGGTAATATTTCTTGCAAATACTTCTTTCAATTTGTTCACATTTTCATTTGTTCCTTTTTATATGTTATCCAAGTCTTTTGTGAAATTTTTGGATCTCCGAGACTTTTTAAACCCTGTCCGAGCGTTTTAAACTTCTATCCGAGCCTTTTCATTTGATGCCTTATCCGAGCCTTTTGATGTCTTCTCCGAGCCTTTTCATAGCTTCTCCGAGCCTTTTCAATCAATTAGTATTCGAGCCTTATGATGTCTTCTTCGAGCCTTTTCTATGAATGACTATTCGAGCCTTATGATGTCTTCTCCGAGCCTTTTCAATGTTTGTTCGAGCCTTTTCATGGCTTGTTCGAACCTTTTCAAGGCTTCTCCGAGCCTTTTCTATGAATGACTATTCGAGCCTTATGATGTCTTGTCCGAGCCTTTTCATAGTTTATCCGAGCCTTTTGAAGCCATCCCTGAGCCTTTTCCATATTCTTATCGAGCCTATGTATTTGTAATCCGGGCGTCTTTGTAAATGTAATATGTGAAAAAAAATTATTAATGGTTTGTGATGATTAATTTGGTAGCATCATGAATCGGGTCAGAATAGTAATATTTTACAACGGTCGATGAGAGCAATTACCCTACGGAAGTCAGAGGTTTGTTGGATTCGATAACCAGGGCATGTATGTGTCAAAGAATATGACTTACGAAAAATTAGTGGCGATCATGCATACCATTATGAAGTATGATGTAAACAAATTCAATGTTGATCTGTCATCAATATCAATCGTTCCTGGCACTACATGTCGCACATTTATAAGAAATGACGATGATGATCAGTTTATGCTAGGGGAAGATTGGGTTATCCCTCAAGTATGTGTTAGTGTAACTGAGAGGACAATTGGAAATGTGATAGGGAATGATATTCCTCCTCATGAAAATACCTAACAATTTGGATCCTTTAGCGGTAGCAATCAAGTGTTCACATAAAGGAGTGGCACCGAAGGTGGGGAAAACATGTGTGCTGTCCCACCGGTAGTGGAATTGAGATGAATGATCACCAGCATAATGAGTAGTACGATGAGCAGTACAATGAGCATGTAGATGATCTACAAAATGTGGATGAAGAGCCTGCACAAATTCAAACACGTGGAAGACGTGTACAAGACCCTGTGACTGCACCGGATATGCCTGGGACTTCCGAGGTCCGGCATAATGTAACTGCATCTGATTCTAATAATACGACCACGTGGGTTATTCCCGGAGCAGATTCATACTCTTTTGGTATTGGTAGAAGTAGCACCTTGGCAGCGTAAGAACCTAGAACCATGATTTATAAAGGTCAATGTTTTCTTACTAAAAAAGATTTAAAGAGGCTAGTTGGCCATTTTGCAATGCGGCAAAACTTTGAATGGAAGGTGAAAATGTCCAATAAGACAACTTTACATTTGGTTTGCATCATTGATGACTGTTCGTGGAAATTAAGAGCGGTGAGGAGAGATGAAGGGACTTACTTTCAAGTCAGAGGTTTTGTCATCGAACAAAGTTGTCCATTAGAGGAGGTTCACCGTCGCCATAGACAAGTTAGTGCAGTCACAATCGGAGAAGTCGTTGCACCTAGACTTCAACAACATGATAGTCATCTCATGCGTCCAAAGGACGTAATCGCCGGTATGAAAACAATGTATGGCATCCAAATCATGTACAGTAAGGCACATGATGCCCTGCAATATGCATTGTCATTGACCTATGGAACGCATGAAGAAACTTTCCAACTGCTGCCATCTTTTGCATACGTTTTGGAACAACAAAATCCTGACACAATCACTAACTTACAGTGCGCAGACGATAGTAAATTCCTTTACTTTTTCATGTCGTTAAGGTCCTCAATTAGAGATTTTCGGAGGTGTATGCGTCCTATGATTGCAGTTGATAGTACCCATTTGAAGGGAAGATTTGGGGGTACAATGTTTGTTGCAACTGCACAAGATGGAAACGAACAGGTGTATCCAATTGCTTTTGGGTATGGTGACTCAAAAAACAACCTTTCATAGGAGTGGTTCTTGGAATGTTTGATGGGTGCCCTTGGTCATATAGATGATCTGGTTTTCATTTCCGATCGTCATGCATTGAAGCAGGGATTTCTAAAGTGTTCCCTTATGCAACTTATACCATATGTTACTAGCATTTTGGTGAAAATATAAAGAAGCGATTTCACAGAAAGGATGTTGCCGACATAATGGATTACGTAGCTAGGACGTACAATGAATTGGATTATAACCGGCACATGGAGGAGTTACGTAAGCTGCACAAGGGTGCATTCGATTTTGCCATTGCTGCCGGTCCACACAAGTGGTCCCGCGTACATTGTCCCCAAAAAAGGTACAGGGTGATGACCACAAATGTTGCAGAGTGCATAAACTCATGCCTAAAATTCGCACGGCAACTGCCACTGATGACACTGGCAGAGTTCATTAGGAATATGCTACAAAAGTGGTTTCACGATCGTCATGCGGCTGCACGGTCCATGCGTCACCAATTGACCGATGCAGCACATCTTGCGATCCTGAAACGTGTCGAGAAATGCAATTATATGACAGTAAATCCAGTTGACTGGAACATATTCTCTGTGAAACACAAGGGAAAGCAATAGACGGTTAACTTCGCCCTGAGGACTTGCACATGCAACAAATTCCAAATGGACTATTTCCCATGTTCTCACGCACTCACAGCAGCAAGGTACATGAGATGTTCCAGTTAACGCTTTATATTACCCAAACGTAAATCTCACTGTTTTGTTTGTTGTAGGAAGCGAAACTTGGATTTTACATCTCTGTGTTCGGACTACTACAAGAGGGAGACACTTATTGATGCATACTCGACTCCTATTATGCCTGTTGGCCATCCTTCTTCATGGGTAGTGCCATCCGACATCGCAGTGCAGGTGGTTTTAAATCCAAAGTCGAAGAGACAATCGAGTCATCCGATGGAGGGTCGACATGCCTCGTCTTCAAAAAGGACAACCACACAATCGTGTAGAAGATGTGGACAATCAAGACATAATAACAGGAGGTGTTCCAACCCGCCTATGGTTAATGAAAGTCCTAGTACAATTGTTCCCGAGGAATACCGTCGCAAGTGTAGCATCTGTCATTCAATTGGACACAACAAACAAACGTGTCCCCAAAAGAATTGTATTGTGGAATGAATCGAGCCGTTGAGGAAGGCGATCAAACATAACAAGGCAGTACAAGAGGAAGACGAATTACTACCAGAAAAGCTTTCGATTGCTAATATGTTCCAACATCGTTCAGACTTTGGGAACCATGCTCGATACAGTTGTGTTATGCTTTTATGTTGAATAACTTTTATTTATTTTTTATTCCGAAATTGATTTGAATTTAGTTCTTCGTTTAATGCCATACTGGATCCTTTGTTAATTGTAAACACTTAAAATGAAAAATAAAAATATATTAAATTTCATTACTCAAATGTTATATAAATCAACTAAATCACTATCTCGAAGACCAGTCCTTCGAGTTGCAAAAAACCTCCACGGTCATCTTCTCCCAGATGGTGGTCATATCGTTTTCTGACCAGTCAAAAGTATCCATGTTCGCCGCCAGATACTCTATTAATCTCAAAGTATGGGCACCACAGTTACCCCTACAATTCACCACATGAACAACCATTAGAATGGAATGTTATTAAAACCAATTTGGAAAAAATAAGATCTTGAAATAGTCATACCATGTTTCCTGTTGGGGTACACGGTCTGCAGACACATAATAAAAAGTGAATACCATAGTACTCAGTGCATACGTCATATCGCCCCTCTGTCTGTGACCGTGAAAGTCCACCGCATGCAGCATCGAGGGTAAAAAATACCTTAAGCACGCGAGCTGCATTTTCCTGTGGCGAAATGGAACCTCCTGTCTGAACGGGTCCATCAGGTAGATATTCCCTGCTGTGAGGTCGACGCTGCCAGGGCCCAATGCTTACATCCGAGGTTGCATGGAATCAGAACCTATAGGTGTTTCAACAAAGTGTGATCAGTGTGACATTTATTTATTATACAAATGGAAAACGTGTAAAATAAACACTCACGGCGTCAACATTGTGCCATGCTCTGTTTCCTAGCGGGAGCAATCAACGTACCACCGTAAGGTCGTCTTCGGACCACTTTTGCTTCTGTAAAAACCAACCTTTACGGGGTTTGTCGGCCCCACTTCCCATCATTCTGTCCCAGCGGGCACATAACAATGACTATACAAAAACATTAGGTTACAAATGTATGAAACACATCAATGTACAAGCAAATACTGTACAATTTAAACACTTACATAGAACTGTGAATCCAGTATGTTGATCCTCGCACCGTAGACAGTGGGATAACGCTTCTGCAGAATATGCAAGTACACGTCAATGTGCTGAAATAATGAACATTTTTTATTGTTAGGATTCTACAATTTTTGTAACAACTTATACATATATTACGGTTACGAACATACCGTATCCTCCAACTCCATGAAGTTGGTTTGAAACCGGTGGAACCAAAGGACATCAACTGGCACGTGTAGATCCACATCACGCCTGCATAATTGTTGAAGAAGTTAGATAACCAAGTCATTTTACTAAGGTGTTTAAAAATAAATAAAGAGATTGTAATATCTACGATTATACTTACAATTCCCCCGTCGAGTTCCTCTTGTAGGCATGGTACGCCACAAGGTGATCAGGATCTATCAATGCATCGGGCGCCCATACATGTGGTGGCTGTGGCATAATCCGTGCCCTCTTCGGCCGACAGAGGTTAGTGTATGGGCTCCGCTGCTACCAACCTCACCTACGAACCCAATCCTGACACTAAAGGGGTGGCGAAGTCCAGTCCAGTCCAAAGCACGGGGATCCACCAAATGGGTGCAATGTGAGGAGGAACTCTGTACCTGTGGATCCCCTGCAGGGGTGCTCTGTATGGAGGAACTCTGTCCACGTGGATCCCCTACAGGGATACACTGTATGAAGGAACTCTGTCCTCGTGGATCACCTGCAAGGGTGAGCTGTTAGGATTATGCTCAATAGCAAGAGTGTAATATTGTAATTAACAATCTTTTTCATATTAATAAAGTGATTTCTGGTTTAACAAATCTTATAGCATTTATAGTTTAATATTATAATTGTCAAAGTAAATAATCATAAGGTCTAAAGACTATGAGAAAAGAAGAATTGTTCGTACATCTGGATATGTATGTGGTAGACACAATTTTTTAGTTAGTCTTGAATATTGTTCACAACTTAAGTTAAAGGTTGGGCACATTTATCTTGTTAAAGTTGTAGAATTCTTTTGCTAGCATTTGAGTGGGATCAAATGAGATATGATGAGTCTAAAATCATCGGAGTGTCTTCGAGCAAAAGAATCTAGTGCACTGGGTGCATTGAACTGGATCACAATGAAATACTTTATCTGTAACCATCAGTAGATAAAAGTCTTTTCATTATCAGGACAATCGGAGAGTCTATCTTAATCCTGAGATAAATGATGGACTTATGGTTGCAAGTGGTATCATTTGAGTTATCAATGAGTACGATTATATCGCATAGTCTATCCTCGATAGTTTGGTGATATTCATTTGTTAATCGATAGAGGACTTCATTTATAGTTATGGACATCGTGGCTCCATTTATTAAATGAGAGTATAATATCATCATATGGATGTTTTGAGGTAATTGGATATTAAATCTCAACGTTGAGTTTTCGATAGTGTCTATTGAAAACATGGCTTCTGGACAAGTCAAAATATCCAAGTTCAAAACGTGGTCATATGAGTAAATATGGTAACTTGGAGAGTTATAGGCGGTCTATGAACTCTTGGCGATTACTGATATTAATCACGAGGATACACTATCTCCAACTTGATTGTCTAGGGTATGAATGAGGAACATCTTCCTTTTCTATCTTTATTTAAGAGTTCAATTTTAGCTCTTTAGTGGAATGAGTTAAAATTAATGGATTGGACCTAAGTGAATCATTTGTTGATTGTGATTAGGTTATGTTTATTGAAGCTTAAATTTAGATAGCCCGTCAAGATCCTCA
Organism: Acer yangbiense; assembly: GCA_008009225.1. Lineage (NCBI taxonomy): Eukaryota > Viridiplantae > Streptophyta > Magnoliopsida > Sapindales > Sapindaceae > Acer > Acer yangbiense. The sequence goes on along the minus strand of CM017770.1, from coordinate 19,339,913 downwards.
ATCCACACGGACTTGCATAGATCACTTGATATATTCTACCGGACCAATTTAAGGGTCCATCTAGAATTGCATTTAATATATTAAGAATATAATTTGCACATTATTTATGTAATGGGCTACTCAATTATATTTATATATTAATGTATTGCATGTGGGCTTGTTTCTTTTAGTAAGAATGGGTCTGGTTCACATGTGGGCTTTTTATTTAAAGTCCAATGGATTAAATGAAATGAGAAAATAATATAAGGCCCTATTTTAGACAAGTGGGGCGGCAAGGGTTAATATATTAGCCTATATATTATTTTGTTTCATTGTTTAATTAAATAAGAATTAATTAATTTATTAATTAATTGTTTAATTAAGAAACAAATCTTTTCTGATTAGGAAATATGATTCTTAGAGTTATACTATTTGTAGTAGTATACTAAAATTAAAAGACTTGTTTGATAAGAAAATAAATAAATAATTTTATTTATTTAATCAAATAAGAAGTCTTTTTATTTAGTCAAATAATAGAATAAAATATCTATGAGTTGGTTAGGGTTTGAAGTCTTAAACTAGATGGAAATTAGGGTGCAACACAAACCCTTTTTGGCTTGTGATTTGCGGCAACCCTAGTCCCTTTTAGAGAAGGATTTTCGGCAACCCTAAAAGAAAAGAGGAAGCAAATTAGGCCACCTATATATTTGCACTTATAGAATTCGGCCACCCTATGGGTTGTGCTTGATACAATTTTCTTCTTCTTCTCAATTCATAGAAAGGATTATTTTTATTCTACTAAAACAAAAAAGAGTGAATAGATTATTCTTTGATGGTACACTAATTGCTTGTTCATTAATAAGCTTGTGTGTACAACATAGATTTAGGTTCACGCGAGTTTCGATCATTAGATTGAGAACTCAAAAGTGACCGGAATAATCTTAGTCTTCTTTTGATTGTTTTGTGACTAACAAAAGAAAAAGAAAAGTTTGTTTGTCCATTCTCAGGTTTGCAATTCAAAGAAAAACGGAGACCACGCTCCTAGGTGATTCACGTTCGTGCTAGGATTGAAGATCTTACGGATTACCATCGACATAAGTCAATCGGATCACGCGACAAAAGGAATGATATCTTTTGTTGATTATATGTATGTTTAATTAATTAAAGGGTTAAGGTTCATAAAAAGGAAAAAATTTAAAACATACTAAAACTACTTTTAGTCTCGCTTCCGCTGCCTGTACTACGGTATTTTTCCCTACATCAGCTCCACTAGGATAGACCCGATGGGTGTGCTGCAACTGAGGAACTCTGTCCCCGTGGAATGAATGGAGGGGTGCGCTACACTAGGATCGACCGGAGGGGTACGCGGTGTGGAGGCACTCTGTATCAGGTCCTAGGGATGAACAGCATGGTCTAGTAAAACCTGATGAGGTACCTGTTCTATCTCCATATGTGTTGTCTTAGTATCACCAGTACCACTAGTAACTTCCTCTCGTGGTGTCACACCAAGCCCCTGTTGATCAGACACTATCTGCGTAGTGGGGTGCAGCTGACGCCTGGTCTCTGGGTCTGCCCCGTCCTAATGACTACCGGTCCAATCTCTGTGACTAAAGTCTCGGTCTTGGTCATCGAACGGTAGGTCAACGAACGGTAGGTCAACGAACGGTGGGTCATTGAACGGTGGGTCATCGAACCGTCGACCTTCAGTACATGACTACGACGTCGAACCTTGAAGCCCCCAAATCAAATCCAGTAACTCCTGATGCTGTTGATCTCATTTCTCATCAGTCTTTCGCACTTTCTCCCATAAATCTCGGAACGCATCCATCAGTTCAGTATATCGACGGTTCTGAAATGATAAAAAAAAACTCTGTTAGTACTAAAACTTTCCAACTGCTTTGAGATTAAATAATGCGGTACAACTATTTTTACGTACCTCTGGATGCCCTCCAACGCCCCGTCGTGAGTCACCTCCAGGTCGAGGCTGTGTGAGCAACACAAATCGAACCCGCCTATGCCTCACAGGACTCCCACTGCCACCCTCCTAGTCAGAACCCTCCGTATCACTGGGTCCCGAATACGGACCCTCAATATCACTGGGTCCCGAATACGGACCCTCAGTATCACTGGGTCTGGCAGTAGTATGGCGTTCGGCATCAGCATCAGCATCAGCATCAGCATCATCATCATACAGACTGCCTCCCTCGTAAATACCCAAGAAGTACCGTTCAGCCATCTCAACTGGCGTCGGCACCAATTTTAGCCTCGCAAACATCTGAAATCAATGTTAGACCATTTGTAATTGTATACATACTATTAACTATTAACATTAACATAACAGATACTTACCCTTTTAATGAAAATGGAATCCAGCTTATCCCCCCTCAGTCGTTGACTCAACTCCCATTTCAGAATACGGGGGGATAGGTCGATTTCCATACGGGTCCCACATTCGTTATTGACAAGCTCAGGGATAACCTCAAAAGCAAATATCTGTGTCATAGATAAGTACGATAATAATCCAATACATCAATCATATGAAAAAAAAAAAAAACAATTAAAGTATGGATTCAAATTCTAAATTCTCACCAACAGTGCATACATAAGACTGTATATGTTGTACGTCTTCACCTTGTGTACTTCAACGCCCTTTTGTCGTTGTCGTTTTTCGAACTGTTCCCGTCGACCGTCCAATGCATGCTTGAAGCCAGAAATAGACCGCCTATACACGTGTGCACCCCACGAGAACGCATCAAAAGCATCCAAGTCCTCGATTAGGCGAAACTGCCATAATGGAACTTTCTCTCTCTCGTCCAACCCCATCAGTATCCAGTTAAGCATATACAGTAAGCATAGCTTAACCGCATCGTACTGCTCAGTAAAAACACCAATCCGTAGAACGGCTCTCAGCTCTCCAAACTCGACCTCATCTCGACCCTCAAAGTACCGCTGGTGTATGCCATTCTCTACCACATCATAGGTCGACGTGTCAGGAATTTCTTCGAACTTCAATCCGGTGATCAGACAGAACTCAACCTTCGAGAACCGGACCGAATGCTTTCCTAACAGAAATCTCATCTCATCTCATCTTATCTTCCGACCCATCGTGATGCAACTCGCGAATAAGCAATAAATGGACAATGCCAGCTGAAAACTTCATGTTGCACTGCATCCGAAGGAAATGTCCAAAACACGACTTAGTGTACCGACGTGGTTCTTCGGCCGCAAGATGTTGAGGTACAATGTTAAGTGCGTTGTCGATATCTCTAAGGTGTCCGAAATGGTCATGCCGAGTTATTTTCCCCGGATACCTTTCTTCCACTAGAGTTTTAAGCATATCTTTCAGCTGATTCCTCATCTGCATATTCACATTAAAAAATAATAATAATATATATAAGTTCATGAAAAGGCTCGAAGAGTATATGAAAAGTCACGGATAGTGTATGAAAAGTCTCGGATAGTAGTGTATGCAAAGTCTCAGACATTGAAAGAAAAGTCTCGGACACTATATTAAAAGTTTCGGACATTATATGAAAAGGCTTGGATTACTTTAAAAATAAAAAGCTCGAATAACTGTTCAAAAGTCTCGGCCACTTTATGAAAAGGCTCAGACACTATATTAAAAGGCTCGGAGACTAAAATTCACAAACCTATATAACTTTAAAATAAAAAGCTCGGATTACTATTCAAAAGTCTCGGGCCCTTTATGAAAAGGCTTGGACACTATATTAAAAGGCTCGGAGACTAAAAATTCACAAACCTATATAACTTTAAAAATAAAAAGCTCGGATTACTGTTCAAAAGTCTCGGGCACTTTATGAAAAGGCTCGGACACTATATTAAAAGGCTCAGAGACTAAAAATTCACAAACCTATATAACTTTAAAAATAAAAAGCTCGGATTACTGTTCAAAAGTCTCAGAGACTTAATAAAAAGGCTTGAACGATCTTTTAAAAAGCTCAGAGATTCAAATTGCATAAACCTATTCGTATTCCTTAAAAGGCTCGGATTACTTGTGAAAAAGCTCGGATGAAGTTTTAAAAGGCTCGGATAAAGTGGTAAAAAGCTCAAAGATGAAAAATTGCAGAAACCCTAATCACATTCCTTAAAAGGCTCAGATGAAGGTTTAAAAGGCTCGGAGAATGTGATATTCATCGTGTTCAACAAAAATTTTTCAGAACTTTAAACCCTAACCTAACCTGATCAAACCAACCTAATGAACAACAAATCAAATCAAACCTAATCTATATGTCTAACCACACACCCAAAATCAAACACACATAAAATTATCAACGACAAAAACGCGTTAGAAAGTTCAACTGACCACTGTCAATAGCAGCTTCTCGTCGATTTCAGTACTGTAGCACCACCGCCGGTGAGTTCGCCGTCGATTTTACACCCGGATTTCTTGCGCCGATGAGTTCTGTCCCCACTGTTCTCTCTCTCTCAAGTTTTTTCTCTCCAAGTTTCAAAACACACAAACTGACAAAATGAGGGTATTTTTGTCTGGTCACCTAAATAGGTGCCTTTTAAACTTAAATTACTAAAGTGGTGATATTCTTACAAAAAACCCCTCCAAATAGTGACAATAAATTTTTGAACCTTTTGGGATATTTTTAAAATTAAAATTTTTAATAAAATATTCATGTACTAATTAGTTTTATGGGTGGCAATATCGGCACCCTTAATAAAGAATCACAACCAAAAGCAAAAAAATAAAAATAAAAAAATAAAAAAATAAAAAATAAATTTGTCGATTAAGAGTGCGTTTGGGATTACCTTTGCGATTATTTTATAAGTTTTGAGCAAACAGGTGTTTGGTATAATTCTCAAAAGCAACTTATTTTCACATTTGTTTCCCCAATAATCAGCTTTTGAAAAGTGGATTGATGTTGCTTTTGAAAATTAATTATCGGAAAAGTTAGCCCCATACCTTCAGAATGTCCATAATACCCATACTCTGTTAATAGAATGACAATAATACTCTTAATATTTTAATAGAATGACTATAATACCCTTATATTTATTAATAAAATTTTAACAACTAAAAATAAAAACTGATTTTTTTTTTAAAAGAAAGAAATAAAAAATCATACCATGGTGGATCAATCCAACAGCATAGGTGGATTAGTCCACCTTCGACACTGCGACATTGGCCTTGGACAGATCCACCTTCGATAATTTGAACTATTAATTTTTTTAAAATAATCAACTTTTAAGAAGTTGATTGATGTTGTTTTAAAAATTAATTATTGAACCCCTTACATTCAGAATGTCCATAATACCCTTACTATTTTAATAGAATGGCGATAATGCTCTTAAAATTTTAATAGAATGACAATGATACCCTTATATTTTTTAATAAAATTTTAACTAAATTTTTTTACAAAAATTGATTTTTTAAAAAGAAAGAAATAAAAAAATCACACCATGGTGGATCAATCCAATACCATAGGTGGATTAGTCTACCTTCGACGACTGCGACATTGGCCTTGGACAGATCCACCTCTGGAGCTCCTATAATTTGAACTATTAATTTTTTGAAAATATTTATTTATTAATATTTCAGATTTATTATAATGAAATTTTATATTTAATTTTTTAATATATAATTATTATATCATTCGATTATTTTTTATACTATTTAATGATGTCTATTTAGTTATTTTATCAAATACATTTTCTATCCTTTCAAAAGTAAAACAATTTTAAAATTTAGTTTATCAAACACCTATCTATCTATATATATATATATTTTTTGTTAAACCAATTATTTCTTAAACAAAACAATTTCAAACATACCATAAATATCATCTGCATGGACAATCCAAGATGATTGTTTGAAAATGACACTGTTACCGGTATCACCTCTTATATATATATTTTGTTTTTATAAACAATTTTCTAAAAATTTGAATTAAATAAAAACTCTCTTATTGTATACCAAATACATTTTATACTTTTCAAATTTTAGTTAAAAAAGAAAATCTCGGATTGTGTATCTAAATTTGAAACTAGAGAGTTGTTTTTGAAAAAAGTACACACCTCAAGGAGTTTTTGGGAATTTCCTTTTAATTCTCTTTTTCTATTTTGTTAAATTAGAGGGTATGTTATTTTACACATTTTTAAAAGATGTTTGATTCGATTCCAAAAAGTAGCATAAATTTTGAGCTTTTAAAAATACCGTGGATATGCTAAAAAGAAAAATAATAATAATAATAATAGAAAAGAAAAAGGTATTGTTACAGACAAATTGTTAATTTAATTTGTATAGACAACTGCCATTGATTATGCCACCACTTTTTATTATCTAACAAGTGAATAAGTGATATCAACTTTGATCTTCACATGCAATATTTAAAGTTGTTTTTACATGTAATTCTTTATTTAAAAAAAATAACAGCAAAAGTTTTGTAAAATTAAAGTTGTATTGAAAGTTAGATATCCAAATTCAGGTTTTTTTTTTTTTTTTTAACAAACTTTTCATTGGCCCGATCGACAAGCAAATCTGCAATTTTATTACTTTAAAAAAAAATATCTGCAATTTTATAACTTTCAAAATAGAATCTGCAATTTTATACCTAATGTTTTGGGTATCAAAGTATATAATAATAATAATAATAATAATAAAACCATTCAATGTGGCTCGTTAGAAAAAGGGCATTTATTCAGTCCGACAATTTCCCTGCCACGAATTGTGGCAGCGCAGGTGTTATATCAAAAGAAAAGAAAACTTTTCCTTATTTTTTATTTACCAAACAAAATGAGATGACAAAACCAAAGACAATTCTTGGCTTCTTGCAATGAATTAAAAGAAAAAGAATTTTCAATATACACTTACCAGGCCAAGTCAAGCCCTTCAGGAAAATGACATAAAATTGATGATATATTGTAACACTGTTATGTTTATTTACTTAAAAAGTCTAGACATAAGAAGGAAAAAAAATATATATATATAACTGGAAAAACGCAAGAACGAAAAGAATCTTATCATCGTATGTTCATCTGATGTTGTGTAACAATTAACAAATTAATCAAATGCATAGACTTTCTAACTGCTTACTTTGATTCAATCTTCTGTAGTCTCTTGTTGATGCAGACCTATTGATCTGATTTATCCTGTACATGTTACCATTGTCATTGTCATAATCGGTGCCACGTGTTTTGGATGTGGGTAATGGAGGCCGGTTCTTCATGCCTGCAACTGGGGAGAGCAAGAAAGGCGGACTCTCAGACTTTTGGTTCGGCTTTGAACCAGATGAAGCACTGCTGGCACTGCTACTTGGGTCTTGGCCATGAACATTTAGCCTAACACCCTTCTCCAGCTCCTGAAACGAAATATACTTCATCAAAATACTACTCTTGTATGAATTGAGCTCTACAATCTTGTAATGGCTAAACATAATAAATTGCCATGTACAACGTTGTAATACAAGAATATAATTGCTGGCATATTTATCTCCCCGAAAAAAGTGTTGAGCAGACTACTTTGCATTTTCTACTTCGGAATATGGTGTACTAGAGAATACATTACAGGTTGATAGTGCATAGTTGAGGAGCTTTACTCTCTATCAATATGTTTGAAAGAGATAACACTAGCCTTCAATAGTGATGAAAACTGAGGCAAGATTAAACATCTTTGAAAAGGTGTGTGCTAAATCCGTAAACGTAAGACTAAAGTTTACCTCTTTGTTAAATACAATTTCTTCTTTTGATAGTTCAGTGGCTTGATCTTTGCTCCTGCGCTCGCGAAGTGTTTGCGATCGTTTCTTCATTTTAGATCTCCTGCTCCTGAAAAATGAGAATAGTTATCAATCATTTCAACCAACAGAGACCCCCAGAGTTTTGCTTCTTTTTTTTTTATCAGTACGATATATAATTGACAGTAAAACTAAATGAGATAAAAAAATATATATTAAAAAAATCTTAATTTAAGAAGATATAACGATTAAATTAAAAAGTCGAAGCCTACAATTTCTGCAAGATCAATGAACAGAATGAGTATCTGATCAAATCTTAATCTTTAGTGAATTTGATAAGCTAAAACTTGGCAATATTTGTCAAGGGTTATTGTAAATGTATATGCTGCATAATTTCCAGAGTTCTTTAGTTCCATAAAGTATAGTATTCATATTACAGTACACTAACAAAGATTAAAATTTACAGTTCACTTGCATACATTGGTAATTTGAAAATGAAAACCATGGCCAATGGTCACAAAGTGACACAAACATGAAGTGTGTTTAACTGCATCTAAGTTTCATCATCATATCAGTATGATATTACTAAAGTCCCTTCACAGTTCACACTCTATCACCTACTCTTTCTTATAGGCAAAACAAGGAACTGACAAACGATAAAACAAAAGAAGAGTAATGATAAAATACGTTTGTACCCAATACAAAAACGGCATCAATATAGGACAAGATAAAACCAGTGTTTCCACTTCATCTATGGTTTCCGTTTCCATAATACTACAAACAGAGTTATCTTTATGTTGGTCATACCTAAGTAGTTAAACATATCCCATGATATGTTTTAAAAAATAGGCAAAATGCATGCTTAGTTTATTCTTCATGGATTTAACAAATCTAATACCTAGACATAATCCCTCACCAGATAGATACATAGTTGATAGTTCATGTAAAATAGTACAAGACCGTTATAAGCCAATGACAAAGTATGTTATTGAATATGGGATATAAACAAAAGTGATGCTGTCACTAAATTAGAAACATTCACAGTTGATCAGGTCAATTGACTTACTTTCTCTGTTCAATGGTTTCAATCACTTCGTCATCGTCCTTGTTATGAATTACAGGCAGACCAGAAAGGTCACATGGCAATGGATTTGTGCGGAAGAACTGCAAGCAGAAAGTACTTCTTATCATTAGATTAAAGAATAGGGTTTGTTGTAATAAATGTTCAACACTAATATGACTCATATGTATTCTCTACAGAAGATCCAATCAAGCAACAAGTACTAAGAAAATCACAAAACAATGTGAAACTTGTAAGGTCCAACCTTTAAAGTGCCTACTCAATACAGTGCTTCAAGATGCATACAAAAAACTACTATTGAGTATGGTGTTAATAGATTCTTCAGTCCAATCAGCATTAGAAAATCATGAAACAACATGACACTCAGCATTGTGAAGTTTTAACCTTTTAATGTCGACTTTGTACAGTGTGTATCGAGTACTAATACAATATACTGTTACAGTGTAAGATTTTGGGGGTTGAAACTGGTTCCTGAGAAGTGCCTTCTTTTAATCTCATTGATGTGAATTCTATTTTGAGTTGATACGTTACAAGAAGGTGTGCAATTAAATAAATAAATAAATAATAAATAAAAAAAGTATAGCAGAGTGCAGTAAAATGACACAAAGCAGATATACTTCACTTGGAGTAAGAATTAAAACATGTCGATGGGAGACGGAGGAAGGAAAACAACATGAGAATATATGTTTTAACCCATTCCTTCCAAACAAGACAGTTTCAAATTTGAATTACATCATTTTCTACTTATCAAGTAAAAATCGTACTAAAAGAACATTATCACATTAAAATGCATGTTAAAGAATCTCACAATTGAATTTGTTAAGGACCCTCGAAATTAGTATATACATATTATATGCTTCCATTCTTATTTTCTTATGTTTGATAAATACCATTTAAATTTTTCACATATGTTACTATATTTATCTAGTCTTATAAGCCTACAGTTAAGTTTTGCATGGTATCAGAGCAAAGATCATTCTCATAAACACAACCTTAAGAAATATATCATTTATGTCGCCATCTGCCACTGCAGACAGCGACAACACCAAGCAAAATTTTCCATTATTTGATAAACATATCAATTAGTATAATTAGAGCATGTTGGATCTCTTTTGAACTCTCCCAGCCAAGCCGTTTCACCGGCCTATCTGTCAAGCCGTTTCATCGGCCTCTCTATAAAGACGTTTCATCGGCATCTCTGTCCAGCTGTGTAGTCGTCACTCTGTCAAGCTGTTTAGTTAGCTTCTTTGTCAAACCGATTCATCGGTATCCCTATCAAGCCGTTTTGTCGGCATCTTGACAAATCGATTGGTTGGCATCTCCATTGAGCCAGTTCGTCAACCTTTGAATGGACTCATTACCATGTCATTGGAACTTTGCAAATTCAAACAGCTTTATCTCCTCATCTTGAGTTTGAGGGGATGTTAAATAAATCTCAAAATTATTATGCATATTATATGCTTTCATTCTTATTCTATTACCATTTAAGTTTTCAATATCTTGTGTTAACATATTTATCAAGTCTTATAAACCTATAAGTAGGCTCTTACGTATTTGTAATATGCATCCCAATATAATAAAATCCTCATTTTATTATTTTACGGGATTAACTTCTATGAAATGTATCTGGTTGGGGAACATATCTACCAAATAAAATAGTGAAGGTTATAAATATCAATAACCATTATATTAAAGTCAAAATAAAAACTTGCACATAGAAATAACTTACTACAAAACTATCTTTAAGAGTAGAAATCCTTATATTGCAAGCAATAACTTACCATCTTTAAAAGCACAAATCCTTATATTGCAAGCAATAACTTATTATCTTTAAAAGCATAAAAAATAAGGTAGCTAACAAGCTTTCATCTCTTACTTACCTCATTCTGAAGAGCTAAATATGCAGAACCTCGATTTGCAGGATCTAAGGCAAGAAGAGTGCTCAAGAGACCCAAAGAAGATTCAGCAAAATCACCAAAAACTTCAAAAAGACGTGGCTTATAATGTGGAGGTCGGAAAGTAGTAGACAACTTCAACTTTTTCCAATAATCCTCTGGTGGTGAGCCACATAGCTTGAAAATCCTATGAAGTTGCTCAACCTAATTGCATAAAACCTTGATGATATGAGAAACTGACTTCATTAAACCCAAAGGTCCAAAATAAATGGAAGGATTATTGACAATAATTTTCATGAACAACAGCAAATTGACAGCTTTACTATGATCATCAATTGGACTTTACTATTACCTCTGTTCTACCAGGCATAATTGGCCTCCCGGCAAACATCTCTGCCAAGAGACATCCAGCACTCCATAAATCAATACCAACTCCATAATTTGTGGTGCCTAATAGTAGCTCAGGGGCTCTGTACCAAAGTGTCACAACTCGACTTGTGAGAGGTCGTTTTTGGTTTGGAGAAAAATAATTTGCAAGTCCAAAGTCAGCAATCTTTAGCATTCCATTTTTGTCAATCAATAGGTTTGATCCCTTAATGTCTCGATGCAAAATCCCCCTATCATGACAATGCTGCAGGCCTGAGAGCAATTGATGCATGTAACACTTGACCTGCATCAAAAAGTCAGATTTAGCTTCTAAGCAAACTAAAGAATCAAAATTCTAAAATTTCTCAAAGATCAAAAGGATAATTATGACCTGTGGTTCAGTCAGTCGCCCTTCAGGACGGGTAATAATTCTGGATAAATCAGACTGCATAAATTCGAAAACAAGATAAAGACTGTATTGCATTCTTGATGTTGCCAATCCTTCAAGCTTTACAACATTGGGATGATCCAACTTCTGTAACATCATAATCTCTCGTGCCATAAATTTCACACTCTCAGGTTCTGATGTGTCAAATTTGACCTTCTTTAGGGCAACAATTTTTCCGGTGTCCCTATCTCGAGCTTTATACACATTACTATAGGTACCCTGGCCAACCTGTAACCAAAACAGTCCAACCCAATTTAGATAGCCAGTTTCTTTCTCCTAGCCAGTAGCAATTCTGCCAACATTACAGCAAACTACTACAATGTTTAGATTCCAAAAACTTTTGGAAAAATGAAACTCAACGCATTTGAACAATGATCCTAATGCAAATAATTGGCCTAGTTAGCAACATAGAAACATAGCATAAAAAACTTCAACTAACTTCCTAGCCTTTCCTATTTAGCATTCAATTTACATTGACAACTTTCCCTAGAAACCCATATTGAAGAAAAATGATATCAATTTGCACTAAATTTGATTTCTCAACAATAGAAAATCCACCAATCAAAGCAAAATTGTTATCTAATATGTGTTTATAACTATATCAATCACCTTATCAAGTTTATCATAAGCCTCTGCACTTTTTGGAACCAAACCAGCCAAAACCTCTCTAGGAATGTTATCAGTGAGCCACTTAGGCCACCCATCCACTATGTCACCATCCACGCCGCCGCCACTGCTACCACCTCTCTGTTCCTGCCCATCACTTCCATTACCATAAAAAACATTATAGTTCATGGCTACTTCGGGTTGCTGAACCCGACCCGATTCCCTCCTCTCAAACCTCTGACCCGTGGACCTCCTCGGACCACCCATCCCTCCTCTACCAACATACCCACTTTCCATTTTCAACTTGTCCAAGCCTCCGGGTGGCGATTTGTTCGAACTCTTGGCTTGAACACATCCCATGACTATCTGGGTCTGGTCTGGTTTCGGGTCTCTAACAATTGCTGATCACATAACAGTGGTTTGACATAACAAAGAATGAGAGAGTAAGAGAGGGTATTACATTTGGTGGAGTTTGAGAGAAAGAGAGAGTAAAAAAAAGAGAAAAAGATGGGACTTGGGAGATGGAGGTGACGAGAAATGCCGTCCTTAGCCGGCATTTTTGGAATTTTGCTCATAAAAAGTGTAGCTTTATCCTCGATTTTGTTTTTTTGGGTTCCTGTTCTTTGTTTTCTCCGCTAAAAAAGGGACTCAAAAGGGAAAGTGAAAGAAAACACACGCTAATTTTCATCACACTTTTTTACCCATTTTAGGTCTGTGTTTGGATTATCCTCTATTGTTCTTGGCGGGAATCAAACATGAGACTTGAGAGATGTGGACCAAAGGTATTTGATCAAAGTCAAGAGTAATGCATAGCCTCCGACTATGAAAAGTAACTGATGAAGGGGCCCCACAGTATGCCAGGTCACCAAGGTCTTGTCCGATGTGGAGGCTCTCTATTCATCCAACTCCTGCAAACACAACACTTCCCTTACTGGACTTGTCTAGGTCTTGATGCCTGTTTTTTCAAGCAAATAACATATCAAAATTTTGACATTTGGTGATTTGGGTTCCAGTTTTGAGAATCGAAGGAAAAAAAATCCAGTCTTGTATCTCTCTCACTTCTGGGTATGCTTCAAAAACTCTCCTCTTTTTTTTTTTTTTTTTTTTTGGTTAAATGTTCGCTAGTTTGCTCTTGTTTGATAATTTCTAGCTAGATCATTTTGTTTTTTCTCAATTGCATCTCCCAAATTTAGTTCCATTTTAGCTGAACTAGCTTAGTTAGGTTAAGTTCTCCATTATTTTTTTAAGAACTAGTAGCAGAGGATACCATGAAGCTGAATTGTTGTTTTCTCTTGATTTCTGTGATATAATTTGCTTTTTTGTATTAATTTATTTGTGTTTTGTACAAAATGTGGTTCTCTTGTGCCATTCACAGATGAAATCTTGGTATTTGATGGATAGAATGAATAGAAGAAAGTGAATGATGTTTGTTGAACTTTTGTGTTTTGTGGGGCACACTTATCTTTTATCAAATTCCCACTGATTTGAGAAAAAAGGATAGACTTGAAAGAATTGTCTGGGTGGTAACACCTAGTAGTACTGAATTTGTTTGTGAATAGTTATAGCATTTTTGCCCTGTTATTGCCAATGTGATCTAGTTAAATCCAAGTAGTTTTGGCTAGTTTGAGAGAATGTGCTCTTCTATGCAAGGCTTGGCTTTGTTTGCCTGTAAATATATCCTCATTAAACTGTCTGGTGAGAGGAAAGAGAAAAAATGGCAGTAGAGGTGATCAAATTATAGATTGTTCTTCATTCTTTTTGTTTGGTTGGAGTGTAAGACAAGGACGGAAGTGGGATCAAGAGTCGTTATATAACAAACAAATTCATTGTGTTAACAACTCTTGATCTTCTTTCTTTGCATCTTCCTTCACTTCGAGTCAGAAAGATTCTTGTGGATTGGGAACGAAAACTGTTCTTTTTTTTTCTAAGTTTTTATCCATCTATGATTTACTTCCAACCAAAAATGAAGCTGACGCTATAGATGCGACCATTCATGCCCACGTGTGTATATACTTGTATCTTTGTGTGTGCTTACGGATATTATGGCATTACCGTTAAAATTTAATGTCTTGTAAGTTTTGGAAGTTCAAATTATGCATTATTTGTCATTATCGTACGTAGCTATCGTGCAAATACAAGCATGGTTTGGGTAATAATTAAAACACAAGGAAAGCATTATTTCAACAGAATTTTCAGAGGATCTATGTCTTTGATTCACATTGGTAGTAGAATAACAAAGAATGATGTCGAACTGTAGCGTCTAAAAGTTTTGTCTGTTATTGCAGTAATCTTCATCTGTCGAAGATGTGTCACTATCAACCATGGGAGGAACATTCACCTGAGCATGAATTTTTAACAATTGAAAGAAACATACTTGATCAATTGGAGACACTGTTGGAAGTTAGGTTGGCAACGATGGAAGCACGTCTAGCAAGGATTGAGCTTCAGGTGGAAAACATGGAGGCACGACTGATGTTTGTTCGGAAGGCATTGCAATGTCTATGCACCTTGTCTGTTCTTATTATTGCCTATGTTATATGCAATGCCTAATCTGTTGTAGTTGTGCTGCTCTTCCTTGATAAGAAATATAGTTAAGGCACCTAATACAAAATTATAAGGAAATAGGAACATGTTATTCGTTCTATGAATTATGATGCTCTCAAGCTTCTGTCAAATGTTATATAACCAGAGTAAAGTTGAGACAAGCAATGTAAAGGAAAAATAATCAATGAATAATGAAAATATTGTCTCTTCATTGGATTGTATAACTATAGTTTGCCTCTCTCTGCTAATGATGATTTCAACCATGCTTTGTCGGTCTTTATGGGTAACAATCACTGCTTAGTATGCTGACCTTTTCCATTCCTTTTTCGATACTATTATGTTTGGTTTTAGCTACTTTTCCTTTCTGCTTGTGCTATCCGGTTGCTACCCTGGTTTCCTACTTGACTTGCTTGTGCAATAGGAGCAGGAGTCGGAGTAGGAGCATTAAGTCGAGGATCTACATTGAGAATGTACTTTGGTACAGGATGTTTGTGGTATACGCAAACTTGGAACTGAAAAGGTAAATGTATTCATGAATCAATCTTAATTGATTCATGATAATGGTCATCCATCGTTTTCGCGTGTGAGTGATTATGTGTCAATGTTACATTATTCACTGCTTGCTTAATGTCAAACAAGAAAATACAAGCTCAAGAATGGCAATTCTACTAATGTCTTGGCTGTAAACTTGTGATCAATGGAAATTGTCAATACAGTGGCAAGGGCTTTGCTCATGGCAACAAAGAAAAATGAAGGAAAAATTATTGAAAAGGGAAATGAGTTCAACTCATGTTGTCAGATAGAAACAATTGCAATTGATGTGGTTGAACAATGGTTGAACAATAAGTTCAAACCATTTTGTTTATTGAACAATATTGCACTATGTCTGCCCCACTCATATCATGAGTCCAAAAAATTTCTAGCATTTTTGGAGGTGGCTTTTCAACACTGTCTTCGTTTTAATAACTTATGTTTAAAAGACACCTATTATGGTAAACGAACAAAAATGCCCCCAACAGTAACCTTCTTCACCATTTTGGTTTTTTTTTTTTCTTTCAAAAACCTCCATCAATGGAGGTGGAACTGATGAATTGATGAACACGGGCACATTGACCAATCGACAAACACACAAACACTGATGACGACGGTGGACCATGAATACAAGTACGTAGCCGTCAACGACCACGACCAAACACAATATCGACTTTTGATTTCTCTAAAAAAACGAAGTATGTAACTTTCTCTGAAAACAAAGGGTTTCGAATTGGGGATTCGGGGTTGGAGAAGATGAACAGAACAGAACAGAAACAGAGGAGCACAGAAAAACAACCCAGAAGTCTTGAAAAGCAATCACAAAGTCTCAGAACATAATCACAAAGTCTCGGAATACAATCACAAAGTCTCAGAAACACAAAGTCTCGGAGCACAATCACAAAGTCTCGGACACACAAACACAAAGTCTCGGAACACAATCACAAAGTATCGAAAACACTGGGTTGTTGTTTTGTGCTCCTGTTTCTGTTTTGTTGTTGTTTCTCGTGTTTAATAATGGAAGATTCAAAACCAAAACAACATAAGAAATGAGAAAAAAATCTCTGGGGGCGCTGCCCCCCAACCCCCGTGAGCTCGACCCTCAAATGCGTCAACGTAGCGCCACGAAACTAATCCAATAAAGATGCAATTTTGACCTCCAATGGAGGACTGTTAAATAGACTGAAGAAATAGGCTTGATTGCCTTAAATTCTTATTTAAGCTGTCAACTGGAATATAAATATACACAGCCGTTAAGGACTACCCATAAATGGAGGATCTGTTTCTCTTAATTTAGAGAACCAAATCCCTCTAATCTAGGCCCTAACTAAGGAAACCAAATCCCTCTAATCAAGGTCCTAACTAAGGAAAGAAATAACTGTACAATCAAGCAAAATAATAATAATAATATTTTTACAGTCAACACCTCCCCTCAAGTTAGGTTGAAAATATCGATCATACCCAGCTTGCTACTTAATTCATCAAATTTGGCCCGTGGAAATGGTTTAGTTAAAATATCTGCAATTTGTTGGCTAGTTGGAGTGTAAACCAGCTACAAAATCTCTCCATCAATCTTTTCCTTTATGAAGTGTCGGTCTATCTCAATTTGTTTGGTCTGGTCATAGTGAACCGGGTTTTTAGCAATACTAATCGTAGCTTGGTTGTCACAGAACATGTTGATGGACCCTTCAAATGGTACTTTTAGATCACTTAAAACCTGTTTGATCTAAAGACCTTCACATATTCCATGTGCCATTGCATGGAATTCAGCTTCAGCACTGCTTCTAGCTACCACTGACTGTTTTTTACTTCTCCAAGTGGTTGGATTCCCCCAAACTGTAGTGCAATAACCCAAAGTGGATCTACGATTTGTAATAGAGCCTACCCAATCATCATCAGTGAAAACGGATACCTCCCTGCTTGCTACTTTCTTGAAAAATAGTCTCTTTCCTAGGGTTAATTTCAGGTACTTTAGTATTCTCTAGACAACCACCATATGTTCCTTTGTAGGGTTGTTCATGTACTGACTAACAACACTAATAAGGAAAGCTATGTCCGACCTTATGAGTGAGAGATAGATTAGCTTTTCGACAAGTCTCTAATATCTCCCCTTCTCTACCGGAGGGCTATCCCTATCATAACCGAGCTTCACTGTGTCGTCCATGGGAGTTTCAGTTGGCTTGCACTCTTCCATTCCGGTTTCTTGCAACAAGTCAAGAACATATTTCCGTTAGGATATGAAAATACCCTTTTTTGAGCGAGCTACTTCCATTCCTAGGAAGTATCTTAGATGTCCCAAATCTTTTATCTCAAACTCTTGGGCGAGGCAGCTCTTTATACGTGGTATCTCCTCCGCAAAATCCCCAGTTAAGAGTATATCATCCACATATACTATCAATATAGCCCGTAGCCCCCTTTTTAAGTACTTGATGAACATGGTGTGATCGGACTGACACTGCCCATAACCATGTTTCTTGAGGACTTGAGTGAACCGTTCAAACCAGGCCCGAGGAGACTGCTTCAATCCATAAAGTGACTTTCAAAGTTTGCATACCTTATTAATAGTAGTTGCAGTTTCGAAACCAGGTAGAATCTCCATGTACACTTCTTTTGCAAGGTCTACGTTAAGGAATGCGTTTTTCACATACATCTGGTGTAGAGGCCAATCTAGATTTGCTACTAGAGATAACAATATCTGGATTGTATTTAATTTGGCCACCGATGTGAAAGTCTCCTCGTAATCAATAGTGTGTGAATCCCTTTGCAACCAACCGTGCCTTGAATCATTCTACACTTCCGTCTGCTTTTGTCTTGACTGTAAAGACCCATTTGCAACCGACCGAATTTTTCCGTTCTGGCAGAACTAACAGTTCCCATGTCTCGTTTTTATCCAGTGCGTGAATCTCATCCTCAACTGTCTTCTTCCACTCTGGAATTTTTAAAGCTTCATGTATGTTTCTTGGCACTGAAATGTTAAAGAGCCTTGAAATAAAAGTTTTGAATTTGGATAAGATACCTTCATAAGACACATATTTAGCCATAAGATAAAGAAGTCTGTCCCGACATTCCCTGTACCCTTTTCTTATGGCAATGGGCCTATCAGAATCAGATATTGAAGCCATTTCAGTCTCTGCTGTATTTGGGTCAAATTCTTGGACTATAGAATCAGGTTAGGATTCTTGACTAGTGTTATTATCAGACTGATAATAACACTAGTCAAGAATCCTATCTCCCAGCTTCCCCTTTCTATGGTAAATAATTATCTCATTTTGCGTGTGGATAGGTTGACTTTTTGGTGAGTTAAACCGCTGCTGATTTCTAGGGGAACTAGAAGACTGATTAGGAGAATTCATACAAGATTGAGGTGGGTTAAGACAAGGTTAAGGCTGCTGATTCCTAGGAGAACTAGAAGGCTAATTCTCAGCAATTAATTGCTGATTATGAGACTGATTTGATTTCTGAATTTCAGAAGAGGGTTGACTTGGACTCGGCTACTGATTTTCAGCAATTAATTACTAATTATAAGGCTGATTTGATTTCTAAATATCAGAAGAGAGCTGACTTGGACTAGGCTGCTAATTTTCAGCAATTAATTGCTGATTATGAGGCTGATTTGATTTCTGAATTTCAGAAGAGAGTTGACTTGGACTAAGCTGCTGATTTTCAGCAATTAATTGCTGATTATGAGGCTGATTTTTAGGAATAAACCCGGATTCAGCAGTGAGAATTAGACTTGGACTAGGATCCCAAAACAGATATTCATGATTTGAGGTAGAATTCTCCCCCTGAATATCAGTTTTGGGAAAAAAAAGATTGATTTTCAAAAATTGTTACATCCATTGTGTGATAAATACGTTTAGTATAAGGGTAGTAACACTTGTATCCCTTCTTATTAGGAGAATATCCAATAAATATCCCCTTAATAGATTTAGGATCCAATTTACTGCGATTATGGGAATACACATGGATGAAAATAGTGCATCCAAAAATTCTAGGAGAAATATCAATTAACAACGATTTTGAGGATAGAATTTTTGAAGGATTTTACTAGGTGTGAAATAATTTAAAACTTTGGAGGCAACCCGATTAATTAGGAATGTTGCAGTAAGAACTACTTCACCCTAAAAATTCTTTGGAATATTACTAGAAAACATCAGGGATCGAGCAACCTCTAACAAATGACGATTCTTTCTCTCAATAATCCCATTCTGTTATGGTGTATTTACACACGTACTTTGTTGTACAATTCCCTCATCAGAATGATAATTGCCAAGGAATGAGTTAAAAAATTATTTGCCATTGTTAGTTCGAAAAATTTGAATCCTTGTGTCAAATTGAGTTTGAATCATCTTTTAAAAACATTTAAAACTATGTGTCACTTCAGATTTTTCCTTCATAAGATAAATCCAGGTGAGCCTGGTGAGATCATCTACAAAAGAAACGAACTATTTAGCCCCTATGATGTTTGGAACTCTAGAAGGCCCCCAAACATCATTGTGGATTATTGAAAAAGGTTTGGATGATTTATATGGTGAAATTGAATAAGTGCTCCTAGTATGTTTAGCAAATTGGTAGATCTCACATTGAAAAGGGAGTGGATTTTTATTTCTGAACAATACAGGAAATAACTTTGACAAATAAGAAAAACTTAATGGCCTCGACGATAATGCCAAATCAAGACATCCTTATCACTGTAAGGCCCAGACACTAGATTAGAGGTTCTAGAAGATTTATTGCAATTGGCCCCACACAGTGTTAGAATGAACCATTTTCCCACAGAAGGCTCCACTTTGAGATAGTAGAGTCTAGAACTGACTCTAGCACTGCCAATCGTCCTCCCCGAACCTAAGTCCTGAAAAAGACACAATTTAGGACAGAATTTAGCTATACATTTCTTATCTTAGGTCAATTTTCTCATAGATAAAGAATTGCAGTCCAATTTATGTACAAATAACACAGAGTCAAGAATAATTGTGTTAGTGACTACCACTAAACCGATCCCAGCAACCTTAAATAAGGACCCATCTACTATACAAATATTGATATGGTTATGATAGGGAGTGTATGTAGTAAACACGCTAACATCCCTTGTCATATGATCTGACGCGCCCAAGTCAATAATCCAACACTCACTCGGCACTTGTTTTGCATTAAGGGCAGTCAATTGGTTACCTGAATGAGCCAAAAATCCTAATGCAATGATAGACTGTGGTTGTTGGCTGATCAACTTCTAGAGAAGATTCAATTGTTCCTTGATAAATAATTCGGCAATAGCAGTAGGTGAGTCTTCATAAGTTGTCATGTTTCCTCGCCCTTCTCTCTTTGCCTTGGGCTTCTAATCTGCCTGCTTTCCATGCAATTTCCAGCAGTTGTCTTTAACATGACCTGGCCTCTTGCAATGGTCACACCATGGACGACCCTTTCGAGATTTGCTGTCGAATGAGGAAAGTTGGCCTCCACGAACTACAAGTGCAATCCTATCAGGCTGAGAAATGCCTCTATAAATGCCAAGCATGACCTTCCTCCTGCTTTCTTCACACACAACTTCTGAAAAAGCCTCTCGGATAGTAGGCAAGGGCTTAACAGCTATGATTTTGCACCTCATCTCATCAAGGTTTCTGTTCAGCCCTAGTAGGAACTTGAATATCCTTCTTTTCTCAATGCTTTTCTTATATGTAGCCTCATCTTTAGGGTCAACAAAAACATCATTGTCGAAGGTGTCAACCTGCTGCCACAACCGAGTAAGCTTGGTGAAGTATTGAGTGATCGTTTCCTCCCATTGATGAAGATCATGTAGAATTCCCTCAACAGTGAACAGTTCTGATGTGTTGTCAGTTGTAGAGAAGGTTTCTTTGGCTGCATCCTAGATTTCTTTTATTGTTTCAAACAGCGGAAAGTTCTCACTTATATCGTTGTTCATTGAATTAAGCAGCCACGACATCACCAAATTGTTTTCCGTCTTCCACTTGCTGTAACCAACATCTTCCTTGGCTGTTTTGGTGATTCCTTCGGTCAGATATTCATCTTTGTCTTTTCCCCTGATGTAGATGAGCATGGACTTGGACCATTGAAGGAAATTTTTACCAATCAATTTGTGGCCAGTTATGGGAAGATTGGGATGTGAGTTTTGTTCTGAACTCCCTCCTCCATTGTTATCGGTTTTTGGGAGCTCTGGAACGGAACCAACTTCTGAAATGGAGTTGGTGGACATGTTTGATTTGTTTAAAGTATTTTAGGGTGGTTTACTGTCAGAAAGAGTAGTAGGGAAAGCTATGGTTTGTTAGGGAGAGTGCTCTGATACCATGAAGAAATAGGCTTGATTGCCTTAATTCTTATTGAATCTGTCAACTAGAATATAAATATACACAACAGTTAAGGACTGCCCATAAATGGAGGATATGTTTCTCTTAATTTAAAGAACCAAATTCCTTTAATCAAGGTCCTAACTAAGGAAAGAAATAACTATACAATCAAGTAAAATAATAATAAAATATGTATAGTCAACACAGACCTCTATGAAGAAGATGAAAGAATAAAATCAAAAAAAAGAAAAACTGAAAAGTAAATAAAAAAATAGAGTAAAGTAATGATATTTTTGGAAGTCACTTACTTTGGTGCCTTTAAAGCATAAGTTATTAAAGTGGTGATAATCTTGAAACACCGACTTAAAAAAGTGACAAAAACCCTTATTTCCTCCTCATATCATATCATATGGTATGGGCTATCGGAACAAGATTCTGCCAATTCAGCCACACCACATGGTGTAATAATATGCCCAGTCAACCCAAGGTTTTTTTTCCTATTCGTGACTTCAATGTGTTATATACCCATCAGTTACTTTAACAATATCTATTAATCCAAGACCAGATATTTTTTTAAAAGGTTTCATCATTGGTAGGATTCGAGCCGCTAACATGAGAATCATTTTCCCAAGCCTCAAGCTCGTCCATCTACCAGCTGAACTACGCCTACCAGTTACTTTAACTTAGCATAGATTGATAAACAATCGATTGTTCGTGTGAACTTAAAAGTTGTGGGTTTTAATGTTCGAAAGCAATCTCTTGCTCACAATTGAAAAAAGGACAAAATTAAAAAGACATCCCCTAAATTTTAAATAATATGTAAATGAATTTTATTGGTTTATTTTTATCGATTACCCTCTATAAAAAATATTTCTTAAATATTTCGAAAAAGGAACATCTTTATGATTATAAAATGAGATTAGTAAAGATATAACTTAGTTTTTAAAAGGGAAAATTGCATAAACACTTGAGGTCTAATTTTACGCAAAACTACAAACATGTTTTGTTGTTAGTTCTCCATCCAAATTGATTGTATGAATGTATTCTATGTAGAAAACAAGGAAGCACGGATACTCCGTTTGGTGGCGGTAACCCGTATCGAACTCGTATCCAGTTCGGATACACCCCAGATACACTAGGATACGTATCCGATACGCCAAATGGCGTATCCGTTGACTTTTTGACAAGTTTGACTGGCGAATACTTGGGAGATACGGCTAGGATACGGCAGGATACGGAATGGATACGCAAGGGATACATTTGGGGCAAAATCATAAATATTTTAGTACAAAACGGGGTCAAATTATAATTTAAAAAATGTATGGGTCAAAACGAAATTTTAAAGAAATATATCAGGTTAGGTCAATTACTCAATTGCAATTAGGGCCCGTTTCAATTTCATTCAGCAGCCGCTTGAAAGAAAAATCAGAACGGTGCTTCCAATTTTTTGGCTGATTTTCTGGCTAAAAAAGGTGCCAGTGGTGAGGTTGATGTGCTGAATTGGAGTTTCTCTTGATCGTGGCTTCGGTGGGCTGTGGTTCTTGTTCTTTTTTCTTCTCTTGTGAGCTTGCTTTCTCTGTTTCTGGGCAGTGGCTGGCTGTGTTGTTGTGTTTTGTTTTTACTTGGATTTCTTTATGCGTCTCTTTTCCCCTGTTTGGCTTCCGTTGGCTGTAGTAGTTTTGCTAAAGTTTTGCTAAAGATTGGCTTCCGTCTCTTCCGTTGGCAGCGTCTCTTTTCTCGAGTCATCTTCCTCCTAAAGATTGCCTTTCAAAAAAAAAAAAAAAAAAATCAGAAAGAAGAAAAGAAGAAGGAGAAGAAAAGAGGAAGAAGAAGAAAGAGTTTTGTGAACTGGGCACAAAACAGAGCACAAAAACTTAATTTGGATATTGTAATATGTTACATTTATTTAGATGATTGGATATTAATATATTTTGATTTTTGAATGAATTATCAAATATCCTTTTATATATTCTTATTTTAAATAAAATATAAATATATATTATTTTAATAAACGTATCCTTGCCGTATCCGTATCCTAGTTTTTTGAGATTTACCGTATCCCCGTATCATGCCATATCCGTATCCGTATCCGTATCCCATATCCATATCCGTATCCGTATCCCGTATCCGTATCCGTATCCGTGCTTCCTTGGTAGAAAATATAATGATAAAGCTAATATTATTAAAATTATAAGACCATAATTACGTTTCCACATCAAAGTGAATAAAGTATGATAAAGTACTCGATTCTTTATATATATATATATTTTTTCAGTTTATACCTATTGGTGGTGTTCCAAAAGTTCCTTTTAAAAGAGCGAAGGTCTGCTCCATTGGAGCAAAATAACCTTCCATGAATGGAGCGGATCCTTTCATGGATAAGCGATAAGCAATTTGCCCTTTTGTGGAGAAGCATTTTGTTCTTCCACGAATGGAGCATATGCTGCTTATCTGCTCGTCATGGCGGAGATTCTCATATCTCCTCTATCCATAAAGAAGGAGATTTGATCTCCTCCCCCTTCTTAACTTTTTAAATAAATAATTATACAGTTTTTCAGATTTGGTAGGTTTAAAAGACTTTTTACTCCTCAAAGGTTAACTTTTAATCAAGGACCACTAACAAATAACAATAGAAGATGTTTGTGCAATTTCGAACAAGAAGGTTTATGCATACAACTAGGTTTAAACTCAGGGTGTTTGTGCAATTTGCCCTTTTCTAAATATGTTCTTGACCCATCTCTAGTCAATACATTGACAGAACTTAGAACTTGGAGCATTAGCACTTTGCAAAGGTATTAATGATTTGTATGCACTTCCTAAAAAAAAATTGATACACAGTATTATCTCTAACGAAATCGTCCAATTTCTCCAAACATAAAATGTAAGATTTCTTTAGGCCTAGCATTTGTAGCAGCTCTATTCTTGTAATATATCCATCCTAAACTGTGGCTTTGATTTTCCACTCCAATCATAACAACACAAAATATATCAAACATATATGGTATCTCTTGCAATTTGTTAAAGTATAGTTCTTCTTTGCCCAAAAATTTGTCCATAATTATGGCTCAAATAATGTAGCAAAATGATTTATCGATCACCACCACGTCATTACATAATCAATATGGTTGCTACAAATCAGTTTACCACATCACTTGGACAAAACATCCAAATCAGTTTACCACATCACTTGGACAAAACATCCGGACAATCTAGCATATAGAAATGTCAGTAGCTCCTGGTTCAATTGAAGTATAAAAAAAAAATTAAAACACTGTGTTCTTGCAAATGAAGTGTAGAATAAAAACACAGCTTTCGACAATCAATTGATCAACCATAAGAGAATAAAACCGATAGCCAAAGAAGTTGCTGCTATAACATTGGATACGGTAACAATTACAGAAACCAAAAAGTATGGATGGTTTCATGGATCGAGCAGATAAATCATTCCAGATCTAGTATCCCGAAATTGGAGAAAAGGATCTTTACTTGATCAACAAAATCTGAGCCTGTTGCATACTCTGTTAGCATCCCAACGGCGAAACCAAACATTGCCCATCTACCAGTAACATCACAAGTACAGAGTCAGAGACCACATTCAAATAACACATTTATGTCTAAAAGAATACAGCTCATAGTAGGAGAAGACCATGTAACCTAAAATTCCATTTCTTTCACAAAACAACTTAAAGCATGTAATACATGATTGTATACTCATCCAATCCATACGTAAACTGTTTAGACTTCTAATTCTATTAATGTATGACTAGAGATATATCTAGAGTTTAGACTATGACAATTTCTCAATGACTTTAAGCTTCTTCATGCTTTGAATAAGTAATGGAAATTTTATCGAAACTTGAAGAGATATTACCGAATATTTCCTACCTCTTGGTAAAGAATGTTGGCATCACTAAATCAGGTTTAGGTTAATGCCAATATACAGAAGCCTTGGATGAGCTCAAGTGAACAACTGTTCAATCATTTTGTATAACCCTTTTCGAAAAGATTCCAAACCTCGACACCAGTTGAATATGACATATACAGATGCCTTTTTATGTTTCAATGTAGAGGGACTAACCGTGATCTCAACACAATAAAGTTTTGTCTGTTTCGGCCCAACATGTGGCCTCACCGTTTTATACCTTTGAAAGGTGCCTTGGTAGTTTGTGACTATCAAGTGTTAAATGCTAGTTCATGATCCTTCACACTAGCAATTGGGGATAAGCATTGTTGCCATGGACTGCTCCCATTCACCTGGCGCAGTTGTGCCCCATAATGGTCACAGCCAGGCACGAGTGCATGACTCGTGACATAGGAGAGCATTACCTCCCTTTACATAACTCATCAAAACCAAAGAGCCTCAAAAGGATTAAAGTAAGAGTATTAAGCACAATAGTCGATAGATTAAATTTTTTAAATCATTGATTTTCTTCATAAGATCCTCATATCCCATTACAAGAAAAACTTCAAAAATTATTGTGAATGTATTACTTTTAAGTTCAAGTATGCATGCAGCCTGAAAAAAATAAAAATAAATAAATAAATAAATAAACCTAGATCATTCCAGACTCAATTTCCATTCACATAAACAAAAACTTTCACATTTCTCTCATGAATTAAGCACCATATCCATCAATTCAACTTCAAATCAATCAAAATTAAGGAACAAACATTGACTATTGTTGTTAGGGATTTCTACCACGTTGGTTGAAGTCAAGACTAATTTATGGTATAAATAAGCAAGGCTAGCTCTAACCCCACTTTAAGGAAGGGACAAAATGGAAAATACCTCATCGGTGGTGGCGGCCTCGTGCCTAGACTAAATTTTGGCATCAACAAGTACAATTTCAAAATCCCCCAAGAACCCCAGAAGCAATCCAATTGTAAATTTGTAATAGAATAAAAACCCAGATAAACCAAATTAAGTTAAGAACATGTAACCATAAAAACAGAAGAAAAAGGCAATACCTGCCATTGGAAAT
Source organism: Acer yangbiense (assembly GCA_008009225.1). NCBI lineage: Eukaryota > Viridiplantae > Streptophyta > Magnoliopsida > Sapindales > Sapindaceae > Acer > Acer yangbiense. The sequence goes on along the minus strand of CM017770.1, from coordinate 19,313,479 downwards.
CTCATTCTTGGGAAGGAAACCAAAAAAGGGAGCAGCTTTATTGGCTTCCTCAAACTTCTTCTGCTTAAAGTAGTCTTGAAGCTCCTTGGCCTTCAGCCTCTGAAACTCCAAAGTCACCCCATTCTTGTCTTCCACAATGGCCACCCCGGAAGCAGGCTTTGGCTTTGGCGGCTGCTGCTGCTGCGGCGGAGAAGGAGGGACAGGCTTCATAACAGACGGCGGAGATGGCGCCATGGGTCTCCTTATGGGGCCCTCTGTTTGAGAACAACAGATGGTAAACGCATAAGGGTTCGTTGTTCTTGAGAATCTATAGGAAACACATGAATTTGAAGAGGATGATACAAAAGATGAAGAAGAAGAAGAGCAACTAGTGGAGGTGTTTGGGAGTTTGAGAGATGGGATCGAGGAAGCCACTGACATTTTTTGGTTTTGTTGGAGTTTGTGTTGTTGAATTTTCGTTTTCGTATCCAGTGAATGTTATGGTGTTAGAAGAAACAGAAGATGGAATTTGGAAGTGGCTTGTGTGGATAAGGAGTGGCCAAGTTTCAAGCTTATGGCTTGACAATCAGTTGGACTCATTGTCGTTGCCGCTACCAACTGCTTTTTACACCACGGCAACTTAAAACACGGTTTTTCATTGACACGCACCTTCCGCTGTGACTCGGATTATCTATTGAAAATCCATCAAATATCTTTCTACACTCCATATTTTTTATAATTATTATATGATAATTTTATCCTAATTAAAATTACTAAAAAGATCAAATAAATTTTAAATAAACTACAAAACAATTTTACTAGAATCCAATATTATATTATTATTATTTGTATTATCTTAATGAGTTTTACAAAGCTAAAACATTTTTTTCAATATTTTAAAGTTTTATTTGAATTCGAATTGATGTGAATGATTTACAACTAGAAACAAACATTTTTTTTTCTTTTCTAAAATATTGAGTTTTACAGATTTTTGTTTGTAAACAAACAATAAGAAAAATACAATTGTAGATTTTTTACTTGAGAGCAGTCATAACACCAGAACAAGACCGGACAAAGTCATTGAGTCTTGAGAGAGAAAAAGATAACAATAGTTTTCCTTATACGTAAAGTCTTTTTTAATTTGAAGATTCAGAGAAAGTGTGTGTGTGATGAACTTGTGTGGGTTGGATAAGAGACACCATTTATGGTATTCAATAAAAAATAATATACAATTTTGATATAAAGTGATTTTTTTTTTTAAAAAAAAATTAGGTTTTTAACACGCATTTTTTTTTTTTTTTTTTTTTTTTAGGGTGTAAAAAGTAAAGGGATAATTTTGGAATAAAATGGAGTGTTTTTAGAAATTTTAAAAATTTAAGTTTTTAGTATGGAGTGTGTTTAGAAAAGGAGTGTGAAAAGATAAAATTGGATTGTAAGGAGAAGCTCTCATAATATATATATATGAGAGAAAACCAAAAGTAGCCATTGGAAACATTAAACTTTCGTTAGTAACCACTTTTGAAAATTTAATTGTTAATAACCACTTTTTTAAAAAAAAATTCATTGTATGTCCGTAAATTACAAGAGTACCCCTGAAAATAGTTTTTTTTTTTTAAAAAAAACCTCGAAGCAAACTTGAAATCACGACTAAAATCTGGACCAAACTTGAAATCATGCCTACAATCTGAAACCAAACTTGAAATCATGACTAAAAATTGAAACTTGAAATCATGACTAAATTGAAATGTTCAAACTTGAAATCATAACTGAAATGTCAAAACTTGAAATCATGACTAAATTGAAATGTTGAAACTTGAAATCTTGACTAAATTGAAATTAGGATTAGGTCTTTTTGTTTTTCCCCTTCTTCTTCTTCCTCTTCTTCTTCCTCAAATTAGGTTTAGGTTTTTTTGTTTTGTTTTGTTTTTTTTTTGTAGACCACATCATTGGCAATCGCGAAGCACGGCGCCGTTGGACATCGTCGCCCATCGCCTGGTCATCGCACAAACCAGTGGCATTGTGTTTAACGAACCACGGCGCCGCTAGTTCGTGAAGCTCGCGCAACGACGTCCGACACAGCCCAAACAGTTCGATGACAACTCCGGCGATGGGCGACGAGTCCGGTGATGGGCGATGGGATGGAGAGGAGAAAAGAGAGAGAGTAGATGAGAGAGAAAGAAAAGAGAGAAAAAGAGAGAGAGTGTTTTGGGGATGGTTTTTATACGAGGGTTTTCCAGTAATTTCTCAAAAACATGGTTATTAACAATTAAAATTTCGTTTGTGGTTACAAACAAAATTTGTATGTTGTATGTGGTTATTTTGAGTAATTTTCACTATATAGAAATGTTCAAGTCAATACGCACTGATATAACTTCATCAGTGCGTTGGATGTGGATCATTATATTAACATACTTTGACTCAAAGTGTATGCACTTGCCAAAACTTCTCCATAATTAGTGGTCCACATGCATTGGTACTGATAAAGTTACATCAGTGCGCACTGACCAAAACGGGACTGTATATATAAAACAGTTCCGTTCTGGTCAGTGCGCACTGATGTAACTATATCAGTATCAATGCATGTGGACCATTGATTATGGAGAAGCACTGACAAGTGCATACACACTCGAGTCAAACCATGTAAATCTAGTGGTCCACATGCAACACACTAATATAAGTTATATCAGTACGCACTGACTTGAAATTTTTTCTATATATATATACAAAAATGTTCAAGTCAGTGCGCACTGATATAACTTCGTCAGTGCGCACTAATATAACTTCATTAGTGCGTTGGATGTAGACCATTAGATTTACATAATTTGACTAAAAATGTATGCACTTGTCAAAACTTCTCCATAATCAGTGGTCCACATGCATTGGTATTGATGTAATTATATTAGTGTGCACTGATGTGAACGGGACCGTATATATATATATATATATATATATATATATATATATATATATATATATATATATATATATATGGTACTGATGTAGTTATATTAGTGTCATCAGTGCGCATTGATGTGAACGGGATTGTGTATATATATTAGGACCGTCCTGACTTTATAATTTCAGGACATCCAACCACAGCCACACATTCACCGTAGACCCACAGCCCCACATTAACAAATACCCACACTCATTAACTTATAATTTCAGTACGTCCTTACTAGAGAACCACTCATATAACTAATGCTAGACAATCTACAAATTTAGTCCAAATCGCCAATAGGGACGCAGCTCAGCTGGTAGATGGACGAGCTTAGGGCTAAAACAAATGACTCTCAAGTCAACGGCTTAAATCCTATCAATGGAGAAAGCTTTAAAAAAAAAAAAAAAAAAAAAAAAAACACATGGTCCCGAATTAATAGATATTGTCAAAAATATATATACAAATTTAGTCCAAATTTCAACCTAAATAATGTGACAAGTGGTTTTTTCATTAATCACATCATCTCATATTATGTGTGGTGATGACAATTCACTTACCACATCATTTGAAATTAATTTAATAAAAATTTATACCGACTTCCAACAAAAGACAATTATTTCAATTATTTTTATTTATTTTAAAATTAATTTAATACAAATGATTAAAATTAATTTAATCAAATTTAATAAATTATTTATTAAATTTGATTAAATTAATTTAATAAAATTTTATACTGACCTCCCACACAAAAGACAATTATTTCAATTATTTTTTATCCAATCTCGTATTATACCAAACAAGAGACAATATTATTTTAGTCCAATCTATACTGCACCAAACACATCACAATACTAATTTAATTAAATCAAATCCAATCTCATAAAAATAGTACAATCTTATCCAATTCAATCCCGCGTACCAAACGGGGCCTAAGTGTTGGAATTTAGAAATTGTTATTTACACATGAAAAATCAACTTAGAAGAGTTGAAAAGATGGGCGCGTGGGGTTGAGGGTTTGGACGCGCTTGGTGTGTTTGTGTGATCTTCTTCCGGTCGCCGCCCTTTTTTCTTCCTTCTTCTCTTTTCTTCCTTCTTGTTTGTGATTTGTGCTTTCTTTCTTCTGGGTATGGATACGTCTCCGGAGACTTTTGTGTTTGCGGCCCAACAATCCCCTTCCGCAGCCTTGACTCCTGATTTGCTCAAGCGAAAGGAGACCATCGGCTCTGCTAAACGGGCTAGGGCAGAGTTTATTCCTTGCGGACGGAGTGATGTTGTTATTAATGAGCTGAATAAAGATGGTGTGAGTAGTTTCAAAAATAAACTCATGAATATGTCCAATCCTTGTTCATGGGAGGGTTTGGGTAATACACCTGAAAAGATCAAAATTGATCAAGAGGATATTCTGATTACAGAAGGTCCGAATGGGCGTAGGATGAATTTTTCTACAAAATTGAAGGATCAACTGCAAAAACTATGGGCCAATGCATTGATTTTGAAAAACATGGGACGCATTCACTCTCTAACCTTCATGCTTACGAAATTAACCCAAAAGTGGTCGCTCATTGGGCAATGGCAGCTTACAAGCCTGGGTGAGGGATATTTCGTGGCTTGATTCCAAATGAAGGATGATCTTGATTACGTTCTTACAAATGGCCCCTGGGTAATTGCGAATCAGTATCTAGCAGTTCAGAAGTGGATACCAAATTTTGTTCCAAGTGATGATTTAATTCAAAGCATGCCCATATGGGTTAGATTAACGAAAATTCTTTTAGAATGGCTTGATTCTGAATTGTTGTGGAATATTGGTGGTTTGCTAGGGAGGATGTGCAAAGTTGACCCTATCACTGTCAACCAAGCACGTGGTAGATTTGCTCATATTTGTGTTGAAGTTGATATTTCTAAGCCTCTTGTGGGTGATCTACATATTGAAGATAGAACCATAAAGGTGGAATATGAAAGTTTAGGGATGGTATGTTTTAATTGTGGGAGATTCAGGCATAGTAAGAAAGTTTGTAGAGAGGGGTTGGAGGCGCAGAATGCTGCTGACATTGTTTGTAAGGGTAATAAGGAGGCGAGTGAGGAGAAGGAGAAGTCTCCTTATGGTCCGTGGTTGCTGGTTTCATATGGGAAACAGGGTAATTCGAATTATAAAGGGAAATCTGGCAGATATGGTTCTGGCATTCAGGGGACTGTGGTCAGTGATGGAGGTGTTGGGAAAGCTGGAGTTGCTGTTAGTGGGAAGAGACCTTTCACGGTGGCCAGTGGTAATGGGAAGCCCGAGGTTCCTGGCAGTGGCAGTAGGAATTTAGGGGCTAGTGGCAGTTTGGGAGGCCTGCCCAGTGCGATGAAGCATGGTAACTTCACTCAAGTGAAGAATGGTGTTAAGAATGGCACTTCATCTTTGCGAAGTAATCAAGATGGTAGTAGAGGTAGTGGTTCTAGATTTGATGTTCTTAGTGAGGAGGTTGCTGAGGTTGTTACTGATGTGGGTCACTCTGTGACATCTAAGGCCAGTGGGAGTGTTTACCAGAAAAACAAAAGTATTCTTACAGAGATCACTAACTATACTGGTAAGCAAGGTGAGAATTTAACGAGACATTCTCCTCAGGGTTATAAGAAGATTTGTAAAAAGGGTGCTGATGTGACTCTGCCTGGTAGGAATATGACTGTTCTAAAGGGTTCCCGTGAAGCTAGCTTTACTACCAGTTGCCCAATAGAAATCTCTCATACTATTTATTCTGCCGATGGTGATGATCTTGATAGTGCCGGTGTTTTGCGGCTTCTCCATAAAGAGGTTACGGAATTTGCTCCCCATCCAGGTGATCTTATGGATACTATTGAGGGTTTGAATCATACTGAAGTTATTTCTCCTATTCCTAGCTTGAATAAAAATTTTGAGTTGGTGGCCTCTTATTTAAAAGAGGCTCTGGCGGTGATTTCTGAATAGTTTCCTCCATGTTTTGTGTCTGGAACGTTAGGGGGGCTGGTAAGAAAGGTTTTTCTAGGTGCATCAAGGATTTAATTTCTGGGCACCGTTTTGAAGTTTTGGCGATTTTAGAACCCAGAATTAGTGGTTCTAAGGCGAGGAGTATTATTAATAAGCTTGGTTTCTCTAGTAGTTTTATTGTTGATGCTGAGGGTTTCTCTGGAGGCATATGGCTTCTTTGGAATGATAATAAAATCAAGCTGCATGTGGTTGCTAGTACAAGACATTGTGTTACTGCTTTGGTTGATGTTAATAGTAAGCTGTGGGTTCTTACAGTGGTGTATGTTAATCCTTGCCCAACTATCAGAAGAGGTATCTAGAACTACCTTGATTCTATTAGAATTCATTTCAATTTTCCTTGGCTTGTTGTGGGTGATTTTAATGAGATTATTAGTTGTGCTGAGAAGAGAGGGGGAAGATCTAGGCACTCTAATAGTGGGTTTGCTGACTGGATTGACAGGAATGAGTTGGTTGATATGGGTTTCATCGGTCCTAAGTTTACCTGGATTACCAAAAGGGGTATTGGAGAGGAAATTTGGGAGAGGCTTGATAGGGCCCTTTGTTCTATGGATTGGAGGATTCACTTTGCTGAGGGGTTCGTGAAACATTTACCAAGAATCTTATCTGATCATTGCCCTATTCTTATTCAACTGAATAGTAGACATATTCCTAGTAATAGCACTAAGGCTTTTAGATTTGAAGCAATGTGGCTGAAACATAAGGAGTTTGATGATTTGATTTCGAGAAATTGGTTGTCCTTTGAGTATTCGGTTACTGAGAAAGTCCGCTATTTAACTCCTATCCTCAAAAATTGGAATTCGAATATTTTTGGGAATATTTTTCAAAATAAGAGGAAAATCATTGCTAGAATTCATGGTTTCCAAAGGGTCCTTAGTGTGAGATACTCCCATTCCCTTTCTAAGCTTGAGGAGTCTCTAATTAAGGAGTACCAGGGGATCCTTGAACAGGAAGAGATTTTTTGGCAGCAAAAATCTAGAAATTGTTGGCTGAAAGATGGGGATAGAAACACTAAATTCTTTCATTTATCCACTATTATTCAGTGTAGGAGAAATAAAATTGAGGGACTCCAGTCTGAGGATGGTGTTTGGATTGATGATATTGGGGATATGAAGAAAGAGGCTGTGAATTATTTCCTTAAGCTTTTTGAGTTGAGGAATAGCCATGGTGACTATTCTAATCTTTCGATGTTGTTTCCTTGGTTGACAGATAGGGATATTTTGTCCCTGACATCCCCTGTGTGCGAGAAGGATGTCAAGATTAGCCATTTCAACATTGGTGGGATCAAAGCCCCTGGGCCTGACGGGATTCCAGCTATCTTTTTCCAGAGTTTTTGGGACATGTGCAAAGCGGATTTGTGTAATATGGTTTCAGATTGCTTTACTAGGGGTTATGTTCCTAATGAGTTAAATGAAACTCTTATCTCTCTAATTCCAAAAGTTTCCAATCCTACTAGTATGATGCAATTCAGACCGATCAGTTTATGTAACACCTCTTATAAGGTGTTAAGAAAAATCCTGGTCCAGAGATTGAGGGTGCTGTTACATGATCTTGTTAGTCCTAATCAGGTTGCGTTTATGCCTGGGAGGCAAATTCAGGACAATATCATTATTGCGCAAGAGGTTCTCCATAAGTTTAAGTCTGTGAATGGCAAGGTGGGTTACATTGCGTGGAAGATTGATCTTGCGAAGGCTTATGACAAGCTCCAATGGGGTTTTATTAAGCAGGTCCTAGAGGAAATTGGCATTGTTGGGATGTTAAATATGCTTATTATGAGCTGCATTACTGGTGTTAGCTACAAAGTGGTGGTGAATGGTGAGTTGACTGAGAGCTTTACTCCCAAGTGTGGTATTAGACAGGGTGATCCTCTTTCCCCTACATTTTTGTGTTATGTATGGAAAAGCTCTTGCATATTATTAACCGAAAACTCACTGAGAAGTCTTGGAGTCCGGTTAAGATTTCTAGAAGGGGGCCTAACATCTCCCACCTTTTCTTTGCTGATGATCTTATCCTTTTTGGAAAGGCTACTCTTCAACAAGCTCATGTTTTGAGAAACTGTATTGATATGTTTTGTGATATCTAAGGCCAACAAGTTAGCTTCCCTAAATCTAGTGTTTATTGCTCTAGTAATATTAGTAAGGGCAGTGCTAAAGCCTTAGCTGATTTATGTGGCTCCCCCATCACTAGGAATCTTGGCTCCTATCTAGGTGTTCCGTTTATCCATGGGCGTATTACTAGAGACACATATAAGGAGATCCTTGAGAAAACCCAGAAGAGGCTGGCTACATGGAAGAGTGCCTCTCTCTCCTTTGCTGGTAGATGTACCCTCATCAAAGCTGTCTCTTCTGCCATCCATGTTTATGCTATGCAGTCTATTAAGCTGCCTGCGGATATTTCTCAAAGCCTTGATAAAGTCAATAGAAACTTTTTGTGGGATAGCACTACTGACAAAAAGAAAATTCATCTTGTTAATTGGGATACTATGTGCATGCCGAAGAAGTTGGGTGGCCTTGGTATTAAAAAAACAAAGTTGATGAACCAAGCCTTACTTGCAAAAGTTGGGTGGCGTCTGAACCAAAGGGATTCGAGTCTTTGGGGTCAACTCCTCAGGGAGAAATATCTCAAAGGTGGCAATTTAATTGATTTGTCTAATCTAGCTCCCAATAATTGTTCGAGTACTTGGAGAGGAGTTCTTTTTGGGGCTAAATTGCTCATGGACAGTATGATTTGGAGGGTTGGAAACGGGAAAGATGTTAGATTCTGGCAAGATGTTTGGGTGCCTAATTTCGGCAGGCTTGATCAGTTTTCCTCCTCCTTTCTTTCCGATGAAAGGTACCAAGAAAGGGTGTGTGACTACATTGCTGATAGTAATTGGAATTTACAGAAGCTTAATGCTGCTCTTCCTGAGCATGTTGTCTCCCGTATAATAAGCATTCATGCGGAGAGTACTGGTTTCATCCCTGATTCTATCATTTGGGGGTTGTCGAAGGATGGTGATTTCTCGATTAAGACAGCCTATGATAGTCATTTTAGTGGTGGTGAGTTTGATGATTGGAAGTGGAATTTCATTTGGAAACTTAAGCTTCCTCCTAGAGTTCTATATTTCCTTTGGACCCTTCTTCATGGGAAATTGTTAACTAATTGCCACTGGGCTGCTAGAGGGCTTACTTCTGATGTGATTTGTGTGAGATGTAATGTTAATAGTGAAGATGTTGAGCATGTCTTTAGAGGGTGTACTGAAGCTACTCGTATCTGGGAGAGTGTTGCTACTGGTGTTACCAGGACTGCTACTTTCAGGTCTGGCTGGGAGGAGTGGGTGATGAGTAATCTTCGTTGCAATAAGCTGGTGTTTGGAAACTTCCCCAACTATCTTATTTTTGGTGTGACCCTTTGGTTTCTTTGGAAATGGAGATGTAATGCTGTTTTTGACCTTGATTTTAGTCACATTTTCTGTCCAGGCCAGCTCATTTGTAGGTATGTGATGGATTGGTTGAAGGCTATTTCTCTTGATGTTAATTCCCCTGCTGTGAAAAGAAGTCTCATTTCTTGGTATCCTCCTGCGATTGATTGGGTGAAGCTTAATGTGGATGGAAGTATGGTCTCGGAGATGGGTTCCATTGCTACTGGTGGCGTGGTCAGAGATCACAGGAGGTCTTGGATTATTGGGTTTGCTTTGAAGATTGGTTCGAGCTCTGTTCTTGAAGCAGAGTTGTAGGGAATTCTGGAGGGCCTTAAGCTGGTCTGGCAGAAGGGTTTCAAGAAGATTATTGTCGAATCTGATTCAAAATCGACAGTGGAGCTGTTGAATAATAATGTTCCGAGTTGTCATCCCCTTCTTGGTATCATTCAGGCGTGTAAGTCGCTCATTGGTAAGGATTGGAGTTGCCATGTCCATCATGTCTTCAGGGAAGGTAACAGGGTGGCTGACCGATTTCCTTTTCTTGGGCATTCTCTTGTTGTGGGCTACAGTATTTTCTCTTCCCCCCCCCCCCCCCCCCCCCCCCCCCCCCCCCCCCTGTGGTTTCTGATAGTTTGAGGGATGATTTCAATGGGGTTGCTTTTTCTAGGCTTTGTTCTAGCTTTTAGTCTTTTTTTCGTTTTTATTTTTGCTCTGGGCTCACCAAAAAAAAAAAAAAATCAACTTAGAATGCATAATAGTAATCAGTGGTGTAATTAAAAGTTTTTGAGGTTATAGAGACTAAACAATAATATTTACAGGGACCTAAATGAACTGTTTTGCAGTTTGAACTGTAATTTTACCAAACAAACGTCTTTGTCGAGCTGAATAAATTTTTCTCATAAACTCGTGAAGTTTATTGCAAAGTAGTGAAAACACCAAGATACCAGCACTTCAAGTTTCTCGTAATCATCTATAAGCAAACCAAGTTCGACATCAAAGCTTGATCCTTCAATCCTTCATGGCTAAAGAAACTGCTTTGTCCTCCCTTTTCTCCCCAACTTTCATATCTTTCTATTCTAAACAAAAGAGGTTTAGGCTTAAAAATTATTGCGATTAGGATCATCCAATATAATGGGTGAATTTTGTGCTTGAAATGGAATTAGGGTGTAATATATAACTGGTGTAGGTTTGGTAGGTGTGCAAAATATTTTGATTTATTTTTAATAAGTTAGGTTGCATTTGATTTTTTGTAAAAAAAAAAAAAAAAAACCTATTAATATTTTTAGACATTTAATGTTATAACCAATTATTAGTTTTCTTTCAAATAAACTTCTTTAACCAGTAATATTATAAAGAAGTAATTAACTACAGGGTGCTTCGGAACTGGATCACTGTCCCAAACGTTTTTTTTTGACGATGTCTATTAATTCGAGACCTGGTATTTTTTAAAAACTTTCGCTATTGGTAGGATTCAAGCCGCTGACCTGTGAGTTATTTGTCCAAACTCTAAATTCGTCAATCAACCAGCTGAGTTATGCCCCTATTGGCATCACTGTAACTTAAAATTTATATTTTTACTCTCATATGAATCTAGAAATGATGGATCTCATGGTACTTGGCATACCAAGATTGATATTAAATAACCCCTCTATTCTCACAAGTCACAAACACATAAAAATACACGAATATGAAAATATAATCGGGTGGAGATTCTGTTAAGAATTTCAACTGTGGCAGCTGCAATATCTGTGGATCCGGTGGTACTTGGCTAATCAAGATTAATATTAAATAACCCCATTATTTTACTCAAATGATGGCTGTCGAATTCAATTTTTGTATTAATAAGTAGGCAAAATTCCCCCATTTGATCTGAAAATTAATACAGTATATAAAACTATCACATCCCAATAAATTTTCTTTTTTTAATACAAGAGAAATGTTTTTAGACAAGATTGCCCTTATCTACCTCTTTTCATTTTATTCTTTGACACAACTTTTTCTCTCTCTTTCATAAGTTCTTCTTGTCATGTTTTTCTCTCTCCAAACTTTTTTTCTCTCTCTCTTTTCTCTTTAAAATATTGTTCTCCTTGTCGAAACGATTCCAATGGTATATTACGGGCAAAAATTGAATACCATTTACCCCCTCAAAAGTCCTTTGTTTCACTTCTTCACGCTGAAATCTTTATACGCTGAACATGGTTACATGATGAAAATCTTTACACGTTGAAATATCAACATCTTTACATGCTGAAATTACAAAATGATTACATGCTAAAATTGCATTTCAGCGTGTAATGTTCTTGAAAACTTCAAATTTTCTATTTTTCAATCTCTCTTCCAATTTTCAATTTTCTAAGAAAAAAAAAAACTTTTTTTTTTTTTTTCAAACCTCCATCAACGGAGATCCGATGAAGATGAATAAAAAAAAAATTCAGATCTCGATTGATGGAGTAGACCTCCATCAATGGAGGTCGAACAATCCTCCACATGGAGGTCTGTGAATAGACCTCTATTGATATTAATTGACAGCTTATGTTATTAACAGAGATGATCAATGATAAACATGCTTGTAATATATGAAATTAAACCTGAGATATAATTATTTTTATGTTAAATCAATAGGGATAATTTAGTCTTTAAAAAGATTCATTAAGGGCCAGTTTGGTATTGTTGTAACTTTTATAATAAATTATTGTTAGTCGTGCTGAAGGAATAATCGGTTGTGAAGTTAATTGGCAGATGTTTAGTTAATTGTATTTTTAAAACTAATGTATAGCTCAAAAACAGTATACATATATTTGTCAATTTTATTGCAAAAGTACTGAAATGTTACAATAACTAAAATATACATGATTTTAGAATCCTGTTTCATTTTTTTTCTTCATTAATTATATATATTAATCAACATTTAAGTAAACTATTTATATTAGAAAAATAAATTCCATAAGAACAATGACAATTATTTTTAAAAGATTTTATAAATCAAATCAATATTTTAAGTGGAATATTTAATTTAAAAATATTATTTTAAAATATAAATTAAATAAAATGATATTTAATAATAATAATCTTATTATTTAAAAGATAAAAATATACATTAATATTTAGAAAATAAAAAAATTACATAAAAAAATTTTATAACATAAAAAGGAAGAAAGGAATCCATCCTTCGTCTACGGCAGTTTTTCAAAAGTCCTCGATTAGGGCCGAATAGGCGTCGCCTAGTCCCTAGTCGGTAGTCCGCCGCCCTGACTAGGTGGTTTACCGCCTAGTTGGCTTAATTGGTCAAAGTCAATGACTAGTTGCCGTTGACTGACTAGGTTGACTTTTTTATTTATTGACTTTTTGGAATTTTATTGGGTTTGTTAGATTTTGTTTAGTTTTGTTATGGATTTTGATTCTCAATATTGAGTTTTTTTTGAATTTTATTATCAATTTGAGGTTCAATATATGAAATAGTATGAACATTTACTCAATTACAATAAAAAAATATATTAAAAAAAAATTTCGATCGACTGTCGGCCTACCATCGGTCGACTTTCGAACAACTGTCTAGTCCCCAACTAATCCCCGACTAGGCGGGCTAGGCGCTAGGCGAGGGATTGCTGCCCAACTAGCACCTAGCGCTTTTTGCAACACTGGGCTACAGTAGGAAGCCAATGGCTAAGGAAGCCGGTAATGGCCTCATTCAACATATAATAATATTTATTTTAATAAACTATTGATATCATTTTTACAATTGTTTGAGGGCAAATTTGGAAGCAAAGAATAAAAATACATCTTATTTAGATTTAAGTCAAGTTTTTTATCTTTTTTATTTCAGATCTTTTGTTGTACTTTTTAAGACTTCAGACCATGGAAAAAACAAACAAAACATCTGAATGGGTTCTTTCTCTACCTATTCTGATTTAAGACAAAAAAACAAAAAGGCCTCAAGTCTTGCTCACAACTCAAAGGTCACAGTCACATGAAACCGTCCTATGCAACTTGTATAGGACGGTCTCATTACCACTTAGTGAGATTGTCTAATGCAAGTGTACATTTACGTTGAAAATATGACACATTTGCATTAGACGGGCTCACCAAATGAAAATATCCCACACTCTCAAGTTAGTTTTTCTCCGGATTTAAATCAACTTTCAAAAAATAATGTTCCAATTTACGTTGAACTAATCATATTAGGACAGGTATGTATATTTATGAAAGAAATTGAAAAAAATAAAAAAAAATGATTAAATATAGACACGTGTCCTAATTTATTTCCCACTTTATTTGGTTAAGTGTAGCCAAATAAATTGGGACACCATTTCAGACGGGCTGATTTGAGTCTTTTTCTCCCATGTCAGTCGCCTTCTTGTTCATTTGAAAAACAACAGTCCCATTTCAGTCACTGTAGATCGAAGAAACTAGAAAGTAGTAAGCGAAGCTTGAAAAAGAGAGAAATGGAGAGCAGTGAAGAAGATGACGATTTCCCATCTATTGAGAACATCACTCCTCAGTCCAAGATCGACTCCGTCTACCAATCCAACACTGAAAAGGTACTTCTTTTTTCTCTGCAACCCAACATGGGTTCATTGCTGAATTTATGTAACAATTCGCTTTTGCTATCTGGGTATTCTTTAATTTTAGCAAAAAAAGCTAGTACATAGGTCTGTTGTGGGATTTCCTTATAACGGTTCTATATTGAATTGAGTTCATTCAATGAAAAATTGTTGGTTTATTTAATGGCATTGTAAATCATGAGATCGGGTGTTTACCCCTATATTCAGTCTTTGAATATAATTGTTTATTTTTTTCCTATCTTTGTATAGAAATGTTTCTTAGTTTCTGGAATTTCTCAATTTCAAGTTAATGTTGTGACCAATTTTTTAAGTGGAAGATGATAATTGGCCAAGAATGGACTCATGTACGAACCTATACTCAGAAACATACTCATTTAAATCTATAAACAGGTTGAGTCATCAAGAAGCTGATTTTTAAATGCTAGATGGAGTAGTATCCCTCCACCGTAGAGAGTGATATTAAAGATCCAAATTCGCTAGACAATTAGCTATTAGTTCCCTTTTTTGAGATGTGAGAAGCAACCAGATTATGTGAGACTCATCATAATGGGTGTCCAATGTTTAGGAATAGTTTCTACGTTAATATATTTTCCGACCGGTAGTTGGCTCTGCTTTATAAGGGCACAAGATGTCTCTTTGCATCTATTGTCTTAGATGGGTTAGAATTACTTTGTGTTCAATCCATGCAATGTATTCTTTTTCATTGATAACATAGTGACATCTGGCTTTTAGTTTCCTATTCAGTGAGATTATCTCTGATAGTAATCAAGCTCTGAAATCATACATTTTTTCCTTTTATCCGTTGTCTACTGAAATAATATGCTATACGGTCTCGTTCGTTGAATGACGTCATTTGTTTTATATTCCATTCTATATGTTTTCTGTATTACCATTTTTTTTCGGTTGTGAAGAGATCTTTTATGTCTTGAATTTACACCAGTAAGTTAGTGCTTTTTCTGTCTGGATTACCTGCAAGTTCTGTGCAACCTCAGTTATTAAAAAGAGAAAAAAAAATGTTGTGTAGGAATTTCATAAACAATTCTTTAGACCATATCTAGTCGTATTTTCCCTATGTTGCATTAGGCAGCATGGAATTCTGTTATTGAGCTACGCTTGGATGGAAATGGAGTTGAGCTACTTGAGAAAAATTAAAGACTTGCATCTCGGATTCCAGAGCTCTAATTACTTGATATCAATCACATTTTATTTGATTTCAACTTCATTGAAAATTTAACTTCTTTAATAATTCAATTATAGTATTGGAAGAGTATAATTCATGATAATTGAATTTGATACCTTTTTCTGGTTAAATTAATGATTCCTTTTGTTTATCCCCCATATTAGGTTTTTGCTTTATGAAAATTTGCTTAGATTGATCTGATTGGTCTTTTCTTTTATAGTCTTGACCTTCTAAGTTAATTTTATGATAAGTTATTGAAACATTGACCCGAATGGTGGCTATTGCTATTCGTTATTTTGTTGTATTTTTAATTTAATTTTTATTTATTTATTCTCCTAACTCTAGACTGAACCAATGGATGTTTTAAAAATGTGAGATATCCATTTAATATTGATTTATATCAAAATTCCCTTATTACTTAATTGATTCAATGCTGAATAGAAGCAACAGTAATTAAATATTACAAAAATTGTCAATGTTATGCTGAAACTGTAACCAGAAATTTCATTCAGTAGCTCAATGTATTGATCAAATCTTATCTAACTTTTCGCTTTCTCCGAGGTTGAAAAACTTCTCATAAATATCAGGCTCATAACTTATTAATATCTTTGTGTATGTATATTCACTGAGTTAATGATGCATTGATTCTCATTTAAATATTTGATTTTTCTGTTGCCCACTTTTCTATAACATTGCTGTTTAGTTTTTTTTGGCCTTATTGTTTGATTTTCTTTTCTTTTCTGAATATGTATATTTTATTGCCTTCTTAGAGGCTTCCGGCAGCACTCTGTTCATTTTGTTATTTAGCTGAACCGTCCTCCCCCCTCCATCACTTGCCTTTCAGTAAGATGTTCTTTCTTCATGCTGATGATATCTGTTGTGTCTTTATTTTTATTTAAACTGGTTTGTCAATGTAGGGAATCAGAAGGCTCTGCTGTGAGCTGATGGATTTGAAGGATGCAGTGGAAAACTTATGTAGCAACATGCATACGAAATACCTTGCTTTCTTGAGGTAATAAAATGTCTATAATTACATCTAAATGGAAAATGAAAAAGAAGTATGATGTTAAATTTTTCTTGAAGCATTGGGGTATCTTGAAACTGTTATAACTTCACATGAGTGCAGGACCATATTATAATTTCTCTGCTCTCTGGAATTAAGGGACTGTTGGAAACAGTAAAAATGTTATGGAAGTGAGTTCATGATTGGAAATAAATCAAATTTAAATTGCTTCTTGGTGCCGTCGCCGTGCTATGATTAAAGTTGGCTTGAGCATTTTCTGAATCAAGTTTGCAACTTAAGGACGAGTAGGATTCTTTTTAAAATCCTACAAAAAGAAAAAATAAAATGAATAAGGAAATTCTTTTAAGAAGTAGGGATGCTCTCCTGCTGGTTCTTAGGGAGTCTTTTCTTCTGATATAATATAGGAGAACTACTGTCAAACTTCATATAAACTTTTATTTCTAAGATGTGATGTAAGTTGATAAATTGATTTTATAACTTGTAGCAACATCATCCCTTAAAACTCAAATAATGTACCTGTCATCTGCTTATTAGCTGAAACTTAAAGGGGTGGTAATGTTGGAGAAAAGGTATTCCACTGTTCAACTTATCTTTAATTCAAAAGGGTGAATTGGCCTGTAGGATACTAGCACTGAGCAGTTCTTTAGTAGTGTGGATATCAGATGTACACAAATTATCCTTCATGTCATATTTTTCCAGCTGTGAACTGATTTCTTGAGAACTTTTCCCTCTCCTAACTCCCTTTTGCCAATGTTTGCTTCCAAGGTTTCAAATATATGTTAGTTTTGAAAGAATTATGGGTGATCTGATTAAGCATTGCAATGATAATTGTAGAATATCTGAAGAAGTTGTGGAAATGGAGCATGAGCTGATGGAGCTGCGAAAGCATATTTCTGCTGAACGGATTCTTGTCCAAGATCTGATGACTGGGGTTTCCCGTGAACTGGAAGAGTGGACACAAGCTGATGGCAACACTGATGAATCTCAGCAAGAGCCACAAATTTCTGAACCTCAAGACTCCTTCCCATATGAAATAGATAACCACAAGATGATATTCTTGGAGAAAATTGATGTTCTCTTGGCTGAACATAAGGTGGAAGAAGCAATAGAAGCATTAGATGCTGAAGAGAGAAACAGTCCAGAATTGAGGGGCTCAACTGATACGTCATTAGCTGAAGCATCCTCATATAGGACTGCTTTCTTGAAAAGAAAGGAAATGCTTGAGAATCAACTGGTTAAGATCACTGAACCGCCTTCAGTTGGTATTACTGAACTGAAGAAGGCCTTATCTGGTTTAATTAAACTTGGAAAGGGTTCTTTAGCACACCAGTGTCTGCTTAAATCTTATGGGTCCCGTCTCCAGAAGAGCTTTGAGGTTTATATTCCTTCATCTTCTGTCTGCCCAAAAGTATTTCCAGCCACAATATCTCGGCTTGTTTTTTCTGCAATCTCATCAACAGCAAAAGACTCTGGTTTGATATTTGGTGACAATCCTGTATATATTAACAGAGTTGTTCAATGGGCAGAGTGGCAAATTGAATTTTTTGTACGGCTAATTAAGGAGAATGCACCCCCGTCAGAGACAATTTCTGCTTTACGTGCAGCTAGTGTTTGTGTTCAGTCTAGTCTTAGTTTCTGTTCAATGTTGGAATCACAAGGGCTAATTCTGTCGAAGTTGCTTTTGGTGCTTTTGCGGCCGTACATCGAAGAAGTCTTAGAATTAAATTTTAGACGAGCTAGAAAAATGTTGTTTGACTTGGAGGAAATTGATGAAAGCTTGCCATTGTCACCTCGGTTTGTGTCTCCCTTGTTAGTATTCACAGCATCTTCAGATAATGTCCTTGTTGATAGTGGAATGAGATTCTATCACATTGTTAAAGTAAGTAGGTCCTGTTCACATATGTTAAGAGGAAAATGTTTTTTAATCTTTGTGTTTTTTTTCAAGCTGTCTTATTCACCTGTACATAGTTTAATGATAAAAAATTATATAATGTTGAAATGAAATATGGCTTATACAGGATGTATTGGAGCAGCTAACTCCCATGGTTGTTTTGCATTTCGGAGGAAATGTATTAACTAGAATATCACATCTGTTTGATAAATACTTGGATGCGCTAATTAAAGCCCTACCAGGCCCCTCAGATGATGACAATCTTACTGAGCTGAAGGAGGCCATACCCTTTAGAGTTGAGACAGATTCAGAACAACTTGCACTTTTAGGAATAGCATTTACTGTTATGGATGAACTGTTACCAACTGCTGTGCGCAATGTTTGGGATCCCAATAAAAGTAAAGAACCAGAAAATCAAAATGCTGTGCCTAACGCAAGCTCAATACCCGAACTAAAGGACTGGAAGCGCCATCTTCAGCATTCATTTGACAAACTCAGGGATCACTTTTGTCGGCAATATGTTCTGAGTTTCATCTATTCTAGAGAAGGCAAAACACGATTAAATGGGCAAATTTATTTGAGTGAGAATGGGGAAGATTTATATTTGGACCCTGATCATCTACTACCGTCGCTCCCATTTCAGGTTAGTCTGCCAACAAAGCGAATTTTATTATATGGCCTTTATATTTGTGGTTTCCATTCACCGGCCATTCTTATCTTCTTTTCTTATTAAATCACATATTAGGGCATTTTGTCTAACTTTTGGATCTAGATGATCTTGATATTTTTGTGAGAATACATAAACCCTGCTAGAGTGCTTCAATACTATTGTTGGGCTATTTTCTATCCGTTTAAGTTTTTGGGTCTGTTGGTTAATAATATGGTATCAGAGCCTTGGTTATCCCAGGAGTCCTGGGTTCAACTCTCCTCACGTGCATTTGAATTTGTTATTTATTAATTGTTATTTGAATTTATTTGAATATGTGTTTGGGCTTGGGCCACGTGTCAAGCCATTTGGTCTTGCACGGTTGGGGGTGTGTTAGAGTGCTTAAATACTATTATTGGGTTTGGGTGGTGTTAGAGTGTTTAAATACTATTGTTGGACCTTTTCCTCGGGTCTATTGGTTAGTAACAAACTCAACATTCTAAATCTAGGACATTTATAGTGTTATTAAGATTTTTTTCTTATTTATTTATCTAATGATATATGCATTGTTTCTTTCAATGCATATTTATTTTGATAATTTGTTATCGAGTTTGAATTTACAGTTGCTTCAAATGTTGGCTTGTTGGGCTGATTGAATCCATTACAATGGTGTCTGCAGTTTGCATAAAATATTTTACTTTCCTTGCGTTCATCTATTTATTGCTTGCAGATAACACTACTCTGCATCAATATTCATCTGGCTCTTATTAGTAGACTGTTATCATTATTACAGGCATTATTTGCAAAGCTTCAGCAGTTGGCAACTGTGGCTGGAGATGTGCTCCTTGGAAAAGAGAAGCTACAGAAAATTTTGCTTGCTAGATTAACAGAGACAGTTTTAATGTGGTTGTCTGATGAACAAGAATTCTGGGGTGTGCTTGAGGACGAATCATCTCCGGTTCAGCCACTTGGATTGCATCAGGTACTGTTTTGTCCTTACGGTGTTTCAAACTTACTGCTGTTAGTTTCATCTCATTTTAACTGTTTACTTTTGGTAAAATATAATTTCTCCACACTTGCATCTCTATTGTTTTCTATCACTAAACCTTCGCGAGTTCGCGTAGAATTGAAGTGAGATTGTAAAACTTATAGAACATTGAAATACATATTGTTGATGGAAAATTCCGTCTCACCAGAATTTAATGAGAAGTGGTGATGTGGCTTGATTGACTTGATGTGATGACTTGAAAAATGATGAGAAATGGTGATGTGGCTTTGATTGACTGGCTGTGTTGACTTGCAAAACAAATAAACGAGTCAGAGGGTGTAAGCGGGGGTTGTCGATATGCCCATTCCAATGCTCAAGTCAGACTCTCTATAGTAGTAGTAATAACGAAGTAGTGAGATGATCAGAAGTATAGTAAATTCCAAGTAGGATCCTATTTGATAATTTAATACTATTTCTATTCAAATTCAAAAAAGGCCTATTATCTCTATAAAAAAAAAAGATATCTGCTGCGGATATTATCCAAAATTCAAATTAACTTTTGATAAATCAGGACTCTAGTCATCTTATTTGTGTCTGTTTGGTGAGACCACATTGTTAAGCTGACTTTTTAAATGTTAGCTAGCTGATCCCCATATCCTTATGTAACTATCTTTACATTAGTTGATTCATACGTTCCATGTCTCACGTTTTTTACTTTGACTTAACTTAATCATCTAGGTGTAACCCATTTGGTTGCACCTCATTTTATAGACTCACGTTTTGGACTTTGAAATGTAGTACTTAATCATCTAGGTATAACCCATTTGGTTGCACATCATTTTATAGGACTTAGTATCCAGGTGTGACCCACCCTGGGTCACTCCTTTTATTGGATTTTCATATCAAGGTGTGACAGGAGTCGCACCGCATTTTATTGGACTTTAATATGTAGATGTGACTTCTTGGGTCACACCTCATTTTATTGGACTTTAATATCTAAGTGTGACTCTTTAGGTCACACCATTTATTGGACTGTATTATCCAAGTGTGACTCCTTGAATCACACCTCATTTTATTGAGTTTCCATGTCCAGGTATAACTTCTCAAGTCACACCTTACTTTGTTGAGCTTCCACGTCCAAGTGTGACTTTCAAGTCACATCTGATCTTGTTGAACGTCCAAGTCCAAGTGACTCCTTAGGTCACACCTCCTTTGTGTAATACGAAAATTGTGATAAATGAGGTTTACATTCTCTTTTCTTGTCATAACATTTATTATTTATACTTGACATGTTTGTCATATCACACATGTTTCTATCAACTTTGGCTTGTACATGGAAAAAAGGAGACAAGGAAGCCAAATTTATGGAGAAAGAGAAAAGCCCCTAGCCATTGTATCAAAACAAGTCAAATGATCAAAGATATACCATGTCAAATCAACCAAAAAGGTGTCATAATTAGCTAAAGACAAAAAGGACACTTTGTGATATAATAGAAACTCCTCAGCAAGAGTTAAAACTCATACTATGTTGTCTATGAAGTAAATGTTATGTGTGATGAGACATTTCATTATCAAATGTCAAGTATAAGCATTAAATGTTATGACAAAGAGAGAGTTGGTCTCATTTATCATAATTTTCGTACTACACAAAAGTTGACCTAAGGAGTCGCCCTTGGACATAAAAGTTCAACAAAGGCATATGTGATTTAAGATCATACCTAGACATGGAAGCTAAACAAACTCAGGTGTGACTTGGGAAGTCACACCTTGACGTGGAAGTTCCACAAAATCAGGTTAGTCACACCTTAATAAAATGAGGTGTGACCGAAGGAGTCACACATGGATATTAAAGTTCAATAAATTGAGATGTGACCTAAGAAGTGACGCCTTGATATTAAAGTCCAATGAAATGAGGTATGACCCAAGGAATCACACTTGGATATTAAAGTCCAATTAAATAAGGTATGACCAAAGGGGCCTTATTTGGTTATTAAAGTCCAATTAAATGAGGTGCAATCAAATAGGTTTGCGCTAGCCGCTAGGCGCTAGTCGGGCGGTGGGCCGGTGCCTAGTGCCTAGATAATTCCTCAGCGGAGAGAGCGAAAAAGGAGGAGGTGGTTTTAGGGTTTTTTTTTTATTTTTTATTTTATATATATATATATATATATTTTTTTTTTTTTAAGAAGACAACCCAAAAACGATGTCGTTTTGGGGTTTTTAAAAAATGAACACTAAAACGACGTCGTTTTAGGATTTTAAATGAACCCCATGTCGTTTTGGGATTGTCATCTTAAAAGAAGAAAAAAAAAACCCTAAGCGCCGCCTCAACTCTCGATTACCCTAAAATTTGTATGGTTGGCTGCCGCCTAAGCCGTTTTTTACAACACTTATAGGTTACATCTAGATGGTTAAGTACTAAATGTTGGTGTGACCCAAAAGGTCACACTTGGGTACTAAAGTCCAAAACATGAGTCGTGGGCTGTACGAATCTGCTGATGTGAGATGTGAAGATCACATCAAGATAATGAGCATATAGAGGATCAACTACCCGACGTTTAGAAAGTCATATTAGCAATGTGAGTCCACCAAGCAAACACATACCAAATTACTAGAGTCTTGATTTTTTAAGAGTTAATTTGAATTTTGAAAATGACATTTTTAATTTGAATAGAGATAGTATTAAATTATCTGATATGGTTTTGCTTTTATCAAAAGATAGATACCTGGCTATAAATTCCATGTATGATTACATTTCTGATCATCTCACTACTACATTATTACTAATACTACAAGGAGTCTGATTTGAGCGCCGGAGTGGGCGTGTCGGCAACCCTCGCCTCGCCGGCTCCCTTTGACCTTTTGCATGTCAATGCATCAAGTCAATTAAAGCCACATCACCATTTCTTGTTAAATTCTGGTGAGACGGATTTTCACTTAACACGTTATTTTGTTGATTAAAAACTCGATAACAATTTAGAAGCAAAATACTTTGCAATTTTTTGGGGAAAAATTTAAGTGAACCAAAATTCACTAAGCAGAAGTGCAAAACACAACTAATCATTAAAGCAAGGCTTAATGGAAAAATAAATATAAGACTCTGCTTAAAGCCATTATTGTATTTTTGGAGTATTTTTGGAATGACAGTATGCAAAACATTTGTCAAGTAAAAAGAATCTTGTATTTCTTTTTGGAAGACAATTGTAGATCTTAGTTGAAAATACTAGATTTTAGAAAATAGCACCAAGAACAAATTCATGACTTCTCTCTCTTCTTTATTCACACATTAAGCTTTCATGATTTTTGTTTTGGCAGCTTATTCTTGATATGCACTTCACTGTTGAAATTGCTCGTTTTGCGGGTTACCCATATCGCCATTTACAACAAATTGCATCGGCTATAATTACTCGAGCAATTAGGACCTTCTCTGCTAGAGGCATGGACCAACAAAGGTACTACTCCTTTTCTTGTAAAACATTTTGTTTTAGCTCTGTATTTAACTAGCAACTAAAGTGCAATTTTCTGTTAGTGCACTCCCTGCTGATGAATGGTTTGGTGAAACCGCAAAGTCAGCTATAAACAAACTTCTGTTGGTAGGATCTGGGTCAGAAACATCTGATATTGATGAGGAACATATAATCTTAAATGATGACATTGTCTCGGATGTTGACTCGGATTCTGGTGACTCTGGATCTTCCCTCTCAACTGTAGAGTCCTTTGAATCTTTCGCATCTGCAAGTATGGGTGAACTTGAAAGCCCACACTTCACAGATCAGGAGGGCTAAGTTTCAGGTTCAGGTGGTTTAGCAATGGTCCTCAGATAGAATAAAATCTATTGGAATGCTTTCATGCTAGAAGACGGATAATTTCCTGTGAAGATTTTAAATTTTGTAGATGTGAATTAAATGTTAAAACCTGTACACAGGTCAAAGGAGAGAAATTGTAAGCAAATGTACTAGTTGAGATGTTTAGCTGTGACTTGTACTTGTTGATATATATCATTGTAAAACTATTATATTAAAGAAGGCTTAAGTTATTAATTCCCTTAAAAAAAAAAGTTATTAATGAGGATTATTACCCTTCTCTATTCATTTATATTCCTTGCTTTAACTTCTTCGGTATTTGTTCCACGGGTGGTTCTCTAGTCAGGTCACCTTGAAATATTTATTTCAGCCTTTCAGGACCTCTTTCCACAGCCACATGTTCACATGTGGGGCTATATATATATATTTTTTAACAATTATGAGCCCCACATGTGAACATGTGGTTGTTGGAGGAGGTTTTGAAATAAATATTTCAGGGTAGACCTGACTAGAGAACTTTCCTTTGTTTCACTACTTTTTCTGAGATCCAAGATTCCTTTATTCTCAGTGATTCTTAAATTAGAAATTCGCTAAAAGAAAGAAGTCCATAACTCAGTGAAATCAAGATCCCACAGCTAATAAAATCTATCTGTTCAACTGATAGATTTCTGACAATATTTTTGTTATTTTCTTTTGGTTGGTTAAGTTATAGCAAAGTACAGAAGTTGAACTAAAAATGTATGATTTTGATACAAATAACAGAAAAGGAGAATAATTGATGTGTACTAAATACACAAGAGAAGAATTTGGAAGAAATAGAAGAATGTAGAGAGAAATAGGGAAAGGTTATTTCATATATTTCAACATAATCTCAATCTAATTACAATCAACTATATATATAGCTGATGTGCGAATGAGCAAAACTGCAGTTAACTAAAGCAATAAATAATAGGGACATGATGTCCATATCTTGTGATCATGGACCACTACACAATATGGCCATGAATTGCTCATGGCTTCCCCACAACTAAACAACTACTAATAATGCAAACGAAAGTGGTGCACAAGCAGCATGGAATCTTGCAACTCCCTTTTCATGGCAAATGGCCCCAAGGATCCAGGCACGTTTATTTAACTGAATAACAACATTAACAGCTAACATACAAATAACCATAAACACTCCTAAGATTAAGTCCTTCCCCTTCGGGGCTTGCATGGTGGATCATGCACATATCAATAATCAATTGTCAGTTGAGTTCAAGTACAAGGTCTTTTCTTCGATATAATCAATCACTTCATCTGTAGTCAGATATTTTATCGACAACCCTCTCGAAATGCATTCCCTGGAATGCAAGAAAGAAATACATAAGCCTCCTCTGCTACAATTTTTGCAATTCATAGACAGTGCCACACTAGAGATTGTCAATAATAGATATTGCTCACCTTATTCTTGTTGAACTAATTTGATTTGGTACAAGCTCATCCACAACCTTGATGTTGTCCTGAAAATGAACACGTTCGAGAAGTTAAGATCATAAGCAGTCAACAAAAAACCATTCAGAGATCTCTTGCCAAGACAGGGTTTTGAATTCGGAATGGTGAAACATTAAACACTCAGAAATGTAGACTAGTATCTCCATTACTTATGCCTTCTTTTTGGACTTGACCAGCAATAGTCACATTAATTAAAAGTTACGGTCAAATTCAAGACAGTCAAATGCCTTGTGATTCAAAATAAACATAACTAGTACGACCATACTACATTAAACCACCGAATAGAAGTTTGAATGCTTATCAAATAACACAGTAGAATATCAAAAGGTCTACTTACTCTGTTTTCATTCAAAATTTCATTGTCGGAAATAATTTTGTCAACATTGTGTCCTTCTCTGCGTATGCAAAGCACACCATAATCTCTGCATATAATGCTTACCTTTTAAAAAAAAACAATTTGGGTTAAACCAAAATCATTCAGTTCTATTTGAAGTGAATGATGGTTTCGTGTTTTGAGTATTAGAATCACCATATTTTTAAGCACCTGGATAAAGAATTAGAACAAATAAATACCTGCTCAGGAATCCAAAATCCAGGAATGCCAAAAGATTGGAGTAAATCTGAACCGCAGACAAGCATGACTTTGAGGGACTCTACAAGAAGCAAGGAAAACCAATGCTAGTGTTATCTCCGATTAACAAATAAAACCATATAAACATGTTTTGAATGGAAACACACCGAATGATATCTCATTGTTCTATAAAATAAAATAAAACTTCCATGATAATGTTAGAAACACAAATTAAATTGAGTACCATCTTCAAGCCACTAATAGAGTTGATGATCTCCACGTTGTGATAAATTTATATATCATATTTAATTACCCTTCCCAAGCCACTAAGGAAGAGGGTGTGTTTTGAGCATCAGCGCCACTCACATAAATCGTCAATTCCATCAACAAAATGTTAAAGCACTTCCAACAAAAACTTCCTTATAAACAACCGCTTAATCTATGTGTGTGCTTGCATACATATGCATATCTTTATTTGTTTACATGTATACAACAGCAGTTACAAAAGTTCAAATATTTTTGAGAATGCATCACCGTCATCCAATTCAATAGCTCCAACGCAGAAAAGAAAGAAATAGCTAACTTACCCCTTGAAATCAGCCCATCCTCACTCAAAAATTTCTTGATCCGAGACAAAATAGTTAAAGTGCGCTGAAAGCTATTCTGATTTGCCTGGGACGCAACTTCAAAACCATAATATTAGTGTTATAGCTACTGATCCATGATTAGAAGAGAGACAAACGAATAAATTAACAAGCATGCAATAAATCCAAAAAGAACAAAGTAATGCAGAATGAATATCACTTAGATATCAGAAATTAGCACAAGGAAGTGAAAGAGAGAGAATAATGTACCTCCCATGGATCAACCATAATGAATTTAGAACTTTTGCACGCTAGGTTACACAACTGTATCCGATGTTCAGCAGATATAAGGCCCTGTATATACATACAAGTCAGCGTTTTCTAACCTTCATATATGACTGCAGAAATGTAGTGATACCTTAACCGCTCAGGCACTCAGTAAAGGTGAAACAGATTCAATCAATTAGCTTATTACTATATTACTCATGGTCATTAATAATATATATTTGAGTATCAACACTCTGTTACTTGGATCAAAGCTAAACTAATGCGTAGAAGAATAAACTATCTAATACAAAGTCATGTCCATAAATATGTCCTGTTACAGAAGGTAGCATTGCTAATCTTCCTACCATTCATGCAAATATGCAATCTTCACTATAGAAGGCATCTGTCGCTACTTGCATTGCACGCATATCAATATATTTCCAGAAAAGACCACTTACCTTTTTCTTGTACGCATCATTAACCGGTGACAGATAGCCTCCAATAACACAATAGCCCTCTGCATTCAGTGCATCTCTTGCAAGCTCTAGGCACAAAAGTGGAATTGGTCAAATTCAAATACTAATACATTCTAACCAGAGAAGAGACCAACTTCATCAATCATGAAACAAAGTTCCAGACTTGAACAGTTGAACTTATTCAACTGCCAAATCTCTCAGAGGTGAAAGATATGCATGATTTACTAAGAAATGTACTTCATTGTGATGAAAGATATGCATGAGCCATTGGGTTTATGTGAAAATCCAAAAATTTAACAAAGTTTTAATAGTCGACATGCCCTATTATGCCACTAGCAATTATCAAGCTTACTCATCAAAACTGAGGGATTACGAGCAATGTGATTTTACAAGCACTCTTGCAATGAAACTAAATGAATCAAAATCTATAATCTTAATGAGTAAACATTTTTAAATGCTTAAATTACAAGTGTAGTATTCAGTTAAATGAAACCAAATAAGCAATAGCTAACTCCATAAAATAATTGACCATAATATGTAATGTAAAAACATTGAACTTTAATTTCTTCGGCATAAAACCAAAATTAAACATTATCAATCCAAGGTAATATTCAGACACAAATCAGTTCATTTGCTTTGCTGTATCCTATCATATTATTACAAAATTCAGTATTTCATCACAATTTAGCACAAAAACGAAGTGGGTATAGGTAAAACTTAAAAGGGTATTGTGAAAAAAAACTCACCAAACATACGTAAGTGCATATAAGTGGGAGGATTGAAACTTCCAGTCGCCACTAAAACTACATAAACCTTGTCTCTGATTACAAACACAAATTAGCATGACTTCATTACATTAACAAAATTATTAAAAGATTGAAATATTTTGTAGAGACAATACTCACTTGTTTATTGATTCTAGAGATAACTTATCCAAAGGCAACGGAATTTCCATGGTACCTTAACAAAAGAGTTTATACAATGAAAACAAATATATATATATAACCCAAGCAAGAAAATAAGAAAAACTAATGTTCTTATACAAAATTCTGTAAAAACCAACGTAGCTGTCGGGGGAAGAACACATGAAGAAGAAGACGGTGACATGGACTAGAGTCTAGAGACGGAAGTAGGCGTTGGTCAAAACGTTTGGGTGTGAATTTTCAACCCATCGCACCCGTCAAATTTAAAATTCTGCATTTAAAACGCGTCGTTTTGAGAAAGTTAAATTTTTTAACGAAACGGCATCGTTTTGATTTAAATACTAAAATTATTCAAACCAGCCCCCCACCCCCCCCCCCCCCCCCCCCCCCCTCTCTCTCTCTGTCTGACTCTTTCTCTCTCTCTCTCTCTCTGTTTTCAATTTTCATTTTTCGCTTAACCAGACCTGGTGTCAACTGCGGCGCTCTTGGTCCGTGGAGCGGCGCTTCTTCTTCCCGACGATCTTCTACCGGTCTCAAGTTCCACTCTCCAGTCAATATTCTCCATTCTCTTGAAGATTGCAGCTGATCCAGGTTTGTCTCTTTCATGCCAAATTTAGTTTTCTTTTGTGTTTCATCTTTCATGTTTTGCTTATGATTTTGGATTAATTCGATGCTTGTGGGGTTCTTCTGGACAGCCTAAAATTTTGTAAATTAATTAAAACACAACCTTATTAAACAATGTGTTAATCTGTAATGTGGTATATACTGGTATCTTGCAATTATCTATGTTTTATACTATTTTTGAGTACATTGGTAGCGTTAATTGAAATTATCATCTCTGTTTTTGTTTTTTTCTATTTTTGAGCACACCAATTTTTTATTATTATGTTATAGTCTAGTAATAATTTGGAATTTGAGATCATACCAACCCGTGGCAAACTAGATACCATTTTTCAGTACATATGTAGTACCCTCTTAATTTGCTGACTTTTTTTTTTTGGCACACACCTGACACAACCACCCTCTCCATTCTGTCATTATTTACACACATGACCCAACCCCATCCCACTACAACAACCAATCCCGATATCTAGATTTTGCATCTATGCAAGTTGGCTCGGTTTGCTTTACTCAGTCATGGATAATTCTGATTTAATTTGTTCCTTACTTTGCTCCATGCACACTATTTTGTGATTCACTGATTCTTGCACATTATGTATTTAGTTAGGAATAAATTAGCTTTATTAGGAATGTTGTAAGTTTGTAACTTGTAATGTTATTAATTTTCATACATTTTCTATTTTATAGTTATTGTCATAAAATGCCTACAACACTTTCAACAGGAAAAAGTGTTACCCAAAGCCAAGGAAGTTCAGTTTGTAGTCGTTCAACTAATGATGAGGTTCATAATAATTTTTATTTTTTGAAAGCAATGAGGGTCATAATATTGATGTTGAATTTGAAGATCTTGAGTTTGATTCCTATGGTAACAAAGAAGGGAAAAGAAAGTTGACATCGAAAGTGTGGGAATCTTATTCAAGAGAAAAAGTCGATGGGGTATCGACTGCCGTTTGCAAAAATTGTAAGAAGAGATTATCGGCAAAGACTAGTAGTGGAGCGTCTCATTTACGTGGACATTTGGATAGGTGTCCCAGAAAAAAAAATTCATGATGCAGGACATATGTTATTTAATCAAGTTATTTCCCGAAGAGAGCTTGCAAAGATGGTGATTTTGCATGAGTACCCTCTTAGTATGGTAGAGCATTCCGGGTTTCATAGGTTTGTTGGCTCGGTTCAACCAGTGTTTAAAATACCCTCTATGAATACATTTAAAAGTGATATCCTAAAAATTTATGATTATGAGAGGGTTAAAACGATGGCTCTATTGGAGAGAAATAAAGGTAGGATTGCACTTACTACCGACATGCGGACATGTAATAATCAAAGGAAGGGGCTTATGGTCATTACAACACATTTTGTGGACAATTCTTGGACATTACAAAGTCGAATCATAAGGTACTTTACCACACCTCAATCTTTTTAATTATCAATGCATGTTTCAATTTCTAGTTAATCTTTTTAGTAATCACACTTCAAGAATATTTTCATATTTTTTATTTTTTTATTTTTTTTTATTAATATAGTTTCGTGGTATTATCTTTAATAGGTTTGTACATGTTCAATGTTCACACACTTCCGAAATGCTTGCTAATGTAATGATGAATTGCTTACTAGAATGGAATATTGAACAAAAGGTATCTGCTTTAACTGTGGATAATTGTAGCACCATTAATGCTATGATTCCTATTATCTTAGAAAAGCTTTCTAGCGACTCTCTTTTGTTGAGTGGAGACATGTTTCATATGCGTTGTTTTGCACATATTTTGAATTTGATAGTGAAGCATGGGTTGGATATGATTAATGATAGCATTAAGAGGATTCGAGGTAGTGTCTCTTATTGGACAGGGTCACCTAAAAGAGAGGAAAAGTTTCTTGAGACTATTCATCAACTAAATATTGAGAGCACTAAAAAATTGGTTCTTGATTGCAAAACGAGATGGAACTCTACATACTTCATGATTAGATTTGCTTTAATTTACAAAACTGTTTTTCTTCATTTGAAACAAAGAGATTCACAATATAAATGTATGCCAACCGAAGATGATTGGGTATTGGTAAAAGAGATTAGTGATAAACTTGAAGTGTTTTATTTGGCGATTGAACAATTTTCAGGAACCAAATATCCTACGGTCAACAATTATCTACCAATGGTGTGTGAAATTAGATGTCATTAATGAATGGAGTACATCAACAATTGAAGAAATAAGACGAATGACATCATCTATGGCACAAAAGTTTAATAGTTATTGGAGTGAATTTCATGGTGTTATGGTTGTGGCAACAATTTTGGATCCTAGATTCAAAAATGAAAGCTATGGAATGTTACTTTCCTGCAATTTATGGAGATAAAACTTCCGATGAGATTAAAAAGATACATGATCTTTTGTTGAGGATGATTAAAGGGTATGAGGGAAAGTCAAAAGCCAGTCAAACTTCAAGTGTTTCATCTAGTGGTGACCCTACACATGTTTCATTGTCTTAATCAACAATGGTTTTCTCAAGAACAAGATTAAATCATTTGTCTCTATTCGATTAGTATATTAGTTTGGCCTCTTCCAAAACTAATATGAAGATAGAGTTGGAATCTTATTTGGAGGAACCTATAATTCCAAGAACCGATAATTTTGACATATTGAGATGGTGGAATGTAAATGCATTAAAGTATCCTACTTTGCATTGCATATCTAGAGATATTTTTGCTATTCTTGTATCTACAGTTGCATCTGAATCAACTTTTAGTACTGGCGGTAGATTTGTGGATCCTCACCGTAGTAGGCTTCATCCAAAGACATTAGAGGCATTAATGTATGCTCAAGATTGGTTATGGTTTGAATTTAAAGGTATGAAAATTATTTAGTTGTCTATCAAATATTTTATATTATTTATTTCTTTTCTTGTTTTATGTTAATTCATATATTTTGCTTCTAACTAGATTCATCTTTGGAAAGCAAATTTGTAGCTTCTACATTTGATGATGATGATGATGATGATGATTGCTAAGGTAATAATTTTCGTACTCATGAGTTTATTACTATTTAATTTTAATTGAATTTATATTATGATTTTAAATTTAATATTGTAACCTTGTAGGAATCAACAATATTGTGAAAAACTAAAGTGATGAAACTTGGAAGATAGGAGGAGATGATGGATGGGTGATCTTTGATAAAAAAATTGTTTGGTGACTTTTGTTCTTATTTATTTATGTTTTTGTGTAATTTTGATATTTTGGAATTATGGATTATGGATTTATGGGTTACGTAATTATGTTAGAATTCAGAACTCAAACTTATGGATTATGTACTTATATTAGAATTCAGAACTTGAACTTAATATATAAATATATATGTATATATATATTACTAGTGGTTTTTTTAAGAAAATAAAAAATGCTATTTCTACTTTTATAGTAACTAACTAACTGTATCAATATGAATGATACCATATTAAAGTGGGTTCGCAGGTTCTCCATGGGTTCAAGGGTAACCCGTGGGTGACACACCCACCTGCAAACCATCAAAGGTCCATGAGTCTACGGGTGGGTATGGGTGTTGTTAAAACCCACGGGTGAAACCCGAATCACTTACATTTCGTGGGTTTGTGGTTGGAGAGAAAACCAATAGTAACCAATCAAATTATCATACTTTTGTTTTTAACCACTTTTGAAATTATAATCGTTAATAACCACTTTTTTAAAAAAAATTCAGTATAGTACCATAAATTACCAGAGTACCCCTGAAAATAGTGTTTTTTTAAACCTCGAAACAAACTTGAAAACACGACTAAATGGGAATACACAAACTTGAAATCATGCCTAAATGGAAATATCAAAACTTGAAATCATGCCTAAAATAGAAATATTCAAACTTGAAATCTTGACTAAATTGAAATTTGGCTTAGGTTTTTTTTCCCCTCTTTCTTCTTCCTTTTCTTCTTCCTCAGATTCAAATTAGGTTTAGGTTTTTTTGATTTCTCCTTTTTATTGCAGATCACGTCGTCGGAGATCGCAGCACGGAGCCGCCGGACGTCGCCTGGACCAGCGACGGTCACGAACCAGTGGTGCACGAGCGCGTAGGTGTTCGTGCGCCGTTGGTTCGTGACCGTCGCTGGTCCAGGCGACTTCCGGCGGCTGTTCGGCGACGACTCCGGCGTTGGGCGACGATTCCGGCTACGGGCGACGGGATGGAGAGGAGAAAGAGAGAGATGATCGGGAGAGAGAGCAGAGGAGAGAGAAGGAGAAAGAGAGAAACAGTGGTTTTGGGGAGGTTTTTATATGAGGGCTTTTGAGTAATTTCTCAAAAACATGGTTAAAAACAATTAAAAGTATGCATGTGGTTAAAAAAAAAAATCCCATAAGTAGATGGGTCAGTTTTGGCAATTTCCACTTGTGGGTGGGTCTGGATTTTATATTGTTTACGGGTTTGCGAGTGGGTTTATCAAAACCCACCGAACCCAAGCCATTGCCATTCATAGGAATCACGTCTTATGATGATTTTGTGACAATCAACCAATGGTCAATAATAATAATAATAATAATAATATTATTATTATTATTATTTTCTAAATCAACCAATTGTCAAGATTATTATTATTTTTTTCTCTCTAAATCAACCGAAAATGCAAAACATATACACAAGTACAGAACTAGGAATGGGCGATGAAGCAAATTGGAGATGGATACCAAAAGTGGCTCAACAATATTGGAGCCTTGGGTGGAAACATGAAATGAGACCTTATTGAGAGAAAACTAAAACTAACCATTTGAAATATTAAACTTTTATTAGTAACCACTTTTGAAACTTTAATTGTTAATAACCATTTTTTTAAAAAAAAATTTCAGTGTATGTCCGTAAATTACTGGAGTACCCCTGAATTTAGTTTTTTTTAAAAAAAAAAAAAAAAAAACTCAAACTTGAAATCATGGCTAAAAACTTGAATGGTGAAACTTGAAATCATGACTAAAATGAAATGTGAAACTTGAAATCATGCCTAAAATGCAATATGTGAAACTTGAAACCTTTTTTCCCCAAATTCCCAAAATTAACAAATTAAGTTTTTTTTTGTTTCCCTTTTTTGCAGACCAAATCGCCGGCGGTGGGGGAGTCCGTCGGCCGTGAAGTTGAGGTAAACGAGGCACGACAACGACGGCAACAGCAGGGAAGCGCGACGACGGCGCCACCCCTTCGTTCGCGAAGCATCAGCGTGCATGGCCTCACGGTCAGGACGACGACGTTGTCGTGCAGCCTAGAAGGACGCCAGCGCTCGGCAAGCACACCCTCATTGGCGGTGAGCTTAGTCGACGACGCCGGCGATCACTTTGAGGGAGAGAGAGGAGAGGAGAGAGAAAGAAAAGAGAGAAAGAGGAGAGAGAGAGTGTTTTGGGGATGGTTTTTATATGAGGGCTTTCCAGTAATTTCTCAAAAACATGGTTATTAACAATTAAAATTTCGTTTGTGGTTAAAAATGAATTTTTCATAATATATGTGGTCATTTTTAGCAATTTCCACGACCTTATTTTGTGTTCTAAGAATTATGTTTGAATTTTTTTTTCTTATAACTAGATTCTTCTCCATGAAATATGTATTCTTTTTATTGTTTGTAACAAATTTATTAAGAGCCCATTTTTGAGATTAACATTTGTTTTTTCTAATTTTCTTTTCTTCTCAAGTTTTTCATTGTGTTGCAAAAGTCGCTAGGCGCTAGTTAGGCGGTGACCCACCGCCTAGCGCCTATGGGGACTAGGCGGGCAGCCGCAATTTTTTTATAGTTATTTTTTTAAATATATATATATTTTTGCTATAGTTGAGTAGATGTCATACTATTTCATATATTTTCATATTGACTATTGAGAATCAAAATCTATAAACAATTAAACAAAATCCAACAAACTAAATCAAATTCCAAGTTCCAATAAAGTAAACAATAAACAAATTATCCAAGTTTCCAACAAGTCAACAACAATAAGTAAAGTAGAGTAGTAAACAAATAAGTTCATAAATCATAACTCATAAGTCATAACCATTAACTTGCAACAAATAGTAAAATACGGAAATAAATGTCTAGCTCTAATTATTTAGCTCTTCTTGTTCTTCTCCATATGTTTCCAACACTTATTCTTCATCAGACTCGAACTCAAAATCATCTTCCTCCCGGTTCATCTTCGGATTCAAATTCTTTTTCAAGAGTTCTTCTGGGTCTTTGAACTCTAGCACTTCTTCGAGGTTGTGTCATTTCATCCACCCCAATTGCTTCATCAACCATTTGCCAAGTAAACCCCAAATCGTCTCAACTTCTTCATCACCATCATCAACTATCCATCCTTGTGCATTACTAGCATTGCCATCTCTTGCTAGTAGTACATCTATGTTCAACTCCTTATCGTTTAACCTTTTATGATTATTAATCAATTTGGCATTGAATTGGACATATACTAGATTGTTCAATCGATCCACATCTAGTCTACTCCTTTTCTTCGTACGTGTCTACATAAAAGTGAAATTAATAATAATAAAAAAAAAGTAACTTGTTACTTGCTAATGCGTAGTAATTAATAACTTTATAACTTAGATTACTTAGTAAATAACTAAATAACTTATCCTCTCAAAAATGCTCCAATTCCTTTCACACTCGGATGAACTAGTGGTTAATATGAGAATCATTTTTGCCACCCATTGCAAGTCTGGTGTTTGATGTCAAAACAAAGACCACCATTAAACTACATAATAAAAGATAAATATTTATAATTTTAAATCAATATACTAATTACTAGTAGTCTAATAATCTAATATAGTAATATACTAATTTAAAGTGAATACTTATTATTACATGAATCATATTTCTCATTGTTATCCTCGCATGCTATTTTTCCAAAACCACCATCTTTCTTGGTATATATTGTCAATGCAGTCATCATGATATTTGTTTGCTTGTCAATGTCATCGGGAAGGAACATCTCCAAACAACTACATACCGCATCCATGATAACACCCTTAGTTCCAATGCTTGGATCTTTATACAGATAGAAAAGATTTAAGTGATAGGCCATCAAATGTAATGGAGTATCGAGCTGTTCCTTGGCTTTACTATCAATAATGTCAATGATTGGTCGATAAGTATTCTCATTAGTTTTCAAGGCCAACTTTATCTATTCTTTTGCTTTTCTGAGCTCCCCATATAAAAATCCCATGAATGGCTTTCGATCCCCGTTAACTAGTCGAAGCACCTTCACCAAAGGAGAAAATACCTTCAAGCACATTGTCACCCTATTCCAAAAACTGATGTTCAACACGGTAGAGTAGGCCGCCTTCCTTAGTAGTCTTCGACCATTTGTACCGATCTCATTCTATGCTAGTAAACATTGTCCCCTTAAGCTATCATTTTTCTCCACCAAACTTTGCAATGTTAGGAAAGCTGAGGCAAACCTAGTTACCCTTGGCCTCACTATGTCCTTCTTTTTTGTGAAGGACCTCATCATCCACAAGGTTTTGTGATGTGCATAAATAAAGATCGTGAAAGTTTTGTTATTATCAATGATTTTTCTGAACCTAGATAATTTGCCAATACCTTCAAGCATGAGGTTGATAGTGTGAGTAGCATATGATGACCAAAATATGTTAGGCCTCTCCTCCTTCAACATATTTGTCACGGCCATATTGTTGGAGACATTGTCAGTCACTACTTGAATAACATTTTGTGGCCCAACTTGTTCAATGCATTTGTTCACATATTGAAACATTTATTCCTCGGTATGTGCCTCATCATCGCTTTCCTTAGAAGAAAGGAAAGTGGTACCTTCCTTGCAATTCACACATAAGTTCATAATGTTCCTCATTTTCCTATCGGTCCAAGCATTTGCTGTCATAATTGAGCATCTAGTCAATTTCCAGTTGCGTTAGACGAATTTTCAAATAATGTAGAATTCATGGCATTTATGAAAGGCGAAGACCACACTAGGTAATAGTCCATTCGTTTTCTCTTTTCTATTTATAGTATAACGTGTCATTTCTATTTTCCTAATATATTTAGAACATTTGACCAATAACAGTCTTTATACTGGTCAAATTTTACCTATGGACCGTACGCATTTCAACGAGCTCTTGGACAGCTAGAAATGGTTATCAACCATGGTATATTTTTTTCATTAGTTTTCTCTCTGGTTTAGTAAGTATTTAAGAATTTTTTTCTAACATCCATCATTTGTATTATATATAGCACATAGACAGCTACCTTGACCTTCTATGGAGGAGGCATTCGACATCGGAAGCTGAGTACGATGAGGATATTGCATTGGTCCCATCCACATTTTTCGTAAGTTCATTTCACTCGCTAAATTTGAAAATTTTGAAAATTGATAACAATTTTACTAAATTCATTTTACAACATTTGGTGAATCTTAAATGGAAAGTTGAGATGGACAAAATGGATAATCAAAGGATGGAGCACAGAAAAAATGTGATAACAAGGGCAAAAAAGAATAAGGTCAAGACTCCTCCCGATGTCAAAGTTTGGGAAGAATAACCTGAATTCAATGTTTTAGAATTTGTGCCTTGCACAGAATTGATAAGCTATGTTCAAGGTCATGATTTGACTTACGAGGACCCTTGGTGGAAATTTGAGTCGGTAAGTATGTTGTTTTTACGTTAATTTTTTTTTTTTTTAATAATGTGTTCAAACATTTGTATATCAAAGTGTGGTCATAACGTTTGTATTTTATATATAGGTGTTGATACCATGCAACTCAGCCGGGCACTGGATGATATGCTACGTATTTCCGAAAGAATGAAAGGTAGAACTGTACGATTCATTCTGGGGCAACCACGATCCAAATTATCGGTTAAAAGACATTCGTTGCCTGCTTTATTTGTTACCCTCCATTTTGAAGCATTCATGTTACTATGAAGAACTTAATATGCCTCCTTCAAGTAGTGCATTCAAGGTTGTAAACGTCAGCAACGATTTGATTCCTCAACAAGATGATGGGTATTGTTTTCTATGACAATAACTTTTACAATGTATTCACTCTGTGATAAATAAATTCACTCACTGTGTTATGTTTGTCTAATTTGAACTTGCAGCAACAGTTGCGGTGTCTTTATGCTGAAATATGCAAAATTGCTTTTCACTGGAATCCCTTTACCATAGATTATAGAATTTAGCCAAAAAGATATACCTTCCATCCGTCGGTCAATGGCACTTGATTTTTTCGCAAATGGACAATTTTGCAATTCCACCTAGAAAATTGGTCCGTCAATGAATTATATACTATAATGTGTCTCATTTTGTAGTTACGATAATTGAAATCCAAACTTAGCAAAGAAAATGAAGAGAGCAGTCAAATGGCAACTGAAGTTGAATAAGAGACCCAAGAACAACACTAGTTGAAGAAAAATGAAGAGAGTAGTCAAGTGTCTCATTTTGTGCAGTTTATTTTGTGCTTCAAACTGGGGTTTTTAATTTTGTTCTCTACAATAGTCGGAACAATGTAGTTTATTTGTGCAAAGACTTTTAATTATCATGTAATTAACCAAATGCAAAGTAATATAAAAAAGTTGATGATGTTTCTTGGCTTGTTGACTTGTTGCATTTTCTGTTGCTTTGATTATGTGAATTAGAAAAAAAAGTTAATAGTGGGGAACTACACCACTGTTTCTTGGCTTGTTGACTTGTTGGATTTTCTCTTTCATTTTGAGCCTTGATTTTCTTGAATCATGTGATGAAATTGGCAAGTGATGATCACATAATATAATTTCCAATACAGGTTAAAAATGCTAGTTAATTCACTTGACCTAATTAATGAGTTTGATTAATAAACATTAACAGCGCAAACTGGGATTAACCAAGCTATTCTAATAACGTTAATTTTTGGTCACATGATAGATCTTCAAGATTCATTTTGGTTGGTTTTCAGAAAATATGATGAAAAGGTCAGAGAAGGAAGCGTCTTCAATAGCGACTTCAATAAAGTCACTATTATAATCAAATATGGTTGTGGTCGTTCAAAATGTAGCCAGAATGAAATGCGACTTCAAAAGAGACTTCATTAAAGTCACTTATAAAGTCTCATATTGATATGTTATTCGCTTTCTAAATTGCTAGGGCTGAGTGAAAAGCGACTTCAAAAGAGACTTCATCAAAGTCACTTATAAAGTTGCATATTGATTTGGTATTCGGTTTCTAAATTGTAAGGGGTTATTGAAAAGCGACTTTAAAAAGTGACTTCTTCCAAACACTTGTAAAGTCCTTTTGGAAAAAACAGACTTTGAAAGTGACTTCCTCAAAGTCACTTTTGAATTCGCATTTGCCCAAGTTAGGAGAAACAGTCGTCGCCGCCACCGAAGAGAAGAAGCCATCCACAAACAAGTCAAGAGTCTCAATACGTTTTTTCATCCTACGAACCCCTCTTCTCCTCTCATCTCCTCATTCCTTATCCTGCGCACCTCTCATCGGCTTCATCCTGCGCACCCCTCCTCTTCTCAAACCTTATCTTGGCTATTTCAGGTGTGTTTTAGATTAGTGGGTTTAGGTTATTAGTTGATGCTGTATGTGTTTCTGCTTTTGAATATCCATGTTTATGTATTAATTCATTTTGTGTTTTAATTTGCTTATCTTTGTCTTAATTTAGAAGACCGCTACTAGTTTTCAACAAAGTTACTCTCTAAATACACATAAACAGAGTAATAAGACAAGATTATCATGAAAATTGGTTTGTTTGAAATCATGCAGTGTGTGATGTGTGTCTATTAAGGCAGTGATGAAAGCTTAATTTGTTCTTTCCAAATTCAGAAGATATGATTTCTATTTAATGTGTCACTTAGAATTGCTAATGTAAGTTTCATCTACTTGTGCTTGGGTCATGGTGATCTTTTGCTAATGTAAGTTTCAAGCCATTGCTTTTGTTTCATGCCACAAACACCCCCACCTTCATCTTACACGTCATCATAAGACCTAACACTTCCACGGCATAAACCAAAGAATGTTATTTATGATTGGCCAACCTCCTTTACCAATGCCATTAATCAACTTTGTTTCACATTTGCTAGGGACAGCAGAAATAAGAATATCATAATATATTTGAGTAGATTTGTTGGATGAGTTTGGGGAAGAAAGAGAACAATACAGGTTAAACTTGTCTTCTATGTTGCTTGGTTTTTCTTAGAGAAGTGTTCTAGGGTCGTTTGTTTTGTATGGTGTGTGAATTTTTTAAGATTTCTAGTTGTTGGAGAAGGAAAATAGGAGAAAGGGGAAGGAAATTGCTAAGGGTGGTGTTAAACAGTTGAAAAAGAGAAGAAAAGTTCCCGTTATGCCGTCACCCAAAGAGAAAGGTAAGGGAATCACCTTTACAAGGCCCCCAAACCCGGATTTTCCGGAAAGATGGGCTAATTTTGGTAGTAGAAAAATTTGGTCAGTGAGGGGTATCGACTTGGACATTTTTGGTGCAACTTGGATACTAGATACAGTAAATACTATGGGTTGGAGGGGTTTTGCGAGGACCCCAAATAAGGCGGCATTGGAATTGGTCTGTGAGTTTTATTTTGCAATGACTCCGTTTCTGTTTTACCAAGGGGTGCCAGTGATGGTCTAAGGGAGGGAAGTCCTAATTACATCCACTAAGATTAACCATTGGTTTGGCACGATAGATGACATCGATGGACTGATTGAAGGCCTTCCAATGCATGAGTTGTTTGAGCCCTTTAATGGGCAATTAGCTGGTGATTTGAGGATAGATGGTTGTACCGTGT
This sequence comes from Acer yangbiense, assembly GCA_008009225.1. NCBI lineage: Eukaryota > Viridiplantae > Streptophyta > Magnoliopsida > Sapindales > Sapindaceae > Acer > Acer yangbiense. Next base: position 19,273,390 of record CM017770.1, on the reverse strand, counting down.
GGAATGACTATCAAACTCCCCTTTTGTACAGGGAACTTAAGATAGAGGCTGCCATTTGGTACTTATTCTTCAGTTTCTCCTTGGTGCCTACCACGAACCGCGACAAAGTGACTTGTGAGAATGCCCGTTATCTTTTCTGTGCAAGGAATCTACTCCTCATGGACGTAGGGTAGATTATCATGAAAGGAATTTTCAAAGCTGAGAAATCAACTGTCGGTCCACTACCTTTCCCATGTTTGATTACACATTTTTGTGAGGAGGCCGGTATCGATGTGCAATTTGGAGGATGGACCATGATTCCTCCAACAGGAAACTTGGGCAAAAGGGGTTACAATGGCATTGCTAGGCGTAGAGGACTACGTCCACTTGTAATTTTGAGGGGTGTCAATGAGGATGACATGGATGACTTTTTCGAGGAGGACGACCCAGAGGATGTGGACTATAATGAGTTGAACCTTGGAGATGATCCGGATGCAGAGGGAGCTGATCAAGGACTGATGTCCGCTCAGATTCTACAGAAGCTCAAGGGTTTGCGTTTGCAGATGGATGCCAACCAACATGCCAACATGACAGAGTTTACGAATCTTAAGGACAGGATGGATGCTTTTCAGAGGGCTTCAGTTGATGTAGGCCTCCATATTCCTTGTGTGCGTCGCCACACCAATGATGGTGAGGCCTGTGGATCAGGGAACACCCGACAGCAAGCAAACCATGATACCACCATGCCACGCTCGGATCCACAGATTATGGCCACCCATGATACTCTTTAGTTTATGATTTAGTTGTCGATTTCGAACTCTATTGTTAATTTTTCTCATATGACGTTAGTTGTGATACATTATTTTGCTATTTTAGTGAGACTTTATCATATGACTTTATTTTGTGAGACTTTTTTAACATATGATTTTGTAAAAAATAATAATATAGTCCATTTCCGAAGCCCAGGATTCCTTAGTTTAAGGCACGAGAAACATATTTTGAAGCACGGGAAACATATTTTGAATCACGGGAAACGTCAGATACCAGGCTTCACAGAACCCTTTTTTCATTTAATTAGTTAGAGGATGGAATGGTGAAGTGTGGGTGTGATTGTTATTTCATTTTTTGTATTGATATGGCTGCAAAAATAATAAAGAAAGGAAGGGAAATAGTTATGGTGAAGTTTCCCACTTGTCCATATTTTTTAAAAAATCGGAAAAAATATTATAAAAATAATATATGACATTTCAGAAGCCCGGGATTCCTTACTTTGAGGCACGGGAATCTTGTTTTGAAGCACGGGAATCGTTAGATATTGGGCTTCACAGAATCCTCTTTTCATTTAATCTAGTTTTTTCAATATTTTTAATAATGATTCGGCCACCAAAAAATGGATGACTACATGCGGAGGCCTTCTGTTGGACATGGATCCAGGTCCCGAAACCAACTTCACAAGACCATGTCCTTGGTAGGCTAGGATCGAATGTGAGAGTGGAGGGTTTTAGTTGGTGGATGGAACGGTGAAGTGTGGGTGTGATTGTGATTTCATTTTTTGTATGGATATGGCTGAAAAAATAATAAAGAAAGGACGGGAAATAGGTATGGTGAAGTTTCTGACTTGTCCATATTTCTTTTAAAAATCGGGAAAAATATTATAAAAATAGTATATGACATTTCAAAAGCCCGGGATTCATTACTTTAAGGCATGTGAATCTTATTTTGAAGCACGGGAATCGTTAGATACTAGGCTTCACAAAATCCCATTTTCATTTAATCCTATTTTTTCAAAATTTTTAATAATTATTCGGCCACCAAAAATAGATAACTACATGCGGAGGCCTTCCGTTGGACATGGATCCAGATCCTGAAACCAACTTCATAAGACCATGTCCTTGGTAGGCTAGGATTGAAGGTGAGAATGAAGGGTTTTAGTTGGTGGATGGAATGGCGAAGTGTGGGTGTGATTGTGATTTCATTATTTCTATGGATATGGTTGCAAAAATAATAATGAAAGGAAGGGAAATAGGTACGGTGAAGTTTCCCACTTGTCCATATATTTTAAAAAATTGGGAAAAATATTATAAAAATAATATATGACATTTCAGAAGCCCGGGATTCACACATGAATCCTGTTTTGAAGCACGGTAATCGTTAGACACCGGGCTTCATACAATCCTCTTTTCATTTAATCCTGTTTTTTCAATATTTTTAATAATTATTCGGCCACCAAAAAATGGATGACTACGTACGGAGGCCTTCTGTTGGACATGGATCCAGGTCCCGAAATCAACTTCATAAGACCATGTCCTTGGTAGGCTAGGATCAAAGGTGAGAGTGGAGGGTTTTAGTTGGTGGATGGAAGGGTGAAGTGTGGGTGAGATTGTGATTTCATTTTTTGTATGGATATGGCTGAAAAAATAATAAAGAAAGGAAGGGAAATAGGTATGGTGAAGTTTCCCACTTGTCCATATTTTTTAAAAAATCGGGAAAAATATTATAAAAATTATATATGACATTTCAGAAGCCCGGGATTCATTACTTTGAGGCACGGGAATCTTGTTTTGAACCACGGGAATCTTTAGATACTGGGCTTCACAAAATCCCCTTTTCATTTAATCCTATTTTTTCAAAAGTTTTAATAATTATTTGGCCACCAAAAATGGATGACTACATGCGGAGGCCTACCGTTGGACATGGATCTAGGTCCCGAAACCAACTTCATAAGACCATGTCCTTGGTAGGCTAGGATGGAAGGTGAGAGTGGAGGGTTTTAGTTGGTGGATGGAATGGTGAAGTGTGGGTGTGATTGTGATTTCATTTTTTGTATGGATATGGCTGAAAAAATAATAAAGAAAGGAAGGGAAATATGTATGGTGAAGTTTCCCTCTTGTTCATATTTTTTTAAAAATCGGGAAAAATATTATAAAAATAATATATGACATTTCAGAAGCCCGGGATTCCTTACTTTGAGGTACGGGAAACTTGTTTTGAAGCACGGGAATCGTTAGATACCGGGCTTCACAAAATCCATTTTTCATTTAATCATGTTCTTTTCAATATTTTTAATAATTATTCGGCCACCAAAAATTGATGACTACATGCGGAGGCCTTCTGTTGGACATGGATCCAGGTCTCGAAAACAACTTCATAAGACCATGTCCTTGGTAGGCAAGGATCGAAGGTGAGAGTGGAGGGTTTTAGTTCGTGGATGGAATGGTGAATTGTGAGTGTGATTGTGAATACATTTGTTGTTTGGATATGACTGAAAAATAATAAAGAAAGGAAGGGAAATATGTATGGTGAAGTTTCACACTTGTCCATATTTCTTTTTAAAATCGGGAAAAATATTATAAAAATAGTATATGACATTTCAGAAGCCCGGGATTCATTATTTTGAGGCACGTGAATCTTGTTTTGAAGCACGGGAATCGTTAGACACCGGGCTTCACAGAATCCCCTTTTCATTTAATCCTGTTTTTTCAATATTTTTAATAATTATTCGGTCACCAAAAATGGATGACTACATGCGGAGGCCTTTCGTTGGACATGGATCCAGGTCCCGAAACCAACTTCATAAGACCATGTCCTTGGTAGGCTAGGATCGAAGGTGAGAGTGGAGGGTTTTAGTTGGTGGATGGAATGGTGAAGTGTGATTTCATTTTTTGTATGAATATGGCTGAAAAAATAATAAAGAAAGGAAGGGAAATATGTATGGTGAAGTTTCCCTCTTGTCCATATTTTTCAAAAAATCGGGAAAAATATTATAAAAATAGTATATGACATTTCAGAAGCCTGGGATTCCGTACTTTTAAGTACGGGAATCTTGTTTTGAAGCACGGGAATCGTTAGATACCGGGCTTCACGAAATCCATTTTTCATTTAATCCTATTTTTTCAATAATTTTAATAATTATTCGGCCACCAAAAATGGATGAATACATGCGGAGGCCTTCTGTTGGACATGGATCCAGGTCCCGAAAACAACTTCATAAGACCTTGTCTTTGGTAGGCTAGGTTCGAAGGTGAGAGTGGAGGGTTTTAGTTGGTGGATGGAATGGTGAATTGAGAGTGTGATTGTGAATTCATTTTTTGTTTGGATATGACTGAAAACATAATAAAGAAAGGAAGGGAAATAGGTATGGTGAAGTTTCCCACTCGTCCATATTTTTTAAAAGATCGGGTAAAATATTATAAAAATAATATATGTCATTTCAGAAGCCCGGGATTCCTTACTTTGAGGCACGAAAATCTTTTTTTGAAGCACGGGAATCGTTAGACACCGGGCTTCACATAATCCCCTTTTCATTTAATCCTGGTTTTTCAATATTTTTAATAATTATTCGGCCACCAAAAATGAATGACTAGATGCAGAGGCCTTCAGTTGGACATGGATCCAGGTCTCGAAGCCAACTTCAAAAGACCATGTCCTTGGTAGGCTAGGATCGAAGGTGAGAGTGGAGAGTTTTAGTTGGTGGATGGAATGGTGAATTGTGACTGTGATTGTGATTTCATTTTTTGGATGGATGTGGTTGAGAAAATAATAAAGAAAGGAAGGGAAATAGGTATGGTGAAGTTTCCTACCTGTCCATATTTTTTTAAAAATCGGGATAAATATTATAAAAATAGCATATGTCATTTCTGAAGCCCGGGATTCCTTACTTTGAGGCACGAGAATCGTTTTTTGAAGAACGGGAATCGTTAGATACCGAGCTTCACAAAATCCATTTTTCATTTTCTCCTGTTTTTTCAATATTTTTAATAATTATTCGGCCACCAAAAATGGATGAATACATGCGGAGGCCTTCTGTTGGACATGGATCCAGGTCCCGAAAACAACTTCATAAGACCATGTCTTTGGTAGGCTAGGATCGAAGGTGAGAGTGGAGGATTTTAGTTGGTGGATGGAATGGTGAATTGAGAGTGTGATTGTGAATTCATTTTTTGTTTGGATATAACTGAAAACATAATAAAGAAAGGAAGGGAAATAGGTATGATGAAGTTTCACACTTGTCCATAGTTTTTAAAAAATCGGGAAAAATATTATAAAAATAGTATATGACATTTCAGAAGCCCGAGATTCATTATTTTAAGGCACAGGAATCTTGTTTTGAAGCACGGGAATCGTTAGACACCGGGCTTCACATAATCCCCTTTTCATTTAATCCTGTGTTTTCAATGTTTATAATAATTATTCGGCCACTAAAAATGGATGACTACATGCGGAGGCCTTCGGTTAGACATTGATCCAGGTCTCGAAGCCAACTTCAAAAGACCATGTCCTTGGTAGGCTAGGATCGAAGGTGAGACTGGAGAGTTTTAGTTGGTGGATGGAATGGTGAATTGTGACTGTGATTGTGATTTCATTTTTTGTATGGATATGGTTGAGAAAATAATAAAGAAAGGAAGGGAAATAGGTATGGTGAAGTTTCCCACTCGTCCATATTTTTTAAAAGATCGGGTAAAATATTAGAAAAATAATATATGTCATTTCAGAAGCCCGGGATTCCTTACTTTGAGGCACGAAAATCTTTTTTTGAAGCACGGGAATCGTTAGACACCGGGCTTCACATAATCCCCTTTTCATTTAATCATGTTTTTTCAATATTTTTAATAATTATTCGGCCACCAAAAATGAATGACTAGATGCAGAGGCCTTCAGTTGGACATGGATCCAGGTCTCGAAGCCAACTTCAAAAGACCATGTCCTTGGTAGGCTAGGATCGAAGGTGAGAGTGGAGAGTTTTAGTTGGTGGATGGAATGGTGAATTGTGACTGTGATTGTGATTTCATTTTTTGGATGGATGTGGTTGAGAAAATAATAAAGAAAGGAAGGGAAATAGGTATGGTGAAGTTTCCTACCTGTCCATATTTTTTTAAAAATCGGGATAAATATTATAAAAATTGCATATGTCATTTCTGAAGCCCGGGATTCCTTACTTTGAGGCACGAGAATCGTTTTTTGAAGAACGGGAATCGTTAGATACCGAGCTTCACAAAATCCATTTTTCATTTTATCCTGTTTTTTCAATATTTTTAATAATTATTCGGCCACCAAAAATGGATGAATACATGCGGAGGCCTTCTGTTGGACATGGATCCAGGTCCCGAAAACAACTTCATAAGACCTTGTCTTTGGTAGGCTAGGTTCGAAGGTGAGAGTGGAGGGTTTTAGTTGGTGGATGGAATGGTGAATTGAGAGTGTGATTGTGAATTCATTTTTTGTTTGGTTATGACTGAAAACATAATAAAGAAAGGAAGGGAAATAGGTATGGTGAAGTTTCCCACTCGTCCATATTTTTTAAAAGATCGGGTAAAATATTATAAAAATAGTATATGTCATTTCAGAAGCCCGGGATTCCTTACTTTGAGGCACGAAAATCTTTTTTTGAAGCACGGGAATCGTTAGACACCGGGCTTCACATAATCCCCTTTTCATTTAATCCTGGTTTTTCAATATTTTTAATAATTATTCGGCCACCAAAAATGAATGACTACATGCGGAGGCCTTCGGCCGGACATGGATCCAGGTCTCGAAGCCAACTTCAAAAGACCATGTCCTTGGTAGGCTAGGATCGAAGGTGAGACTGGAGAGTTTTAGTTGGTGGATGGAATGGTGAATTGTGACTGTGATTGTGATTTCATTTTTTGTATGGTTATGGTTGAGAAAATAATAAAGAAAGGAAGGGAAATAGGTATGGTGAAGTTTCCCACTTGTCCATATTTTTTAAAAAATCGGGATAAATATTATAAAAATAATATATGTCATTTCAGAAGCCCGAGATTCCTTACTTTGAGGCACGAGAATCTTTTTTTTGAAGCACGGGAATCGTTAGATACTAGGCTTCACAAAATCCCCTTATCATTTATTCCTATTTTTTCAAAATTTTTAATAATTATTCGGCCACCAAAAATAAATGACTACATGCGGAGGCCTTCCGTTGGACATGGATCCAGGTCCCAAAACCAACTTCATAAGACCATGTCCTTGGTGAGCTAGGATCGAAGGTGAGAGTGGAGGGTTTTAGTTGGTGGATGGAATGGTGAAGTGTGGGTGTGATTGTAATTTCATTTTTTGTATGGATATGGCTGAAAAAATAATAAAGAAAGGAAGGGAAATATGTATGGTGAAGTTTCCCACTTGTCCATATTTTTTAAAAAATCAGGAAAAATATTATAAAAATAATATATGACATTTCAGAAGCCCGGGGTTCCTTACTTTGAGGTACGGGAATCCTGTTTTGAAGCACGGGAATCGTTAGATACCGGGCTTCACAAAATCCATTTTTCATTTTATCCTGTTTTTTCAATATTTTCAATAATTATTCGGTCACCAAAAATGGATGACTACATGCGGAGGCCTTTCGTTGGACATGGATCCAGGTCCCGAAACCAACTTCATAAGACCATGTCCTTGGTAGGCTAGGATCGAAGGTGAGAGTGGAGGGTTTTAGTTGGTGGATGGAATGGTGAAGTGTGATTTCATTTTTTGTATGAATATTGCTGAAAAAATAATAAAGAAAGGAAGGGAAATATGTATGGTGAAGTTTCCCTCTTGTCCATATTTTTTAAAAAATCGGGAAAAATATTATAAAAATAGTATATGACATTTCAGAAGCCTGGGATTCCGTACTTTTAGGTACCGGAATCTTGTTTTGAAGCACGGGAATCGTTAGATACCGGGCTTCACGAAATCCATTTTTCATTTAATCCTGTTGTTTCAATATTTTTAATAATTATTCGGCCACCAAAAATGGATGAATACATGCGGAGGCCTTCTGTTGGACATGGATCCAGGTCCCGAAAACAACTTCATAAGACCTTGTCTTTGGTAGGCTAGGTTCGAAGGTGAGAGTGGAGGGTTTTAGTTGGTGGATGGAATGGTGAATTGAGAGTGTGATTGTGAATTCATTTTTTGTTTGGATATGACTGAAAACATAATAAAGAAAGGAAGGGAAAAAGGTATGGTGAAGTTTCCCACTCGTCCATATTTTTTAAAAGATCGGATAAAATATTATAAAAATAATATATGTCATTTCAGAAGCCCGGGATTCCTTACTTTGAGGCACGAGAATCTTTTTTTGAAGCACGGGAATCGTTAGACACCGGGCTTCACATAATCCCCTTTTCATTTAATCCTGTTTTTTCAATATTTTTAATAATTATTCGGCCACCAAAAATGGATGACTAGATGCAGAGGCCTTCAGTTGGACATGGAGCCAGGTCTCGAAGCCAACTTCAAAAGACCATGTCCTTGGTAGGCTAGGATCGAAGGTGAGAGTGGAGAGTTTTAGTTGGTGGATGGAATGGTGAATTGTGAGTGTGATTGTGATTTCATTTTTTGGATGGATGTGGTTGAGAAAATAATAAAGAAAGGAAGGGAAATAGGTATGGTGAAGTTTCCTACCTGTCCATATTTTTTTAAAAATCGGGATAAATATTATAAAAATAGTATACGTCATTTCTGAAGCCCGGGATTCCTTACTTTGAGGCACGAGAATCATTTTTTGAAGAACGGGAATCGTTAGATACCGGGCTTCACAAAATCCATTTTTCATTTTATCCTATTTTTTCAAAATTTTTAATAATTATTCGGCCACCAAAAATGGATGAATACATGCGGAGGCCTTCTGTTGGACATGGATCCAGGTCCCGAAAACAACTTCATAAGACCATGTCTTTGGTAGGCTAGGATCGAAGGTGAGAGTGGAGGGTTTTAGTTGGTGGATGGAATGGTGAATTGAGAGTGTGATTGTGAATTTATTTTTTGTTTGGATATAACTGAAAACATAATAAAGAAAGGAAGGGAAATAGGTATGGTGAAGTTTCACACTTATCCATATTTTCAAAAAATCGGGAAAAATATTATAAAAATAGTATATGACATTTCAGAAGCCCGGGATTCATTATTTTAAGGCACAGGAATCTTGTTTTGAAGCACGGGAATCGTTAGACACCAGGCTTCACATAATCCCCTTTTCATTTAATCCTGTTTTTTCAATATTTATAATAATTATTCGGTCACTAAAAATGGATGACTACATGCGGAGGCCTTCGGTTGGACATGGATCTAGGTCTCGAAGCCAACTTCAAAAGACCATGTCCTTGGTAGGCTAGGATCGAAGGTTAGACTGGAGAGTTTTAGTTGGTGGATGGAATGGTGAATTGTGACTGTGATTGTGATTTCATTTTTTGTATGGATATGGTTGAGAAAATAATAAAGAAAGGAAGGGAAATAGGTATGGTGAAGTTTCCCACCTGTCCATATTTTTTAAAAAATCGGGATAAATATTATAAAAATAATATATGTCATTTCAGAAGCCCGGGATTCCTTACTTTGAGGCACGAGAATCTTTTTTTGAAGCACGGGAATCGTTAGATACTAGGCTTCACAAAATCCCCTTTTCATTTATTCCTATTTTTTCAAAATTTTTAATAATTATTCGGCCACCAAAAATGGATGACTACATGCGGAGGCCTTCCGTTGGACATGGATCCAGGTCCCGAAACCAACTTCATAAGACCATGTCCTTGGTAGGCTAGGATCGAAGGTGAGAGTGGAGGGTTTTAGTTGGTGGATGGAATGGTGAAGTGTGGGTGTGATTGTGATTTCATTTTTTGTATGGATATGGCTGAAAAAATAATAAAGAAAGGAAGGGAAATACGTATGGTGAAGTTTCCCACTTGTCCATATTTTTTAAAAAATCAGGAAAAATATTATAAAAATAATATATGACATTTCAGAAGCCCGGGATTCCTTACTTGAGGTACGGGAATCTTGTTTTGAAGCACGGGAATCGTTAGATACCGGGCTTCACAAAATCCATTTTTCATTTTATCCTGTTTTTTCAATATTTTTAATAATTATTCGGCCACTAAAAATGGATGACTACATGCGGAGGCCTTCGGTTGGACATGGATCCAGGTCTCGAAGCCAACTTCAAAAGACCATGTCCTTGGTAGGCTAGGATCGAAGGTTAGACTGGAGAGTTTTAGTTGGTGGATGGAATGGTGAATTGTGACTGTGATTGTGATTTCATTTTTTGTATGGATATGGTTGAGAAAATAATAAAGAAAGGAAGGGAAATAGGTATGGTGAAGTTTCCCACCTGTCCATATTTTTTAAAAAATCGGGATAAATATTATAAAAATAATATATGTCATTTCAGAAGCCTGGGATTCCTTACTTTGAGGCACGAGAATCTTTTTTTGAAGCACGGGAATCGTTAGATACTAGGCTTCACAAAATCCCCTTTTCATTTATTCCTATTTTTTCAAAATTTTTAATAATTATTCGGCCACCAAAAATGGATGACTGCATGCGGAGGCCTTCCGTTGGACATGGATCCAGGTCCCGAAACCAACTTCATAAGACCATGTCCTTGGTAGGCTAGGATCGAAAGTGAGAGTGGAGGGTTTTAGTTGGTGGATGGAATGGTGAAGTGTGGGTGTGATTGTGATTTCATTTTTTGTATGTATATGGCTGAAAAAATAATAAAGAAAGGAAGGGAAATACGTATGGTGAAGTTTCCCACTTGTCCATATTTTTTAAAAAATCCGGAAAAATATTATAAAAATAATATATGACATTTCAGAAGCCCGGGATTCCTTACTTTGTGGTACGGGAATCTTGTTTTGAAGCACGGGAATCGTTAGATACCGGGCTTCACAAAATCCATTTTTCATTTTATCCTGTTTTTTCAATATTTTTAATAATTATTCGGCCACCAAAAATGGATGAATACAAGCGGAGGCCTTCTGTTGGACATGGATCCAGGTCCCGAAAACAACTTCATAAGACCATGTCTTTGGTAGGCTAGGATCGAAGGTGAGAGTGGAGGGTTTTAGTTCGTGGATGGAATGGTGAATTGTGAGTGTGATTGTGAATACATTTTTTGTTTGGATATGACAGAAAAATAATAAAGAAAGGAAGGGAAATAGGTATGGTGAAGTTTCACACTTGTCCATATTTTTGTTTAAAATCGGAAAAAATATTATAAAAATAGTATATGACATTTCAGAATCCCAGGATTCATTATTTTGAGGGACGTGAATCTTGTTTTGAAGCACGGGAATGGTTAGACACCGGGCTTCACAGAATCCCCTTTTCATTTAATCCTGTTTTTTCAATATTTTTAATAATTATTCGGTCACCAAAAATGGATGACTACATGCGGAGGCCTTCCGTTGGACATGGATCCAGGTCCCGAAACCAACTTCATAAGACCATGTCCTTGGTAGGCTAGGATCGAAGGTGAGAGTGGAGGGTTTTAGTTGGTGGATGGAATGGTGAAGTGTGGGTGTTATTGTGATTTCATTTTTTGTATGGATATGGCTGAAAAAATAATAAAGAAAGGAAGGGAAATAGGTATGGTGAAGTTTCACACTTGTCCATATTTTTTTAAAAATCGGGAAAAATATTATAAAAATAGTATATGACATTTCAGAAGCCCGAGATTCATTATTTTGAGGCACATGAATCTTGTTTTGAAGCACGGGAATCGTTAGACACCGGGCTTCACATAATCCCCTTTTCATTTAATCCCGTTTTTTCAATGTTTATAATAATTATTCGGCCACTAAAAATGGATGACTACATGCGGAGGCCTTCGGTTGGACATTGATCCAGGTCTCGAAGCCAACTTCAAAAGACCATGTCCTTGGTAGGCTAGGATCGAAGGTGAGACTGGAGAGTTTTAGTTGGTGGATGGAATGGTGACTTGTGACTATGATTGTGATTTCATTTTTTGTATGGATATGGTTGAGAAAATAATAAAGAAAGGAAGGGAAATAGGTATGGTGAAGTTTCCCACCTGTCCATATTTTTTAAAAAATCGGGATAAATATTATAAAAATAATATATGTCATTTCAGAAGCCCGGGATTCCTTACTTTGAGGCACGAGAATCTTTTTTTGAAGTACGGGAATCGTTAGACACGGGGCTTCACATAATCCCCTTTTCATTTAATCCTGTTTTTTCAATATTTTTAATAATTATTCGGCCACCAAAAATGGATGACTAGATGCAGAGGCCTTCAGTTAGACATGGATCCAGGTCTCGAAGCCAACTTCAAAAGACCATGTCCTTGGTAGGCTAGGATCGAAGGTGAGAGTGGAGAGTTTTAGTTGGTGGATGGAATGGTGAATTGTGAGTGTGATTGCGATTTCATTTTTTGTATGGATAGGGTTGAGAAAATAATAAAGAAAGGAAGGGAAATAGGTATGGTGAAGTTTCCTACTTGTCCATATTTTTAAAAAAATCGGGATAAATATTATAAAAATAGTATATGTCATTTCTGAAGCCCGGGATTCCTTACTTTGAGGCACGAGAATCTTTTTTTGAAGAACGGGAATCGTTAGATACCGAGCTTCACAAAATCCATTTTTCATTTTATCCTGTTTTTTCAATATTTTTAATAATTATTCGGCCACCAAAAATGGAAGAATACATGCGGAGGCCTTCTGTTGGACATGGATCCAGGTCCCGAAAACAACTTCATAAGACCATGTCTTTGGTAGGCTAGGATCGAAGGTGAGAGTGGAGGGTTTTAGTTGGTGGATGGAATGGTGAATTGAGAGTGTGATTGTGAATTCATTTTTTGTTTGGATATAACTGAAAACATAATAAAGAAAGGAAGGGAAATAGGTACGGTGAAGTTTCACACTTGTTCATATTTTTTAAAAAAATCGGGAAAAATATTATAAAAATAGTATATGACATTTCAGAAGCCCGGGATTCATTATTTTGAGGCACAGGAATCTTGTTTTGAAGAACGGGAATCATTAGACACCGGGCTTCACATAATCCCCTTTTCATTTAATCCTGTTTTTTCAATATTATAATAATTATTCAGCCACTAAAAATGGATGACTACATGCGGAGGCCTTCGGTTTGACATGGATCCAGGTCTCGAAGCCAACTTCAAAAGACCATGTCCTTGGTAGGCTAGGATCGAAGGTGAGACTGGAGGGTTTTAGTTGGTGGATGGAATGGTGAATTGAGAGTGTGATTGTGAATTCATTTTTTGTTTGGATATGACTGAAAAAATAATAAAGAAAGGAAGGGAAATATGTATGGTAAAGTTTCCCACTTGTCCATATTTTTTAAAAGATCGGGATAAATATTATAAAAATAATATATGTCATTTCAGAAGCCCGGGATTCCTTACTTTGAGGCACGAGGATCTTTTTTTGAAGAATGGGAATCGTTAGTTACTAGGCTTCAAAAAATCCCCTTTTCATTTATTCCTATTTTTTCAAAATTTTTAATAATTATTTGGCCACCAAAAATGGATGACTAAATGCAGAGGCCTTCCGTTGGACATGGATCCAGGTCCGAAACCAACTTCATAAGACCATGTCCTTGGTAGGCTAGGATCGAAGGTGAAAGTGGAGGGTTTTAGTTGGTGGATGGAATGGTGAAGTGTGGGTGTGATTGTGATTGTGATTTCATTTTTTGTATGGATATGGCTGAAAAAATAATAAAGAAAGAAAGGGAAATATGTATGGTGAAGTTTCCCACTTGTCCATATTTTTTAAAAAATCAGGAAAAATATTAAAAAAATAATATATGACATTTCAGAAGCCCGGGATTCCTTACTTTGAGGTACGGGAATCTAGTTTTGAAGCATGGGAATCGTTAGATACCAGGCTTCACAAAATCCATTTTTCATTTAATCCTGTTTTTTGAATATTTTTAATAATTATCCGGCCACCTAAAAATGGATGACTACATACGGAGGCCTTTCGTTGGACATGGATCCAGGTTCCGAAACCAACTTCATAAGTCCATGTCCTTGGTAGGCTAGGATCGAAGGTGAGAGTGGAGGGTTTTATTTGGTGGATGGAATGGTGAAGTGTGGGTGTGATTGTGATTTCATTTTTTGTATGGATATGGCTGAAAAAATAATAAAGAAAGGAAGAGAAATATGTATGGTGATGTTTCCCACTTGTCCATATTTTTTAAAAGATCCGGATAAATATTATAAAAATAATATATGTCATTTCAGAAGCCCGGGATTCCTTACTTTGAGGCACGAGAATCTTTGTTTGAAGCACGGGAATCGTTAGATACTAGGCTTCACAAAATCCCCTTTTCATTTATTCCTATTTTTTTCAAAATTTTTAATAATTATTCGGCCACCGAAAATGGATGACTAAATGCGGAGGCCTTCTGTTGGACATGGATCCAGGTCCCAAAACCAACTTCATAAGACCATGTCCTTGGTAGGCTAGGATCGAAGGTGAGAGTGGAGGGTTTTAGTTGATGGATGGAATGGTGAAGTGTGGGTGTGATTGTGATTTCATTTTTTGTATAGATATGGCTGAAAAAATAATAAAGAAAGGAAGGGAAATATGTATGGTGAAGTTTCCCACTTGTCCATGTTTTTTAAAAAATCGAGATAAATATTATAAAAATAATATATGACATTTCAGAAGCCCGGGATTCCTTACTATGAGGCACGAGAATCTTGTTTTGAAGCAAGGAATCGTTAGATACTGGGCTTCAAAAAATCCCATATTCATTTAATCTTTTTTTTTTTTTTTTTTTTTTTTTTTTTTTGAATCAAATAAAACTTATATAAATAAATAAATAAATAAAAAAAAGAACAAAAAGTAGCAAAGGCCAAACCAATCACAAAAACACCACGAGCAAAAGCCCCAACTAGAAAAGTGGCGCGCAGGCCACACAAGAAAACAAAAACAACAAGAAAAACGAAAAGACTCCCGACCCAAGCAGTCAACTCAGATCACTGAGAACCTGCCTCAAAGAACCATTCCCAATCCCACGACAATTCCAATATAGGACACTAATCATCAGAAACCCTCGAAAAAGCCCGGGACCCGGACTTATAAGAAGCTAGTCTGCGAGCAATCCTAGTGGACCTTCGTGTAAAAGTAGTAGTATCATTTAACTCTTCTTCCTCAACCTGGTCAGCCCAGGAAGAATCATCAATGAGGCGAAGTTCAGATTGGGAATCATACAACGGACGCTCAAGACCCTGTACCTGAACATCAGAGTCTGCATCCAAGATAGGGGAACATGAAGATCCAGATCCATTCCTCAAAACAACCTTCTCAACCCTTTCAACCGAAAGAGAAACTATACCCACCCTATCGTCCAACTCATCAACTGAAACCACTGAAGAAACAATAGGTTGAGCAAAAGAAACCAACTAAAAAACAGAATCCCTACTAACCTTCGACCCCTGCTCAACCATCAAAGCAGCTGAAGAGATTGAAACAACAGCACCAGCTGAAACATCAAGAATCGAAGAAGGGCCCTCTGAAGAAACAGGCACTGCTCTCACTCTGGAGGAATGAACATGGACACTAATAAGAGAATCCTCACTCCGCCCCACCTGCTGGGACTGACATACCTGAGCAGCCACCATCGAAGTAGTAGGAGCCACCAAAGAAGTTAAACATAACGAATCAACTAGACTAGCAGAAGAAACCATACCCAAAATCGGATCTGAACCTGCTGAAGAATGAACCACAACTGAATCCAAAGACCCTAAATCGTGTTGTATAGCGGCAAAGACATTAGAAATTGGAACTTCTGCCTGAGGAAAAACCAGTTTAGGAGCATGTTTGTGAGGAACCTGAAACCCCTCAACTGCAACAACCGTGGCCGGACCATCTCTAGCCGAATCGGACTTACTATAACTAACAGGAATCCCTTTGTCGGACTTGTTCCAACGACAAACATTAGGAAAATGACCAATAGAGGAGCAAGTAGAACAGAAAGCTGGGAGATTCTCATATTCCACCGAAATGAAATAACTATGAGAATCATCCCTCTCAATAAGCAAAGAAGACGAAGGCACAGTAGACACATCAATATCCACCAGAACACGTGCAAAATGTCCAAAGTCACCCTCCACAGTAGCCCTGTCCAGCCGTAAAGGCACTCCAATCCCTCTAGCTAAATCAGAAATAATCTTCGGATGCCAATATTCCCATGACAGATCATAAAAACGGACCCAAATCTGAGCATTTGAAGACTTATGTAATGCCGAATTAAAATCCGGCATCCAAGTCTGAAGCCGTAAAACACCTGGTTTGAGATTAAGAGACCCCAAACTCCAAACCATATTCTTGTCAGCATCTGAATTCAACAGAATTTGAAAGTACCCCTTACCTAAAGAAATCAGCCTCCAAACAGAGTTCAACTTCCAAATAGACTGCATCTTGGCTTTAAGATCAGCCAACTTCCAAGGCTTCTCACCACTAGAAAGGACAACTCGACCAATAAAAGAAAACTTACAAACCTCCAATCTAGACTTATAAGCAGAGGGATCCACCTGAACAACCACATAACCACCCTTTTTCAAAATAATCGAAGGACTGGAAACATTATCCTCTTGAAATTGGGCAGCCATAAAAAGATCCGCAAACCCCCCATCTTAGAGGGAACTGATGGCACCGGTAAAGTTTCAACAGGACAAGATTTGAAGAGACCCGCAAAAGACTTACCACCCTGGACCATAGGTGCTGAACTCTGAATGAGACCTGTAACTGAATCAGGAGCAATCACCGAAACACCCCCCTCAGGCTGAGGAGGAACAACCAAAGAATGCACCCCACTAGATGCGAGAGGAACAACCCAAGAAGAGGAATTCACTCCACTCACCGGACTCATACCAATCTGACTATTCGAGGTGGAAGACACTGCCACCGGAGATGAAAGAGACAAAGCGGCCTCCATGCACATAGGATCCATAGAGCTCGATAAACTATAGAGGAAGTACTGTAGCGAAACTGTAGCAAAATCACTGTAGCGGGGATACTGTAGCAAATCACTGTAGCGGACACACTGTAGCAGCGACGGAAATACTGTAGCATTGACGGAACTGTAGCAGCACTGTAGCGGTGGCGGAATTACGGAACAGTGCCAAAAAAAGCAAAACGGCGGAGAAACCCTAAAAAAAACACAAACCAGTGCAGAATCTTGAAACTGATGTAACTCTGTGAGATCAACTCCAAATCACGATATTTTTGATTCTACATTGCATGGAATTGCAAGATCTACAACTTTGATGAATAACCAAAGATCAGAATCAGACCGGAAGAGGCTCAAAATCGTAAAACGGCGCCGAAACCCTCATCCTTTCATGTAATATCACATCCTAAATTGTAATATAAATCCCTTGATTCAATTATATTTTTATGCCTCCACCCAACTGTTTTGTGTTTCTTCCATATTCATTTAATCTTGTTTTTTCAAAAAATTTAATAATTATTCAGCCACCAAAAATGGATGACTACATGCGGAGGCCTTCCGTTGGACATGGATCCAGTTCCCGAAACCAACTTCATAAGTCCATGTCCTTGGTAGGCTAGGATCGAAGGTGAGAGTGGAGGGTTTTAGTTGGTGGATGGAATGGTGAAGTGTGTGTGCGATTGTGATTTCATTTTTTGTATGGATATGGTTGAAAAAATAATAAAGAAAGGAAGGGAAATATGTATGGTGAAGTTTCCCACTTGCCCATATTTTTAAAAGATCGGGAAAAATATTATAAAAATAGTATATGACATTACAGAAGCCCGGGATTCCGTACTTTGAGGAACGGGAACCTTGTTTTGAAGCACGGGAATCGTTAGATACCGGGCTTCACATAATCCCTTTTTCAGTTAATCCTGTTTTTTCAATATTTTTAATAATTATTCGGCCACCAAAAATGGATGACTACATGCTGAGGCCTTCTGTTGGACATGGATCCAGGTCCCGAAAACAACTTCATAAGACATGTCCTTGGTAGGTAGGATCGAATGTGAGAGTGGAGGGTTTTAGTTGGTGGATGGAATGGTGAAGTGTTAGTGTGATTGTGATTTCATTTTTTGTATGGATATGGCTAAAAGAATAATAAAGATAGGAAAGGAAATATGTGTGGTGAAGTTTCCCACTTGTCCATATTTTAAAAAAAATCGGGAAAAATATTATAAAAATAATATATGACATTTCAGAATCTCGAGATTCCTTACTTTGAGGCACGAGAATCTTGTTTTGCAGCACGGGAATCGTTAGATACCGGGCTTCACAGAATCCCCTTTTCACTTAATCATGTTTTTTCAATATTTTTAATAATTATTCGGCCACCAAAAATGGATGACTACATGCGGAGGCCTTCTGTTGGACATGGATCAAGGTCCCGAAACCAACTTCATAAGACCATGTCCTCGATAGGCTAGGATCGAGGGTGAGAGTGGATGGTTTTAGTTGGTGGATGGAATGGTGAATTGTGAGTGTGATTGTGATTTCATTTTTTGTATGGATATGGCTGAAAAAATAATAAAGAAAGGAAGGGAAATAGGTATGGTGAAGTTTCCCACTTGTCCATATTTTTTAAAAAAATCGGGATAAATATTGTAAAAATAATATCTGACATTTCAGAAGCCTGGGATTCCTTATTTTGAATCACGAGAATCATGTTTTGAAGCACGGGAATCATTAGATACTGGACTTGACAAATCCCCTTTTCATTTTATCCTGTTTTTAAATTTTTTTTAGTAATTATTCGGCCACCAAAAATGGATGACTACATGCGGAGGCCTTCTGTTGGACATGGATCCAGGTCCCGAAACCAACTTCATAAGACCATGTCCTTGGTAGGCTAGGATCGAAGGTGAGAGTGGAGGGTTTTAGTTGGTGGATGTTATGGTTAAGTGTGGGTGTGATTGTGATTTCATTTTTTGTATGGATATGGCTGAAAAAAATAATAAAGAAAGGATGGGAAATATGTATGGTGAAGTTTCCCACTTGTCCATATTTTTTAAAAAATCAGGAAAAATATTATAAAAATAATATATGACATTTCAGAAGCCCGAGATTCCTTACTTTGAGGCACGAGAATCTTGTTTTGATGCACGAGAATCTTGTTTTGATGCACGGGAATCGTTAGATACCGGGCTTCACAGAGTCCCCTTTTCATTTAATCCTGTTTTTTCAATATTTTTAATAATTATTCGGCCACCAAAAATGGATGACTACATGCGGAGGCCTTCTGTTGGACATGGATCTAAGTCCCGAAACCAACTTCATAATACCATGTCCTTGGTAGGCTAGGATCGAAGGTGAGAGTGGAGGGTTTTAGTTGGTGGATGGAATGGTGAAGTGTGGGTGTGATTGTGATTTCATTTTTTGTATGGATATGGCTGAAAAAATAATATAGAAAGGAAGGGAAATATGTATGGTGAAGTTTCCCACTTGTCCATATTTTTTAAAAAATCTGGAAAAATTTTATAAAAATAATATATGACATTTCAGATGCCCGAGATTCCTTACTTTGAGGCGCGGGAATCTTGTTTTGAAGCACGGGAATCGTTGGATACCAGGCTTCACAGAATCCCCTTTTCATTTAATCCTGTTTTTTCAATATTTTTAATAATTTTTCGGCCACCAAAAATGGATGACTACATGCGGCGGCCTTCCATTGGACATGGATCTAGGTCCCGAAACCAACTTCAAAAGACCATTTCCTTGGTAGGCTAGGATTGGAGGTGAGAGTGGATGGTTTTTGTTGGAATGTGGAATGGTGAAGTGTGGGTGTAAGTGTGATTTGAGTTATTCTAAGATGATGACTGCAAAACTAATAAAGAAAGTAAGGGAAATAGGTAGGTGAAGTTTCCCACTTGGCCGAATAATTATTAAAAATATTGAAAAAATGTATTTAAATGAAATAGGAATTATGTGCCGCTCGGTATCTAACAATTCCCGTGCTTCAAAACAATATCCCCATGCCTCAAAGTAAGGAATCTCAGGCTTCTAAATGGACTATATTATTTTTAAAATATTTTTCCCGATTTTTTTTAAAAATATGGACAATTGGGAAACTTCACCATACCTATTTCCCTTCCTTTCTTTATTAGTTTTGCAGCCATATCCATACAAAAAAAAAAAAATGAAATCACAATCCATTCCTAGTGGAATAGCATAACCATAATCAAACACAAATACAAATAGCACAATCATTCCAAGTAGCATAGCTTAACCATTATAAAAAACAAATAGCATAATCCATTCCAAGTAGCATAGACTCCTTAAATAAAAACACTAAAAAACTACAACCACCACAGCCAATAATTCAAGACAGTTGACCACAATTGGCGACCACTACGGGCTTGGTTGTCAACCTTACCTGGAACCGACCTTCTCGACGACCTTCATGACTTCAAATCCCTCGACAACCTGACCGAACATGACATTTGTGCCATCGAGCCACTCGGTCTTTGCGGTATAGATGAGAAATTGGGAGACATTGGTTCCTGGCCCGGTATTGGCCATGGAGAGGATCCCGGGACCAATGTGCTTATTTACGAAGTTTTCGTCGGCGAAAGTATCGCCGTAGATGGACTCACCTCCAAGTCCATCTTCTTAGGTGATGTCTCCTCCTTTGAACATGGACCTGGGTATCACACGGTGGAAGATTGTTCCCTTGTAGTGGAACGGCATTTTTTTCCTGCCAATTCCCTTCTCACCAGTGCAGAGAGTCCGAAAGTTTTCTGCTGTTATGGGGGTACTGTCGGCGAAAAGTTCTATCACAAGTCTACCCGTCGGATGGCCACCGATGTTGAGGTCAAGGAACACTCTAGGGTTCGCCTTTGTCTCCTGATTCAATAGAAAATGAAGGTCGTAGAAAAGATCTAGACATTAAACAAACATAAAAGATTCGTTACTATATGACATTCATTACTATCTTACAACACCACAACATAAACATATCCATTACTATATAACATCCATTACTATCTTCATATTTTGTTTTGTTTTCTGTAATCTTCAAAAAGACAAACAACTCCTAATATGGACAACCATATGTAATTCAGACCAAAAAAACAAAAACAAAAATAAAAATAAAAATAGGACATCCATTACTATCTGACAAAACAACTGCATATTGCTCGAATAAACATAAACATAAATGATCTTTCAATACCACATAAATATAAAAGATCCATTACTATATTACATCCATTACTATCTTTCAACACCACAACATAAACATAAAAGATCTGTTACCATATGACATCAATTACTATCTAACAAACACCACAACATAAACATAAATGAGCTTTCAAACAAGTTTGCCAAATATTGCTCCAACAAAAAAAAAACAACAATGAATAAAAACAACATATATCCAGTGCTTGGAACCTTCTTAGTGGTTTGAACCTTCTCAGATACATTCTCTTCTAAACTTTCAATTGAATTTTGAGGATGTACGTAAGTAGTGATAGCTTTATATGCATCATCTGTCGAGTTAAACTTCTGGTAAGAAGCTCCTGGAAATCCATCTACTTGTGCTTGGCATTCAGGCCAAGAATAACACATATCAGTTTTCCTTCCTTTGAAACAACATAAACGGAATTCTTTCCCATTTCATAAAATACACTTTATATCTGAAAATCAAAAAAAAAAATTACAAAAATAAACAATGTCCATAATACCCGATCTAAAACAAGAAAAAGATAACAAAAAGACTTATGGCAATGTTGTTTAATGAGTTAAACAAAATTTTAAAAACAAAAAGAAAATAATGTTCCAAAAAACCTATTAAAAAACTTATCAGTTAGTGTTTTTGATAAGTGTTTGAACAATGGTAGTACATATACATACTGATAACCATGGCAAAGAGATATATGTATGAAAAAAGGAAGAAAAAAAAAATAACTTCAACAATATCGGCGACGAAGAGCAGAGATAGATAGAAAAACAAAAAGGAAAAAAAAATTCAAGAAGAATGATTACCTGTAGAACTAGGCGTGAGGAAAAGCACAAAGAGAGCGCAAAAATAATAATAATAAAAAACAATAAAGCTCACATGCAGATCTAGGCGTGAGGGGCGTGAGGAAGAGATGTTGCGGGGGTTTTAGGAATGAATTTCTTTTGTTTTGCTGGACTTTGGTAATAAAAAGGGGATTATGGGGTTTGGGGTGGGGTACAGCTGTAGTGGGATAATTTGATATTGAAGCCCGGGGATTCTTTAATTTTGAAGCACTCACATTTGATTTTTAGAGCCCGTGAATCCTGCCCAATTTATAAATTTCACCAGATCCATAAGCGACTTTAAAAGCGACTTCATTGAAGTCGCTTTTAAAGTAGCTTATTAATCGGGTGGAAAATAAATTCTACATTTCTGAAGCCAGGGAATCCTTACTTATGAAGCCCACACATTTGTTTTTTGAAGCCTGTTAATACTGCCTAATATAAAATTTTCAGCAAATCCATAAGCGACTTCCACAGTGACTTTGTTAAAGTCGCTTATTAATCAGGTGGAAAATCAATTCTTCATTTATGAAGCTTGCGAATCCTTACTTTAAAGCCTGCGCATTTGATTTTTGGAGCCCGTGAATCCAAAACAATTTTAGAAATCTTCAACAAATCAATAAGCAACTTCAGAGGTGACTTTATTGAAGTGGCTTAATGATCTGGTGGGTAAATAAATAGTCAATTTCCGAAGCTCGGGATTCCTTATTTTGAGGCATGGGGATCAAATATTGAAGCACGGGAACTAATAAGTTAAGCCCTTATCAATTCATACTACTATTTGTATTTGTATTTGTTTTTTATTACGGTTGCCCCGGGCTTCAAAACTAAACCCCATGCTTCAAAATGAATCTGCTGTACAATAAAGCACACATATAAGGAAATAGCCTTTACTGTGTTCATATATCAATCTAGTAAATTAAATTAAATTAAGCAGCTGTTTGCAAATTTATACTAGAACAAAAATATCAATATACTATAAATTCAACTTAACCATACAAGACATTATTTTCACAACAGTTAGAAGATACAAATAAATATTGTAAGTGCCTCACTTTTTGATTGACCAATTTTCGTGGACAAAACCATAATGGGGTTCAACTATGTAAGGGTAGCTTAGGATTGAAGAAATCTCCTCAAATGCTAATGGACCTCATTGTGGACATCAAGAGCTTCAAGAAAGGTAATTTACTTGTCTTGACTCTTAATTGAAGAGATTTAGAGTGTATACACACACAACTCATGCATTGTAGTATTTGTATTTGTGTTTGTTTTGGTATGGTTGGTAAAATCTCATTGTATTTCAAATAAATATATTTTTGAGATTTTTCATATTTTTACGAGTCCAACCGTGTGTGGATTGGTCCCTAGATGAGTTCCGAGCGATTCGGAAACTTGTCTGTATGTTTCAGATGATTTCCAAGACATTTGAGACATTTCGTGTTTTTATCGGAAACCTGAATTCAATTCCGAGCTTCGAGTGGAATATTATATAATTTTTCGTGTTTATGATTGAGTCCAGGTCTATATTCCGAAAACAGAATCGAATTCTAAATTCCGATATCAAAACTAGACTAAAAAACGGCAGAACGGAAGTCAGCTTGGCATGACATAATAGCCACACCAAGAGACTGACTGCCGTGAAGGGCGCGCCACACTCACGCCAAAAATGTCTCTTGGCCCCCGTTTGCCTCACGCCACCTCACGCCACACACCTGATTTCATTTTGTTTTTTATTTTTCAAGGCTATTTTTTATTTTTTGAGTGCTTTGGTTGCATGTGATCTCATTCTTGTTATGTTGACTTATTGCATGAGTTGATTTTATATGATAAGTTATTGGACTACTTGATTTTCTCTCATGTGAGCTCACCTCACAGGATTACTTTTATTTTGATTTTTTCTCCCAAATGCAAAAGCTGTGCGTTTTGCTTGTTAAAAATATATATATATGTAATTAGTGTAGTTTCGTTTTAAAAACCTAATACATATATATATTCTTCTCGACTTCGCCGTATTTTGATAGCAAGAAAAATATACTTTTGAGAGAGAAAAATACTTTTAAGAGAGAGAATCCCAATATCCCATCTTTACTCATCCAAATCCAAAACTCATCATCTTCACACATCATCTAGCATGTTCTAACTATGATTTCTCATGGGTTTTCTTTATTATTCACATAACTTGTAGTTAGAACATTATTTACATCTCTTCACATGTTCTTGCTTTACAAGATAGCATTTTTATTACTTGACTAGTTTCAAGATTGCATTTTTATTGTGCTTTGTGAGTTGTTTGTGATAGCTATTGCATATAGGGTTTGATTTGCACATATAGCTAGGTTGTATGAATGTCATATAGCCACATGATATCTAGGAATGTCTCTAACATGTTCATCCATGCCTAGATAAGCTTAAATATTTAACCTTGCATTTATACTCCTTGAATATTACACATATTCACTTTATGTTGTTTATCTCTTCTCTTAAGAGTTAAGATTTGTGCCTACCGTGTGTAGGGCTCAAGCACCCTAGGTCTAGAATCACTATTAGAGTCCCGTTGGGTAGTAGTGGTGGGTTAGTAACCGTGTAGGGTTTGACGTGGTCAACCCAGGTTGTAAACACCATTACAAGTAGTGGATTTGAGGACCTGATGAGGCCGTTTGATACTCAACAAAATGATGTTTTATGTTCTTTTGAAAACCATATTTTAACCACTTTAAAAATCCTTTATGATAATATTTCTTTACAAGTGGTAAACAAGATTCGTTCCACAGGGAGATGGAGTAATGTGTTGGATCGATTGACTAATCTTAAGCAATAAAATAAATCATTGAAAATGGATAGTTGTTTGGGTTTTACAACCCACAAAATTGCAATTAAAATAAACATACAAAAATGATATGAAAAGTAGAAGACTCAACAATCTTGATAAGAGAGATGATGAAAACAATTAATAGAAGTTAGTGAATAGATTGAGTTACTCATGAATTTGGGTAATGCTTTCAAGCCTCAAAAATGACCAATCTCGTAAATGCTAACCATTTGTTTTCTAAAGTGTATTTAAGTCATTACTATGAACACTAAACACATTCCCACCTCAATGTCTAACCGATTAAGGAGAGGGGGTCAAAGTGGGATTGGTTGAGTACAAATCAAGGTTTGGATTAATGGGGTTGATATACCCACCACTATTCCATCCTAATCACTAAGTTCTTCAACCAATCAAAGGTGTCAATCCAAGATTGGTTTCACAACAAATTATCCCACACAATATTATGATCTACTAGTGATATACAATGCAAATCACAATAAGCATAAGATCTAAATATAAAGTGAAAAGGAAACAAGTAGAGATTCAATTACAAATAGCTAAGCAAATACCCATAACCACAAGTTCCTCAAATCTATCCCCTAGATTAGGGGTTTAGTTACACATAGTTACAATTAAATGAATAGAAAGTAATAGTTAAGGAAATCACCCTTAGGCCTCCTTCTTTAGAGCTTACTCCTTCATTTCCCTTGATGCTTCTAGTGTCAAGAGTGGTATAAGAGGATGTGTCTAGATAGGTGGGTGTCTAATGGTAAGTGACAAAGGTATAGAAATGGAGAGAATGGAAAGAGAGGAATGGTTGAGTGTAGTAATCAAGACATTTGTGTTAAGGTTTTGGATGGAAAAGATAGTTCAAGTTTATAGAATGGAGGAAGTTGAAAGATGAAAAATGGAAGAAGAACTAGATCTAAAACTCTGTAATTTTCGTGCTCTTCAAGAATGGTGTCTCACTTTCAAGTTTGGAAGGAGAGGAATATATATAGTGGCCTTGGACATGTACTGATAACCGCTGAAAATCCGATGTGGAAAGGTGTCGCCACTTCTGTCGCCATGGCGACACCATGTGGCGACAAACGGTTAAGCCTTCTGAGATTCATATGTCGCCACAATCTTCATCTTTTTCGCCATGTTGCAAATGGCGACACTGAGTAAACTTGGTTGTGTCGCCACTTCTCGTTGCTTGTCGCCATGGCGACACCATGTGGCGACAATGCTTTCAAAAACCTTCTGTCGCCATGGCGAC
The DNA here is from genome assembly GCA_008009225.1 of Acer yangbiense. Classification (NCBI taxonomy): domain Eukaryota; kingdom Viridiplantae; phylum Streptophyta; class Magnoliopsida; order Sapindales; family Sapindaceae; genus Acer; species Acer yangbiense. The sequence continues at coordinate 19,247,573 of CM017770.1, read as the reverse complement.
ACTTGTGGGGACATTTCTATGTCGCCACTTCCCAAGTGGCGACAGTAAGTGGCGACGCTTGACTTCCTTCTATGTCGCCATATGTCAAGTGGCGACGACACCTGATTGAATTAGCCTGGAATAAAACCTTCTATCGTCATGGCGACACAAATGGCGACGTTTTGTGGCGCCAATGCCCTGTTTTGCCAACTTGTGAACCTTTTGTACCAAACTTCACTTATTCTTCACAAAAGCTCTTGAGACCTAAATAAACCTGAAATGCTCAATTTAACACTATTAAATACGGGGACACGCCCAAGAATCAAGCATAAAGAGACAGGAATGAGGGCCAAAATCATACCAAATTTGGCTTGATCAGGACCACGTGTGGCGCACATATTAGCCCGCGGTTTTCCTTGTTGAAGGTTTCCGCATTTTACACTTAATTGTTGTTTTGACTAGATAAAGATAAGGGTTGTTTTTTAATATTGACTTATTAACGAAAATTGGTAATTATATCGATTAATATCTATTCACCCCCCCCCACCCCTATAGATTAATTAGACATGTTTTATATATATATTCAATTGGTATCAGAGCGAGTTCCTTCACATAATTAGGAGATCCCTTGCTCTGTATAATGTCTCTTGCATTTGTTTGCATTTTTTGTGTCTAGTAAGTTTAGCTCTTTTGTTTGTATTTTTTTTGTTCCTTGTGTGTTTAGTTTGTTTGTTTGCATTCATATCATTCAAACCCAAACACAATGAGTGGAAATGGAATTGGAGGCGAAGGTGCCTCTAGCACAAGACTCCCCTTGCTCACCGGGGTGAACTACGCATCATGGAAGAGCAAAATGGAAGCATATGTGTGCCAAATTCATGACCGTGCATGGATGACGATTGAAGATGGGTACACGCCACCTATGATGACTCCTACGGGAGGCGGAGAGGAAGTCCCCAAGCCGAAGGCACAATGGATCTCCAAAAGTTTGATGCTTCAAAATGGAACAACAAAGCCATGCATGCAATCCTATATGCCATGGATGACAACCAATACAAACTTATTCAAATTACAAGGATAGCAAAAGAAGCTTGGGACATATTAGAGATGGCTCATGAAGGAACTGAGGTGGTTAAGGACTTCAAGCTCTAAGTCCTCCAAACACAATTTGAGACCATAAGAATGAAGGAGGACGAGTGCTTCAATGACTTCCAAGTGAAGCTTATGGATATAGTGAATCAAAGTCACCATCTTGGTGATCCCTACTCGGATAGAAGGATCAAGCAAAAGATTATGAGATCGCTTCCCGAGAGGTTTAAATCCAAAGTGACGGCGTTGGAAGAAAATAGTGACTACTCAAGAATGAAGCCAAGTGAAGTGATTGGAAGGCTCTTGGCCTATGAATCTAGAAAGGCTCCTACAACTACACCTCCAAAGAAGCAAAAGAGTTTGGCTTTAAAGACCATCAAGGTGGAAAATGAGGAAGAAGACTCGGATGAAGAAATTGCTTTAATGGCTAAGAAGTTCAAGCAATTTATGAGATTTGGGAAGAAAGGATTTGGCTATAAGGGAAAGTTCGTAAAGAAAAAGGCTATTTTCAAGAACTTCAAGAAAGTAGAGCAAACTCAAGAGAAGAACTACAAGAAGGGTGTCCAATGCTATGAGTGTAGTGGCTTTAGACACATTGCTCCCGAATGTGCAAATTTGAAGAAAAAAATAGGAAAAGCCATGGCGGTTACTTGGAGTGATAGTGATGACCTAGAAGATGAAGACAAGTCTTCAGATGATGATGAAGATCAAGTTGCCAACTTCATTACTTTCTCATCCTCTCACAGTATGAATGAAGTTATGAGTGATAAAGGAGATGAAGAGAACAAGCAAAAAGAAGTAGATGAAAATGACTCAAATGTTGGGAGTCACTCATCAATGTCCAATTTTGAGTTTGATGAAGAAATGGACTATGATGACTTTATGAGATTATTTGAGAATTCAAGATTGAAGAAGAAAATGGAGATACAAAAGTTGAAAGGGGAAAAGCTTGAATTAACTTCCAAAGTGACTCATTTAAGTAAGGAAATAAGCAAAGCAAAAGAGATGGAAGAAGGATTAAGGATGGAGCTAGTCTTGGCCAAAAAGAGTGAAGAAAGCTTGAGGAAAGAGCTTATGGAAGCAAAATGGTTGATTGCTAAAATGACTTCCGGAACCGAGAAGCTTGAAAAAATGCTATCTTGTGGGAAAAGTCCTAGTGACAAAAATGTGTTAGGATATGTGGAAGAAATGGAAACCGCATCCTTGGAGAAAACAACATTTGCCAAGAGCAAAGAGGTTGAAAATGCTCAAACCCCTCAACAATCAACTAAGTGGGTTGAAGTTGGTGAATCCTCAAAGCAAGCACAAGTAAGGATTCCAACAAGAGCTCCACAACCAAGACCCTCACAACTAAGACCTCCACAACTAAGGATCCCACAAGCTCAACATGGGGTCCTTTATGCTCAACCAAGAAGACAAGCCAACTTGGCTCAACCACAAAGGAGAGAGTTGCCTTAACATCTATGAGCTACTAAAAATAGAAGGAGACCACAAATGCTTGCACAAGGCTATGGTATGAACTCCTACTTTACTTTTACTTGCCATTTTTATGGAATTGAAGGCCATATTAGGCCAAATTGCTTTAAGTATATTAAATTGTGTAGAAGAGAAAGCATGATTGAGAAAAATATGCTTAGAAGAGCCACAATGCATGCACCTAGGAAACTTAGAGCAAATGGACCAATGGCTCCTAGGAATGACTATGTTTCACATAGGTTGAATAGAAATGATGAATATTATTGCTATGTGGCCCAAGTTGCCTTGAAAGTAAATGCCTCTAACACTTGGTACCTTGATAATGGATGTTCTAGGCACATGACCAGAAACAAGAGTTTCTTTAAAACTCTTGTGATTGAGGATATTGGATTTGTCACCTTTGGTGATGGATCTAAGAAAAAGGTTATAGGGAAAGGTAATATATCTATTCCCGGTTTACCCTCCTTACCCAATGCTCTCTATGTAGATGGCTTGCAAACCAATCTCGTTAGTATATCACATTTGAGTGATGAAGGGCTTTTGGTTATGTTTGGCAAAGTTGATTGCTTTATTCTTAAGGAAAATGGGCAAGTTTTGTTGAAAGACAAGAGATCAAGTGACAATTGCTATTGTCTTGAGTCTAATCTCATCTCTTGTAACTTGTCCACTAGTGAGTAAGTTGAAGTGTGGCACCAAAGATTTGGCCACATGAACTATAGGGACTTGAAAGTCTGTAAGGTCCTTGATTTGTATTGGCTTGATTCCATTGCAAAACTCTCTATATTTGTAATAGTTGTTGCTTAGGTGGTTCTTAGTGAAAAAGAAGCTTCAAAGGTGAAGAAGCAACATCTTATGCAAATATCGTCTTCAAGGGGAACATCACATACTTGGATGCTATGGTATCAAGTTTCTTCTTCCTCTTGCAAGGCATAAGCGCACACACACACACACAATTCATACATGTGTGTCCTTGCATCGTAGTGCAAACATTTGGTATAACACATTCACACACTTCTTAATATGCTCATGCATTGGTCTCTAATAGACAAACAATGTAGATTTGCATGTTTCATGACTATCTCTTTGATATGGCATACTTGTATGAATTTGTGTTTATTTATTTGTGTGTTTTGTATTTTGGACTTGAACATGTTCTTATATGATTCTTTATTGAGTCCTGATCGTTTCAGTTACTCATTCATAAGGTTTCGAGTCCAAACGATGTAGCTACGCTACTTTGCATTCTCATTTGTTGAGTTGACTTCATCATCGTTTTCCGAGATGATTTCTCAACCATGTTTCAAAGTTTTATAGTTGTAGTCATGCGTGAGAGAGTCATGGTTTGTAATCTGAAAACGAATTCAAATTCAGAGTTCGGACGGCCGAATACGGCCAAAGAACGCGAGAGGTGTGCGGGAGAGCAAGCGAGGCCGAATGGCCAAGCTTGGCCAAGCCGCGTGGGAGCCGTGGGAACCACGGCCAGAGGACCTCTCTGGTCCCATGTGGCCCACGCGCCCCACATGGGCCTTGGCTGAGGTGGCCTCTTTTGGTTAGCCAAAAATCCTCTCTCTCTCTCCTCCTCCTTTTAAATGCCTCTCCTTCCCTCCAAATCTAGAACTTGAAGAAACCTTTCAAAGAAAAATTCTGCAGAAATTATCATGATTTTGTTTTTCTTATTTCAATCATAACGTTTTCATACGAACTCGAAATTGAGTGATCCAAAAGCCAAAAATGTTGGTCTCGACGAGAGCTACAAACCTCAAGTATTTTTGGAGTCAGTTGACCTCGTGATGTTTCCCAGTGTCCAGATTTCAGTACGTGGTTCAACTTTGTATGTTCAACTTCTTCTTTTTCATTTCATCTTTGATCATCTCTTTTAATCTTACTATTTTATTGATGAAATATGTTGAGAAGGATGTTAGATCATATGCTAGGGTTTTATGATTGATTATTTGTTGAGTTTTGGCATTGTGATTCACATTTGAACTTAGTTTGCTAAACTTGATTTTCCTTGAAATTGATTCTAGAAATGCTATATGTGATGTGCCTTATGACAAGTTCTAGGTTTAATTTCATGTTCTAAGAACAAGGTTTATAGTGTGATATATTGAATATTCTTAACTTGTTCTTATTGATTTTGCATGTATTGATTTCTAGGTATTTTTTGTGATTGTGTTGAAAGCATATCCAAGTATATCTCTAAGCATGTTCATAGAGTTTGATTGATCATCATACTTTATTTGTTGTGATTTGCATCATTTGCATCACTTAGATCATTGCCTTGCATAAGGTTGAAGTCTCTAGCAAAGTGAGTGAAGCTTTGTGGATAGAGCAAAGAAGTCTTGATTAGAGTCGGGAGGACTCGAATAGTCAATCAAGGAGACTTGTCTAGGGTCGGGAGGATCCGGATAGACAAGCAAGAAATCTTCCTAGAGACGTGAGCGTCTTGGATAGGAAGTTGCTTTCTAGAGGTGTAGGACACATCTCGGATAGGAAGTAGGCTTTGTGGTTCACTAGCCCGAGGATAGACTAGGAGGTGATAGCTTGAGTGGATATCATGTGTTGATAGCTTGAGTGTGTAAGTCATTTTCATATAGTGGATTGCTTTGCCGGTGGTTGTGGTATCAACCCATGGATGTTTCCTCATTGAGGTTTTACCACGTAAAAATACTTGTGTCAAGTTTCGTTTTTATGTTTCTTTATCTTCTATATGTTTGTATTGATTGCATTACTTGTATATTGATTTTCACATGTGTTGATTAAATCAATTCAATTGTTAAGATTCATCAAGTGTGCTTTTAATTGTTGTACTCCGCATATTTTTTGTATATTGGAAGAATTTGGGCCTATACCTATTCACCCCCCCCCCCCTCTAGGTATATATTACACTATATTGCTTAAGGGAATTTCAAAGTCCTTGATATGTTCAATGTTGTTAGAGGCCTTCCTAAGCTTAGGAAAAAGGTTGAGGGAGTTTGTGGATCTTGCCAATAAGGGAAGCAAACCAAGAGTGTGCATAAGAAAGGTAAATACCTATCCACCAAAGAGCCTTTGGAGCTTCTCCATATGGACCTTATAGGTCCCATCCAAACCGAAAGCTTAGGTGGTAGAAGATACATTCTTGTGGTTGTTGATGACTTTTCTAGGTTCATATGGACTTACTTCCTTAGAGAAAAGTCTGAAGCCTTTGAGAAATTCAAAATGCTTTGTGTCAAAATTCAAAATGAGAAAACTTCTCACATTAAAAACATTAAGAAAATTAGGAATGATCATGGGAAAGAATTTGAAAATGCTAGCTTTGAAATTTTTTACAATAGCTTAGGCATTTCTCATGAATTTTCGGCTCCTAGGACTCCTCAACAAAATGGTGTTGTTAAAAGGAAGAATAGAGTCCTCTAAGAGATGGCCCGAGTCATGCTGCTTAGTAACAAAGTCCCTAGGAACCTTTGGGCCGAAGCCATCAATACGGCTTGTTACATAGGGAATAGAGTATTCCTTAGGCACGGGACTAAACAAACATCCTATAAGTTATGGAAGGGTAGAAAACTTAATGTGAGCTACTTTCACATCTTTGGAAGCGAGTGCTATATTCTAAATGATCGAGATCCACTCGGCAAGTTTGATGCCAAGAGTGATGAGGGTATTTTCATTGGGTATGCACTTAATAGTAAGGCCTATAGAGTTTTTAATCTTAAGACTTGAAGTGTTATGGAATCATCAAATGTTGTCTTTGATGATTGTAGGCCCAAACATGATGACCATGAGGATGATGTTTGTAAGATAGATGACCTTCCTTTGAAAGAGAGTGGTGAGACTTCAAGTGGTGTGAAGTCAAACCAAGATGAAGAGGATGATTTACCTCTTAATAGAGTTCCTCATTTGGACTCTAATGAACCCACTTATTGGGTTAGAAAACTCCATGATAAAGATGATATCATTGGAGATGTTAGAGAAGGTGTTAGGATTAGGCGTCAAACAACTAATCAAATTAGATATACTTGTTACACCTCTCAAATAGAACCCAAGAAGGTTGACGAAGCCTTGGAGGATGAGTTTTTGGGTTCTTGCCATGCAAGAAAAGCTAAACCAATTTGAGAGAAATGAGGTTTGGACCGTTGTTCCTAGACCTAGAAACACTAATGTCATAGGCACTAAATGGGTGTTTAGGAACAAATCTGATAAGGATGGCAACATTATGCGAAACAAGGCAAGGCTTGTTGCACAAGGGTACTCTCAAATTGAGGGTATCGACTTTGAGGAGACATTTGCTCCCGTTGCCCGCCTAGAGTCCATAAGGCTTCTCTTATCCATTTCTTGTGTGTACAAGTTCAAATTACACCAAATGGATGTCAAGAGTGCCTTCCTCAATGGCATTTTGCATGAGGAAGATTTTGTTGAGCAACCTAAGGGGTTTATGGATCCACACCATCCCTCTCATGTCTATCGCCTCAAGAAGGCTTTATATTGGTTGAAACAAGCACCGAGGGCTTGGTATGAGCACATCACTCTTTATCTTGTTGACAATGGCTACTCTAGAGGTAGTGTTGACAAGACATTATTCATCAAGTGCACTAAAAATGAGCTATTCATAGCTCAAATTTATGTTAATGACATTGTATTTGGTTCCACAAACAACTTGAAAGTTCAACAATTTGTTGATGTCATGTCTCATGAGTTTGAGATGAGCATGGTTGGTGAACTAAATTACTTCCTAGGTTTGCAAATTAAGCAAATGCATGATAGGATCTTCGTATCCCAAGCTAAGTATGCTAAGAGCCTAGTGAAGAAGTTTGGCCTTGAGAATGCCAAGCATTGTGACACACCTATGAGCACCACCTTGAAACTAAGCAAAGATGCTAGTGGAAAGGATGTTGAGCAAAGTTTATATCGTGGCATGATAGGTAGCTTGCTTTACTTAATCGCAAGTAGGCCCGATATATCTTTTAGTGTGGGTGTTTGTGCTAGGTACCAAGCTAATACCAAGGAATCTCACCTTGTTACGGTAAAGAGGATCATTTGGTTTGTGAATGGTACCTCAAACCATGGGATTTGGTACTCCTTTGACACTAATCCAAGTTTTCTTGGATATAGTGATGCCGATTGGGCGGGAAATTGTGATGATAGAAAATCACATCGGGTGGTTGTTTCTTCCTTGGAAACAATTTGGTTTCTTGGTTTTGCAAGAAGCAAAACTCAATTTCCCTATCCACGACCGAAACGGAATACATTGCCGCTGGTAGTGCTTGCACTCAATTGATGTGGATGAAACAAATGCTAGCCGATTATGGCTTGGAGTAAGGTACTCTTACTTTATTTTGTGATAACATGAGTGCCATTAATATTTCAAAAAATCATGTCCAACATTTTAGGACAAAGCACATTGACATTAGACACCATTTCATAAGAGAGCTAGTTGAGAGCTGTAAGGATTCCCATATCTTGATTGGCTTATTTCGTGGACAAACCACATATTTGGGATTGAATGTAAGGGTAGCTTAGGTGATTCATGATCAAGCTCAATGACCCTCTCAAGTCCTCAAGGTTGACAAGCACTCCAAAGGTATATCTCTTGTGCTTAGTTTTTCGTTGAAGAGATTTAGATTGCACACACACACTTAGCATACTTGCATTTGTGTGCATACTCTTCACATGTCACAATTCACACTTGCACTTTGATGTTGTATTTTGTTATATGCTTTTGTGTCGTGTAATTCGTTTCACGAATATGTTCGGAAACGTCCGCGCTTGCACAAATGTGTGATTGGTTTAGCGCGAAGACCGCCTACGGAGAATGCCCTTGGCTTCTCCTTTGGTTTCACGTTTTTTGGTGAATCAGCGGTTTGATCGGCGGCCTGGCCGCCGAACTAAACCCCTGTTTCATACCTGATTGATTTTTATCTCGAGTTTGTTTCTACGGTTTAATCGGTGGTTTCGAAACCGCCGAATGAAACTGCCATTGATGCTCTGTTCTTCTCGCACTCAATTCGGCGGTTATGAACGGTGGCCTGGCCACCGATTGAAACCGCCGATTGTGCGTTTTCAAGGGAAAACTTATCTTTTCACATGCTCTGTTCTTAATGTCTATAAATATCACACTTTCTCATTCTCTGAATTAAGGTTCTTTAACTCTAAGAACCCTAAACTTCAAAGAGAGACATTTGAGAGAAAATCAAATCAATAACACATTTTTAACACTCAAAAACCATTCTCATATGCATCAAAATATCATCTAGCATTTTCTAGCATAGTTAGGATGCTTGCTTGCATGGGTTTTGGTCAACACACATTCTTTGGTAAGTTCTTCACTATTATCATATATAATTAGTGTTTTATTTATCATTGACATCTCTTATATTATTTGTATGTTCTTAGAATATATTCTAGATACAAATAGAGATTGTTGTGTTGACATGATTGAGTGTTGTATTTTGATAGCTATATCTAGGTTGTTTAATCTTTGATTAGCTAAGCTTTATGACATGTCATTTAGCTATTGATATTTAGGATTGTGTTAATTGACATATTTTTATCCTAGATAAGCATATAGGGTTACCTAGCTCTTATTGCATTTTGAATATTTCATATATTCACTTAGGTTGTATTATCTCTTCTTAGAGAACTAAGTCTTGTGTTGTGACCGGGATTAAGTTGCTTAAATCGTAAGCAATTGGACTAGGTCCACTTATACCGGGATTAGGTAGGTGTGTGATTATATACCGGGATTAGGTTGTAATCTTAACACACTTAGTGGATTCGAGGTTCGAGTGTGGCGCAATTATTAGCCCGCGGTTTTTCCCGTGAGGGTTTCCACGTAAATATCATGTGTTATTTAACTTCCGCACATATTACACTTGTTTGTCTGTTTGACTAGTTAGGGGCATTTTCGTAAAATTATCATATATGCGAAAATTGGGTAATAATTGGATAAAATCTATTCACCACCACCCCCCCTCTAGATTAATATATAGAACACACCGTTAATTTGTTTCAAGAGCAAAACCATTGCATTGGAACATATGGGAACAAATGACCAACTAGCGGATTTGTTTACAAAACCCTTAGATACTCTTAGATTTGGGAACCTTAGCAAGTCTATTAGGGTTTGTCACTTGGATTGAAATGGTATGTCTTGACCCCATTTGGAGAGCTCAAGCAAAGAGAGCAAAGTTGCATTGTGCTACATTAATATATTTTATGCCTCTTATTTAATTGCTTGAGATGATTGGTTGTACATACTTATATGTATTTTTCTTAATAAGTGTGTTATATTGCCTTGCTTGCAATCCATGTCATATTTATACTCAAGCATGTATTTTTGGAATAGAAGATGTACTTTGGAAGTACTTTTTGAATGACCTATAATTGATCTCCATGACATGGTGATTCTTTCTAATGACATGCTTAAGATGAAAAGTGTGAGATGAAAAATGTGAAATGTTTGATTGCTAAATCTTGAATGCAAATATGAGTGCAAAAGCAATATTGAGACTCAAATAAATAAGGATCTTAAAATCCAAAGTCTCTCTTTCTTTATTGGTAGAGCAAGGCTACTATCATACGGTTATCTCACCCAGAAAAATCAAATTGGGTGCAAAGTCGCTTATGTCTTGTTTTGCTTATAAAGTTGGATATAGTTGCTCTATAAAATTGAAATGCTTAAAGTCTATATCCTTGTTTTTCCATGACAAAGGGTGAAATTGGTTTGAATTCTATCAGGAAATCTTTGTTGTTTGCTTTGCCAAATACCATTGTTTTTTAACTTGAATGCAACATGTCTTGCATGCAAAGCATCCTTGCCACACATTTTCTTAAAATAAAACTCCTTGAATCTCTCTTACTTAATTGAGTTGCATAAAGTTGCTTATATGATTATGCATATGTGCTTGTGCTACAAGCTCTCCTTGCTAAATGCTTACCTATTAGGGGAGACTCCCTTTGCCCATCTCATGACAAAAAGGGGGAGTAAGGTTGGGGAGAATTTGTGTCATTCCTGGCATTGCATTAAGGGAGAGTTGAGAGAGAGTAACCCTTTGAGGGATGTTGCATTTAGAGGGAGTTGCATTGCATTGCATGATTACATATTTTTTTTTATTGTATTGATTTATTTTGGCAATTGCAATTACTCTTGTTATAAGCACCTCTCACACACTTGCTCTTGGAAGGTATCTTTCTTGTTGATTGTGTGTAGGTTGGATTTTTCTACAAGCTTGGAATTGACTTGAAGATGTTCAAGACTTAGACTAAGAGCTTTATTTGTAATGTAGAAAAATTTTGTTGACCGACCATTTTTTTTTGTTTTTGTGAGGTTGCTATGTCAGTGTTGGTTTTGTCACGAAATAGCCAAAGGGGGAGATTGTAAGTGCCTCACTTTTTTATTGACTTATTTCGTCGAGAAAATCATAATGGGGTTCAACTATGTAAGGGTAGCTTAGGATTGAAAAAATCTCCTCAAATGCTAATGGATCTCATTGTGGACATCAAGAGCTTCAAGGAAGGTAATTTACTTGTCTTGACTCTTAATTGAAGAGATTTAGATTGCACACACACACAACTCATGCATTGTAGTATTTGTGTTTGTTTTGGTATGGTTGGTAAAATCTCATTGTATTTCAAATAAATATATTTTTGAGATTTTTCATATTTTTACGAGTCCAACCGTGTGTGGATTGGTCCCTAGATGAGTTCCGAGCGATTCGGAGACTTGTCTATATGTTTCAGATGATTTTCGAGACATTTGGGACATTCCGTGTTTTTATCGGAAATCGGAATTCAATTCTGAGCTTCGAGTGGAATGTTATATAATTTCCCGTGTTTATGATTGAGTCCGAGTCTATATTCAGAAAACAAAATCGAATTCCAAATTCCGATGTCAAAACTGGAATGAAGAACGCGCAGAACGGAAGTCAGCTTGGCATGGCATGAAAGCCACACCAAGAGACTGACTGCCATGAAAGGCACGCCACACTCATGCCAAAAATGTCTCTCGGCCCCCGTTTGCCTCACGCCACACACCTGATTTCATTTTGTTTTTTATTTTTCAAGGCTATTTTTTTTAGTGCTTTGGTTGCATGTGATCTCATTTTTGTTGTGTTAACTTGTTGCATGAGTTGATTTTATATGATAAGTTATTGGACCACTTGATTTTCTCTCACGTGAGCTCACCTCACAGGATTACTTTTATTTTGATTTTTTCTCCCAAATTCAAAAGCTGTGCGTTTTGCTTGTTAAAAAATACATATACGTAATCAATGTAGTTTCGTTTTAAAAACCTAATACATATATATATATTCTTCTCAACTTCGCCGTATTTTGATAGCAAGAAAAATATACTTTTGAGAGAGAAAAATATTTTCAAGAGAGAGAATCCCAAGATCCCATCTTTACTCATCCAAATCTAAAACCCATCATCTTCACACATCATCTAGCATGTTCTAGGTATGATTTCTTATGGGTTTTCTTTATTATTCATGTAAGAATTCCCATATCTTGATTGACTTATTTCATGGACAAACCATATATTGGGGATTCTTTGTAAGGGTAGCTTAGGTATTGGTGTTCAAGTTAAATGCCCTTTGAAGACCTCATCATTGACAAGCACCAAAGGTAAATCTCTAAGTGCTTGATTTGCTTTGAAGAGATTTTGTGCACACACACACATTCCATGCATTTCCATACTTTGTGTATTTTGTGTGTCCTTATGTGTGTACATTCATGTTTATATAATATCTCTTCTTGTATATTTTGTTGATTGCATCTAGTAGTTCATATGCCATGACATGATTAGAACTAGGTTGCATAGTGTATGATTGAACGCTGTTCACCCACCCTACAGGCGCTCTTCGAACAGCGGTTCAAAAAGGGGAAAGAGCAAATTTGCTCTTACCCACTCTACACCTGCTCTAAGTAGAGCGGGTGAATAGCGGTGCCACTGGTGATGTTTTTTCACACCTGATGGTCCGCCCCAAAACCACTCTACGAACAGCGGGTGAAGGGCGACTCTCCAGACCCGAGAGCAACTGCCCCAAGGTCACTTGGAATCCGCCCTACGTAGGGCGGTCACGAAGAACTTGTTCTTCATTTCCCAGATGAACCGATGTTCATCCGCCCTACGTAGAGCGGGTGAATAGCGGTCAAGGCATATTTTTGAAAAAATATACAAAACGGTGTCACTTCATTTTGGCACCTTATATATATGCCTCATTCATTTTAGGTTGAGTGGCTGAGTTCAAAATATCATATATTTTCCTTAGAATATTTTTCAAGTGAAAAATTCTCAAGAACTCACCTTTAAACACTCAAAGACATTCCTTTATGCATCAAAGATCATCTTGCATCATCCATGCATGGTTTTGCATCATCACAACTTGCTTGGTAAGATTTTGATTAACTTCATCTTATTTTAGTAATTTTTACTTTCAAGCCATCTCTTTAAATTACTTGTATGTTTTAGATCAAATGCTAAATACAAGAATAGAGAATTGATTGTGATGAATTGATTGAGTGTTGTATTGTGATAGCTAATTAGGTTTTTGCTTAATCTTGATTACCTAAACTATTTGACATGTCATTTAGCTCTTGATATTTAGGGTTGATTTAATTGATTATATCATCATCCTAGATAAGCATCTAAGGTTCCCTAGCCTTGTTTGTTATTTGAATATGCATATATATTCACATAGGTTGCATAATCTCTTCATTGAGAATTAAGTCTTGGGGGCTAAGATTGCTTAGGCATCAAGCAATTGGACTAGAGCCATTTTTAAAGGTCCGCGTGGTAGAAGTGGGGGGTTATTGACCGGAGTGTTAGACGAGGTCTACATAAGTTGTAAACTCCATTTCAATTAGTGGATTTCGAGGTTCGAGTGAGACGCACTATACAGCCCGTGGTTTTTCCCAGTCGTTAGGTTTCCACGTATACATCAAGTGTTATTTAATTTCTGCACCATATTACACTTGTTTGTATTTTTTACTAGTAGGGGCATTTTCGTAAAATTGACATGTATGCAAAAAAATTGTGTAAAATTAGTTAAAATCTATTCAACCCCCCCCCCCCCCCCCCCCCCCCCCTAGATTAATATATTGTACACACCGAGTATTTCTTTCAACTCACATAACTTATAGTTAGAACATTATTTGCATCTCTTCACATGTTCTTGCTTTACAAGATAGCATTTTTATTACTTGACTAGTTTCAAGATTGCATTTTTATTGTGTTTTGTGAGTTGTTTATGATAGCTATTGCATATAGGGTTTGATTTGTACATATAGCTAGGTTGTATGAATGTCATATAGCCACATGATATCTAGGAATGTCTCTAATATGTTCATCCATGCCTAGATAAGCTTAAATGTTTAACCTTGCATTTATGCTCCTTGAATATTACACATATTCACTTTATGTTGTTTATCTCTTCTCTTGAGAGTTAAGACTTGTGCCTACCGTGTGTAGAGTTCAAGCACCCTAGGTCTAGAATCACTATTAGAGGCCCATTGGGTAGTAGTAGTGGGTTAGTAACCGTGTAGGGTTTGACGTGGTCAACCTAGGTTGTAAACACCGTTACAAGTAGTGGATTTGAGGACCGTGTGTGGCGCACATATCAGCCCGTGGTTTTTCCTTATTAAAGGTTTCCATGTAAAAATCAAGTGTTATTTATTTTCCACATTTTACACTTGATTGTTGTTTTGACTAAATAGGGGTTGTTTTTGAATATTGACTTATTAACGAAAATTGGTAATTATATCGATTAATATATATTCCACCCCCCCTTTAGATTAATTAGACACGTTTTATATATATATTCAAATATTAAATCAAAGTGGACAGCACCATCACCACAACAACTACCGAAGTGAAATTTAACCATCCAAGATAGGTTCTTCAGAAGTATGAATGACTGCTTTGTCTGTGTCATGCAAATTGGTCTCAGGTGGCCTATCTGGGCACTTTAGTCTAGTATGTCCTTCCTTCTTACAAATGCTACAAGTACGTGCTTTTTTGGCTGGTTTGCTTGTGGTAGACGATGGTTTCGGACAATGTTTTTTATTGTGTCCCTTTTGCCCAAAATTCGAACATGTTTGTAGCTTTCATTTCTCCCCAGCAGATGGTGTCCTTGACTTTTTTGGTCTTACGGACTGCTTCTTTATCTCCCATGGTAAAACAATGCGATCACGAACCTTTTCAGGAATGACCCATGTTTCAGGATTTGGAACAGGGTTCACATTCATGGCGTAAGCATGTTTTAGCCATTCCGTTGTGAAAAAGTCAGAACATAATGCCTTGATAGGCATACCTTTAATCCTGGTACAAAAGACAAAGAAACAAATATTATTACAATTAAATAGTGAAAGGTTTCTAACATTAAATGAAACTTCAATTTTGTAAGCATACCTAGCAACTGCCATGACATGAATACATGGCAACTTATCTAGATCCCATTCACGGCATGAGCAAGAATGTTGTTCCAAGTCGACAATGGTACCTTGATTCCATTTGTCGTCTACCTTAAATCTATGGAAGTCAATTAGGTGAACCTCACACCGTTGTGATGCTAATACCCTTTGTTTGATGTGTTGGTCTGTATAATGACTCAAAAATGTAGGCATTTCACGTGCATTTCTCCGACGGTCGTGGAACCACCTTTGCAACAAATCTCTAATAAATTATGCAATAGATCTGATGGGCAACTTCCGGATTGCAAGTAGACAAGAATTAATTGACTCGGCGATGTTGGTGGTCATCATATGGTACCTCTTTTTAGGGCTACGTGCACGTGAAAACTTCTCTATCCTAGCCTGTACAAGCTCATCATAAACCTTACGGTGGATGGCTTTCAACTATGCCATTTCACGTTCGAATTCATCGACACGGTACACATATGCAGCATGGTAGTAAAGCTTAATCACATCATCCAGTTGCTTGCAAATTCTTTTCAAATTTTGTGACAAGTGGTATGTGTTAGGATTATGCTCAATAGCAAGAGTGTAATAGTGTTTTTGACAATCTATTCATATTAACAATGTGATTTCTGGTTTAACAAATCTTATAGCATTTATAGTTTAATTATTATAATTGTCAAAAGTAAATGATCATAAGGTCAAAAGACTGTGAGAAAAGAAGAATTGTTCGTACATCTGGATAGAGGGTAGCTAGATATTACAACTCACATGTGCGTGAAAGAAGGTTCTCGCTGGGCGACTTAGTGCTGAAAAGGGTGAACCCAGGAACAAAAGACAAAGCTGCAGGGTCACTCGCGGACAAATGGGAAGGGCCTTATCAGATTACAGGCATAGCTGGCCACGAGGCATATCGCATCACTCGAGAAGGTTTCGGCGAACTGCCCCGTCCATGCAATGCGCAGTACTTGAAGACATATTATCCTTAACTTGGGGGTTAAGTTAAGGATTTTCTGTGAGCCTTTTATTTTTTACTTAGAATAGTTTTCGTTTTAGCATTTTCTTTATGACAGTATTAACAAAGTTGCAGGAAGTATTCAATAAAGAGTAATTTATTACTGAAGAAATTATCGATTTTACTCGCCAAATACAAAAGGGCATTCGCCATCACACATTGCTATCATCACATAAAGATGAGTTTTATGCTCGCTGCAGCAAGAGCTAGTGAAGAATGACATCTAAAGTTATAGAAATTGGCAATCGCCATCACGGGAAAACAGAATCCCTATGAACGAGTGAGCCAACTAAAAATAACAAGGGGAGACGTCCCAATAAAAAGCCAAAACTCAGCAATGGCAGCTGAACAAACAAAAAGTATATTAAAAACTCGGTGCATGGTCGGATAAATCCTGACAAACACTGAGTACGCCAAAATACAGCAATGGCAGCTGAATAGAGATATAAAATATGCTAAAAAACTTGGTGCATGGTCGGATACGTCCTGACAAGCACTGAGTATGCCAAAAATACAGCAAAGGCAGCTGAATAGAGATATAAAATATGCTGAAAAAACTTGGCGAAAAACTAAAAGCAAAGGCAGCTGAACAAAAAATAAAAGAATTTTATAACTTCTGTCACTTACAGTTGGAGGAACAAGAGAAATAAAAACCTCCAGTCCTAGACAGTAAAGAAAGACCTAAAGCTCAACTAGCTGCAGGAGGACCCTCGCTGTCTTCCTCATCCTCCATCTCTTCTTCTGAAGGCCAGGTGACTTCCTCATCCCCTTCTGGCATAAACGGTTCGTAGTTCCTTCCGGCAACAGGACCCAAGTCAGGTTCAGCGTCAGAACCAGAAAAACTGCCTTTCCGACCGGAGTAGTAAGTATTGAAGGCACACTTACTGGGGATCTCCAAATTCATGGGATGAGGTTCAGTCATATTATAACGGCAGTGGGCTCTCCATCGTGTTATCTGCTCTTTAATCGAGACCACACCGGTGGCCATGTGCTGCTGAAGAGACCTGTCGAAACGCTTCAAAGCTTTTTCGTTCGAATGATCCTTCATGGCGAAGAACTTTTTCGCCTGCCTCATGCCTTTCTCAAACTCACGCAATAAAAGCGCATCATAGGCAGGGGATCTCTTGAAACGGTCAACCGCTTCAACCTCCAACACAGCCTTGAGGTCATTCAAAATAATTTCGTGTGAGGCTAACTGGTTGCGCAAGTCCAAAGCCTCACGCTCTGCTTTTTCCTTCGCCTCCTCAACTAGTCGCTCAGTCTCAAAACATGCTGCGAGTGATTCTTGATTAGCAGAAAGTTGCTCTCGCAGCAAACGGATTTCCTCCTCAGCAGCACCTAGTTTCTCTTCAGCAGCAAGTTGAGCCGAAAGGTGCCCATCTGCCGATTCTCTTAGCTGTGCAAGCTGCTGAACGTGGTTTTCCTCAGCCGAAAGCTTCTCAGCTTCCAAAAGAGAGGCTTGTTCTCGCAGGCGTCTCAAATCCCTCGATAAATAATTTCCTCACCTGTAGTTATCAGCCAACTCAGACAGCATCTGAAAATAAGAGAAAAACAGAAGTCAGAAAACACGCAAAACAAAAATACACAAGTACAGCGAGAGGCTCACCAGAGAATGGCAGTTGAAAAAGAACTCCATTTTCCTGTTGCAGGATCCCTTCTTCATCTGCTCCCAACTCTCACCAACATAAACATCGTTGTTCATTATATGAGAACAAATCTCAGCAGCCGTGAAATCCGAGAGGGAGACAGACTCAACTCCCTCACCAGCTTCAGTTGGATCAGTGGGAGGATCTCCGTGAGCAACACCAGAACCGGATGCAGAAGCCCCATCCTGTCTGGACGACCCCGGTCTATCAGCTGGCCCTTGTCGACCAGATGACCCAGGCTGACCAACAAAAGAAGTATCCGGCTCATTCACGGCCGCCGGAAGAGGAGTCGCACCAGTCGGGGAAATGGTAGGAGCGCCAAAATTGTTTACCCCCTTCGGAAGAGGAGACTCAGCTAAGACTGGTTCCTCTGCAGAAGCCTCGGGGGCAGCAGTTTCAGTGGGAGTCTCAGCGATCATAGGCTCTTCAACGACCTCCTCATCTGAAGAAACAACGTATTGCACGACCCTTGACGCCCGCTTTAAGGGCCGTGCAGCATGTTCAGGTGTACTCCCTGCTGGGCGTTTTCCTCTGCCAGTTCTAGGGGCAAGATCGCTTGTTGGATCGAGAGGAACCTCAGGGACATCAGCGTCAAAAGTAGGAATATCACTGACTCCCCCTGAAGCACCAACCTTTTCTTTACCCTTACGACTGGGGGTAGCTGCGGCAGGAGTAGTCGCAGGAGTAGTCGCAGCAGCAGGTGCAGTGGGAGTATTCGCAGCAGCTTCTGCGCGCATTGATGGCCGCCCTGACTCGACACCTCCCACTAAAATCTCCTCCGCATCCTCGGCGTCGGAGGGATCATCACCATCCGGGCTGGCAATCCCTTCCTTGGCCAAACCAGCAGCATGCCTTTTGCTGGTGGCCTCGGAATTCTTCACCGCCCTGGCTTGCAAGTCGCAAACGGTGTCAAAATCGCACACTGCAAGAAAAATAAACAAAGTGTCAACTAACAGAATAAAATGAAACAGTGAAACAGTAAAACAGAGAAGGAATGGACAAAGACTTACAGCGAGGAAGCCTTGCATGTAGTCGTGTGAAAATCCCCTCGGAAATCATTTTTTCCTCATCCAAGAGGAAGGACCTATCCCTTTCTCTCAAAGGGAGGACAGCTGCTGCGGCGAGGTGAGAAATCTCTCTATCTAGTAAAACAGGGGCCGCCTTCAACCAAGTTTCAGGCGATGCGAAGTGCCTGGGAACCTTCTTCGCCAAGAAATTATGGTGACTACTGGCAGGCACATCACGACCCCACTCGCCACCAACGAAAGACCAGCTGTTCTTCCACCTCTTGTTCGAAGTGGGAAAGCCCCAGATGAACCCCTTTTTCTTCTCATCGCCGGAGATTTCTACTTGGCCGGGGTTCGCCACACCCTCAGGGATCCAGCTCTCCACGGGCGAAGAGATAAGGAAATACGTACCACCATGGCCCGCCTGCCTTAGCGTATAAAAATGGCGGATCTCACGAGGAGTAGGGGGCCCGTAACCCTTCAACTTCCACATGAGGCACAGACACATCAATATTCCATAGCTATTTGGAGTGAGCTGTGCCGGTGCAATTTGAGCCTCCGCAAGAAATCTGGAGATGAAAGGCTGAAGAGGGAGAGTTACCCCACAGCTAAGCATGGCCCCGTAAATAGCGACTGCATTTTTGGGAGGATTCCACACAACCCGGTCGCCAGGTAACATAAGATTCACTGAGTCTGGCAGGTCAAAATGACTCTTGTATTTGCGAAGCTCAACCTCGCCGACCACATTTACCTCCGTATCAAAAGAACACGGACGGTTTGGCGAGAAGCGTAGCCTATCCCTCTGATGGTCTTCAACATCAGAGTCAACAATCGTCTGCGCATCCAGCAGAGATTCACGTAGAACCCTAGAAGCGCG
Organism: Acer yangbiense; assembly: GCA_008009225.1. Taxonomy (NCBI): domain Eukaryota; kingdom Viridiplantae; phylum Streptophyta; class Magnoliopsida; order Sapindales; family Sapindaceae; genus Acer; species Acer yangbiense. The sequence continues at coordinate 19,228,091 of CM017770.1, read as the reverse complement.
TCGTCTACTGCTTGTTGGTCTAGAAGATTTCGGCATTGTTAGAGAACCGCTGTTAGAAGATGAAGGAGAGATGTTAGGGATAAAAACATCTTCAGAAGACGGAACATAAACAGAAATTAGGACCGGAGAATCCGGACGAAAATTACGAATCAGAGATTCAATTTTGTCTGCAGTACTTTTATCACCAAGCTCCATGGCTTGCATCATCCGATTAAAAAGAGAAGAGCGTAAAGAAGGGTCCATAAGAACTCACCAGAAAACCCTATATTCACGAAATGTTCGTAGAGAGGCAGGAATAATCGATTCCTGTGAACCGTCTGATAATAGAAAGCACAGGGAAAGGACTGTAGCAAGTACTTGAAGGAATAAGGCAAATAAAAACGAAGAATCAAACTGCTCTTTTCTGCTCTGAGAAAACCAGTGGAGAAATAAATGGAAAGAATGAAATGGAGAAAAGGAAACGATCAGGCTTTAAAAAGAGGGAGTTTCAAAATTCAAAAAAGAAAATCAAGTAAAAGGATATGCAATTAATGAGAATGACAGCCACAGTGACCAGCCGCAATAGTCACCATCAGAAAACAGACATGTGGCATCTCGGGAAAAGCCAAGCGATCAAAATGTCTCTTCATCTGTCAGGTAAGTGGAAGCGTCAGCAATTATGTGGACCAAGTTGAAAGCTTACACCGGAAGAATCAATTAATCAATAAAGCGCGTGACGAAAAGGAAAGAGGGGGTTATTACAAAATGCGTCGAAATCTTGTAAGTATAAATATAAATACTACTCGCAGAGACAAACGAAGCAAGAAGAACAAATCATTCGCCCAGCTCGGAATATTTATGAGGGTATTGTTATATGTATAAATTCGCCAACCTGACACGTCATCAAAAAGAGTCAATAAAGATTGCCACGACCGGGTCAATGAAGGAAATGTGACAAGTCAATGTCAAAGTATCTCGAAACCAAAAAGGTCAAAAACATGCTCGCCGAAACTGGATATGTACTCGCCAAATCTAGATATATGGTCGCCGAAGAAACGAAACCCAGAAATAAATGTACTCGCTGCACCAGCATACTGGGCTTGAACCGACTCAGCAGAAACACGGAAATAAACCCTACACTTTAGAAAACCCATAACAGCAAGGAATCAAGGGGGGAAAAAGAGAAGACCTATCTGTATCCGTAGCAACGTGGGATTCCCAGGATAAATCTGAAAGGAAATCCTACCATGAGCAGGACTAAAATCAAGGGAAAACCCTAAATATCATGTATAAATAGAACCACCTATCCCATGAGGAAGGGGTTCAGAAATTGAGGGAGAAGAGAGCAATTGTAAGAGAGATCTAAGCGTGTAACAAGGCAACGAAAACCTAGTATTATTTTTCTGCCCTTAGGGGCGCCGTGGTTTTTTCCCATTCAAGGGTTTTCCACGTAAAATCCGTCTTTTGCATGTGTTCTTAATTTTCTTGTTTTATATTAAATTGATATAATTGTTGAGTGCGTGGTAATCCAAATTTCACCGTCAACAAGTACGATTATATAGCATAGTCTATCCTCGATAGTTTGGTGGTATTCATTTGTTAATCGATAGAGGACTTCATTTATAGATATGGACATCGTGGCTCCATTTATTAAATGAGAGTAGAATATCATCATATGGATGTTTTGAGGTATTGGATATTAAATCTTAACGTTAAGTTTTCAATAGTGTCTATTAAAACATGGCTTCTGGACAAGTCAAAATATCCAAGTTCAAAATGTGGTCATATGAGGAAATATGGTAACTTGAAGAGCTATAGGCGGTCTATGAGCTCTTGGCGATTACTGATATTCTTCACGAGGATACACCATCTCCAATAAGATTGTCTAGGGTACGAATGAGAAACATTTACTTATTCTATCTTTATTTAAGAGTGCAATTTTAGTTCTTTAGTTGAATGAACTAAAATTAATAGATCGGACCTAAGTGAATCATTTGTTGATTGTGATTAGGTTATGTCTATTGAAGCTTAAATTTAGATAGCCCGCCAAGATCCCCAATCCACACGGACTTGCATGGATCACTTTATATATTCTACCGGACCAATTTATGGGTCCATCTAGAATTGTACTTAATATATTAAGAATATAATTTACACATTATTTATTTAATGGGCTGTTAAATTATATTAATATATTAATGAAATGCATGTGGGCTTGTTTTTTTTTTAGTAAGAATGGGTTTAGTTCACATGTGGGCTTTTTATTTAAGGTCCAATGGATTAAATAAAATGGAAAAATAATACATGGCCCATGTATAGTTACTTGGGCGGCAAGGCTAATATATTAGTCTAATATATTATTTTGTTTTATTATTTAATTAAATGGGAATTAATTAATTAATTAATTAATTATTTAATTAAGAATCAAAATCTTTTTCTGACTAGGAAATATGTTTCTTAGTATTATACTATTGTTGGTAGTATAATAAATATTAAAGACTATATTTGGTAAGTAGATAAATAAAATGAATTTATTTATCTAGTCAAATAAGGAAGTCTTTTTATATAGTCACAAATACACTAAAGAGTTGGATTAGGGTTTAGAAAATTTATAAAGGCAAGAAGAATTCAAGTGATATACAAATATATAATATATAGGCATGTAAGAATGCGGAATATTTAAAATTTTATATATGCATAAAGTTATGCGATATATATATATATTTAATATATGCATAAAGTCATGCGGGAAATATATATTTCATATATGCATGAAGTGATGGGCATATATTTTAATATATGCAGAAAGTCATATGTATATATAATTTGTATATAGACATATATATATATATTTTGGCAAGTAATTTGCGGCAAATATATATATATATATATATATATATATATATATATATATATATATTCTTGATATAGAATTTGGTGAACCCTAGGTCTTGGACTTGAGAGTTATTTCTTTTGCTTGAGAAAAATAAAATCCAACTCTGAGACTAGTGTGATTATTTTCGGCCAAGAGAAAAGTGAGAAGAGATTGTTCTTTTTTCGATAGTGCACTGATAACTTTTACACCAAAAGGTTTTGTGCACAATTTCGAATAAGGTTCACGCGAGTTTCGATCTAACAATTGTGAATTCAAAAGTGACCGGAACATTCTTTGTAATCTCTTGGAATTTATTGTGACTAACGATCAAGAGAAGAGATTTTGATTTCCATCCTTCAGGTATGCAATTCAAAGAAAGGGAGACCACGCTCCTAGGTGATTCACATTCGTGATTGGATTGGAAGATCTTGCGGATTACCATCGACGCAAGTCAATCGGATCACGCGACAAGGGATATGTTACTTTTTGATACGTATGTTTAATTAATTAAAGGGTTAAGGTTCAAATATGGAAAAATTTTAAACTGTACTAAAACCCCTTTTTAGTCTCGCTTCCGCTGCCTTGACCGTATTTTTCCCTACAATTGGTATCAGAGCCTTGGTTGTACCCTTTAATTAATTAACGTATATATACGTGAATCTATTTCTTTTTATTGTGATTATGCATGTTTTAAAAAGAGATGGCACTCTAGGTATTCTCATATATAATTACATGTGGAATGTATGGATTTATATATGTTGTTATAAAGTGAATTGTTGTTGCTCGATTTTGGTCCTAGAATTTCAATGTAATTTTTGTTTCGGAATTGTAACAAGAAGGGTGGCCTATTACCGTCACAAGTTCCTTCTTGGTAGTTGCTAGGTTCACTATTTTTTTATTGTATTAAAAGTACTGCAGTTTTTATTGTATTTAAAAATACTGCAGATTTTTTTTGTATCATTTAGTGCAGTTTTTATTGTGTAAAAAATTACTGCAGTGATTAAAAAAAGTAAAATAAAATTCTGCAGTAGTTTATTTTGTTAAATAAAGTTGTAATATATTCAAGCATCGAAGATTCGAAGTTTTGAAGAATTGGAAGCAACTGGAACACGTTTGGGATCATGCGCACCATAGCAACAAGCGTGCGCGCAAGTTAGCGTGCAGCTGCGCTTGTTGTGGCATGGACTGCACACGGCAGCCCTATGGAAGCCATGGGCTGTGCACAGCAGCCCTTCATGGTGCTGTGGGGTGCACAAGCCCATTTGAGGCAGCCAAGGGGTGCGCGAATGGATTGTGGCCGCTTGAAGACTTGTTCGCCAAAAAGGAAGATCTTGTAATTCCAACAATTGTAATTTACTTGCTTTTCTAGGATGGACCAAAATTGTGGCTATTTATATTATGCATAAATATTACAATATTTGTTATTGTATGATAACATGTCATATAGAATAGGAGTGCCACTCATATATCTCTTTTGGTATGAACATGCATTGAATGATTTAGGTATCTAAATTGGCATCTAGATAACTTGGTAAATCATTCTATGAGATTTAATCACATGCCTTAAATAATTGAGTGAGAGAAGGTGTTTTGCAACGCCTATGGCCTCCAAGGTTAGTTGAGCTTTATTATTTATTGGTAATCCCCCCAAGGGGCGTCCATGAATGGAATTTAGCAATATACTTCCTTACAAGGATAGACTAGACAATTGACTCAAATGAGATCTACTCCCAAATGAGGGATTTTTCGTGAGAGAAAATATTGAGGGTCGATATCTTGGTAACACACTCAATGTGATTTTATTGATATCCTCCCAAGAGTTCTTGTCAATAAAATCGCAAGGCTAAAATTGAAAACGTTGGTTGTTATGTTAACAATTAGGTGGTACTTAGTCCAACTAGTAAATGTTCGTACTCCCAAAGGAGGCATAACATTTATGGGTGTTGGATCACCGTTGAATTTTTACGATTGAGTTATTTATTTAATTCAAGATCAATATTTAAAAGTGCTTTATTATGATTATATACTTATATATGTTTTGTTTTATTTAGAAATCATGACCCCATCACTTATGAACATCCTAAAAGATAAAACTTTAACTGGTAATAATTATGTCACATGGAAAAGGAAAATTGGGTTGTTGCTGCAAGCTGAAAAACATAAATTTATTCTATCTATTCCTAAGCCACTTGCTCATACTTGTGAATCTAATGGCACAAGTCAAGAGATTCATTTGGTTGGTAAAGTTGCTACTGTTAAGACCCGTAAGAAGGTCAAGAAACAACAGAAGAAAAAGCAACTTGGGCTTACCAAGATAGTAACCAAGATCAAAGGGAAGTGCTCTATTTGTGGTGAAAAGGGACATTGGAAAAGTAATTGCCCAAAGTCTCAGAACAAGAAGGAACAAGGTAATGTTAATTATCTTGAAACATGTTTTTTGGCAGATTCTACAGATTCTTGGATCATAGACTCTAGAGCCACTAATCATGTTTGTTATTCCTTGCAAGGGTTCAAGGAAAGGAAAAGACTGAATAAAAATGAAATTAACTTGCGTTTGGGCAACGGAACGTTAGTGTCTGTAAGTGCAGTGGGAGATATTAGAGTTAATATTGATTCTAGTAGGCATTTAGAATTGATAGACGTTTATTATGTACCTCAATTCAAGAGGAATTTGATTTCAGTTTCTTGTTTAAATAAATTTGGATATTCGGTTACTTTCAATAAAGTTTTTATTATTAGTAAGAATGACAAAATTATTTGCAAAGGTACATTGGAAAACGGTCTGTTCTTTTTGCATAGAAATATCTCTCACTCGTTAGACACAGTATTAACGGAACCTAATCATAAAAGAGTAAAATTATCAATAGATGAAACCTACCTATGGCATTTACACCTAGGTCATATTAACCTTAATAGGATTATTAGATTGGATAGTGACGGACCTTTAAGTGACTTAAAGGTTGATGATCTACCAACTTGTGAATCTTGTTTGGAAGGTAAAATGACCAAAAGGTTGTTCTCGGCCAAAGGCGCAAGAGCCACTGAATGTTTAGGACTAATACACACTGATGTATGTGGTCTTATGAGCATTCAAGCTAGAGGTGGATATGAGTACTTCATCACCTTCACAGATGATTACTCGAGATTTGGCTATGTGTATCTTATGAGACATAAGTCGAATGCTTTTGACATGTTCAAAGCATTCAAAGCTGAAGTAGAAAATCAGTTTGAGAAACACATAAAAATCTTGAGATCTGATCGTGGTGGAGAATATCTATCTAGTGAGTTTCAGCAATATCTTATTGATAATGGGATAGTTTCTCAGTTTTCTGCAACAGGTACACCTCAACAGAATGGGGTAGCAGAAAGGAGAAATAGAACTCTTTTGGATATGGTTAGGTCTATGTTAAGTTATTCAACGCTCCCTTTCCTTTTGGGGATATGCTCTACAAACTGCAATATACATTCTAAACGTTGTATCATCTAAGTCGGTTCCTGAAAACACCGCATGAGTTGTGGACTGGGCGAAAGCCTAGTTTACAACACTTAAGGATATTTGGTTGTCCTGCACATGTGTTAAAAGGAAAAACAGAAAAGATGGAGTCCTGTTCGGAAACATGTATATTTGTGGGGTATCCAAAAGGAACTAAAGGATATTATTTCTATAGTCCTTCAAATCTAAAAGTATTTGTTTCGACAAATGCTAAATTTCTGGAAAATGACTATATGAATGATTTTGTGCCCAAAAGTAGAATTGTCCTGAATGAGATGTCAGGAGATACAATTCCACAAGAGGTTTTACAACCTAGCCCAATTGTAAGTTCCACTCCAACACAAAATCAACAACCTACCATTCCTCGTCGTAGTGGGAGGATTAGTACACAACCCGAGAGATACATCGGTCTGGGAGAATCAGTGGAGAATCTCTTGGACGACGATGATCCCTACACGTATAAGGAAGCAATGGAGGATGTTGATTGTCGCCATTAGCAAAAGGCAATGCAATCTGAGATTGAATCCATGTTCGATAACAAAGTCTGGTCCCTTGTAGACTTGCCTAAAGGGATAAAACCCATTGGGTGCAAGTGGGTATACAAGAGGAAAAGAGGTATGGATGGAAAGGTGGAAACCTTTAAAGCTAGATTGGTAGCTAAAGGTTACACATAGAAAGAAGGTATCGATTACGAGGAAACCTTCTCTCCTATGGCCATGCTTAGATCCATTAGGATACTCTTATCCATTGCAACATCTTTAGATCTAGAGATTTGGCAAATGGACGTCAAGACAGCTTTCCTTAATGGAAGTCTTGACGAAAGCATCTACATGATGCAACTAGAAGGATTCATTGAAAATGGCTAAATGGAAAAGGTATGCAAGTTGCAGAAATCCATATATGGATTGAAGCAAGCATCCAGATCCTGGAACATAAGGTTCGATCAAGCTGTGAAAAATTTTGGATTTATTCAGAATCTTGACGAACCTTGTGTATACAAAAGGATTAAAGGCGACAAGTTGGTTTTCCTAATTCTTTATGTTGATGATATACTACTCATTGGAAACGATATAGGTGTATTGACATCAGTAAAAGAATGGTTAGCAAAACAATTTGATATGAAGGATTTAGGAGAAGCAAATTTTATTCTAGGTATCCAAGTAATAAGGGATAGAAAGAATAAAATGATTGCATTATCCCAAGCTTCATACATAGACAAAATCTTGTCTAGGTTTTCCATGCAGGATTCCAAGAAAGGTATGTTACCTTTCAGACATGGAATCAAACTTTCTAAGAAGCAAGTTCCTAAGAACGAGCATGAAGAGCTATTCATGAGTAGAGTTCCATATGCCTCGGCAGTTGAAAGTCTCATGTATGCAATGCTTTGCACTAGACCAGATATTTGTTTGGCTGTTGGCATAGTTAGCAGGTTTCAATCGAAACCTGGTCCTGATCACTGAACGGCAGTCAAGCATATTTTCAAGTATTTCAAGAGAACGAGAGATAATATGCTTGTATACTCTGGAGGGGATTTGATTCTCGTTGGGTATACAGATTCTGATTTCCAATCAGATTCTGACTCCAGAAAATCCACATCAGGATCTATGTTTACTGTTGGAGGAGGAGCAGTCACATAGAGGAGTATCAAGCAATCATGTATTGCTGATTCCACCATGGAAGCTGAGTATGTTGCTGCATGTGAGGCTGCCAAAGAGGCTATTTGGCTTCGTCAATTCTTGATTGACTTGGAAGTAGTTCCCAGTGCGAATAAGCAGAACACTATATACTGTGACAACAGTGGAGTAGTGGCTAATTCGAAAGAACCAAGAAGTCGTAAGAGAGGAAAACACATTGAAAGGAAGTATCATCTTTTTAGGGAAATTGTATATATGGGTACATGGGAATGAGAGATATGACACATTTGCTATAGCGCAAGTGGGAGATTGTTAGGATTATGCTCAATAGCAAGAGTGTAATAGTGTTTTTGACAATCTATTCATATTAATAATGTGATTCTAGTTTAACAAATCTTATAGCATTTATAGTTTAATTATTATAATTGTCAAAAGTAAATAATCATAAGGTCAAAAGACTGTGAGAAAAGAAGAATTGTTCGTACATCTGGATATGTATGAGATAGACACAATTCTTTAGTTAGTCTTGAATAATGTTCATAACTTAAGGTAAAGGTTGGGCACCTTTATCTTGTTAAAGTTGTAGATTCTTTTACTGGCATTTGAGTGGGATCAAATGTGTTATGATGAGTCTAAAATCATCAAAGTGGCTTTGAGTAAAAGATCTAGTGTACTAGGTGCATTGAACTGGATCACAATGAAATACTTTATCTAGAACCGTCAGTAGATAAAAGTCTTTTTATTATCAGGACAATCGGAGAGTCTATCTTAATCCTGAGATAAATGATGGACTTATGGTTGCAAGTGTTATCATTTGCATTATCAATGAGTACGATTATATAGCATAGTCTATCCTCGATAGTTTGGTGGTATTCATTTGTTAATCGATAGAGGACTTCATTTATAGATATGGACATCGTGGCTCCATTTATTAAATGATAGTAGAATCTCATCATATGGATGTTTTGAGGTATTGTATATTAAATCTTAATGTTAAGTTTTCAATAGTGTCTATTGAAACATGGCTTCTGGACAAGTCAAAATATCCAAGTTCAAAATGTGGTCATATGAGGAAATATGGTAACTTGAAGAGCCATAGGCGGTCTATGAGCTCTTGGCGATTACTGATATTTTTCACGAGGATACACCATCTCCAATAAGATTGTCTAGGGTAAGAATGAGAAACATTTACTTATTCTATCTTTATTTAAGAGTGCAATTTTAGTTCTTTAGTGGAATGAACTAAAATTAATAGATCGGACCTAAGTGAATCATTTGTTGATTGTGATTAGGTTATGTCTATTGAAGCTTAAATTTAGATAGCCCGCCAAGATCCCCAATCCACACGGACTTACATGGATCACTTGATATATTCTACCGGACCAATTTATGGGTCCATCTAGAATTGTACTTAATATATTAAGAATATAATTTGCACATTATTTATTTGATGGGCTGTTAAATTATATTAATATATTAATGAAAGGCATGTGGGCTTGTTTTTTTTAGTAAGAATGGGTCTAGTTCACATGTGGGCTTTTTATTTAAGGTCCAATGGATTAAATAAAATGGAAAAATAATACATGGCCCATATATAGTTACTTGGGCGGCAAGGCTAATATATTAGTCTAATATATTATTTTGTTTTATTATTTAATTAAATGGGAATTAATTAATTAATTATTTATTTATTTAATTAAGAATCAAAATCTTTTTCTGACTAGGAAATATGTTTCTTAGTATTATACTATTGTTGGTAGTATAATAAATATTAAAGACTATATTTGGTAAGTAGATAAATAAAAGGAATTTATTTATCTAGTCAAATAAGAAAGTCTTTTTATATAGTCACAAATACACTAAAGAGTTGGATTAGGGTTTGGATAATTTATAAAGGTAAGAAGAATTCAAGTGATACACAAATATATAATATATAGGCATGTAAGAATGCGGAATATATAAAATTTTATATATGCATAAAGTTATGCGATATATATATATTTAATATATGCATAAAGTCATGCGGGAAATATATATTTCATATATGCATGAAGTGATGGGCATATATTTTAATATATGCAGAAAGTCATATGTATATATAATTTGTATATATATATATATATTTTTGGCAAGTAATTTGCGGCAAATATATATATATATATATATATTCTTGATATAGAATTTGGTGAACCCTAGGTCTTGGACTTGAGAGTTATTTCTTTTGCTTGAGAAAAATAAAATCCAACTCTGAGACTAGTGTGATTATTTTCGGCCAAGAGAAAAGTGAGAAGAGATTGTTCTTATTTCGATAGTGCACTGGTAACTTTTACACCAAAATGTTTTGTGCACAATTTCGAATAAGGTTCACGCGAGTTTCGATCTAACGATTGTGAATTCAAAAGTGACCGAAACATTCTTTGTAATCTCTTGGAATTTATTGTGACTAACGATCAAGAGAAGAGATTTTGATTTCCATCCTTCAGGTATGCAATTCAAAGAAAGGGAGACCACGCTCCTAGGTGATTCACGTTCGTGATTGGATTGGAAGATATTGCGGATTACCATCGATGCAAGTCAATCGGATCACACGACAAGAGGTATGTTACTTTTTGATACGTAGGTTTAATTAATTAAAGGGTTAAGGTTCAAATATGGAAAAATTTTAAACTGTACTAAAACCCCTTTTTAGTCTCGCTTCCGTTGCCTTGACCGTATTTTTCCCTACAATATGCACATACCCCATGTGCTGAAACTTGCTTCCATGCCTACGAAGATACCCGCATGCCGGTCTGAAACTATCATCACACATTCGGGAACAGGATCACTTTGCGAAGTCACTTCAAGAACCATGTCCACAACTCTGTGCACTCAAAATTTGCAAACCAAATGCCAAAGGATATATCATCTCGTTACTGTCCTTGCATACAGCAATTAACAAAACACCCATAGCCTTACCCTTCAGGTGGGTAGCATCGATGGCGATAACTGGCCTAATAACTGCATTGAATCCCTCTACACAAGCCCCAAGTGCCATGAATCCATAAGTGAACCGGTTTTCTGAGTCAGTTTCTATCTTAGTTACAGTCCCAGGGTTGGATTGTTCCAACATGCAAAAGAATGCCAGTAACATCTTAAATGACTCCAACAGATTACCGAATGCAATATGCAAAGCACGGTCCTTCGACCTGTGGGCTTTGTTGTACAAGAGGTTTATGCCATGTTGATCCTTCATCTCAATAATTATATCTTTCGGATGGAGGGTGCATCCAGGATCAGTAAGTTTTCTTGCAAACAGTTCCCATATTACATAGGAACTTACCCGTTTAAAATCAACGTTGTAGTTGCCCGAATCACCACATGTGTGCTCCTTAACAAAGGACTGAACATGCTAGTAGGTCCCAGTTTTCAACTTCCCTGCAGTAATAACCGATTCACAATCTCCCTTTATACATCTTGCAGCGAATCGTGTGACTGATTTGATCGTCTGATCTTATACTCAAACCTATTTTCGAATGCATACATCCGTAAAGTAAGTTTCAAGGTTTTTTTGTTCTTGAAGATTTGTCCTTTGTATATTGGACATTGGTCGCCTTGGTCGCCTTTGTCACCTTGGTTTTCAAACAAGTCCTTTGATCGAACAGGTTGAATTGAGTAGAGTTTTGAACCCGGTATTGTCCACCGTGATATCATACAAGGTGCATAACTATTGGGTGCTCCACTGACCCCTCGTTCTTCTTCACCATCTGTTGGGGCTTCTCTAGCACCTAGTTCTGCTTGCCCAGCACATTGGGGAACTTCCAAAACAACATTTGGGTCATCACTAGTATCCCCGTCAGTACCACTCTCATCCTCCGTATCAGATGTATTAGAACCATCTGTGTCGTCCACCTCTGCACACTTGTTTGTCGATGCTGGAGTGCCATGATCTTTCTCTGTTGATGAAATTCCAGGTGAAGGCACGGACCCAAACGGCTTGTTGCTACCACTCATTGATTTGAAATGTAGAGTACCATCTTCGGATTGTGGATTACTGGTGGGTTTCAGAGCCGATGGTGTACATGCAGAGTGGATTGTGGTATTTATTAACTCTTTCAGAGTTTTAAATACATTTGCATTTGCATTTTTCGGTACAGATATTTCTACCACTTTGACATTGACTTCATGCCAATCTGATTGTTGAAGAGTAAGCAAACATGTTACATCAGCGTCGGTCTTAATGGATAATGTACATCTACCATTCTTCGTTTTAAGCTTTGAACTTATCCTTATATTCAATCTGTCGCTATTGACACCAATCCGATCAAATATTATTTCCGACAATTCACTAAATATGTATCTTTCTCCTTATTGGTTAGAAAGCATGCGAAAGAAATCGGACCCATGAACTAGTTACCCTGCCAATGTCTATCGCAGTGCACTAACAAGCTCGTCAAGCTCGTCATCGTATGTGTGTACCCTGAAAAAATAAAACTACCCTCATTCAGATATGAACATGAAGCAATGTAATAAAGACATAATAACAGCATAATGAACCCATAATGAAGACATTCAGATAGAACTTAGACTTTTATGAGCAATATGAAATATACATGTTGATTAAATTTTTATGACAAAAGTTTAAGTGCATCATCATCATCATCAGTTTGTTGGGAAGGACGGGATTAGTAAGTGTAACCTGATAGACAAAGATAGAATTAATAAAAAACGAGAAGAAAAAAAAAAGGAACATCCTATTTAGGGAGTAAAAGATGAATTAAGAACTAAACAAATCACTAAATCCATAGCAATTTTAGTGTTATCAAATAAAACCCAAAGCAACTTGCTCCTAAATAAGTCAAATCTTTCAAACTAGGTATATATATATATATATATATATATATATATATATATATATATATAAAGTGTAGAAATAGCCAACACTGCTTTGAAAACAGTGGAAACAGCAGAATAAATCACCCCTTACTACCTAACAAATGCATTGAATTAACCATGAACATAATCTAACTCTAGCATGGATCGATCTTGGATTAAAGTTGGACTTTGAAGCCTGGGAATTGGACTTTGAACCCCGGGAATTGTACTTTCAACCCCAGAGTTGGACTTTGAAGCCTGGGAGTCAAAATTCAAGCACGGGAGTCGGACTTCCAAGCCCCGAAATTGGACTTTCAAGCATGGGAATTGGAAATCAAGCTCATGTCTAAGGGATTTCAAGCCCTATACAGGGATGATTTCAAGTCATGTCTAGTACTGTGAATAAGCAACATAAAATCACATTGACAATGCAACATGTAACATGACAGCACAACGACAATGCAACCCAGTAACCTCAAAATAGTGCTTGTAATCCCATCTTGCTGCAAACTAAAACAGTTCAAACTTTCAAATATTACCTCAAAACTCTTCACTCACAACAAGACCCACATTAGATCATAGGTCTTTTTTTGAACAACCATTTTATTCAAATGGCAAGACATGCCAAACACAAGCAGACAAAGGCACAAACCAAAAGAAACGAACAACCCAAGGGCACAACTCGCCCAGGAGACAAAGCAGACACCAAACATACACCAAGACAGGACAAACCTACAGCACCAAAACAAAAACAACCACAACAAGACACCACCAGCAACAACCAACAATAAATCATCTGGGTATGACAAATGAGTTGTTTTTTTTTTTTTTTTCCTTTCTTTTCTCAGACACCAAAAAGAAACAAATTCATGAGAAAATTTTGATAAGAATTCATACAAGCTTCAAATAGATGTATACAAACATAAATACTCATTTGGGTATGAGTTCTTTTTCTCGAAAACCAACAACAATATTAAGAATGAAAAGAAAATGAGATGCAATTATAGAAATACATATAAGAGAATGAAATATACCTTTTTCTTCTTTCTTCTTCTTGTCTCCCTTAGCTTTGTATGGCTTTGCCTTGCCTGTTGTAAGAGCCACTGTGCATCAAAAGTATTGAATTTGTTATAAAACTTGCAGGACTGCAATTGAATGGGTTGTCAATAAATACTACACTATGAACTCAATTGAATATCGAAAATAAAATAAAAAATTCTGCATGCACACACAGACTATCGCTGAATCTTCATCCACCACCAATAAACAAAAAACAACTTGCAAAAATTGGTTGAATGAAATTTCCAGGTTTCTTTTTTCTTTCAATGACAAAAAAACTTGTTATATATAATAAACCTATTGTTTTTCAAACACAAACAAACTAATTTATAATTAGTCTCATTGCCGAAAGATAAACTTGATATACATTATCAACAATATCTCAATCAAATAATTAAGCTCACAATTTTTCATCTTTTCTCTTGTTTTATTCCATTTCAACAAATAAGAAACCACACACTCGTATCACAATGCAACATTTTCTCAGACCCCAATGTAGGTATTCAACATTTTGTAAACACACTAACAATGTAGGTATTCAATCAAACCCAGATAAAATTAAGAGAGACATTGCAGTCTTACCAGCTAATATTGTGTTATCTTGATCTTCCTAAGTGACCTCTGTATTAGCTTTTCCACCAAAAAAAACAAAGAGAAAGATTCAGGTATGGGTTTGAGCAATTTCAACCGATTTGAGAAATTTCGGCGATGATTTCTTTGTATGGACGATGAAAGAAGGGGGTGAGGGAGGTGGTTTCACTCGTTTGAGGGAGGTCGTTTGAGAAAGGAAGGAAGAAGGAAGGAAGGACGGTCATTTCTTTGGAATTGAATTGTATCGGCGATGAAGAAGGAAGGAAGGGTTGTTTCGTCAAAGAGAAAATTTTGGGGGTAATTTCGTCATTACGGTTCGTTTAAGCAAGAAGGGTATTTTAGTCCCTCAAGGGCCATTCCATGCAAAGTAATCTTCAATTCAAGCCATTTTTGCTCTTTTTTTAGGAAGTGGACATTTTTGATCTTTTGAACTTTGGAGAGGCTATTTTTGCAATCACCCCTTGCTAAAATTGAGTCAAATTTCAAACAATTCTCAATTTTTCCTTGCTTGTTTGCTTCGCTGGAGTTCTTAAAAGTGTTGAAGAGATGGATAAGGTTTCTAGGTTGAAGTCGATGGAGAAGAGATGGGTGGATCAAAACGAAGAAGAGAATTTATTATTATTATTATTATTATTATTATTATTTGTCTTTAGCAAAATTGGTCCACCAGAGGAAGCTGAATTCCTCTAGATCAGAGGAAGCCGACGCTTCCTACGCCGATTGGTCCACTGGAGGAAGTTGAATTCCTCCAAATCGGAGGAAGCCGACGCTTCCTACGCTGATAGTACTTCCTCCGTGAATACTGTTCCCTCTAGCAACATGAGGAAAATGCCTCAATTTTTTTTAAAATATTTTTTATTTTAAATATAAAAATTAAATGGATTGAGAGAAATTTTAGGAAAAGAGATTGAAGCATGTGATTTATGATATGTAGGTGGGAGAGGACAGAAATTGCAAAGCAGCCATGAACAAAGGAAAGAGAAGTGAAATTATTGAGTTGAGATTTGCAGAGTCGTGAAGAAAGAGAGCAAAAGGACCCATCAAATGACGCTGTTTAGAGTGAATTTAGAATAAAAAATCATTTAATCAAATCCTGACCATAAAATTTTTTAATTGCCATGTGTCATTGGATCTTTTGAAGTTCAGCACAATTCAACAAGGAAGTGGTTCAGTAGAGGATACATCATTATCCTATCATTAATTTACACTCACACCCCCTGCCATTAGGTTAAACTCATTAATTAACTGTTGGAAATCCAGATTTGAAAAAGAGTTTTGGAATTAGGAAAGTAATCACTAAATGAGTTTTTTTTTTTTTTTTACTTTATTATTAAATCAATATTAAAAGGTTTTTTTTTGTAATTAAAAAAAAAGGGGAAAGTATTTAGAGGGTTTTTTTTTTTTATATTGGAACTAGGAAACAATTAACTTGTAAATAATAAATTATCTATTCAAATAAATATCAAGTTGTTGATTTATATAAGAAAGTATTGTATCTTTTGGTTCTAAATTGTAGGGGGCTTTCAAGATTTATCTACCCATACCAAAGATAAGGCCTTACCTTAGGCTGACCGTCTAACTCCCTAAAAAAAAAGGAACAACATGCACCTCCCCAACAGTTTACAAGACTACAACCAGAACTTGAACATAAATATGTCATGAAACAAATTATAGCACGGTATGTATAAAACTATCTAAAGGGGGTGAATAGATTTTAAACTTATTACCCAATTTTTTGTGTTTAGTCAATATTACGAAATTACCCCTAAATAGATAAAGCAATAAATCAAGTATAAAATACGAAAATTAAATAACACTTGATTTTTACGTGGAAACCCTCACGGGAAAAACCACGGGCTAGTAAGTAAGCCACACTCGAACCTCGAATCCACTAAATGTGTAAAACGATTACAACCTAATCCCGAAAGTAATCACACACCTACCTAATCCCGGTATGAGTGAACCTAGTCCGATTTGCTTGCGATCTAAGCAACCTAATCCCGGAAGCTACACACAAGACTTACTTTCTCAATGAAGAGAATAACACCCTAAGTGAATATATGAATATCCAAATGCAACATAGAGCAAGGGAAACCCTATATGCTTATCTAAGATGATTAATATGCAATTAGAACAATCCTAGATATTAAAAACTAAATGACATGTTCAATCAAATAGTTTAGCTAATCAAGATCAAGCACAAAACCTAATTAGCTATCACAATACAACTTCTCAAATATATAACACACTAATCTCAATCTTGTATCAAAAGATATATGAAAATCATACAAGTAATAAATTGAGATTGCTTGTTAAGAAAAACACAAAATATGTAAGATATTAGTGAAAAGCTTACCAAGTAAAGTGTGATGAAGAATCCATGCAAAGAGACATCTAGATGATCAAGGATGATGCTAGATGATGATTGATGATCATGAAAAAGTGTTTGAGTAAATAGAAAATGAGTTCTTGGAATTTTTTCTTCTCTTAAAAAAATATCATAAGTATGAAATCTGAATATGAACTCTCTTGATTGACCTAAAGTCAAAGTGGCATATATATAGGAGGCCAAAACAAAGTGTGGTTGTTTTGAATAAGTTGGCCTGAAATTGCCTTGGGCCCTGTACGTAGAGCGCTTCTGTACAGCGCCTGTACAGCGCCCCAACTCTGTTCTCTCGGGAAAACAGAGTGACATTGTACGTAGAGCGCTTTGTACAGCGCCCCAACAGCGACCCAACAGTGATCGAATTAAATCGATCAGGTTTGAACAGCGCTCAATGGGCGCTGTTCGTACAGCGCCTCTGTAGAGCACTTTTGGGGGAGCCCATCCAAAATGCATCAGACCTGATGCATTTAAATGACCATTTTTGCATCAGGTCTTGTGGGCGCTGTTCAGAACAGCGCTTTGTAGAGTGCTTTGAACAGCGCCCTTTGCAATGCAAGAAATCCAAGGCTATGCATGACAAGGCAATGGACAATGCAATGAGCAATCAAACTAACATGCAAGAAGAGATGAAAATAAGCATTAATGCACAACAATAAGAAACACAACATACAAAGATTAAACATATGCATGAGTTGTGAGTGTGTGCAACTATCTCTTCAAGACAAGTAAGCACATAGAAATTTACCTTCGGTGCTTATCAACACAAGGTCTTCAAAGGGCTTCGAACAATAATATCAACACCTAAGCTACCCTTACAAAGAACCCTCAACATGTGGTTTGTCCACGAAATGAGCCAATCAACAAATGGGAACCTTACATGTCATTTCTTCTCAAATTTGACAGAATTTCTAGTCTTCATTTTGTCATAATTAGTCATTTTATTAAGAGATATATGTTTATAATAATAATGAAATATCAAATATGGGTGTATAAATAAGAAAGTAAGTAGAAATTTGAAGGTCAGCTACTCATGGGGAGTTAATCATGTGATATTTTCGAGGTGAGGTAAATGCATGCATGGTTTGATTTTGAATTTTTGATGGTGTTCAATTAATGGTATGATTTTGGAAAAAGAGATCCAGCTACGCTAAAGTTTAAATACCAATTAGTTATTTAACAGGGTTTTGTTGTGGACGAGAGTCTTTTTATTCATTAGTTACTTTTTTTTTAACTTTTCACAACAGTTTTTGTTAATTAGGTTAGCTTCACACACATATATATACTACTAGTGTATCAATGTAAACGCAAACAAACACTAGGAACGATGGCTTCTTCTTTGAATGATTGGATGATGCTTATCATGACGCTTTTCTTGTCCCTCTCTCTATATTCGGCTTCACCGGCACCGGCTCCAGCTCCGACCCCCACATCGCTATCCAACAATTTGGTTGAAAGCACATGTAACAAAACCGGTGAAGAGTTGTACACATTATGCATGCAAATTCTGGAGTCCAATCCTGAAACAGCTTCAGCATCAAGTCCCTTAGATTTGGCGAAAGCTACTCTTAACTTGGTTATCGAGGATACACAAGTAGCTAGCGAAAAACTGAGGGTTTTGCTAAAAACCAAAATTACTCAACCTGAATTAAGTGAACCATTTGATATATGCGTTAATTGGTATGATATGGCAGTTGGAGAGTTCAGTATTTCCTCCAAGGAAGTTGATGAAGATCCTAAGACTGCAAACTATGATGCTATCTTCTGATTGTGAAAATGCATTGGCATCTGCTGGGATTCACCTTCCACAAATTGAGGCCATGATCAAAAGGTTTGAGTGTTTTTGTAGAATCGCATATATAGTTACAGATGCACTTCCACAAAAATTCTAGAATTGCCTCCGATGATTTAAAATATGACATTGTCAGCTGAATGAACACCCTTTACCATCAAACAACATTGAACGGTGGTATCATTTTTATTATCTTGATGTGACGGTGACTTTACCCTTGTTTTTGTTTGATAAAATGATCTGGTTGTTGTTTTTGTTGTTATTTTGGGTAATACAATCCTTATTATTAGTATAATTTAATTTCTTTCATCTTATTCATTCAAATTAATAACTAATTTTAAATACTAATAAATAACAACTAATCCAACCATTTTTGTTATAACTTATGATCCAATCATTTTCTTATAACTAATCTTACATAATTTGCAAAGGGGTGCTGATATTGCCACCCATAAATATGAATGACACACTCATTGTATAAGTACACACATGTCTAAAATTTAAAAATTGAACTATTACTATAACTCTATAAGTACACATCCTAATGCCAATAATAACCAAATGAATATATTTATTTTAATACACTTTATTTATAAACTCTCTTAAATTATTAACACACCAAACTTTTTTTATTTTTTTATTTTTTTATTTTTATAAAAGACATTATTTTTGGATTCATTGTTTTGAATCCACTTTGTCACTCATCTTAATTTGATGCTTGAATAATTTTAATCACTCAAAATGCAAATAATTTACCATCGCAGGATGCGTATATAGCTCTACATTTGGGCTGATTAAACAAATAGGAGAGCTGAAAATTTGTTGCAGATTTCACAAGTATACAAATCAGACAAATAGTTTAAAAGTAAGTAGAGTATCGTTCCCACGATTAGTGATTAATTTATTAAGGGTAGTATTAATCAATGCCCCAAGGGTGCATTTGGTATGAGGACGGGACATGACAAGACAGGGGTTCAAATGACTAGAGTGCATTTGGTATGGCTGGAACAAAACAAGACAATGGGTTCAAAAGCCTAGAGTGCCCCTCTTATATATATATATATACAGTCTTTCTATTGTCAGTTCGTCCTGACAATAAATATATCAGGACGAAGAATGTTGATCATAGATTATGGAGAAGTTTTGATAAGTACATACACTTTGAGTCAAAGTATGTAATCCTAGTGATCCACATTCTTCGTCCTGATATATTTATTGTCAAGACGAACTAACAATAGAAAATCTAATAATTATATATATATATATATATATATATATATATATATATATATATATATATATATATATATATTTATATATATTATAATATTATATATACAATTTTTCTATTATCAGTTCGAACTGACAAAAGATATATCAGTTCCTTGTATGTGGGTCATTGGATTTAAATACTTTGACTTGGCTACATGCACTTGTCAAAGCATCTTTAAATCTAATGGTCCACATGTAAGGAACTGATATATTTTATATCAGTTCGAACTGATAATAGAAAGATTGATTATATATATTATATATTATTAATATATAATATATAATATATATGATAATATTATACATATTATTATATATAATAATATAAAGATTATATATTAATATATTACTATTATTATTATTATTATTATTATATATATATATATATATATATATATATATATATATATATATATATATATATTATACATATTATTATATATAGTAATATATAATATATACATAAAATATATTAAATATATTATATTATTACATATACAATAATATATATTATATATATTATTATATGGGGTGAATTCATAAAGAGCCAAAAAATTTATTGGTTTATTGATTTTAGCCACCAATTTCCTTATATTTTATTGTTTTCATCACTTTTGACCAGCTTTGGATAAATTATGCCTAAATTTTACTTCACCTGACATGTAACTTGGTTACATGTCATTTGATTCCAAGTTACATGCAAGTTGATTTTTCAAGTTACATGTCAGTTAAGTTTTAAATTATATGTCAATTGACTTTCAACTTACATGTCAATGATTTTCAAATTACATACAAGTTGATTTCCAAATTTTTGAGTAGGTGAAGTAAAGACAAAATGGAGGACAATCTTGACTGTTCAAGACTAAAGGTGATAAGTATAATAAAATATAAATTTATGGCTAAAAACAATAAACCTATGAGGGGGTGGGGCGGTGAATAGGTTTTAACCAAATAAATCGCCAACTATTTTGGTTAGTCAATATTAATCTCAAACACCCCATAATATCTAACACAAATCATCATGTAAAGTAAGTGAGGAAAATAATAGTAATGACACAATGATTTGTTTTACGTGAGTAAACCCCAAGATCGAGGGTAAAAACTCACATGCATAATTGTCAATCAAACCCTCAAATCCACTATTTGCAAATACAATTACAATCTAGGTTGACCACATCATACATATATGATTACTAATCCGTCTTTGCTACTCGCGGGTCTTTAACAGTGATTCTAAGCTCTTGCTTGTAAACTACCCAAGGTGAATACAAGACTTAACTCTCAAGAGAAGAGAAATGCAACATAATGTGAATATGAACAATATTCAAAGTGCATAAATGCAAGATCAAACATTTAAGCTTATCTAGCCATGGATGAACATGTCAAACATTCCTAGATATCATGTTGTTATATGACATGCATACAACTTAGCTATGAGAGCAAATAAAAACCCTAGATGCAATAACTATCACAAACAAAGCTCAACAGACAACACACAAATCTCCATATATAGATAAAAATCTAATCTTGATACAAATCAAGTCATAAATGAGATATCTTGTAAAACAACAACACAAGAATAGATGAAGATGATGTTCTACTTACAAGTCTTGTGTGTTCAAAGAAAACCCATGAAGAAGACACCTAGATGATGCTAGATGATTTTTGAAACATAAATGGATGATGGCTATTTGAGTTTTGGTTGATAAAAATCAAGTCTTGGTAATGTTTCTTGCAAGACACTCTCAAACTTTCAAGAAACTCAAATTAAGAGCTCTAGGTCTACCAAGAAGAGAAAGAGACATATATATAGAAGACCCTAGAGAAGTGACGTCGTTTTGAACTTGGAAAACTAAAACCCGTCAAAACCGCGGTGTGTGCTGCGGTATGGACAAGGTGGAATTCCCTTAAACAATATAGTGTAATATATACCTAGAGGGGACTAGGGGAGGGGGGTGAATAGGTATAGGCCCAATTTCTTCCAAAATCATTTTTCTCAAACACAACAATGATATGCACATTTGATGTGTCTAACAAATGAATTGTTTTAATCAACACAAGCGGAAATCAATATACAAGTGATGCAATCAATATAAGATATGGAAGATAATGAAACATAAAGCGAAATGTGACACAAGTATTTTTACGTGGTAAAACCTCCAAAGAGGAAACATCCATCGACAAGCAATTCACTATGATGAAAAGAAGATACACACTCAAGGCAATCAATACATGATAAACACCTTAAGCTATCAACTCCTAGTCTACCCTCAAAGGAACTACTATCTACTTCTCGCAAGAAGGAGTGGATTCCTCTATTGTGTACAAACCTTCCTAGCCATAAGCCAAACCGTGATTCCAACATACGAAGTTATTGATCGGGAATGCAACTCCGATCTCACCCATGGCATATCAAAAACCACGATCTAACCTGAAGGAGTCGATAAGACACTCAGGATTAAGATCACCCATATATAGCCATCATTTGTTGATATATATGTGTAAGGATTCCCGTTTTGTTGATCGGCTTATTTCGTGGTAAAACCACATGTTGGGGTTTTGAATGTAAGGGTAGTCTAAGTGTTTAATGTTGAAGACGAAAGGCCCTTCCATGACCTCAAGATACAAGCACGCCAAAGGTATATTCTCTTATGCTTGGTTTTCTTTGAAGAGATTTAGTAGCACACACACACTTAGCATTCTTGCTATGATTGCATATTTGCTTATTTTTATGTGCATCTCTTCACATGTCACTTTACACACTAGCACTTTGGTTGATATATCTTGTTGTGTGTATATGTGCTTTATAATTCGTTTCCCGACATTATTCGGAAACGTCCGCGCTTGCACTAATGAGTGCTTGGTTTTGCGCGAAGACCGCCTATAGAGAATGCCCTTGGCTTCTCCTTGGTTTTCACCATTGTTGGTGATCGGCGGTTATTATCGGCGGCCTGGCCGCCGAATGAAACCGCCGTCCTGGCCGCCGAATGAAACCGCCGTTTCAGTCCAGTTTGGTCTGAAGCAATTATGGGGTCAAGATCGGCGGTCACGACCGCCGTTCGAAACCGCCATTCATACCTGATCGATTTTAATCCCTCGGGTTTGATTCGACGGTTGGATCGGCGGTCACGAAACCGCCGAATGAAACCGCCGTTGATGCTCTGTTCTTCACGAGCTCAATTCGGCGGTCGTTATCGGCGGCCTGTCCGCCGATTGAAACCGCCGAACGGTGCGTTTCAGGGGCAAAATTGTCTTTTCACATGCCCAATTCTTGATGTCTATAAATATCTTATTTTCTCATTCTCTGATCAAGCTTCTTGAGTCATTAGAACCCTAAACTTTCAAGAGAGATTTTTGAGAAAAAATTAAATCAAGAATTCAACTTTAAACACTCAAATCAAATCCCTTTTGCATCAAATTTCATATTTGATCTTCTATGCCTTCATAGAATTGATCCATGCATGGTTTTGAATCATCACATCTTATTTGGTATGTTCTTCACTAATTTCATATTACTTTAGTGTTTTTCATATTAATACATCTCTTTAATTACTTGTATGCTTTTGATTATATGCTAGATACAAGTTAGAGATTGTTTGTGATGAAAATGATTGAGTGTTGATTGTGATAGCTAATTTGGTTTTTAATTAATCTTGATTAGCTAAGCTATTTGACATGTCATTTAGCAATTGATATCTAGGGTTGATTAAATTGATTATATCATCATCCCAGATAAGCATCTAAGGTTACCTAGCCTTGTTTGTTATTTGAATATTCATATATATTCACATAGGTTGTTTCTCTTCATTGAGAAGTAAGTCTTGAGGCTAAGAGTGCTTAGGCCTCAAGCAAATTGGAATAGGATTGCTAATAAAGGCCCGCTGGGTAGAAGTGAGGGGTTACAGACCAGAGTGTTAGACGAGGTCTACATAGGTTGTAAACTTCATTTCAATTAGTGATTTCGAGTTCCGAGTGTGGCGCACTATACAGCCCGTGGTTTTTCCCAGTGGTTGGGTTTCCACGTATATATCAAGTGTTATTTAAATTCCGCATCTTATTACACTTGTATGTATTTTTGACTAGTAGGGGTATTTTCGTAAAATTGACTTGCATGCGAAAATTGGGTAATATTTAATAAAATCTATTCACCCCCCCTCTAGCTTTATATAGAACACGCCTCTAATTTGTTTCAATTGGTATCAGAGCGGGTTCCTAGACATACATAGGTGATCCTAGCTCATTTTTGGTGTGTTTTGCATTTGTGTGATTCTTTGATCATTCATACATTTTGCATTCATTTCATCCATTCATTATACACTATGAGTGGAATCGGTGGTTCTAATGAGGGTGCTACGAGCGTAAGGCCACCCCTCCTCACCGGCATAAATTACTCCCAATGGAAAGGGAAGATGGAGGCATATGTGTGTCAAATCCATGATAGGGCATGGATGGCCATTGAAGCTGGACATTCGCCTCCTATGATGACTCCCACAGGTGGAGGAGAAGAAGTGCTCAAGCCTAAGGCACAGTGGACACAACCCGAGTTTGAGTTGTCCAAGTGGAATCAAAAGGCGTGGCACGCCCTTATATGTGCAGTGGACGAAAATCAGTACAAACTGATTCAGAACACTAAGATAGCCAATGAGGCATGGGACATCTTAGAGGTTGCACACGAGGGAATCGAAGTAGTGGAGGACTCCAAACTTCAAGTCCTCCAAACTCAATTTGAGACACTTAGGATGGAGGAGAATGAGTGCTTCAACGACTTCGAGATTAGGTTGATGGACATTGTCAACCAAAGTCATCAACTTGGTGACCCTTACTCGGATAGAAGGATCAAGAAAAAGATAATGAGATCGCTTCCCGAGAGGTTTGAGTCTAAGGTGATGGCTTTAGAAGAAAACAGTGATTTTAAGGACATGAAGCCAAGCGAGGTAATAGGTAGACTTCTCGCCTACGAGTCTAGGAAGGGTCCTAGCTCCACTCCTTCAAAGAAGCAAAAAGGGATTGCTTTGAGAGCTTCCAAGGTTGAGAAGGAGGTCAAGGATGACTCGGATGAAGACATGGCACTTTTAATGAGAAAATTCAAGAAGTTTGTAAAATTCGAGAAGAAGGGTCATGCATCCAAAAGGCAAGAATTGAAGAAAAGGGTTCCTTTCAAGAAGGTTGAGCATAGGCAAGAGAATAGCGAAAGGAAAGAAATCCAATGCTATGAGTGTGGTGGCATAGGTCATATCTCACTAGATTGTGGGAATTTGAAGAACAAGAGAGAAAAAATGATGGCCGCCATTTGGAGTGAAAGTGATGACTCCGAAGAGGGAGATAAGTCATCAAGTGATGATGAGCTTATCAATAACTTCAAGGCATTGGGTGCCACTTGTGAAGAAAATGAAGTTGTTGGTAAGAATTCCGTTGCTAGTGATCCCATAGAAGAGAAAGTCGAAGAAGTAGCTCTAGAGGAGATAGTTGTTGCTTCACATTGGGATATGGCACTTATTGACTCAAGAGATCAAGGTGAAGGTCTTGATGAGGATATTGGATCCATAGAAGAGGAGGAGAGTCTAGAAGATGACACTAGTGGAGATGACTCCTTATCTAACTCTACAAATGGAAATGTAGAGAATATGGATATGCATGACTTTATAGTCAATGTTGAAAGCTCCATGAAGAAGAAAGATAGATTTCTAAGGATTTTGGAGGAAGAAAATCTAGAGCTTACAACATACAATGACCTCCTAAAGAAGCAAGTGGAGAAGATGGATCTTAAGGACAACTTTGAAAGTTTTGAAAGCTCTAAGTTAAAGAATGAAAAAGAGATTCAAAGGTTAAAGGAAGAACTACTTAGGCTTTCAACACAAGTGGACCACTTGAATGATGAAGTGGTAAGATCCATGGTGGAAGAAGACAAGCTAAAAGATGAGCTAGCTTTGTCTAAGAGGAATGAAGAGGGTTTGAAGAGAGAGCTTGTTGAAGCCAAAGAGTCATTGACTAGAATGACCACAAGCACCAAGAAGCTTGACAACATACTTGGTGTAGGAAAAAGCCCTTGTGACAAAAGAGGTATTGGATTCGAAGTGAGCAAGGATTGCTCTATTCCTAAGAAGACCGTCTTTGTGAAGAGTTTGGGTAAGATAGAAGCGTCACCGGTGCAAACTCCTAGGAAGAAGTTAGAACTAGGACAATGTTCAAAAAATGCACAAGTGAAGGTGGTGAAAGCAAGACAACCCCAAGCTCAATGGATTAGAGCCTCTCGAGTCAGCTCTCTTCAACAAATGACTCACTATGAAAAGAGGCAAAACATGCTACCTCATCCAAGGAGGCAACCCATTCCGGTTCAACCAAATAAAAGACATGAACCGGCTCAACACCAAAGGAGACATCAAATGCATGATAAGTCTCCAATGACTTCACACAGATATGGTATGAATTCTTACTTTGTACCAACTTGTCATTATTGTGGTGTTTATGGGCATATTAGGCCTAAGTGCTTTAAGTACATTAAGCATCGTAGGATTAATAGCATGATAGAGAAAAATAGGCTAAGAAAAGCCCACTTGCATGAGCCTAGGAAATCCTTTGTCAATAATCCTAGGTTAGTGAATGACATGCAACCTTTGTCCACTAGGAAGAAAAATGTCATATCTATGTGGATAAGGAAAAATGAACCCGCTTGCTACGAGACTAATAAGTCTCAAATAGGTTCAACTAAGCCCAATGGACTTGGTAGGTCCATAGGACCTCATGCCCTTCATTAATGAAGGATGATACTAACCCTTTATGGGGAACTCAAGCAAAGAGAGCTATTTTTGCATTCTTGTCACTTGCAAAAAATTTGAAAAATCTTATGCTTCTTGGTTGATTGCTTGAGTAAGCTTGGTTGCACATATGTATATATGTTTTCAATTCAATAAATGTGAACCGTGCTTGTTTACAATCCATGTCATATTTATGTTCAAACATGCATTGTTGGACTAGGAGATGTATGTAGGAAGTATGATTTGAATGACCTATGATTATCTCCATGACATGATGATTCTTTTATAACATGCTAATGTCTTATGAAAAGCATGAAATTCATGTACATGCTCAAATGAAAAAGCATGAATTGATAATTGCGTTCTTAAATGCAAAAACTTGTGTGAAAAAAAAAAAAAAAACTTATGAGACTCAAATGAAAAAGGATCTTGTATCCATTCAAGGATTTTACAATCCAAATGTCTCTCTTTCTTTATTGGTTGAACATGTCTACTATCATACGGGTTTCATTCCCGGAAAAATCAAATAGGGTGCAAAGTTGCTCATGACATGTTTAGCTTATAAAGTTGGATATAGTTGTTCTTAAATTAAAATCAATGAAATTTTTATATCCTTGCTTCTCTCATGACAATGGTGAAATTGGTTTGAATTCCTATTAGAAACCTTTGTCATTTGCTTTGCCAAATACCATGGTATTTTGGACTTGAATGCTATATGTCTTGTATGCAAAGCATTATGTTTCACACATTTTAACTAATAAATCTCCTCGTTTCTCTCCGATTAATTGAGATTGCATAAAGTGACTTATATTGATTATGCATATACTAGAATGCTACTATCTCTCTTTGCCTTAAGTGACCCGGTTGGGGACTACTCCTTTGCCTATATCATGACAAAAAGGGGGAGTAGAATGTGGTAAGGGGAGGTGCAAATTTGTGTAGCAATTGGTGCACATTGGGGAGAATATATATTGAGGGGGAGTAACCCTTTGAGGGGGAGCATTGCATACATAAAACAACATGATGTTGTGCTTAATTTTTTTTAAATATGCAAATGCTTGTTTTAATCTCACTTGATTCATCTCACCTTTTCTTGTTTTGGAAAGTTTAGAAACCTTGTTTCAGGGATTGATTGTTCTACAAGAGATTGAAGTCTTCAAGTTTTATCTTTATATATCACTTTGTATTGTAGAAAATCTTCATTGACCCATAGGTTTATTTTGTTGTGAGGAATCAATGTGAGTGGTGGTTTTGTCACGAAATAGCCAAAGGGGGAGATTGTAAGGATTCCCGTTTTGTTGATTGGCTTATTTCGTGGTCAAACCACATGTTGGGGTTTTGAATGTAAGGGTAGTCTAAGTGTTTAATGTTGAAGATCAAAGGCCCTTCCATGACCTCAAGATACAAGCACGCCAAAGGTATATTCTCTTGTGCTTGGTTTTCTTTGAAGAGATTTAGTAGCACACACACACTTAGCATTCTTGCTATGATTGCATATTTGCTTATTTTTATGTGCATTTCTTCACATGTCACTTTACACACTAGCACTTTGGTTGATATATCTTGTTGTGTGTATATGTGCTTTATAATTCGTTTCCCGATATTGTTCGGAAACGTCCGCGCTTTCACTAATGAGTGCTTGGTTTTGCGCGAAGACCGCCTATGGAGAATGCCCTTGGCTTCTCCTTGGTTTTCACCATTGTTGGTGATCGGCGGTTATTATCGGCGGCCTGGCCCCCGAATGAAACCGCCGTTTCAGTCCAGTTTGGTCTGAAGCAATTATGGGGTCAAGATCGGCGGTCACGACCGCCGTTCGAAACCGCCGTTCATACCTGATCGATTTTAATCCCTCGGGTTTGATTCGGTGGTTGGATCGGCGGTCACGAAACCGCCGAATGAAACCGCCGTTGATGCTCTGTTCTTCACGAGCTCAATTCGGCGGTCGTTATCGGCGGCCTGGCCGCCGATTGAAACCGCGGAACGGTGCGTTTCAGGGGCAAAATTGTCTTTTCACATGCCCAATTCTTGATGTCTATAAATATCTTATTTTCTCATTCTCTGATCAAGCTTCTTGAGTCATTAGAACCCTAAACTTTCAAGAGAGATTTTTGAGAAAAAATCAAATCAAGAACTCAACTTTAAACACTCAAATCAAATCCCTTTTGCATCAAATTTCATATTTGATCTTCTATGCCTTCATAGAATTGATCCATGCATGGTTTTGAATCATCACATCTTATTTGGTATGTTCTTCACTAATTTCATATTACTTTAGTGTTTTTCATATTAATACATCTCTTTAATTACTTGTATGCTTTTGATTATATGCTAGATACAAGTTAGAGATTATTTGTGATGAAAATGATTGAGTGTTGATTGTGATAGCTAATTTGGTTTTTAATTAATCTTGATTAGCTAAGCTATTTGACATGTCATTTAGCAATTGATATCTAGGGTTGATTAAATTGATTATATCATCATCCCAGATAAGCATCTAAGGTTACCTAGCCTTGTTTGTTATTTGAATATTCATATATATTCACATAGGTTGTTTCTCTTCATTAAGAAGTAAGTCTTGAGGCTAAGAGTGCTTAGGCCTCAAGCAAATTGGAATAGGGTTGCTAATAAAGGCCCGCTGGGTAGAAGTGAGGGGTTACAGACCGGAGTGTTAGACGAGGTCTACATAGGTTGTAAACTTCATTTCAATTAGTGATTTCGAGTTCCGAGTGTGGCGCACTATACAGCTCGTGGTTTTTCCCAGTGGTTGGGTTTCCACTTATATATCAAGTGTTATTTAAATTCCGCATCTTATTACACTTGTATGTAAGGTTCCCATTTGTTGATTGGCTCATTTCGTGGACAACCACATGTTGGGGTCCTTTGTAAGGGTAGCCTAAGTATCGGTCTTATTCTTTGAAGACCTCGTGTTGATAAGCACCGAAGGTAAATTTCTATGTGCTTACTTTTCTTTGAAGAGATTAGTTGCACACACACACTTAACATTCATTGCATATGTGTGCATTCTCTTCATTTGTCACATTTCACATTTCACACTTGCACTTATTTATTATATTTTGTTGTGTGTAATTGTGTCATGTTGTTGTGTAATTCGTTTCCCGATAACTTTTGGAAACGTCCGCGCATGCACTAGAATGTGCTTGGTTTAGCGCGAGGACCGCCTATGGAGAATGCCCTTGGCTTCTCCTTGGTTTTCACCTATCTAGGTGATCGGCGGTTATGATCGGCGGCCCGGCCGCCGAATGAAACCGTCGTTTCAGTCCAGATTGGTCTGAAGCATTTCTACGGTTAAGATCGGCGGTCACGACCGCCGTTCGAAACCGCAGTTTCAAGACCTGATTGATTTATCTCTCAGTCTAATTCGGCGGTTGAATCGGCGGTCACGAAACCGCCGTTCGAAACCGCCGTTCATACCTGATTGTTTTTAATCTCTCTGTTTTGGTTCGACGGTTGGAATCGGCGGTCACGAAACCGTCGAATGAACCGCCGTTTATGCTCTGTTCTTCACGAGCTCATTTCGGCGGTCATAATCGGCGGCCTGGCCGCCGATTGAAACCACCGATCGGTGCGTTTCTTTGAAACTTACTTAAACGACCACACTTTGTTTTGGCCCCCTATATATATGCCACTTTGACTTTAGGTCAATTAAGAGAGTTCATATTCAGAATTCATACTTAGGATATTTTTCAAAGAGAAGAAAAATTCCAAGAACTCAATTTTTGATTACTCAAACACTTTTTCATGATCATCAATCATCATCTAGCATCATCCTTGATCTTCTAGATGTCATCTTGCATGGAATCTTCATCATACTTTGCTTGGTAAGCTTTTCACTAATATCTTACATGTTTTGTGTTTCTCTTATCTAGCAATCTCAATTAATTACTTGTTTGTTATTTTGTATGCTTTGGATACAATATTGAGATGAGTATGATGTATGTTTGAGAATTTGTATTGTGCTAGTATATTAGGTTTTGTGCTTAATATTGATTAGCTAAACTAATTGACATGTCATTTAGTTTTGATATCTAGGATTGTTCTAATTGCATATTAATCATCTTAGATAAGCATATAGGGTTTCCCTTGCTCTATGTTGCATTTTGGATATTTTCATATATTCACTTAGGGTTGTATTCTCTTCTAGAGAAAGTAAGTCTTGTGTGTAGCAACCGGGATTAGGTTGCTTAGATCGCAAGCAAATAGGACTAGGTTCACTCATACCGGGATTAGGTAGGTGTGTGATTACTTCCGGGATTAGGTTGTAATCGTTTGCACATTTAGTGGATTCGAGGTTCGAGTGTCTTACTTACATAGCCCGTGGTTTTTCCCGTGAGGGTTTCCACGTAAAAACCAAGTGTTGATTTAATTTCCGCACCATATTACACTTGCTTGGTTATATTATCTTGAGGGCATTTTCGTAATTTTGACTAACACAAAAAATTGGGTAAAAAGCGTAAAATCTATTCACCCCCCCCCCCCCCCCCCCCCCCCCCCTCTAGATAGCTTTATACACACCGTGCTATAATTTGTTTCATTGTATGTATTTTTGACTAGTAGGGGCATTTTCGTAAAATTGACTTGCATGCGAAAATTGGGTAATATTTAATAAAATCTATTCACCCCCCCTCTAGCTTTATATAGAACACGCCTCTAATTTGTTTCAATATGAATCTCATCTTGTAACGGATCTTGGTGAGAGATTCATATAGATCATGGCCCAGTCCTATATGATCACATCATACAAGGTTCCTCCATTCTCATATCTCAATATGAATGATCCAAGATAGGATCACCGTACGCTACAAAATAGACAGCAGCTGTAGATTAACCACAAATAAAGTATCCAGCTTTATTTGCTATCTACGGACTCTTTAGATTGCTCGTTTCAAACTGAATCCATTTATATATGACATTCATATACTCAGTTCGAAATTACATCCGGCAATCTTGGATGTTAAGTGCACATGTTATATATATAAAGTATGACACAAAAATGAATGAATATACTACTTCTTTTATTTATGTTCAAATCATATTTACAAATTACAAGTTTTAGGGCAAAAACCCCAACAGGGGCGACCTTGGGTGGGCTCGCCTTGAGGTCGCCTTTGTGCTTACCATTGCCCGTTTGCTCTTCACTTCAGCTCCATCCAAGACTATTAAGCTCCAAATCTAACTTGACCATGTACAACTCATTTAAATTGTTAGAAACATGGTTTTACTTG
This sequence comes from Acer yangbiense, assembly GCA_008009225.1. Taxonomy (NCBI): domain Eukaryota; kingdom Viridiplantae; phylum Streptophyta; class Magnoliopsida; order Sapindales; family Sapindaceae; genus Acer; species Acer yangbiense. The sequence goes on along the minus strand of CM017770.1, from coordinate 19,196,164 downwards.
AGAAACGAATACAAAAAGATAAGGAAATAGGGTTGCGTAAAGTGTAGAAGTGAAGCAATCACTAAATCTTAAACATCTTCAAGTCAATCCAAAGCTTGTAGAAAAGTGCTAACCTATACACAATTAACAAGAAAGATACCTTCCAAGAACAAGTGTGTGTGAGGTGCTTAAAACAAGAGCATTTGCAATTGACTTAACAAAAATAAACCAATACAATCAAAAAATGTAATCATGCAATGCAATGCAACTCCCACTAAATGCAACATCCCAAAATAGGTTACTCTCTCTCAACTCAACTCCCAAAGAAAGCACTATTTGTCACAACCTTACTCCGCCTTTTTGTCATGAGATAGGCAAAGGGAGTCTCCCCTAATAGGTAAGCATTAGTAAGGAGAGCTTGTAGCACAAGCACATATGCATAATCATATAAGCAACTTTATACAACTCAATTAAGTAAGAGAGATTCAAGGAGTTTTATTTTGAGAAAATGTGTGACAAAGATGCTTTGCATGCAAGACATGTTGCATTCAAGTCCAAAACAATGGTATTTGGCAAAGCAAACAACAAAGGTTTCCAAAAGAATTCAAGCCAATTTCACCCTTCATCATGAATTAAAGCAAGGATATAGATTTTATAAGCAATTCAATTTAAGTAGAAACTATATCCAACTGTATAAGCAAAACAAGGTATGAGTGACTTTTGCACCTTATTTGATTTTTCCGGGTAAGATACCCGTATGATAGTAGCCTTGTTCAACTAATAAAGAAAGAAAAACTTTGGATTTTAAAATCCTTAAAGTGGACACAAGATCCTTATAATTTATTGGAGTCTCATCATTGCTTAGCACACATATTTTTGCATTCAAAATTTAAGCAATCAATCATTTCACACTTTTCATTTTAAGCATGTCATTGGAAGAAAATCATCATGTCATGGAGATCAATTATAGGTCATTCAAAAAGTACTTCTAAAGTAAATCTCCTAGTCCAAAAATGCATGTTTGAGCATAAATATGACATGGATTGCAAACAAAGCAATGTAGCACACTTATTAAGAAAAAGACATATAAGAATGTACAACCAATCATCTCAAGCAATTAAAAAAAAAAAAAAGGCATAAAATTTATCAAATGTAGCACAATGCATGATTATGCAACTTTGCTCTCTTTGCTTGAGCTCCCCATATGGGGTCAAGACATACCATTTCAACCCAAGTGACAAATCTCAATAGACTTACTAAGGTTCCCAAATCTAAGAGTACCTAAAGGATTTGTGAACAAGTTTGCTAGTTGGTCATTAGCTCCCACATGTTCTAATGCAATGGTTTTGATCTCAACTAGCTTTCTTATGAAATGATGTCTAATGTCAATGTGCTTTGTCCTAGAATGTTGGACGAGATTCTTTCAAATGTTAATGGCACTCATGTTATCACAAAACAATGTGAGAGTACCTTACTCTAAGCCATAACCAGTTAGCATATGTTTAATCCACAATAATTGAGTGCAAGCATTACCAGCGGCAATATATTCCGCCTCAGTCGTGGATAGGGAAATTGAGTTTTGCTTCTTGCAAAACCAAGACTGCAAGGTTTTAGTTTTGTATTGGCTTAATTCCATTGCAAAACTCTCTTTATTTATAATGGTTAGTTGCTTAGGTGTTTCTTGGTTGATATGAGTTTCAAAGGAGAAAAGCAACTTCTCATGCAAAGATCGTCTTCAAGAGGAAAAACACTTACTTGGATGCTAAGGTATTAAGATACTTCTTCCTCTTCCAAGGCATAAGCGCACACATGCACATTGCATACATTTGTGTCCCTGCATCATAGCACTCATTTGGTACAACACATTCACACGTGTTGAAATATGCTTATGCATTGATCTTAAATTGACAAACATTGTAGAAATGCATGTACTATGACTATCTCTAGGAAATTGCATACTTGTTTGATCTTGTGTTTATTTGTTTGTGTTTTATTGTTTTTGACTTTAATATGTTCTCACATGATTCCTTATTGAGTTCCGGTCATTTCGGTTACTCATACATTAGTTTTCGAGTTCAAACTAGGAAGTTACGAATCTTTACGTTCACTTACAATGCGTTGTTTTCGTCTTCGTGTATCAAGTCGAATTTATAACTTTTGGTTAAAGTTTCATAGTTTTTCTTATGTGTTAGGGAGTTATGGTTCATAATCCAAAAGTCGATTCGAATTCAGAGTTCGGAGGCCAGAGAAAGGTCGAAGAATGCGTGAGATGCACGAAGGGGGCGAAGGTGAAGAGAGGTGGCAAAAAAGCCAACCACCCTTCCTTCCCATGGAGGCACGTGGCCATTACAGGAGGAACACCTCCCTGCCTTCCCATGGTGGCCACGTGCCTCCACGGGAAGCATGGCTAGTGGTGGCTTCTTTTCCTATTTTGCCCTTCCTCTTCTCCAAGTGTTTTCCCTCTCCATATATTTCAAATTCATGCTGAAATCTCTTACAACGTTTGCATATTTGTTTTTGTCATAACTCTCTCAAATCAACTCCGAATTGAGTGATTCAAAATCCAAAATTGTTGATCTTGAAGAGAGGAACAAGTACCAAGCATTAATCGCAGTCATCTGATCTCAGTTCGTGGTTCATCATTTTGTTTGGTAATCATCTTATCTACCTTTTTTCTTATGATCAACTTTATGGATCTACTTATTTGATAGATGAAAAATGTTTAGAATGCCCTTGATTCCAATTTAGACTTTTTTGATTGATTTTTTAGTTGAAGCTTTTATGATTTTGATTGAACATTTTTTAAGCTAAACTTAATTAACATGAAATTGATTCTAGAAATACGTTGTGTCTTGAGCTTGATTGTTGATTTCTAGATTTAGTTACATGTTCAAAGAACTATGATACTTTGATTGTGATATTCTATAATCTAGTTATTGTTTGATCAACATGCTTAGGTTTCTATATATATTTGTGATTGATTTGTGAAAGCCTAATCTAGTTTCTCTAATTGCATGTTCATAGAGTTTGTTTGATCTATTTACTCTATTTGGTTGTGTTTGCATCATTTGCATCACTTAGATCATTTGCCTTGCATAAGGTGGGAAGTCTCTTGTGGAAGAGTGATTCTTCAACATAGAACAAGGAATACTTAGTTAGGTCATGCGGTTCGGATAGCCAAGCAAGTAAGTTTTGACTAAGAGCACGAGGCTCCGAATAGTCAAGCAAAGAAGTCTTAGCTAAGAGCACGAGGCTTTGAATAGCTAAGCAAGAAAGTCTTGTCCAAGAGCATAAGGCTCCGAATAGACAAGCGTGGAAGTCTTGGCTAGAAGCATGCGGCTTCAGTAAGTCCGAGCAAGGATACTTTCTAGAGACATGTGATGTGTCTCGGTTAGAAAGTAGGCAAGTCTCTCTCTAGTGGGATTAGGTAGGAGGGATATCCAATAGATAGTGGTTCATGTGATTTGGTCACTTTTGAGGGTGTACTCTTATTTAACCAGTGAAAGACATTTTACCAGTGGTTGTGGATTCAACCCATGGATGTTTCCTCTTCGGAGGTTTACCACGTAAAAATATCTTGTGTTGATTTTCACTTTAAGTTTCTTTATAAAAGCAATCCATTTTGTTAAACACACTAAGTGTGTACAACTTTGTTGTATCGAATAAGAAGTAGAAGAATTTGAGCCTATACCTATTCAATCCCCCACTAGGTATATTTACATTATAATTGGTTAAGGGAATTTCAAAGACACCAAATTATTTCATAGGAAGAAGCAACTGCCCGATATACTCTTCCTATCATCACAATTTCCCGCCCAATCGGCATCACTAAATCTAACAAGACTTGAATTAGTATCAAAAGAGTACCAAATCCTATGGTTTGAGGTACCATTCACAAACCGAATGATCCTCTTCACCGAAATAAGGTGAGATTCTTTAGGATTAGCTTGGTACCTAGCACAAACACCCACAATAAATGAAATATCGAGTCTACTTGCGGTCAAGTAAAGCAAGCTACCTATTATGCTCAGAGATGGAGCCACATTATGACCAGGGGGGCCACTACCCCCTTGAAGTTTTTCAATTTTATAAAATTTTCCCCTAACTTATAGAATTTTTATGTTTTTACCCTTATTTCTTATTTAAATTTTCTAATCCGTTTATAAATTACACCGTTAATAATTTTCTCTTAATCATGTAGAGAATATATTTGATCCTAAATATACTATTAGAATACAATTTGGATATTAGAAAAATATTAGTAGTACTGTTTAAATTTCAATTTGTTTTCTAACTCTTAAACAATACTGTTGAATCTTGAATTAATAGCTAAAAAATTTAGTCTATATTATTTTTAGAGTAATGATAAATATCCCAAACTAGTTATGTGTCGATTGACAAATGGATATATACATATTAATTTTTATTTATTATTTTATTTCACTCGTCACATTTATATGAATTAAATTGTCTAAGTTACAAGTTGAGATATGAGTTGAAATATCTAGCATTTTTCTTATTTTTATTATGTTTTCATCATATTCAATGATCATTTTAAATGGACAAGATGATGTTTGTCTGGTGGTATATCTCTCACACTTACGCTATGAGGTTATGAGTTCGAGTCTTCCCCTTCTCCCAAAAAAACACCAAATTTATGTAATATTTAAAAATAAATAAATAAATAAAGAGAGAGAGAGAGAGAGAGAGAGAGAGAGAGAGAGAGATCATTTTAAATGTTTTTCATAAATGCATAAAATAATATAATTTATCTCAATAAAAATTATTATTCATTTTAAATAATTAATAAAAAATTAATGTTTTAAAATATAAACACAACAATATTTTTAATTAATGTTTTGTTTAACACAACTTCTATGATATATGTCGATTTAACTCATTATTTTACGGTGCTCCCCATGGAACATAATCTTGGCTCCGTCTCTGATCATGCCTTGATATAAGCTTTGCTCAATACTCTTTCCACTAGCATCTTTGCTTAGCTTCAAGGTGGTGCTCATGGGTGTGTCACAATGTTTGGTATTCTCAAGGCCAAACTTCTTCACTAGGTTCTTTGCATATTTAGCTTGGGATATAAGGATCCCATCATGAATTTGCTTAATTTGAAAGCCTAGGAAGTAATTGTTGGAACCAAACACAATGTCATCAACATAAATTTGAACTATGAAAAGCTCATCTTAATTGCACTTGATGAACAAAGTCTTGTCAACACTACCTCTTAAGTAGTCATTGTCAACAAGATAAAGAGTGAGGTGCTCATACCAAGCCCTCGGTGCTTGTTTCAACCCATATAAAGCCTTCTTCAGGCGATAGACATGAGTGGGGTGGTATGGCCACAAACCCCTTAGGTTGCTCAACAAATACTTCCTCATGCAAGAAGCCATTGAGGATGACACTCTTAACATCCATTTGGTGCAATTTGAACTTGTACACACAAGAAATGGACAAGAGAAACCTTATAGACTCAAGGTGGGCAACGGTAGCAAAAGTCTTCTCAAAGTCAATATCCTCAATTTGAGAGTATCCGTGTGCAACAAGCTTAGCTTTGTTTCACACAATGTTGCCGTCCTCATCGGATTTGTTCTTAAACACCCATTTGGTGCCTATGACATTGGTATTCTTAGGTCTAGGAACTAGAGTCCAAACCTCATTTCTTTCAAATTGGTTTACCTCTTCTTGCATGGCAAGAACCCAAAATTCATCATTCAAGGCTTCATCAACCTTCTTGGGTTCTATTTGATAGGTGTAACAAGTATAGCTAATTTGATTAGCTATTTGACGCCTAGTCCTAACACTCTTATTAACATCTCCAATGATATCATCTTTATCATGGAGTTTCCTAACCCAATGAGCGGGTTCACTAGAGACCAAAGGTGGATCTCTATCAAGAGATAGATCACCCTCTTCATTTTGGTTTGACTTCACACCACTTGAAGTCTCACCACACTCCTTCAAAGGAAGGTCATCTATTTCACAAACATACTTCTCATGGTTATCATTTTTGGGCCTACAATCATTAAAGACAACATTTGATGATTCCATAACACTTCGAGTTTTTAAATTGAAAACTCTATATGCCTTGCTATTAAGTGCATATCCAATGAAAATACCATCATCACTCTTGGCATCAAACTTGACAAATTGATCTCGGTCATTAAATATATAGCACTTGCTTCCAAATATGTGGAAGTAGTTAACACTGGGTTTTCTACCCTTTCTTAACTTATAGGATGTTTGTTTAGTCCCGGGCTTAAGGAATACTCTATTCCCTATATAACAAGCCATATTAATGACTTTGGCCCAAAGGTTCCTAGGGACATTGTTGCTAAGCAACATCACACGAGCCATCTCTTGAAGGACCCTATTCTTCCTCTCAACAACTCCATTGTGTTAAAGTGTCCTAAGAGCCGAAAACTCATGTTAAATGCCTAAGCTATCACAAAAGCTTTCAAAGCTAGCATTTTCAAATTCTTTCCCATGATCACTTCTAATTTTCTTAATGCTTTTAATGTGAGAAGTTTTCTCATTTTGAATTTTAACATATAGCATTTTGAATTTCTCAAAAGCTTCGGACTTCACTCTAAGAAAGTAGGTCCATATGAATCTAGAGAAATCATCAACCACCACAAGAATGTATCTTCTACCACCTAAGCTTTCGGTTTGGATGGGACCCATGAGGTCCATGTGGAGGAGTTTCAATGGCTCATTGGTGGAAAGGTATTTACCCTTTTTATGCACACTTTTGGTTTGCTTCCTTTGTTGACAACGTCCACAAATTCCCTCAACCTTCTTCCCAAGTTTGGGAAGGTCTCTCACAACATTCAACATATCAAGGACTTTCAAGTCTCTATAATTCATGTGGCCAAATCTTTGATGCCACAATTCAACTTTCTCACATGTAGACAAGTTACAAGAGATGAGGTTATACTCAAGACAATATCAATTGTCACTTGATCTCTCGTCTTTCAACAAAACTTGCCCATTTTCTATTAGGATAGAACAATCAACTTTGCCAAACATAACCGAAAGCCCTTCATCACTTAAATATGATATGCTAATGAGATTGGCTTGCAAGCCATCTACATAGAGAGCATTGGGCAAGGAGGGAAAATCAGGAATAGATTTGTTACATTTCCCTATGACCTTTTTCTTTGAACCATCACCAAAGGTGACAAATCCACCATCCTCCATCACAAAAGTCTCAAATAAACTCTTGTTTTCGGTCATGTGCTTAGAGCACCCACTATCAAGATACCAAGTGTTAGAGGCATTGGCTTTCAAGGCTACTTAAGCCACATAACAATAATACTCATCATTTTTATTCAACCTAGGTGTAACATGATCATTCCTAGGAGCCATGGGTCCATTAGCTCTAAATTTCTTAGGTGCATGTTTTTCGGCTCTCCTAAGCATATTTTTCTCAATCATGCTTTCATATCTACATAATTTAATATACATAAAGCAATTAGGCCTAATGTGGCCTTCAATTCCACAATAATGGCAAGTATGAGTGAAATAGGTGTTTATACAATAGCCTTGTGCAAGCATTTAAATCTTCCTTCTACTTGGAGTTGTTCTTTGATGTTGAGCCAACTCTCTCCTTTGTGGTTAAGCCAAATTAGCATGTCTTCTTGGTTGAGCATAAACGACCCTATGTTGAGCTTGAGAGATCCTTGGTTGTGGTGCTCTAGCTTGTTGTGGTAGAGCTCTTGTTGGAACCTTTGCTTGAGCATGCTTTAAGGATTCACCAACTTCAACCCATTTAGTTGATTATTGAGGGATTTGAGCATCTTCAATCTCTTTGCTCTTGACCAATGTTGTCTTCTTCAAGGATATGGACTCCATGTCTTCAACATATCCTAAACTCTTCTTGTCACTAGGACTCTTTCCACATGATAGCATCTTATCAAGCTTTTCGGTTCCGAAGGTCATCTTAGCAATCAACCTTTTGCCTTCATGAGTCCCTTCTTCAAACTTTCTTCACCCTTTTTGACCAAGACTAGCTCCATCTTCAAACTTTCTTCCATTTCTCTTGCTCTTCTTATTTCCTCACTCAAGTAAGTTACCTTGGAAGTCAATTCAAGGTTCTCCCCTTTTAGCTTTTGAATCTCCTTCTTTTTCTTCAATCTAGAACTCTCAAAGAACTTTATGAAGTCATCATAGTCCATCTCTTCACCAAAGTCATGACTGGACTTGGATGAATTAGTCTTATCATTTGAGTCACTTTCATCTACTTCTTCTTGTTTGTCCTCTTCCTCTTCTTTGTCACTTATAACTTCCTTGCCATTGTGAGAAGATGAGAAGGCAATAAAGTTGGAAACTTGGTCTTCATTATCCGAAGACTTATCTTCTTCTTCTAAGTCATCACCGTCACTCCAAGTAGCAGCCATAGCCTTTCCTTTCTTTTTCTTCAAATTTGCACATTCAGGAGCAACGTGTCCATAGCCACTACACTTGTAGCATTAAATACCTTTCTTGTGGTCCTTTTCTTGTGTTTGCTCCACTTTCTTGAAAGGAGTCTTCTTCTTCACAAATTTTCCCTTGGGGCCAAAACCCTTCTTCTCAAATCTTATAAATTTCTTGATTTTCTTCGCCATTAAGGCTATTTCTTCATCTGAATCTTCTTCCTCCTTTTCCACCTTGATGGTCTTCAAGACAAAACTCTTCTACTTATTTGGAGGTGTGATTGTAGAAGCCTTCCAATTACTTCACTCGGCTTCATTTTTGTGTAGTCACTATTTTCCTCTAAAGCCGTCACTTTGGATTCGAATCTCTCGGGAAGTGACCTTATGATCTTTTGCTTGATTCTCCCATCAAAGTAAAGGTCACCAAGTTGACGACTTTGATTCACTATGTCTATCAACTTCGCTTGGAAGTCATTGAAGCACTTATCCTTCTCCATCCTAATGGTCTCAAATTGAGTTTGGAGGACTTGGAGTTTGGAATCTTTAACCACCATGGTTCCTTCATGAGCCGTCTCTAGAATCTCACAAGCCTTCTTTGCAATCCTAGTGGTTTGGATCAATTTATATTGAATGTCATCCATGGCACAAAGGATGGCATGTATTGCCTTGTTGTTCCACTTAGAGGCTTCGAACTCTTGAGCACTCCATTATAACTTAGGCTTGGGGACATCCTCTCCACCTCCCGTAGGAGTCATAGTTGGTGGAGTGTAGCCATCTTCTTTTGCCATCCATGCTCGATCATGTATTTGGCAAAATATGCCTCCATCTTGCCTTTCCATGAGGCGTAGTTCACCCCGGTAAGCAAAGAGGGTCTTGTGCTCGAGGCTCCCTCACTTCCAACTCTATTCCCACTTATAGTGTTTGAGTGTTTGAATGCAAACAACCAAACAAGGCAAACAAGGCATGCTAACTAAATGCAAACAAATGCAAGACACTCTAATGAGAGCAAGGGATCTCCTAATTATGTTAAGAAACCCGCTCTGATACCAATTGAAAATATATGAATTAAGTGTCTAAATAAACCTATAGAGAGAGGGGGGTGAATAGGTTTTAACCAAATTAATCGCCAACTATTTCGGTTAGTCAATATTAATCTCAAACACCCCTAATATCTAACACAAATCATCATGTAAAGTAAGTGAGGAAAAAAAATAGCAATGACACAATGATTTGTTTTACATGAGAAAACCCAAGAGGGTAAAAACTCACGGGCATAATTGTCAATCGAACCCTCAAATCCATTATTTGCAAATATGATTACAATCTAGGTTGACCACATCACACCTATATGATTAATAATCCGTCTTTGCTACCCGTGTGCCTTTAACAGTGATTCTAGGCTCTTGCTTGTAAACTACCCATGGTAAATACAAGACTTAACTCTCAAGAGAAGAGAAATGCAACATAATGTGAATATGAACAATATTCAAAGTGCATAAATGCAAGGTCAAGCATTTAAGCCTATCTAGCCATGGATGAACATGTCAAACATTCATAGATATCATGTTGCTATATGACATGCATACAACTTAGCTATAAGAGCAAATAAAAACCATAGATGCAATAGCTATCACAAACAAAGCTCAACACACAACACACTAATCTCCACATATAGATAAAAATCTAATCTTGATACAAATCAAGTCATAAAGGAGATATCTTGCAAAGCAAGAACACAAGAATAGATGAAGATGATGTTCTACTTACAAGTCATGTGTGTTCAAAGAAAACCCATGAAGAAGACACCTATATAATGCTAGATGATTTTTGAAACAAGAATGGATGATGGGTATTTGAGTTTTGGTTGATAAAAATCAAGTCTTGGTAACATTTCTTGCAAGACACTCTCAAGCTTTCAAGAAACTCAAATTAAGAACTCTAGGTCTACCAAGAAGAGAAAGAGACATATATATAGAAGACCCTAAGAGAAGTGATGTTGTTTTGAACTTGGAAAACTAAAACCCATCAAAACCACGGGGCGTGCCACAGTACGGACAAGGTGTTTGCACCGCAGTACACACGACGTGTGGGCTCTGGAAAGTTTCACGGTGGGGACAGCTCCAGAGGCAAGGTGCACCAGCCGCAGTCATGCACGACAAAAAACATCAGAGGCAACACTTGACAAGAACCGCGGTTCATGCAAGATGCACCAGTCGTGGTACCCACAACGACACAGACCGTGGCAAAGAGAAAAAACTCTCTTATTAAATCAACATGGCACACCTAATCTATATGCATGTTGTGCAAGTGTGAAGTGAGTGAATGTCATGCATAAGTATCAAACAAGAAACACACAAGAATATTCAAGATATGAAAATGCATGAGATATGTGTGTGTGTGCAATCTAAATCTCTTCAATTAAGAGTCAAGACAAGTAAGCTACCTGAAATAAATAAATAATGCTCGGTGTGTATGATAAATATATCTAGAGGGGGCGGGGGGGTGAATAGCTTTTAACTATTATTACCCAATTTTCGCATGCAAGTCAATTTTACGAAAATGCCCCTACTAGTCAAAAATACAAACAAGTGTAGTATGGTGCGGAAATTAAATAACACTTGATGTATACGTGGAAACCCAACCACTGGGAAAAACCACGGGCTGTATAGTGCGCCACACTCAAACCTCAAAATCCACTAATTGAAATGGAGTTTACAACCTATGTAGACCTCGTCTAACACTCCGGTCAATAACCCCCCACTTCTACCACGCGGGCCTTTAAAAGTGGCTCTAGTCCAATTTGCTTGTGGCCTAAGCACTCTTAGCCACAAGTCTTAATTCTCAATGAAGAGATTATGCAACCTATGTGAATATATGATGATATTCAAATAACAAACAAAGCTAGGGAACCTTAAATGCTTATCTAGGATGATGATATATTCAATTAAATCAATCCTAAATATCAAGAGCTAAATGACATGTCAAATAGCTTAGCTAATCAAGATTAAGCAAAAACCTAATTAGCTATCACAATACAACACTCAATCAATTCATCACAATCAATTCTCTATTCTTGTATTTAGCATATGATCTAAAACATACAAGTAATTTAAAGAGATGGCTTGATAGTAAAAATACTAAAATAAGATGAAGTTAATCAAAATCTTACCAAACAAGTTGTGATGATGCAAAACCATGCATGGATTAATGCAAGATGATCTTTGATGCACAAAGGAATGTATTTGAGTGTTTAAAGAAGAGTTCTTTGATGATTTTTCACTTGAAAAATATTCTAAGGAAAATATATAATATTTTGAACTCCTTAATTCGACCTAAAAACATAGAAGGATATGTATAGGCATCTCTAGTAGAGTGAGGTCGTTTTGAAAAATTGCACCAGTTTGTGCGTTGTGCGCTGGACAACCAGCGCATGACCAACGCATAGACCAAATTTGCATGGTGTGTTGGTCGACCAGCGCAGGTCAGAGGCGCATCACCAACGGCAAAACACTAGACACGTTGCACTGGTGCGCATGCGCTGGACAACTAGCGCACAACCAGCGACAGACCACTGGGCGATCTGCGCTGGTGTGTTGCGCTGGTCCGGCGCATGATGATCAGCGCAATGTGCTGGTGCTACGCGGGAAGGTGGATCAACGCATTGCACACTCCCTATAGATCCGCAACCAAATATGCAAGGGTAAAAAGGGTAATGAAAATGCATCCTAATGTCTAACAAGATATGTCATTATAATTACACGATGCAATCAATACTTATGCAAGAAGAGATGTTATATGATCATGAATGCACACATATATAAACACATGTTATACACAAAGTATAGATATGCATGGAGTGTGTGTGTGTGTGCAACTAAACTCTTCAAAGCAAATCAAGCACTTAGGGATATACCTTTGGAGTGCTTGATACCTTTTGAGTGCTTGTCACCTTGAGGATCAACGCATTGCACACTCCCTATACAATCCGCAACACATGGTTTGTCCACGAAATAAGTCAATCAACATTTGGGAATCCTTACACTACCTTCCTTGAAGCACTTGAAGTCCACAATGAGATCCAATAGCATTTGAGGAGAATTCTTCAATCCTAAGCTACCCTTACAATTTTAAACCTCATTGTGATTTTGTCAAAGAAATAAACCAATCAAAAAAGTGAGGCATTTACATTAAAATATATATATATATATATATATATATATATATATTATATATATAATAATAGGGTTAATTGCACCAATGGCTCCTGAATTATACGTGAGGTAGCAACGTGTCCCCTGAACTTTTTTTGAGGGGCAATATACCCCTTGAACTTTCATTGTTTGGTAGAAGTTAACGAAATAGTAACAAAACTTCATTTCCGACCATTGTTTTGTCACGTGGGTTCGTACGAAGGGGCAAATCTGGAATAACATAAGGGTTAATTGCACCAATGCCCCCTGAATTATACGTGAGGTAGCAATGTGCCCCTTGAACTTTTTTTTTTTTTTTTTTTTTTTTTTTGCAATAAACCCTTTGAACTATTAGAAATTGGCAGTAATGGACATAATGGAGACATTATCCACTTTCTGCCCATCTCTCGTCACATGCCTTGCACGTGTAAAGGAAAATTGGAATAAAATTCTGAATTTTTTTTATAAAGATTATTATATTAACAAAATTATTATATTAAAAACCTAGGGGAATTTCCTTTTAGTCCCCGTGGTTTGCCTTAATCTACGTTTAGTCCACGGTATTTTGGAATTGTAATTTTTAGTCCTTCTATGACAGAATCCGTCAAAAGACAGATTCTGCCATGTCATACTGATTAAATGACTGTAATGCCCCTAAGACTTGTTGATCCCCTTTGAAAGACTGTTTTACCCTTAAATTTGTCTTATTTGTGACTTATTTAAATTTAACTGAAAAGACCATTTTACCCTTTTTTGTCTTATATGCAAAAACTGATTCTTGCAATTTCTGACCATTTTTCAACGGCTATTTTTTCCCTTTAAATAACAACTCATCTCCACACAAACAACAACTCCCATACACATTGAAAATTCCCATACACATTCATTTCATCATCTATCAACATTCATTTCAACAACTCCTATACACATTAATTTCATCATCTATTAACAAGTCTCACATGCACATTCCTCCATCAATCCATTCATAAACCATACACATTGAAAATTCCTTCATCAATCCATACACAAACAACTGTGGCATACACACAATGAAGGCTACATCAAGCTCAACAACTAACATCAATGGAGTGTTTATAAAATTCAAAAATAGAAGATGCTTATGTGGTGTTAAAGCGGCTGTGAAGATTTCTGAATCCCAAAACAACTCTCACAAGTTCTATTTCATATGTGAGAAAGGGAAATGCAAATTCTACAAATTTTAGGAACTAGATAATGAAGAATTCAACCGACGACAATACAGTGATAGTATATCACAAAGGAATGATGGTAGAGGTAATTTTATGATTCAACAGGAAATGACAATTCTAAATGGAAGGTTGCAGAGGCTGGAGATGTTGTGGGAAAGGGTGTGTAAGGTCTCATTTATTGATTGGATTATTTCATGGAAAAACCACATTTGGGATTGTTGTAAGGGTAGCTTAGGCTTTCAAGACCTCAAGAGAAGAAGCACCAAAGGTAAATTCCTAGTGCTTACTTTGCTTTGAAGAGATTTAGTTGCACACACACACATCCCATGTGAAACAAATAATAGCACGGTGTGTATAAAGCTATCTAGAGGGGGGGTGAATAGATTTTACGCTTTTTACCCAATTTTTCGTGTTAGTCAAAATTACGAAAATGCCCTCAAGATAATATAAACAAGCAAGTGTAATATGGTACGGAAATTAAAACAACACTTGGTTTTTACGTGGAAACCCTCACGGGAAAAACCACGGGCTATGTAAGTAAGCCACACTCGAACCTCGAATCCACTAAATGTGCAAACGATTACAACCTAATCCCGGAAGTAATCACACACCTACCTAATCCCGGTATGAGTGAACCTAGTCCAATTTGCTTGCGTTCTAAGCAACCTAATCCCGGTTGCTACACACAAGACTTACTTTCTCTAGAAGAGAATACAACCCTAAGTGAATATATGAGAATATCCAAAATGCAACATAGAGCAAGGGAAACCCTATATGCTTATCTAAGATGATTAATATGCAATTAAGAACAATCCTAGATATCAAAACTAAATGACATGTCAATTAGTTTAGCTAATCAATATTAAGCACAAAACCTAATATGCTAGCACAATACAACTTCTCAAACATACATCATACTCATCTCAATATTGTATCCAAAGCATACAAAATAATCAACAAGTAATTAATTGAGATTGCTAGATAAGAGAAACACAAAACATGTAAGATATTAGTGAAAAACTTACCAAGCAAAGTATGATGAATATTCCATGCAAGATGACATCTAGATGATCCAAGATGATGCTAGATGATGATTGATGATCATGAAAAAGTGTTTGAGTGATTAAAATTGAGTTCTTTGTGTATTTTTCTTCTCTTGAAAAATATCCTAAGTATAGAATATGAATATGAACTCTCTTGGCTGACCTAAAGTCAAAGTGTTATATATATAGGGGCCATAAGTGAAGTGTGGTCGTTTTGAAAAACGCACCAAAAATTGCTCTGTGCGCTGGTGGCCTTGCGCTGGACGACAGGCGTAGGACCAGCGCACACGCTCATTTTTGCATTGGCGCTGGACGACATGCGCTCACACATGCGCCCACACATGCGCCAGACCAGCGGAGCCACACTGGGCGATCAGCGCTGGTGACCTTGCGCTGGTGTAGACCAGCGCACGACCGGCGACAGAGAACTGGACGATCTGCGCTGGTGTGGACCAGCGCACGACCAGCGGCACGCCACTGGGCGTTTTGCGCCGGTGAGCAGCGCTGGACGACAGGCGCAGGTGGACCAGCGCACAGCCCACAACTTTGAACCCCACAAGCAATCATGCAAGGGGAACAAAGGTAAACTAAGATGCATCCTAAAAACCTAAATGCTATGATGTTATAAACACAAGATGCAATCATAATAACAAGCAAGAAGAGATGTAAATAGGCATTGATGCACAACAAAAAGAAACACAACATACAAAGATTACACATATGCATGAGTTGTGAGTGTGTGCAACTATCTCTTCAAGACAAGTAAGCACTAAGAGTATTACCTTTGGTGCTTGTCAATAATGAGGTCTTCAAAGGGCCTAAGCAATAACAACAACATCTAAACTACCCTTACAAAGAATCCCCACATATGGTTTGATCACGAAATAAGCCAATTAAAAACAACGGGAATCCTTACACCATGCATATCCATACTTTGTGTATATTGTGGTGTTATATGTGTACATTCATGTTTTTAAATATCTATTCTTGCATATTTTATTGATTACATCTAGTGGTTCAAATGCCATGTCATGATTAGAACAAGGATGCATTGTGTAAGTATGGGTGATGTTCACCCGCTCTAGGGTCGCCCTTCGAACAGCATCCATAAGCGGCTTTGAGCATTTTTGCCCTTACCTGCTGTACACCCGCTCTACGTAGAGCGGGTGAACAGCGGTGCCACTGGTTGATTTAATTATCAATTTTGGTTCGCCCGTAACCCGCTTTACGTAGAACGGGTGAAAAGCGGCTCTCCAACCCCGAGAGCAACCGCCCCTAGGTAGCCTGGTTTCCACCATATGTAGGGCGGTCATGAAGAACATTGTTTTTCATTTCCCAGGTGGACTGTTGTAATCCCACCCTACGTAGAGTAGGTGAACAGCGGTCAAGGCATAATTTTTGTAAACTTTTCAAAACGTTGTCACTTCATCTTAACACTCTATATATATGCCTCTTTCATTTTAGGTCGAGTTAGAAAGTTCAAAATCATATTTTTACTTAGCATATTTTTCCAAGAGAAAAGTTTCACTAAAGAACTCACCTTTGATTACTCAAACACTTTTCCATGAGCATCAATCATCATCTAGCATCATCCTTGATCATCTAGATATCATTTTGCATGGGTTTTTCAACACACTTTGCTTGGTAAGTTTTTCACTAATATCTTACATATTTTGTGTCTTTCTTAACAAGCAATCTCATTTATCACTTGTATGTCATTTATATACCTTTTAGATACAAGATTGAGATTAGTGAATTCATTGTTTAAGAGTTGTTTTGTGATAGCTTCATATGATTGCCTAATCTATGTTTAGCTAAGTTTTATGACATGTCATTTAGCTATTGATATCTAGGATTGCATTAATTGTCATCTAATCATCCTAGATAAGCATCTAAGGTTCCCTAGCTTTGTTTGCTCTTTGAATATCATCATATATTCACATAGGTCATTTTATCTCTTCATTAAGAAGTAAGACTTATGGCTAAGATTGCTTAGGCCACAAGCAAATTGGACTAGGACCACTTTTAAAGGCCCGCGGGTAGAAGTGGGGGGTTATTGACCGTAGTGTTTAACGAGGTCAACATAGGTTGTAAACTCCATTTCAATTAGTGGATTTAAGGTTCGAGTGTGGCGCACTTACTAGCCTATGGTTTTTTCCCGTGAGGGTTTCCACGTATATATCTTGTGTTATTTAAATTCCGCATATATTACACTTGCTATATTAAATTGACTAGATAGGGGTATTTTCGTAATCTTGACCGTACACGAAAATTGGGTAAAATTGGTTAAAATCTATTCACCCCCCCTAGATTAATATTGTACACACCGTTATTAGTTTTAATTGGTATCAGAGCGGGTTCCTAGATATACTTAGGTGATCCTAGCTCATTTTGGTGTGTTTTGCATTTGTGTAATTTTTGTTCATTCATACATTTTGCATTTCATTTCATTCATTCATTAAATACAATGAGTGGAAACGGTGGCAACAACGAGGGAGCTTCTAGCACGAGACCTCTTCTTCTCACCGGCTTGAATTATTCCTCATGGAAAGGAAAGATGGAATCCTACAAATGTCAAATTCACGACCGTGCATGGATGGTGGTTGAAGATGGACATGATCTTCCCATGATGACTCCCACGGGTGGAAGAGGAGAAGAAGTATTGAAGCCTAAGGAGCAATGGAACGCGCAAGAGTTTGATGCTTCGAAATGGAATATGAAGGCTATGCACGCCATCCTATGTGCAATGGATGAAAATCAGTATAAACTGATTCAGAACACTAGGATTTCCAAGGAGGCATGGGATATCCCAGAGGTTGCACATAAGGGCACCGAGGTCGTCAAGGATTCGAAACTTCAAGTCCTCCAAACTCAATTCGAGTTGCTAAGGATGGAGGACAATAAATGCTTCAATGATTTCAAAATCAAATTGATGGATATTGTGAATCAAAGCCATCAACTCTGTGATCCGTATTCGGATAGGAGAATCAAGCATAAAATAATGAGATCTCTCCCCGATAGGTTTGAATCGAAGGTTACAGCTTTAGAAGAAAATAGTGTATATAAGGACATGAAGCCGAGCGAGGTTATTGGAAGTCTCCTCGCCTACGAGTCTAGGAAAGCTCCTAGCTCCACACCTCCTAAAAAGCAAAAAAGAATTGCTTTGAAAGCCTCCAAGGTTGAGAAAGAGGAAAGTGATGACTCGGACGAGGACATGGCATTGTAAGATTCAAGAAATTCTACAAGTCCGAGAAGAAGGGTTTTGGATCCAAGGGCCAAGACTTGAAGAAAAATGCTCCCTTCAAGAAGTTTGAGCCTAGGCAAGAGAAGAGCGAAAGGAAAGGAATCCAATGCTATGAGTGTGGCGGTAGAGGACACATTGCACCCGATTGTGGAAATTTGAAGAACAAGAAGGGTAAAGTGATAGCCGCCACTTCGAGTGGAAGTGATGACTCCAATGATGGAGATGAGTCTTCAGATGATGAAGAACTCATGGCTAACTTCATAGCCTTTGCCTCCTCCCACAAGAGCAAAGGTTCTAGTGAAGAAGAGGAAGAGAGTCAAGAGGAGATTGACTTAAGTGAAGATGACTCCTCATCTAACTCCACAAAAGGACATGTGAAGAAAATGGATCTTGAAGACTTCATGATCAAATTTGAAAGCTCAAGGTTGAAGAACAAAAGAGAAATCTGAAGGTTGAAAGAAGAAAATTTAAAGCTTTCAATCAAGGTTGATGACTTGAGTGAAGAAGTAGTGAGATCGGTGGAAAATGAAGATAAGCTAAGAAACGAGTTAGACTTATCTAGAAGGAATAAAGAAGGTTTGAAGAGGGAGCTTGAAGAGGTTAAAGGATCAATGACAAGTGTTGACGGTGAAATTTAGATTACCACGCACTCAACAATTATATCAATTTAATATAAAACAAGAAAATTAAGAACGCATGCAAAAGACGGATTTTACGTGGAAAACCCTTGAATGGGAAAAAACCACGGCGCCCCTGAGGGCAGAAAAATTATACTAGGTTTTCGTTGCCTTGTTACACGCTTAGATCTCTCTTACAATTGCTCTCTTCTCCCTCAATTTCTGAACCCTTTCCTCCTGGGATAGGTGGTTCTATTTATACATGATATTTAGGGTTTTCCCTTGATTTTAGTCCTGCTCATGGTAGGATTTCCTTTCAGATTTGTCCTGGGAATCCTACGTTGCTGCGGATACAGATAGGTCTTCTCCTTTTCCCCCCTTGATTCCTTGCTGTTATGGGTTTTCTAAAGTGTAGGGTTTATTTCCGTGTTTCTACCGAGTCGGTTCAGGCCCAGTATGCTGGTGCAGCGAGTACATTTATTTCTGGGTTTCGTTTCTTCAGCGACCATATATCTAGATTTGGCGAGTACATATCCAGTTTCGGCGAGCATGTTTTTGACCTTTTTGGTTTCGAGGTACTTTGACATTGACTTGTAACATTTCCTTCATTGACCCGGTCGTGGCAATCTTTATTGACTCTTTTTGATGACGTGTCAGGTTGGCGAATTTATGCATACAACAATACCCTCATAAATATTCCGAGCTGGGCGAATGATTTGTTCTTCTTGCTTCGTTTGTCTCTGCGAGTAGTATTTATATTTATACTTACACTTACACTTACAAGATTTCGACGCATTTTGTAATAACCCCCTCTTTCCTTTTCGTCACGCGCTTTATTGATTAATTGATCCTTCCGGTGTAAGCTTTCAACTTGGTCCAAATAATTGCTGACGCTTCCACTTACCTGACAGATGAAGAGACATTTTGATCGCTTGGCTTTCCCCGAGATGCCACATGTCTGTTTTCTGATGGTGACTATTGCGGCTGGTCACTATGGCTGTCATTCTCATTAATTGCATATCCTTTTACTTGATTTTCTTTTTTGAATTTTGAAACTCCCTCTTTTTAAAGCCTGATCGTTTCCTTTTCTCCATTTCATTCTTTCCATTTATTTCTCCACTGGTTTTCTCAGAGCAGAAAAGAGCAGTTTGATTCTTCGTTTTTATCTGCCTTATTCCTTCAAGTACTTGCTACAGTCCTTTCCCTGTGCTTTCTATTATCAGACGGTTCACAGGAATCGATTATTCCTGCCTCTCTACGAACATTTCATGAATCTAGGGTTTTCTGGTGAGTTCTTATGGACCCTTCTTTACGCTCTTCTCTTTTTAATCGGATGATGCAAGCCATGGAGCTTGGTGATAAAAGTACTGCGGACAAAATCGAATCTCTGATTCGTAATTTTCGTCCAGATTCTCCGATCCCAATTTCTGTTTATGTTCCGTCTTCTGAAGATGTTTTTATCCCTAACATCTCTCATTCATCTTCTAACAGCGGTTCTCTAACAATGCCAAAATCTTCTAGACCAACAAGTAGTAGACGACGCGCTTCTAGGGTTCCACGTGAATCTCTGCTGGATGCGAAGACGATTGTTGACTCTGATGTTGAAGACCATCAGAGGGATAGGCTACGCTTCTCGCCAAACCGTCCGTGTTCTTTTGATACGGAGGTAAATGTGGTCGGCGAGGTTGAGCTTCACAAATACAAGAGTCGTTTTGACCTGCCAGACTCAGTGAATCTTATGTTACCTAGCGACCGGGCTGTGTGGAATCCTCCCGAAAATGCAGTCGCTATTTACAGGGCCATGCTTAGCTGTGGGGTAACTCTCCCTTTTCAGCCTTTCATCGCCAGATTTCTTGCGGAGGCTCAAATTGCACCGGCACAGCTCGCTCCAAATAGCTATAGAATATTGATGTGCCTGTGCCTCATGTGGAAGTTGAAGGGTTACGGGCCCCCTACTCCTCGTGAGATCCACCATTTTTATATGCTAAGGCAGGCGGGCCATGGTGGTACGTATTTCCTTATCTCTTCGCCCGTGGAGAGCTAGATCCCTGAGGGTGTGGCGAACCCCGGCCAAGTAGAAATCTCCGGCGATGAGAAGAAAAAGGGGTTCATCTGGGGCTTTCCCACTTCGAACAAGAGGTGGAAGAACAGCTGGTTTTTCATTGGTGGCGAGTGGGGTCGTGATGTGCCTGCCAGTAGTCGCCACAATTTCTCGGCGAAGAAGGTTCCCAGGCACTTCGCATCGCCTGAAACTTGGTTGAAGGCAGCCCCGATTTTACTAGATAGAGAGATTTCTCACCTCGCCGCAGCAGCTGTCCTCCATTTGAGAGAAAGGGATAGGTCCTTCCTCTTGGATGAGGAAAAAATGATTTCCGAGGGGATTTTCACACGCCTACATGCAAGGCTTCCTCGCTGTAAGTCTTTGTCCATTCCTTCTCTGTTTTACTGTTTCATTTTATTCTGTTAGTTGACACTTTGTTTATTTTTCTTGCAGTGTGCGATTTTGACACCGTTTGTGACTTGCAAGCCAGGGCGGTGAAGAATTCCGAGGCCGCCAGCAAAAGGCATGCTATTGGTTTGGCCAAGGAAGGGATTGCCAGCCCGGATGGTGATGATCCCTCCGACGCCGAGGATGCGGAGGAGATTTTAGTGGGAGGCGTCGAGTCAGGGCGGCCATCAATGCGCGCAGAAGCTGCTGCGAATACTCCCACTGCACCTGCTGCTGCGACTACTGCGGCGACTGCTGCGACTACTCCTGCGACTACTCCTGCCGCAGCTACCCCCAGTCGTAAGGGTAAAGAAAAGGTTGGTGCTTCAGGGGGAGTCAGTGATATTCCTACTTTTGACGCTGATGTCCCTGAGGTTCCTCTCGATCCAACAAGCGATCTTGCCCCTAGAACTGGCAGAGGAAAACGCCCAGCAGGGAGCACACCTGAACATGCTGCACGGCCCTTAAAGCGGGCGTCAAGGGTCGTGCAATACGTTGTTTCTTCAGATGAGGAGGTCGCTGAAGAGCCTATGATCGCTGAGACTCCCACTGAAACTGCTGCCCCCGGGGCTTCTGCCGAGGAACCAGTCTTAGCTGAGTCTCCTCTTCCGGAGGGGGTAAACAATTTTGGCGCTCCTACCATTTCCCCAACTGGTGTGACTCCTCTTCCGGCGGCCGTGAATGAGCCGGATACTTCTTTTGTTGGTCAGCCTGGGTCATTTGGTCGACAAGGGCCAGCTGATAGACCGGGATCGTCCAGACAGGATGGGGCTTCTGCATCCGGTTCTGGTGTTGCTCACGGAGATCCTCCCACTGATCCAACTGAAGCTGGTGAGGGAGTTGAGTCTGTCTCCCTCTCGGATTTCACGGCTGCTGAGATTTGTTCTCATATAATGAACAACGATGTTTATGTTGGTGAGAGTTGGGAGCAGATGAAGAAGGGATCCTGCAACAGGAAAATGGAGTTCTTTTTCAACTGCCATTCTCTGGTGAGCCTCTCGCTGTACTTGTGTATTTTTGTTTTGCGCGTTTCCTGACTTCTGTTTTTCTCTCCTTTTCAGATGCTGTCTGAGTTGGCTGATAACTACAGGCGAGGAAATTATTTGTCGAGGGATTTGAGGCGCCTGTGAGAACAAGCCTCTCTTTTGGAAGCTAAGAAGCTTTCGGCTGAGGAAAACCACGTTCAGCAGCTTGCACAGCTAAGAGAATCGGCAGATGGGCACCTTTCTGCTCAACTGGCTGCTGAAGAGAAACTAGGTGCTGCTGAGGAGGAAATCTGTTTGCTGCGAGAGCAACTCTCTGCTAATCAAGAATCACTCGCAGCACGTTTTGAGACTGAACGACTAGTTGAGGAGGCGAAGGAAAAAGCAGAGCGTGAGGCTTTGGACTTGCGCAACCAGTTAGCCTCACATGAAATTATTTTGAATGACCTCAAGGCTGTGTTAGTGGTTGAAGCGGTTGACCGTTTCAAGAGATCCCCTGCCTATGATGCGCTTTTATTGCGTGAGTTTGAGAAAGGCATGAGGCAGGCAAAAAAGTTCTTCGCCAGGAAGGATCATTCGAACGAAAAAGCTTTGAAGCGCTTCGACAGGTCTCTTCAGCAGCACATGGCCACCGGTGTGGACTCGATTAAAGAGCAGATAACACGATGGAGAGCCCACTGCCGTTATAATATGACTGAACCTCATCCCAAGCATTTGGAGATCCCCAGTAAACGTACCTTCAATACTTACTACTCGGGTCGGAAAGGCAGTTTTTCTGGTTCTAGCGCTGAACCTGACTTGGGTCCTGTTGCCGGAAGGAACTACGAACCGTTTATGCCAGAAAGGGATGAGGAAGTCACCTGGCCTTCAGAAGAAGAGATGGAGGATGAGGAAGACAGCGAGGGTCCTCCTGCAGCTAGTTGAGCTTTAGGTCTTTCTTTACTGTCTAGGACTGTAGGTTTTTATTTCTCTTGTTCCTCCAACTGTAAATGACAGAAGTTATAAAATTCTTTTATTTTTTGTTCAGCTGCCTTTGATGTATTTTTGGCATACTCAGTGCTTGTCAGGACGTAACCGACCATGCACCAAGTTTTTTAGCATATTTTATATCTCTATTCAGCTGCCTTTGCTGTATTTTTGGCATACTCAATGCTTGTCAGGACGTATCCGACCATGCACCAAGTTTTTTAGCATAGCTTATATTTTTTATTCAGCTGCCATTGCTGTATTTTGGCGTACTCAGTGTTTGTCAGGATTTATCCGACCATGCACCGAGTTTTTAATATACTTTTTGCTTGTTCAGTTGCCATTGCTGAGTTTTGGTTTTTTATTGGGACGTCTCCCCCTGTTGTTTTTAGTTGGCTCACTCGTTCATAGGGATTCTGTTTTCCCGTGATGGCGATTGCCAATCTCTATAACTTTAGATGTCATTCTTCACCAGCTCTTGCTGCAGTGAGCATAAAACTCATCTTTATGTGATGATAGCAATGTGTGATGGCGAATGCCCTTTTGTATTTGGCGAGTAAAATCGATAATTTCTTCAGTAATAAATTACTCTTTATTGAATACTTCCTGCAACTTTGTTAATACTGTCATAAAGAAAATGCTAAAACGAAAACTATTCTAAGTAAAAAATAAAAGGCTCACAGAAAATCCTTAACTTAACCCCCAAGTTAAGGATAATATGTCTTCAAGTACTGCGCATTGCATGGACGGGGTAGCTCGCCGAAACCTTCTCGAGTGATGCGATATGCCCCGTGGCCAGCTATGCCTGTAATCTGATAAGGCCCTTCCCATTTGTCCGCGAGTGACCCTGCAGCTTTGTCTTTTGTTCCTGGGTTCACCCTTTTCAGCACTAAGTCGCCCAGCGAGAACCTTCTTTCACGCACATGTGAGTTGTAATATCTAGCTACCCTCTGTTGGTACGCAGCATTCCTTATTTGCGCGCGCTCTCTTCTTTCTTCTAACTCATCTAGGCCGCATTTTAGCATATCAATGTTGATTTCTGGCTGAAAAAGTTGTACCCTAGATGAAGAAAAAGATGTTTCCACGGGGATGACAGCCTCAGCTCCATACACCATGGAATATGGGGTCTCGCCTGTCAAACTCCTCTCCGTGGTTCGGTATGCCCAAAGTACCTGTGGTAATTCATCTCCCCAGCTACCCTTTTTTGCTGCCAATTTAGCCTTTAAGTTATGTTTTATGATTTTGTTCACTGCCTCAGTCTGGCCATTTGTCTGTGGATGTGCTGGAGAGGCGTAGTAGTTATTGATGCCATACTTATCACATAGCTCCCTGAATTTCTGGCCATCGAATTGGGTCCCATTGTCTGTGATGATGGTATTTGGTATCCCGAATCTGTACAGGATGTTTTTCTTCACAAAGCTTATGGTGTTTGCTTCTGTTATGTGTACCAACGGCTCAGCCTCTACCCATTTTGTAAAATAATCCACTGCTACTATGGCATGTTTCGCTCCTCCAGTTGCTGTTGGCATTGGGCCGATCAAGTCAATTCCCCACATGGCGAATGGCCAAGGCTAGGTAATACTTTGCAAGAGTTCAGGTGGCTGTCGGATGTTATTGGAAATCTTCTGACACGCCTCACATCTCGCTGCCACCCTTTTGGAGTCGGTGAACAGTGTTGGCCAGTAAAAACCCTGCCTTAATGTTTTGTGGGCTAGGCTGGCACCCCTGCGTGGTTCCCACAATTTCCGATGTGTATGCTTCTCAGGATACCTTCTGCTTCTTTAGGTCCGACACATCTCTGCAACGCCCTCGAGTACCCCCTTTTGTACAGTTCTCCATTGAGTACTGAGTATCTTGTAGCTTTGTACTTCAGCCGCTTTGCTTCTAATGGGTCACTTGGAAGTATATCATTAACGAGATATTCTTTGATTGGTATGATCCAGCTGTCCCTTTCACCAAAGAATGCCCCGACTTCCTTTATTTTAACTATACTCGGCTGTGATAGGTGGATCATAGAGATATTTTTGGGCCAGGTGTTGATTGTGGCAGATGCCAACTTGGCTAAGGCATCAGCCTTTTCATTTTCTTCTCGGGGGATGTGAACAATCCTGTATTCTTTAAATCTTTCTAAAAGTTCCTTTGCTAATTCCAGGTAGGTGATCATGCTTTCATCTCTCGCCTGGTACTCGTCTAACACCTGATTGACCACGACTTGAGAGTCGCTGAATATTTCTACCTCATCTGCTCCTAGGATTGTGCAAACTTTCAATCCTGCTATGAGTGCCTCGTATTCAGCTTGATTGTTAGTAGCTTTAAAGTCAAAACGCAAGGCACATTCGACTGAATCTCCTTCTGGGGTTGACACCACTACCCCTGCCCCGCTGCCGTGCGTGTTTGACGAGCCATCAACACGGAGTTGCCATTTGAATGTTTTTTTATTTTGCTCCACCATCATTCTCGCCACCTCTATACTTGGCTCGGTGAATTCTGCTACAAAGTCTGCTACTGCCTGGGCTTTAATTGCTGTTCTTGGGAGATACTCTACATCGAATTCACTCAATTCGATCGCCCACTTTGTTAATCGCCCGGATACTTCTGATTTTTGCAGGATTAATTTCAGTAGGCAGTTGGTGTACACTCCGATTTTGTGAGCCTGGAAATATGGCCTTAGCTTCCTTGCTGCTGTTATTAGAGCGAGTGCCATTTTTTCAGCCAGCGAATACCTTGTTTCGGCTGGTAACAGTGCTTTGCTGGTGTAGTATACTGGTTTCTGGATCCCATCTTCCTGTCTTACTAGCACAGAACTTGTGGCTGCTTCAGAGATGGACAAGTATATGTATAATGTTTCTCATGTTTCTGGTTTTGATAGCAGCGGTGCCTGTCCAAGGTAGTCTTTCAAGGCCTGGAAAGCTTTCTCACAATCCTCATTCCATTCGACTCCCTTTCCTTTCTTTAGAGCTTTGAAAAATGGTAGGCATCGGTCTGTTGACTTGGCTATGAACCTGTTCAGTGACGCTAGGCACCCTGTAAGTTTTTGGACGTCCTTCAAAGTTCTCGGCGAGACCATTCTTGCTAATGCTTGGATTTTTTCAAGGTTCCCTTCTATTCCTCTTTGGTGTACTTGATACCCGAGGAACCTCCCAGATGGTACGCCGAATACACATTTTGCTGGGTTCAACTTCATTCCATACTTGACCAGCACATCGAATGTTTCCCTCAGGTCATCTGCATGTCTATCTGCTGTGATGCTTTTTGTCAGCATATCGTCAACGTAAATCTCCATATTTCTCCCTATTTGCCTGGCGAACATTTTGTTGACTAAGCGCTGGTAAGTTGCTCCAGCGTTCTTCAGGCCGAATGGCATGACTGTGTAACAATACAACCCCTGGTCTGTGGTGAATACTGTCTTCTCCTCGTCTGGTTTGTGCATCTTTATCTGGTTGTATCCTGAATATGCATCCATGAAGCTCAATGTCTCATGTCCGGCAGTTGCATCGACTAACTGGTCAATCCTTGGTAGCGGGAAGCTATCCTTGGGGCAGGCTTTGTTCAGATCGGTGAAGTCAACGCACATCCTCCATTGATTGTTCTTCTTTTTCACCAGGACCACATTCGCCACCCATTCCGGGTACTTAACTTCTCTAATTGACCTTGCGGCGAGTAGCTTTGATACCTCCTCTTTTATGGCTGCACTTCTTTCTGAGTTAAAACTTCTCCTTTTCTGCACGACTGGTTTGCAGGTTTCATTCACAGCCAAATTGTGTGAAATTACGCTTCTGTCAATCCCTGGCATGTCTTCGTGGCACCAAGCGAAAATCTCTTTATATTCTTTCAATAAACTTGTCACATCTTTCTTGATTCGTTCAGTCAGTCTTACCCCGATCTTTACTGTTTTATCTGGCTCCGCTTCATCTAGAACAACTGACTCAGTCGGCTCTTCTTTTTCTCTGCTCGTTTTGTCCCTTGGGTCTAGTTCGAAGTTTTCCGGAGATTCCTCCTGTACTTCACTGTCTATCTCGAATATGTTCATGGTTTCCACCCCTGTTTTATCTTTGAAGATTGATAGGTTGGCGCGACGAGCCATCTCCTGTGACCCTCTCAATTCTCCGACACCAAATTCTGTAGGGAACTTTATTTTCAGCGCATGGGTTGAAGTTACAGCTCGTGCTTTGTTAAGGAATGGTCGGCCAAGTAAAGCATTATACGGCCAATTATGGATATCGACTACAACAAAGTCCAGCAGGATTGTTCGCCGGCATGGTGCTGTACCAAACCTTACTGGCAGTTTCACAGTCCCTAACGATCTTACTTCTGCACCACCGAAACCTTTCAACGGTACATGGAAAGGCTCAAGATCTTTCCTATCCAGTCGCAACTCATCGTATACTCTGGCACTTAAAATATCAGCTGAACTTCCGTTGTCAATCATCACCCGAAGGACATCCCTATGAGCTATTTGAACCCCCACGACGATTGCATCGTTAGGTTTTGCATCAATTCCATCTGAGTCTTCTGCTGTAAATACTATAGGATCGTGTCCCTCTCTTCCCTTCTTGGGGTTTCTTTGCACAGAATTGACCTCCATGCTTCTGCTTTCATACATTACTTCCCGGACTTCCGACGTCCTTTCTCGATTGCTTCTCCCAGTATAAGGTCCGCCAAAGATGGTGTTTATGGTGGCGCTAGGGCTGTTTCTCCTTGGACTCTTACTTTCCTGCACGTTTCCTTGGCGGCTATCCTGGCGACCACTATATTTGTCTCCCTTCAGAGCAAAGTCCTTCAGGTGCCCATCTCTGATCAAACTTTCGATGTGATCGCGCAGCTGAAAACACTTTGAGGTTTCATGCTCATGGTCTTTATGGAATCGGCAGTACTTTGTTGTATCTCTCCTAGCATTTACTGATTGCTGCCGAGGGTATTTAGCGAGCCCTTTGTCTTCCACCACAGAAAGTATCTCCTATTGATCGCCGGTCAAAGAGGTGTAATGGTTGTACCTTCCTCGAAACCTACTGGCTCGAGGATTTCCTTTGCTTTCTCTCGAATGTCCCTTTTGGCCCTTCTCATCTCTTTGGCGATCACGTGACTGCGTCTTTTTGTCATCCTTATGGTCCGGTTTTGAGCCAGGCTTGTGTCCATGCACATAGCTACCCTCTTGCGCTACTTCTTCTTCTTCTGCCAGTGCGTAGTCGCCAGCTATTTCCATCATCTCCTCATACGTTTTTGGTCTCTCCCTTCGTAGGTCAAAGGATAATCGCCCACTTTGTAACCCATTGGTGAATGTGGCGATTACAGCTACATCACTGGCGTCTTCAATTTGAGCCACCTCCTTCCAAAATCTCGCTAGATACTTCTTGATTGACTCGTTATGTTCCTGTTTCAAATTGGACAGATGAGCGAGTGACTTTCTTCTCTGGACACTCCCCATAAATTGCCTTATGAACGCTTTGCTGAGATTTGAGAAGCTGCTTACACTTCTGGGAGGAAGTCTTCCAAACCATCTAGATGCAAGGTCGCCGAATGTTTGCGGGAAGGTGAGGCATAACAGCCCATCGTTGGATGAGTACTGGGCCATAATGTTACGGAATCGGCGAACGTGCTCCTTCGGATCCCTATTCTCCTTATACTGCTCGATAGTTGGCATCCTAAATCTGTCTGGAAATTGGGTGCAAGCAATGGTTTCGATGAATGGGCTATCTGACTCATCATCCGAAGATACATTGCGATCGTACCTTCGCGCCATTGCTGAAACTTTTCTTGATAGCTCTTGCAGAGTGACATCTCGCTGACCAGTTGGTTCTCCTGCTGGATCGAGTCTACTTTTGATTGTCATTCTACCATGATTGCCTCTCTCGCCCGGGCTTCTTCGATCTTCAGTGCTCTCGGATCTTCTTCGCTTTGCTCTTTTGGATCGTAATTCCCTTCGTGGACGAGGACTCTTATCTTCAGATGAGATGGAACGGTGTCTCCGCCGGTTCCGTTGGTACGTATCGCTGGAATTGACCCTATGTGTTCGCACCTGGTCTCGTTCCTCCCTGGATTCTTCGTTCATCACACATTTTCCCTTCCTTTGTTTTCTCCCCTCAAAGTCCTCAGTGTGGTCCTGGGGAGTCTCCTCAGTGGATTGTCTTGCTTGAGTATCGGGAATTACAATGTGAACTTCTGACCGTAGCCTTCCGGGTGGATGGATTCCAGGAGTGGTTAACTCATAAGGAGATGAAACCCCCAACCCTATGGGGAGCGAAAGTCCTATTTTGCTGGCTTCGCTGATTAAGTTTACCAATGCAGCTTGGAAGTGCTGCAGAATCCCGGGATCAGCTGCCCTAGTTCCGGGTGTTACCGCTGATTGTTCCCCGATTGTCACTGCCCTGTCTCCCGTCTGCGTGGTTGGTTCAACAACTAGATCTCCGCTGGAGTTACCATCTCTGTCGCTGTCATTGTTCATGTTGTTTGATTCGCAAGGGTCCCTCGAAGTTTTTGTTCAAAGACCGCCCCCTCCTTCTAGCGCCAATTGTTGACGGTGAAATTTGGATTACCACGCACTTAACAATTATATCAATTTAATATAAAACAAGAAAATTAAGAACGTATGCAAAAGACGGATTTTACGTGGAAAACCCTTGAATGGAAAAAAACCACGGCGCCCCTGAGGGCAGAAAAATTATACTAGGTTTTCGTTGCCTTGTTACACGCTTAGATCTCTCTTACAATTGTTCTCTTCTCCCTCAATTTCTGAACCCCTTCCTCCTGGGATAGGTGGTTCTATTTATACATGATATTTAGGGTTTTCCCTTGATTTTAGTCCTGCTCATGGTAGGATTTCCTTTCAGATTTGTCCTGGGAATCCTACGTTGCTGCGGATACAGATAGGTCTTCTCCTTTTCCCCCCTTGATTCCTTGCTGTTATGGGTTTTCTAAAGTGTAGGGTTTATTTCCGTGTTTCTGCCGAGTCGGTTCAGGCCCAGTATGCTGGTGTAGCGAGTACATTTATTTCTGGGTTTCGTTTCTTCGGCGACCATATATCTAGATTTGGCGAGTACATATCCAGTTTCGGCGAGCATGTTTTTGACCTTTTTGGTTTCGAGGTACTTTGACATTGACTTGTCACATTTCCTTCATTGACCCGGTCGTGGCAATCTTTATTGACCTTGATCAAATTTGAAAGCTCAAGGTTGAAGAACAAAAGAGAAATCTGAAGGTTGAAAGAAGAAAATTTAAAGCTTTCAATCAAGGTTGATGACTTGAGTGAAGAAGTAGTGAGATCGGTGGAAAATGAAGATAAGCTAAGAAACGAGTTAGACTTATCTAGAAGGAATAAAGAAGGTTTGAAGAGGGAGCTTGAAGAGGTTAAAGGATCAATGACAAGGATGACTTCTAGCACTGAAAAACTTGACCTTATGTTAAGTGTTGGGAAAAGTCCTTGTGACAAGAGAGGTCTAGGATTTGAAGATGGCAATGAGTCCTCTACTCCTCATAAGACGGTATTTGTCAAGATCTTGAGCAAGAATGAAGCTGCACCGGTGCAAACTTCTAGGAAGAAGATTGATCTAGGACAATGCTCAAATAATGCACAAGTGAATGTGGCTCCAAGAAGACTATCTCAAGCTCATCCCACAAGAGCTCCTTAAGCCAACATTCCTCAACAAATGGTTTACAAAGGAAAGAGACCAATCGTGCAAGTTCAATCAAGGAAGCAAACTAGTCCAGTTCAACAACGACAATGAACCGCTTCAACCACAACGGCATGGGAAGGCTCCTATGCATGCTCAAGGACAAGGTATGATTCCTAACTTCATCCCTACATGTCATTTTTGTGGTATTATTGGTCATATTAGACCAAATTGTTTTTGCTACATTAAAATGCGTAGAACTAAAAGCATGATTGAGAAGAAAAAGAATAGAGCCATTATGCATGTACCTAGGAATGAGAGAATTAATTTGCATGATCCTAGGACATCTAGAGCCCATGTACCATTGACCACTAGGAAGAAAAGTGTTTCACCTACATGGATTAGAAGAGATGAATATTTTTGCAATGTTGCTCAAATTGCCTGGAAGGCAAATTCTTCTAATATATGGAACTTAGATAGTGGGTGCTCTAGGAACATGACGGGAAACAAGAGTTTCTTCGAGACTCCTGTCATGGAGGAAGAAGGATGTGTCACCTTTGGTGATGGATCCAAAAAGAGAGTCATAGGGAAAGGAACCATTTCCATTCCTAGATTACCCTCCTTGTCCAATGCTTTATATGTTGATGGCTTGAAAACCAATTTGATAAGCATTTCTCATCTTAGTGATGAAGGATTCTCCGTCTTGTTTAGTAAAAATGATTGCTCAATCCTAAAGCCCGATGGACAAACCTTATTGAAAGGTATGAGATCTAGTGACAATTGCTATTGTCTTGAAGCTAGAATAGTCTCAAACAATGTGTCCAAAGATGAGCAAATTGAGTTGTGGCATGAAAGATTTGGCCACATGAACTATCGTGATCTACGGATCTTAGATAAGTTCGATATTGTGCGTGGCCTTCCCAAGCTTAGGAAAAAAGCCAATGGTGTTTATGGACCTTGCCAACAAGGAAAACAAACCAAAAGCATGCACAAAAAGGGTAAGTATCTTTCCACCAAGGAGCCTCTAGAGCTTCTCCACATGGATCTTATGGGTCCTATGCAAACCAAGAGTTTGGGTGGAAAGAGATACATTTTTGTTTATGTTGATGATTTCTCTAGGTTCACATGGACATATTTTCTTAGAGAAAAATCCGAAACTTTTGGTAAGTTTAAAATACTTTGTACTAAAATTCAAAATGAAATGAATTCTCACATTAAAAGCATTAAACGGATTAGAAGTGACCATGGGAGAGAATTTGAGAATGCCGTCTTTGAAAGCTAGTATAATAGCTTAGGTATCTCCCATGAGTTTTTGGCTCCTAGGACACCTCAACAAAATGGAGTTGTTGAGAGGAAGAATAGGGTCCTTCAAGAGATGGCCCGTGTGAAGTTGCTTAGCAACAACGTCCCTAGGAACCTATGGGCCGAAGCCATCAATACGGCTTGTTATATAGGGAATAGAGTTTTCCTAAGGCCCGGAACTAGAAATACCTCCTATGAGTTATGGAAAGGTAGAAAGCCAAATGTTAGCTACTTCCACTCCTTTGGAAGCAAATGCTACATTTTAAATGACCGTGATCAACTTGGCAAATATGATGCTAAGAGTGATTAGGGTATCTTTATTGGCTATGCCTTGAATAGTAGAGCCTATAGAGTTTTCAACTTGAAGACTCGAACCGTCATGGAATCATCCAATGTTGTCATTGATGATACAAGGCTCAAGTCTAATGACCATGATGAAGAGGTTGCTTTAGATGATGACTCTCCCTTGGAGAAGGTTGTGGAGACTCCTAATGTTGGGACGTCTAACCTTAATGATGAGGACACACAACCTCTTGATAGAGTTCCTCTCTTGGACTCTAATGAACTCGCTCCATGGGTTAGAAGACTCCATAACAAAGATGATGTTATTGGAGATGTGAATAAGAGTGTAAGGACTAGGCATCAAATAACTAATCTCATTAGCCATACTTGTAAGGTCTCAGTTTATTGATTGGCTTATTTCGTAGACAAACCACATTTGGGGTTTTTGTAAGGGTAGTTTAGGCTCTCAACACCTCAAGAGAAGAAGCACTAAAGGTAAATTTCTAGTGCTTACTTTGCTTTGAAGAGATGTAGTTGCACACATACACAACACTTGCATAATTCTTATTCCTGAATGTTGTGTTTGTATTATATGTGCATTATTGATTATTTAATCTCTCTTCTTGCATAAGTATTGATTGCATCTTGTGATTACAATGACATATCATGTTAGGCTTTTAGGATGCATTTTATTTACCTTTTTATCCTTGCATTTTGTGTGTAGGGTTCAAAAGAGTGGGCTGTGCGCTGGTGGTCATGCACCAAACCAGCGCAACTCACCAGCGCAGAACTCCTAGTTCTCTATCCCTGGTCATGCACTGGTCGTCCAGCGCAAGCTCACCAGCGTAGATCGTCCAGGTCTCTGTCGCTGGTCTTGCGCTCCTGGTCATGCACAACCCTCACCAGCGCAAATCGCCCAGTGGTTTGCCACTGGTCGTGCGCCCTTCGCATGCGTTGGTCGACCAACGCACAGTGCAAAAGTTGGTTGTGTGCTGGTCCACCAGCGCACAAGGCATTTTTTGGTGCAATTTTTCAAAACGACCACACTTTACTTATGGCCTCTATATATACAACTCTATGTTTTTAGGTCAGTAAGCTGAGTTCAAAATATCATATATTTTCCTTAGAATATTTTTCAAGAGAAAAATTCTCAAGAACTCTTCTTTAAACACTCAAATACATTCGTTTATGCATCAAAGAACATCTTGCAATCATCCATGCATGTTTTACATCATCACATCTTCCTTGGTATGTTCTTCACTAACTTCATCTAATTTTAGTGTTTTTCATATTAAGACATCTCTTTAAATTACTTGTATGTTTTTAGATCATATGCTACATACAAGTTAGAGATTATTTGTGATGAATATGATAGAGTGTTGTATTGTGATAGCTAATTAGGTATTTGCTTAATCTTGATTAGCTAAGTTTTTTGACATGTCATTTAGCTATTAATATCTATGAGTATTTTAATTGCCATATTGTCATCCTAGATAAGCATATAGGGTTCCCTAGCTCTTTATTGCTTTTTGGATATTTCATATATTCACATAGGATCTTTATCTCTTCATTGAGAAGTGAGACTTGTGTAGCTTCCGGGATTAGGTTGCGTAAATCACAAGCAATTGGACTAGGTTCATTCATACCGGGATTAGGTAGGTGTGTGATTACTTACCGGGATTAGGTTGTAATCTTCAACACATTTAGTGGATTCGAGGTTCGAGTGTGGCGCACTTATTAGCCCGTGGTTTTTCCCATGAGGGTTTCCACGTAAATATCAAGTGTTATTTACATTCCGCACCATATTACACTTGCTATATTTTATTGACTATTATGGGCATTTTCGCAATCTTGACATGTATGCGAAAATTAGATAAAATCGTTTAAAATTTATTCACCCCCCCCCCCCCCCCCCCCCCCCCCCCCCCCCCCTCCCCCTCTAGATTAATATCATATACACCGAGTATTTGTTTCAATACTTGCTACACCTCTCAAATTGAACCCAAAAAGGTTTATGAATCCTTAAATGATGAATTTTGGGTTCTTGCCATGCAAGAAGAGCTAAACCAATTCGAAAGGAATGAGGTTTGGACTCTAGTTCCTAGGCCTAAAAGCACACATGTCATAGACACTAAGTGGATTTATAAGAACAAATCCGATGAGGATGGCAACATAGTGCGGAACAAGGCTAGACTTGTAGCACAAGGGTACTCTCAAATTTAGGGTATCGACTTTGAGGAGACATTTGCTCTCGTTGCCCGTTTAGAGTCCATTAGGCTTCTCTTGTCCATTTCTTGTGTGCACAAGTTCAAATTGCACCAAATGGATGTCAAGAGTGCCTTCCTCAATGGCTTCTTGCAAAAGGAAGTGTTTGTTGAACAACCCAAGGGGTTTGTGGATACACACCACCCCAACCATGTCTATTGCCTCAAAAAGGCTCTATATGGGTTGAAACAAGCACCAAGGGCTTGGTATGAGCGCCTCACTCAATTTCTTGTTGACAATAACTACACAAGCGGTAGTGTTGACAAGACTCTATTCATCAAGAAAGACAATGATGAGCTCTTTATAGCTCAAATATATGTTGATGATATAATATTAGGTTTTTGGTTTGTCTTGGCATGTATTCCATATCAAAACGTGTTTCTCTTATAATATTTAGTGGTCTAAGTTTTGAAGATTTAAGACGTCAAAGAAGGTCTTGGCCACAATTCATGCAAGATGCCGGCTTCAAAGAGAAATGTGCTTCATCGGTCTACAAAGGTATATAAGACCTCATTTCTCTTACAAGGCTAGGCACACACACACATAGCATTCTTGTGTGTTCCTTCATGGTTGAATATCATTTATATATCACTTTCACACACTTGGTAATGTATGCACATGCATTAGCTTTAATTTGATAAACGTTGTAATTTGCATATTCTAGGACTATGTCTAGAAAAGACATACGTGTGTGATTTTGTGTTAGTTGTTTTCATATTTTTTGTTTTAGACTTGAACATGATCTCTTATGATTCCTTATTGAGTCCCGGTCATTTCGGTTACTCATTCATTAGGTTTCGAGTCCAAACAATGTAGCTACGCTACTTTTCGTTCTCTTTCGGTGTGTTGTTTTCGTCGTCGTATTCCGAGATGATTTCTCAACCTTTTTGCAACGTTTCATAGTCATTGCTGTGCATGAGGGAGTCACAATTCATAATCCAAAAATGGATTCAAAATCAGAGTTTGGAGGCCCGAATACGGTTGAAGAACGTGAGCAATGCGCAAGAGGGTCGTGCGTGGCCAAAGGACAAGCCTTGGCCACCACGTGTGGAGGCCGTGGGGCCCACGGCCAGATCAGCCCTCTGGTCCCGTGTGGCCCACGTGCCCCACACTGCTAAGGGCTGTTGTGGCCTCTTTTGATTGGTCCAAATCCCTTCTCTCTCTCCTTCCTTTTAAATTCCTAAATTCCCTCCCATTCATTTTCAAGAAAAAATTGAAAATCTCGTCAAAATTTCTCTCCAATTTTTCTCATCTTCAAATCATCATAACTTTCTCATACGAACTCAAAATTGAGTTATCAAGTTGGAGATTGTTCGTAATCGAGTCTTCTACCTTTTTCAAGTGATTTGGCAGCTGTTTGATTGACTTTTCTGGTGGTTGCACACTGAAAACCGAACCAGCTCGATAATCCAAGGTAGTGTTCATATCTTTGGGATTTCTTATTTTATAACCTTCAATTACCTTGGGGTTTCTTCTTCTATATGTATGTGTATGTT
This sequence comes from Acer yangbiense, assembly GCA_008009225.1. Classification (NCBI taxonomy): domain Eukaryota; kingdom Viridiplantae; phylum Streptophyta; class Magnoliopsida; order Sapindales; family Sapindaceae; genus Acer; species Acer yangbiense. Next base: position 19,160,068 of record CM017770.1, on the reverse strand, counting down.
TTATGAATGCTATAGAGAAAGATAGTTTCATAATCAATCTTAATCTAAAGTCTAATTAGAGACATATGTGAACTAATTTCTTAGATTCTAGGTTTTTCACATGTTTGAGAGTTGTATTGTGATTAGATTGATATCTAGGATTATTTGTGACTTGATTGAATCATTTTATGATTAATAATCCTTGAAATATTTTTTGATCCTTGATTGATGTAATCTAGGATTAAGGCTCTTTTATGTGTTTTTAGAGACATCTAGGATTCAATTGATTTATCAATATATCCATGCTCTAAATCTTTGGCTAGAATATTCATTAAATGAATTTTATGATTCTAGCATTTTTGTGTATGTTTATGACATCTTGAATATGTGCTTCATGTATATGTGTTTATTCAAGTGTTATTTGTATGAATAGAACTATGAGCTTTTGTGTTAGATGCTTTTCACATGCTCTAGGTTTAATTCATGTTTTGGCATCTAGATTACTTTACTTTTGTTCTCACATGTTTAGGTCTAGTTGTTCCATGGAATGTATTGATCACATATTCTATGTTAAATTGATTGTTTGCATCATTTGCATTCACATTATCACACTAGGAAATCCTTGTAACAGGCATAAAGTCTTGACTAGGATGAGGAGTCCGAATAGTCAAGCAAGGAAGTCTTGGTTAGGACGTGAGGTCCGGATAACCAAGCAAGAAGTCATGGCTAGAGTCGGAAGGACTCGGATAGTCATGCATGGGAGGCTCCCTAGAGGCATGAGTGCCTTGGATAGGGAGTTGGTTTGTATGTTGGTAGGCCTAGGCGTATGGATAGACATAGACTCCAAAAGAGCGGGGTACATGGGATGTGTATGCACTCTTAAGGAATTTCTTATCTTCCATCGATGTTGGTTTTGTATGTTGTCCAATATATGGTGGCTCCGCATCATTAAGGGATTTCGTACTTTCCAATAGGGTTGGGTAGACATAGACTCCACTAGGTTGGGTGAGCTAAAGATTGGTCATTTTATGGAATTTCTAATTTACCTTCCAATATATATAAGTACCCAATGGTTGTAGTTCAACCCGTGGATGTTTCCTCCTTGGAGGTTTTACCACGTTAAAAAATCTTTTGTGTTAATTCTTCCTATCTCTATCTCTTATATTTGTATATGTGTATGTGGTTATCTTGTTGCATAATATTCACTTGTGATGTATTTTGTAACAAGATTTTGTAAAGTGTGATTTGTGAACTTAGTCATTTGATCTTACTTGTAAATATAATTCTTTTGTATATTGTATTTATTGTGTATAGTATTATTTGATTATACTTGTAATACATTGAACAAATATTGAAATACAAGTATCCTTTGATGTTGAGTTTATGTGTTCTTATACCTCATACAACTTATTGATATTCATAGACTATGCTTATATGATCATATGCTTATCTTGTCTATGTATGGATTTATGGTTTATGTGTTGTATGTAAGGCTACCTTGAGGGACAAACGAAAGTTTGTTCAAGGGATTGAAAAAGGCGTAAAAACCTATTCACCCCCCCTCCCTCTAGGTATGCTTTAAGCTATTTAACTTCATTTGTATACTTTCATATAGTATTTGGCTCCACCAACAACACCAAGGTTCAACAATTTGTTGATGTTATATCTCATGAATTTGAGATGAGTCTTGTTGGTGAGCTAAGTTACTTCCTAGGCTTGCAAATTAGGCAATTACATGATGGGATTTTTATAACCCAAGCCAAATTTGCCAGGAACCTAGTGAAGAAGTTTGGTCTTGAAAATGCCAAACATTTTGATACACCCATGAGTACCACTTTGAAGCTAAGCAAGGATGCTAGTGGAAAAGGTGTGGAATAAACATTGTATCGGGGCATGATTGGTAGCTTGCTTTATTTGACCGCAAGTAAGCCCGATATTTCATTTAGTGTGGGTGTGGGTGTGTGTGCTAGGTATCAATCGGATCCTAAGGAATCTTATCTCTCTTCGGTTAAGAGAATCATTCGCTATGTGAATGGGACATCCAACTATGGGATTTGGTACTCTTTTGACACTAATGCTAGTCTTATAGGCTTTAGTGATGCGAATTGGGCAGGAAATTGTGATGATAGGAAAAGCACATCGGGCGGTTGCTTCTTCCTAGGCAACAACTTGGTGTCTTGGTTTTGCAAGAAGCAAAACTCGATTTCCATGTCCACGGCCGAGGCCGAGTACATAGCCGCGGGGAGTGGTTGCACACAACTCCTTTGGATGAAGCAAATGCTAATCAACTACGGATTCAACCAAGGTACACTCACTCTCTTTTGTGATAACATGAGTGCTATTAATATTTCCAAGAATCCAGTACAACACTCTAGGACTAAGCATATTGACATCCGCCATCATTTCATAAGAGAACTAGTTGAGAATAAATGCATAGTACTTGAACATGTAGGTACTAATGATCAACTAGCGGACTTATTTACTAAACTCTTAGATGCTACTCGATTTAAAACACTTAGTAGATCTATTGGGATTTGTCTCGTGGAGTGATGAGTTTTAGTGATTAACCCCATATGGGGAACTCAAGCAAAGAGAGCTATATTGCATACTTGTCACATGCAAAAATTTGAAATATCTTATGCATCTTTATTAATTGCTTGAGTATCTTGGTTGCACAAATGATATATGATATTTTCTTTAATAAGTGTGAACAATGCTTTGTTTTCAATACATGTCATATTTATGTTCAAACATGCATTTTTGGACTAGGAGATTTACATAGGAAGTACGATTTGAATGACCTATAGTTATCTCCATGACATGATGATTCTTAATTGACATGCTAATAATCATATGAAAAGCATGAAATTATGATAACATGCTCAAATGAAAAAGCATGAATTGATGATTGCAATTCTTAAATGCAAAACTTGTATGAAAAAGCTTATGAGACTCAAAATGAATAAAGGATCTTGTATCCGTACAAAGGACTTTACAATCCAAATTGTCTCTCTTTCTTTATTTGTTGAACATGGCTACTATCATACGGGTATCATTCCTGGAAAAATCAAATAGGGTGCAAAGTCGCTTATGTCATGTTTCGCTTATAAAGTTGGATATAGTGCTCTTAGATTAAAATCAATAAAATCTCTATATCCTTGCTTCTCTCATGACAAATGGTGATATTGGTTTGAATTCCATTGGAAACCTTTGTCATTTGCTTTGCCAAATACCATTGTATTTTGGACTTGAATGCAACATGTCTTGTATACAAAGCATTTTTAATTCACACATTTTCATAAAATAAATCTCCTTGTTTCTCTCCAATTAATTGAGTTGCATAAAGTGGCTTATATGATTATGCAAATATCTAGTATGCTACTATCTCTCTTTGCTATAAGTGACCCGGTTGGGGACTACTCATTTGCTTATATCATGACAAAAATGGGGAGTAGAATGTGGTAAGGGGGGTTGCTAATTGAAAGTAGCAAATGTGCATGTTGGGGAGAATACAAATTTAGGAGGAGTAACCCATTGAGGGGGAGCATTGCATTATTTTTACATTGCATGATGTTTTTTCTTAAATTTTTAATTGCAATTGCTTGTTTTTAACTTCACATACACTTGCTTTGGAAGTGTAATCTTTTTGTTTTGAAGGTTTGATAGTTCTACAAAAGATTGAAGACTCGAAGTTTTATTTTCTTAGAATATCATTGTTGACCTTTAGCTTTAATTTTGGTATGAGAATCAATGTGAGTGGTGGTTGTGTCACGAAATAGCCAAAGGGGGAGATTGTAAGGTCTCATTTATTGATTGGTTTATTTCATGGACAAACCACATTTGGGGTTGTTGTAAGGGTAGCTTAGGCTTTCAAGACCTCAAGAGAAGAAGCACCAAAGGTAAATTCCTAGTGCTTACTTTGCTTTGAAGAGATTTAGTTGCACACACACACATACACATCCCATGCATATCCATACTTTGTGTATATTGTGGTATTATAAGTGTACATTCATGTTTTTAAATATCTCTTCTTACATATTTTATTGATTGCATCTAGTGGTTCAAATGTCATGTCATGATTAAAACTAGGATGCATTGTGTAAGTATGGGCGCTGTTCACCCGCTCTAGGGTCGCCCTTCGAACAGCGCCCATAAGGGGATTTGAGCATTTTTGCTCTTACCCGCTCTACGTAGAGCGGGTGAACAGCGGTGCCACTGGTTTATTTAATTATCAATTTTGGTTCGCCCATAACCCGCTCTACGTAAAGCGGGTGAAGGGCGGCTCTCCAAACCCGAGAGCAACCGCCCTTAGGTCGCTTGGTTTCCGCCCTATGTAGGGCGGTCACGAAGCATTGTTCTTCATTTCCCAAGTGGACCGTTGTACACCCGCTCTACATAAAGCGGGTGAACAACGGTCAAGGCATAATTTTTGTAAACTTTTCAAAACGTTGTCACTTCATCTTGACACACTATATATATGCCTCTTTCATTTTAGGTCGAGTTAGAGAGTTCAATATCATATTTTTACTTAGCATATTTTTCCAAGAGAAAATTTTCACTAAATAACTCACCTTTGATTACTCAAACACTTTTCCATGAGCATCAATCATCATCTAGCATCATCCTTGATCATCTAGATATCATTTTGCATGGGTTTTTCAACACACTTTGCTTGGTAAGTTTTTCACTAATATCTTACATATTTTGTGTCTTTCTTAACAAGCAATCTCATTTATCACTTGTATGTCATTCATATACATTTTAGATACAAGATTAAGATTAGTGTATTGATTGTTTGAGAGTTGTTTTGTGATAGCTTCATAGGATTGCCTAATCTATGTTTAGCTAAGCTTTATGACATGTCTTTTAGCTATTGATATCTAAGATTGCATTAATTGTCATCTAATCATCCTAGATAAGCATCTAAGGTTCCCTAGCTTTGTTTGCTCTTTAAATATCATCATATATTCACATAGGACATTTTATCTCTTCATTGAGAAGTAAGACTTGTGGCTAAGATTGCTTAGGTCACCAGCAAATTGGACTATGACCACTTTTAAAGGCCTGCGGGTAGAAGTGGGGGGTTATTGACTATAGTGTTAAACAAGGTCAACATAGGTTGTAAACTCCATTTCAATTAATGGATTTGAGATTCGAGTGTAGCGCACTTACTAGGCCATGGTATTTTCCCGTGAGGGTTTCCACGTATATATCTTGTGTTATTTAAATTCCACACATATTACACTTGCTATATTAAATTGACTAGATAGGGGTATTTTCGTAATCTTGACCATACACGAAAATTGGTTAAATTTGGTTAAATTCTATTCACCACCCCCCCCTCTAGATTAATATTGTACACACCGTTATTAGTTTCAGGGTGCAGTACCTACAAAGCTTCCATGGAAGAATTCAACACCTAGAGTCTATGCAAGGAGGGTCAAAGCTAATTGTGGGAGTTAACCTAGTTTTACTTGGTATAATAATGGCAATGCTTCTACTTAAGTAGTTATAAAAGGCTAATGGTAGGAGTTAATCTAGTTTAGGTTGGTGTATTCATGGCAATGCTACTACTTATAACTATGAGTAAACCTACTTATGAAATTCTACTAGAAGCAGACATTGAATGTAATAAATGAACCATAATGATAAGTATTCATATTTCAACTGTTTAGCATCATCAGAATTACAAAAGCATGAAACAACTACTTATATATTCATCATTCCAGTTCACACACAGCAACTAATTCCTAACACTGAGCATGTTAACATGCAAGAAAACATGCTAGCAAGAAAACAAAAAATAAGTAGCTACAATAAATATAACTTTTCATCATTCCAGTTCACACACAACAAGTAATTCCTAACACCAAGCATGTTAACATGCAAGAAAACATGCTAGCTAGGAAACAAAAAATAATCCCTACAATAAATAAGTAGCTACAATAAGTCCTACTTCAAACCAATTAGCTGCTACAAAAGTCCTAATATTCTTCATTCTAAGGTTTGAGTGAGCTGTGACTATGGTTGAGATTGGGATGGATTATGGGAACCTCCTCCTGGTGTTGGATGTTGTTTCTGTCAACAGAAATACAAAAAATTAGTGAAACATCCAAAGCATAATTTCCAAATACAATGAACTTGTATATTACCTTGGTTTTCTTCTTTCTTATTGAATTGCCATCAGTTGGCTATGAACTTGAAGCTTCAGCTGTTGATGGTGTTCTCTATTCAAGAGATTTAAATTGAATTACATTACAAATTTTGAAAATACAAAAGGACAGTTTTTGAGAGGGAGAAGAACTATCTTTGATTTCTTCCTTCGTGGTTGATTTGATGACCCCCCAAATAACTGACAAGTACAAAAAACAATATTACACTCAAGTTAAGAAACAAAATAAAGTACAGAAAAGTAAATGGCATGAAAAATACTACCCTTGTTCTCTCTCTTTTTTTTTTCCTTGCATGTCCTTGTGTTATGCCTAGACCTGACACGGTTCCGGTTCGAACCAGGGAACGGAACGGAACGGGAACCGGAACCGGAGGAGGCCGGTTCTGGTTCTAAGATTTGAGGAATCGGGCGGTTCGAACCGGATTGGAACCGGCGGTTCCGGTTCCGGTTCCGGTTCGAACCGTCGGTTCTTACAATTTTATTTTTTTTTATTTTTTTTATTTTTATTTTTTTATTTTTTTTGTGGGTTACCGTTGGAGGCCCAACGACTTGCTGACGTCAGCAAACCGTACCCCTTTTTCTTTTTCTTTTTCTTTTTCTTTTTCTTTTTTTTTTTCCTATAAATACCCCCCCCCCCCCCCCCCCCCCTATTTTTCCTCACACCAATTTCTTCTCAATTCTCTCTATTCTCCCCAAGTCTCCAACACTCTCAAGTCTCCCCCCCCCCCCCCTATTTTTCCTCACACCAATTTCTTCTCAATTCTCTCTATTCTCCCCAAGTCTCCAACACTCTCAAGTCTCTCAATCTCCAACTCTCCAAGTTTCCAAGGTTTTTAATATTTATTTCATTTTGTAATTGTTTTATTTGAAATTAATTTTATTTGCAATTTGCAATTTATCCCCCCTTTCATTTTTCCTCACACCAATTTCTTCTCAATTCTCTCTATTCTCCCCAAGTCTCCAACACTCTCAAGTCTCTCAATCTCCAACTCTCCAAGTTTCCAAGGTTTTTAATATTTATTTCATTTTGTAATTGTTTTATTTGAAATTAATTTTATTTGCAATTTGCAATTTATTTTATTTACAATTTATTTTTTTTCGAATTTATTTTATTTTCAATTTATTTTATTTGCAATTTATTTTATTTCCAATATATTTTATTTTCAATTTATTTTATTTCCAATTTATTTTATTTGTAATTAATCTTATTTCCAATTTATTTAATTTCCAATTAGTCAATTACTAACTTTCCAATTTCATTTTCATTTATTTGCAATTACTAGTTTACTACTTTTGTACTTTACTACATACTTACATAGTACATTAGTACCTACTATTCTACATTTCTACTAATAGTCTAATACAGTAATACCATTATTCTTCTAAATTTATTTTTAAATGGCAAGTGGAAGTGGTGGAAGTGGAAGGGGTCATGGCCGTGACGGTCCTAGGCGTTCGATTTCGATGAAAGGTAAGGGTCCTATGATCGATAATCTCGGTCATAACGACTCCACCTATCACGATTATCTGCAACGCCGAGCCTATGCTGAAGACCTAGGCCTAAACTGTCCTACTCCCCCTCTAATAATTTCTGAATCCGATCCCAATGACGCCACCCCCAATTTGACATGCCAGTCAGAAATTATGCCTGATATTGATACACCTCCAGATTTTGGTTATGATCCACCAGAAATGGAACTACAAGAGGAGGAAGATCTGATACAGAAGCGGAACAAACCTGATCTATTCGCCAAACATATGAAGAAAGTTAGGAAAGAAGATGGAGACTATGTAGCGGCTTGCAATTACTGCACCAAAACATATAAGTGGAGCAAATCCGGAGGATATGGCACTTATTGGAAGCATATTGAAACCAAACATCCAGACGCAATGACCAGAACGAGGTCACAATCACAAATTCCCAGGTACGCTACTCCTAACCAACAATTATTTTGTTATACTGATGAACAAAATAGAGAAGAATTAGCTAGGATGGTAGCAGTAGAACACTTATCATTCAGTTTTGGTGAAAGGGTTGATTTTGTTAACTATTGTCGACGAGCATTAAACCCTGCTGCATGCCGTGTCCCTAGAGCCACGCTCACACAAACACTTGAAAAGATTTATTCGAGAGAGAAAAGAAAGTTAGAAAAATATTTTGAAAAATATAATGGTCGTGCTAGCGTATGTGCCGACATATGGAGTGACCATTGGCAATCGCATTCATACTTGGATGTCACTTGCCATTATATGGATAATGCATGGACTATCCAAAAAAGAATTCTTGCATTTAGAGTTTTTGATGATGCACACACTGCTCAGAATATTTATAGATAGCTTAGAATTATTTTTTCAGAGTATAATATTGAAAACAAAATTTTTGCAATTGGTTTTGATAATGCTTCTGCCAATACCGCTGCTATTCCATCTTTAATTAATTTATGCAAACCCTTTCTTGGTGGTACATTTTTTCATCAAAAGTGTGCATGCCATGTTTTAAATATATGTGTTCAAAAAGGATTAGAAACTCTTGGAGAATTTATTGTACCTATTAGAAAAGCCCTAATGTTTTTATGGAGACAGCCTTCTACAATGAAAGCATGGGCAAGATATTGTAAACAAAATGGTAGACGTGTCGTTAAATTTGCTCGTGATGCTCCAACACGTTGGAATTCTACTTATAAAATGCTTGCTCAAAGTTATGAGTATAGGGATTTATTAGTTTCTTTTATTAAATTTCATGTTCCTACCATTGAACTTTTTGAAACTAATTGGGATGCTTGTTACAATGTTTTCAATTTGTTAAAAAAAATTCATAATGCTACAAATAATTTATCTAGTATTTATTTTCCTACAACACATTTATTTATTATTGAGAGTATTAATATTGCTGGTGCATTTTTTTATTGTGAATCTGACCGAGCAATAGCGGAAGCCATTAGTGCTATGAAGGCAAAATGGTTAAATTATTATGAGGAGTTTCCAAGTATTTATTTGATTGCTATGGTTTTTTATCCACGTTGTAAATTACAATCTTTGTCTTATTATCTAGATGGTTATTATGGCAAAAAAGGTTTAAATATGCGATATGATGTTGAAGCGTGTTGTGGTAGAGTTAAGAAATTATTGTATAGTTTATATGATGAATATGTTACATTGTATAGATCCTCACCGAACATAGATGTTACACGAACACAAATTGCATCTTAGCCTCCATCATCCTCCTCTGGATTTTTGAATTTAGGGTATAGTATGTTATTAAAAAAAACCAAAAAACCAAGATGTTCTTCATCAAGCTCCGGTTCGTATACCGAGCTTGAATCTTATCTAGCTTCTTCTTGTGAGTTTACAGAAGCATTTGATATTTTAAAATATTGGAATGAAGCTACAGAGTACTATCCAATCATGGCTATGATAGCCAAAAATATTTTTTCAACACCAGTTTCTACTGTGGCGGTGGAACAAGAGTTCAGCGCCGGGGGAAATATCCTAGATGAAAGACGTTCGTGCTTGACACCGAAAGCACTTCAGATACAGGTTTGTGTTGATGATTGGACAAAAGCTGAAAATAGACAACAAGAAATCGATCAGGAGCCAACATACGATTTCTTTAAGGATGACGAACCTGAAGGCTCTGGAGCAGTGGAGAATTAGTCCACGACTCCACGTCATCACCAAACCTGTAATAAAAGAATAAAAGGTAAGAGAACTACGTGGCATTTGATTCCTCTAAACCCCCCCAAAAGGATACGTAGGCAACTTAATTGTGGTAAAAATTAAGTGCAAGGCTAATAAGTAATAAGTTTACATATTATTATTTTTTTGTTTTTTTTTTAATTTAATTTTGTAATTTGTCATTTATTTATTTTATGTTATTTTTACAATTTGGGTGACTCAATTTCCAAATACCCAATGAAATGTAAATTGTAATTTGTCATTTTGTTTAGTTTTATTTTAATTTAATTTTGTAATTTGTCATTTATTTATTTTATTCAAATAATAACCCAATGAATTTAATTTAATTTTGTAATTTGTCATTTATTTATTTTATTCAAATAATAACCCAATGAATTTAATTTAATTTTGTAATTTGTCATTTATATATTTTATTTTATTCAATTACAATCTACAACTTATAAGTTACAATCAAGTTAGAACTTAGAAGTCTATTTTTTGTTTGTTTAATTAAAAAAATTAAAAATTAAAAATTAAAAAATTAAAAAAAATTAAAAATTAAAAATTAAAAAAAAATTAAAAAAAAAAAAGGTTCAAACCGCCGGTTCCTATGGAACCGGAATTGGAATCGGAATCGGAACCAGCTGTTCCGGAATCGAAACCGAAACCGAAACCGAAACCGAAACCGAAACCGAAACCGAAACTGAAACCGAAACTGAAACCGAAACCGAAACCGAAACTGGCATATAGCAGTTCCGGTTCCGGTTCCACCAAACCATGGAACCCAAACCGCCAGTTCGAAACCGAAACCAAAACCGTGCCAGGTCTAGTTATGCCCGGGCATCTTACAGTATATGCAGACAACAGTCCCTGTCTTGCCTCATTTGCCCTTCCCACCAGATTCTCTCTTCCTTTGCATCTTTGGTCTGCCATGTTGGACTTGAAATGGTGGTGGAAGCACCTCATCAACTTCAATTTCTAGCTATATCTTCTGGTCTAGCAATGGATGGATCATGCCCATGTATGCACTCTAATAAGGCATTGGTGGACATATCTTGGTAGCATATCCCTCAATGCTTCTTTACAACGGTTGTGGCTTATGGCAGCCATGGCATGAGGGCAAGGAATGCCACTGATCTACCAGATGCCACATCCATAATTGTACTGCCTCAACTTGATTGCAAAAGTCCCATCTTGACCCCGTAATCTCATATTCTTGGTCCCCTGCTGATACTATGGTCATTTGCCTACTTTCTTTACTATGCTTCAGTATCTTTGCATGTACTTTTAGGGGTAGTACTGTCCTCCATGCATCACACTCCTCCTTTATTTCTTGAAACTTCCTTATGAGCATTCTCCTAATAAACTCCAGCAACTGTAGGTAAGTTTGTGATCTGTGGGTACCTAATAGGCTGTTAAAGGCCTCTACCATGTTGTTGGTAACATGATCACATCTAATCAGTTTGTCAAATGCAAACCTAGACCATAGATGTGGCTCTATCTTAGCTAACCACTCCTTGGCACTAGGCTAAATCTGACTAATATCATTCAATGCAGCTTTGAAGTCATAGACAGTACTACTCCTACTAGCCTTCCAAAACAACTTCTTGAAGTTGTCACCACAATAACTTCCTCTGAAGTTAGCATATATATGCTTTGCACAAAACCTAACCCAAATAAAAAAAGAAAAAAATTAGAAGTTGACACATGATTAGGAAAGACACTAAAGTTGACACGTGAAACAGTTTTAGAAATATACCTTTTGCTAGCATTAGGGAAATGTTTTGCCAAAGCCTTGATCAATCCTTTCTATCTATTAGACATGAAACATTGATGTCTGTCAGAAGGATACTATAGGTACATCTTCAAGTTGTTGAGAAACCACATCCAACTGTACTTTGTCTCCTTCTCACATATACACACAACAAGTGGGAACAGGCCACTGTTAGCATCTAATGCCACTGCAGACATGAGGCTTCCTCCATAAGGACCTTTCAAGTGACATCCATCAAGACCAATAAAAAAGTCTACAACTCTCTAGGAACCCTAACTTTTGTGCTTCAAAACTAAAAGCAATATGTGGAAGGTTGATAATGGCTTTTGGACCATCATATGTATGGCTACCCCAGGGTTAGTTTGGTTCAAAATGTAGGCATATTGCCTAAGGTACTTAAAACTGTGTGCATGGTCACTCTTTATTTGTTTCAGGACTATGTTTTACACTATAAAGCCTTTTCAAATCAACTGATACATTGAACTTATCCAGCAACAAATCACATAAGACTTTCACATTTATTGAAGGATTACTCTTCACTATGGAATTGAACTTAAAGGCTATCCACTTAACTTTTTCCTCTTTATTGTTGCAAACCCTATGATATTCGTGTTGGTCAACTAAGGATTTGATCATGAATGTGGTTTTTTCTTCCATCCATGAAGCATGAGCTCTCAAAGGACAGCCTGAAGTGTAAGATCCTAGATTTGTGTTGGCTTGATTCCATTGCAAAACTCTCTTTATTTGTATTGCTTAGTTGCTTAGGTGTTTCGTGATTAGATCAAGCTTCAAAGAAGGAAAGCAACGTCGCATGCAAAGTTCGTCTTCAAGAGGAAATGTGTTTATTTGGATGCTAAGGTATCGAGATACTTCTTCCTCTTGCAAGGCATAAGAGCACACACACACAATTCATACATGTGTGTCCCTGCATCGTAGTTCAAACATTTGGTATAACACATTCACATACTTCTTAGTATGCACATGCATTGGTCTCTTATAGACAAACATTGTAGAATTGCATGTTTTGTGACTATCTCGTTGATATGGCATACTCGTGTGAATTTATGTTTATTTGTTTGTGTGTTTTGTATTTTGGACTTGAACATGTTCTTATATGATTCCTAATTGATCGGTTACTTATTCATAAGGTTTCGAGTCCAAATGATGTAGCTCTTTGCATTCTCATTTATTGAGTTGACTTCATCGTCATTTTTCGAGATGATTTCTCAATCATTTTTCAAGGTTTTGTAGTCATAGTCATGCGTGAGGGAGTCACGGTTTGTAATCTGAAAACATATTCAAAATCGGAGTTCGGATGCCCAAGATATGGCTGAAGAACGTGAGGGAGAGCGCGAGAGGCAAGCATGGCCAAAGGCGATGCATAGGCCACCCCGTGTGGAGCCCGTGGGACCCACGGCCAGAACACCCCTCTGTTCCCGTGTGGCCCACGCACCCCCCACGGGGATTGGTGACGTGGCCACCTCCGATTGGGTCATTTTTGGTTCCCTCCTTGAATCATTTAAATATGATTTTCTTTCCTTCCAAAAAAGAACTTGAAGAACATTTTCAAAAAGATTTTCAGCAGAATTCTTCATGATTTTCGTTTTCTTATTTCAATCATAACTTTTTCATACGAACTCGAAATTGAGTGATTCAAAAGCCAAAATTGTTGGTCTCGACGAGAGCTACAAACCCCAAGCATTTTTGGAGTCAGTTGACTTCGTGATTTTTCCAAGTGGACTGATTTCAGTACGTGGTTCAACTTTGTATGTTCAACTTCTTCTTTTTCATTTCATCTTTGATCATCTCTTTTAATCTTACTATTTGATTGATGAAATATGTTGAGAAGGATGTTAGATCATATGCTAGGGCTTTATGATTGATTGTTTGTTGAGTTTTAGCATTGTGATTCACATTTGAATATAGTTTGCTAAACTTGATTTTACTTGAAATTGATTCTAGAAATGCTATATGTGATGTGCCTCATGACATGTTCTAGGTTTAATTTCATGCTCTAGGAACAAGGTTTATAGTGTGATATATTGAATATTCTTGACTTGTTCTTATTGATTTTACATGCATTGATTTCTAGGTAATTTTTGTGATTGTGTGTTGAAAGCATATACTAGAATATCTCTAAGCATATTCATAGAGTTTGATTGATCATCATACTTTATTTGATTGTGATTTGCATCATTTGCATCACTTAGATCATTGCCTTGTATAAGGTTGAAGTCTCTAGCAAAGTGAGTGAAGCTTTGTGGATAGAGCAAAGAAGTCTTGATTAGAGTCGGGAGGACTCGGATAGTCAAGCAAGGAGACTTGTCTAGGGTCGGGGAGGATCCGGATAGACAAGCAAGAAATCTTCCTAGAGACATGAGTGTCTTGGATAGGAAGTTGCTTTCTAGAGGTGTAGGACACAACTCGGATAGGAAGTAGGATTTGTGGTTCACTAGCCCGAGGGTAGACTAGGAGATGATAGCTTGAGCGGATATCATGTGTTGATAGTTTGAATGTGTAAGTCATTTTCATATAGTGGATTGCTTTGCCTGTGGTTGTGGTATCAACCCGTGGATGTTTCCTCTTTGAGGTTTTACCACATAAAAATACTTGTGTCAAGTTTCGTTTTTATGTTTCTTTATCTTCCATATGTTTGTATTGATTGCATTACTTGTATATTGATTTTCACATGTGTTGGTTAAATCAATTCAATTGTTAAGATTCATCAAGTGTGCTTTTAATTGTTGTATTCCGCATATTTTTTGTATATTGGAAGAATTTGGGCCTATACCTATTCACCCCCCCAGATATATTTTACACTATATTGCTTAAGGGAATTTCATGAAGCATTGCACCGGTAGGTCTATCTCTGTTTGTCATTCTTAATTCTATCTAGAACTACACCTCTTTGGCAAAGGTTTAACCTATAGAAAATTTAATTTCATTCCCATCTCTCTGGAAAGGTACATCTCTGAACAACCTATCCATCTTCACATGGGATTTGTCAATGTCTGAGTCAGAAGAGAACCCATCATCTAACATGGACTCATACCCCTCAAATAAATCCATACATTCCTTGGTAATATCACCATCCCCATAATCACCATCTAAACCTATAGAATCCCCATCATCATTATTCTCCTCATCCCCATTATCACCATCTAAACCTACAGAATACCCATTATCATCAGCCTCCTCATCAAAACTAGATTGTGTACCCTCCCCATCACTAGAAGCTACATAATCAAACATATCAGCCTCCTCATCACACCAACCTATTTGTTCAACAACCTCAGGCTCTTCTATAGGTTGGTTAAGACTTTCCTGTGAAGGAGGACATGGTTTACAACAGGCCTGTTCTACTTGGAAACATATAGTGTCATACCTATGAACCCCAAACTCCCTAAATACACCTAGTAAATCCCTATTTGTGAAAACCTCAACTACATCACTACACCATGGTAACTGCACCCAAACTGAGCATTCTTTTGATGGTACTTTTGAGCTTCCACTAAGTTGCTCAGTTATTGCATGGACCAAAGTAATCAAACTTATATGATCACCACCACACTCACCTAAGTCAATTACATTAGTCCCATGCAAAAACAGTGATTTTGAAAATGTTATCCATCTACAATTGCAAGAACAATATAACATAACCATGCAAATTCAAGAAACAGTATAGCATGCAAGCAACAATATAGCATAACCATGCAAATTCAAGAAACATCATAACATAAACATGCAAGTTCAAGCAACAACAATTACATGCAAGTACAAGCAACAGCCATTACATGCAAGTACAAGCTACAACATAACAGGTTTCAAGTAAGTTCATGCACCAACAAAAGGCCATACATCTATGCATATACAGAACATAACACAATTGAAATTCCCTTTAATCAATGGTGTATTATATACCTAGAGGGGGGGTGAATAGGTATAGGTCTAATTTCTTCCAATATAAAAAATAATGTGGAATATAACAAAGAAAATGCACACTTGAAGAGATTCAACAAATGAATTGATTTAACTAATGCAAGAGTAAATCAAAATACAAGATATGCAATCAATGTAAGATATGGAAGATAAAGAAAAGAAAAGTGAAAATTGACACACGGATTTTTACGTGGTAAAACCTCAAAGAGGAAACATCCACGGGTTGATACCACAACCACCGGCAAAGCAATCCACTATATGAAAAGAACTTACACACTCAAGCTACCAACACATGATATCCGCTCAAGCTATCAACTCCTAATCTACCCTCAGGCTAGTGAACCACAAAACATACTACCTATCCGAGGTGTGTCCTACACCTCTAGGTAGCAACATCCTATCCAAAGCTCTCAAGCTTCTAGGATGATTTCTTGCTTAGCTATCCGGAGTTTCCTACTCCTAGCTAAGTCTTCTTGCTTGGTTATCCAGAACACTTTCCTAACCAAGACTTCTTACTCTTTCTATAATGCTTCACTCACTTTGCAAGAGACTTCAACCTTTCACAAGGCAATGATCTAAGTGATGCAAATGATGCAAACACAATCAAATAAAGCTAGATGATCAATCAAGCTAAATGTACATGCTTAGTGATAAACTAGAATTATGCTTTCAACACATAATCACAAATCTATCTAGAAATCAAAGCATGTGAATCAATAAGAATAAGATATGAATATTCAATATATCACACAAAAATCTTAGTTCTTAGATGATGAAATTAAACCTAGAACATGTTATGAGGCACATCACACATAATATTTCTAGAATCAATTTCAGATAGGTCAAGTTTAGCAAGATTTGTTCAATTGAAATCAAATGGCTAAAACTCAAACAAACACTCAATCATAAAACCCTAGCATATGTACTAGCATTCTTCTCAACACATTTCATCAATCAAATAGAAAGAATAAAAGAGATGATCAAAAGAAATTAAAAGAAGAACAAGTAACACATACAAAGTTGAACCACGTACTGAAATCAGGCCACTGCGAAAAATTACGAAGTCAACTGCCTCTGAAAATACTTGGGGTTTGTAGCTCTCATCAAGACCAACAATTTTGGTTTTTGGTTCAATCAATTTCGAGTTCGTATGAGAAAGTTATGATCTAAATAAGAACACTAAAATCATGAAGAATTCTACAGAATTTTCACTTGAAAATTTTATTTAAGTTATGTTTGGAGATAAGGAAAATCATATTTGAATGATTCAATAAGGGAACAAAAATGACCCAATCGGAAACAGCCACCTCACAAACCCCGTGTGGGGCGCGTGTGGCATACGGGACCAGAGGGGTGCTCTGGCCGTGTGGCACACGGCCTCCACACGTGGTGGCCAAGGCATGGCCTTTGGCCATGCTAGCCCCTCGCTCGTTCCTCTCACGTTCTTCAGCCATATTCGGGCATCCGAACTCCGAATTTGAACCTGTTTTCGGATTACAAATTGTGACTCCCTCACGCACAATGATGACTATAAAACTTTGACAAATGGTTGAGAAATCATCTCGAAAAACTACGATGAAGACAACTCAACGAATGAGAATGCAAAGTAGAATAGCTACATCGTTTGGACTCGAAACCTTATGAATGAGTAACCAAAACGACCGGAACTCAATAAGGAATCAAATAAGAACATATTTAAGTCCAAAAAAAACAAGAAACACAAACATATAAACACAATGTCACACAAGTATGCCATATCTACGCGATAGTCATAAAACATGCAATTCTACAATGTTTGTCTATATGAGACCAATGCATGTGCATACTTAAATGTGTGTGAATGTGTTATACCAAATGTTTGCACAACGATGTAAGGACACACATGTATGAGTTGTGTGTGTGTGCGCTAACGCCTTGCAAGAGAATAGAAGTCTAAGTATACCTTTAACGTTTTCACCTCTTGAAGACGATATTTGCACTAGACGTTGCTCTTCACCTTTGAAGCTTCTTTTCTTCTAAGAACATCCTAAGCAACAACTATTACAAATATAGAGCGTTTTGCAATGGAATCAAGCCAATACAAATCATGAACCTTACAACAATAAACAATTCCATACAACTTATTTATCAACCAAACATGTGAAATAGGTTCAAAAAAAAACTCTCAATTGCCTATTAATTTCTTTTTAGTAAAAAGAAAAAAAAAAAAAAAAAAAAAAAAAAAAAAAAAACCCCAATTTCCAAACACTTAAACCCTAATCTAACAAAATACACCAATGATAAACAACTAAACACAATCCATGCAACTTATCAATCAACCAAACAAGTTAAATGAGTTCAAACAATAGTCAGTGACATTTAAATGATGTTTAAAATAAAATAAAATATAAATAAAAAACCCAAATTTTTCATAACACTGAAACCCTAATGTAACAAAATACATGTATCAAACACAAATAATCCCACTCCATGCAACTTATTTATGAATTAGACACCAACACTTGGTTGAATAACCTATAAATTACACTTGAATGCCTTTAAATCAAAAACCCCTAATTTTTATCTCTGAAACCCTAGAAAACCATTTTCAAATCATTACAAAAGCCTTGAATACACACCATGCAACACAATACAAACAATAATCAAGAAAAACTGTGTGTACAGAAAGAAAACGTACCTTTGAGCACTTTGTTTCCAAAAACTCCAACAAAAACTCATCTACAACACTAACTTCACACCGACTTCAACAAAGAGGGAACGAGATGATTTGGGTTGAAATAAACTAAAAAACGAAGAGGAAAAAGAAGGAAAAAAAGGGTTCTAGGTTTGGTTATGGCGCCAACGAAGCTTGACTGCTGATGATAGTTGAAGCTTCTTCAAACAATAGAAAATTGTTCAAATGTGCTCTGGAAGGGTCCACTGGCTTTTGTTTTGTTTGTAAATGTGTGAACTGACGTGGCCCAATAGAAGCCACATCTTTTTATTTTTTATTTTTAAAATATTTTTATTTCGGAAATGACAAACTTAAAGCTTCTAGAAGCTGGTTGGTCAATTTACCTATTTACCCTCGTTGACTTAACAGAATTTAGTGAAACCCTAACGGAATTGGACGGTAAGGACTACAATCCATATTGTCAGAATAATGATGGACTAAAAATTACAATTCTAAAAAACCATGGACTAAACACAGATTAATGCAAACTACAGGGACTAAAATACGATTTTCCCTAAAAACAAAGAACATAATTAAAAAAACCAAAAAAATAATTTCCAGATCCAATCATCCAAACAAACTAGATTCCATCTTCTTCTCCATGTGTGAAATGATGAAATCCCATCTCCTTTCCATTTGCGAAAACCCATCTCCATCTCCATCTCTACAAACTGCATCTTCTTCTCTCTTTTCTTACCCGAATCATCCCTCTCTCCATTTCTACCCCTCTCTCTCTCTCTCATGGGTTTCAATCAAAATGAAAAGACCTTCAACAATACAATCAATCGTAATGACAGAAACCCAGTTCAAAATCTCATCCCACCCATCTCATTCTTCCATAACTCAACCACTTCTTCCATAAATCTCTGCTAGAAATATCATCCCAAACATATGTGATGAGATCAACATCAAGAGAGAGAGATCCAACCCCAAATCCAAAATCAAAAATCCAAAGATCTACCATCTGTTTCTTCAACAACCCAGAAAAAGACCCAAAACTCGGAGATTCACTGATGGATCCAGAACAGAAGTAGCAGATAAATGGAAGATTCGTCAAAATCCATTTGTTTTTAATTCAATTATTATTATTATTATTTGGAATTATATGAATGGTTTTTTTTTTTTTTGTTGATTTTTTGATGTTGGATCCAGTGTGTGCTGAAATGGGTGTTTGATTGTATAAAAAAGTTGTGGGTTTTGTATTGAATTCAATTCCAGCGGTGGTGGTTAGGAGAGTTGGTGATGATGAAGATGATGTTGGTGATTTCAATTTGGGTGGCCACCAGATCTGGGTTTAATTTTTTTTTCTTACTTTTTTTTTATTAGGTGGAGATTGGATCTCCACATTTAAATTAAATTTTTATAAAAAAAAAATTAAAAAATAAAATAGACAATTGCCAAAATATGAAGAAGATGAAGGTTTAGAAAATGGGATTTTAAAATGGGAAATATATTACAAATAAATTTGTTATGTTATTCCAAATTTTCTCCTTGGTACGAATCCACGTGAAGAGCATGTGACAAAAAAATGGATGAAAATGAAGTTATGTTACTATTCCGTTAGCTTTTGCCAATAAATGAAAGTTCAAGGGGTTTACAGTCAAAAAACAAAGTTCAGGGGGCACATTGCTACCTCGTGTATAATTCATGGGGCATGGGTGCAATTAATCCTTTGTGTTATTCCAGATTTACCCTTTGGTACGAACCCACGTGAAGAGCACGTGACAACAAAAGAACAAAAATGAAGTTCTGTTACTATTCTGTCAGCTTCTACCAATAAATAAAGGTTCAAAAGGATTACTGCCAAAAAAAAAAAAAAAAAAAAAAAGTTAAGGAGGCACATTGCTACCTCATGTATAATTCAGGAGGCATTGGTGCAATTAACCCATAATAATATAATATAATATATTATATATAATATTATATGTTTTTATATATATATAATATATTGGACATGTTTGTAATTTTTCAAAAATTTAAAGGTTAAATTTGTCTTTTTAACACTTGTCCCATGACATGGGACAACTTGTCCTTGGGTCTTGGGTGGGACAAAATTTGGTGTTTTTTGTCCCACACTCCCACCTTGTCTCGTCTTGTCCCATATTAAAGATGCGTCAAATTTGAGACAAGAGGGAAATTGTCCCATGGCGTCCCGTCCGGTGTAACCTGTACCAAGACAATAAATAACCACTTTATTGCTATAAAATGAAAAAAAGTCATTGCATTTATTGTAACAAGACAATAAATACGTTATTGATATGTGTTATTAACCGGATACAGTTATTGATATGTGTTATTAACCGGTGTACTTAGGGCACAAGTTAACACCACCCATTTATTAATTACTGATTATAATTAACCTCAAGACTTTATTTGAATAACCGAATATTGGGACATGAGATTTTAATTAACTAAGGAAAATAAATAAAAGAAACAATCAAAGAAGTGGAGAGATTTAGTTGATTGAAGTACTATAGCATTTGATTTTACCATAGCTAATTCCACCCAAATACCCAATTCCGTTAGCATGTTAAACCTAATTATTCTCCATGTTGACAGTTGATTTTCCCTAATTTATTCAATATTTCATTTATGGTAATATCATAAGTATTATTAGTTACCAACTATCAATCGGATCGGATTCGGATTATCCGAATGTGATTTTTTTTGTTTTCCGAATTTTTGGATCTAGATTGGTCTTGGTCCAAAATATTTCGGATCGGATTCGGATCAAATTTCCCCCAAAAAAAAGTCTTCCAATCAAATAATTTGTAATGGATATAGATATATACATTTTCGAATTCGGATTCAGACTGGATTCGAATTCAGATATGGATATGGACATTTTCGAATCGGATTTAGACTTATGTTTGGATTGGATTCAGACTTTCTTTTTTTGGATTTTTAAAAAACAATTTAATTTATACTGTGTTTGTTTCTTAAAAAAAAAAAGTGTACGTGCAATGTGTACACACTGCACAAAAAAATATTTGTTTTTTTTTTAATATATATATACAGTCTTTCTACTGTCAATTCGTCCTAATATAAAATATATCAGGACAAAGAATATGGACCACAGATTATAGAGAAGTTTTGATAAGTGCATACACTTTGAGTCAAAGTATGTAAATCTAATGGTCAACATTCTTCGTCATGATATTTATTATATCATGACGAACTGACAATAGAAAAATTGTATATATATATATATATTGAAATATTGGATTTGGAGATGAATATATCCAATTCAGATCGAATTTGGACTTGATTTAGTTTTAGTTTCGGACCGGATTATAACAATTTTGAAATTATAAAGTCCAAAATAAATTATTCCACATGTCATTACGCATTCTAATAATTGATTTTTTTAAATAATTTTAATAATCAAGATCAATTGTTGGATAATATTTTTGAGAAATTACTAGATAGGTCCTGAACTTTTTTCAAAATTCAAAGTAGTTTGAGACCTTTATAAAAGTGATCAAATATGTCCATAACTTTTTCACATGTACCAAATTAGTCCCTCTATTAACATTTTGTTAGTCAAATTTAATGGTCAATGGGTATTTCAGTCTTTTTAACTTTTGTAAATAAAATAAAAACTAAAAACTAAAACTAAAACTAAAACCATTGTATATAATAAAAAAAGAATTATAAAAATCTGATAATATTATCATTATTATTATAAAAAAATTCCACATCCGCCGATTCGAGATCTGGAAGACCCAATCAGCAACTAGAACTAGGGGTGGGCACCCAAACCGCCAAACCGATCAACCCGCCCAAACCAAACCAATATAAGCGGGTTGGTTTCGTTTCGTTTCGTTAAATAAAATAAACCAATTGGGTTGTTTTTTAGCAACCCAATTGGTTTGGGTTGGTTTATGGGTTGTGTTTTATCAAACCGTATAACCCAACCCAAACCATTACATACTTAAATCTATATATTATTAATTAAATTATCGGACAAAAGAAATACAAACTAAAGTTAACCCAATATAACAAGAAGTGAACTTCAAAACTTCAAAATGGTTGCTTGCATGGTGGTAGATATTATTAATTTAGAAACTTAAACGATTTAGTTTTATTTTATAAGTCTTAGGCGTTTTACACTTGAGGATTTTTATTTTTATTTTTTTGCTTAAAGATTGTTCTACACTTGAGTTAAATTTAGTATTATAAATTAGTATTATTGTTTATTTTAGTGATAATTGGTTTAACTACTTATACTGATAATAGGATATTATTAAATTTATTCAAAAAAAAAATAATATAATTAATTTTTTAAACCGTTAAACCAAACCGAACCAACCCGATTTTTATCAGATTGACTTGGTTTGGTTTTACCTCATAAATGGTTTGGTTTGGGTTGTAAAAAATTAAACCGATTTTATAATGGGTTGGTTTGGGTATAGTCAAACCCAACCCAAACCAACCCATGCCCACCCCTAACTAGAACATGTCTGGTCTGCTAGGGAGTACAAGTGACAAAGTGAGGAATTTTTTTTTTTATTATTATTATTATTATTATGAAAATAAGTGAGGAGTTTGTTAAGAACATAAGAAAAAATTTATTGGACGAGATGAGGTTAGTTCGGTAGTATACCCCTCACATCTGTACCACGAGGTTGCGGGTTCAAGTCCTCCTCCTCCTAAAAAAATATATTTATGTAATACTTCAAAACAAAATTATTTATTGATGGTGGGGTCAGGTAGCATGAATCAGATTTTTTTTTTTCTTTGAAAGAGTGATTGTTGATGTTATTGTCATTACTAGAATCCAGAATCTAGTTGGAATTAAAAAAAAAAATTATATATATATATGTGTGTGCCTTTTTTTTCTTTTCTTTTTTTCTTTTTTAATTTCAATACATTATAAAAGTCAAGGGTTTGGATCATCTCCACATCTTAATTGTCTTTACCTTTTTGTTATAAGCCAAATCTACAAGAGTTTGACAAGATTTGTCCTAAGCCTTTTTTGTTTATTAATCTAGGATTTGGATCCTCTCCTCTCCTCTCCTCTCCTCACCTCACTTTGTCCCCACTTAAATCAATGATCTTGATTAATTCTATCTTTTGGTTGGGTAAAACATAAAAATTAATATAAATAATTCAGACCATTAATTTGCTATATTAGACATGTGTCAATAGATTATAAAGGTAATGAGAGAAAATGTTAGAAGAGGATCCAGATCCATAAATCTAACGTTAAAATCTATCCAATTCCATCACTTACCCAAATCAGCAAAGTCAATGACTTTTTGAATACACCCGGATTTTAATAGAATCTTTACAAATCTGGATTGAATACATCCAAACTTTTATAGACTTTTAATAAATTTGAATTGAATACACCAAGATTTTTAAAATCTTTTAAATTCCAACCAGATTAAATACACCTTCCTTAAACAAAACAACAAAAAAACAAAAAAACAAAAAAAAATCCCTAAATTGTAGAGCTAAATTAATCACTAAAATCTACTAGAATCTTTTTCCTTCCCATATGAAAAGCCATTATGGTTTGACAAACTTAAACCCTAAACCGTAAACGGCAATTACCATTCATTTTAACAGGGTTTTGTGGTGGACAAGAGTCTTGTTATTCATTAGTTAATTTTTTTAATTTTCACATTCACACATATATTATATAAACATAGTAGTATTGTAAAAGCAAACAAACACAAAAACAATATTAATTCGTTTGTCAACAGCAATGGCTTCTTTGAATGATTGGATGATGCTTATGACACTTTTCTTGTCCCTCTCTCTACATTCGGCTTCACAAGCACCAGCACCAGCTCCGACCCCAACATTCGTATCCAACAATTTAATTGAAAGCACATGCAAGAATACCGGTAAGTTGTACACAATCTCATGCATGAAAATTCTGGAGTCAGATCCTGGAACAGCTTCAGCATCAAGTCCCTTAGATTTGGCGAAAGCTGCTCTTAACTTGGCAGTCGAGGATATACGAGTCGCTGGCAAAAAACTGAGGGTTTTGCTGAAAACCAAACGCAAACCTTTTGAAATCTGCGTCAATTGGTTTGATATGGCAGTTGGACAGTTCAGTATGTCCTCCAAGGAAGTTGATGAAGATCCTGAGACTGCAAACTATGATGCTGCTCTTGCCAATTCTCATGAATCTGCTGATTGCGAAAACGCATTGGCGTCTGCTGGGATTCACCTTCCACAAATTGAGGCCCTGATCCAAAGGTTGAAGTGCTTTTGTAGAATTGCATATGCAGTTACGGATGCACTTCCACAAGAATTCTAGAATTGCCTCCTATCATCTATATAATATAATCAGACTAAATTAACGCACAATTTGGCGGTAGTATCATTTTATTTTCATTGTCTTGATGCTTCTTATTTGGTTTTGTGCGATACAATCCTTAATTCCTTATATCATTAGTATAATTTCATTTCTTTTATCTTAATCATTCAAATTAATATCTAATATTACATGTAGGACAACGTTTTCTCATTTGATCAACCATTTAGTACTACTATTTAGCATCATTAGGATTCGATCCAAATCTTCAAACATGTCAAAAAAGAATTGTCTAGATGTTGTTACTTGTTAACTTAGCAATGATGAGCCACAAACGCATATCAGAATCAATTAAGATGAAACAAAAATATAACACATTAATTACGATGAAACAATTGACAGTAGAGTAAGGCTGATGCATAGCAAGAATAATATATCAAAACAAAAGTGAAGCTCCGAGTAACAAAATTGAAATTCTCAAAAAAGTAAATATAGACACAAATGATCAATCAAACCAACAAGGGTGGCCAGGAACCAAGCTCCTCACTATGGTTGCTTTCTTTTTGGGGAGATCAAAAAATCACTTTCCTTTGCACAGAAATCATCAGACGAACAGCATTAGTGGTAATATACCTGAGGCATCATTTGGTTGCATTTTGAGAAAAGTGTCTGAATCCACCTAGTGTCTTGGTAAAAACCAAACTACATGATCGTGCATGAACAACTTCTTTCAATTCCATTGTCAAATTCGTCATCTGATCCACCCGTTTCACTGCCATTAGATAAAGTTCCAATTAAGTCCAGCCGTGCAATTATAAGAAACAGGAAATTTACAAAAATTATTATGATTATTATCATGGAAGAAGAAAGCAAGAGAAGTATGTTGAACAAAAGATAATTTAACATGCATACTAATCTCATCTACTTTAAGTATGTTGAAGCTGAACAAATGATTATTTGATATGAAGCAACATATATGCAGTACATTAGTTTCTGAATGTCATCAAACACTACATATGTTAGTACAGATAATGCACAATGCCAAACATAATATGTTTGCAAGACCAGAAGAAACAGGGATAATAAACAGATCCAAACCCATCAATCAGATACGTAAAAAAGACTTCAGAACAAGAACTGGATCCAAATCCGTAGCAATCAAATTCAACATTGACGAATGCAGAATATCAATAAGAAATGGCACAACAAGATCCAATGTAGATAAGAGATCAAATCTTTTGAGAACATGATTTCACCAGCTGTCAATTACTAGAGGTCCTGAATCCTATCAACACTCAGCGTCTAGGTATAATCAGAGACTTTAACATTGCCAGGATCTCATAAAGATGGGAACATAAAATATAGAGGGCCTGGGTCGAAAAATGTGGTGAAGTTTGATCATACATTCTTGGTCTTACAAATTAATTAACTTCCATCAACAGAAAAAAGAAAAATTCTATGCGGCGATGACACAACAAAGCACCATTGTAAACCCTTTTTCATATTTCCAAGATGTTTTACTTACAAGTTAGCATCTAAAGTCATGGTAAGCCATTTCACAACCTCAATATATGTATATATATATATATATATATATATATTGAGGTTGTGAAATGGTTTACCATGACTTTAGATATAATGTTGTAGATAATTGACTTGATAACAGAGATTCTTATGAAGTGAATCAAATGATAAAACAAGTATAACATGCTTAAAAGAAAGAATGTTCCAGAAGTTTTCCCTAAGAGGAAGAGAGCTTGTAAATTTAACCCTGAGTATACTTGCGTAGAGGTGAAAGAATTTTAAAACTTGAAAGGGAAAAAAAAGTATCATGCAAATCAAAGCTCAACTCCAGGAGAAGCAATGACCTCAACAGATTAACATAATGTGTGTGTGTGTGTGTGTGTGTGTGTTAAAATTGGATTCTCAAAGAAAGTCAACTAAACTTAAGCAAAGATAACTAATTACCAAGTGAGGACAAAAAACCTTACCCAAAAAAAGGTTCCTTTTCATGGAGAAAAAAAAAAAAAAAACGTGTTACAAGAAAATTTGGAAGGAAGGTTGTAGTTTGTTACAGTACATGCACGCATACTTACATTTCAACCGTCATTGCAATTAAAGGTATAAAACTACACAAGTCATTTGGTATTAAGTATTAACTAGAATCTGTCTACATATAGAAAGAGTAATGATAGACTTCCCCAAAACACATCAAATTTGGGATCCCAAAAGATGTGGCAGCTTACTTGCAACTATGATGTAGATCCATGACCGGGATGAAGTTTGGGTGAAACTATGGGATGATGTGGTAACTAAGTCTAGCAGTATGGTTTCTCTAATAATGGATTGGGACTCTTAAATACCAAACTCTACTAAGAATCAACTCAAACCGATCATCTTGTTACTGAGACTTCATCTAACCAATGAGTAAACCATAAAGTTACAAAAATATTTATGTCATGCAAACTTGTAAAGCATACTGTGGATCTCAGCAACTAGAAAATAGTCGGAGATCTTGTTTATTACTGGTCATTGATGTCAATAATAGCAGCTTCGTTAACCAATTATACCACATCCACAACACATTCTGTCATTATTTCGATGAAATTAGGAAAGAACAGAAGATCAGCCACCTTCAGATCATTGGAGGAATAACATGGAGAACTCCAACAAGTCTATTAGAAGTTTGCATTATTGGAACCATTTGCACACCTCAAAAAATTCAATGATATTGGGCACCACTTGATGACTATCTACAACAGCCTCAAACCATCCAGAAACTATAGATATCAGAGAATATGCCTCATAATCAGTACCATTTAGATTACCAAGTCCTAAAATAAGAAGTTTGCACTGCAGCTCATTAGCTTCTACAATCCAATCATATCGGTTATCTGTTGTAATCCAATTTAACATCAGTGGCAGTCAAGAATTTCTACAAATTTCAGAGCAACAGTCATGACATTTAGTTAAACAGCAGCAAGTGGTTTCACAGAGCGGCCAAAGTTATACACACTTCCAAATTCCAATTGAATTACTGACTCCTCAAGCATATCACAAAATCAATCAAATACCCTCCAAGACATATCCAGCTTATTTAAACTCAATGCTCATCACAACAACGTAGGAATTCCAAGTTCCAGCATTCCTCTATGTATTGCTCAA
This sequence comes from Acer yangbiense, assembly GCA_008009225.1. Taxonomy (NCBI): domain Eukaryota; kingdom Viridiplantae; phylum Streptophyta; class Magnoliopsida; order Sapindales; family Sapindaceae; genus Acer; species Acer yangbiense. The sequence continues at coordinate 19,132,380 of CM017770.1, read as the reverse complement.
TCATGAAGCTCTAAGGAGTATATTCCAACAAAATTGATAAGGTATAAATTCAGAAGTCAAATGACTTGGATCAACACGCCTCTCTTCCAACCTGTTATAAATTGCCATATATTACAACAAGCTTGGATTCTATACTATGACCTTTTCTGATATGACACTTAAGCTTTTCATGCACACAGGTAAGCAAATGAGCAGAGACAGAATTACTCAAAGCACAAGGACTGTTATGCATAAGTAACTTAACGTGCATATGTTTCTAACTTAAGCTTTCAAACAGCTATACAACTGAGCAGAGACATGAAATTAGTACTTCCACATATTCTTCATACATAAATAAAAAATAAGCTGCATTGTCTAAATATTCCATTACCTGGGCTCAAATTCCCTGACTTCAACGAGTTCACTTCCACAAGCATCTGTCCACTGCACTTTTCTCCTATCTGTATCGGTATGACCAGGGATTTCATTACCTTCTTCATCCACTGTCTCATGTTCATTAACATTCTGGACAGGAACTGGAATGCTATGTGATGGCTTCTTCAAGCTACTCTTAAGAGAAACCTTTATTAAATTACCATTATCATCTTCAATATCAAAAGTGTGATCCTTTCCCTTGTCAGAAGAAAGAGGCCCTGGTGAGACATCTTGTTGCTGCGCAGGGCCTACTTTGAGAGGGGATGGGGTGTCGGGTCCTGCGGAAGCGCGACCAAAGCAGACAAAGGAGGCGCAGCCGCGGGAAAGCCGGTTCTTGGCTGCGGAAGCCAGCTGGAGGTCAGGGTCAGGTTCTTGGTCCACCAACTGGTACTGATTCCACGGGGAAACTCTCATGGGTTTGTTGTCTTCGTTCCTCTGACCCAAGAGAAGAAGGGTCAAGCCCTTGCTATACCCAGATGCCGAAGAAGAGAAGAACCCTCCTCCTTCCACTGCCAATAACATCAGTTCTGTTCATCTGGGCATCCAAGAGAATCTAATTTCTGGATAGCCACCCTACTAAGCTCACAACAATCGGAAGTCACCAGCCCTTCATCCACCAATATTGCACATTCAGTTCAATTTATCAAAAGCTAAAAATCATCATCATCAACCTCTAAAAACCAAAAAAAAAAATTGAAAATTATGGAAATTTCTCATATTGCAGAAAACAATTTAATTTGAATCCCTAAAACTAGAATCAGTTTTTTTTTTTTTTTCTTTTCTAAAAATAATATTACCAATAAATAAAAACCAAAACTCTCCCCACTCAGCTGTGAACGGGAGTTGAAATCAACACCTTTTATACGTAAAGAGAGCTTACCAGCTAAACTAGTAAATAATAATAAGAAGAAACAATTAAATCACTTTGTTTAGAGAATTTCTTAATATGCTAAACCTTACAAACATGTTACAAAATTGAAACAAAATCTTAATAAACATTGTCATCAACAACTAAACTAGAGCATAATAGAGTAATCAATCTCTTAGTAGTGCAACTAACTATAACCGAAAATAATTAACAAAAAAAAAAAAAAAAAAAAAAAGAACCATTGAAGATCTGTTAAGTTGAAAGATTGAAAAGCACGCAAATGAGTGAGACAAATCAAAGGCGCTAACATGCAACACTTTTAAAAGCATAAACAAACGCGAGCTCACTGCAATACTTTATCATCTTGTTCCATTTTCTCGAGAACCAAACAGAAAATTCAGATCACAAACAACAAAGAACAAGTCAAAAAAAGGAAAAACATACCAGGGAAAAAAAAAAAAAAAGATTCACGGATCTATCTGAGAGAGATCAAATCTAGTTGAGTGAGTTAAATCGGCGGCGCCAGCATGTTTGAATGGAATTAATCGACGAGGAATTGGAAAGCCACCCAAATAAAATGAAAATGAAAATGAAAATAAAATCGGGTTTATTTCTTCTGGATGGAATTATTTTTAAAGGTGGATAGGGATAGTGACTCCTTGGCACATGATATTAATGGGCCCCATTTGTTTTTTATTTTTTAGTTTTTGCTTTTACTTTTTAATTTTTAATTTTTGGCTCTAACTTTTGGGAAAGTTAAATGGTTGTTATTTATAAAATAATGTTGTATTGATTAAGGTGATTAGTAGTTAAAGAGAAAGCTTGCTTTTGTTTGCATGCCTTTGGCTATGGTTGGTTGACTCTCTCTCTCTCCATATGGAGTGGCAGCAACTCGAATTATCCATTAATAACATATGTTATGGTGGCGATCGAATTGAGGACATTGTCTATCTAAATAAGATATCTCTCTTAATTATGTAAATATATCAATTTACATTTAATTATTTAAATAGCCTGGTTTATTTTGGTGTTCTATCTAGTTAATGTTTTCTAATTCGATTCTTTTTAAAGTTGATTGTTTGGTCTAATTGGGGTTCGAACTTTGTTATTTTTTATTTAGATAAAATTTAGTATTCATTAATCAAATGGACAAGTGTCAATTAAATGACATAATATCACTAATTCAATATATTTAATCATATAATTTACGAGATTTGATACGATCCTAGTTAATCCACTTGAATGAATTATATAAACTACATACAAATTTATATGAAAATGATTAATTATTGGTGATAGTTTCAAATTTGACCGGGCTATTGACACAAATTGGATTTGAACAATCTTGAACTCAAATTTCGTATACCCTACGAAATTAGCATGTAAATCCTATACGATTCCGCCGACAAAATCAATATGTAAACACCATTCCTATACCCTACGAAATTAGCATGAATGAATTCCACAGTTTATTTTGTATGTGAATCCAATCCACCATGATTTTTTGTTTTTTTATGGTATCGAGGATTCCGGACTTTATTCAGACACTTATTTGTCTATCCTCCTACTGCATGACCCCGCTTAAACCTGTTTATTAGATTCACATAATAGAACAGATAAAAAACCCCGGGCAACATGAATTTGAGAGTTTAAGAAAAGTAGTTTTAAAACGGGTAATATTGGCTGTAACAAGTAACAACAGTAGCGTTGAATGAAAGATGAAAGAAGTGAGTAGCCTGCAATTAATGACGAGAAACAGATGAAGAGAATTCCATCGCATTAATGGCTCATATTTATTGCCAAGAATGATCCTATGATTTTCTGACGTTAGATTAGTTAAGAATATCAAAAATTATTGAATACAAGTATTTTTAATTTACAAATATTTATTGCCCTAGCATAGCTCAGCCGGTAGATGAATAAGTTTGGAGTTTGAGCAAATTATTCCTAAGGCAGCGACTCGAATCCTACCAAAGCTAAAAAGCTTTAAAAAAATGCATGGTCTTAAATAAGTGGATAGATATTGTCCAAAACAAAAAAATTACAAATGTTTATCTATAATACAAGTAATTAAACAAAGGGTAGTGTTTAAACAAAATCTAATTGAGGTTTGCCTAGTTACAACTACAGGCAGAAACAATTTCCTAGAAACTGACATTAATCTCTCTCCCGTCGGTGTTTGACTGATAAACTTTAACGATTGACCGTATCCAAATAGTAAAAAAACTTAATTACCCTTAATTTAAAAATCATTTTCGTCAACCCTACTCTCAAGCTTGGCCATTTGGGCTCACATGTCTCAATAGTTAAGCCATGTTCACTCGATCATAGGACTTGGACACGGGTCGAGCACTTAATTTGCACGTCGGGTATGGGCTGGCCAGTAATTTGACACCTCTACTTCAAGCTGATGAGGTAGAATAATTACTTGAAGGTGAGAAGGTAGAGTTACTATCACATATCCATCAGAACAAGGCCATCCTAGTATGGCAATTGGCAAGAAGGGCTAGAGAGTGTTCCATTGTCATACTCACATATAAGATGGCATGACGATTCCACTCATGAGTCATGACCACACTAAAGAAATGAAGCATTTAAATAGGGAAAACTCTCAAAACTTGCCATTTCCCCTTTGTTTTTTTTTTTTTTTTTTGAATGATGGAGAAAAGACTCATTTGTATGATGAGAAAAGATTGTATGTTATGTCTTTGAAGCCTTAATTGGAGAAAGAGTTACACTTTAATTGGTTTAGGCATGATAGAAATGTCATTGCTTTTCTCAGTTGTACTTTTAATAAATACTCTAATTTCATAAAAGGGTAATATTGTCCAAAAGGTGCAGTATCTTATAGCAAGAATTGTGGGATAAAAGGACCACCTCAAGTTCTCAAGTTTAGAAAGCAGGTTGTACCTAAATGTTTGAATTTCTTTGAAAAGGAAATGTGAGTGATTGTTGAAAGAAATTGCCCACAAAATGAAAAGCTACAAAAAAAAAAAAAAAAGCTAATAAATATGTTGAAGTCATAGTTAATTTTCTTGTAAAGAGTATGACATTGTCCCAATATTTTCTTCTTCGTCTTTTTTATTTTTTATTTTAAAGAAAGTCTTTTCGGAGACTATATGTAAAAAGATGATTAGATTCTTCACTTTGAAATAAGAGGTCTATGGACCACGATCTTCTTCGTATTAATCTTGAAAAAGAATTTAGTCTGATTTCCACTTATATAAAAGATGGTATATAGACACCATATATAGTTTAAAACGATCCTTTTGTATATAAGTACCATTTTATAAGAAAAGTTTACAAATCATTAAATCAATCTCTATCTTTCCAAATTCCAGTAAAGAAGTCTCATTTCTATTATTTGTTAACAAGGAAAATCCTAATAAATTATTGGGTGTTTTGATATTTAATTCAAAAATATATATATTTTTTGGAAACAGACATATAAATTAATTTCTAAAGAATAATTTTGATACAAACTTCAAAAATAAAAATAAAAGGGCAAAAACAAAGGTGGAATGATTGTTATGTTTTTTTTTTTTTTTTTTAACATTAAATTTCTCTCTCTCTCTCTCTCTACATCATTCATGTTCCTTTACCCGCCATCTTCATAGGTTATGATTCTATTTGTATAGCATGGATTTATAGCAATCACCTTTTATAGGCCATACAATGATGTGATTTCTTTTCCATGATTTTGCAGCTCCTTCTCAATCTTCTTTTTTGCATAATTAATTCATTGTCTTTACCCATAAATTTGTTTTCTTATTGATAATACAATTATTTCATTAGCACCAAACCTAACTTTTCTAGAACAAAAATTTCATTTAAAAAAAAAAAAAAAAAAAAAGAACACTTGTGGTTGATGATTAATAAATAAATAAATAAAACAAAAATAATCACATATCACAAAATCACTTGATATTTAGTGGTGCTTAAATATGAGCCAATTGCCTTTTCGTAGGTGTGATTGAGAGGTTATTATGACATGGGTTAAGTCAGAAATTGACTTTGTGGTTTTGGTACCATTTCTGGTTTAAAGTTTGTTTGGAACATAAAATAATGAAATCCTTAAGCATGGATAATGTTTTATGTTAGTGAAAGACTGATAGTTAACATGAGGCATTGATAATACTCAACCATCACTCTTAATTGGAGACATAGTATAATTAAAAGATTTAGAATGTACTAATCAATCACCTTTGGAAAATGCAAAAGAATGCTTGTTTAATTTCAACTTTCAAGTGTTAATAAAGTCAATCCTTGTTGCATCAATGATTGAATAGGTCAAAAAGGTATTGAAGTCACTTTTATTCAACTTTAATAAATTTGGATGAAGACATGAAGACATCAAGTTGAGTTTTCTCAGCTCCCAAGTGACATGCATATGGGTTTTGGGAAAAAAGATGGTGTTGTGGGGTCACAGTAAAAGCTTCAATGCCTTTGTCGGGTGCTGTCAAAAAGGGTTGAATCCTTCTGTAAATCTAGAGAGAGAGAGAGAGATTACAGTTGTGAGGAATATACTTTTGACATCTCAAGCACCATTATGGAAGTACTGTATTATAAATACATATTTCCATTCATTTTAAATTAATCACACAATCATACAATAACAATAAGATGCATATTGCCCATGGGGGTACAGCTCAGCTAGTATATGGACGAGCTTAGGGCTTAAGCAAATGACTTCCACATCAACAGCTCGAATCCTACCAATGGCAAAAGCTTTCAAAAAAATAATACCTAATCCTGAATTAATAGATATCATAAAATAAAAAAAAAAAAAAGATGCATATTAAATTTGTTGGGCTTCTGCTACTCTACTCATACATACTGTAAATGGGGAGAGCAAATGCTGTGTTGTTGGTAAGGTAAGATGCATATTCAATTCTTGTCAAGCCCATCAAATATAAATATGCTAAGGAGAGATACAACAGGGAAGAGAGGGAGTTCAAAATAACAGTATCAATTTATAAGTGTTGCAGAGTCAATTCAACAAAATGCTTGCTTTACAGTGACCCAAACTAATAGGTGATAGGTGATGCTGCTCTCACCACATTGCTTCTTAACTCATGAGAACACAAACCATTCTTGTTCACAAACTTCAACTAGTTACTGGCATCATGAGTTTATTCTTCTATCAAGTAACCATATCCATGCGCTAACAGCGACCAACATAAACACGGCCCATCCAAGCTTTTTGATGCCAAGAGGCTGAAATGGATCATCATTTTGGCAATTTTAATCAGCATGCATGTCCATTGATGAATCGTTGGAATTCGGAGGATTGGAGTCCCTGTTTTGCTGCTGAAGGAAGTTGGGATCATTGTTTCGGCCTCCAGTTGCCGGCGGCAAACCACCATTAAGATGGTAGCCTCCACCCTGTGCAATTTGATAGTGCTGAAGACTATGGCGAATGGGGCTTGATAATGCATTTGAGAAGACTGAATTTTTTGGTTGTTGATCACAGTGCTCAATGCGAGTGCCTTGACCAGTTGTTTGGCCAGATGGACCAGAAGAAACTAAGAAGCCAGAATTTGCAAACTGCATTGTGGGTTGCGAATTTTGATGTCGGAGCTGTGCTCTAGGGGACATTGATGGCTCCTCTCCACTGTAGTCCAGCTCATTCTGCAAGGAAACAGAACATCTCTAAGTACGGACCTTAGAACCTATTTGTTGATTTTCAAATACATAAATAGATATACAAATGTATGCTATACAGAAATCAGTAACCAGATCTACGCAAGGTAAAATTGCAGTTCAAGCAATGTTGAACCAGAAAACAAAAACGTTAATGCCATTACAATGCAACTATAAATTTTACACCACCAAACACAGTGACGGGAATGCTAACGCACCAATCTCATTTATATCGTACACACACAAATACCCAAATAAGTAGTATAGCCCCCCTTGGAAGTACATTTGAAGCATATACCTCATATTTGATAATATCTTTTAAGTTGCAAAACCTGAAAATACATCTTTGGTCATGTTTTGGCTTGAAATGGCCTTTTGCTACTTCCAACTTCCATTAGTGAGATTAAACAACTCTTATAAGCAAAAGTTATTCTCCATCAAAAAAAATAAAAAAATAAAAAAAATAAGCAAAAGTTATTCTACAGATACGATATGAAGATAACCAATGACCAATCACTACAAGGATACACACGCTCCCATAAAGTATTAAATCACAAAAGTATCACACCGAATAATCTCCCTTTCAGAATAAAACAATATGATACTACATTGAAATTCTCAGATAAACTTATTCAAACTTTGTTCATTGAGTTCTAAAGATAAAAGCAAAGTTTATGCCTTAAAATTTTCTCAAAACCCGTGATGCCATGATCAGAATTAAAAATAAATAAAAATAATAAAAACAAAAAGTATAGCTAAATCATTTCAATCCTCATTGTTTACTCACACCCAAACAATGTAAATGCCTAACATGTGTAAATTCTATATTGGAAATTCAAAATCTAGCATCTCCTTAGTTTCTTGCCTAGCTCTTTTTGTTTTCTATTTTTTTTTTTTTTTTTTTGAACTATCAAGTGGAATTTGGGGTAGGGGGGCGTAACTCATACCCACAACCTCATTGATGTGGGTGTGAGGGTCATACCACTAGGTCAATCTCATCTCATCAACCCGTCAAAACTTGTTGCAAAAGCATTTTAGGAATAACCACTACAAGACTTTCTGATAGAAATACATGGGACATAAATGACCACCTAAGCAACCATTAGAGGAGAAAAACTGAGAGCAAGAGCCAGAGTGTCACTTCATGAGAGATCTTGATACCAGGAACATGAAATATACATGTAATGCAAATAGTTTAAACATTTAAAAGGTGAACCTTGTATGATAGAAAACAGAACTACTAAGTGAAAGAAGAAGAGTTTAGTGTACCTTATAATATAACAGAATAAATAAAAAGGGAATAAACAAATGGAGAAGAAAAAGAAGAAAGGAAGATTAAGGTAGAGTACAGCAGATATTCAGAAATTTGTGTTTCTTTACTTTTGGAGAATGTCTGCAGTCTGCAATCGGTGAGGGTAAAAAAACAAAGATTTTATGATTTTCTGCCATTACGGCTATTTTTGGGTGATTTGGGAGGAGAAAGTAATGGTGGAATTATTTAAGATGTTAGTTTATTGCAGGCTTCAGCCTCTAAAAATATTCAATGGATTCCACTGTTTTTATTTTGCATAATTTGGAGGGTGTTGTTAAATGATTGTATCTTGATTTTGTACAAATCGGATGTTTTTTACTTGTGGATTTCCGGTCCTCCTTTCTTTGTACTCTTCCTAGTTTTTATAACAGTAGATTTGCAATGTGGTAGGTATCACTGCCAGTTTATAGGGAAACTTTCAAATGTTTGAGTCATTAAATATTGAACAAAATTATATGCAGGCCTACAGCATCCCTAGGAGCTGGGTATGAACCAGAGTATCGCAACTGAACAATAGTACCCAATCAAAAGCTCCAAAAACTACATCGCCCACAATCAAGGCTTCAAAAATAAATCAGAAATTTTCCACTTAAGACTATGGAAGTGCTAATTGACAGCATGTACACCCCCCTAAACCCTTGCTGAGCAACTTGGCCACAGTATTGTGATTATTTACAGTAACAAACCTTGCAATGCAATAAAGGTAAACGAAAAACTCAAAAGAGATCTAATTAATAATAATTGTCTCTGAATGTATATAAATCAACAGTTTGTTAAAAGTTATACCACAAACCTTGAAGGAGAAAGTACTAAACACATACCACAAGGTTTTCCTGCTATAATAGGCATATATAAAATACAAGAGTAGCAAACCTACAGAAATTTTCCTCTTTATTACATCCCAAAAATCATATTTCTTCTAACCACGATCCAAAACCAGTTGCTAGATCATAAGTTAGAAAATATCTAAGATCTAGAGGTCTAGACATGTAATATAATAACCAAAGACAGCAACTAATTCACTAGAGAACCTTGAAACTTTCAAATACTTTTTCTTCTTTTCTTATCATCATACTAAAAGTCTAAAACTTAACTTAATATGTCACATACTTTTTTAAAAAAGGGATATACTAAAAGGTCAATGCCTGCAGCTAATCCCCGTGACTCATTTACAAATTTCACAAAAAGAAAATGTAAGTACTAAATGTAAGAGTACAAAGACCAAGTGCAGTAAGGTGCAAGCATGGTTATACCTCCACTATAGTGTACATGACCGTGTCTTAAAAGTGATTCTACGACACAAATTTTAAATTAAAAAGAAATGACTTGTACAAACTGTACATCAATGTATTTATTAGTTGTTCAATACATATATGCGGTGTCAATACCAATTTGCATCTCCCCCTCTCTCTCACTCTCAGTGTGTGTGTGTGCAATAGAAAACCAAAAAATGCAAATTCAGTGAAAGAATGGCATATTATAAAGAATCAGGTACAATGTAAAGTCAACACAAACCTGTAAGTAATTAGTTATATCAGCTGTTGTTACTCTTGATCCTCCCTCTTCTTGTCTCCAAATCCACTGATAAAGTTTTTCCTGAAAAGATGACCAGGTTAAATATACAAAATGTCGAGATGAATCCCAATCTATTTACACACTAATAAAAGATAGTAAATAAATAAAATTTGGCCATCAATAGCACAAGTAAAACAAAATATATATGTAATATACAAAAAATGTTATTCATCAATCTCTATCACTGAATCAAGCACAGAAATCAAAAGTTGCCAAAGTAATTCCGAAACTAGGTAGAACCAGAGTACTATAATCTATCCGAATAAGAAAACAAGCAACCAATGCCAGGTATAGGATGGTTTATGGGTTTATGGTTGTGGGAGTGTTCTCCGATTTTTTTTTTGTCATAGACCACTTAATTAACATTAATTATGCTACTTACATTCTTGCACCAGCATTTACCATTAAAAAATTATAGAATTTAATCAAGCTCATTCTTACATTTGCACCATTTCAATAAGATGAGAAAAAATAAAACAGTATCAGCACATGCACGGTGACAATGTTCAAGCCATATGTATGTATACCTCTTATCTACAAAATGCCACTTCTTTTGCCACAAAATTCCATAACTTCAATAGCAAAAATTGGTTCTTTTCTTATTCTGCCCTCTTAAAACTCCCTCACAAAGGCACCAATTCAATCATCTCACTCAAAGTACAATACCCAATTAACAATCATAACCAAGGAAAAAAAAAAGTCTTCAATATAATTAAGAAGAAAAAAAATGATATTGAACATAACCCATGTTAATTAGCAAACTAATGATCAAATCCAATATAAAGAAAAACAACCCATCATCCATTGGAACACAAGTATTATCCATACCCATTATTAAGATTAAAAAAATACATGCTTTGCTGATATATGTCATATATTAACATGAATGAAAATGAAAAGAGAGAGAGAGAGAGAGAGACATACAAGTCCGTGGCGTTCACCGGCTTGAAAGGAGAGTTTCTGGTGATTCATGGCCTGTGTGTAAAGATGCGAGAGGGAATTGGCGGCGCTGCAAAAGGAGGTGTACATGCTCCGATCCACCTCGTCAAGGCTGGTCGCTATTGATTTTCTCTTCTTCCCCATATCAAAAATTCAGTTGTTGACAGGTTGGTTGATAACTTGATATGATGATAGAGTTTTGAGAGGCAGACACAAACACACAAACACACAAACACAAGGGTCTTTTAATAGAGAAAGAGAGAAAGGTTTATTAAAGAGGAAGGGTGTATGGTGACTGTTGTGGGGCTGAGATGTATTTGATCATTGCTGGTGATGGCATGTGTGTTTACCTCTTCTGCACAACAAAGGATTTTATGTGTTCATTTGGAGACACCAATCACCATTTCATTTCCCATTACCCATTAGGACCCATTAGGTCACCACTTGCTTTCTACTTTAATCCTCTATATCCTTGGCCCCTATCATTCCCATTTTTATTCTATTTCCTTTTCCTTTTCTTTTTTAGATCAACAACATAATTCTTTTAATTTTTGAAGTATGACAATAGTTTCTGACACAGGATGGATCAGGGTCAACCGGGATACTTGTTCCCACAATACCGGTGAGAAAAGTCAACATACATGTTTATAAAATATGCATTATGAGATTCAAAACCCTATCACTAATGTGGAAATGAGAAGTGCACTGCAACATGTGTTAAGAGGTGATATACAAAAATAACTTTTTCAATTAGTTGTGGGTTTTATTAGTTGTGTGATAATATAAAATAGTAATAGTTTAAAATATAATTGATTATTAATTAAACATTATATTCGTACAAACATTTGTCTCACAGTGAATTTGTTTTTTTAAAAGACAGAAAATTCGTCAAAACCATAGAATAATAAGTCACCACCAAGGGTGAAATACAAAGAGAAACTTCTTCCATGCGAACATCATCCTTAACATACAAACTTATTGGACCAAGCTATGAGGCACTTTATAGACAAAGCTTCAGCTATTTGAGGAGAAAAAGAGCCTCTTAGACGATGTGTAGCAACAACCATTACCTCCCCCAAATGATTTCAAATAACAACCCCAAGACCAATCAGACCATCATCGGCTCGCATTGTTGCATCAACGTTAATCTTGTAGACTTCATTGCTCGGCAGTAAACAACCAGCTTCCCTTCAGAACTTGGTTGCATATTAGCTCCTCGACACTCTATCAAGAAGTCTTTTGGCCATGGAAATTGGAACAACATCCTCCGAACACAAAACCTACCTTTAAGTGGATGCTGTTTTTTTTTTTTTTTTTGACACAACTCAAAAAAATAACTTTTTTAATATTAAAAAAAACTATTTTTTGTCTATCGGAAGAAGCCCAAAATTTGAGTTTTTCTTAACAAGCTATTTTTGAACTTTTTTAAAAATATATATAAATTGTCTCAACTCTCAACTACTCCTCTATGAATTTTTGATATTCCATCATGTGGGACATTTGTTTGTATTGGCTTCTTTCTTATGTCAAAACCAAAGGGATGTCTAGACATGTTCGTTAAGGATCTACAACTTTCCAGGCATCTTGACATCTTCAAGAGTTCCATGCATATGGTAAGTATCGAACTTGACTTATACTTTTGAAGAGATTAGATTGCACACACTCACTTCATGCATATCATACTTATGTGTCTTTCCATACGTAATTCATTTCCAATATTGTTATGGAAACATCCGTGCTTGTGTCTTGTCGTTTGTTTCTTTGCACGATGGTTTGTCTACCTAAGAGAAGTCTTTTCCATTCTATACTGTGATGTGGGACGCAATGTCAGTCATCTCGGGACTGTCATTTCCTTGGAAATAACTTTTGGTCATTAATCACGACGTATTACTGCGAGCTAGATTTCACAAAAGTTACCAAATCTTGACAATAACTTTAAGTTGTTTACTGCGATGCATTACCACGATGTGGTGATCGCGGTTTGAGGTTGTGAAAGTTGCTAATTCTTGACAATAACTTTTGTTCGCATTAGCGCGACATGGGAGTGCAGTGCTCTCGTCATGGTTTGAGGCTACAGAGTTGGAACTGTAAGTTCTTTTTCTCCACTGCGACATATTATTGTGAGCTAGTGGTCAAATCGTGTTCATCGCACCTCCACAATGACCAAGTAATGTGACCAAAGTTGGCTGCGGGGAGAGATCGTAGATAGGATTTGCATGGATCTTGTCACATCACGATGAGGAAGCGCGATGTTAGGCATCACGAAGTTGAGTCACGTTAGGCTATTTTGCATTGGTTTAAGCCAAACAATGCAAGTTGTACATCGGTTCAAGGTAAATTGATGCAAGCTGTGTATCGGTTTTGACTTGAACCGATGCAAATTGGTATTGTTTCGAGTTTCTACCCAAACCAATGCACAACTTCCATAGGTTTGGCCTGGACCGATATAAATTTTACCGGTTTAGGTCAAACTGAAACTTTCAAGGATAACTCAATTACTTTGACATTTGAATACAATTTTTTTATACTAATATCAATTCATAGCATATGTAAATTCATATAATAACAATTTTTATTTTTATTTTGTTTAAAACTAAGCTTTCATTGATTATGAGCAAATTCAATATTTTTAAGAATCGAAATGAGTATTAGTGCTCAAGAAATTAGTAGTTATGTGTTTATTAGAGGTATTTTGGGAAGTGTGTGGCAATTTTACAACAATTATCATGAATGAGGTAATTATGCAATTTCACTTTAAGGAAGTGGTAATTTTGCTGAAATCCCTTATTTTATTTTATTTTTTAGAAAAAAAAATACTTGTAAAAGTGTTCATGATAAAATATTTAAATTAGCAATCTCACAATATGCTACAATTAATAAACAAAAATGACCAAAAACTAGAAACTAAGACAACTCTTTGATTGCACATCCCCTCTTAGCTCAGGTGCATTGGATCAAATCGGGACTGGATCAGTATGCCCCACACCAGAAACCCGGTTAGGGCAAGGTGCCCCATACTCGACCTATGCTCAAAACGGGTTTTTTTATTTTCGTTCCATACCCAAACCTATTTGGGACGATGTGACTAATCAAAAATAATTACCAATTTTCGATTAATCAATATTATCAAATTACCCAATAATAACAAGCGAGCAATCAATGATATATAAATGCGGAAAACAATAAAAACATTATTTGATTTACGTGAGAAACCCTTCAACTGGGCAAAACTCACGGGCTATCCATCTAGCCACTTACGGTCCTCAAATCCACTATTTGAATGAAAGTTTACAGCCTAGGTTGACCTCTAATAAGAGAACGAGCCCTAGAATACGAGTTAAATGATGCTTAAATGTTTATAATCGACATGATGTGCATGTTTGTTTGGTGAACTTATGTACCTAGTGTAACCATTATCTTGCATCTCTCAAAGCCACCTTTGTTTTCTTAATTAGGGTATTTTGCCTTTAGGATTAGATTAATTTAGTTTAAGAGTAGTGTAATTTTGAAAGGCAAGCACCCGGTTACTTTTATGCTTAGTGTAATTTAGTTTATTTTATTTGCATGCCCTCTCACCATCTGCATGATGCTTACACATCACACACAATTCTCACCACTTCCATGTTCTATTTACTTTACTTTAAAAAAACACTTTAGCTAGAGATAGTTAGATGGATTTCACCTCCTCGTGGGAATGATACCCTTACTTGTGACCACTATACGAGTCGAACAACTCATACACATACGATGGGTGAATACACTCGCACGCCCAATCATTTACCTGGTTTAGAGAACTATCTCAGGCGTGTCAATCGCCAACAAGCACTTCGCCACCAAGTTCAGACCCCCGACGATGGTCTAATACCACGAAGGTCGAGATCTGGTCGAACATGTTAGGCGTTTTGAAACCTTGATGGAGACTCAGGCCTTAGACATCGACTTATGGTGAAAAACCTTCCCAATAACTTTGTGTGACCTTGCATTCAGATAGTACAATCAACTACCGGAGGGAAGCATAGACAGCTTCCAGCAGTTTAGTCACATACTGAAATGTTTATCCTCTAGTTCGCTGGAAGTGTGCAGTATAAGAAGTCACTCATGCATCTGACTTCCCTCAAGCAGGACATAGGAGAAACAATCAGGAGGTACATGAACCGCTTCATTAAAGAAGCGATAGAAGTTGAGGACTTCAATGATATTGCAGCAGTGACTTCCTTCACTAATGGCCCGCAAGGTGGATGCTTTTCTTTTCATCTTGGACAAACTCAGCCTAGAACCTACGCATAATTACTAGAGACAGCTGTAGACTACGCTCGAGCTGAGGAAAAAGAGGTAGCCCAAGGGGGCTTCTTAGTACCTAGGGTTCGACCCAGCGGCCATGTGAATGATAACACCTCTTCAAAAAGAGAGGAAAAACCCAAAGATAAAAAGAATCAAGATAGACGGAATGACAGGAAGAAGGATGAAAAGAGATACACTGGGAAGTTCACTAACTACACCCCCTCATAAGAAATCAAGAGGATATCTTATCTGTGGTTTAAGAGAAAAGGCTGGTGCAATGGCCCCGTCCTTTACCTGTGAACTTTTGAAAAGATACCTCTAGGTATTGTCGCTTTTATAAGGATCACGGCAATGACACCTCAACGTGTTATCAACTCAATGATCACATTAAGAGCATGATCAGTAAAGGACATTTGAAGGAGTATATACTCAAGCGAGATGACGCTAGGCAAGGAGATAGGCATGTGGATAACCAGGACAAAAGGGACAATCCTAACCGGTCTGACCGAAATGCAAGAAGCTCTTGAGGTAACCCAATTAACATAATTTACGAGGGACCTTTAACAGGAACAAGCAACAGGGGTCAAAAGATAGAGATCTGCGAACTGATATATGGGAGAAAGAACCTCAACATCCACCTTATCTATAAAAGTCCTAAGAAGCCTCACCAAGAATGGGACCTAATCACTTTTTCTGTAGGGGACTCAGGAAAGGTCGACACTAGGAAAAATGACGCCATTGTTGTGGAAGTACAAATAGAGCTTCGAGATGTTCAACGGGTTATGATTGACAATGAAAGTTCAGCTGACATCTTACATTTGACCGCTTATGAGCAACTAGGTTTTGATCGTCAAGATCTAGAGACATTCCATGTCCCGCTAAAAGGCATTGGAGGGACTAAGATCCGCCCTATGGGAATTGTGAAGCTTCCTGTCAAGATAAGGAAGAACCCTTGCAGTACCACGAACTTGGTCGAGTTCATGGTAGTAGACCTGTCCCACTAGCCATAAACGTTCTCAATTTTCAACTATACTCTTTTAAGCTTTTAAAGCTTAATCAAAGATTTTATTTTTATTTTTATTTTCAACTATACTCTTTTAAGCTTTTAAAGCTTAATCAAAGATTTTATTTTTATTTTTATTTTCAACACTTCTTTGATTTTTTTTATTAAACATAAACATATACACTTCATGACAGTTTTCACTCATCATATTGGCATAGCCCTTCCCTTCATTGGGCAACTGCACAACCAACATGTACAGCCCTTTCCATGAAGGTGCTCGTTGAGCTCTATGTAGTTGCCGAAGCAAAATGGATACTAACCATATGTCATCTTTCATGTACTAGACAAAACACTTTTAGGTGCATCCATAATTTATATATTTTCAAACTCAATTTACTCAAACCAAACATATAAGAGAAGCAATATGTGCATTTTTAAAAACCAAGTTTTAAGACTTAAAATCACATGATCTAAGAGAAATACAAAGAGATTTACTCAAGATCATTACTCCTCAAGTAAGTGGCTTTCAAAGAATATGAAGCTCATAATTTCCAAAATCATATGCCACTCACAATCTCACAAATACAAGAAACAAACTCATACATCATGTTAAAGATCTTTGTGAATCAATTTCACTAATTGATATTTAGTAGGCATATATCAAGAGAAACAATAATTTTCCCAACTAGTTTTTTATTTATTTAAAAACATGCCTCAGAATATATGTTCGTATAGAGTTAAAAAGATGAACAATTGATGCATCATATAATGCAAATCAAGCTTAAGGTAAGAGGAGTACCTAGCAAAGCGTTCATCATAGCAAAGTCCTTGCTCTTTTTAAGAGCTCCCTTGGCTTGTTTGTCAAAGCCTCATGACAACAAGTTATCGGTGTGTCTTTCCGACATAATGAGAACTATGCTTTTTAACTCAAGATACCAAAAAAAATAACTTCCTCTAGAAGTTATAGAAAATATCCACATTTTATATCAAAACAATAACTCATGCACAAGAAATACATGAATTGAAAATGACTTTCTACAAAAGTCCTAACATAGAATAAAATATAGATTTCCATGCAAAAATAGCTTCTCTAAAGCTAATCAACAGATATTTTACACATAGTGAAAGTATGAGAATATTAAGTTCATGTATTGACTGGAGACACCAAGCTTGAATACTAGACCTAACATATTACAAAATAGCTTAGTCAAGCATCAAACTTAGAACTCTTATCAAACAAGAACAAAAAATATACTCATATGTACTACTCAATCAAGTATGAGAGCACTTAACTTTGACCACATTGGTCTCAGGTGAACCAACACAAACAACAACATGATCATTACTCATGGCAATATGAAATCTAGAAGATAAAAATCAACTATCTTCTTCATGAAGATATCACTTATATTAAACTCATCATTATTGATATGCCCAAAAATTTCATCAAGACTCTTTAAATGACCATGGTTAACACTCTTCTTTAGCAACCTCTTCTCAACATTTTTCTTAACATGATTATTATTAACATGCACATCATTCTATTCAACCCAAATCTTCTTAGTAGGTTTATTCACATGAACAAGATCAATATGCACATTTCTCAAAACATCAAAGCTATTACCATGTTTAAAACCTTCCAAAGAAGACTTATTCATCTCACAAGTATTCATATTATTCTTCTTAACCCAAACTTTCCTTGTTGCTTTCTTTTTATTAACATGTTTATCATGTATAGTCTTTAATGCCTTAACATGTTTAGAAACAATCAAAGGAAGTCTTTTCATCTCACTAGCATGCATCTCATTCCCTAGTTTGCATTGTCTAATATACTTGTAGCATTTAGGCCTAATATGTCCTACAACATTACAAAAATGACAAACCAGGACGAATTTAGAGATGTAGTGTTTAGCTCTAGACTTAAACCCATGATTAGAAGAATGATTAGGAAACTTTTTTACATTATTATCATGCTTCACATTTCATAGTTTGCATTGCCTAATATATTCATAACAATTAGGCCTAATGTGACCAACCACATTACAATAATGACAAACCAGAATGAATTGAGAAAAGTTACCTTTTGAGTGTGCATGCTTTGGTTGAAAAGTTGGTTGAGAAGTTCCATAACTCTTCTTGTTTTTGTCTTTGATTTTGGAAGGAATAGTAGTTGAGTCTTTCTTCTTCTTAGACTTTCTTGACTTGTTCTTGGTTGTAAGAGTCTTCTTTACTTTTTCTACAAAATCCAAGCCACTCATATCTCCATGATGCTTTCCAAGTTTTACAACTTCATCAAGCTTAATGGCTTTAATTTTTATGTCATTAATAGACTCTTTGAGTGTTTTGACTTCATCTTTAAGCTCACACTCTTCTGTCTTTAAGATAGTCAAAGTGTTCTCTTTTTGCTTAATCTCTCCCTTTATGGCAAACATATCCATGGTAAAGTCTTCTTTTAAATCATCTAGCTCTTGAGCACTTTCCTTCATCTTCAAAAAATACTCTTCAATAGTCTTTTCATGCTCCTTGATAACTTCACTTTGCTTGCTTATCTTCTTCAAAGATATCTTCTTTTCATTATCGAGAGCTTTGATTATAACCACTAAATTGACATTGATCAACTTTAACTTGTTATTCTAATCATTCTTCTTGACATTTTCACTAGTTAGTTGAAGGATCTTGTCATTGAAGCTTGTTTCATCATGATTTGAGGAAACTTTGATCTCTTCATGATTGGAGGAGATTCACTATCTTCACTACTTGAAAAGTGTTCACTTTCCTCATTACTTGAGGAGTCTTCACTACTATCCTTCAAATTTTCCTTTATATATAACCAGGTGAGCAATGTAATTGCTAGTATATTATCGATCATCCAATGACTCCTCTTCCTCTTCTACATCACTCACACTCATCCATGTTTTTTCATTGATGGATCTAATAGGCTTTCATCCTAGTTTTCCAAAAGGAGTAGTTACCACTCTTCAAAAGTGGGGGCCTAGCACTGGAAGCACCTTCCAACATCAAATCACCCATAGCTCAAAAATCCAATCTTAGAACCTTGAGATCACACTAACTACCTTAAGTAGCCCACTCTGATACCAATTGAAACTTCCTAAGATGGATATCTAGCAACCTAGAGAGGGGGGGGGGGGGGGGGGGGGGGGGGGGGGGGGGGGGGGATAGGTTGGAACCAATTTCAACAACTTTTTTGGACTTTGATTGTTGCACAAACAAACTATCAAAGCACTCTTAAAAGCAAACACCAAAAAGCTTTACTAGATGGTTAGTAGTAACAAGTATAACAAATATGGCAATCAAGAGTAACTATTACAATTTAAAGTAAATGAATTCAAAAAACGAAAAATCAACACAAAGATTTTTTTAATGTGGTAAATCTCCTAAGAGGAAACATCCACGGGTTGCTCTACAACCATTCTTACGATACCACTTCTCATTAATATGGATATTAGTACACTCTCAAGTGACCAAACTCATATGATCTACTCTATTAGAATGTCCCTAAATACCCTACCCACAAGCCTTTTATTAATAGAAGCTCACACACTCAATTCCTAGATTTCCACTTGAAATCCTAATTGAGATTCCTTTACAACCTTTCACAAGGCAAAGATCTAGGTGAAGTGCAAACATGCAAACATGAAGCAAACTCAAGCAAATAGAGTATATAGATCAAGTACATTCTATATAGAGTTAGATCCAATCAAATCAAGCTCACAATCAAAAATATCTAACTCTTAATAACATGCAATTAGAAATCTAGAATATGCAATTAAATCCTTACACAAATGTTTCTAGAAACCTAAGAACATGTCAATTAAAGCTATGATATTAAATCTACAATATCAAGCACAACACTAGCTTCAAATCAAGTGGAAAAATTCAAAAGTTAAATTCCACAAAAACCTCACTCTTAAAAGAACTAGATTCATATAATCAAAATCATAAAAATAAAAAAATAAAAAAAATAAAAGGTATTCTAGTTCTAAAACATATGATTAAAACCTAGAAATCAACAATCAAGCACAAACACAAGTTTTCTAGATTCTAGTTCATGTTTCTCAAAATTAGCATGAAGAATATTCAATTAAAAGAACGTGCTAATTTTGAAATCAATTAAAACAAGTCCAAAATTAGGATCCAAATCATTCTCATCATATTTCAAAATCAAACCAAGTGATTAGAAGAAATAATCACACAAAAAGATGAAGAGAAGATGATTTACTTACAAACTCATGAACGTTCATGAAAACACAAGAAAATCACAAAATTTGGACTCCAATCATCTCTCTAATGCTTGGTACTTGTTCGCCTTTGAAAAACAAAAATTTTGGCTTTTGAATCACCAAAATCGGACCTAAAATGAGTGAGATATCACAAAAACAAAAATTGACAAGTTGTGTAGAAATTATGCACAAATTCGAATATAAATATGATGGAAAAACAAAGGAGATTGGGGAACCAATGAGGGGCTGACACCTCAGCTTCCCATGAAGATGTGTGGCCACCACGAGGGTAGAGAGATGTCTCTCCCGTGGTGGCCACGCACCTTCACGGATAGGGGCCTTTTGGCAATTTGCTAGGGCCTCTTCCCTTTTCTTTCCTTCACGTTTCGATCGCGTTTTTTGACCGTTCTCTAGTCTCGAAACTTGGAATTTCTCGAATGAGTAACCAAAATGCTCAAAATTCAAAGAAGAACATTTTAAAACATGTTTGAGCTTTGAAAACAAACAAAATAATTCCAAATTTTCTAAAATACCCTCGAATCATGAAATGACTCGAAATAGCTTTAAAGCACACGAAAATCTTAGAGTGAGTAACCGAAACGTTCAGAACTCAACAAGGAATATTATGAAACATGTTTGGACTCTGAGAACACTCAAACCGAAAAAAATAAACACAAAGACATATAAGCATGCCATTTCCTAGTACTAAACCTAGAACATACAATTTCATAAGAGTTGGCAATTTAAGTCTAATGCATGAGCATACAAGAATATGTGTATGTATGTGTTATACCAAATGAGCACAATGATACAGGGACACAAATGAATAATGTGTGTGTGTGTGTGTGTGTGTGTGTGTGTGTGTGTGTGTGTGTGTGCATATGCCTTGCAAAAGGAGAAAAAAACCCAATACCTAAGCATCCAATTAAGCACTATCCTCTTGAAGACGAAACTTGCATACGAAGTTGCTTTCCTTCTCTGAAGCTCGATCCATTCACGAACCACCTGAGCAACTAAGCAATACAAACAAAGAGCATTTTGTTATGGAATCAAGCCAACACAAATCTAAAACCTAATACATGCATCATTGTGCAACACTTATACACACATATTGATCATATGTTCATGCATTAAGCTTTTAAATTTATTTCTAGGCTTGTTGCATAATTCGATTGTGTTGTATTCATTCGCGACATTCCATCGCGAATTTGTTCATCATACTAACACACTCACACATTTGAGTAGTGTGATCATGCATTACATTTCATCATGTGATATCTTGTTGTGTGAATGTTTTTTTATATATGTTAGATATGGTTTGGTTGTTTGGAGTAAAGTGTCTAGTTTCAAAAGATTCTGTTTTCAATGGTTTAAATGTTTTTCAAAACTGACCTTTGTATGGTCTTATGTCCATAACTTTTTATATAAATATTCAAATTGAGTTTTGGAAAATTCTTGATAAACTAAACACTCATACATTGCCAACGGTATATTATTCATAAAATTATTTGACTGTTTGGTTTGGTTTTGTTTTGAAGTCTCCAAAGAGACTACTAAAACAGGGCAACTTTGTTGTTGTCCAAATCTGACCTTTGGTCACTCAAATGACCATAACTCTTTCTAAAAATATTCAAATCTTGTTTTTTTAAAAGTAACAGAAAGTAGACATACATACATTTCCAATGGTATATTATACAAAAGGTTTTAATATTGTTTGATCATGTTTTGAGTTGCTTGAATACCAAGTCGTTGCGTTGTGGCAATTTGTCATAGCCCAGGACCACGAATTTGAGGGAGCGAAAATCTCTCCAGAGAAGTTGGTTATCCAGCTTTTGCTATCGAGTAAAGCGAACTTAAGAGTGAAAATCTCACCCGAGAAGTTCGCTATCAACTTGGGAGCCAAAAATCATGTTTTCATATTTTGGTCATATATCACTCAATATAAGTTTGATTGAGCTCATTTTTAAAGTGGGATTCACGAAATTTCAAAAGCTATCCTCCAAACATATTCTAAACACTTCCAAACCCTAGATCTAAGCCTTGGAGTACATTATTGAGTGTGGATCTCTCCCTAAATGATATTAAATACCCATATTCATGAATTTATCTTTTAAAAAAATCATATTTTCTCCATGGATTGTATGTTGGATCTAGGTTTTTATTAGCTTGGGATTGTCTCTTGATTAGGCTAGATTATTTTGAATGTTTGTGCTTAATTTTATCATCTAGTCTATGATTTAATTCCATTTTATGGAAACCCAAACACTTGTGACCTAATTCTTCATGTGTGCTTTAAATCATTCATGGGTCTTCATTATTGACCTCCATTGTTAGGTTAGAACAAATTTCTCTTTCATTAATTGCTCTTTCCTATAAAAACTTCTCATTTATTGCATATTTGAATTTAATGGAGATTGTTTGGGGTTAGTTGATAACTAGGTTGTTGGGTAGATTTCTCTACATCTAGTTAAGCATTTTGTGTTTTATAGCATATCATGCATTGAGTATTTATATATGTTCGTTTAGACATTTTTGATAACTAGGATTGTTTGGTATTTCATATTCACATCTAGTTAAGCATTTTTGTGTTTGTCTAGCATAAACTTGCATTGAGCATTTATACATATTCACTTAGGCATTTTACTCTCTTCATTGAGTTCAAGTCTTATAGCCATAAGTGGTGGTTGAAAAGCAAAGGGAAAATCTTGTGGCTAAATTGTTGGTTGCCAAGACCGGCTATAAAAGGTCTAAGGGGTAGATTAGGAGATGCGCGCTCACTCTAAGAGTAGTGGATCGGGGGATATCACTAGGATTGAACCAAGAGTGGTGAGTGGGAAGTGACCATAGCCTAAGGTTGTCGAGAGTGAGAGTCCGTGTATTACTTGAGGGTGTAACTTTCTTTTCATATAGTGGAATTCTTTGGCTCAAGTGGCTAGCGAGGCTAGTCCCGTGGTTTTTCTCAGTTTGAGGGTTTCTATGTAAGAATCAACTGTTCTTGAATTTTCGCACTTTAAAAAATTTATTTTATTATAGTGTTGTTTGCCATTAAAATTAACTAATCGAAAATTTGGTAACATAATCGATTAATTGGTAAATAACCTATTCACCCCCTATAGGTTTATTGTATTCGCATTAGACACATTTTCAAGATTAGATATTGAAAAAAGATGAAACGAAAGATTGGGATGGTTGGATTTCAAATTCCAAATTTCATATTAGAAATTGAGATTGAAAATGGGGGAAGTTGGGGATGGGGTAGGAGTGGAGGAACCTCCCCCCAAACACCCCCATCCACACTTCCCCCAAATGGGGTTTTGGGACAGGGGTGGGAGAGGGTAGAGGAATGAGGGTGGGAGTGGGGTGGGGTGGGGTGGGGGGACCTTCCCTTTCCCCAATGGATCCCCAACCCATCCCAAGATCGTAACGTTCCATTAAGTTTATGAGCTAATGTCCTCTTTAGTCAACATATCAACACTGACCGGTCACCCGACTATCGGTATTCGATGTAATAATATTATGCACATACATAATATTAACACTACTTAATCTAGCCTATAAATTGACGATTTCATTGCTCCAAACAATGGGATCGTGTGCTCATTTATATGAGAGACAATATTTTGGTTTGGTAGTTGCACTTTTAGATAGTTGGGTGTTTAGATAATATAATTGTATGTTTAATTAGGATAGTGGTAATTGGTGGTTGCAATCAAGTAGGAGATGATGGGTAAAGGTTCATTTTCTGTAGTGGTTAGTTATTTTGGAATTGTATTTAAAAGAATAAAAATAAACAAACATGTAGAGAATTTTTATGTAATTGAATTTATTTTGGATTCATCTGGTGGCTTTCATTAGGAGACTGTTTATCTCGAAACAACCTATTGGATAGTGGTTCTCTCAAATAATCAATCATATTGCTTCACTATTATCCAAATTATCCTTCATTCCTAAAATTATTGGAAATCCATATTTTTAAAATTTGTGATCATATCAGAGCTAGGCAATGGTGGCAATGGCAATGGGTGCATTCTCTCATTTTGGTTCAAGAAAAAATATTAGCAAAGATATCAAACTTCATTCAGAAGATGGGAATTTATATGGAGCAGGATCAAGTTCGATTGCATGATCAAGGCCAAAGCAATGCATTTGTAGTTGTTTCAAGTACATCTGGCTATCTTGAGACATTTGAGACTGATAGGTTTTTGAGTCATGTTGACATATTTCCATATCAAAATGACATTTTCATTGTATTGATTAGTAGTCTAGGTTTATGTTTGACTCAAGCTTCAAAGGAGAATGACAACACATCAAGCAAAGAGAAGTCTTCAACATGAGCAAGCTTTGTTGCACATCAAAGGTATATCTAGACCTTTTTCCTCTTGCTAGGTATTTAGGTGCACACACACGCATTGCATACATTTGTGTCCCTGCATCGTTATGCTCAATTGGTATAACACATACACACACATATTGTTGTATGCACATGCATTAGATTTATTTTGACAACTTTTATGAAATTGCATGTTTTAGAACTATTTCTAGGAAATGGCATACTTGTGTGTTCATGTGTTTATTTATTTATGTTTTAATGATATCAAACTTGAATATGTTCTCATATTGTTTCTTACTGAGTTCTGAACGTTTCGGTAACTCATTCATAGGTTTTCGAGTTTCAAGTTGGATTTTACGAAACTTTCTGTATGTTTATCGTACATGGTTTTCATCCTTGTGTATCGAGTCAAATTCCAAGTTTTTGGTTAAAGTTTCGTATATGTCCATGCCCGTGAGTGAGTTAGGGTTCATAATCTTAATACGAATTTGAATTCTGAGTTTCGAGACCAGAGAATGGTTGAAGAACGCGAGAGGAGCACGAAAGGGAAAAAAAGGGAAGATGGGTGGCAAATTGCCAAAACACCCCCCTCTCCCGTGGAATTGCGTGGACTCCAAGGAAAAGAGGCCACTCTGCCCCCGTGGAGACCACGTGCCTCTACTGAGTGCTGAGGTGTCATGCCTCTTGCCCCTTCCCATGTCCCCATCCACGCCACGTCATTTTCCTCCTTTTTAAATTGAATTTCGTGTAGAAATTTTCATAAGTTCTTGGATTTTTGTTTTTGTGATATCTCACTCATTGTAGATCCGATTTTGGTGATTCAAAAACTAAAATTTTCTTTTTTCAAAGGAGAACAAGTCCCATGTATTTAGAGAGCTGATTGGAGTCCATGGTTTTTTATTTACTTTGATCTTCACCAAGTGTTCATCATTTTGTAAGTAAACCATATTCTCTACACTTTTCTTGTGATTAATTTCTTGAATCTCTTGATATGAATGTGAAATATGTTGAAGATGATTTGGATTCTATTTTTGGACTTGTTTGAGTGATTTTCGAAATTAGCTTTGTTGATTTTTAATTGAATATCTTTCTAGGTAATTTTGATGAACATGAACTTGAATTTAGAAAAAATTGTGTTTGTTCTTAATTGTTGATTTCTTGGTTTCTTAGTCACATGTTCTAGAACTATAATATTTTGATTGTGATTTCAATTGTTTAAATCTAGTTCTTCTTTGAGTGAATATGTTGTGAATTTCAAGTGTTTATTTGTCCACTTAATTTCAAAGCTAGATTTGTGCCTTTTTGTTGTAAATATATTATTCTAGCTTCGACTGACATGTTTAGGTTTCTAGATATATTTGAGTATGAATTGAATTGCATATTCTAGATTTCCTATTACATTTTCATAAGATTAGTTACATTTATTTGTGAGCTTGAATTGTGCGATACTAATTCTTCATAAAGTGTATTTGATCTAAATATTCTATTTGATTGTGTTTGCATGTGTGCATCTCAGTTAGATCAAGCCTTGTAAAAGGAGAAAATCTCAAATAAATTTTCAAATGGAAAACTAGATTAAGTACTTGAGGAAGTGAGCTACTAGTAGTAAAAGGCCCGAGGATAGGTTGTAGTGGGACATTCCTTATGGAAGGATCATGAGTAATATTGGTCGCTTTTGAGGGTGTACATTATTCCAACTATTAGTAGTGATGTCATTTATGGTTGTAGAGCAACTCATGGATGTTTCCTCATGCGTGAAGTTTTACCATGTTAAAAAAAAATTCTTATGCTCATTTTTGTTTAAATCTTTGAATACCTTGCTTACATCGTGTTTAATTGTTGCTTAATTGACTTGTTTTTAATTGATTGTAAGCATTTTCATATGTATTCCTTAAAGTGTTCAATTGAATTTTGAGAATTTTTAAAACACATATTCCACCCCCACCCCTAGGTCACTCTAGGTGTTATTAGTATAATCTTGTCAATAATTTTTAGAGACTACAAGAAAGGATGATGATTCGAATCAAGTTTGATTAAAGGAACGTAATGAAGTGTTTTCTCTAGTGAAATCAAAGACAGAAGTTACCGAAGATTTTGAGACTTCAAGTTGGGAAGATGACGATTCATCTATCATTCAAATGAAATTTTTTGGATCGTTGATCTTAAAATATTTTAGTCATGGAAACAATAAGGAAATTCTCATTATGCATACAAAACTAATTTTGGTGGATGTCAAATTTTTTTGATTTCCAAATTCATGTTTTGGACAAAGTTTTGATATTAATTATATCAAAAGGTGGTTTTAACTGCGACACTTTGCATAAGAAGAATAATCAGCTTTCAATCTCAAATTAATCATGTTTGGAAGATCCTTCAAAGTGACGACGGAAAAACATTCAATTCATCATTGAGGACAAGAATGGTTTCAATATGTATGGAATGTTACATGCTCATTTATATGAGAGACAATATTTTGGTTTGGTAATTGCACTTTTAGATAGTTTGGTGTTTAGATAATCGAATTGTTTGTTTAATTAAGATAGTGGTGATTGGTGGTTGCAACCAAGTAGGAGATGATGGATAATGGTTACTTTTTATGTAGTGATTAGTTATTTTAGAATTGTATTTAAATGAATGAAAATAAACAAGTAGGTAATTGTAGTCGATCGGATATACAATTAATGTTGAACTGAGCACTAGCAACATGCAAAACCAAAAGAAGTATAATGATGGGGTGCTTGAGCGACCGGGATGGTGTCGGCTGAACAATCTCCGATGCTCAAGTCAGTATAATATAAGAAATGAGTAAAGTAAAGTAAAGAGAATATAAAGAAAATAACGACAAATCATGAGTTCAACGTAGAGGGTCAAATAGACTTGGTGATGCGTGTTGGTAGACAATAGATGTCTTGGAGCCTATCTTGCAAGTGTTGGTTGGTAAATAGGCAAGACCAAGGTGACTAGGGTCTACCTAGGGTGTGGTTTGTTAGAGATTAGAACTGTCCTACAATAGGGTTATGAGAACAACAATTAATTGAGAGCGAGAATTACGGATCAAAATATAAAGAGCTTTCGCGTGAGAGTTGAGAAAAGCAGGACCTCTTCCACTTATGAGGGGCCTACTATTTGTAGTGAAGGTCATGGGTCTTCAATGGTTAATTCTCATAAATGGGGCATGATTCTTGAGTCAATAATTGCCCGTTTTGATTCGTGTGAATTTGGCAATAATGGCTATAATTACCTTTGTTTGCCATTGGATTTCATGCAACGATCGACAACATTAAAGGTTGGTGATAAAGGTTATTCAATACTCTCTTTGACCACGTTTAAATTGACTAGCCCCTCTACTGGATCGAGTTTGACTTTGTGGGCCCGTTAATTTGGGCTTGAAGTTCGTTTTCTGGTCTTTTCTGGTTATGAGCTCGACTCGACCATAGGCCGGTTTTTTGATCGCTATAGTAGAGAATTTTAATGAAATTGAATTTCTTCTGGATTCATCCATTGGTTTTCATTAGAAGACTGGTTATCTCGAAAAAAACAAAAAAAACAAAAACAATTGGATAGTGGTTCTCTCCAATCAACCAATCATATTGTTTCATTATTATCCAAATTATCCTTCATTCCCTAAAATTGTGAAAATCCATATTTCTAAAATCTGTGATCGTATCAATTGGTATCAGAGCCTATACCATGCCAAGCAATAGGTTTATCGTGGACGGGGCGACCTGGGGAGGGCTACTACCTAGGAAGGAGGGATTCGTGAAGTCACCCAATTGGGAATGATGGGCTGCCGTAGATGTCGGCTGCGGAAGCGTGGTGGAATATTACAATCCTACATTGACTATGTATGAGATTATTCAATGGTATATAACTCATGAGGCACCCTCTCTCTACAAGCCAGTTTTTAAGGATGAGTTCTACCCAATAAGTTCGTATCAAAATGTTACAGACTAAAATTGCTATAATGAAAAGTTATGTAAAACAGAAAAAGAATAGAAAATAAATAAGTTAGTTCGAGGAAACCTTAAACCTCCCAAATATTGGTGTTTTAAGGAACCAATAACCTTCCAAATACAACATAAGTTGCAGACAATAATTATCTACCCCTTTCATTAATGAATTTGCATATATATATACAAAATATTTGTGCTTAACCATCTCCTAAAATTAAGAAACTAACTCACCCACAACCTCTAAAGAAGCGAACCAATAACCCACTGCAAGATGAGGTTGCAGACAAGATGAGATTGGCCTAGTGGTTTGCCCCTCACACCTACACTATGAGGTTGTGGGTTCGAGTCTGTCTCCCTCCTCCAAAATCCTGAATTATTGTAATATTTTAAAAACAAAAACCTCCACTAACTTAATTTTTGTTTTTTTACTAATTCAAACTAGAAAAAACAATAAAATAAAATATAGAAATAAAATTAAAATAAATAAGCTAAATATCTAAATAAAATTATAAGGTTTGTATCATTCATTCCCCCTTTAAAAACATCCTTATCCTCAATGATGAACGTTTTTAAATGGATTCACCGTCTCCTCTGCTTCCAATTTATAATTAAATATAATGATGTCTTGAACCTCTCTTGAAGATGCTCCTCTAATTCACACTTGAATTCATTCTCGCTAGCGTGCAATCTTGAGAATTTGTTGCGATGATGTTTAGGACCACATCCACCTTTGGACCTAAGAGAAAGCTCTTTTTTGGTCAAGTTGTACGGTTTTTCAACCATATTGTTTTGTTGTTGTTTGCAAGATAAATTTTTAACTTTAGAAGTAATTATCTTTACCTTACAACGTTCTTGAACACCTTCATCGTGTGTTGTAATGATACGAACCTCATAATTTTATTTAGATATTTAATTTAGTTGGTTTCAAGGTTCATTTATTTAAGAGTTGTGGGTGGTGAGTTAGTTTCTTAATTTTAGGAGAGGGTTGAGCACAAATATTTTGTGTGTGTGTGTATTTAAAAGTAACCATAAAATTAGTGTGTTTATTGTTTTTACCCAAGATTAGTATTTTTATTGTTTCTATCAAAATATCCAATTTTTGGACAAAATTGCCCTTCTTTATTAAAAAAAAAAATTCTCTATTTTTTTTTCTTTTTCTTCCCAGACCTCCATCTTCTTCTTCTTCTTCTTCTTCTTCCTGTATGTGTTTAATTGTGTTAGACCTGGTGTGTTTAATTTGGTCTTGCCCTGGTGTGTTTAATTGATTTTCCATGGTGTGTTTAATTGAGTTGCCCTAATGTGTTTAATTGGTCTACCTTGGTATGTTTAATTGAGTTGTCGTGGTGTGTTTAATTGGGTTGCTCTAGTGTGTTTAATTAGTCTGGTGTGTTTAATTGGTTTACACCTTGTGTATTTAATTGGTCAGCCCAGGTGTGTTTAATTGGGTTGACGTGATGTGTTTAATTGATGGCCTAGTGTATTTAAAGAAATCTGGAAAAATTTCTAGATTTGAATAGGTTTGGAAATTTTCTAGATTTCCTCATACAAATATATATATATATATATATATATATATATATATATTAAAAAAATCATTGAAACAATGGATCTCTAGTAAATGTTATTTTGTTTAGGAAGGAATTTTTGTTTCAATGGAAATTGAACAAAACAAAATCTGAAAAAATAATTAAACAAAATGAAATCTGGAAATTTTGTTTGAAAAAAACCAAATCTTAAATTTTTTGTTTAAAAAAAATATATATGAAAATTTTGTTTAACAAAACCCAAACCCAAACACAACTCCCACCGTTCATAAAAACAATAACCACCCTCAAATCTGGAAATTGAACAAAACGAAATCTGAAAAAAAAAATTAAACAAAATGAAATCTGGAAATTTTGTTTGAAAAAAACCAAATCTGAAAATGTTTTTAAAAAAATAAAATCTGAAAATTTTGTTTAACAAAACCCAAACCCAAACCCAAACCCAAACATAACTCCCACCATTCATAAAACACAACAACCACCCTCAAATCCAACCACAACCACCGGTGGCCAAACAAAACCCAAACTTGAGAGAAAGAGAAGACGGAGAGAAGAGAGGAGAGAAAGAGAGAAGACAGAGAAAAGAGAGGAGAGGAAAAATAGTCAAAAAATTAAGAAGGGCATTTAGGTTTTCATAGCCAAACATTGGGTAGAAACATTAAAAACACTAATGTTGGGTAAAAACAATAAACCCTATAATTTTTTGATTAAAATAGGGTATTTCCTCTCTCTCTCTCTCTCTCTCTCTCTCTCTCTCTCTCTCTCTCTCTCTACATATATATATATATATATATATATGCAAATTTATTAATGAAAGGGGTAGAGAATTATTATCTACAACTTGGTGTTGTATTTGGGAGGTTATTGGTTTCTTGAAACACCAATAATTGAGAGGTTTAAGGATTCCTCGAATTAACCTATTTATTCTCTCTTCTTATTCTTTTATATTTTATGTAACTTTTCATTATAGACATTTGGATCAACAGTCATGAGTTTTATCTGAACTTAAGTAATTTAGATTCAATTTAGATCAACAATCCACTAACTTTTTTTTTTTTTTTTTACTAATTCAAACTAGATAAAACAATAAAATAAAATATATAAATAAAATTAAAATAAATAAACTAAATATCTAAATAAAATTATGAGGTTCGTATCATTCATTCCCCCTTTAAAAACATCCTTGTCCTCAATGATGAACGTTTTTGAATGGATTCACCGTCTCCTCCACTTCCAATTTATAATTAAATATAATGATGTCTTGAACCTCTCTTGAAAATGCTCCTCTAATTCACACTTGAATTCATTCTCGCCAGCGTGCAGTCTTGAGAATTTGTTGCGATGATGTTTATGACCACATCCACTTTTGGACCTAAGAGAAAGCTCTTTTTTGGTCAAGTTGTACGGTTTTTCAACCATATTATTTTGTTGTTGTTTGCAAGATAATTTTTTAACTTTAGAAGTAATTATCTTTACCTTACAGCGTTCTTGAACACCTTCATCGTGTGTTGTAATGATACAAACCTCATAATTTTATTTAGATATTTAATTTAGTGGGTTTCGTGGTTCATTTATTTAGGAGTTGTGGGTGAGTTAGTTTCTTAATTTTAGGAGAGGGTTGAGCACAAATATTGTGTGTGTGTGTGTGTGTGTGTGTAAAATTATATATATGCAAATTTATTAATGAAAGGAGTAGAGAATTATTATCTGCAACTTGGTGTTGTATTTGGAAGGTTATTTGGTTTCTCGAAACACCAATAATTGAGAGGTTTAAGGATTCCTCGAATTAACCTATTTATCCTCTCTTCTTATTCTTTTATATTTTATGTAACTTTTCATTACAGACATTTGGATCAACGGTCAT
Organism: Acer yangbiense; assembly: GCA_008009225.1. NCBI lineage: Eukaryota > Viridiplantae > Streptophyta > Magnoliopsida > Sapindales > Sapindaceae > Acer > Acer yangbiense. Next base: position 19,100,413 of record CM017770.1, on the reverse strand, counting down.
GAGTTTTATCTGAACTTAAGTAATTTAGATTCAATTTGATTGTACAGCTTATAGATCAAATCTAGGGGAGGTAAAAAACCAATGAACCAAACCGAACCGGTGAACTGAACCAATCCAATCGGTTTTTTTTTTCCAATTGTCTTATGTTGGCCGGTTGAGTTCGGTTCATTTAAAAAAAAAAAAAAACCGATTGGATCGTTTTTTTTTTTTTTTTTTTTTCCCGAACCGGAAAATCGGACTGAGATCCAACTTATATTTTAAAAAAAAACCCTAATTTAATGTTCAACAGTCCATGAAACTATGAAAGTATGTCACAACAGAATTTTATTTTTTATTTTATTTTATTTTTTTATTTTTATTTTTTTTTGCTGAATGTTATTTTAAACTAGTATTTTCAATTTGTTCAAACACATAATTTAATTTGGTCGAAGGCTCAAAATGATTAAAATATGAAAATTTGTGTAATAATTAAAGCCCATTAATTTGGCCCAATTGGCCCAAAACCAAAAAAACCGACCAGTCCAATTTAGTTGATTTTTGATCGGTTGACATTTGTAAATTTTATTGGATCGGTTCATTTTTTTAGAAACCGAACTTTATCGGTTTTATTGAAAAATGAACCGATCTATTAAACGTCCACCCCTAATCAAATCTATAAAGTTTTGTCAAGTTCAAGAACGCGGACATAGTTATATACTTATATCCAAAACAACGGCTTTATAAGGTTAAAATTATGCTTACTTAACGTTAAAATTGAGACCCCACACCTAACGTTAGATAAGTCATACATAACTGAATTCGTGATCCCGATTTTAAGCTATATGTTCGGAGATTTATCCTTTTGTTATTGGATCAATACTTGTTTGTTTCAAGTGGGCTTTTTTTTGGAAGAGGAAAAACTGGGCCCTTATGAAAAAAAAATAGGGTTTAGAGCCCATACTCTAGTTTGGTCTATGATTTGGTAGTGAGGTCGGGCTTTTAAGTCTTGAAAGAGCAAAAATTTATACTCTCATACTCGTTCAAAAACATGAGCAACAGATAGCTAGCTCTTCCATTATTTCCAAAACATTTCCATTTTTTTTTTTCCAACTGCTAAGGTCAAAGTGCAACAATATGCTGCTAAATGTTCTGTCACAAGTATGTATATTGATACAATAATGCTAAACATCCCATCTAAAATCCCACCTTTTTTATCCCACTACATGTGGCATGTGAGGTGTCAAATTGTGAGTGGATACACATTTATCTCACATACCTCATGTATCCACTCACAATTTAACACCTCACATGCCACATGTAGTGGGATGAAAAATATGGGATTTTAGGTGGGATATGTAGCATTACTGATATTGATATTGTAACTTGTTACATATTACTGTTTCTAACTATTATACATGACTTGCATAATTGCAGCCTTGAAAGGATGGTTATAATAGTGAGTTATTTTCTTTTGTAGACCTTTGAATTGAAATCTAATGAGTAACATTTAATTCAATGACTATACAGAACTTGCATAGTAACTAAATCATATATTATTATCATTATTTACTGTGTCATTCACTGAACCTAACTTTTGTGAATAGTAACTAAATCATATATTATTATCAGAATTATACATAACTTGCATAGTAACTAAATCATATATTATTATCATTATTCATAGTAACTATACAGAACTTGCATAGTAATCATATATTCTGAATAGTAACTATACAGAACTTGTATAGTAACTAAATCATATATTATTATCATTATTCATGGTGGTCGCTAGCACAACTTTTGTTGTATTCATTCACTGCTTCAAACCATTTTCATTATCCTTTTAGTAATGGTTTTGGTTTATATTTGTTGTAATGTTACATGAGATTGGATAAAATCGAACCATTTTTTTAGTCGAATCATATGTTTGGGCTTGTTGGGATTGGAGATTGAACGTGTCCAATCCCAACAGCCCAATTTATCCCATGGTGGCTGGATGGGACAATATAATATAGAATATAGTCACGTGCGGCTATGCTTTGGACCTTTTTTCTTAATTCTTTTAATTAATATAATACAAAATATTTATAAATAATTTTAAAATATTTGATATATATTTATTTAAAAATTGTCTAAATTAAATATATTTCTTTTTAAAATATTTAAAATTTTCATATTTTATTTAGTCCCAAACTTTATCAAATGCATGACATTACTATTTTCCTCAAATACCTTACTACACCAAACATATCATATCTTATTTAATCTAATCCCATAAAAATAGTCTAACATAATCCCGCATGCTATTAGACGGGTAACGGTTTTATATTTCTAGAGAATTATAACTTATAATTTTCAATTAAATTGACACATGACAATAACATGAAAAATATTATTGCCCAATGGTTTAAGCGCTCATTCAACATGATAATATCTTAAGTTCAAGCGTTTATTCAACCTGGCAATATCTCAGGTTTGAATCTCTGCCACTGCAAAAGGTGTAAAAAAAAAAAATTAACTAAATATAAGGGTGTGTCATGTAAGCGTTTTTCGAAAAGAAAAATGAAAACGAAAACAATGTTTTTGGTTTAAGTTTCGAAATCTGAAAACGCGTCTGGTAGCATATGCTGAAAACTATTTTCTGAAAAATAAAAACGGTAAAAATGCGTTCGGTAGATTAATTGAAACTGTAAAAAACAAATATTGTAATATCAAATTTGTATATTTTTTTTTATTTTTTTTTTCACATTATAACTTAAAATTATAGAATAATTTGGTTCAATAATAGGTCAATAATTTATCACAAATATGTAACATGTTTAACATAGAAAACATGTTTAACGTGTTTTCCATGTTTTTCAATTTTAACACTAATTTTGTTTTTGTTTATTGAAAACAAAATAAAAAATGGTTAGCAAACATGTTTTCAAAGTTGTTATCGAAAAACAAAAACAAAAACATCCCCAAAACACTCTACGGGACAGCCCCTAAGTGATCAATTTCTTTTCAAGAAGGACTAATTGCACAAACGTCCTCTAAGTTTAAGCATAATTGTATGCATATAGAACTTTTACCCATAATTGCACAAACGTCCCCTGCCGTTAGTTGACTTCCGTTAACTTTAACCGTTGACCACAATTTTAACCCACAATGACTAAAGTGCCCCTAGTTACCTATTTTATTATTTAAATTAATAATTAAAAAACGAAACAAAAAATACATAGAAAACAAAAACAAAAACAAAACAAAAAATCAATCATATTTTTTTCTCCTTCATTTTCTCAACCCCCAAACACAATCCAAAAATAAACTTAACAAACAAAAACCAAAACTCAATCCCACAAATCAAAACCAAAACTCAAATCCACAAATAAAAACCCAAATTCATCAATACAACAACCAGTTAACCACATCCATTTAAAAAAAAAAATAGAACTTCAATCTAGAAAGTTAAAAATCTACCATTAAAGTTCTAATTTTTTTTTTAAAAATTTTTTTTATATGGATATGGTTAATTGGTTCTGGAATTGATGGATTTGGGTTTTTATTTGTGGATTTGATTTTTGGTTGTTGTTTGAGGATTTTAGTTTTGGTTTTGATTTGTGGGATTGCGTTTAAGTTTTTGTTTGTTAAATTTTTTTGGATTGTGTTTGGGGGTTGAGAAAATGAAAAGAAAAAAAAAATGATTGATTTTGTTTGTTTGTTTTTTTTCTTTGTTTTTTCTGTTTCGTTTTTTAATTATTAATTTAAATAATAAAATAGGTAACTAGGGGCACTTTAGTCATTTTGGGTTAAAATTGTGGTCAACGGTTATAGTTAACGAAAGTCAACTAACGGCAGGTGACGTTTGTGTAATTATGAGTAAAAGCTCCATATGCATGCAATTATACCAAAACTTAGGGGAATTTGTGCAATTAGTCCTTTCAAGAAACATCTATAAATAAGTGATCCGCTTGTTACCATGTTTATCTTTTGTCTATTGCACACAAAATGTCACAAATAAAGATTCTACACGTGCTCTCACACTTTATTATTTTATACAAGCATGAAGACTTCGTTTCGAACCATGGATATGTAATGAGCATATAACTTGCTCAAATCAAAGAGGTTTTTTTTTTTTTTTCCTATAATCTGACTCCCAACCGTCAATAACCGTCAATCACCCAAAGATGAGGGGTTGGTCTTAGAGATGCACGTTTGGGGAATGGGGATGGATATAGGTCCCCCCAACCTCATCCCCATCCCCACTTCTCAAACCCTTCCCTCATTTCTTCCCATTTCCCCATTTGGGAAAAATGGGGATGGGGAATTTTGGGGGGACCTATATCCATCCCCATCCCCAATTCCCGATTTTCCCCGTTTTTCTCCGTTTTTCTCTATTTCCCCATTTCCCCATTTCCTCAGTTTCCCCCGTTCCCTAATTTCCCCATTTGACTAAAAATTATAAAATTAAACTAAAAAAACAAACATTTCAATAAATAAATAAATAAAACAAATTAAAGAGTAAATGTGTATATATACTTAGGGAGTTAGGGTTTTCAAAGAATAAATAAATAAATAAATAAATAAAAATATATATTATAATTATATTTATATATGTTTGGGGGAAATGGGGAAATGAGGATGGGGGACCTCCCCCCCCTCCCCATCCCCATCCCCATCCCCATCCCCATCCCCATCCCCATCCCCAATTCCCGGTTTTCCCCGTTTTTTCCCGTTTTTCTCTATTTCCCCATTTCCTCAGTTTCCCCCGTTCCCCAATTTCCCCATTTGACTAAAAATTATAAAATTAAACTAAAAAAACAAACATTTCAATAAATAAATAAAAAAACAAATTAAAGAGTAAATGTGCATATATACTTAGGGAGTTAGGGTTTTCAAAGAATAAATAAATAAATAAATAAAAATATATATTATAATTATATTTATATATGTTTGGGGGAAATTGAGAAATGGGGATGGGGGACCTCCCCCCCATCCCCATCCCCATCCCCATCCCCATCCCCATTTCAATATAATTGTGGGGAAAATGGGAAAATGGGGATGGGGAGGGGTCCCCACATCCCCATCCCCATCCCCATCCCCATCCCCATCCCCATTTCCATTTCCATTTAGGGATGAAAATCATCCACATCCCCACCCCCACCCCCACCCCCACCCATTTCCCCATTTTTCCCTAAAAAAAAAAAATCCCCAAATGGGGATGGGGACGCGGGGAATTGGGGCCCCGGGGAAAAATGTGCATCTCTAGTTGGTCTAGTGGTTTGCCTATCAAACCTACACCATAAGGTTGTGGGTTCAGTTTGTCTCCCTCCCCCAAAATCCGAAATTATTGTATTATTTCAACAACAACAACAACAAAATCAATCGGTCATAAGTCCAATATGTTAAGATCAAGCACAACTTACGTGATCTAAATATATAATCGCACACCTAGAAGATATATACTCCCATCATGACATATCTACCTCCATATTGATGTGTGAAATCGTGTTATAAAAAACTAAACTCGCAAGTGCACGATCGTGAGATAAGTACAACGATAAGAAGAGATCATTGCCACAAGGAAAAGTGAATTATTAATTGATAACTAATTTTAATTAAAGTTAAATTAAGAGTAACCAAAAGATGATTGTTTGAAGGATTGAAATTAAACTACTAGTTATACTAAGAAAGAAATTAACAAAAGAATGTTGGTTTGTGATCAAGAGATGAAAAACCAGGTAACCGATGCTCCTCATATGTAATACTCAATGTTCATCAATTATTTCCATTAACAAGATTCAATCCAAATTTAGGGTTCATTTTTATCTTAATTATGGTATTATCGTTATTCCTCACGGATTTAACCACGTGTTCTCAATCACTACTCACCCTCGTTGAAGGTGTGATCAATAACTAAGAACCCATTACGTGCAAGAATTAGTGAACCAAAATTGACTTGCATAGTCTTATGTCGAGAACAATTATACTTATTCAATTGAAAAGTAATTAAGATTACCTATAGTCTTATAACTCAATCACAATTAATAAATTATCAAAACCCTAGACAAGTATCAATTAATTTCGGTAAATCAATACAAGTCAAGAATCAAGATGTATAATGAATTGAACAAATCTAAATTCGAATTGATGATAAATATAGAATTAAATCAAAATAAGAGCATCACATAGGTTCACATCGATTCCCTAATATGGAATTAATTACACATGAAAAGATTAAATGAAGAGGAGAAATAGTTGATAAAACCCATGAGTGTCTTCTTCAAGCTTCCAAGTGCATCAATGGTGGTGGTGTGATGAGGGATAGCCCCATTGGTGGCTTAGGACCTCCCTTTGTTGGTCTCTCTCGAAATTAAGGTTCAAAGGGGTTTAAATAGGTGCATATGCTAAGCCATGTCCTTCAACAACAAGGAAATCTATTCCTTTGAAAATATTTGCCTTTTTGGAATTCTATTTCTTTCCTAATCCATTAAAATTGATTACTTATTGAAGAAAGATAAGGATTAGGTGTCTACATGCTTCCTAAGAGTCACACTCATGGCCAAGAAGGTAATATCCCCAATCCGATAATTTGTAAAACAAATCCCGTAATTATTCATGGATTTATAATTGACTAATCTGCGTAACGGGTACTAAACCAGGAATAACTTCTTCTAAAAAATTTGGATCGATGGGTCATAAATTGCACTGGAAACTAGACATCTGGGGCTTCAAATCCATAGGTGGAAAGACACACAGTTCAATCGGAGCTGAGGGATATGGCCCCCGCAACACGGCTGTCTTGCATTGTCTTGTGAAACCAATGTGCAAGGCATGTCGGTTTGCATAGAGAAAATCACTAATTTTGAAGTGTTGTTGAAATGGGACAACGATTTGGGGAGCGCTTGGACAACAGGATTCTATGGTATTGAACCACTATGTGTACTGCCGTGAAAGGCAGAACAGTTTGCACAGCTGTTTGTTGAATTTACACTTTAGCGCCTTACTATTCCAAAATCTCTTTAATTTTCTCAAATTCTCCAAACACACCTTTTGGGAACAATAGCCTATAAATGCTCAAAGAAACGAATTAAATACCTAAAAAACTTGAGAAACAAGCAATTTACAGGAGATTAGGGATCAAAAACATATACAAAGAATGATCGATCAAATACTCCCAAACATATCTTTTGCTAGTTCTCGAACAAAACTAAGAAAACAAAAATTAAAAACTAAGCCTAAAAATAAAAATCCTAACTAAGCCACTTTCATAGGGAATACGATAGCATTGAGCGTATGTTACAAGCCTTTAAACCTCTAGGTGTCCCTAGTAGAAGGAGTTTTGTCTCCTGAGGGTTTACAGCTATGCTACCTACAAACATATTTCTGCGAAAAACCAAATAATCAAGATGCAACTCAAATGTACCCATTCAAAGCCAATGCATGCTAAAGCCACTGAATAAAGATTAAAATTATGTCACAAATTTGAATGCATTGCTTAATTTTAATGAAAATTCCAAGCTCAAAACATTCTAGCTTTAAAGACACATTCGTCAAACTCCATAGACATAATTCACCTCAACTCTAATTCTCACAAGATATCTCTCATTATTTCTGATGTATCGTGAAACAATGAAGGAATAAGACCAATGTCTATACTCTAAGATGAACTAGAACCCACCAGAAAAGAGGAAAACTCTTAAGAGAAATTATGAATTTTATTTTATAAAAGTTGATTTGCCTTTCAGGTTACAAGTCTATTTAAAATAAACGAACCCTAATCCTTGTTGAGCAAGGAAACAAGCATAATTTAGGGAAAATTACCAAAAATAGGAAAATTGAGATAATAGAGGAAACAAATAATACTAAAGTCATAAATCAAGGCAGAATTGACGGTAGATGATTTTGACTTGTAAAACTCAACTTATTAACAAAATAAAAGTTTCCTAAAATAACAAAAACGGTAATTATGGGGCTTAAACGATGGAATTTAACTGAAAAAGGTCATGCATCACCGCCAAAGTCCTTGAATATTGTAGACCTCGTCGATTCGCTTCAACCGTAAAAGTCTCACGCCATTCCGACTCCGTCGCCAGCTCTAGTAGAAATCATTTATGCTTGAATTTCCGATGGTCCATCAAAGCCATGAAGGACTCCGCCACTTGTTCTACATCAATTTCACACAAAACATAGGCAAATACACTCATCAAGCATATGCGAATGAAGTTATGCACAAGAAATTTCAAGTTATAATCGCATATGAATATATCATTAAAAGAACGTTTGTTTTGTATGCAAAAGATCTCATGAAAAGAATAAAACATTATGAACAAGATAAACACATGATTCACTTCTACTTTCATAGCAAGGATAACCATCGGATCAATTAGACTTTTCATTAAGGTTGTAATGGGGCCAAAGGGTGATGGTTAAGAAAGAATAGGAATAAAGGAGTTCTAAAACTTAAGACCATACCATGAGAGTTTTCAATTACCTTAGTGTTTTCGCACCAATCTCTTTGGTCTTCATTGTTTTTATTGTAAGTGGAATATTGCCACTCACTTCTTGTTCAAGTCCTCAAAATTCACCATCCTCTATTTGTCAAACTCCTTTTGAGCAGATACAAACCTTGCAATTTATTAAATTTATTGTATTCATAAATAATCTCTTCTCTGATTCTCTCAAACACACCATTTATTTTGGTGGCAAATTTTTTTTTTTTTTTTTTTTTTTTTTTTGAAAAAACACTTGAGAATCAGAGATTTACAAGAAATAAACAATTTTCAACTTTACACTTTTGGATTGAATGTAGCTCTTCCTTCATCGGCCTCTGATCAAATTATGCACAAAATTTGCATGTAGAACTATAACATCTTCTTAACAATCTCAAAGCATGATCCCAAATTATAAGGTATGACTATCATATAGGCTTATATGGGTTATAGTTAATGTGGTGAAGAAAGAAAAAGGTTTATTCAGTTTTTTGCATCAAACAGAGCTATGGAGCACACACACAAAGATAGGAAACATTTAAGGCTTTTTAAATAAGTTCAAGCACACATATTCTTACATCACTTCCATTGGTTCATCTCACTCAAGATCAAAATTGACATGTAAAATCTCTTAAAATGAATGTTCTATAATGCTCAATGTACAACCTATAAAGATCAGATCTAATGCTAAGAACCTACTGATTTTTTAAAGAGTAAAAACCAAAAAATCCTCATATAATGTCATTTATGTATGCTTTTTGGTTAAGTGAACTCACAAGGGTAGTCTCCACTATTAATCCTGACAATCCAACTAAACATCCTATCCACTATCACATCAAGAGCATGTCATAAATTAAACTCAGTAAATAAAGTATACATTATTGCTCTAAAAGCAAACAAAAGAAGCATCTTAACATGGAGGACAAAAATTCCAATAACTGCTAACTTTCGAAAACGACCTATATCTGTTCTTTAATGCATATCTCTCAAATACCTCAATACAAGTTAACCAAATTTTAACACAATAAAATAGACATGCAAATTCACACTTTTCACTTAGAAAATATTTCAAAATTGGAATTGCAAAAGTGAGAAACTAGACGTCGAAAATAGTGGATGTGCAGATTTTCAAAAACAGGGCATCTCCCATGACCTTTGGTCTAAGAAATGATCATAACTTTTAAACCACTGCCCAGAAATTTACGTTCTTTACGTCGTTGTATTCATATTGAAAAAATGAATAACTCAACGAAGACAGAAAAATTTATTTCCTCACCAATCAATACAGTTTTAACGAAAAGTTTGCCTCAAAAAATTTCAAAACAAAGCAATTTTTTACGGATTTGACAAAGACTCAAAAAATAAAACAAATAAGAATTCACACCCCCAAACCTAATCTAAACATTGTCCTCAATGTTGGTATGACATTAAAAGCATGGACAACGAATAAAGAAAAAGCATGGCAGGCAAGAACTTGAAAAACACAAAAACTAGAAAACTAAAAACTAAAAACTAAAACAAAAAATTAAAAAGAAATTACCTAGGTGGGTTGCCTCCCACCAAGCGCTTTATTTAACGTCTAGGCAAGACGGATGCAAGGACAACTCAACCAAATTCCAATGTCTCAAATTTACGCTTGCACGTGATCATATATTGGAAAAACATTTCCGCACGTCAGCATGTTCCTACACACAATAAGCAAAGGCAAGTAAATGTTCACTATAGAGTGTGGTGAAATAAGTTCAAAAAACCACTTATTCCATTTGCTTTTGTGTAGGCGGCTTGGAAAAGTAATGGGAGAGACATAAGGCTTGAGTTCATTGTATAGGAGTAGTGTCTCGAAAGGGACATCTTCCGCTTCCTTTGCTTCGTCTTCGGTCATCTTCTTTTCTACATCTTCACCTGCAACAATAGAAAATTCATCAGAAAATTCATGACTCGCTATGGTATCGACAAACTAACCATATAAAGGGATGATGGCAGCATCTTCTTACTCTGGTTGGCTCAGGGACTCTTCATATACTTGACTTTACGTAGCTTTAGCGATAGTATCAAGGTGCTCTTCAAAGGCTTCCATTCTCTGATCTTGTTGTTACCACACTTGATCTTGTTATCGTCATCCTTGCTCATTGGCTTGTATCATGGCTCGAGATTGTTGTTGGATAGCTCGAGCATCTTGTTGGAGGGCTTGACAACTTTGAATCGTTCATAGCCTCCTCAAGTGATTGCTTTCTTGGTTAGAAATGTGAGCTGGGTGACATATAGGTATTAGCTTGATTGTCGTTCCATGAGAAGTCTTGATGATTCCTCCAATTCGGGTTGTAAGTATTGGCATATGGTTCATAACTCGACCACTGATTGTAGGAATTTTCATATGGTTCATTGATAGGCCATGAAGTGTAGGAATTCAATGTTCGAGCCTGTTTTTCAACAGATTCAGGAAATTATCCTCTCAAATGACAGCCCCATATATCATGACCAACCATTCCACATATCTTGCAGGCCACGGGTTTGTTCTATTGCTGAAACCATTGAAGACAATCTCTCCAGTTATCGATTTAAAGCAGCCATTTGCATAGCAAATTCATGGCTTGCTTCACTTTCCTCATGATAAGTGTGTTGCTCATAAAAGTCCATTGTAGCTGAAAGAAAAAATTAAATTAAATTAAATTAAAAAAAAATCTAAATAAAAATAAAAATAAACTATTAACTAATGACACGACTACCTAAAAAAAATTAAACTAAAACTATTAACTAAAACTAAAACTAGAAATAATTAATAAATTCAACTATTCCCCTGCAGCGGCGCCAAAAACTTGATGTGTGAAATCGTGTTATAAAAAACTAAACCCGTAAATGCACGAATCGTGAGATAAGTACATCGACAAGAAGAAATCGTTCCCACGAGGAAAAGTGAATGATTGATTGATAACTAATTTTAATTAAAGTTAAATTAAGAGTAACCAAAAGATGATTGTTTGAAGGATTAAAATTAAACTGCTAGTTATACTAAGAAAGCAATTAACAAAAGAATGTTGGTTTGTGATCAAGAGATGAAAGACCGGGTAACCGATGCTCTCCATATGTAATACTTAATGTTCATCAATTATTTCCATTAACAAGATTCAATCCAAATTTAGGGTTCATTCTTATCTTAATTATGGTATTAACTGTTATTCCTAATAGATTTAACCACATGTTCTCAATCACTACTCACCCTCGTCGAAGGTGTGAGCAATAACTAAGAACTCATTACGTGCAAGAATTAGTGAACCAAAATTGACTTGCATAGTCTTATGCCGAGAACAATTTACTTATTCAATTGAAAAGTAATTAAGATTACCTATAGTCTTATAGCGCAATCTTAATTAATAAATTATCAAAACCCTAGACAAGTATCAATTAATTTCGGTAGATCAATACAAGTCAAGAATCAAGATGTATAATGAATTGAACAAATCTAAATTCGAATTGAGGAATAAATATAGAATTAAATCAAAACAAGAGCATCACATAAGTTCACATCAATTCCCTAGTATGGAATTAATTACACATTAAAAGATTAAAAGAAGATGAGAAATAGTTGATAAAACTCATGAGTGTCTTCTTCAAGCTTCCAAGTGCAACAATGGTGGTGGTGTGATGGGGGACGCCCCCGTTGGTGGCTTAGGACCTCCCTTTGCTGGTCTCTCTCGAAATTAGGGTTCAAAGGGGTTTAAATAGATGTAGATGCTAGGTCATGTCCTTAAACAACAAGGAAATCAATTCCTTTGAGAATATTTGCCTTTTTGGAATTCTATTTCTTTCCTAATCCATTAAAATTGATTACTTATTGAAGGAAGATAAGGATTAGGTGTCTACATGCTTCCCAAGACTCCCACTCATGGACAAAAATGTAATATTTCCAGATCCGACAATTTACAAAACAAATCCCGTAATTATTCATGGATTTATGACTGACTAATCTACACAATGAGTACTAAAAAAGGCATAATTTCTTCTATAAAATTAGGATCGTCGTGCCGTAAATTGTGTTGGAAACTAGACATTCGAGGCTTAAAATCCATAGATGGAAAGATACGCAGTTCAATCGAACCGCAACATGACTGACCTGCATTGTCTCGGGAAACCGTTGTGCCTACCGCTGTGCAAGGCACGACGGTTTGCACAGCAAAAATCACTGATTTTAAAGTGCTGTTGAAATGGGACAGCGATTTGGGGAGCACTTGGATAGCGGGATTCTCTGGTGTTGAACCGATGTGCATACTGTCGTGTAAGGTAGAGCGGTTTGCTGAATTTTCACTTTAGCGCCTTGAACTATTCCAAAATCTCTTTAATCTTCTCAAATTCTCCAAACACACCTTTTGGGAACAATAACCTATAAATGCTCAAACAAACGAATTAAATATCTAAAAGACTAGAGAAACAAGCAATTGACAGAGAGATTGGGGATCAAAAACATATACAAGTAATAACCGATCATATATACTTAGAACATTGGAAAACTTAATTCTCATATATACTTATAAAATGTGCATGGCTAAAGTGCACACCACCTAAGGATGACAAAAATCCCCGACTTGCCCCAAACCGGCAGGGATCTGATCCATTTGGGGTTGGTTGGGAGCACTTAAAATGGGGCTCCGGTTAGGGATGATTCAAATGTTGTTGACCCGATTTGTAATCGGGTTGGGTACAGGTCAAACCATTATGCATGGGCTACTCTGGTTGACTCGTTATTTTATATATTATTTTTTAAAATATTAAAATTATAAAAGAAAAAACAAATCTCTAATCTTTTTATCTCTTTGAATAATTGTATTTTGTGTTTGAATTTAAGGTTTATATAATTTAGATGTTGTTATAAATCAAAGCATAAAAACATAGAAGGTAATACTAGCCGAAAAGAGAAAGAATGAGAGCAAACCAATTCTATTAGTTTATTTCTTTATATATATTGAATGCTTACACAATAAGCCTATATATAGGCATAGGGAAAATTGAATCTATAATGACATAGGAAATAAGATTAAGAGAGGTAATTGCCCTACAATGAAATAGGAAATGAGATCAAGAGAATTGATTGTGAATTATTCTCTAAATGGTGAAAGTCAATTATTTCACAACACTCCCCCTTGGACGTACGCCACATAGATAGTAATTTCTGAGATTCTTTTAAAAATTATTGGACGTGCTTAAATATTGCCTCATTAAAAACCTTGCTAGGAAAACCCAGTGGAACAAAACCTAATCAAAAGAAAAAGATGTCCAAAAGTGAAGAATATCTCCCCCCCACCCCCCCAAAAAAAAAATGCTTTTTTCTCAATCTTGTAGTTTGCTAAGTTGACGCATTATGATGCCATAGAATAATTTCTCTAATGTTGCTATCGATAAGATCTTAGTAAATCAATCTACAAGATTATTTGTAGACCTTATCTGTTTGACATTGATTTGTCGACTTTCATGGAGTTCATGAGGGTAGAAGAACTTTGATGATATATGCTTGGTTATGTCTCCCTTGATGTACCTCTTCTGACTTGTGGGCACAAAGACTGAAATTGAATTGAACCGAACCGAAAAAGGGTGTTTTGTTCGATTCATAGGTTTTATTCAGTTCAAACATATTTAAAATTTGAAAACCAAATTGAATTCGGTTTGGTTTTGAACATACAAAACTGAACCGAACCAAATAAACCGAATTGTCTTAATAAATTATTTTGTAAGGTTCAATTTTATTATGAACTGTTAGTTGATGATGTTTTATTTTGAACTACATTATGTACTACATTTTTTTAATTCTATTTTTGTAGAAGTTATGAAGATTTTATATTTTGATTGAGTATGTAGACTGAATATGATTGAAATTTTAGATTTGGATTGAAAATTGGGTTGTATTTTGTTTAAATTATTTTTTACATATTATGTTTTCTTAAAAAGGTTTAAGCCTAAATGCCAAAAAAGCAACTTAAAGGCCCAAAAAAAAAAAACATATAAAAAAAAAACCTTCAAAGCCCAATAAGCCCAAAATCGAATTGAATTGAATTGAATCGAACCTAGATAATGATGTTCAGCTCAATTCGGTTTTCAGGTTCAAACCGATTCACATTTTTTTAAATCGAATATGTCGGTTCAATACGGTTTTGGCCAAATCCGAACCGAACTGAACCGATCCATGCCCACCCCTAAGTAGCATTATCTTCATATATTGAGATAAGGAACTCCTGCATTATGCTAAATATAATACAACACTAATAAAATATGGTACTTCTGGACCAAGTATCAATTCAACATTATATTTAGATCAAAATGTATCTTTCTTAAGATCTAAAGATCAAACAACCATATGGATTCTCAAAGAATGAGACTCATCCATATTGAGGCCGAAACAAGTAATCTATTTAAATTATGCTCGATCTTCAACCCGAAACAATACTTTGTTTTCCTCAAAACTTTCATTTCAAATTCTCGTTTCAAATATTCAATAGTTTAGAAGCTCTTCAAGAGTTCCAATTAAATTCATGTCATCGATATATATTGCTTCAATTGCAAATCCGAATTTCGATGTCTTTGTGAATAAACATGATGTAGTTAAGATTCCAAATTGCTTTAAATTATATGAAAACCGATGTAACTTTATTGAACATAAGTTATGAGAATTTGAATTATATGCTTTTGGCATTTTGAATCCTTCATGGATTATTCTAATCATAGAAATATTAATTATGCAACAAAATATTTGCACATGATCATTGCTAGGTTTCTATAGTAAACCCTTCGTTTCGAGGTATAAGTAATTATATATCGCTATCTTAATGTTCATACGAATAATCGTTTTAACAAAAAAAATGTTTGACGTCTTCAAGCATCTACACTATATGTCTATGAATACAGCTCTGTCTTTTGGACAATAGTATCATGTCGACATTCATCCACAATTTGTGGTTTAAGGTCCTCATCATCTTATAATAAGCAGAACAGCAATATAGAAGATATCAAATTTTTAGTTTATAGTACACATGCCTCTTCAGGGGCTACTGTAAACTTTCACAAAGGGGAATTGTAATATTTATATACTTTTAGTGTTTATGCCTTCGCATGGGCAATTGAGATCCCTTTAATTTATAAGTCTTATAGGGGAAGATTAAATTTCATTACTTTGTACCTCTACAAAAAGGTTTTTATCTCTTCAAGGACATTTAACTCTTCGAGAGTCATGATGAGGATTATAAATAGCTCGGGCATTATTCTTAATTAATATGATTATAATCTTTCATATCCGCTTCAGGAAATAATAACTTTTAAATAAAAGTCGCATTTCACACTTCTAGTGTGTCACGAATAATTTATTTGTTGTCATTTGCATAAATTGTTCTTTAGGAACAATCACTCGAGTTAATATATTGACAATTAATAAATTTATTCGAATATGAAATTTGCAAGTGAACGGATCCTTTGAACTTCAGGGTAAGAATGGACTCAATTGTAAGAATGGAATTACATACTTTTGGCATGAGACAATATAAAATAATACAACATTTATTTATGATGTATATTTTTATAGCTAAATAGATTCTTCTGGGTCTATTAAAATAACAAAGTGTCACATATATGTCATTTTGTTTTTCACTTTGTAACATACAATTAGCTCTCCCAAAGCATTTATATATGCTTGGTAAAATATCAACATAATATTTATGTATACTTCAGATATACCACTATTTTCATCACTGATAGTAAACATTTTCTTACTTTGTTTTGGTGTGATTCTACTTCTGATGGCTTGATTTTCTTATTATGATCATCAATGTCATAATAATTTTAATTGACCAAAATTTCCACCATAACGATTAGATGACTTAACATTCACTTCAGGGAACGATATCAATCAATCTAAATGATTTTGTTTGGGAACGAAAGAAAAAACATAACCTCCCCACATAATCATTTTCAACTGCAAAAGGCATAGCAAATTTAAAGACGTTAATGTAAACCATGAATATATGATAATTAACCAAGACGATATGTATAATGTATAAAATAAATTATATATTGTTGGTTTTCTATATATAAAACAAAGTTTTTTTCTGATTACATACCATTCATTGAGAATTTGAATTTTACGACTGAAGCAGAATCATCTACTGGTTGTATCTTCGGTCGTAAGATGATCATGAATTTGAAAACATTTCACAAATGTAACTCCTCGCAATATGTATTTCATTTTATTTTATTTTTCACTGTGTTTCTATCACACGTACACAACACACATATTCACTATGTGTTTCTGTTGGCATCAAACATACTACCATCACTTTAGATTCATAGGCTAAAAGCCTTCCAATCACTTCACTCAGCTTCATTTTCGTGTAGTCACTATTTTCTTCTAAAGCCGTCACTTTGGACTCAAATCTCTTGGGAAGTGACCTCATGATCTTTTGCTTAATCCTCCTATCCAAATAAGGGTCACCAAGTTGATGACTTTAGTTCACTATGTCCATCAACTTCACTAGGAAGTCATTAAAGCACTCATCCTCCTCCATTTTAATTATCTCAAATTGAGTTTGGAGGACTTGAAGTTTGGAATCATTAACCACCTCGGTTCCTTCATGAGCTGTCTCTAGAATCTCCCAAGCCTCCTTTGCAATTCTAGTGGTTTGGATCAACTTGTATTGATTGTCGGCACAAAGGATGGCATGCATTGCCTTGTTCCACTTAGAGGCTTCGAACTATTGAGTGCTCCATTGTGACTTAGGCTTGGCAACTTCCTTTCCACTTTCAGAGGTCATGGTTGGTGGAGTGTAACTATCTTCTATTGCCATCCATGCTCGGTCATGCATTTGGCAAACGTAGGCTTCTATCTTGCCTTTCCATAAGGCATAGTTCATCCCGGTGAGCAAAAGGGGTCTTGTACTTGAGGCTCCCTCGTTTCCAACTCCGTTCCCACTATAGTGTTTGGGTGTATGAATGAGATGAATGCAAACAACCAAACAAGGCAAACAAGACACACTGACTAAATGCAAACTAATGCAAGACGCTCTAATGAGATTAAGGAATCTCCTAATTATGTTAAGGAACCCGTTTTGATACCAATTGAAAATATATATATTATATGTCTAAATAAACTTAGAGGGGGGTGAATTGGTTTTAACTAAATTAATCGCAAACTTTTTCGGTTAATCAATATTAATCACAAACACCCCTAATGTTTAACATAAACCATCATGTAAAGTAAGTGCAGAAAATAATGGCAATGAAACAATGATTTGTTTTATGTGAGAAAACCCCAAGAGAGTAAACACTCACGGGCATAATTGTCAATCGAACCCTCAAATCCACTATTTGTAAAAACGATTACAATATAGGTTGACCACATCACACCTATTCAATTACTAATCCGTCTTTGCTACCCGTAGGCATTTAATAGTGATTCTAAGCTCTTACTTGTAAACTACCCACGGTAAATACAATACTTAACTCTCAATAGAAGAGAAATGCAACCTAATGTGAATATGAACAATATTCAAAATGCATAAATGCAAGGCCAATACATTTAATGCTTATCTAGCCATAGATGAATAAGTTAAACAATCTTAGATATCATGTTGCTATATGACATGCATACAACTTAGCTATATAAGCAAATAAAACCCTAGATGCAATATGAAACAAATAATAGCACGGTGTGTATAAAGCTATCTAGAGGGGGGGTGAATAGATTTTACGCTTTTTACCCAATTTTTCGTGTTAGTCAAAATTACGAAAATGCCCTCAAGATAATATAACCAAGCAATTGTAATATGGTGCGGAAATTAAAACAACACTTGGTTTTTACGTGGAAACCCTCACGGGAAAAACCACGGGCTATGTAAGTAAGCCACACTCGAACCTCGAATCCACTAAATGTGCAAACGATTACAACCTAATCCCGGAAGTAATCACACACCTACCTAATCCCGGTATGAGTGAACCTAGTCCAATTTGCTTGCGTTCTAAGCAACCTAATCCCGGATGCTACACACAAGACTTACTTTCTCTATGAAGAGAATACAACCCTAAGTGAATATATGTAAATATCCAAAATGCAACATAGAGCAAGGGAAACCCTATATGCTTATCTAAGATGATTAATATGCAATTAAGAACAATCCTAGATATCAAAACTAAATGACATGTCAATTAGTTTAGCTAATCAATATTAAGCACAAAACCTAATATGCAAGCACAATATAAAATCTCAAACATACATCATACTCATCTCAATATTGTATCTAAAGCATACAAAATAACAAACAAGTAATTAATTGAGATTGCTAGATAAGAGAAACACAAAACATGTAAGATATTAGTGAAAAGCTTACCAAGCAAAGTATGATGAAGATTCCATGCTAGATGACATCTAGATGATCTAAGATGATGCTAGATGATGATTGATGATCATGAAAAGTGTTTGAGAATCAAGAATGGAGTTCTTGGAATTTTTCTTCTCTTTGAAAAATATCCTAAGTATGAATTCTGAATATGAACTCTCTTGATTGACTTAAAGTCAAAGTGGCATATATATAGGGGGCCAAAACAAAGTGTGGTCGTTTAAGTAAGTTTCAAAGAAACGCGCCAATCGGCGGTTTCAATCGGCGGCCAGGCCGCCGTTAATGACCGCCGAATTGAGCTCGTGAAGAACAGAGCATAAACGGCGGTTAATTCGGCGGTTTCGTGACCGCCGATTCCAACCGCCGAAACAGAACAGAGAGATCAAAATCAACCAGGTATGAACGGCGGTTTCGAACGGCGGTTTCATGCCCGCCGTTTCAACCGCCGAATTAGACTGAGAGATAAATCAATCAGGTCTTGAAACGGCGGTTTCGAACGGCGGTCGTGACCGCCGATCTTAACCGCAGAAATGCTCCAGACCAATCTGGACTGAAACGGCGGTTTCATTCGCGGCCAGGCCGCCGATCATAACCGCCGATCACCTAGATAGGTGAAAACCAAGGAGAAGCCAAGGGCATTCTCCATAGGCGGTCCTCGCGCTAAACCAAGCACATTCTCGTGCATGCGCGGACGTTTCCGAAAGTTATCGGGAAACGAATTATACAACAACATGACACAATTACACACCATAAAATATAATAAATAAGTGCAAGTGTGAAATGTGACAAATGAAGAGAATGCACACATATGCAATGAATGTTAAGTGTGTGTGTGCAACTAATCTCTTCAAAGAAAAGTAAGCACATAGAAATTTACCTTCGGTGCTTATCAACACGAGGTCTTCAAAAGGGCTTCGAACAACAAGACCGATACTTAGGCTACCCTTACAAAGAACCCCCACATATGGTTTGATCACGAAATAAGCCAATTAAAAACAACGGGAATCCTTACAATCTCCCCCTTTGGCTATTTCGTGACAAAACCATCACTCACAATGATTCCTCACAAAAAATAGAAACTACGGGACTATAATGATATTCTACATTACAAAGAGATAAGCTAATGCAACTTGAAGTCTTCAATCCTCTTGTAGAATAAACAATCCCTGAAAAGAGTTTCTAACATTTCTAATACAAGAAAAGTGTGAGATTAATCATGTGAGAACAATACCAAGCATTTGCATTTTTAGAATTTAGGCACAACATTACCAAATGTATGCAATGTATGATAAATGCAATGCTCCCCCTCAACGGGTTACTCCCCCTCAATGTATGTTCTCCCCAAAGTGTACAATAGCTTCTATATTTTGCACCTCCCCTTACCATATCCTACTCCCCCTTTTTGTCATGATATAGGCAAAGGAGTAGTCCCCAACCGGGTCACTCATAGCAACGAGAGATAGAAGCATGCAAGACTTGCATATACATATAAGTCACTTTATGCACTTCAATTAATTTGAGAGAAACAAGGAGATTTATTTTGAGAAAATGTGTGAATCCAACATGCTTTGCATACAAGACATATAGCATTCAAGTCCAAAATACAATGGTATTTGGCAAAGCAAATGACAAAGGTTTCTAATAAGAATTCAAACCAATTTCACCAATGTCATGGGAAAAGCAAGGATATAGAGATTATTGATTTCAATTTAAGAGCAACTATATCCAACTTTATAAGCGAAACATGGCATGAGCGACTTTGCACCCTATTTGATTTTTCCGGATAAAATTATCCGTATGATAGTAACCATGTTCAACTAATAAAGAAAGAGAGACATTTGGAATGTAAATTCCTTTGAATGGATACAAGATCCTTTATTCATTTTGAGTCTCATAAGTTTTCACACAAGTTTTGCATTTTTAAGAATAAGCAATCATCAATTCATGCTTTTCATGTGAGCATGTTATCTGAATTTCATGCTTTTTCATTTGTCATTAGCATGTTATTAAAGAATCATCATGTCATGGAGATAATCATAGGTCATTCAAATCATACTTCCAATGTAAATCTCCTAGTCCAAAAATGCATGTTTGAACATAAATATGACATGGATTGTAGACAAGCAAGGTTCACACTTATGGAATTTTAAAACATATATACATATGTACAACCAAGCTTACTCAAGCAATTAAAAGAAGAGGCATAAGATATTTCAAATTTTTTGCAAGATACAAGAATGCAAAATAGCTCTCTTTGCTTGAGTTCCCCATATGGGGTCAATCATAGAACATCACTCCACAAGACATACCCCAATAGATCTACTAAGAGTTTTAAATCGAGTAGCATCTAAGGGTTTAGTAAATAGGTCCGCAAGTTGATCATTAGTACCTACATGTTCAAGTACTATGCATTTATTTTCAACAAGCTCTCTAATGAAGTGATGGCGGATGTCAATATGCTTAGTTCTAGAATGTTGCACCGGATTCTTGGAAATATTAATGGCACTCATGTTATCACAAAAGAGAGTGAGAGTACCTTGGTTGAATCCGTAATCCACTAGCATTTGCTTCATCCACATAAGTTGAGTGCATCCACTCCCCGCGGCTATGTACTCGGCTTCCGCCGTGGACAAGGAAATCGAGTTTTGCTTCTTGCAAAACCAAGACACCAAGTTGTTGCCTAGAAAGAAGCAACCGCCCGATGTGCTCTTCCTATCATCACAATTTCCTGCCCAATCCGCATCACTATATCCTACAAGACTAGGATTAGTGTCAAATGAGTACCAAATCCCATAGTTGGAAGTCCCATTCACAAAGCGAATGACTCTCTTAACAGAAGAGAGATGGGACTCCTTGGGATCGGATTGGTACCTAGCACAAACTCCTACACTAAATGATATATCGGGCCTACTTGCGGTCAAATAGAGCAAGCTCCCTATCATGCCACGATATAAGGTTTGGTCCACACTTTTACCGCTAGCATCCTTGCTTAGCTTCAAAGTGGTGCTCATAGGAGTGTCACAATGTTTGGCTTTTTCAAGACCAAACTTCTTCACAAGGTTTTTGGCATATTTGGCTTGGGTTATGAAGATCCCATTATCAAGTTGCCTAATTTGCAAACCTAGGAAGTAATTAAGCTCACCAACAAGACTCATCTCAAATTCATGAGACATAACATCAACAAATTGTTGGACCTTGGTGTTGTTGGTGGAGCCAAACACTATGTCATCGACATATATTTGAGCTATGAAAAGCTCATCATTGTCTCTCTTGATGAATAGTGTCTTGTCAACACTACCTCTTGTGTAGTTATTGTCAACAAGAAATTGAGTGAGGCGCTCATACCAAGCCCTCGGTGCTTGTTTCAACCCATATAGTGCCTTCTTGAGGCGATAGACATGGTTGGGGTGGTGTGCATCCACAAACCCCTTGGGTTGTTCAACAAACACTTCCTCTTGCAAGAAGCCATTGAGGAAGGCACTCTTGACGTCCATTTGGTGCAATTTGAACTTGTGCACACAAGAGATGGACAAGAGAAGCCTAATGGACTCTAAGCGGGCAACGGGAGCAAATGTCTCCTCAAAGTCGATACCCTCAATTTGAGAGTACCCTTGTGCTACAAGTCTAGCCTTGTTCCGCACTATGTTGCCATCCTCATCGGATTTGTTCCTAAATATCCATTTAGTGCCTATGACATTAGTGGTCTTAGGCCTAGGAACTAGAGTCCAAACCTCATTCCTTTCGAATTGGTTTAGCTCTTCTTGCATGGCAAGAACCCAAAATTCATCATGTAAGGCTTCTTCAACCTTTTTGGGTTCAATTTGAGAGGTGTAGCAAGTATAGCTAATAAGATTAGCAAGTTGACGTCTAGTCCTAACACCCTCATTTACCTCTCCAATGATATCTTCTTTATCATGGAGTTTCCTAACCCATGGAGCGGGTTCTTTAGAGTCCAAGAGAGGAACTCTAGTAATGGGTTGTGTGACTTCATTAAATGTCCCAACATTGGGAGTCACCACAACCCTCTCCAAAGGAGTGTCATCCTCTAGAACATCCTCCTCCTCATGGTCATTAGACTTGAGCCTAGTATCATCAATGACCACATTTGATGATTCCATGACGGTTCGAGTCTTCAAGTTGAAAACTCTATAGGCTTTACTATTCAAGGCGTAGCCAATAAAGATACCCTCATCACTCTTAGCATCAAACTTGCCAAGTTGATCACGGTCATTTAAAATGTAGCATTTGCTTCCAAATGTGTGGAAGTAGCTAACATTTGGCTTCCTACCCTTCCATAGCTCATAGGAGGTGTTTCTAGAACCGGGCCTTAGGAACACACGATTTCCTATATAGCAAGCCGTATTGATAGCTTCGGCCCATAGGTTCCTAGGGACATTGTTGCTAAGCAACATCACTCGGGCCATCTCTTGGAGGACCCTATTCTTCCTCTCAACAACTCCATTTTGTTGAGGTGTCCTAGGAGCCGAAAACTCATGGGAGATGCCTAAGCTATCACAAAGGCTTTCAAAAGAGGCATTCTCAAACTCTCTCCCATGGTCACTTCTAATCCGTTTAATGCTTCTAATGTTAGATTTCATTTCATTTTGTAATTTAGTACAAAGCATTTTAAACTTATCAAAAGTTTCGGATTTTTCTCTAAGAAAGTATGTCCATGTAAATCTAGAGAAATCATCAACACATACAAAAATGTATCTCTTTCCACCCAAACTTTCGGTTTGCATGGGACCCATGAGGTCCATGTGGAGAAGCTCAAGAGGCTCCTTGGTGGTGAGATACTTACCCTTTTTGTGCATGCTTTTAGTTTGCTTTCCTTGTTGGCAAGGTCCACAAACACCATTGGCTTTCTTCCCAAGCTTAGGGAGGCCACGCACACACTCGAACTTTCCAAGGGTCCGTAGATCCCTAAAGTTCATGTGGCCAAGTCTTTCATGCCACAACTCAATTTGCTCATCCATGGACACATTGTTTGAGACTATTCTAGCTTCAAGACAATAGCAATTGTCGCTAGATCTCATACCTTTCAATAAGGTTTGTCCATCGGGCTTTAGGATCGAGCAATCATCTTTACAAAACAAGACGGAATATCCTTCATCACTTAGATGTGAAATGCTTATTAAATTGGCTTTCAAGCCATCAACAAATAAAGCATCGGATAAGGAGGGTAATCCGGGAACGGAAATGGTTCTTTCCCTACAACTTTCTTTTTGGATCCATCACCAAAAGTGACATATCCACCTTCCTCCATAACAAGAGTCTCGAAGAAACTCTTGTTTCCCGTCATGTGCCTAGAGCACCCACTATCTAGATACCAAAAATTAGAAGAATTTGCCTTCAAGGCTATTTGAGCAACATGGCAAACAATGTCATTCTTTCTAATCCACCTAGAAACAATCTTAGCTTTCTTAGTGGTTTTTGGTATATGGGCTCTAGATGTCCTAGGATCATGCATAATAATATTATCATTCCTAGGAACATGCATCATGGCTCTTTTCTTTTTCTTCTCAATCATGCTTTGTTTTCTACACATTTTAATATATTGAAAGCAATTTGGTCTAATATGACCATCACAACCACAAAAGTGACAAATAGGGATGAAATAAGAAATCATACCTTGCCTTTGTCTTTGTGGATGAAAGGGTTCAATCCTTCTTCGTTGTTGAACCGGTCTTGGTTGCTTCCTAGCTTGAGGTTGCATGATAGGTCTCTTTCCTTTGTGAGCCATTTGAGGAGGAATGTTAGCTTGAGAGACCCTAGGGGGTTGAGCTTGAGGTTTCCTTCTTGGACCCATCTTCACTTGTGCATTAGAGCATTGTCCTACTTCTAATTTCTTTCTAGGAGCTTGCACAAATGAAGTTTCTTCTTTCTTCAAGCTCTTGACAAACACGGTCTTGTTAGAGGTAGAGATCTTCTTGTCATCTTCATACCCAAGACCCCTCTTGTCACATGGACTCTTTCCAACACCAAGCATATGGTCAAGCTTCTTGGTGCTAGAATCCATCCTAGTCATAGAATTTCTAACTTCTTCAAGCTCACTCTTTAGACTTTCTTCATTCCTCCTAGATAAAGCTAACTCCTCTCTTAGCTTATCTTCTATCTTCTTGAATTTTTCCACTTGTTCACCTAAGTGGTCATTATGAGATGCAAGCTCAAGATTTTCTTCTCTCAACATCTTGATCTTTCTTGTGCTCTTGATTGCTAAATCATTAAACTCGGCATGGCATTTAGCAAGTACCTTTTTCTCCACAAAACTACTTATGGAGTTAGATGAGGAATCACTTTCTTCTTCACTTGAGTCATTTTCCTCTTGACTCATTTCCTCTTTCTCACTACCACTTTTGCTCTTATGTGAGGAGGCAAAAGCTAGGAGGTTAGCCATGAGCTCTTCTTCACTTGAAGACTCATCTTCCTCATTGGAGTCATCACTACTCCCACTCCAAGTGGCGGCCATCACTTTGCTCTTCTTCTTATCATTGTGATTAGCACATTCGGGGGCAAAGTGACCAATCCCACCACATTCAAAGCATCGGACCCCTTTCCTTTCGGTCCTCTCTTGTCTAGGCTCAAACTTCTTGAAGGAACTCTTTTTCTTCAAATCTTGTCCTCTTGACCCAAATCCCTTCTTCTTCTTGAACCCCATAACCTTGTTGAACCTTTTCACAAATAAGGCAAGGTCTTCATCCGATTCATGCTTTGCCTCCTTTGCATCCTTAGATGCTTTCAAAGCTATTCCTTTAGACTTCTTAGGAGGAGTAGTGGTGCTTGGAGCCTTCCTAGACTCATATGCAAGGAGACGCCCAATCACCTCACTTGGCTTCATATCCATGTAGCCACTATTTTCTTCTATGGCCGTCACCTTGGATTCAAACCTATCGGGGAGAGATCTCATAATTTTTTGCTTGACTCTCCTATCCGAATACGGGTCTCCGAGTTGATGGCTTTGATTTACAATATCCATCAATTTGATTTCGAAGTCATTGAAGCATTCATCCTCTCCCATCCTAAGTAGCTCAAACTGAGTTTGGAGGACTTGAAGCTTGGACTCCTTCACCACCTCGGTTCCCTCATGTGCAACTAGAAGGATGTCCCATGCCACTTTGGCAATCTGAGTATTCTGAATAAGCTTGTACTGATTCTCATCCATAGCACACATAATGGCATGCATAGCCTTCCTATTCCACTTAGAAGCCTCAAACTCTTGCGCGTTCCATTGCGCCTTAGGCTTCAAAACATCTTGTCCTCCACCATCGGGAGTCATCATAGGGAGATCATATCCGTCTTCCACCGCCATCCATGCACGGTCATGAATTTGGCATATGTAGGATTCCATCTTCCCTTTCCATTGGGAATAGTTCAATCCGGTAAGAAGTGGAGGCCTTGTGCTAGAAGCTCCTTCGTGGCCACCACCATTTCCACCGTTTCCACTCATAGTGTTTATGAATGAATGAAATGAATGCAAATGTATGAATGATCAAAAATCACACAAAATGCAAAACACACCAAAATAAGCAAGGATCACCTATGTATGTCTAGGAACCCGCTCTGATACCAATTGAAACAAATAATAGCACGGTGTGTATAAAGCTATCTAGAGGGGGGGTGAATAGATTTTACGCTTTTTACCCAATTTTTCGTGTTAGTCAAAATTACGAAAATGCCCTCAAGATAATATAACCAAGCAATTGTAATATGGTGCGGAAATTAAAACAACACTTGGTTTTTACGTGGAAACCCTCACGGGAAAAACCACGGGCTATGTAAGTAAGCCACACTCGAACCTCGAATCCACTAAATGTGCAAACGATTACAACCTAATCCCGGAAGTAATCACACACCTACCTAATCCCGGTATGAGTGAACCTAGTCCAATTTGCTTGCGTTCTAAGCAACCTAATCCCGGATGCTACACACAAGACTTACTTTCTCTATGAAGAGAATACAACCCTAAGTGAATATATGTAAATATCCAAAATGCAACATAGAGCAAGGGAAACCCTATATGCTTATCTAAGATGATTAATATGCAATTAAGAACAATCCTAGATATCAAAACTAAATGACATGTCAATTAGTTTAGCTAATCAATATTAAGCACAAAACCTAATATGCAAGCACAATATAAAATCTCAAACATACATCATACTCATCTCAATATTGTATCTAAAGCATACAAAATAACAAACAAGTAATTAATTGAGATTGCTAGATAAGAGAAACACAAAACATGTAAGATATTAGTGAAAAGCTTACCAAGCAAAGTATGATGAAGATTCCATGCTAGATGACATCTAGATGATCTAAGATGATGCTAGATGATGATTGATGATCATGAAAAGTGTTTGAGAATCAAGAATGGAGTTCTTGGAATTTTTCTTCTCTTTGAAAAATATCCTAAGTATGAATTCTGAATATGAACTCTCTTGATTGACCTAAAGTCAAAGTGGCATATATATAGGGGGCCAAAACAAAGTGTGGTCGTTTAAGTAAGTTTCAAAGAAACGCGCCAATCGGCGGTTTCAATCGGCGGCCAGGCCGCCGTTAATGACCGCCGAATTGAGCTCGTGAAGAACAGAGCATAAACGGCGGTTAATTCGGCGGTTTCGTGACCGCCGATTCCAACCGCCGAAACAGAACAGAGAGATCAAAATCAACCAGGTATGAACGGCGGTTTCGAACGGCGGTTTCATGCCCGCCGTTTCAACCGCCGAATTAGACTGAGAGATAAATCAATCAGGTCTTGAAACGGCGGTTTCGAACGGCGGTCGTGACCGCCGATCTTAACCGCAGAAATGCTCCAGACCAATCTGGACTGAAACGGCGGTTTCATTCGACGGCCAGGCCGCCGATCATAACCGCCGATCACCTAGATAGGTGAAAACCAAGGAGAAGCCAAGGGCATTCTCCATAGGCGGTCCTCGCGCTAAACCAAGCACATTCTCGTGCATGCGCGGACGTTTCCGAAAGTTATCGGGAAACGAATTATACAACAACATGACACAATTACACACCATAAAATATAATAAATAAGTGCAAGTGTGAAATGTGACAAATGAAGAGAATGCACACATATGCAATGAATGTTAAGTGTGTGTGTGCAACTAATCTCTTCAAAGAAAAGTAAGCACATAGAAATTTACCTTCGGTGCTTATCAACACGAGGTCTTCAAAAGGGCTTCGAACAACAAGACCGATACTTAGGCTACCCTTACAAAGAACCCCCACATATGGTTTGATCACGAAATAAGCCAATTAAAAACAACGGGAATCCTTACACAATAGCTATCACAAACAAAGCCCAACACACAACACAAAAATATCAACATATAGATAACAATCAAATCTTGATACTAGTTAAGTCATAAAGGAGATATCTTGTTAAGCAAGAACATAAGAATGGATGAAGAGGATGTTCTACTTACCAAGTCATGTGTATTTAAGAAAACCCATGAAGAACACAACTTAGATGATGTTAGATGATGTTTGAAACATGAATGGATGATGGGTATTTGAGTTTTGGTTGATAAAAATCAAATTTTGATAGCTTTTCTTGCAAGGCACTTTCAAGCTCTCAAGAAACTCATATTATAAGCTCTTGAATGGAATGGGGAAGATAAGAATGTTTATATAGTAGGTCTAAATGAAACGACATCGTTTCGTCAAAAACAGGGCTCGGTCGCTGTGGGTACCGTTGTGAAAGCCACAATGGTTATGACAACGGTCACCACTGTTAAGCCACCGCTGTGGAAACCAAGAGCGGTACTCACAACGGTTGACAACGGTCACCACTGGACAAAAAGCGTTGTGGCTACTGCTGTGAAAACCCACAGCGGTTGCCACAACGGTAGCTAGGCACACACAAATTTCAAGGAAAATACATGCGTTCTAAAAACAATTATGGCATGGCAATGATCAAATGAGATACAATAGAATGAGCATGCATGAAGAGAGATATAACAATAATATGCACCAACAAGAAACACACAAAAATATACAAGATATGTAAATGCATGAGGTGTGTGTGTGTAACTAAATCTCTTCAATTAAGAGTCAAGGCAAGTAAACTACCTTCCTTGAAGCACTTGAAGTCCATAATAAGGTCTAATAGCATTTGAAGAGAGTTCTTCGAACCTAGCTACCCTTATAATTTTAAACCCCATTGTGGTTTTGTTAACGAAATAAGTCAAGCAAAAAGTGAGGCATTTACAATAATAATAATAATAATAATAATAATAATAATAATTTCTTCAGGAAACTAATTTACTGAAATATGAAAAGATGACAAAATACAAAACTAGATAATTGTCGAGCAATAAAAATTGGAAAAACAAAAACAAAACTTACTAGATCTATATGACCCCACTCGTATATAGATGATATAAACAAGTAAAATTGAAATTAACCGCAATGCAATTTCAACAGAGTGATTAATTCATATTCAAATCCTTATAAAGCATGGATTCGTTTTCCTTTTTTCTTTTCTTGATCTCTTTGTATTTATTCAGAGCTTTTCAAGATCTAATTTAGAACTACAAGTTCTAAATAAATTTTTTGTATCTAGAATTTTTTTTTTTTTTTTTTTTTTGGTTCTAAATAAATTTCTCAAATATAGAACTTCTGGTTCTGATTTTTCGAATCAAGAACTTATGGTTATGATTTTTGGATCAAGAACTTCTGGTTTTGATTTTATTTTCGAATCAAGAACTCATGGTTCTGATTTTCCTAATCAAGAACTTCTGGTTCTTTTTTTCAATTCAATAAATTTTGATTCTTATTTTCGAATCAAGAACTTTTGGTTCTTATTTTTGAATCAAGAACTTCTAGTTCTGATTTTCGAATGCAATCTTCTTGTTTCAAACTTTTATTATTAATAATAAGAAAGGAAGAAGAAGAGATCAAAAAATAAAAGAAAAGCATTCGTGTTGATAACGTTTTATAAATCAAAACATAAAACCATATAAAGTAATACTAACCGAAAAGAGAAAGAATGAGAGCAAACCAATTCTATTAGTTTATTCTTTTGTATATATTGAATGCCTACACAATAAGCCTATATATAGGCATAGGGAGAATTGAACCTACAATGAAATAGGAAATAAGATCAAGAGAGGTATTTGCCCTACGTTGAAATAGAAAATGAGATCAAGAGAATTAATTGCGAATTATTCTCTAGGTGGTGACAGTCAATTATTTCACAACATATTTTATATTCTATTGAATTTAAGTTTATATATGATTTTTAAATGTGTGTGTGTAAGTTCCTCATATTTTGATTGACTTATTCCAAACCACATTGAGATTTAATGTGTAAGGGTAGATTAGGTTCTTCATTGTTCATGATCAAGCTTCAATGGCTTCCCCAAAACCTCAAGCTCAAGAGCACTTCAAAGGTATACCACTTGTTCTTGACTCTTTGAAAAGATCTAGTTGCACACACACACACACACACAATTCATACATTGGTGTGTTCCTTGAATGTGTGCATTCATGTTTCGACTCTTCATGCATGCTCATTACTCTTACATTTGCTTATTCTTTGCCATGTCGAGTTGAGCCTCTGGATCCCTCTTTAAAGTGAGGTACACTATAAAACCGTTGTTGGTGCGTTGTTCGTACAACGCACATTGTGTGACTTGCAATTCCAGCAAGTCAGCGCTATTCATGCACTGTTCATGCACAGTTTGTACCACGCATATGCCTGGAAATTCTTTCCAAAGATCTTGCGATGTACAAGCACTATTGATGCACTATTTGTATAGCGCACACCTGATAGTTTTGTTTTCTAGAGATCATGCGATATACGAGCGCATAGACCCCAAAATCATGTCACTTTGCCAAAATGGTGCAGTTTCAATTAGACCTCATATATATATATATATATATATATATATATATATATATATATATATATATATATATATATATATATATTCTCTTCTCTCTATTTCATTTTTTAAGAGCCATAAATCAGACCTTAATGAGAGAAGTGATTTTAAGAGAGAGAGATAGAGAGAGAGAGAGAGAGCTCCAAGAATCCATTTTTACTTAACCAATCTCAAATCCCATGTGCATTTAGCATCACCATTGATCATCCAAGCATGGGTCATCTTTGTTTTCATAACTAGGTAAGTTGAACATGTCTTAGAATGCATTATTTCCATTATTGTTCATCTTTGCCTAGGTTTAGCATTTATTATGTGATTAAATGCATGACTCCTTTCTTAAGCTTATTTTGAATATGTTTGAGTCATTATTTGTTGATTGAGATTGGTTCTTCATGATAGCTTGCATTTAGGACATCTTTGCCCTTTCTAGCTAAGTCTTTATGTTTTGCATCTAGACATTAATAATTATGAATTGTTAATTAATTCATTATTTCCATTATTGTTCATCTTTGCCTAGGTTTAGCATTTATTATGTGATTAAATGCATGACTCCTTTCTTAAGCTTATTTTGAATATGTTTGAGTCATTATTTGTTGATTGAGATTGGTTCTTCATGATAGCTTGCATTTAGGACATCATTGCCCTTTCTAGCTAAGTCTTTATGTTTTGCATCTAGACATTAATAATTATGAAATGTTAATTGCATATTTAATTTCCTAATTAAGCATTTGGTGTTTGCCTAGCATTAATTGCATTTAGAATATTTTCATATTTTCATATTTTCACTTAGGTTGTTTAATCGAGTCAAGTCTTATGACTAAGAGTGGTAGTGCACAAGTAATTGGTCCAAAATCACTATTAGAGGCCCGCGGGTGGAATGGAATGTGTTAGTGACCACGGATGGTTTGATTAGAGGTCAATTTAGGTTGTAAACTTTCATTCAAATAGTGGATTTGAGGACCGTAAATGGCTAGATGGATAGCCCGTGAGTTTTGCCTAGTTAGAGGGTTTCTCACGTAAATCAATCAACGTGTTTTTATTGTTTTCCGAATTTATATATCGTCGATTGCTTGCTTGTTATTATTGGGTAATTTGATAATATTGATTAATCGAAAATTGATAATTATATTTGATTAAAACCTATTCACCCCCCTATGTTGTATTAGTCACACTAAGTGGAATTTCATTGTTTATAGCCAATAATGTCCCTCAAGCTAAGGGTCATCTCTTCCACCAACGGTGTCCATGTCACTCATAAATTTAGTTGTGAAATCAGGTTTGAAGGTTGTAAGCGGTCATATAGATCATATCAGAGATGTCATTTCTTATATCAACGGCTATAATCAAAAAGTCAAAAAAAATTCCAGATACTGTACAACTAATGACAAACAGTCCAGGAGGTTCCAAATAGATAAGCCGGTAAGGTGGAACTCTACTTATTTAATGTTGCAAAGTGATGTTGATTATTCTACTAAAATTACAAGTTATTATAATATGGAAATCTCCTAGTAGGCGGTCCAACCCTAAGCGAGGAAGATTGGTATGTGGTAGATATTTTTATTAAATTTTTAAAGATTTTTTACGATTCAACTGTACTTCTTTTCGGGGTCTATTACCCCACATCTCCTCTTGCATTGCATCATGGAAATATATAAACGATGTGTCTAATACAACCTAGAGGGGAGGTGAATGGGTTGTTAATCGATTATTACCAATTTTTTTGATAAGTCAATATTAACAATATAACCCAATACAAACATACAACAAAAATCAAGTAAAGTGCAGAAATTAAAGAACATTTGATTTTTATGTGGAAACCTTCGAAAAGGAAAAACCACGGGACTAGCCATGCAAGCCACATAAGTCACAACAATCCACTATTTGAAAAGACGGTTACACCCTCAAGTGATACACGAACTCTCACTCTCGACAACCTCAAGCTATGGACACTACCACTCACCACTATTGGTTCAATCCTAGTGATATCCCCCGATCCACTACTCTTGGTGTGAGCACCTCCTAATCTACCCGCAAGCCTTTTATAGTGACACTTGACAAATGCTTGTGCAACTACCACCCGTAGCCACAAGGCTTGACTCAATAAAGAGAATCAATGCAAGTCTAAGTGAACATGTAAACGATGCTCAAATGCAACAATGTGTAAGACAGCACACAAAATGCATAACTAGGAATTTAATGATGAAATCAATAAATCCAAACTATCAATGTCTAAATGCAAAACATAAAGACTTAGCTAGATGTTATCAAAGATAAACAATCCTAGCTATCAAACAAAACATACATGTCCATACATGTAGATTCAATTAGTTGTATAGAGATTTTCCAACAAACTAATTGTTAACAAACAACCATAAACATTCAAGAATCTTGACTAGATGGATAAATGCAAATCTATCAACCTAGTCATCAATTAATCATGAATGAATATTTATGGCTTAGCTATTTAGGTAGATAACAATCTAATCATGCAAGCTATCACAAAATTCCTACATGCCAATACATGTGGATTCAATTAGTTGTGTAGAGATTTTCCAACAATCTAATTGATAACAAACAACAATGAATAATCAAGAGAGCTTAACAAGCTTGATAAATAATAAATCTATTAACCTAGTTATCAAATAATCTCACAAGAATATTAAAAGCTTAGCTATTTAGGTAAACACAAACCTAATCAATTAAGCTATCACAAAACAAACCCGATCAATTAAAGATGATTTAGCTAGATGATATGAAACTTAAAATGCTAGCTATCACAAAACAATCTCAATCAAATATGATACCCACAAAATTCCTCAAATAATGTTCATAATATATTCAACAAAAATACCCAACAACGTATTAATCATATATTCAATATGTATTCAACAACACATTCATCAAAAGATAATATTCAAGCATTTAATCATGTAATAAATGCTAAACTTAGGTCAAGAACATCAACATATGAAATGGAGATGAATATGATGTTACCTAATCAAGAACTTGAAGACCCATGTCATGTAGATGATGAATGATGAAGATGAAGCATGGATTTGAGGTTGGAAGAGTTAAAAACACAAGCTTTGAAGCTTTCTCTCTCTAGAACAATGAAACTTCTCTCTCTAGGGTTTTATTTCGTAGTTGGGTTGATGGGGAAGATGAGAAAATGATGTATTTATAGATCCCAAGTGAAACTATGTCATTTTGGAAGAAATAGAAAAATCATGGGCATTTCCGCGATACGTTTCCGCGGTACACTTCGACGACATATGACAGTGCAGTAGCTCAAGATTCGAGTGCCCCGAAACATGACCAAACGGCATCGAAACCTATCGTATAATATACCATTGGAAAGGTATGGATGTGTATATTCTAAAACGTTTTACGGAATGGAATTTCGATGTCTGTAAAAAGAGTTATGGTCAGTTGAGTGATCAAAGGTCAGACTCAGACAAAAACAGAGTTGACCTTTTTTAGTTGTCATTTTGGAGATTTCAAAACCAATCTAAATGGTCATGAAATATTACAAATAATATACCGTTGGAAAGGTATGAGTGTCTTGTTTGTCCAGAAATTTTCAAAACTCAATTTGAATCTTTGTAAAAATGGTTATGGTCACAATACCATACAAATGTCAATTTTGAAAAATATTAAAAACATTAAAATCCAATCTTTTGAAACTAAACACCTTGCTCCATTTAACCACACCACAAATAACACTAATCCAAGAGAAGAATGAGACCTTCTCAAATAGTCAACTATCGCGCTAAGACATGCACACCATCGTGCAAGCACGGACGATTCCGATCACACAAATGGAAACGAATTACACCACACAAAATCATACTTAGAACTAACAACAAAGTGCGTGTGTTAAATGAGACATAAACAGGGGCGGACCCACGTGGAGACCAGGTGGGGCCCGTGCCCTACCTCAATTGTTTTTTAAAAAAAAATTGACTTTGTATATACTTTATATATAAATATCCATCAATAGTAGTTACAACATGTTTCTCTTAGCAGAGCTGGTATTGGTTCTTGTTCTTACCCCTTAAAGTTCTTGGTTCAAGTCTCATGTCTAGCAAATGCATTTTTTTTTTTTAATTCAATTTTATCTTATAATTTTTTACTTCTTATTTATTTTACTATCTTTTCCAATTTTTTTCTCAAGTTTTTATTTCTTCTAAAACAAAACAATTCATTTCCTTATTTTATATTAAATTATCTATTATTATTTTGAATTTTTATTTTTTTTAATAGTTTTAGTTTAACATACCTAACACGTCCAATCAATAAACCATAAAATCTCAAATTCTACTTTATTGGATTAAAATAGTCAATCTATTATTATGATTCATCTTCTTTTTTCCTTAGTGTTTTCTTTATTTTATAGTTTTAATTTATTTAGAATCAATAATTTACCAATATATAATTTGAAGAACAAAAAATTTGAAAACATATCTAGTAATATTTATTAATAAATATTTTTGTATAAATTTAAATTGAATTCATTATAAATGCAAAAAAAAAAAAAAAAAAAAAAAAAAAAAAAAAAAAAAAAAATTCTTATTATAAAATTAGATTGTAATTTATTCTTTTAATTTGTTTTCATTATTTATGTTGTTTTTCTTGTTATTATTTATTTTTTAACATTTTTTCTTGTTTTTATTTCTTTTTGAATGTAAGATTATTTAATTCATATGAGTAAGTGTTATATTTGTTTTATTTTATCTAAAAAAAACTCCTTTTTGTTAAAATATAAAAATAAAATATAATATAATATAATATAAAAAAAAACTCATTTTACTATGATTTTGATTTCTCAGTATTTTTTTTTTATATATATATTCAAGTGCCCTACCTGGTTAAAATTCCTGAGTCCGCCACTGGACATAAATGCACACAATCATAGAAACACAAATTCAAGATATGGGAATGCATGTAAGTGTGTGTGTGCACCTAATCTTTTCAAAAATCAAGTCAAGTGATATATCTTTTGCTTTTGAAGTCACGGAGATGCTTGCCATTATGATCCTAAGCTACCAATTACAAAATCATCCCCATTGTGGTTTGTCATGAAATAATTCAATCACAAAATAGAGGTTCTTACACATCAAATTTTAGAAATGTCTAAAATTTTGTACTCTCATAGAGATGATCCCATCTTAATTTTTTTTTTAAAATACTGGGCTGAAATTCCTTTACTCTATGCCTTAGGTTGTATAGTAGATCCTATGATTAAATTAAATGGTTTAAAAACTTTTCTTGAGTTTATTGGTCGTTGCTTGGATTTAGATTTTACTCAACATTTTACTAACTTGCAATCCAAGTTGTTCAAAGTTTATCATCTTTATGAGCATAGGTTTGGCGACAGAAACACACAACAGTCGGATCAACCAGATACCCGCCCGATGAAGAGAAGTTAGAGAATCCTAACCGACAACCAAGAGTCTTCATCTTCATCATATCAACATAGCGAACTGAACACTTTCTTTGAAACTAAGTTCGAAATAGCCCATCAATGGGACTTCCAAGATTTTGATATGCTGTTATGGTGGAGGAACCATACCGAGGGTTATCCAGTATTGTCCCCACTAGCACGGGACGTACTCATCATCCATGTGTCCACTATTTGTTCAGAACAGGCATTCAGCACTAGCGGACGTATAATTGAACCGAGAAGATCTTGTTTGACCCCTAAGATGGTGGAGGTATTAACATGCCTTAACGATTGAGAGCATGTAGAGATAAGAATGCAGCATCAACCGGTGAATAAAGAACTAATTCAAAGTTTTTCCAACATATACTTCAATGAGGCTTCCGATTCCGGTTGTAACCAGTAGAATTGAAGATTTAATTTAAATTTTTTAATTACACATATATTTGTAATTTTGTAATTCTATTGCACTCTTTTTCCCTTACCAAGTTTTTATCCCATTAGGTTTTTTTTGGTAAGGTTTTTAACGAATCAATCATAAATCATTTAAACTGAAATGTGAATAAGTAAATAAAATTAAGCTTAGGATTTTATTTATTCTTTGAATAATTTTATTAAATAAAAATATATAATTTAATTTATTTCATACATTTTATTTCATTACTCATCAGACTAGAATAAATAAGAAATAAATTTTTAACTTAAAATAAAATAAGAAATAAATTTTAAACTTAAAAATTAAAATACATAAGTTAAAATGATAAATAAATTTTTAACTTAAAATATTAAAAAGTAAATAAATTTTTAACTCAAAAATAAATAAATAAAATAGGAAAAAAAATTAAATAAAACAAACATATGAATTAAATTGAAAAAAAAAATAAATAAATAAATAATGAGCAGTCTGTTAAAGCCCGCCCACAGGCCATAGCCTGTAGACCGACCTAGCCTGGCCTGCCAGCACGACCTGCTGGAGTCGTGCTTCTAGACTAGGTCGTGTCCCCACAAACCTTAACAGGCTAGGTCTTGGCACGGTCTGTTAAGGAGTCATGCCTTTTGGACCCAGTCTATTAAGGGGCCCAGCACACCCTTACCTGGCCAGACCACCAGGTCGGACCGGTCTATTTTGCCTCCACTAATTTAGCATACTGTATACCAATAAGATTACTCCCTGTGAATGAAAGGAATTTGATGGTATCTAAGGCGTGACAAGTTTAGGTTAATATTTCAATTAAATCATTACAAGACACGTAGTAAATACTAAATAGTAATACTAGTTGTTATCTGACTTATCTTCAACCGTCCAAATATCTTTTCAAAGCTAAAGACGAAGATCACACTCAAGGACCCCACCAGCAAACACGTGTTAGCTGATTACAATGTCCACTTAAACGCTTCCATTTCCAATAGCCATTGTTAATTATTTATTTTTTGCAAATAAGTAATCAAGTAACCGACAATGCCACCACTCCAATTTTTTTAAGTAATTTATTGTGAGTGCGCAACCGACATTCACTTGATTAGCTTAACTTTTATGCCAATGTTGTTGTTGTTGTTGTTTCCATTC
Organism: Acer yangbiense; assembly: GCA_008009225.1. Taxonomy (NCBI): domain Eukaryota; kingdom Viridiplantae; phylum Streptophyta; class Magnoliopsida; order Sapindales; family Sapindaceae; genus Acer; species Acer yangbiense. Next base: position 19,062,686 of record CM017770.1, on the reverse strand, counting down.
TAGATTGTTCCATTTCTATTTTTCTATATACTTCTCTATTCAACTCTAATTACAATATACTATATTAATACTTCAAGTTTGTTTCATATTCTTGTAAATATTTCAATCGCCCTATTAGCTGGTAGATGAACGAGTTTATAATTTAGGTAAATAAATTCTAAGTTGACGGTTCGAATCCTAAAAAAAAAAAAAAAAAAAAAATTGTTCTATTTTGTTTCAAAATTTACATGATTGCATTTACTCCACCTAGTGAAGTGACCAAGTACAGTTTTGACAATTTATTAATGGTTTTTCTGTGTATTAAAAATAAAAAGTCTTGTTAGTACTTAGTAGTGTTTGTCAATTTCCTTAATGAAAAAAACTCAATGATGGTAACGATATTTATAACTTTTTTTTTTTTTTTTTTTAATTTATACTTTACAACTTAGGAGACAAAGGCCACTAAATCGTAACCACCAAAAAAAAAAAAAAAAAAAAAAAAAAACCGCAATTGACATAAAATACGTTAAGGCATAGTAAAGTTGTTTATCGTTTACTTCAATGAATGTCATAATTTATATCAATTGCGTTCTTTGTTTGTTTTTTTTTTTTTTTTTAATATACAACAACTGTCGGGACCGGCGAGATTGGGCTCTACTAGCGCAGCCCGGACGAGCAGCTCCCACAACCGGAAGAGGCCACCCACATACAAGTGGGACAACACCCACACACATGGTGGGAAAATTGGCATATAGTTATACATGCATGGCCACTTGAACCTTGGTGGAGAGCAAGTGGCCAAATGCGTTCTTTGTTTGTTTTTTGCGAAAAAATAGTTATGTTTTTTCCTAGTTGGTTTTGGGTCACAATTTCGTTTGCATAGATTCTAATATATTTTTTTCAAGAAGTTCATGTTTCGCTTATAAGAATAAAAAATTTATGAGGAAAAACACAATTCGGAAAAGTTAAAAGGGACATACATTTTATGTATTCTTACCCAATAAATGATAATATCATGAAATAAATAGGCACGCCCATCATCTTTTAGCACTAATTATAATGTATCTCCCCATTTATGTTAGTTGAGTCTCATTATCTCATTATATGTATTTTACAAATATGTTTAATAAATATTCTCCATAATGTTGTGCGAGTAGATACATTCAAACAATTGAACACTTATATCAAAAAAAATGTCTGACATAAATGCATTTTATCTGTTTTAAGTGTGAGCAAGGAAATGAATATATCTACTATATAGGAGTTGTATAGTTGTTACGTTCACATTTCATTCTATGTTTGTGATTGTTATAGACTCTGCATTGTATAAGTTCTGACAAGTCTCTAATCCATATTTAAGGCCGGTTTTGGGCATAGGCCCACAAGGCGACCGTCTAAGGCCTCCATTTTCCAAGGGCCCCAAATTTCAGGTTGAAAATAAACTTTGTGAATTCAGTTTTTAAATAAGTCTGGAGGGCCACGTACTAGTTTTTTATAAGAAAAAAATTAGCCAAAATATCACTTAACTAAATATCAATCTGGAGGCTCATGTACTGTTTATATATATATAGTCTTTCTATTATCAGTTCGAATTGACATAAGTTATATCAGTTCCTTGCATGTGGGCCACTGGATTTAAATATTTTGACTGACAAGTGCATATAGCCAAGTCAAAGTATTTAAATCCAGTAACCCACATGCAAGGAACTGATATAACTTTTGTCAATTCGAACTGATAATAGAATTTATGTATATATAAACAGTCAATATATACCTAACCACATAAAAGTCTAGAGGCCTACCTTTTATATATATGTTTCTTTTATAGGCCCACCAAAGAAATACAATTATAATACTTAACCACATCCACGGCATATCAAATAGTGTATAAATCTAATCCGTATCAATTTATCAGACATTCGAAAAAAAAAAATTAAAATCAATTCTAGGGTTCTTGAAAAAAAAACACAATTATAATAATTAATTAGTACTTGTACTTCTAAAAATGTGAGACGGGTAATGTTTAAATGATACATTATTTGATGTAATTATAAAATTTTTATTTCGATGATTTTTCATTTTCTATTTTGTTGTATTGTAGTCATGATTTTTTGTTATTATATTGATTTTTATAAGTATTTACTATTTACTAGAGAATATATATAGTACTTGTACTTCTAAAAATGTGAGACGGGTAATGTTTAAATGATACATTATTTGATGTAATTATAAAATTTTTATTTCGATGATTTTTCATTTTCTATTTTGTTGTATTGTAGTCATGATTTTTAGTTATTATATTGATTTTTATAAGTATTTACTATTTACTAGAGAATATATATATAGGATCAATGACCTCATTTTTATAGTCTACTTTGGGCCCCTAAAATCTCAGGACCGGCCCTGTTTATATTTAAAAATATATATATATAAATTTTATTTGTAAAAATGTTGATTTTTTAAAAACCATACAACAGCAATCTAATGGATATTACAGCTAGTAAAGATTGATACAATACATTTTTCCCGAAGAGTTCTTTCTCCATATAAATGGCAATGTAAATAACAAGTATTTTTGAAAGAGTAATTTTACACTATACAAAACATTAACTCAAAAATCAATTCAAATAAGATGTGAATTGATCACATTATCCTATAAATTATTTTCCACATTGATCTTTTGAGGTTTTTTTTTTTTTTTTTTTTTTTTTTTTTTTTTTTTTTTTTTGAGTATTACTCTTTTTTAAATAAGCTAAGGAATTGGTAAAAATTAAATAATTAAAATACCAAGAAAACAAAAGAAAATACAAAGAGTGCACATGGTTTGAATCCAACGACTCAGGAATCGACACGTCCAAAGCACAAAGTGATGGGAGCTCGAACTACACGCTGGAATGCTGGATGCCCCATGCATGAATGATCAATATCCCATACATGAGAGAGTATTAAGCATGGCATGGGAGGTGGGGTCCACAGAAAATCAAAGGGGCGCAAGTGGGAGAGATCAGAAGAAGATATATTCCTATCACTGCATTGCGCCACGTGTGTGTTAGGCAAGATCTAACTTGTATATATCTATACCTAGCGTCTCATTGGCTACACCTCACCCTCCAGGCTCCAGTCTCCACTCTCCACATATGTCCTCTCTTCCCCTACTTGTCTTTTTGAATTTTTTTTCAAACCAAAAATATCTAAAAGGCTGCGTCTTCCACAGGATACCTATAGATAATAATAATACCAAAAGTTTTTTTCGATTATCACTTTAACCTTATCTAGAAAAAAAAAATATATATTTCAAATATATATATATGTTGGGAAAATTTTGATGTAGAAGTGCATATCTATTATTCACCACAAACGAATAACGTTTCAAAACACATAAATTAAGATGAAGAGAACCATCCAATCACACAACACAAACTTTTTACGTGGAAACCAAAAACTAGGAAAAATCACAGCTGTCAGGACGACGAGGGAAAAATATCCACAATGTAGAAAATTGTTACTACTACACGATACACACTCAATATTCTCTCTAAAACCCCAAACCCTAATTACAACCGAGCCTTACCGAACCCAAAGCTCACAACTAAGGTCTCAACCAAACCCTAGATCCCCCTGACTGTCTCCCAAATATCCCTTGGGTGTCCCCTGAATACTTTCCTCGAATATCCCCGGATCTAGGGATGGCCAATGGGGGAATGGGGGCGGATGTAGGTCCACCCAACCCCACCCCCATTTTCCAAACCCTAACCCCCACCCATTTGGGGGAAATGGGGATGGGGCAGTTTTGGGGGGAGGTCCCCCCATCCCCATCCCCATCCCCATCATCATCCTCATTTCCCTATTTTTCCCATTTTTTCCCGTTTTTTTCCCATTTCCTCATTCCTCTATTTTCCATGTATCAATAAAAATTATATATTAAAAAAAATGCATAAATACACAATCCATTAAATTCAAATACAAAATAACATCCCCATATATAAAATAACGCACAAATATGATTTAGGGTTAGGTTTTAAGTTATAAAGATGTAAATATAGTTAGTAAAATATAAATAATAAAAATATTGAAAATATAAAAATAAATATATATTATTATATTATAATATTTTGGGGAAATGGGAAAATGGGGATAGGGGCACCTTCCCCCATCCCCATCCCCATCCCCATCCCCATTTTCAGAAATTTATGGGGGGAAATGGGGAAATAGGGATGGGGACATGTCCCCCTATCCCCAACCCCATTTAAATTTGGGGTTAAAAAGCTCCACGCCACCCCCCCTCCCTCAAATTTCCCCCCAAATAGGGATGGGGGAGCGGGGTTTTGGGCCCCCGGGGGAAAATGGCCATCCCTACCCGGATATTCCTTGGATCTCCTCTTGGATCTTTCCCGGATTTCCCCTAGGTCTTCTGCTCCTGGATATCCGTTGGGTTTCTCTAAAGATCTCTCAAGGATCTCACCACTAAGATTCACCCACTCTATGATTTTTCCAGGTGTCTCTCTACTCCTTGATATTCTAGGCATAAGCCACCATAATGATAGATTGCAATTACTTGGAGCCAAAACCACATTCTTTGAGCCAAAGTTTATGCTAGGAGCCAAAGACTTTTGCTTTGAGCCAAAACATACTTGGAGCCAAAGTCTCAACTCCAATGCACCTTCTAGAAGCTTCACACATCCTGAATATGTCTTTCAGACCTCACCCATACCAATCAGACTTGTCTAAACCATTTCCGTTTAGTTGAATTCGGTCTGGATCATATAGGAATACGAGCCAATTTCCAACAATATATATATATATATATATATATATATATATATATTAATCAATTTTTAGCAAAAGAATTTTAGAGAACAACATGCCCTTATGGTGGGTTCAAAAATTAAATGCCACTATTTGCAGTTGGCTTTTCAATACTATCACCGCTTTAATAACTTATGTTTAAAAAACACATATTATGGTGAACGGACAAAAATGCCCCCAAAAGTACTTCAACGTCAGCTATTTTGAAAACTTATGTTTCATTTTTAGTTTTTTACTTTTCATTTCACAGAAAGAGTAGAGAGAGAAGTTATGCGACGGTTCAGAGCATCCAAGCAACCAGATTTCGACAGTACACAACGACTTCGATTTCGAGTTCCATTTCCATTTCCATTTCCATTTCGATTTCTGTCAAAAAACAAGATATGTTGGGTTATACATTCGTTTCATATTTTTGAATTGTTAGATCTTGTTTCTAGGGTTTTTAGTTTTAGACCTGGTTTCTAGAGTTAGATTGGGGAAGACAATGAACAGTAACTAGGTTAGTAAAAGTCTCAGAACGCTTATACAAAAGTCTCGGACAGTGTTACAAAAGTCTCAGAACGCTTATACAAAAGTCTCGAACAATGTTACAAAAGTCTCGGAACCCTTATACAAAAATCTCGGACAGTGTTACAATAGTCTCAGAGACTTTTGTTCGAGACTTTTGTAATGCGTTTCGAGACTTTCGAAAAGCATACAAAAGTCTCGGAAATCATTCAAAAGTCTCGGATAAAAGTCTCGGGTAGAAGTCTCGAATAAAAGTCTTGGGAAGAAGTCTCGGAAGGTTTAAGAAAAGTCTCGGAAAGCATACAAAAGTCTCGAAAAGCATTCGAAAGTCTTGGAAACCAACCTAAGTCTCGAAAACTAAGTTATTGTTCATCGTCTTCCCCACTCGAAAATCCAAACACTCAACAACTTTAACAATGGAAGATTCAAAACCAAAAAAATCTCTAGGGGCGCTGCCCCCCAACCCCAGCGAGCTGACCGAGCAGCTTGACCACCGCGAGCTCGACCCCCGAGTGCGTCAGCATAGCGCCACTAAACTAATCCAATGTTATGAAATTGGTTTTGTTTTTTTGTTTGAGTTGAGAATAACTATACATAGCTTTAACTTCCATGTTAGAGAAAGAAAGTAAATCTCAGACAAAGAGAAAAATTAAAATAAAAAAGATAATTAAAAAATGTATAAAGTAAGGGTATTTTTGGAAATCACTTACTTTGGTGCCTTTTAAACATAAGTTATTAAAATGGCGATAGTCTTAAAACACCAACTCAAAAAAGTGACAAAACCCCATATTTCCTCCCTCTTATGGCTCCTTTCTTCCCCTCTTCGATATTCCTTACTTTTTCCATTCTCTTTTTTCTTACTATACCAAATTACCAACCCGTCATTTTGAATCAATATCACTACCAAACTGCTCACAAATCCTTGGAGGAGTTTGACGGTTTTGATCTAAAAGATCCAGCAAAAAAATCTTAGATTTGGTAGTATAAATCTTGTTTAGCTCACTCTCAAAACCTTTAAGGTGAGTGTTTTTTTTACCTTTTAAATGGTTTAGTGTTGTTTTTAATATCGTATATTTCTTAAGTTTTGATAGTATTTTGTATTATTGTAGGTCTACGAATATGTATTTTACATATTTTTTTAATGTGTTGTGTTATGACGATCATTTTTGTTTATCATGTAATATTTTTCTATTTTTGAAGGGTTACTTGTGAATGTTTCGTGGATTTGCAGCCATTGAATTCCTTACGTGTCTACATTAGAATATTTTCGATGCCTTTTCAGCTATTCTCGACGGTCACCTTTTTTGAGTGTTGAAATTGAGGCTCACGTTTAGAGGAATCAGACATAGGTGGCGTTTGTTTTTTGATCTGAAAACTTAAAGTTCTGAATTGGGTCTGAAGTCTGAAGTCTGAAGTTTGAAGTCTGAGCAATATGTTTGTTTTTTATTTTCTGAAGTCTGAATTAAGTGCTAAGTTGTTTGTTTTTTTAAAACAAAAACATCTGAAAACCTGTAATTTGACCTTTATACCCTTACCTCATTGATTGTTATATATCATTGTATTTATTTATTATGTACTTATATCTTATTAATCCAAAAATAATAAATCCCTATTTAAATAAAATTATAGTTCATTTTTATTAATATTCCAACAAAATATTATTTTAATATTAAATAAAATTATATATATTATAATTAAAGTTTGTGAAGAACTATAGTAACCAAATTAAAAAAAAAAAAAAAAAACACAGCAAACAGAGGAGCCACATCTTAACCATAGACAAGGCGAGGGGACCGCCTACACCAAAAGGGCCAGAAAAAACAAACAAATTAAAAGCACACAAAACATAACAGGGAAATTACATCAGACTTCAGACAAAAGTCCAAAAATTGAGCTTTTTTTCCTCAGACAAATTTCGCCCATTCTCAGACTTCAGTTGTCAAAAAAATCAAACAACAATGTCTTAAAAGGTAACTTTAAGTTCTCAAAGGCAAAAACAAACAGGCTCATAGAGTAGTGTTGTTGCGTTTTGGAAAACCTCTAGTTCGGGTCATAACACGTACGGTATATAATTTTTTTTTTTTTTGATACATTACTGTATATAATTCAGTCTAGTTAACTTGTAGAAAAAAAAATTGTATTAGGTAATTCAATTCATGATATGAAAGTTGAATTCAACACGGGTATGTTAGTTTTGTTGTATTGTATTAGATAAGAAGTCCATTTTGTATTAAATAATCCAATAGGCTTCGTTTGTTTTGTTGTATTGTATTGTATTAGACAATTAAAATATATTAAGAAACACTATATTATATTATTTTAATACATTTTTATTGTCTGTATTATTTTAGTACATTTTAATTGCCTAATATAGCAAACACCGCATTAACTAATATATTATATTTGATGGTATTATGTTATATTGTATTAGAAAAAAACATTTTTCTTTTCTTTTCTTTTTTCAACAAATATAGAATATTGAAATATGTGTTATATTGTTAATATTGTTTTTTATAATTTCAAAATTATATAGGAAATATTTATTTTATTTATAAAAATATTATTTATTTAAATTTTTTGTTTCAGTTAAAATAAATATTTATTGATTTTTTATATATAAATATTTATAGATTTATTCATGGTAAGGATCTTTAAAATTAATTATTAACTATTTTTAAAATATATATATTTTTATAATATAATAAAATACAATAAAGTCATAGGAATAACTTAATATGATATAATACAGTGCATTACCAAACACATGTTTGTATTAATGACAATACAGTCTAATACAATATAATACAATCCAATACAATCTAATACAATCCAATACAATGTGTCAAACGAGCCCGTACATGTGTTTGGTAGTGGTTTGGGTAATGTACTAGCTAATCCATAACAAATGATCTAATACACCGGCATATGCATTACACATCACAAATACACAATAGTAGGAGGTGTGTTTACTATGTATTACATCTGCCGTTGTCATTTTCTTTCTTTCACCACTTTCCAAAAAAACAAATCTATGCCATAAGGTGTAATCCATTTCAATAAATAAATAAATAAATATCTGCATCATCTATTCATCTAAGTTTTTTTTCTCCTTTGGCTTTTAGATTTTAGCTTTCCATTTTCTCATTTAATTTCAAGTCTCTAAAAGTGCTTCTTAGATCATGGTAACTATCCCAGAATTATTATTTTTTTATATTTTTTTAATATGATTGCATGGTGCAAATGCTTATTAAATTCTTTTCAAAAAAAAAAAAACCTTATAAAATTATATCCGGTTAAATATAGAATTTTTATTATTATGCTATGCTTTTTATTTTTACAACATTTTTTTGTTCAGTATAAGAATATTTATTATATTTTCACTAATTTTATTATGAAATATAAATAATTATTTAATTCATACATATTTAAAATATTTAAAGTTTGAAATCATTTTTATTCATTATTTAACTTTTTAATGTTAATATTATAATTTTTCATTTGTTAAAAATTCAAATTTATTAATTTATTAATTTATAGTCATTAATATTTATTAAATACAATACAATACTATACAATAACTTACCAAACAATATATTATTTAATATAGTCTAATACAATAAATCACTAAACACATGATTGTACTAATAATAATACAATACAGTACAGTCCAATACAGATGACCCATGTAGGCCTAAAAAGCCAATTACCAGACCACTATCAACCAGGTTCTAGTGGTTACTCCACACCTATAAATTTAATACCTAGACAAAGACCTCTCATCCTTGAAATAATTGAAACCAGGAGTGAACCTACACATATAACCAGAATCATCAAAATAGAAGAACAAATAGCTTGACCCATTCATCC